>OX101817.2:47966298-50466298 GCA_944452925.2 Chrysolina oricalcia | reverse complement strand
AAAAGTAATAATATTTCATAGTTTCGATCGACTCGAATGAGTTTTATTTTTTCCCATTCCCGATCCGACCCTGTGCCAGATGTCATGGCTATGTGATACTCTCTCTTTTTCTCACCAGTCGTGTGGGAGGAGCGAGGGGCGTGTCATTTGAAAGAAATTCAGTTCCATTTCTGAATCCAGAATTGTAAGTAATAATTAGTTTTCACTGGTCGACGGCTGAAACAAACCTTCATTAGTTGACTTTAATAAAGCTGGATATTTTTCATTTCAAATGGAATTAAGCAAGGAAACCCATTTCGCGAAAACAACACATTTTTGTAAAATTATTCTCAAAGAAAGGAAACATCTAGGAGAAAAATGAGAAAGTCAGTTATCTAAGTAAATGATAAACTTCGATGCCGAAATGAAACAACACCAAAATATTCGTTCGTTTTGATGGTGGAACTGAACGAGAATGCCCAAAAATGGGGAAACATACCTTTTTCATTTATTAAAACTCAAAGAATATTTTTTTCATTATTTTTATCTTCATACAATCATACAACCCTTCACCACTCAGAAAAAAAATTGTTTCTGACTCCTCTTTTTTCAGGGATGAAGACCCTTTGGACCATTAAATTCCAAACTATTTGATTTGATACCAGTGAAGGAATAATTAAGTGCCGTTGTTGTATTGTTTATTGGGTGGGGTTGTACCTGTCCATCATGTAGAGTCACTTCCTAGTAAACATATTACCTCATGGTAATTAATTATGTGATATAAATAAGACTGGTATGACGATTTACAGCTAGTTTAGTAATCCCTACTGGATGAAGACAACTTTGTTATCGAAATGCGCACCTTGGAATCAAATTACTTGTGTGGTGAAGGGGTATAATGCTTTTTGTTCTCACTAACGTTAAGAACGACTCAAATTCTGAAAGTGAAAATTCCTAGGATGATTATACAGTCACTCTATCTCGCTCTTTGTTCCTCTGAAGAAACGTGTTTTTGAAAGAGGTAGTAATAGTGATAGGGACAGTGTGATTGTTTATTTTTCCTTTCTTAGAGTGGAAATAATTTTAATTTATGGTGATAGAATGACCATTTATTTCCATCAGGTTTTTGCTTTGAAATTTCGTTTTCGTCAAAAAAATCGAATGAGGCGCAACTAAGGGCTCAGTTTACGTCTGGAGCCCCGTTTCTACCGGAAGCCCTTGCATTATAAATATTTTTTTGAGTTGGACTATATAGATCGTTTTATTTACCGAATATATTGAAACAACTTGTGCTTCACACAACAAATTTGTATAAAACATATGTCATCTTATGAGATTAGTAATTATAAATATTTATTCTACCACGAAAAAATATTATCCGCCAACACAGTTTTATAAAAGATATGCCGACCCTAAGTGGGATGGACCTTTACATTTAAGAAAAATAAATTGCAAAACTCGTTTAAATCGATAATTTCTAGTCTGAAACGTCCATTTAACAAAGAGTTCCACTATATTTTTTTCATTTTGAAAAAATATCACGTTCATCGGAAATAATCCACGTTCCGAAACAGGCCATACCGTTCTCCTTAAAAATATAGCTTTCAGCGTGCTACAAGCCATTGAGAAATAATTAAAACTTTGTCACTTGATCAACTCAGAGAAAAATCCACATATTACCTATTTTTATGATATTTATAGCTTTAAAATTTTCTGAAAATTCAATACCGCAAATCGTAATAATGTGCTCATTATTCATCGGGTGAAATCAAATCAGAAATTTCACTGGTGTTCAGACAACCGTGTACAAAATACTTTTTTGACATGTTCACAGTTATTGCAGGGATACAGATACAGGAATTAAAAAAATTGTAGAATACAAACAACAAAAACTTTCAAAATCCGCATCAACCTCAAATAAGAAATCACGTAGGGCCTGTTCGTGTGCAGCATATATATTTGACGGAACTGCTTTACTTGTATCCAATTCTGATGTAGGCAAACGAGTTTAACAGAGACAAACGATTCTTATTAGTTTGCTCCGTAAAACAGACGAACGGACCCATCTGGTATCAAATAACACCTGTCATCCGACACTTACATTTGAATGAGAATTTGAGATTCCATGGTGCTCAAGTTTTACAACGTTGCCAAGTCTAGTTTTGATGAACGTGACGTCACGAATCACTTTTCTTCTGATTATAGAGAAACTAGCGGCCTGAATAAAATAATCCCGAGTAATATTGTCGTATACACTTTCTCATTACAGTGTTTTCCCATATCTCATGGAAAGGTCCATTTCAGTTTTTCTGCTGTCTCACCTGAGTTCGTAAAAACTATAATTCATTGTGAATTCCTCGGAAAATTTTGGGAAGCGATGGAAGGGGTAAAATTATTCAAAATTCCTGGCGCGTCCGCGTGAAGCGCCAGGAAAATTGCGGGGATGGGGTAATGGGCGGTGAATAATCAAAACACAGGGCGCAAAGCGTCTGAAAAATATTGGGAAGGGAAGAAATGGGTGGGATATTTTCAAAAATCCGGGCACAAAGTGCCTGGAAAAATTGAGGGAGGGGGGAAATGTGGAGTACATAATCAAAAATCCGGGCGCAAAGCGCCTGGAAAAATTGGGGGTGGAGGGGGGAAATGGGGGGGTGTACATAGTAAAAATAAGGGCGTGAAGCAAAAATTAGGGGAGGATGGAAATGGGGGTTTCCGTAATTTTTTACTATAATTGATAATTTCATCCGGCTAATTCATTTGTTTTTGAAGTAGTGAAGAAACTACATTTGAACTTTTGGTAGATCTGTTCAAGGACTATAAAACAGTTCATATAAAACTTTTCAATATCTAACCTGGAGTGGTATTTAATATCACCATCTAGTGTAGTAAGATGGTAAAACAGCGAACGCCATCAATCAGTTGACCGTCACATAGTAAATGTTTCGGACCTGCGTAGATCCATAATCAGATATTTAAGAAATTATGGAGATGAAAAAATGTTGTATAATATTATATGTGAAAATTATTTGCTGTGCTGCATAAAAAAATTGAGAACACAACATGATTTTTACGATTCAAATCCTTTTTTTATTCTTTTTAGTATTTGATTTTATTTCCTTCTTTTTTAAAAAATACTAGATTTAAATCATAAAAATCATGTTGTGTTCTTAATTTTATTATGCAGCACAACAAATAGTTTTTTTTACTACCGTGCGTAAAGTACGTACTTTACGCACGCTTTGGAGTGCGTAAAGTTTTACTTTTTTTCACTAGTGCGTAAAGTGAAACTCTTTACACACTAGTGCGTAAAGTAAAATATGTCAAAAATTGTGTATAGCAACCAAATGAAAGGTTTTAATTTAAATTGCCACTTATGGTATCTTCTTCTACGATTAAAAATAATTTTTGCCTATGTTTAGTATGCAACAAATTATCGTGTTTTTTTATTTTTATCATAATTTTCTGCAAATGTCGATTTTGATCAAAAATTAAGTAGGCTGTGTGGTTACGAGAATTGGAAGAATTGACAATCAATTTCTGAAATTGTGTTAGTATCATACAGAACACAGCAAAAGTATGTGTTATTATGAAATATATTTAGTACATTATCTAAAATCTAATCTAATCACACAAGGTAACAAGTTTTTGTCAATAATGTTTGTATACCTGATAATTCCTCATTAAAATTTTATTGCAGTTTATTTGTTTGTACCTATCTGATAACCGATATGGATTCAAATTCATCAGGCGAATTTGACAATAGGTACTCCAAATATACTCAACAGTGCTCAAAAAGCCACTGAAAACCTATTACCAGAAAAATCTGCACACATTTATGAACAGAAATATATTTATAGAATGGTGCAGGAAGAATAAAGTGACAAAATACTCAGAAAACGTAGTTTTGGCCTATTTCGCTGAGGAATTAAAGTCTTGCAAACCTTCTACACTATGGTCGATATATTCTATATTGAAAAACACCTTAAAATATAAAAACAACGTTGATATTTCGAACTTCAACAAGTCAATAGCGTTTATCAAACAAAAAAATAAAGGATATAAAGCAAGAAAATCTAAAATTTTTTAAAGAGAACATTTAATTAATTTTCTCTTGAATGCTCCAGATTCCCAGTTTATGATGATCAAAGTAAGTGAACGCTTGAGTATGTAAAAAATCTAAATATTTTTTATGTTGTGAGTAACGCCATTGGTGTATGGTGTTCGTATGGAGTGTTGCGTAACTACGCCGATCCTCAAAGGCTTAGTTAGGCAACACATCGTACGCAAAATGATACAAAACCATTCCCTTTTGATTACAATTTTACATTCTAAACGTCAGGATATTTTCTCATGTTTTCCTCTTCAATTAAGCTATTTGTACCACTGCAAAATGTTATTTTTTAGGTTGGCTTCATAATTGGAATTTCGGGAGCTTGTCGTCGAGAAGAATTATGTAAAATGACAATTAACGATGTAGAAGATAAACAAACAGTGTATATTATTAAAATACCAGAAACAAAAAATGGAATGGAACGCATTTTTACGATTTTAAATCCTAATAATTCTTCAGTTGATTGTCTATCTTTCATAAAAAAATATACCTCACTAAGACCATCAAATATAAATTGTAATAGGTTGTTTTTAAAATACGTAAATGGTAAATGTTCTAAACAGCCTGAGGGGATAAATACATTTGGTAAAATGCCGTATATTATAGCAACCTATCTGAACTTGCCCAATCCAACAGCTTTCACAGGACACTGCTTTAGGAGGTGACCTTCTAACTGTAAAAAAAGACGGATGATGGAAGTCATCTGCTGTTGCAGAATGCTATGTGTATAGCACAATTACTCAAAAGAATAAAATTTCTAATAAACTGTTGATGGATGACATTATGCCATCTACTTCCAAACAGAGCGTTTCTAGAAACTACAGTTTCACTGTTGAAGACGATAATAGAGAATTTGGAGAACCGCTCGATACCAATATTACAGAAATAAGGTCACAAAATGTTTTAAACTCTGTAATGGAAAAGGCCAAATTCATAAATTTTGGAATCTGTAATATTTGCACCTTCAATATTAATATTTCCAACAACTAACAACTAAAAATCTAATTTATTGACCATTGTTTTGTTTGTTAATGTTATTTTGTTATGTAAAAGTGAAATATATTTTTAATCGTCAAATAAATTTATGTTCGTAAACTGTACATTCATTACCATACCGTGTTGAGTAAATTTTTTAATTCTAAACTCAGTGAAAAATTGTGTACGGTAGTAGAAAAAATATTGTATGTAATTCGTGTGTAAAGGCTTTTTTGACTCATGTGACAATATTCACATTCGTCAGAAAAAGCCACTTTACACACTTGTTACATGAATAACTATTACATATACCTAATATTATACACTTTTTCATCTCCATAATTTCCAAAATAGCTGATGATGGATCTATGTAGGTCCAAAACATGTACTACTATGTGACTGTCAACTGATTGACAGCCGTTTTACCATCTTACTGCACCGGATTGTGATATTAAATTGTGGAGACGACTTTGCATTTTACTGATTACTATTTTCAATATCTCCTTTCGTTTTCGAGTTTTTGGTGATTTTATATAGTGTCTGCCAGAATGTTGGAACCATATAGGAAACTTTTTTATTGATAGTTTCTCAGAAAATTTCATTCTTCATAAAAGTTGGTGCATTTAGACGTACGCGCATATCGGTTATTGCTAGTGGCGTGCGACTAAGAGAGAAACGGCCGATATTCTAAATTCACCATAGAGTAAAGTGTAAGTTAATGAATTAGCATAAATTATCTATCAAAGCAATAACCTGATCTAACAAAATCTTGAATAAGAGTAAAAAAAACTAAACTGGATAACTGGGAATATCATTAAATTGCAAACAACTTTTTTAAATAACATTTTTCGATACTTTGCATATCAATAATGTCACTTTACTCTATAGTAAATTTAGATTAACGGCCGTTTTCAGCTTAACTGGCAATAACAAATATGCGCGTACTTGTCTAATTAAATTCACCAATTTTTATGAAGAATTAAATTTTCTGAGAAACTTGTAATAAAAAAGTTTCCCATTTGGTTCCACCAGTTTGGCGGACACTAGCAACAGTACAATTTTTTATTCAAATTTTTTCCACTTTTTAATCGAGTTGGATGAAAACGGTTTGGAAATTTCGATTCTGCCTGTAAGTACGTATCCGAAGCGATTTTAAGACTTTCATTTATTCCATTAGTACCGTACAAACATCTCTATTTTCCATTAAAAAAACATATTTCCCAGACTATTGAGTTTACGGGAAAAATGTTTCAACTTTTTTTGTAGATTTTCTGAAGACGGTCAAAAGAGATGTCTTGGTGAATTGTAAAAATATCAACCGTTTCCGATATATTTCGTATTTTCCAAAATGCAAATTTCAATTTTCAGAATTTTCAAGTTTTCCTGGTCTTCCGATCATTTTCGTAAAACATAGATTGGGTAGGATTTGTTCTTCTATTCGAGCTCTACCTGTTGTATTTTTCTAAATTTAATTTAAATGAACGGTTCGGCGTATATACATTTTTATTAATATCGAATTTTTTTCGGAAAATCGCCGAAAAACCCCTGTAAGCATTTTGCGATCATTCTCAAAAACCATACACTTCTGTAGGACATATTGAAGTATAACTTCAAGAAATGCGGAATGGATCAAATCAATTTCTGAACCTGTATCGAGGGAAGAAGAAACGAAAAAAAAACCGTACGGATTTTTCGATGGTATAAAAAACTGAAACATATTGCTCTCGATTTATTAAAATAATTCAAATTTCAAAGCGATACCTCTAAGGTTTCAGAAAATATAAAGGTTCGAAGTGCTTATAGACCAGTGCTAATGCATATTTGAGATAAAAAAATTGAGCAAAATATTGTTCAAATGACGGGAAAAATAATTTGGAGTCGACAAAATGGACAAGGGAACTTTTAGGGGTTGAAAGTGGCATTTACGGTTTTTCGCGAATTACAACAAACTTGTTAATAATAAAAAGATGTACAACTTTTGTAGGTAATATGATTCCACATTACCTCAAATTTCCCGGGAAAATCGGAAAAACCAATTTTTCAGTTTCTCTATATCTCGCGCATATTTTTTAATTTTTTTCACGAAATCTGGTGAAAATAAAACTTATTTTGATTCAAGTAAGCTGTGATTGTTTTTTAGCGAAATACAGATTTTTTCATATTATTTCGACATATTCCCAAAATCCAAAAAGTTTCACCGATAAAGTTCGTCTTTTCAAGCTCGCCAGCCGCCATTTTTTCCGTTGAATAGTCTATTTTTAGATTATGTAATAACATAGTAGCACTACTATGGAAAAAATTTCTAGGAAACGTGAAAAAATTAAAAAACAGATTTTCAAAAATGTAAATCTATTTTTTTTTCAATTTTTGTTCTAAATCATATTTATTTATTAAAATTATTGAAATTAACATTTGAAACCTTTCGAGAATATTAATTTTATGTTACCTTAATAGGTACAAAGAATAAACATGGAATTAAATAATACACCAAGCATTAGAGCATAAAATGAGTGAGTTTTCATCAAAAATACTAGTAGAAAACCGACTACGCCATCACATTGTTTTCTGCTATGTTTCCGACTCGCAACTGTCATTTATAGACTACTTACAAGCCCATATAACGATTTTGGGGGATCATTTTATACAGCATGAAACATATTCAGAACGATGCTGCTATATGAAAAAATAACTTTAGGCACTATACCGTCAATTCTTGGTGGGACAAATGACTAATAATAATAATAGTAATTTTTCACCTGAAGATGTGCTCTATCGACAAAATATTCTTGTAGGGCATTCCTCACGTTGGTGGATTATGAAATAATAATCTCATAGAACCTACTGCTGTACAAAAATAATGAAACCAAAATCCAGGATTTTTTTTTAATTTTTCGGAAATTGAAACATTTTCCTGGTTTTCGGTTCCATTATTTTTGTACGGCAGTAGGTTCTAGGAGGAATGCCGTACAAGAATATTTTGTCGGAAGAGCACATCTTCCGATGAAAAATTACTATTATTAATATTACAGTCATTTGTCCCACCAAGAATTGACGGAATAGTGCCTGAAGTTATTTTTTCATATAGCAGCATCGTTCTGAATATGTTTCATGCTGTATAAAATGCCCCCCAAAATGGTTATATAGGCTTGTAGTCTATTATTCATTTAAATAACAAAAAACGTGTTTTTTTGAATTGTTTTGCTTATAAAATGAAAATTAATGAAACGACCTGGTTGCTCTGATGAAAAGAATTGTGGATAATTGAAATACGAACAAACTGGGATGTATTACGACTCTGTCGGATCATTAGTAACGGAGAGAAACTGGAAAAACCGGAAAATTTTGCGATTTTTTGAAAAATTCCCAACTCCACCATTTTTCATTGGCCTTCCTCAGGAAATTTTTGAATCATGTGTACTTTGTGTGCACAAAACAGGCGCTGTCGAATCGTTGGTTTTGGCACAATTGCAATTTTTTTTGCACTATCATGCATCTTGCCTGGATGGTGTAGTGATAGCCCAATTTCAATTTCTCAAACAGATTATGAAAGTAAACTGTAGTACTACAAAACGCATATTCTCATTTTGCGCTACAATGGTGCGAAAAGGGTGAAAAATGCATGGAAACATGACTGAAAACGGCCGAGCCCGTGTTAGCTGCCGAATAGAAGGAGAGTACGGGTGATGAATGAACGGGTTTCGTGATGAAACGCTTCCCCTCATCTCCCGCTCTCTCCTACCACTCGACCGCTTCCACCAGTTCGGCCGTTTTCAGTCATGTTTGCAAGCAATTTTCACCCATTTTGCAGCATTTTAGCGCAAAATGAAAATATACGTTTTGTGGTACTGTACTTCTACTTTCAAAATCTGTTTTATAAATTGAAATCGAACTATTACTAGAACATCCAGGCACGCTGCAAGATGGTGCAAAAAAAATTTAAATTGCAATTGTGCCAAAACCAACGATCTGACAGCGACTGTTTTGTGCACACATAAAGTACACATGATTCAATACTTTCGTGAGAAAGGCCAATCCTATTTCTTGAAAAATGGCGGAGTTATAAATTTTGAAAAAATCTTAAAATTTTCCGGGTTTTTCCGGTTTTCCTCCGTTACTTATGATTCGATTGGGCCGTAAAACATTTCATTTTGTTCGCATATCAAATATCTACAATGATTTTCATGAGAGCCACAAGATTGCTCTATTATTTTTAATTTAATAAGCAAAACAATTTTAAAAAACACTTTTTTGTTATTTAAATGTTTATAACAAATTATTAAATGCAAGTTGCGAGTCCAAAAAAATAGCAGAATATAACTGCGGACTGTCTTCAATGTGATGGCACAGTCGGTTTTCTACTAGTATTTTTGTTAGGAAAAAATGCTCTATTGATTGGCCTAAAAGGATTTGATTATGATAGAAGGGTGAAAGGAGGTGAACTTTTGGGGGTAGAAATGGTTTCTCACGATTTGCAGCGAAAATTACCCTATTACAAAAAAAAATTAAAACAAAAGTTGTTGGCAATAAAAAGATCTACAGCTTATCTATTCAACATTTTTCCACATAACCTCAAATTTTCCGGGAAAATCGGAAAAACCGTTTTATAAAGTTTTAATTTTTTCTTGTGTAAAAATTGTATGTTTGTTGCAAAATTAATTGGAAATATACATTTTTATGCTCTAAATCAGATGTTTTTTGCAATTCAAAGAAGTTTTTTCTTTACATTCAAGTCACGTTCATTAAGTAGAAAACTGTTTATTGCAATAAAAATGTATTATTATATCGTATTTACATTACAAACGCTCGAGAAAGTAAACTGAGGAAGTTAATTAATGATGCAATCAAAAGTTAATATTCAAGACACAATCATGTCCTAGCTTTGGCCTCTTCGATGGCTGCTCATTATCGGATGATTCATTATCTGATTCGTTTCGTTAATTACTTTTTGCTCGATTAGCTCTGTGAACACGTCGTACAACCGAGATCTGCATCTTATAAGATTTCATTTCAGGGAAGTAGCTACTAGGAGCCGCCCCCTCTCCGAGTACTTCAAAGAGGTTCGATAAAATAAATATAAAAAGGTAGATTTCTACTAAGTTTTGCGACAAACATACAATTTTTACGTTTTTTCCGATTTTTCCGGAAAATTTGAGATTACGTGGAAAAATGCCAACAACTTTTTTCTACAACTTCTTTTTGGAAGAAGGATAATTTTTGCTGCAAATCGTGAGAAACCATTTTTCCCCAAAAGTTCACCTCCTTTCGTCCTTCTATCAAATCAAATCCTTAAAATCAAATATTTATTTATTCTCGAAAGGTTTCAACTGTTATTTCAATAATTTTGATAAATAGGTAAATGAGTTTAGAACAAAAATTCAAAAAACACATTTTTGAAAATTTGTTTTTTAAATTTTTTGGCGTTTTCTAGAAAAATTTCTATAGTGGTGCTACTCTTTTATTACATAGTATAAAATTAGATGCTTCAACGGAAAAAATTGCGGCTGGCGAGCTTGAAAAGACGAATTTTACCGGAGAAACTTTTCAGTTGAAAATGAGGTCGTTTTACCGGAATTTGTCTAAAAAAAGGAAAAATATGTACTTTGCTACAGAAAAATTACAGCCTACTTGAAATATAATAAGTTATATTTCCACGAAACTTCGTAAAAACAAATTAATTAATTAAAAACTGAAAAATTGGTTTTTCGATTTTCCCGGAAAATTTGAGGTAATGGAAAAATTGTAGATCTTTTTATTATCAGCAACTTTGCTATTTGTCTTTTTTCGATAGGAGGTCAACTTTCGTTGCCAATCGCGAAAAACCGTGAAATATACTTTGAACCCCTAAAAGTTCACCCGTTCCACCCCTTCTACATTTTCACTACTCCAAATTACTTTTCCTGTAATTCGAACAATATTTAATTTTTTTTCCCGCTTCTATATTTTTTGGCTCCATCAACACTGGTTCATTATAACAGGCGGACGGAGCTACAGACAGACAGACCGACAGAATTTCTCCCCTGGAGGACTGAAGTATTAGACTACAAGCCCATATAACGATTTTGGGTGGTCATTTTATACAGCATGAAACGCTATATGAAAAAATAACTTTAGGCACTATGCCGTCAATTCTTGGTGGGTCAAATGACTGTAATAATAATAATAGTAATTTTTCACCTGAAGATGTGCTCTACCGACAAAATATTCTTGTAGGGCATTCCTCACGTTGGTGGATTATGAAATAATAATCTCATAGAACCTACTGCCGTACAAAAATAATGAAACCAAAATCCAGGAATTTTTTTTTATTTTTCGGAAATTGAAAAATTTTCCTGGCTTTCGGTTCCATTATTTTTGTACGGCAGTAGGTTCTAAGAGATTATTATTTCATAATCCACCAACGTGAGGAATGCCCTACAAGAATATTTTGTCGGAAGAGCACATCTTCCGATGAAAAATTACTATTATTAATATTGCAGTCATTTGTCCCACCAAGAATTGACGGCATAGTGCCTGAAGTTATTTTTTTATATAGCAGCATCGTTCTGAATATGTTTCATGCTGTATAAAATGACCCCCCAAAATCGTTATATGGGCTTGTAGTCTATATACTGCTCCTTGTAAAGTAGATAATTATTCCGTTTAAAAAACTGAAAGTGAGAAAGGACCCCGCAAACTCCTTATGGAATTTGGGTCCCGGTTGATTTTTTTGAATTTTTGGTATGATGTATTCCATGTAATTCTCAACCAATGTTTTGCTGCTATGGGGCGTTGAAATCACCCCTTGCGCAGATTAGACTATTTATTTTTGAACCCGGTAACAATATTTTCACTTGTTTCATTGTTGCTAATGTTGCACAATATTGTACTGCTCTATAAAGAAAATTCTTACCCCTCCTTCTTCACCCAACTCCTATTATGAAACGCAAAAAAATATTACTCGAGTGCCTTCATATATCGTCGAATGTTTAAATAGGCCTGAATAAGGGAAATAGCAGTTTTTTTATGATTATATATATATATATATATATATATATATATATATATATATATATATATATATATATATATATATATATATATATATATATATATAAATTTAAATAGAAAAGTTATTGGGTATAACCCTCAAATTGTTGTGCAACCGTAGACACGTGTTTCGAGCTTAAGCTCTCATCAGTACGGTAAAATCAAGTGCGAACATGTACAACACTTGGATGTCTTGGAAGCCCTCAGGCCAGAGGCCCTCGGGTTCGTAAAACGTCGCCCTCAGAGCATAAACATCTATTTATACCCTTGGTACATAAATACCTATTATAAAACAGCACAATATTGTGCAACATTAGCAACAATGAAACAAGTGAAAATATTGTTATCGGGTTCAAAAATAAATAGTCTAATCTGCGCAAGATGTGATTTCAACGCCCCCTAGCAGCAAAACTGTTCATTTTTTTGGGTTGGTGCAATGGTAGCATTGGTTGAGAATCACATGGACTACATCATACCAAAAATTCAAAAAATCCACCGGGACCCAAATTCCATAAGGAGTTTGCGGCGTCCTTTATAGCGACAAAGCCGACAAAGCAGATAATTTTTTTCATCAATGGAGGAAGGGGTCACTATTTAACTCATACCCGACATTAAAATAATCACTGATGTCCTCTATACTATTATTACTTTTTCTTACCACCAGATACAGAATGGATGAGACATGAGAGGGTAGTTAACCATATGTCTCACTTCTTCTTTTCTGCAAGCAGCAGAAGATTTGTAGTAGAGCTGGGTCTGAGGATGTGCCTTGTTGATTATAGCCAGTTCACATATCTTTCTACGAGTATTGATAAAAATTCCCGTATCGATGATTTGTTTAACAATACTTTCTTCGGCATCGTATTGCAATTTGCAATCATGATAATCGGTTAGGGTCATGGTAGTATTATTTAACTGATGTCCGCAGAATGACTAACTGGTGTTGACGATTGCTGTCATGAATTGTTTGAAAAAGAAATGAAAGACGTTATGTGGTATCTATAGTTACTTATCTTACTGATATTTTGACACTGTTTAATTTTCTATTCAACTGTATACAGGGAGATTTACGTAGGGCGTTTGTTATTAGGAGTTTTTCAACTTGCAATTGTATTCAGGCAACAAGGTTAGGTATGTTATTTCATATCTGACAATTTTTGACATAGTATGTTTAGATTTTAAAACAACCGGCGGCAACTCTGCAGTTATTAACGTAAAAATTGTATGTCGCAAACTATTTGAAATTGTGGAGCAGTTAACTGAAAGTCCAGGCTAATAATAGTACCAGTCCGCGTATACCATATTACACCAAGCAATAGAGCAAAAAATGACTGAGATTTTAACAAAAATACTAGTAGGAAACGGACTATGCCAGTCCTTAGTTATAGACTGTTATGTTATCGACTCGTAACTGTCATTTATTAATTTGTTATAAACATTTAAATAACAAAAAAAGCGGTTTTTAAAATTGATTTACTTATAAAATGAAAAGTAATAAAGCACCAATGGAAGGAATTGTAGATAATTGAAATGCGAACAAAATGTGATGTTTTACGACCCGGTCGGATAGTTAGTAACGGAGAAAAACTGGAAAACCCGAAAAAATTTGCGATTTTTCAAAAATTCATTACTCCGCCATTTTTCAAGAAGTAGGATTGGCGTTTCTCATGAAAGTATTGAATCATGTGTTCTTAATGTGTGCACAAAACAGGCGCTGTCGGATCGTTAGTTTTGGCAAAATTGCAATTTAAATTTGTTTTTGCACTATCTTGCAGCGTGCCTGGATGCTTTACTGATATCCCGATTTCATTTCTCAAACAGGTTATGAAAGTAGAAGTATAGTACTACAAAATGTATATTCTCATTTTGCGCAACAATGGTGCGAAATGGGTGAAAAATGCATGCAAACATTACTGATGACGACCGAGCCCGCGTTAGTTGCCCAGTGGAAGGAGTGTCCGGGAGATGAGTGGAAGGAGAGTCCGGTAGATGAGGGGAATTCTTCTAATGAACGGGTACGTCATAATACGCTTCCCCTCATCTCCCGCTCACTCCTTCTACTCGACCGATTCCACCAGCTTGGCCGTTTTCAGTCATGTTTGCAAGCGTTTTTCACCCAATTCGCAGCATTTTAGCGCAAAATGAGAATATACGTTTTGTGGTATTGTACTTCTACTTTCAAAATCTGTTTTAGACATTGAAATCGTACTATCACTAGAGCATCCAGGCACGCTGCAAGATAGTGCAAAACAAATTCGAATCGCAATTTTGCCAAAACTAATATTTAAGAGCCTGTTTTGTGCACACATAAAGTGCACATGATTCATGAGAAGGGCCAACCCTATTTCTTGAAAAATGGTGGAATAATGAATTTTTTAAAAAATCGTAAAATTTTCCGGTTTTTCCGGTTCTCCTCCGTTACTATGATCCGATCGGGTCGTAAAACATTTTATATTGTTTGTAAATCAATAATCTACAATTCTTTTCATCGGAGCAACCAGATTGCTCTAGTAGTTTTCATTTTATGAGCAAAACAATATAATAAAACATGTTTTTTGTTATTTAAATGTTTATAACAAATTAATAAATGACAATTGCGAGTCGAAAACGAAACAGAATATAACCACAGATTATCTTCCATGTTATGGCACAGTCGTTTTTCTACTAGTATATTTGTTACGAAAAAATGCTCTATTGATTGGCCTATAAGGGAACAGACAATTTTCAAGTATTGCAATCCAAAGTTGTATAAGTAATTTTTTTTTCAGCATTCACATTAGCACTCTTACGGACGACTCTCAGAAGTGTCCAGGAGACTTGCGTGAACTAGGAATGACGAAGATCTTACCTTTTAACGTGCGATCCCTAGCACGGCCCAATATTCCTACTGAAAATATCCGTCGGCCACCCAAACTGCTGTAACGGAACCAAATATTGCTTGACTTTTTGAGAGACACCGCCCCACTTATCAACTAGTTGTCTTCTCGACTGCTCAATTTTATTTTCTTTATGTTTTGATTCTCACGGAAGAGGAAAATCATGTACTGTTCAAAGAACATCGTGGGAGCCGAGGGAAAGTAGGACTTGGTGTTCTTCTTGAATTTCTGCAGGCTGTATGCCTCAGGGAACACCTTTCAAGGCATTGAGTTTTTTAAGTTATACCGTTCTTTGGAAGAACGCGTACTCTGGTACCGCTAACGATGGACCGATTGATAATTTTTCAGAAGATCATCGTCCATGAAAATATCTGTAAAACAGAGACAGATCGCCAACCTTTATGCGATATTCCAGAGAAGTGAGTGAGCTTGCAAGCTCAGCATCACCGACGAGACGAATGGCTCTTTTTTGGACAGAATCTAAAAGTTTCAGTGGGTGTCAAAGGCCTTATAAATTATAATCAACTGACAGGAAATTAAATAGCTCTTGGCACGAAATAGAAAACCAAGTTTTTGAGATTCACTTTTGGCAATGGGCCTCACATGGCTTTCCCATGACAGGGTACTGCTGATGGTAATTAACGATTATCGAAATTGGGGACTTTATTGGTATGGACACTATTGACATGATTACGTTGGCCACTATGAGATCGGCCTTTCTAGAGAAGACATGCTTGGATTTTATTTGCCTTGAATTATACTAAGTTGTTGGATCCCCATTCTAGAATTTTTGCTAGATCCACATTTAAATCGATCACATTACTTCCTTGTTCTCAGATGAAACTCCAACAACCACCACGTGATTTGTCAGAGAGAAAGCTGGATAGCAAAGAAAACAACTGAGGGGCATGCCATAAGATGAAAGCTTGGAGTATCTGGTGCCAAACGCGATAAGCAAGCAGGTCACCAGTTGATCTTCGATGACGGAAACCATACTGTCGATCATTCACAATTCCTTATCAAGTTTCAATTCAAGTTTCAAGTTTATTCAAGTAATATATTTTTAACAATTTAATTTTAATGTATCGGTATAACAATTTTTATGGTAGTATGCTGTTTATTTTGTCTTCTAAAGTGGTATTTTGTGAACTGTAGTGGATATGATTTAGACAAATCAACTTCTTTTTGGTTCATTTTTCGAGTGATTGACAAAGGTTTCAAAATATCAAAAATTGTTATATCTAATTACAAAGTCGAAAAATTTGGGTTTAATTTTTTATGTTGGAGATTTCCCTCAGTAGAAGTGGTAGTGAATTAAAGAATTTTGGTCCGTAGTAAAAAACGTATCTTTGTGAGTGAGTCTTCTTGAAAAGTGGTATGTCTAGTTTCCGATTTAACGTATTTCTAGTAATTCTAGATTTATCCGACAGGATTGTTTCGGTATTTTCAAAAGTCCATAGAAGGCATTGTTGAACATATCTACATAAATTTGTTGTGTGGAGAATAAACCTTTATGTAATATTATTTTTAGTATGGTATTTTGCGATGTTTGCAGACTTTTTATACATTAATGAAATATCCACCCCATACAACAATGCAATAAAGCAGGATTTATTCTACTATATACATATCGTGCTTATATACTAGCAATATATTTTTTAAATGCAATATGTCCCTAAGGGTGTAGAATTTAGCTATCATGTCTTTTGATTACTATTCAAACCTGTTCATCCCATCTCATATGTTGGTCCAATATAACTCCCAAATATTTCAATGGAATATGTTTTTTCTATTTTAGGACATATACAGCTTTGGTGCTCACAGTTAGTTTTATGAATATTCAGCATTTTTCTTTTGGTTGATCTTCAGAAGAGAGGGAAAAAGTGATGTATTTGCTATTGTTTACATTTAAGCTGAGTTTATTATGGATAAACCAATATTCGTCTAGATCACAGAGTACACCAAGTACTCTTTTGTCTAGATATTTGACAGAGAGCGTAATTAGTTGCAAACATGAATATTTGACGTCATTTTATTTCAGGGTTCTTCAAAAAACCCTGATTTCAATGCTGTACCATTGTTTCAATCAAGTTTCGACATGACTTGGAGGCCAGATCACTGAAGTTACGACATGACTTGGATGCCAGATCACTGACGTCATCCACATGTCGCCTCCATTTGAATCCAATATAGATCCCATAAGGTTGGCAAGTGGGATTCACAACCAAACTTTTTGCGTTTTGCTTTTTATGTTTCGTATTCCAATTGGTGAAACAGACTTTAAATTCAATATTAGATTCTGCTTCACCAATCAGGAAACGAATCGTAAAAAGCAAAACGCAAAAAGTTTGGTTGTGAATCCCACTTAACTACCTTACTTCTATTTAAACAATGGTTCAATCATTTAAAATGTCAAATAAGTTATGTCAACAATACGTGATATCAGATCAAAGAGACTAAACTAACAGGAGGGTTTAATAAGCTCTAGCCAATCAGAATCTTGTAGCATCAGCTCGTCATAGTGACGTACTTGGACATGAGTACAGAGTCGAACTCGAACCAAGAAACAAAACTGTCACATGTTACTCTCATACACCAAGAGTGCAGGAATGCGCTAGCGTTCGTCACTGTCTATAGAGAATGGCGGCCATTTCGTCACAAATGTTCTTTCATCTCTTTCTATTAGTGACCCCATTGTCTTATGGGGATTAGACTCTCCTAGTCAAATAAGGTTTACGGGTCTATTCCATAACTCATATCGATGTCGTTATCCAACTATTATCGTTATATTATCGATATTAGTGTCAAATCGTATTCCGTAAAGTTGTCACGATATCGGTAGTAAACGACAGATTCTACAGTTTGTCAACGGGGACAAAATGGCTTCAGTTTGTTAACGACTTGCAGCAGTTTTGTGGAAGTTGTGGATTTATATTTTGGCACAGAATATTGAAATATTCTGTGATTTTGGTATGGCGGGTTTAATCAACATTTTAGCTGGAGAACTGTATAGAAGGCAAGTTATTTTGATATTTTTCATATTTAATTTAATGAATTCTGAAGAAAACTAAAGGTGTTTTTTCTTGTATGAACCGCATTCAACCTTGTTTTCAAACCGCATTCAAAATGACGTAGTGCATACCGTCATTCAAGAAAACAAACCGTAAAGAGGTCACGTCAACTGTCTCAAAAATAATTAATTAATTTTTATTGGTTATATTTTGTCACTAACAATCGTCATAAAAGAATGAATTTGCAAGATATTATTCCAATTCTGCTTGATGATCGAAAGAATGCATTACTTTTGCTAAATTCGTTGCAGCTAGCAGATAAGAGTATGTGCCAAGAATTGTTTATTTTTCACAATTTTCAACATTCAAAAATTGATAATTTTGCGGAAGAATGGTTGGATAACTACCTCGATTACGACTTTTTCCAGCTATTTAGGTTCCAGAAACAAACTGTAAGAGATTTACTTTCTCGGGTAGATGGCCCAGAATTGAATGTTCCTTATAGTGGAGGGGGACTACCTATACCAGCTTATAAGCAACTGTTAGTTACATTGTGGTGGTTAGGAGAAGGAGAAACCTTAATATCTGTCGGTGACAATTTAATTTGGCAATTTCAACTGTTTATGGCATAACTGAAAGAATTGTTTACAAGTTGATGAACTTGAAAGAAGCATATATTACATGGCCTACATTTCAAGAAATGAACACAGTTGTAGATGATTTCAGGAGAATAGGTGGTTATCCAGGTGCAATATTCACTTTCCATGTGTAGTTAGCTATCTTAATTCCTACTATCAAATTATTTCAGGTGTTGTAGGGGCTGTTGACTGCTGTAACATTGCATTCAAGCCCCCTCATGCACATCAAGAGAGCTACATTGATAAGAACAGTAAGCATTCCATAAAACTGCAGGGTGTAGTCACCTCCAACAAAATATTCACAAACATAAATGTTGGCTTTCCAGGCTCAGCTCATGATAGTCGGGTAGGCAAATGAAAGTAGTATACCTATAGTGTTAGTTTTATTTTATAATTTTGTAGGTGTTGAAAAACTCCAATTTATATGTTGATATAATGACAAATCACAAGTGGAAGAAATATTTCAAATCAGAGGAGTTTCATGTAGTGGGTGATAAAGCATATCCCCTACTCAGTTAGTTGATGACCCCATACAAGTGAATTTTTGAGCCTCTGCTTAATTGATATTTATTTTACAAATTTTTAGGAATCATGGTAACCTCACTAGGGCACAAATAAAACATAATAAAAATCTGAGCAGGTGCAGAGTTTTTGTGGAAAATACGTTTGGTGTAATGAAATCTAGATGGAGAATATTACATTTTGTCAATGTTAAATCTGTAGAGAAAGCTGTAAGGGTTATAGTTGCATGTTGTGTTCTCCATAACTTTGGTTATTTGCATTATGATTATTGGGATGATTATACAGAAATTGATCAAGAGGATGCAGATGCTGAAGATTTCAGGCAAATTGAAGTGAACAACGACGAAGCCATTGTTAAAAGATATGATATAACTCAACAAATGTCCAGACTTTAATAGAACTATTGTACCTTGTGTTACTCCTTTCAATAAATTTTTTTTCAAGTGCTCACTTTTAATAAAAATTATCTGGGTGATGATCAGCTCAAATTAAAAACGGAGACAAGAAAATACTTTATTCCATCCTACCTAATTCAAAAATCAACAAATTTTCAACAAAAATTGAGAACATTTTCTCAAAATGAATTGCTTGTTCATTTGAAATTGCAAACAATAAAATAATGACAATCATAACAGCAATTCTTGGATCCAAAATATAAAAACAAACTTCTGTTGGGATCAGACTACATTAAACAATGAACATTAACAAACCAAACTTAGTCTGAATCCTTATCGTCATTATACCTTTTTCTTTTCTTGCTTTTGTTGCCCATATTTTCGATCAAACACATAACCTGTTGATGTCTTTGTTCACTTTCCTTATTTAAGAATTCCATCATATTCTGAAAATTTGTTTCATTAATTTTTTGATTTTCTTTATTGAGTTCGTATATTTTCAATAATATTTCATTTTTATTCGGTTTTACACTATGTTTCACTTCAGTGAATCTATTGGATGTGGATGGTAGTTGTCTAGCTTCGGAGATGCTTTTTTTCTCTTGAAAATGTTCAATGGGATTAATGGGAAGAGAGTCTAAGACAAGTATTGGCTCAATTTTGTGTTTATCCCCCATAATTTCTTCCAGTTGATCGTAAAAGGGGGGTTTTACAATTTTCCCTTCTCCAGTCTGCTTTCTTTTGTCAACATATTTTATATAAGATGCTTAGAGGTTGCTAAATTTTTGTCGACATTTCTCCCTCCCTTCAATTCCATCTCCCACAAAAAATCCATTATCATTCATGGTTTTGGCAATTTGTGCCCAGACGCTATTTTTATTGGTAGTTTTGTCAGCAAACTCTTTATCAAATTTTTTTCTAAGACCAAGAAAAAATCTTGTGGCTTCCCTATCACGATCAGTCTGGTTTTTGCTCGTTTTCCAAACAGGTATAGGTATGGCAGAATCAATATTTTCCTCCCATCCAAATTGCTGTCTTATTTGTGTGGAATAGCTCTTACGCGCTTCTGAGTCTACAATGAATTGTAATATGTAAAAAACGTTATTTTCGAAACAAAACTGAACATACCAGTTCGCAAAATTTGGGCCGTTTCTCTATCTACTGAAACGATTAATCCATCTATTTCGATTTCAATCATTCCATTATCATCGGCATTGTCCATTTTTCTTTTAATTTTCATTCAATATAAAAAACTTATCATCAGAACATCAAAAATGAAAATATTGAAAATTGTTGATTTCTATGAAGTAAATTAAACATGTGTCAAACAATTGTCATTGACCTGACATTTCCCCTCTCTTTTATTGTGTTTGATTTCGAACCGTTCATATCGATGTATTCAAACCGGAATGAACCGTATTCAATTCTGACGACACTGATTCGACAAGAAAATGTAAGGTTTCAAAGCGCATTGAACACGGTTCTTCAAGAAAAAACACCTTAATTTTAGGGAACAACAAAGACAAGTAAGCAAAACTTTGAGGGATCATAGTGATCCTTTTCAGATGCCAGAGGAAAATTTTCGACAATTCTTCAGATTGAGCCGAGAGGCTGCTTTCGACCTATTTCTGGAAATAGAGGCGCATATGAAAGTATCCAGGCGAAATACGAAGATCGCGCCTGTGATAAGATTCATTTCATCACTTCATTTTTTTGCCCATGGAAGTTATCAAAAATCAGTTGGGAAAGATTTGCATTGTGCCTTATCCCAACCTTCAGTAAGCAAGTGTCTCAAGGAGGTCATTTCTATAATGAATGAACATCTTGAAAATCATTATATTCACTTCACAAGCACTTTGAGAGAAACTGCAATTGCAAAAAACAGGTGCCTAATTTCTATGAGTAAACTATTTTACGTGATCATTCAATATACTTATGAAATTTTGTTGTTTGACTTTTGAACAGGTTTTTTGAAAGATTCAACTTTCCTGGCATTGTTGGATGTATAGACTGTACACACATTGCAATTGTTCCATCCCCAGCAAACGATCCTGTTTATCCTGGCTTAGCTTTCCTGAATAGAAAAAATTATCATAGTATAAATTGTCAAATTGTAAGTGAGATATATATTGTAATATATTTATAGTCTGATTCACTCTAAAATAATTTAATTATCGAAATACAATGATTCAATAACACAATACTCTAATTTACATAACAATCACGGAACTAGGTATTTATATTCGACTTTCACTTCACTAACTGCCCGTCTGTCTGCTGCGTCGTTCTTTTTATATTAATTGTTGACTTCTCCGAATGCTTCATCGAATCGTCCGGATCCATCGAATCATCCAGATTCTTCTTGGTGCATAGCGTATCGAAGGTCATATGCAGCCTGCGTGAGAGTTCAGGCCCGGCATCACCCACAGCTTCGCCACATTGCCCCCTTCTTAGAGATATTTCGTCCCGAAATGTCATCCTTGGAGTGTGTCGATATTTGCAGGATTCCCCATATCTGCATCGTGAAGTTCGATGGAAATAACACTCCATAGTCTTCATGTTAGGTCGTGGAATAGGATTACAACAAACCAAAATCTGGATGCCGCTGGATCGGAATATCGTCTCCAACATACTTCTTATAACTCTCCAATCCAGCCCATCAATACCACAGGATAATTTTGGGATTGCCAAGTCCACCAGATTCTGGTCCACCATCGTATCTCTCAGTTGGGTGAGGCTCCTCCAGACATCTTCATAGGACGGTTTGTCTTGGGAATGCTTCTTGGTCACCAAGTAGTAGATGTTCCTCTGGCCCTTCTTCAGCTGTAGCACACCTCCAATTTCTGGATTCTGTTTCCGTAGTGTTTGGAGTTTGCCAAATTTCTTGGAGAACACCACAGCGATGCCCCTGGACATTCGAAGATCTTCTGCGACGCAGTGTGCTAGGGCGTAATCGACTGGCACTTTGAAAAGGTCCTGTGGCTCCTCTCGAGTTACCCCGTGTGACACTTTCTGTCCATTTGAGTATAAGGACATGAATTTCTGGAACGTCATCGCATCCTCTGGTGGTTTGAGGGTGCGGACTTGGTCATGATTTCCAGCGTAAGGGGCCAATCTGTTGAAATGAACGACCCTGGGTTTACCTCTGGGTGGCTTGTGGATTCGGTAAGCAGGTCGTTTATCCTCTTGATGATCTTGTACGGACCTTCCCATGAATTCCGTAATTTCGGTGACAGGCCCCGGCGACGCATCGGGTTGTACAGCCAAACTAGGTCACCAACCTGAAATCCTCCAGAATCGGCATTGATGTCATAAGTCGCTTTCATTCGGTCGCTGGCACTCTGGATGTTCAAACGGACTCGTTCGTGGATGTCTTCCATTCGCTGACGGAGTTTACTGATGTAGTCCTCTCCCGCGGTATCCTGTACTGGTGGCGTCCCAAACTTTAGGTCACAGGGAAGTCGCAGGTCGACTCGTGCACTGCGGAACGGTAGGCCATCAGGAACAAATGAAGATACTGGTCCCAGTCTCTTTGATGATCAGAGACTACCTTGGACAAGTGGCGATTGATAGTCCTGTTCATCCGCTCAACTATTCCATCGGACTGTGGATGTAGAGCTGTGGTTCTCGTCTTGCGGATGTTCAGCAGTTGGCAGATTTCTTGGAACAGGTTGGATTCGAAATTTCTGCCTTGGTCCGAGTGCAGCTCCAAGGGGACACCGAATCGACATATCCACTCTTTCACCAAGACGTCCGCGACAGTGATGGCTTCCTGGTTCGGCAGGGCGTAGGCTTCGGCCCACTTGCTGAAATAGTCCATTGCCACAAGGATGTATTTATTTCCATGATCTGATACGGGGAACGGGCCGGCGATGTCAATAGCGATTCTTTCAAATGGACTACCTACGTTATACTGACGCATCGGGGCCTTGGGTCGTGTCCTAGGTCCATTACTGGCAGCGCAAACAGCGCACTTTCTGCACCAGTCATTGACATCAACTTGACAATTGACCCAGTTAAACCGTTGCCTTACTTTCTGCAGGGTCTTCGTCACACCCAGATGTCCTCCAGAAACTCCATCATGGATCTCTCGGAGTACTTCCTGTCTTCTGTTCTTGGGCACCACTATTTGACGTCTGTCTTCCCCACCATCTTCGGACTCCAATACACGTTTCAGGACCCCATTCTCCAGGGTAAGGGAATTCCATTGGGCCCAGTAGGATTTGAGTGCTGGGGAATGTCTTGCAATTTCCTGCCATGTCGGTCTTTGATTACTCTTTTTCCAACCGATGACTAACCCAAGATCTGGATCCTTTTCTTGGTCTTTCTGGACCTCGTTGTCATTCCAGTTGTTGTCAACTGCCGTGGTTATACAAATCGCTGCTTCCTTCTCTTCTGCTCGTCGGCAATGTGAGCAGTCGTCTGATCATGGTCTCCTTGATAGGGCATCTGCGTTCTTGTGGCCACTCCCTGCTCGATGTTCGATCTCGAAGTCGAATTCTTGGAGTCTTTCGATCCAACGTGCTACTTGGCCCTCGGGGTTTTTGAACTGTAGAAGCCATTTGAGGGCTGCGTGGTCAATCCTTAATAGAAATCTTCTTCCGTACACGTATTTGTAAAAGTGTTCTACTCCCTTGACAACAGCCAACAATTCTCGTCTGGTGACACAGTAGTTACGCTCCGGTTTACTAAGAGTTTTACTGAAGTATCCTATGACCTTCTCTTTCCCATCTTGGATCTGGGACAAGACAGCTCCAAGTCCCACGTTGCTGGCGTCCGTGTCCAAAATGAATTTTCCACTCGGAAGGGGATAACTCAGAATCGGTGCGTTGATCAGTGCCCCCTTCAGTTTTCTGAACGAGTCTTTGCACTCTTCGGACCACTGGAACTTTGTTTGACCTTCCGTGAGCCTGGTCAGTGGTTTAGCGATGTTGGCGAACCCTAGCACATATCGGCGATAGTATGTGCACAAACCAAGGAAACTACGTAGTTGGTGTATGTCTTTCGGAATAGGCCACTCCTTCACTGCTCTGATCTTCTCGTCATCTACTGCTACTCCGTGCCCAGAGACAACATGGCCAAGGTAATGTACTTCTTTTTGGAACAGGTGGCATTTCTTGGGGCTCAGCTTCAGTCCAGAGTTTCTCAGTCGCAGGAATACCTCCTCCAGGTTTTTAACATGGTCTTCGAATGACTTGCCAACCACAATAATGTCGTCGAGATATACCAAACACGTCCTCCATGAAAGTCCTTTCAGAACCGTCTCCATTAATCTCTCGAATGTGGCTGGAGCATTACAAAGCCCGAATGGCATAACGGTGAAATGCCACAGTCCTGAGCCGATGGTGAAGGCTGTCTTTTCTCTATCTTCTGGAGCCAGTTCTACCTGCCAGTATCCACTCTTCAGATCAAGGGTCGAGAAAATCGTGGAGCCGGCCAACGTGTCTAGGGTGTCGTCTATTCTCGGAAGAGGGTCTTTCTTCGTCACGTTGTTCAGTTGACGATAGTCTACGCAAAAGCGTGTTGATCCATCTTTCTTCTTCACCAGCACGACTGGAGAGGACCATGGACTGTCGGATAATTCAATAACTCCATCTTTCCCCATATCACTGACTATTTTGTCAGCCTATTCTTTCTTAGCAAGAGGAAGTCTTCTAGCTGATTGTAGGATTGGTCGGGCATCCCCAGTATCAATTTTATTTCGAACTACATTCGTTCGACCCCCTTTTCCTTGTCCGGTATCGAAGATGTCTTGGTACTTCTTGACTAATTCTCTCAATCTGTGCTGTTGAGCTGGTTTAATGCCCTTGGAAGAGATGGTAACCAAATTTTCCAGTTCCGCTGTCAAGTTGTTGTCTTGTCTAACAGTACCGGGTACACTCCTGATCACAGAGGAAATTGACGAGCAGTGCCCCAAAACAGTTCCTTTCTTCAAGGTCACTGGGTAATAATTGACATTCATTACCCTTACTGGCACTAATTCATCAGCAGGCAACAAAGTCTTGCCTAGTGCAATTCCTCGTTCAATTTTCTCATCATGAAGCTTGGGCTCGAACATTACCACGCTTCCATCGCTCGCACCTCCGTCCAAGCGAGCCTCCAGTATGGTCTCAGCCCTCTCAGGTATACTAACATCTTCAGTCAGCAGAACACGAATCATCTTTTCACTTCTTCCATGTAGCACCAACTCTTCTCCGTTCACACGTAGGACGCCATCTTTAAAGTTCAATTCAAACCCTCTGGAATTCATGATGTCCATTCCAATAATTGCGTCGTCCTCAATGTCCGCTACTAATGCCCGATGTTTCACTTTTGTGCTGCCTAGAATCAGTTCAATCGGTAGCTCTCCATGTACAATGGCCGGCTCTCCTGTTGCTGTGCGTAGCTTCCAGGATGATGGTTCCATTCTCTCTGGTGTTTTAATAAAAGCAGGTCCAAGGATTGTCCTAGTCGCACCAGTATCCAGCAGCATTGCGCAAGGCTTGTTGTTGATGAACCCGTCTACAAAGGCTCCTTTGTTCTGTCGTTGGAGGACAGCGACATATGCGTTGTTCACCGGGGCTTTCTGAGTATAGGCCGACGATTGCCCCTTCTCAACAACCTTCGTTGGTCTCGACCTCTTGAGGGTTGGACATTGACTACGCACGTGTCCAAGTTTCCTACAGTTCCGGCATCTCACTAGTCTTCTCTCAGGCAACATTTCCTTCACGATCTTTCTTATGGCAGCTTCCAGGTTAGCAGGCTCCTGTGGGTCTTCTTCAATAACTCGGACTTTACTTTGGCTTCTGCAGGATTGCTTCGCCGCCTCAAATTCCAAAGCGCGTGCCAGTGCATCCACGAGATGTGTTGGACGAGCTAGTGTCAATGCTTGTCTGGTTTCCTGGTCACGAAGTCCATCTAAGAATGCCTGAACTGCAAGTCGCTCCATTACCTTTTCTGGTGTGGCTGGGTATGCAAGGTGAACCAAGCGAGCAATGTCTGCTTCAAACTCCCGTAGGGACTCGCTTGATTTCTGGCAGCGGTTTTTGAGCTGTGAGTGTTATACATGTTCTAGATGGGTCTGTCCATACCGTAATTCGAAATGTTTAATCAGCTGCTCGTAGTCCTCTTGTTCTTGTGCCGTGAGGGTTTGTAAGATATTTGTTGCTTCTCCACGCAACGCCAGTGTTGATGCTACAGCTCTTTCTCCTGCATTCCATCCATTCGCCTTTGCTGCAGGTACAAACTGTCGGCGGTAGTTTGCCCATGGTGTTTTTCCATCATGGAGATCTTTCCTGTTTCCGAACTGATCTTTACATCTTTCAGACCCTTTTGAACATCATCCAAGTTCAAACTCAGTTCCGGGATTGAATTTTCATTAACAGATTCTGTGTTGGGGGTAATGTCAGTCTGGCTTTCCATCTTACTGATTTTCTCCTATATTTTGTTGATTTCCGCCTCGAGTCCGCTTTTGATTTCGTCACTGATTGTTTCCTTCAATTTAACTATCTCTTCCTCAATTTCATCTTTGATTTTCTCCATCTCTGTCTCGACAGTCCCCATTCTTTCTTCTAATCGATTCGCTACGCCACAAAGTTCATCTTTCATGTTCTTAGAGTTTTTTAGAAGCTCCTCCCTCAAACCCTTTGAATTTTCTAGAATCTCTTCTCTCAAATTCCTCGAACTTCCTAGAAATTCTTCTTTCAGACTATTCGTATTTTCCAGAAGTTTTTCTTGAAGTTTTTCTTCCAAATTTCTCGAATTTTCTAGCAGCTTTTCTTCCAGATTTTTCGAATTTTCGTCGAGTTTATTCATTATGGAACTCATATCTATTCCAGAAACTTCGAATAGAAATGTTTCTGGGTCCTCGCCCTCCTGAACTAATCCCTCGGCAAGTCTTGTTTGAAGCACGGCCTTTACCACTTGTGTCAAGTTCCCTCTCCTCCAGTTCTTGCTTCACCGCAACCTTCAATTCAACCAGGCGAACTTTCCTCGAACACATTTTGTCTTAGTCTATGTCTCACAGTCTATTTCACGGGTCACCAGTCTATTATTATTATTATTGTCTATCTCACACAGTCTATTTTCCGGTAACTAGTCTATTACTATTATTATTGTCTATTTCACACAGTCTATTCCACGGCCACCAGTCTATTATTATTGTCTATTTCACACGCGAAAATAATTGTCCGAAATACACAAACTTTCTACTTACACGAACACTCTGTATTTAAAAATCGCACTTCTAACACCAAATGTAATATATTTATAGTCTGATTCACTCTAAAATAATTTATTTATCGAAATACAATGATTCAATAACACAATACTCTAATTTACATAACAATCACGGAACTAGGTATTTATATTCGACTTTCACTTCACTAACTGCCCGTCTGTCTGCTGCGTCGTTCTTTTTATATTAATTGTTGACTTCTCCGAATGCTCCATCGAATCGTCCGGATCCATCGAATCATCCAGATTCTTCTTGGTGCATAGCGTATCGAAGGTCATATGCAGCCTGCGTGAGTGTTCAGGCCCGGCATCGCCCACAGCTTCGCCACAATATGTATATAAATATATGAACAAATATACATTTCAGGTATGTGATGCTGACTTGAAAATACGACACATCAATGCTAGGTATCCAGGATCAGTCCATGATGCCGCCATTTGGATGGTTAGCAACATGAGAGAATTTTTAATACAACATTTTTACAATGCTCAAGATAGACATACTTGGCTGTTGGCCGATTCCGGCTACCCTCTACAACCATTTTTATTAACACCAATTGTGGGAGCTGATCCGAATACACCAGAGGGAAGGTATACGAAAAGCCATGTTAGAACAAGGAATGTTGTGGAACGCTGCATAGGCGTTTTGAAGGCATATTTCAGATGTTTGAGAAAGGATAGAGTTCTCCATTATAAACCAAATATAGCTGCCAAAATAATTTATTCATGTGCAATATTACATAACATCCTGAGGGAACGAAATATATTGATGATGATTTGGAACACGATATTGAAGATGGTGATTTTTTTTGCTTATATTAATTGAAAACATGCCAAGAAACACCGAATTGAATATTTTGTCATATTTTGCTTTTCTCAAATTAGAATTTTGATATGCAGGTCATATGGTGGAAAAATTGTTTAATAAATTATGAATACATTTGTTGGGAAGATTCGAACAGTTATTCAAAAATAAATTGTTTTGTTTTTTAGGTATTGAAGATGAACAGAATGGTGAAGATGAACAGAATGGTAATGATGGGCAGAATGGTGAAGACATACAAGGGATTGCTTTGCTACGTGAAGCAAGAGAAATAAGGAATAATTTAATTTTACAAGTGTTTGCTTGAAATGTGAAATATTTTTGTTGTATTTTGGAAAATAGAAAGGGATTTTCCACTTAAGATTTTCTAGTTTTCAGCTTGGAAAAAGCATTTTTGAAAATTATACATCTCTGCAATATACGAAAATCATTTATTTCGATTCTTACCAAAGGATTAACTCCTATCTCACAAATTTAAAAAAAAAAACAACTGAATATATAAGCATAAATAATTTGCTGAACATAACGTTAACAGAATATTCATAACTTTGAAACAAACATAAAATGAAACAAACAAAATGAAACAAAATGTCCCACTAGGACATAAACATAAAATAATTCAGTCTTCGTTTTTTGTCACACTCTGTACTACATTGAGTTATTCATCCGTAAATGATTTCTCTATGTCTACATCTGGGCATTGCAATTGAAGTCTGAGATAATTCAATTTGAGTTTTTGTTGTTCAGTTGCTACCAACTCCTTCAAATTGTGATTAATTTCGCCAAGTATCGGAGTGTAATCTATTTCAACATGATTTTTTATTTTTTTTTTTCTGATTGATTCGGCCGTTACTTGATGAAGATCCATAGTAATTGTATAAACTAAAGACGATTTGATCTTCACACACTTTTATTTCACCACGACATGTTTCGCTATCACAGTAGCTTCTTCAAGTGATTATCACTTGAAGAAGCTACTGTGATAGCGAAACATGTCGTGGTGAAATAAAAGTGTGTGAAGATCAAATCGTCTTTAGTTTATACAATGATTTTTTAAGTAATTTTGAACTGAACTAATGAAAGTACTACGCTTCTTAACAGGCTTTTTCAAATCCTTTTTGGGGGGCAGTGACCCATGTTCTGAACCTGTCCACATCTTCGAGACTGCTGGATTCTTTCTATTACAAGCACCTGGCTGATGCACACTGTCTGTTTGTTCAGTTGAAAGTTTATCACCTAAAACCTCAATAGTAGTGTTTACTGGGGATACATTCATGAGTAAACCAAGTTCGGGAACACCAGCACATCCATCGATTATAACCACCCCTGATAAATCTATGAGCTTCTGTTCATTATTTTCGAGAGTCTCTAAATACAACATATATTGCGTTCTGGTTGTCTTCGAAGAACGTTGTCTCTTTATTTTGGTATTTTCCATGATTTTACACTTGCCCGATTTCTGTAATTCTGTCTGTCAAAGCTTGTGTTAGGTTAGGTCGTTAGGTGACCTGTTTTCGATCATTTGATTTTGATTATAAAATAACAGTTGTTAAGCTAGCAACATTAAGCACGGAACGAAATATTATCATTAACCATCCTGAAAACATACGTTGGATCTCGTTACTGAAATTGACAAGGTCATTTCTACCGGCACCTTTAGGGAATTGGTAATTTTAACATATAGTTCACACGCATCATTAAGATCCGGCTACCGACAGTCGTTTGATAACGGATCGTTCAATAACGGTTTTTTACAGAATAGACTTGACCTCCTTGATATCAGATATCCATTACCTACTTGATTAATGTAATGAAATGTAAGGGACATAGTCACAGATTAGAAAGCATGTTTTCTAATCTGTGACATAGTCCTTTAAAATTCCCTTCCAGCGTTGTTTTTGAAGTCACGATTCAGACTTAATGACAAATAACGTACGATACATGTGTACAAGTGCTTTTAAAGCACTCGCAAAGTTAAACTCGTTGAGCGTGCTTTACAGACTCACTTGTATAATACTTGTACACTTGTTATATAATATACTATTTCCACATCCAAAAAACTCACTCAGCCATTGTCGAATGACCAAAACATATTGTAGTAGATTTAAACTCTAGTTAACTGACTAAAATAATTTATTTAACGAAATACAATGATACAATAACACAATACTCTAATTTACATAACTATCACGGGACTAGGTATTTATATTCGACTTTCACTTCACTGACTGTCCGACTGTCCGCTGCGTAGTTCTTTTTATATCCGACGTTAACTTCTCTGAATGCTCCAGAATTTTCCTTCGAATCGCCCAGACTCACCAAACCGTCCAGATTCTTCTCGGTGCAAGCGCATCGACAGTCTCCCGCGGTTGGTCGCTAGCTATACGTGAGAGTTCAGGTCCGGCATCGCCCGCAGCCTCGCCACATTGCCCCCTTCTTAGAGATATTTCGTCCCGAAATGTCATCTTTGGAGTGTGTAGATATTTGCAGGATTCCCCGTATCTGCATCGTGAAGTTCGATAAAAGTAACACTCCACAGTCTTCATGTTAGGTCGTGGAATAGGATTACAGCAAACCAAAATCTGGATGCCGCTGGATCGGAATATCGTCTCCAACATACTTCTGATAACTCTCCAATCCAGCCCATCAATACCACAGGATAATTTTGGGATTGCCAAGTCCACCAGATGCTGGTCCACCATCGTATCTCTCAGTTGGGTGAGGCTCCTCCAGACATCTTCATAGGACGGTTTATCTTGAGAACGCTTCTTGGTCACCAGGTAGTAGATGTTCCTCTGGCCCTTATTCAGCTGTAGCACACCTCCAATTTCTGGATTCTGTTTCCGTAGTGTTTGGAGTTGACCAAATTTCTTGGAGAACACTACAGCGATGCCCCTGGACATTCGAAGATCTTCTGCGACGCAGTGTGCTAGGGCGTAATCGACTGGCACTTTGAAAAGGTCCCGTGGCTCCTCTCGAGTTACCCCGTGTGACACTTTCTGTCCATTTGAGTATAAGGACATGAATTTCTGGAACGTTATCGCATCCTCTGGTGGTCTGAGGGTGCGGACTTGGTCATGGTTCCCAGCGTAAGGAGTCAACCTGTTGAAATGCACGACCCTGGGTTTACCTCTGGGTGGTTTATGGATTCGGTAAAGCAGGTCATTTATCCTCTTGACGATCTTGTACGGACCTTCCCATGAATTCCGTAATTTTGGTGACAGGCCACGGCGACGCATCGGGTTTTACAGCCAAACTAGGTCACCAACCTGAAATCCTCCAGCATCGGCATTGATGTCATAAGTCGCTTTCATTCGGTAGCTGGCACTCTGGATGTTCAAACGGACTCGTTCGTGTATGTCCTCCATTCGCTGCCGGGGTTTGCTGACGTAGTCCTCTCCCGCGGTATCCTGTCCTGGTGGCATCCCAAACTTTAGGTCACAGGGAAGTCGCAGCTCTCGGCCCATTATGATACTTGCAGGGGTTTGGCCGGTCGACTCGTGTACTGCGGAACGGTAGGCCATCAGGAACAAATGGAGATACTGGTCCCAGTCTTTTTGATGGTCAGAGACTACCTTGGACAAGTGGCGATTGATAGTCCTGTTCATCCTCTCAACCATTCCATCGGACTGTGGATGTAGAGCTGTGGTTCTCGTCTTTCGGATGTTCAGCATCTGGCACATTTCTTGGAACAAATTGGATTCAAAATTTCTGCCTTGGTCCGAGTGCAGCTCCAAGGGAACGCCGAATCGACATATCCACTCTTTCACCAAGACGTCCGCGACGGTGATGGCTTCCTGGTTGGGTAGGGCATAGGCTTCGGCCCACTTGCTGAAATAGTCCATTGCCACAAGGATGTATTTATTTCCGTTATCTGATACGGGGAACGGGCCGGCGATGTCAATGGCGATTCTTTCGAATGGACTACCTACGTTATACTGACTCATCGGGGCCTTGGGTCGTGTCCGAGGTCCATTGCTGGCAGCGCAAACAGCACACTTTCTGCACCAGTCATTGACATCAACTTGACAATTGACCCAGTAAAACCGTTGCCTTACTTTCTGCAGGGTCTTCGTCAAACCCAGATGTCCTCCAGCAACTCCATCATGGATCTCTCGGAGTACTTCCTGCCTTCTGTTCTTGGGCACCACTATCTGACGTCTGTCTTCCCCACCATCTTCAGACTCCAATACACGTTTCAGGACCCCATTGTCCAGGGTAAGGGAATTCCATTGGGCCCAGTAGGATTTGACTGCTGGGGAATATCTTGCGATTTCCTGCCATGTCGGTCTTTTATTACTCTTTTTCCAGCCGACGACTAAACCAAGATCTGGATCGCTTTCTTGGTCTTTCTGGACCTCGTTGTCATTCCAGTTGTTGTCAACTGCCGTGGTTCTACAAATCGCTGCTTCCTTCTCTTCTGCTCGTCGGCAGTGTGAGCAGTCGTCTGGGCATGGTCTCCTTGACAGAGCATCTGCGTTCTTGTGGCCACTCCCTGCTCGATGTTCGATTTCGAAGTCGAATTCTTGGAGTCTTTCGATCCAACGTGCTACTTGGCCCTCGGGGTTTTTGAACTGTAGAAGCCATTTAAGGGCTGCGTGGTCGGTCCTTAACAGGAATCTTCTTCCGTACACGTATTTGTAAAAGTGTTCTACTCCCTTGACAACAGCCAACAGTTCTCGTCTGGTGACACAGTAGTTACGCTCCGGTTTACTGAGAGTTTTACTGAAGTATCCGATGACCTTTTCTTGCCCATCCTGGATCTGGGACAAGACAGCTCCAAGTCCCACGTTGCTGGCGTCCGTGTCCAAAATGAATTTTCCACTCGGAAGGGGATAACTTAAAATTGGTGCGTTGATCAATGCCCCCTTCAGCTTCCTGAACGAGTCTTGGCATTCTTCGGACCATTGGAACTTTGTTTGACCTTCCGTGAGCCTGGTCAGTGGTTTAGCGATGTTGGCGAACCCCAGCACATATCGGCGATAGTATGTGCACAAACCAAGGAAACTACGTAGTTGGTGTATGTCTCTAGGAATAGGCCACTCCTTCACTGCTCTGATCTTCTCATCATCCACTGCTACTCCGTGCCCAGAGACAACATGGCCAAGGTAACGTACTTCTTTTTGGAACAGGTGGCAATTCTTGGGGCTCAGTTTCAATCCAGAATTTCTCAGTCGCAGGAATACCTCCTCCAGGTTTTTAACGTGGTCTTCGAACGATTTGCCAACTACAATAATGTCATCGAGATATACCAGACACGTCCTCCATGAGAGTCCTTTCAGAACCGTCTCCATTAATCTCTCGAATGTTGCTGGAGCATTACAAAGCCCAAATGGCATAACGGTGAAATGCCACAGTCCCGAGCCGATGGTGAAGGCTGTCTTTTCTCTATCTTCTGGAGCCAGTTCTACCTGCCAGTATCCACTCTTCAGATCAAGGGTCGAGAAAATCGTGGAGCCGGCCAACGTGTCTAGGGTGTCGTCTATTCTCGGAAGAGGGTAACTGTCTTTCTTCGTCACGTTGTTCAGTTGACGATAGTCTACGCAAAAGCGTGTTGATCCATCTTTCTTCTTCACCAGCACGACTGGAGAGGACCATGGACTGTCGGATGGTTCAATAACTCCATCTTTCCCCATTTCACTGACTATTTTGTCAGCCTCTTCCTTCTTGGCAAGAGGAAGTCTTCTAGCTGATTGTCGGATTGGTCGGGCATCCCCAGTATCAATTTTATGCCGAACTACATTCGTTCGGCCCCCTTTTCCTTGTCCGGTATCGAAGATGTCTTGGTACTTCTTGACTAATTCTCTCAATCTGGGCCGTTGGGCTGGTTTAATGCCGTTCGAAGAGAGGGTAACCAATTTTTCCAGTTCCGCTGTCAGGTTGTTGTCTTGACTAACAGTACCATGTACACTTCTGATCACAGAGGAAATTGACGAGCAGTGCCCCAAAACAGTTCCTTTCATTAAAGTCACTGGGTAATAATTGACATTCATTACCCTTACTGGCACAATTTTATCAGCACGCAGCAAAGTCTTGCCTAGTGCAATCCCTCGTCCAATTTTCTCATCATGAAGCTTGGGCTCGAACATCACCACGCTTCCATTGCTCGCACCTCCGTCCAAGCGAGCCTCAAGTATGGTCTCAGCCCTCTCGGGTACACTTACATCTTCAGCCAGCAGAACACGAACCATCTCTTCACTTCTTCCATGGAGCACCAGCTCTTCTCCGTTCACACGTAGAACGCCATCTTTGAAATTCAATTCGAACCCTCTGGAATTCATGATGTCCATTCCAATAATTGCCTCGTCCTCAATGTCCGCTACTAATGCCCGATGTTTCACTTTTGTGCTGCCTAGAATCAGTTCAATCGGTAGCTCTCCATGTACAGGGGCCGGCTCCCCTGTTGCTGTGCGTAGCTTCCAGGATGACGGTTCAATTCTCTCTGTTGTTTTAGTAAAAGCAGGTCCAAGGATTGTCCTAGTCGCACCTGTATCTAGCAGCATGGTGCAAGGCTCGTTGTTGATGAGACCGTCTACAAAGACTCCATTGTTTTGACGTTGAAGGACAGCGACATATGCATTGTTATCGGGGGCTTGCTGGATACAGGTCGATGATTGCCCCTCCTCATCGACCTTCTTTAGTTTTCCTGCATCGGTGACGATTCTTTGAATGTTGGACATTTGCTACGCACATGCCCAATTTTTCCACAATTCCAGCATCTTATCTGTCTTCTCTCAGGCAACATTTCCTTCACCACCTTTCTTATGGCAGCTTCCAGGTTAGCAGGCTCCTGTGGGTCTTCTTCAATAACTCGGACTTTACTTTGGCTTCTGCAGGATTGCTTCGCTGCCTCAAATTCCAAAGCGCGTGCCAGTGCATCCACGAGATGTGTTGGACGAGCTAGTGTTAATGCTTGTCTCGTTTCCTGGTCACGAAGTCCATCTAAGAATACCTGAACTGCTAGTCGTTCCATTACCTTTTCTTGTGTAGCTGGGTATGCAAGGCGAACCAAGCGTGCAATGTCGGCTTCAAATTCCTGTAGGGATTCGCTTGACTTCTGGCAGCGGTTTTTGAGCTGTGAGTGGTATACATGTTCTAGATGAGTCTGTCCATACCGTAATTCTAGATGTTTGATCAGCTGCTCGTAGTCCTCTTGTTCTTGAGCCGTGAGGGTTTGTAAGATATTCGTTGCTTCTCCACGCAACGCCAGTGTTAGTGCCACAGCTCTATCTCCTGCATTCCATCCATTCGCCTTTGCTGCAGTTTCAAACTGTCGGCGGTAATTTGCCCATGGTGTTTTTCCATCAAACTGGGGTGGTTTCATAGAGATTTTTCCTGTTTCCGGACTGATTTTCACATCTTTCAAACCCTTTTGAACATCATCTAAGTTCAAACTCAGTTCCAATACTGAATTTTCATTGACAGATTCTGTGGTGTGGGTAGTGTCAATTTGCTTTTTCAACTCACTGATTGTTTCTTTCATTTTGCTGATTTCTTCCTCGATTCCGCCTTTGATTTTCTCCATCTCTGACTCGACAGTCCCCATTCTTTCTTCTAATCGATTCGCCACGCCACAAAGTTCTTTTTTCATGTTCTTCGAATTTTCTAGAATCTCTTCTCTCAAATTCCTCGAACTATCTTGAAATTCTTCTTTCAGGATATTCGAATTTTCTAGCAGCTTTTCTTGAATTTCTTCCTTCATTCCGTCGAGTTTACTCATTATGGAACCCAAATCAATTCCAGAAACTTCGAATAAAAATGTTTCTGGGTCCTCGCCCTCCTGAACTAATCCCTCGGCAAGTCTTGTTTGAAGCACGGCCTTTTTACCACTTGTGTCAAGTTCCCTCTCCTCCAGTTCTTGCTTCAATTCCGCAACCTTCAATTCAACCAGGCGAACTTTCCTCGAACACATTTTGTCTTAGTCTATGTCTCACAGTCTATTTCACGGGTCACCAGTCTATTATTATTATTATTGTCTATCTCACACAGTCTATTTCCCGGACACTAGCCTATTACTACTATTATTGTCTATTTCACACAGTCTATTCCACGGCCACCAGTCTATTATTATTATTATTATTGTCTATTTCACACGCGAAAATAATTGTCCGAAATACACAAGCTGTCTACTTACACGAACACTCTGTATTTTATCTCTAACAATCGCACTTCTGATCACCACTGTAGTAGATTTAAACTCTAGTTAACTGACTAAACTAATTTATTTAACGAAATACAATGATACAATAACACAATACTCTAATTTACATAACTATCACGGGACTAGGTATTTATATTCGACTTTCACTTCACTGACTGTCCGACTGTCCGCTGCGTAGTTCTTTTTATATCCGACGTTAACTTCTCTGAATGCTCCAGAATTTTCCTTCGAATCGCCCAGACTCACCAAACCGTCCAGATTCTTCTCGGTGCAAGCGCATCGACAGTCTCCCGCGGTTGGTCGCTAGCTATACGTGAGAGTTCAGGTCCGGCATCGCCCGCAGCCTCGCCACAATATTTTTCGTGAAACGTTTATTGAAGTTCTTGAAGTGGAAAAACCTGTAGTTGGTAAAATTCGATCATTTCCATTATCTGAGCAGTGCAGTACCGTTGCACTGTATGATAAATAATTTTATTTTTTTCGGTCGGAAATTTATTGTATAATTGTCGAATGACCAAACAAAATATATTTGTCGTGAAACCACCGACTTATTAGCAGCGAAGAAGTTACATTTTAATGCGGAATAATAGAATAATTCAGTTTTCTCAGCAATGTACCTACCTATGTACAGTTGTCTGCAAAACGTGCAAACGTGCAAAACGTCGTACAAGGTACGCAGGTAAAAAACTTTCCACCGAGTGGTGAGATTTTTGACAAAAGATTCTTGTACGGCATTTCTCAAGATGGTAGATCACTGAAAAATAATCAAATAGGACGTAATGCCGTACAAAAAGAACGGTACTGAAAGCCAGGAATTTTTTTATTTTCCGCAAATTTTTCTTGATTTGTATTACTACATATATTCATTTTTTAGCAACGCCGTACATATTTGCCGGTGCAGGGGTGGGGAGCCCCGCACGCAAATTCATACTTAGACCTGTATGTTTCAAGATCATTGGAAAATGTATGGCATCGGTTCCACATTATTATTTCACATATAACATTAGTTTCAGAAATTATGCCGTCTAAAAATTTTGGTGCATCAAATTAATTAAAAAATAAAATGAAAAATTACCTCTATTTGGGGGGTTGAATCTTATATTGTTCAAAGAAAGATTATAAATGCCTGTACGGCAACCGGTTTTCAGACTACATATTTTTGTTTTACGTAATAGCAGGTTATAATTGATGAAACTAAATAGAAATATGAATAAAAAAAATGCACTGTGATTTATTAGAGAAGTAATTTTTAGAATATCATTGCTTTTTTAATTTCTCAAGCATCCCTAAACAAAAATAAATTGATGGATGATGAATTGCCATTAAGGCCAATCCGGTTAGCCTCTGTTGCCCACAAGACTTCCGTAGATAGGTTTTTAGGCGTCTAAGTGCGGAAAATGACCTTTCCGGAGTGCACGTGCTTACTGGCAGAGTCGACAAGATGTTCAGTAACATAAATGTTGGGAGACAATAGCCTGCTGCACTCTCCGACAGCCTTGATGTCGCAAGAAGGCCATTCCGAAGGGCTTTTGCCCTGCCAAAACAATTTCCATAGTTGAAATTCGCCTTGTGCCTCGTCTAGTTCCACCATGTCCTCGGACATCATCCTCTCTTGGGGATCGCGTTTCCATTTCGGAATATACTGTAGGTATAAGAGTATACATAGCAGCCAACACTTGGTCAGTATATCTCAATTTGAGCTGGGAATTTGAGTCTTCTAATGGGGCATTGCAACAGTTATGCGGTAGTACTGTACAGGGTTATTGGTATTTGGGTTGGCGCGATGCTTCTGTACTGATGTCAATCGTGGAAGCCTGATCTCTCTTGGCCAATAAATCCTTTGCCTCCATAAACAAATTCTAAAATTATTTTTCAATATTGGATCGAAATGCTTGAAAGTGTGATATTATGTTTTCAATATGCTCGACAACTCTTATTAAATCACTTTGTCACAATTATCCAATGACGAAAACATATTTGTAGTGAAACGTTCGATTTTACTAAGGAGGAAAAACTTCGCATAGTTGGTATCTTTTTTTATTTCGATTCCCTCAGCAGAATCTATACACTGTGATTTTTTTCAAAATTCTCTATACAATTATGAAATGACGGAAACATATTTGTCGTAAAAATCTTTTGGAGATATTCCGTTTTCTCAGTAATAGACCCAGGTCGATTTTGGAGGGGTCATTTGACCCTGCATCGAATATATTCAGAATTATAGTACAATACGAAACAACTCCTTTCCGCATTGTGCCGTCAGTTGTGAGCGGTGCGGATGAGTACGAGGGTCAAAAAAACTTCATCATCCCATCTGATGTTATAACCTGTAACGTTCCTTTTGTGACACTGATTATATAATTGACATATACTCCTTACTCAGTAAAATGTCCCCAACTGGTTCGTTTACAAAGGTTTGTCTCGGGGATCGACGCTCAAAAATCCCTGCTACGCTCGAAGTGGAGATGGTCGTGGGTAAAACTACAGGTGAGCGTTTAGGTGACTAATAGAAAAAACAAATTCACCCTACCTGTAAAAAAATAATTGTGGGCACCACCTAGTTCCCTTCTACAGCAGGTTCGAAACTGGCTTCCTCCTAAAGAACTAGGAAATCGGAAAAGGAAATACCTATTCCCAAAACTATAACCCTGTATATTTAAAATTTTGGAACAAAACACACCCTATACATTTATGGTAAGTTATATGGTTCAAATGTTGTTGAGCCAACGGTAATGTATATGATGAATTAAATTGACAATGTTTGTGTTTGGCAATTACGATAAATTCAGGTATTATTATTATTTTCGGTATCCAAGGTATAACTATGAAACGGAATGCTTAAATTAGTTTCATAAAAACAAAAATAGATTCCTCGTGAGTGAGTAAATATTTATACCATACGGAAAGTGTACCCTCTGAAGATTACCAAATTATAAAGGGACATCGGCGAATGGATCCATTGGCAGAGGTTTATTATGTGCAAATCGTGCGCTTGTATATGATGTTATGGGCTTTCCGCAGATATTTTACAACAAAAAGTCCCTATGAATACCAGTATGCTATTTACCTTTTTAAAAGATATAACTTTACGAAAGTTCTAAGGGTTTCGACCCTTCAAAAATAATGTTTGACTAGTAATTAAAATAATAAAGATATTTCACACAGTTTTCAACCACTTATCTGTTGGCATATGGACTTTATTCATCCAACAGGTCTCTGGAACAGGAATTCTCTGGACTTGCAGTCTCTAGCAGCTACTTACAGCCTCCAGATGAGTCTGATAGGACTCCAAAATAGTTTTCTCAACTTATTACAGATTCAACATGAATATGAGCCTCTATCTCGACATGTAGGCATCCCATAAGAAAACTTGGCCTCGAACAGAAACGTAAAACTCCAGCAGCAACGTAGGACTCGACTAAAAACTTGGGCCTCCAACAGGAACGTAGGTCTCGGACAAAAACTTGGTCTCGGACAAAACTCGGCCTCGGACAAGAACTTGGCCTCGGACTAAAACCATTGTTAACAAGGGTTCCACACAAAATACAACAGTTGTAGGACGACGAGATGAGTTATGTGATGGTGATCCCCTCAAGGGGTTTGAGAAGGTTATCTTCAAAAAACCAGCAAGGTTCCAGAACAGCGCTCCAAATCCAACGACGCTTCCAAAAACCACAACGCTTCCCAAAACTATCATACAGCAACAAGATCAAGGATCCCCGACATGGGATGACACAAAGGTCACTAGATATCCTCAGATATTTTACTTGAATGCTAGAACCTTCGGCTCTTCACAATAACTTTTTCATCCAGTTCCTACTAACACAACAGCTTCAGACAGACTGCTCTAACACGGAAGTCCCACTACCAATTCCATTGGTGACTTCAAAATACAGTGTAGCCAACGTACCGACTCTAAACACTCTACCGAAGTGCGTTTTGGTACGTTTTACTACACTTACTCTGTGGACCCTGTAACAATTAAATTCAACGACAGACAATACTAAATTACACAAAACAGATCTAAAACAATACCAGAACAAACTAAGTCAAACGATGTGATAGTTATCATAACAACAGATAACTCACTGATAATAGTCCGCCACTCGTAACCATGACGGTGTAGGATGGTGTTAGTAAGAATTCTTCGACAGCGAAAACTACCCAGGTACGTCACGTCCGTTGTGAAGCGGGCTCCGAGAAATTGACCTGCGCGTCTACAGCTAAATCTATATAGGAGTGAGTGGGGAAAAGCTAGAAATTAGATGTAAATTCGTAACGTTGAAAATGAAACGTTACAACACCCCCCTAACCTGAAGAAAATTCACTCCGGTGAATTTTCACCAGCGCTAGCTGCCTTGAGATCCTTCACGCTCCAAACTCCTTTGTCCCTACCATCTCCATCAACCAAACTATACATCCAAGGTGATACTTTTTTCTTGATGAGGAAAGGACCCACACATCGCGGAGCTAACTTTTTCGCAAAGTAATTTTTTGCATCAGAAAGTTCAAAGTTTCTTCGCCATACTAGCTGATGAGGCAGAAACTCTTCGTGACGGCGACGGAGGTTATACCTTTTCTCAGTATTCTGAGAAGCTCTGTCTATACGCTTCCTAACATCCTCAAATACACTCTGTAACAATTTTGCTCTATTGTCGACAGATTCAGAGGGTTGATCTTTGTCCTCGAAACTTCTAAGCAACTTTTTACGAGCAAACTCTTGACCATCGGTAATCATATTCCTACCAAAATTGATGAAGTATTTGGTTCTGCTTGACAGTCTCATGATAAGCCGTTCTAGTGGCACAAGCCAATTTTGCCAAATTTTCGTCCCACTTCCGATGGTTATCGGAGACATAGGTCGCCACCATAGTCTTTAGCGTCCTGTTGTACCGCTCGGAGGGATTAGCCTGAGGGTGATATAAAGCATTATACCGAACCTTTACTCCATAGTCTTTCATCAATTTGGAAAAGATGTTGGGAATAAATTGTTTCCCGTTATCACAAAGCAAGAGTCTTGGTGCTCCAAACATAAGGAAAACATCTTCTTCAATAACTTTCGCCACATAAGGGGCTTTAGAAGATCTAAGAGGAACCACTAACAAGAATTTACTAAACGTGTCCAAGACAACCAAGATAAAACGATAACCCTTATTTGATCGGGGAAAAGGTCCCATCAAATCGGTAGCAATAACTTCCCAAGGCTGTGTAGCGCGGGGTTGCGCAGTCATCAACCCTTTTGGGGGTCCCTGCTCCACTTTATGAGCAGCACAGCGATTACAATTTCGAACATAACGAGCAACATCCGACTTCATCTTTGGCCAAAAATACTTCTCACTTATCCTCTTAAATGTCTTCAAGACACCCATATGACCCGCCATAGGATTGTCATGAAAATTTTCCAATAACTTCTTACGGTCACCTTTCGGAACAACTTCTTTCCACTTATCCTCCTCTTCACCTGAGCAACCACTCTTCGAACCAACATGTTTGAATAATCTTCCCTCAACCAAACGCCATTGCAGAAACTTCAATGGTTTGGAGTCAACACCTTTACAAATCTTGTTATACCAACGATCAGTAGTTTCGACTGGGCTAGTTTCAATAGAATCAACGACGGGAACAGATCGAGACAAAAGATCAGGAACAATGTGATCCTTACCTTTTCGATGTATGATTTTGAAATCAAATTGTTGCAACCTCACGGACCAACGAGCAAGTCTACCCGTGGGATCCTTCAGGTTCTGGAGCCAGACCAATGAAGCGTGGTCTGTCACAACCGTAAATGGTATTCCCTCCAGATATGGCATTAGTTTCTCGATGGACCAGAGTACAGCTAAACATTCCCGTTCAGTCGTCGAATAATTCCGTTCCTGTCGGCTCAAAGACCTACTCAAGTAACTGATAACTCGATCGCCTTCAGGAGTACTCTGCAACAGTACAGTGCCAATTCCAAATCCACTACTATCGCACTGAACTACAAATGGTAAATTGAAATCAGGACAATTCAGCACAGGGGCTGCTACCAGTAATTCCTTAATTTTCCGAAAGGAATCCTCACACTCAGGTGTCCACACAAATTTTCTACCTTTCTTCATCAACGAAGTAATCGGTGAAATCAACGTAGCAAAATCGGGTATGAATCTACGATACCAAGCAAACGTTCCAATTATACTTCGAACCTCTTTTACGTTTTACATAGCCTTAACCTTATCAGAGTCGACATGTACACCGTTTCTATCCACAACATGACCTAAGTATTTTAATTCTGGTCTACAGAATTGACATTTGTCCCAACTGACAGTCAGATTGGCTTTCCTTAACCGCTTGAAAACCTCATCGAGAATCTTCATGTGTTCTTCGAAAGAGTCAGCGATCACCACTATATCGTCCAAGTAATTAAAAACATTTGGTTCAAGCTCTGGACCTAGGACCTGATCGATAAGACGTTGCCACGTTGCTGGGCTATTGTGCAATCCAAATGGAAGTCTACAGAACTGGAAGAGTCCTCTACCAGGTACTGTGAAAGCCGTGAAAGGTCGTGATGACTCAGCAACAGGTACTTGCCAATACGCAGACTTAATGTCCAAAGTCGATAAATAATGAGCGTTCTTCAATTTATCCAGATTACTAGAGATATAGGGAAGGGGGTAACTATCCCTTTCTGTCACAGCGTTCAACTTTCGAAAGTCAACACAGAATCTGAACGAGTTGTCTTTCTTCCTGACCAACAAGATCGGTGAAGACCAAGGACTACTAGACCTTTCGATAACTCCTAAAGACAACATCTCGTCTAATTCTTTATCAATGTGGGATTGCATTACTGGCGACACCGGATAATATCTCTGTTTGATGGGTGCTGCTGTACAGTTTATAACATGCTCAGTGACAGTAGTACATCCCAACGAAAATCCCATGAGTTCCCTATTCCTCGTGATTACAGCTTCTAGCTGCACCTTCTGTAGATCTGTCAGCACAGTCTGACTCTGAAGATGATCTACAGTTCCAATTGCTACGGGTAACTCAGAAAAATGCCATTCATTATGTCTTAAGTCAGGGACAATTCCCATGATTCTCCAAAAATCGGATCCTAAAATAAGGGTATGTGGTAACCCAAGAACAACTAAAACGGATACCACTCTCAAACGATCTCTAACAAGAAAAGGTACCATACATTCTCCTAAAACATCACAAGTTTGACCACTAGCAAAACGACACACAGACTTCTTCGAAGTATCTACCACTAAACCTAAGTTCTCGTGTAACTTTGCACCACAACTACCAACAATAGTTCGAGATGCACCAGAATCTAACAAACCTAATACTTCAGTACCTAAAATTCTAACTTTCAAATATGGTCTCTCATCATTTACAGCATGATCTAAAATAAAATCAAGTATTGACTGAACCTTGGTCGAACACTCTACAGCGACACTATTTCGACCACTTAAGTGCGCTGTCTGCCGTTTCCCTGGTTATTACAATCAGGACAGTTCCTAGTTGTAAAACCTTCCTTTTTACATTTGAAACAATGCCTACTTTTAGGAGTTAAACAACCAATCGCTCTATGGCCGGGTTGCTTACACCTATAACAAAGTGAGTTCCGATTCGAGTCACCAGAGGGATTGTTTCTTGAATTCGATTGACCGAAACGTCCATTGTTAGAGTTGTGTCGCCAAGTTGTTACGGGTTTATTTTGCCAGATGCAGGAAAAATGAGTTTTATTGACTACCTACCTTTCTTTTGTCTTTATTCTATAATAATTAAAACTTCAGGGCGCCTTTATTTTATTTCACTCAGTATATACAACTCCACTGTCAAAAATAACAAATTCCTTCTCAGTTCTAGTTGGCAAAGCCTGGTGTTCGTCAACCTTCTTTGGTTCTCGAACCAGGTATCGATTCATCGTACTCCTTGATATTTCGTCTAGTATTACATTGAACTATTTCATCCAAAATCTTCAGCTTCCAGGGCAATAGTTGCCTGGAAAATAAGTTAATGTTAAATCACCCCAAAACTTCATTTCATGTTTTCATCACATACCGAAAGAATATATTTCAGAATGGTTAACCTTTGTTTGTGTTTATCGTAGAGATGCTGGATTCGTTGTTCGTGATGAATGTTAGTGTTATTAGTTTTCTAGAGAGGTCAAATATCAGTTGGTTGGACCTGCAAGAATGGAACAAATTATTAAAGAATGCTGAATAAACATTTCAAAATATAACCTACCAAACTTCATCTGCCAGATTCTGTCAGATCATGATCAATGACTTGTCATCCTAGACATTTGACACCAAGGCCGGAAAATATGCGGGAAATTGGAGAGATAAAAAAACAAAAAAAAGTCTTAGTTGTCCATGTGATTTGGAACATTTCGACTTCGCTTTTCTGCGGATTTTTATGCTATTTGTTGAGAAAAAGTTAAGAAGATTTGTAGTTGATGCTCATTGAAGAGACACACTTGTGTGGATTGAACTTCCTATTTTTTTCCAACATTTCATCTCACCGATATCTTTGAGGCCATCCAATATCTAAGGTTAGTTTCTTGCCTATTCAGCATCAAGCATCTCCCAACGGTGGTGTTAGTTCAACCCTATACCTATTTTCAGGCCTCTTTCGTACATACGTAGCTTACACCCAGAGGTTCAGAAGTTTAGCTACGTTTCCACTTCAGACCCTAAGGGCACGACCTGCACCACCTCGCTTTCTACATCAGGGTTTCGTTAGAGTCCTGGGGCCATCGATACCAACCATCTTCCATTCAGCCTGGATTGCATGAAGATAAGCTTTAATTTCGTTTCACTAACACTGCATACCAATAACATTGCTCTTGCATGACTCCTGTGCTTTTAGCTTGCTTGGAGTCAACAGTATTTCAGTAACCTGCCTTAACCATACTAGTCCGTAAGCCTTCTCTGCTTTGCTGTCGTCAGTACCTTTCATTAACCAGTTAATAGCTTGTGAACTTTGAGTATATATACTGAAGGGGATAAAAAGGATTAATCTTGTTAAATAATAGTTCCGTTGCATTTTCAATTATATTACTAATCTCGGCAATAATAATTGCAATTACAATAACAAACAATTTCGACATTGACAGTCGAACTGACGTATGACACAAAACGTTCGGAGTCTTCTTCTTCTGCTTTTGGCAACGGCTAGATATTAAGGTGCGTTTCATTGCTGGCACTAGATAGAGTAACAAAACCGAACCGTGTACAAGTACGCAATACACCACTTTCCTTGTTCTGAAGACAATATTTTATTTACCCACTCCCTTCTCCTCTGAGCAAGGGTATGTATAAGTGCAACTAGTGCATAATAAGGATTTTGTCCGTTTTCCTTCTTGTTCCTCCAATAACATTGGATGAGGAAGAGGGAAGCTTAACAAATTTGGCGCCCAGCGTTTCACAAAAAGGTGGATTGTTTGTTGTACATGCGTGTTGGTTTCCTTTTCTTGGTAATTGTGTTTCAAAAAAAAAAAATATTATAATAATAACAATAATACCTAATGAACATAAAAACAAAAAAAAAAAAAAATTTGGACCGTTGAGCCAAGGCCACAAACTGTGTTGCTGTTTATATATACAGGGTGTCCAGTTTTGAGACAAGTTAAGCTTTCAATATCATTGATTTCAAGAACAAGTTAATTTTTTTTTGTATGAAAAGTATTTGAAGATGGTTGAAGTGGTTGGCTGACCGCATATACAGGCTGTCCCGTTCTAATCAAACCAGGTATATTCAGTTTGATCTTTTCTTTTATTCCAGGTTGTGTAAAATTCGGTTATACAGGTTGTCCCGTTTCTTTTTCAGGAAGAGTTCAGATATTCTTTACAGGGTGATCTGACTCAGACTAGGAAATTCTATTTTTACAATTTTATTTTTTTTTGGTTGATTTTCTTCATGATCCAAGACCAGTTTGTTGGACTTCACACCCTTTGTTGGTAATTCACGGGAGAGGTCGTAGTTGGTCGGTTGGGCTTGGTGAATTGACTCGATAGCAGTTATTTTATTTCCTTTCCGTCCTTTTTTTTTTCGTAAGTAAGAGTGGGGTTTGTTGAACGATACACATTTTGCATAAAATTCATACCTTGGAAACTAAATAAGTGATATGGAGGTCAACAGACTCCTAGGTGATGAAATCACATATGAGCTTGAGATTCGGGGATTACCGATATCGGGAACCGTGAATCAAAAGCGTGCAGATTTGAGAAGTATTCTGGCAGTGGAACGGTCCGAACAAAGAAGGCCAATTCATGTTAAGGACTTACCTCCGGATAACGAATTGGACATTTGTGAACGCAAGTTGGGGGACTTGGACGACAATATAAAGAAATTTGACCAAAATAATAGGAACAATGAATTTAAAAGAATTTATTCACGGCTTCTGCATTTGAATATGCGTTTGGGAAGAATACGTGGTGATCGATTCTTAGAGGTCCGACGTACTAGGTTGGTGAATACCTGTAAGCAACTATTAGCTGATGTTAATCTTGCTCTGGAGGGAATTCTGGGTCCCTTGATTCCGCAAAAACATTCATCACCTCTAGATGAAGAAATCCCGTTACCGAATACTTCACCCCCACTCGTGCCTGATCGTAAGGACACAGACCATAATACGGAGAATAGACATCGGAATCCAGAGTTGCCTAGAGATCGGGAATTCAATTCAGATCGTGACACTGGTGGCGATTACAATGAACAGTGCCCTCGTACATCTGAACATGTTCCACTAGAAACCCACATTCCATACGCCAATTCACATTCATATCGGATATCAAACCTCGAAGATGCGGAGGAAAGGGAAGCTCATGACCGCAATCCCAGACAAGGTCTCTACCAACCAGAATTTGTTTCTCCGGTAAGACAAAATCCAAACAATTATGGTCCAAGTCAATTCCCTCGTCAATCTGAATTGATGTCTTTTGATAGATTACCTTCAACTGAACCCTACCAACCTTCGAATTTAGTTCGCGCTCCTGTTACGGGGATACATGGGAGAAATCATCAGATTAGACCCACATCCCTTCATCAATCAGAACCTGTTCGATCGGACTTTCAAAATTTGAACGTTCGCGGTACGCAGTCTCTTTCCCGGGAAAGGAACCGTGGTATCGATCGCACGTATGAGTACTGTCAACCTGACACACTATTACGAGAACGACAAGACAATCTAGCAGATTACTATCATAATCGAAAAGGCGAGAATGGTCGATTTGCTCCACATAGCTCCTCTGTAAGGTTTCAGGAGGATGTTGATGATCGGTTTCAAAGAAACGCAGATCTTGAGCAAGTAGGCTATTCCAATCGCGCAAACTCATCAGTTGATTTTTCATCTAGATTGAGACACTTGCAGCTCGACTCTCCAGAAGATGCAACTCTGGGATATAGACCGCAAACTGGTAGAAGTCACTCACCGATAAGGGTTTATGATACCTCTTTCAAGTTCGACGTCAGCCGGTGGCGACTCCAATATGACGGCATGACAAGTGTTACAACTTTCCTGGAGCGTGTAGAAGAGTTGAGATTGTCTCGTGGGATGCCCAAAGAAAGACTGTTGCAGTCGGCTCCAGAGATATTCACGAAGGACGCTCTTCTATGGTATAGGATGGGAAGTTTCACCTCCTGGGATGATCTGGTTGAAAAGTTGCGCGCATCATTTTTACCTGTTGATTATGAGCATAATCTATGGGATGAGATCCGAAGAAGGACTCAAGGGGCACATGAACGCGTAATCAACTATGTCTCCGTAATGGAAAATTTGTTCCGGAAGTTGTCAAATATACCGAATGAACAGTGTCGAGTTCAGATAATAAGACGAAATTTATTACCGCTGATCCAGACACAACTATCAATTTACCCTACTGAGTCACTATCAGAATTGATTCAGCTCGCGAGATCTATCGAAGAAACTGAGTGGCGAACTCAACGATTTTGTCCACCACCTACCAATGTCAAACAGTTGCTCGAGCCTGAATTGGCATATAGAAAACCAGCAAACTACTCCCTATCACTTGTTGACTCTGGTCAAGGTTCTCAAGATAATTCAGAGTTGTTAGCTCTTGCTCACGAGATAAAAACGCCAGTCACTTGTTGGAATTGTAAGGATACAGGCCACAGGTTCCGTAAATGTGAGAAACCCAGAAAGCTATTTTGTTTCAAATGCGGACGTCGGGATGTTACCAGCAATTCATGCGAAAATTGTACAAAAAACGTGCGAGTCGCGAGGCAGTAGGTCGGCTGCTTGCGCACTCAGATGTTAAATCCACGACCGTCCACAATACCGAAAACAGAAAAGTTATCTTGGATTTCGTCATCGCGCACGCAAAAAATGACCAGAGACCCTATTTGAATGTTTGCATTCTCGGAAAAACTTTTCTTGGCCTACTAGATAGTGGCGCGACTAGAACCGTCATGGGTGAACCTGGTTGGAGACGCCTTCATAATCTTTATCGACTGGAAAAATCAGCCAGTACACACTGCACCGTAGCAAATGGGCAAACTTGTGAGAGCATAGGTCAGGTATCTCTACCCATTCAGCTTCAAGATCGCGTACGAGTGATAGACGTATTGATTATTCCTTCATTACCGCACAGTTTGATTTTGGGAATCGATTTCTGGGCGCAAATGGAAATTGTACCCGACCTCTACACAGGAGAGTGGAGTTTTCGTTCCGATGAGGAGCCAGGGGAGTTAATTGGAATATGTGGAATCCACAACCTAGATTCTTTAAATCAGGAACAACGAGATAGTCTCAACAAAGTGGTTGAAAAAGCATTTTCGAACGTAGGCGAGACGTTGGGGTGCACCCATCTCGTTGAACATGTAATACACACGACTTCTCCCCCTATCAAACAGAGGTACTATCCCATTTCCCCTGCTCTTCAAAAGATCGTGAATGCCGAGCTTGATGAAATGCTGGCCAAAGATATCATCGAGGTATCTTCGTCTCCATGGTCCTCGCCAATCGTGATGGTTAAGAAGGGGGATAACCAATGGAGATTTTGTGTAAACTATAAACGATTGAATGCAGTTAGTACTCCGGATGCTTATCCCATCCCTTACGTAAGCGCAATTTTGGATAAACTTCGCGATGGCCGATATCTATCTACGCTGGATATTAAGTCCGCATATTGGCAGATTCCGGTTGCGGAAGAGTCGCGCCCCTTGACAGCCTTTACGGTTTGCAATCGGGGACTCTTTCAATTTAAGAGAATGCCATTCGGTTTACATTCGGCTCCCGCGACCTGGCAACGTTTAATTGATCGGGTTCTGGGTGCTGATTTAGACAGCTTTACGTTCGTCTACCTAGATGACGTGATAATTTGTACCTCGTCATTCGAAAAACACTTGGAAGTGTTGAATGAGGTACTCAAACGTATCCACAGCGCTGGCCTCACTCTTAATAGAGAAAAATGCATTTTCTGCCGATCCGAACTCCGTTATTTGGGGTATGTTGTTAATGAGTTTGGGCTTATGGTTGATCCTGATAAGGTTGATGCCATTTTGCGTATTCCTATCCCGCGTAATGTATCAGAAGTTAGAAGGATAGTGGGTCTTGCTTCGTGGTATAGGCGCTTTATTCCCTCTTTTTCAACGGTGGTATCCCCTCTTACGCAGTTAACGCAGAAGAATCGACCATTTGTGTGGGATGAAAGATGCAAAGCTGCTCTTGATGCTGTGAAACAGAATCTGATCTCTGCTCCTATTTTGGCTTGTCCCGACTTCACCCTGCCATTTTATGTGGAAACGGATGCATCTGACTATGGGTTGGGAGCGATTCTCTCTCAACGCCATGTAGATGGAGAAAAGGTCATTAGTTACCTGAGCCGTTCTTTAACTAAAAACGAAAGAAAGTATTCCACTACAGAAAAAGAATGCCTGGCGGTATTATTTGCTGTAGAAAAACTACGACCGTACCTGGAAGCCACGAAATTCACAGTGGTCACTGACCACTACAGCCTGAAGTGGCTGTTTAACATCAAGGACCCGGTCGGCAGAATTGCCAGATGGGCCCTCAGATTACAGCAGTACGATTTCGACATCGTCCATAGAAAAGGGAAGGATCATCTTGTTCCAGACGCTCTGTCTCGAGCCGTTTCTTACTTGGAGCTCATCGAAGATCGTGAAGATTGTGAACCATCGTCCGACAAGTGGTACGACAATATGTGGAAACGCATACGGAAATACCCCAACAAATATCCACTGTGGATGACCGCAAACGGAAATCTCTACAGGAAAACCCAAACTCGATACCCAGCGCTAGCTGACAGTGAGTGGTTGCATGTTGTCCCTCGTGGTAAGCGGGTTGAAATCATCAAGAGCCACCACGACCCACCTACATGTGGACACCTAGGTGTAGCCAAAACCACGGCCAGAATCTCACAAACCTTTTATTGGCCCAAATTACGTGCGAATGTAGCGAGATATATTCGAAAGTGTATAATCTGCATTCGTACAAAACCCGAACAAAAACGTCCTATAGGACAGATGTTATCGACTCAAGTCACAGCTTCCCGACCATGGGAGTTGATAAGTGCAGACCTGGTTGGTCCTCTTCCCCGATCAGTTTCAGGCTACCGATACATATTCTCCGTGATGGATTGTTTCAGCAAGTTCGTTCTGCTCTATCCGATACGTGCTGCTACGACCGCTAGTGTCGTTAGATTGATTGAAGATCATGTGATACTCATATACGGAGCGCCCAAGAAGATCATTGTGGACAATGGTGCTCAGTTTACCAGTACAATGTTTAAAGGGTGTATGGCCAAGTACCAAATTCAGATTGGCTTTACAGCTAATTATCATCCACAGGCAAACCCCGTGGAAAGGGTTCATAGAGTCATAAAAACAATGCTTACGGCCTATGTTTCCGATGACCAGCGACACTGGGATACCGTCTTGGCAAAAGTTGCATTCGCAATTCGATCATCAAAACACGAGGTGACGGATGTTACCCCAAATTTGATTAACTTTGGTCGGGAAGTTAGGATGAATGGGTTGGAATTCGATATAGTGAGATCCCATAATCAATCCGATGCTGTTGATAAGACCATTGAGCTCAATAGACTGTTTTCCGACGTAAGAAAGCGACTGAGTGCAGCCTATGAAAGGAGCCGAAAACCATACAATTTGAGGCATAGGAACGAAAAATTTCAATTGAACCAGGAAGTCTGGAAACGAAATTACGTTCTATCCGATGCGACCAAAAATTTCACCTCAAAATTAGCACCAAAGTTTAGTGGCCCCTTCAGGATTAGCAAAATTGTGTCGCCATGGTCATACGAACTCCAAGATAAGGACAAGTCCCTGGGCATCTGGAATGCCAAAGACATTAAAGCCCACCCACCAGACAACTCAGCACCTTAGGGAACGCTTCATATTTTTTTTTTGGTTAGTTTTTTTGAGTATTTCAGTTGTGTTAAATTCTCCATTAAAAGTTTCGTAGAAACTTTTTCCAGGAGAGAGTGGTGTGTTACGGGTTTATTTTGCCAGATGCAGGAAAAATGAGTTTTATTGACTACCTACCTTTCTTTTGTCTTTATTCTATAATAATTAAAATTTCAGGGCGCCTTTATTTTATTTCACTCAGTATATACAACTCCACTGTCAAAAATAACAAATTCCTTCTCAGCTCTAGTTGGCAAAGCCTGGTGTTCGTCAACCTTCTTTGGTTCTCGAACCAGGTATCGATTCATCGTACTCCTTGATATTTCGTCTAGTATTACATTGAACTATTTCATCCAAAATCTTCAGCTTCCAGGGCAATAGTTGCCTGGAAAATAAGTTAATGTTAAATCACCCCAAAACTTCATTTCATGTTTTCATCACATACCGAAAGAATATATTTCAGAATGGTTAACCTTTGTTTGTGTTCATCGTAGAGATTAGCTGGATTCGTTGTTCGTGATGAATGTTAGTGTTATTAGTTTTCTAGAGAGGTCAAATATCAGTTGGTTGGACCTGCAAGAATGGAACAAATTATTAAAGATTGCTGAATAAACATTTCAAAATATAACCTACCAAACTTCATCTGCCAGATTCTGTCAGATCATGATCAATGACTTGTCATCCTAGACATTTGACACCAAGGCCGGAAAATATGCGGGAAATTGGAGAGATAAAAAAACAAAAAAAAGTCTTAGTTGTCCATGTGATTTGGAACATTTCGACTTCGCTTTTCTGCGGATTTTTATGCTATTTGTTGAGAAAAAGTTAAGAAGATTTGTAGTTGATGCTCATTGAAGAGACACACTTGTGTGGATTGAACTTCCTATTTTTTTCCAACATTTCATCTCACCGATATCTTTGAGGCCATCCAATATCTAAGGTTAGTTTCTTGCCTATTCAGCATCAAGCATCTCCCAACGGTGGTGTTAGTTCAACCCTATACCTATTTTCAGGCCTCTTTCGTACATACGTAGCTTACACCCAGAGGTTCAGAAGTTTAGCTACGTTTCCACTTCAGACCCTAAGGGCACGACCTGCACCACCTCGCTTTCTACATCAGGGTTTCGTTAGAGTCCTGGGGCCATCGATACCAACCATCTTCCATTCAGCCTGGATTGCATGAAGATAAGCTTTAATTTCGTTTCACTAACACTGCATACCAATAACATTGCTCTTGCATGACTCCTGTGCTTTTAGCTTGCTTGGAGTCAACAGTATTTCAGTAACCTGCCTTAACCATACTAGTCCGTAAGCCTTCTCTGCTTTGCTGTCGTCAGTACCTTTCATTAACCAGTTAATAGCTTGTGAACTTTGAGTATATATACTGAAGGGGATAAAAAGGATTAATCTTGTTAAATAATAGTTCCGTTGCATTTTCAATTATATTACTAATCTCGGCAATAATAATTGCAATTACAATAACAAACAATTTCGACATTGACAGTCGAACTGACGTATGACACAAAACGTTCGGAGTCTTCTTCTTCTTCTTTTGGCAACGGCTAGATATTAAGGTGCGTTTCATTGCTGGCACTAGATAGAGTAACAAAACCGAACCGTGTACAAGTACGCAATACACCACTTTCCTTGTTCTGAAGACAATATTTTATTTACCCACTCCCTTCTCCTCTGAGCAAGGGTATGTATAAGTGCAACTAGTGCATAATAAGGATTTTGTCCGTTTTCCTTCTTGTTCCTCCAATAACATTGGATGAGGAAGAGGGAAGCTTAACAAAGTATTATCTACTCTATCGGAAGATGAAGTAGAGGCCGCAACACTCCTATTCTCAACACTATCAACCTCAATGTATGCCAAGTCCTTTTCCAGAACATTGGATCTCCTAGCATTCGGCTCCACATAATTCCGAATACTATCTCGTCTCTCTTCCATGCGTCGACAAACAACTCTAAGATCCTCTAAAGTTGTTGGTAAGGGATCCCGTAACCTATCTTGATAAAAAGGATGCAAGTTCTTCAAAATAATCATCATTTTGGTATCCTCAGAAATAGGACATCTCAGTCTGTTGAAGTAACTATTCATGATAGCTAAATAAACACCAATCGATTCTGAAGGATGTTGAGTTCTATGGCGAAGTTCCTCAAAAAGTTCTTCTCCATGATGAGCAGACAGATATTCCCTTCTGAATTCTTCTACCATCTCACGCCAACTAAAAACTCTAACACGAACATCCTTATAGAATTGGTAAGCCTTTTCTGAAAACAAATCGATACCGGACTCTAATAAAACATCTTCGGAAACATAGCGAGCTATTCTAAGTTCTTCAACCATTTCGAAGAATGCGGAAACAGATATGGATCTAGGTGAACCTGTAAATTTCTCAATACCCCACTTGTAGAGTGGTATCATTTGCGATGAACTGGCAGCAGCAACAGTAGTGTTAACTAAACCCAAACGAACAGGGGACGACGTATGCACCTGACCTAAGCCTGCTTGAAAAGTTTGGTTCAAACCAGAGAGAACCGTCAACGCTGGTGGTACTGGATCAACTGGTTCAGGGTACAGTTTCTGGTGTAGCTGGTCTGAAAGAGTCAAAATCCTAGCCAACAAACCTGATTTAGCATTCTGCTGATCAACAACCTCAACACCAGTAGGTATCATACGATCAATCCTACCTAACAAATGATTACTCTGTGTCTGCCATCTAACGGCTTCAGCTCCTCCTGGATTTCCTGTAAAATTTTTCAAAGCTGCATCTAATTCACCTAATTTAGTTTCAACTGCTAATCTATCTTCCTCAAATGTGAATGGGTATGCTGGATACGAAAAACTCTGATTTGCAGCCTCACTACGAAGAGTAGCAGCTAGACTACTGCGCATGTCATCTACAGTTCCTGTTCCGACTCCTCGAATTCTAAGTTCATATTCCAATTCATCTTTTTTCAAATATTCAATAACCAACTTACCAGGCATGATGAATAAAGTAAATAAAAATAATCAACGACAAAGTTTAAAAAATACAGTATAGGTACAACAAATTTCAAATATCAAAAGTAAAACTCAGGTTCAGTGTATTTTATTTCAGGACAATCAAAGAAAAGTCTGTCTCAAATAAAAATAGTCTTTGTTCACTTTACACGATTCACAAATACAATATTCAACAAAGTTCAAAAACAGTTACAAGTCTTCAGAAGTGAAGTTCAAAAAAATTCAACAAAATCTTCGAAGTCCTACTGAAGAAAATTGTCCAAGTTCTGCTTCGACAAAATATTCCGTCCAAGATTGTTCTTCACATTTCAACGTTCCAACGTCCTCCGAAAGCTCCAAAAAAATTTTCCAAAAAAATCTTCCAAAAAAAATCTTCCAAAAAAATCTTCCAAAAAAATCTTAAACCTTTTTTTTATTCTCTTCTGTGTTTGTCCAGATTTCACAGAAATATCCAATTTTAAACACAAAATCTATTTATACCAAATTCAATAATCACTACATAACCCAACACCTCGTATATATACTCAGGCACGATATTCTCAATGGCAATAAAAAAATTATAAATCAACAACACTATTCACAGTTTCCAAAAATTCCAAAAAAATATAGTAACCAAAACCAAACAAATGTACTTCTGGGTGTCAAACACAGTTCTCACACGTTGTGACCTACCTCGTATCACTGGACACTGGCCCTACACGTTGTGCGCCATTTTGTAACGTTCCTTTTGTGACACTGATTATATAATTGACATATACTCCTTACTCAGTAATATGTCCCCAACTGGTTCGTTTACAAAGGTTTGTCTCGGGGATCGACGCTCAAAAATCCCTGCATGCTCGCGGCTACGCTCGAAGTGGAGATGGTCGTGGGTAAAACTACAGGTGAGCGTTTAGGTGACTAATAGAAAAAACAAATTCACCCTACCTGTAAAAAAATAATTGTGGGCACCACCTGGTTCCCTTCTACAGCAGGTTCGAAACTGGCTTCCTCCTAAAGAACTAGGAAATCGGAAAAAGGAAAGACCAATTCCCAAAACTATAACCCTGTATATTTAAAATTTTGGAACAAAACACACCCTGTACATTTATGGTAAGTTATATGGTTCAAATGTTGTTGTGCCAACGGTAATGTATATGATGAATTAAATTGACAATGTTTGTGTTTGGCAATTACGATAAATTCAGGTATTATTATTATTTTCGGTATCCTAGGTATAACTATGAAACGGAATGCTTAAATCAGTTTCATAAACACAAAAATAGATTCCTCGTGAGTGAGTAAATATTTATACCGTACGGAAAGTGTACCCTCTGAAGATTACCAAATTATAAAGGGACATCGGCGAATGGATCCATTGGCAGAGGTTTATTATGTGCAAATCGTGCGCTTGTATATGATGTTATGGGCTTTCCGCAGATATTTTACAACAAAAAGTCCCTATGAATACCAGTATGCTATTTACCTTTTTAAAAGATATAACTTTACGAAAGTTCTAAGGGTTTCGACCCTTCAAAAATAATGTTTGACTAGTAATTAAAATAATAAAGATATTTCACACAGTTTTTAACCACTTATTTGTTGGCATATGGACTTTATTCAACCGACAGGACTCTGGAACAGGAATTCTCTGGACTTGCAGTCTCTAGCAGCTACTTACAGCCTCCAGATGAGTCTGATAGGACTCCAAAATAGTTTTCTCAACGTATTACAGATTCAACATGAATATGAGCCTCTATCTCGACATGTAGGCATCCCATAAGAAAACTTGGCTTCGAACAGAAACGTAGAACTCCAGCAGCAACGTAGGACTCGACTAAAAACTTGGGCCTCCAACAGGAACGTAGGTCTCGGACAAAAACTTGGTCTCGGACAAAACTCGGCCTCGGACAAGAACTTGGCCTCGGACTAAAACCCTTGTTAACAAGGGTTCCACACAAAATACAACAGTTGTAGGACGACGAGATGAGTTATGTGATGGTGATCCCCTCAAGGGATTTGAGAAGGTTATCTTCAAAAAACCAGCAAGGTTCCAGAACAGCGCTCCAAATCCAACGACGATTCCAAAAACCACAACGCTTCCCAAAACTACCATACAGCAACAAGATCAAGTATCCCCGACATGGGATGACACAAAGGTCACTAGATATCCTCAGATATTTTCCTTGAATGCTAGAACCTACGGCTCTTCACAATAACTTTTTCATCCAGTTCCTACTAACACAACAGCTTCAGACAGACTGCTCTAACACGGAAGTCCCACTACCAATTCCATTGGTGACTTCAAAATACAGTGTAGCCAACGTACCGACTCTAAACACTCTACCGAAGTGCGTTTTAGTACGTTTTACTACACTTACTCTGTGGACCCTGTAACAATTAAATTCGACGACAGGCAATACTAAATTACACAAAACAGATCTAAAACAATACCAGAACAAACTAAGTCAAACGATGTGACAGTTATCATAACAACAGATAACTCACTGATAATAGTCCGCCACTCGTAACCATGACGGTGTAGGATGGTGTTAGTTAGAATTCTTCGACAGCGAAAACTACCCAGGTACGTCACGTCCGTTGTGAAGTGGGCTCTGAGAAATTGACCTGCGCGTCTACAGCTAAATCTATATAGGAGTGAGTGGGGCAAAGCTAGAAATTAGATGTAAGTTCGTAACGTTGAAAATGAAACGTTACAAACCGAATTTGCCCGTAAAAAGACAGAAGGCTTGATTTTGCGTTATGAATTCACTGAATTGGAATTTTGCGATTTTTTTTGTGTCAATGTAAGGGTAAAATAATTGAATTTGAATAAACACATATTTTTTTTTGAAACTCCCTTTAAAAAAATCTAGGCACGGCCTTGTACCCAGGCACTCTGTTTTTCCCTGATTAATCATTATACACGAATACAGTACCAAAAGCAAGGACACCATTAGAATAGCTAAAATGAAATTGGTAAATACTGAAAAACAATCTAATGTATTATAAATTGTGAAAGGCTTTCGCGGCCATCGTCACTTACATGGTGGTTCTTCGGGTAGTAAGGCCGACGTGTTTTCAGAAAATTTCGTTAAAATCAGTCAAATGTCCATATTCGCAAGTTTATCCAATTATTTTATACATTTATTGAGTTCTTCTCTGAAAACACGTCGGCCTTACTACCCGAAGAACCACCATGTAAAATCTGATGTATTGTATGGCAAAATATATAATACTCTTCCTCAAGAATGGAAAAACTTTTCAATTAAAAAACTTAAATTTGTGGTGAAGCAGGCACTTATAAGCCAAACATTTTATAAAAAAGTGATATTTTTGGTGCAGTTTGGCCAATGTAATGAAATGGCACCTCTGTGTTTAGTCACTTTAATTTTCAAATGTGAATTCAAATAGTGTCATGTATGTAGGATACTTGTTTTAATTTTAATTGATTTTTTTTGTTTTCTCTGACGTGTCTAAACATACTATGTTTGTTGTCCGTTCAACTTATATACTATTGTATTATGAAGACCAATAAATTCTTATCTTATCTAATCATTATGGTTTTTCACTCATTTATATATTTTCCAAGATTGACATCATTTAATAACTACCTCCACAAATGTGGGCCATGCTCCTGTAATACTCATCTGCCACACATTTTACCGAAAAAATCCAAAAAAACATGATTTCCGCCAGAAAAAATTATCTCAGTATTAATTATTCGCTGTTTTAAGGCATCTCTGAAAATTTCGTTAAAATCAGTCAAATGTCCATATTCGCAAGTTTATCCAATTATTTTATACATTTATTGAAGTTCTTCAGACAGCAGCTCCTGCAGTTCAAGATCATCTAGTAGCTCAAGCTCTGGTTGGAGCTCCCGTTCGAGTAGCTCTTCTTCAGATTCATCATCAACCAGCAGTGAAAATGAACGAACTAGGCCAAAAAGAAGGTAAATCTATCATTTGCAGGCAAAAGAGAAAACTTCTATCAACAATAGCAGTTCTTGTTTAAGCTGCTTTTGTCACTCATCTAGAGTGGTTACTAAATGCCCAAATTAGTAAATATATAAACTGTCAAAATTATGAAAAACTCGGCATGATTTTTTGAGTAGGTTTCACTGTCTTGGAAAATACTCTCTATCTGAATAAAATAGTTTCTGACACGAGCTTTCATTATACTCCAGCAGCTGTTACCATGGTAACAACAAAAAAATATGTTGTATTAGCATTAGCCTTTGGCTTTCTGATTATAACATTGTTTCCAATGAGATAATTACTTCACTGTTCTCATTATACAATATTTGGTTTCAACAACTAGCTGCACCTTTACAATCATCAGAGGTTTTTGAAATCCTTACTTGTGTGAGGAAGGGAAAACAAGTGGGAGAGTATGATAACTTTTAACATATAAAATCAACTAAAAAGAATATGGAAAACATCAAATTAAACATTATAATTAAAAACAGAGCTATTGCTGAAGTTGAGAAACAAGTATTTGGGTCTGATTATTGACAAAAATTTAAATTTTGAGAGTCATATAGAGAAAATAAAAAATTCTATTATTCCTCTAAGAAAAAATATTCAATTGTTAATACATAACGCACATATTATCTCTCGAATCAGATATATGATCACAGTGTGGTCATCGTGCAGTCAAAAACAACAAGAAATTATTTATAGATTGATGAATAAAGCAATAAAAGTAACATTTGGTAAACCTTGGTATACACCATCTTCAGATTTGTACAAAAACACCAATAATATGACATTGAACCAACTTATTAAATTTGAAAAAGCTAAATTTACATTCAAATTAACCAAGAACATTCAAAAGAGTAATACAACAATTCAGAAAAATTACATAGTCATAATACTCGGATTTTGAACCACTTTCACTTGGACAATATCCATTCCAACAAAGGAAAAGCAAATCCAATTTTGTTACTATTGAAATGATGTTCATAAGAATACTACTAAACTTTATGAATTATTTGTATTATTTGATAATGTATTAGAATTAGATTACTTTATTTTATCATTGATGTACATTCAAACTTCCTTATACCAGAACTTGTTCTGACTGGAAGTTATTTATACAATAAAAAAAAATTTATGAAATAGGTCACCTATCCAAAGAACGGCCATTATAAGCTTATTTTGACTTTGTAAGTAGACACGACCTGATTTTGCCAATACATTTGATTTAAAATTATTTTATTCAAGTTTCTGTTCATCCGTTACCTGTAAAGGGGACGTCTGAGTGGTAATGTCACCAAAATATATGCTTCAGATAATTTTGGTAAAAACTACTAGCCATTTTTTAAGTAGAACATATTTTTGTGAGAAACGTGATGATTTTGTTATCCCAAAAGTGGAGTGGTTGTAGATGTTTGTTAATTATTTCTTATAATTTTAGGTCTAGATCAACTACTAAGCCTGCTGGTAAAGGACGAGATCACAAAGAGAAGGAAAAGGTGAAAGACAAAGAAAAGGACAAGAAAGATGATAAAGACAAAGAAAAGGTAGAACCTAAGGATGAAAAATAGAAAGATAAAAAGATTCTTTCCCCTGTCAAAGAGAAAGATGATAGGAATCATGCTCGAAATAAATCAAGGTAATAGAATAGCTATAATTTTTATTACGCTCTAATATGTGAGAGAGTTGATGGTATTTATCCATCTAAAACAAATGTCAAAGCCCTATTGTGTGAACAATACACTTAATTGTTATTTTGTTTACTGTGCCTCAACATTGACGATCAAAAAAACATCTTCAGTCCAACAAAAAATCTTGACGAGTCAAAAAGTGTTGTAGGTATCTGACCTTTTTTTAATTTTCCACTGGTCATCATCATAGTTCATACTTCATGTTTTGGTAAGTTATAAGCATTGTTTAAATAGAAGATAGTCAATGTCTGTGGAGAAGGTATTAGACTCAAACGCAAGTGTCATCTAGCGTGATTAGTTACAAACATGAATATTTGACGTCATTTTAATGAAGATTTCCCTGACCCTGATTTTAATGCCGTCCCATTGCTTCAATCAAGTTACGTCATGACTTGGAGGCCAGATCAGTGAAGTAACGACATGACTTGGATGCGAGATCACTGTCGCCATCTACATGTCGCATCCATTTGAATCCAATTCAAATCCCATAAGGTTGGCTAACTATCTTACTTCTATATAAACAATGTTATAAGATACCAGAAATCTACCATTCCTCAAAAAAAACTGTTTAGGTACCATATGTGTGATATTTGACAATAAAATGTAATCTGAACCCTTTAGGAGCAACTTGCATTGTACCGAGTTCTGACTGGTGAAATCATGGCTGGTAGTTATTGCTCTGATATTTACATTTTTTTATTAATTTGTCAGATATCTCAATTTGTCAATTATTTTTAATTCATTGTTCATTAGCTTTATTTTAATTTGATGTAAGAAAACAACAAAGGAAGGGCAATTCCAGTAATGGATTATGATTTTATTGCATTTGTATTTATTAAGAGACATTTATTGTTACAAAACCGTCCATATTTGTGAGTGAAAGCAGTTTCTAACCATCAGTTTCTTCATCAGAAAATTCCCCAATTAGTTCAAGAGTTTGCTGTCAAATTTATTCAAATTCAATGATATTCTACAACTTAATAATCTTAAAATTCATTCACAAATTTTTCAGAGCCATTTTCATATTATTAATCTCTCAAAATATGCAACTTTTGAACAATCATATGAAAGTTTATGAATCAATTCCTCTGTATTCATTTGACAAACCTTTCTATACAACGGAACTTTTGTCGTTGAAAAAGCAACAGAAAACAGGTACTACTCCTTATGACTGCTGAATTATACCCATAAGATTCTTGGTAAAGCTTCTACAAGATATATTTTGCTTATGTTCATACTGAACCGGTGATAAGAACGGGAAATGCGAATGTTCCCCAAAAATTCAATTAACTTCATAAAATGACTCATTTTATTGACAGTTGTAATGCTGAACATCGAAAATTAATTTAATTCTCCTCCTCATATTTTTGAGATAGTTTAATGTATGAGAAGAAAATTATTAAATTATAGACCTGAATTTTGAAGCATTTAATGGCTTTCGTTTTCCTTTCTCTCAAAGGTCAAGATCTCCCCGAAAACGTCGTCGTCGCTCTCCAACTCCACGGCCCACAAAAATTCACATTGGCCGCCTTACAAGAACAGTTAATAAAGATCACATCATGGAAATATTTGGTACCTACGGAACCATCAAGCATGTAGAATTTCCCAAAGACCACACTCATCTCCACTTAGGCCGACTGTACTGTTACGTTGAATACGCAACTGCTGACGAAGCCGAGAATGCCATGAAGCACATGAATGGAGGACAAATAGCTGGACAAGAAATAACAGCAGCTCGTGTGCTGATTCCGAAACCACGACCATTACCTCCCAGGAGATCACCGCCTCCAATGCATATTAGAAGACCCCCACTGCACAGGAGGACCCCACCAGGATTTAGGCGAAGATCTCCGCTGAGACCTATGAGAAGAAGTCCTCCCAGGCGAAGACCTCACTCTAGAAGTCCGGCTCCAAGGAGAAGGAAACATTCTAGGTCAAGTTCCAGCAGTTCTCGATGAGTTTATTTTCTTGAATTATATCTTGTATTCACTAAGCATTGCAGTTGAAATAACAGTTTTATAGAGTCAAATTGATATGAATAAATGTCTTAAAAGTAGTTTCCTCAATTATTTTAATACAGTAATTTGCCAATTACTATTTATTATCGATACATACTTATTTTAAACTATTGTTAATAATGACAAATTCTAATTATCTTTAGAACTCAACTAAATATATTGTCACTTCTGTATTTTAGTAATCTTAAGCGAGAATCAGAAAACACTTTAGCCTTCAAATCTGGATATGAATTTATCACAGCAAGAAAGTCTATTCTCCTCAGCCTAAACAGTTCACAGGGAGTAACTGCTACAATTGTTGCAGATGCAGTTTCATTGAATATCAAACCCATTTCACCAAAGTTGTCTCCATCTTCCAAATGGTAAACCTAGACAAAAAATATGTTTTTAATTTGGAAACACATTATTTTTTATTTGAATCAAAATTTATGATACTTCAAGTTTGGTAATAATTTATTGAGAAAATTCAGTAACCGGGCCAATAATAAAAAAAAATTTATACAAGATTGTAAAATAGTACTTCTTTGCATGAGCGTGAAGTTTGTTGAACAAAACACGAGAGTACAAAAAAGCTCTATATAGTTAGACAGCTGCCTATATGATTTACTGACAGGTTAAGAAATCGTCTGCTGGGCATGAAATATCGTTCTTAGTGTTGCCCCCAATCGCCTGGATGTAGTTTTCGAATTTCTCCAGGTCAAGGTCGAAGAGAATGGGCGTTTGAAAACCAGTCAGTTTGTGACTGATCCGGAAACCGTCTGCTGGTTTTATATTTTTATAAGTAGGTATATGATTATTTATATAAGTTTGACCCTTGAACGAGGTCAAGATCCAGAGCTATGCCCAAAAATCCGCGATTTTCGAGAGTATGACTGTAACATGAGTGAGGTGACAAGTTCGGAAACCGCTCAAAACCTTTTGGATTGCGTTGAGGCTTACGAGAGGTATGAGAAAATGCTTCCAGCAGACAAGCAGCTGATCAAGGGCCATTTTGGCAGCTCTTTGAAATGACCGAAAAATCGCCAAATTCTACATATTTTGATATAAATAAAAAAGTAAGCCATGAAAATGTCTGCTACTCAGTATATCTTTTCTTTATGTCGAGTTGGACAACATGCAAAAATGCTCAGGGACTATCCAACAACTAGAATGTCCCAAAAATTTTGTTGAACTAAATTTTGCATATTTTTCTTAAGAGTGCTCCATACATTTTGTAACCAATTTTGTTGCAACTTTCACTGTTCCATTCGAAATAGAAAATGTTTTCCGGGAAAATAGATAGTTGTTTATGTTTAACTTCGGAAGGAATAACCATATTCATATGTTTCAGTATAATGATCATTGAATTTCCCGGAACTGTACATTTGAATAATGGTCGCTGATTTTGTTTTCATTTTGAATTATTGAAAATTGAAACAAGGAAAGCGAAAATTAAAAATGCATTACAAGACACTCTACTGGTGTCTTCTTCCACCAAAACCTTTTCCATAGTGCTGCAATCAATAGAGCATAAACTGAGTTGAGATTTTAACAAAAATACTAGTGGAAACCGACTATTCCATCACATCTGCATCTTCGTGATGAAAAACTATGAGGTGCCGTTTGGATAAAAAGTGTTTTTGCAAATATGTAAAATTTTGTGTCAATATATTTATTAGTTGAAGCAATATGTTTATTTTGCTTTCAGATATACAGGGTGTTTCTTAAGTACGTGTAGAAACTTTAGGAGCATGTTGCTGACGTCGAAATAAGAAAAAAGTTCCCATAAACACATGTCCGCAAGTTATTCATTTCTAAGATACAGAGTGTCAAAATTTAATTCTTATATTTGGTTTTTGTGAATAAATTCCAAAATATTAGGGATATTCGAGTAAAGTTTGGTATTTGGGATGATCTTTCAATGACAAAATAAAATTTTATGTTAATTGTGAAACAACTAGTTTCTAATTGAATTAATTTTAAATTTAAAAATGTTGTCATTCAAAATTTCTTGCATCGATTATTTCAAATCTCAATAACTCGAAAACAGTTTCTTGCAGAAGAATATATTTTTTACACAAACTAACTAATAAATATTCCCAGATACCAAACTTTACCCAAATATCAAAATTATTTTGAAATTATTCACAAAAAATAAAAATATGAATTCAACTCTGACACTCTGTCTCTCAGAAACGAATAATTTGCGGACATATGTTTATAAGAAGTTTTCTTCTTATTTTGATCTCAGCAACACGCTCCTGAATTTTCTACACGTACTTAAGAAACACCCTGTATTTATTTTCTGCCAAGCACAATATATTTAAATATCAAGCGTTGCAAATATGTTAAAACGTAAATGCCCATATATTTATGAATTCGATCTATTTTATGTCGTCAAGAGATGGCGCTGCCTACGCGATTCAATACACCCTTTGATTTTTCAGTTCTAAGGTATTTGAGTTTGAATAATCCAATGATTATTCAACAAAACTAATGAAAAAGTATTCTGAAAATATTTTCAGGTGGATGCGATATCATTCGGCAGCTATATTCTCGAGAGTGTAATAAGTGACGTAGGTATCGCCATCTCTTGACAACATGAAATAGATCGAATTTATAAATATATGGGAATTCACGTTTTTATATATTTGGAACGCTTGAAACGTAAATATATTGCGTTTGATCAAAAATAAATATATCGGAAAGCAAAATAAAAAAATATTGCCACAACTAATAAATATATTGACACAAAATTTTATATATTTACAAAACACTTTTTACCCAAACGGCGCCTCATAAAAAACCTTGACAGTCTCTTGTAATTTGTTCTTTTCAAGAAGCTTGACTAACTTCAACTTTTCTTGGCAATAGAATGCGCACTGATTGCATGAAGGAAGAGGATATACTGTTTGACAGCAGACGATATGTTGAAGTACTTGGGAGAGTAGAATGTGTTCTGAGAGGTTCCTTTTCCAGGTTTCATGACGTAAATGTTGGATGAATTTGGTGCTCTGGCGGTTAATAGGATCATTAAATCGGTGTCCTCAGCGATTATGATGACCGTCGCGAAGTTACCTGCCAATCCAATGGCAGTGTTGACAATAAGGGTGTCAGCATCCTCAACACTTTGCCTTACTTCAAACCCATGCTGTATCAATTCATCACGCATCTTGGAAATAAGCCTTTTTTTGTTATTGTCGTTGGAGAGAAATCGTTCTCTCGGCATGGATGCATTCATCGTTTCATTGAACACCACATTTGCAGAAGAGTACTTGCATTTACGGCGAAGCCGCTCTGCTGATTTGGTACTCTTTACCAAACCCAAACCAAACCAATGCTGATGTATCAATTCATCACGCATCTTGGAAATAAGCCTTTTTTATTATTATCGTTGAAGAGAAATTGTTCTCTTGGCATGGATAGATCGTTTCAGTGAACACCACATTTGCAGAAGAGTACGAGGATGTATTGATACCTAGTTAGCCTAGACCAGTTCCCTGCATAAACAAAATATTGCGTTACCATAGCAAAGTTTAACGTCAAAAAAGTAAACCAGAGTTAGGCAATACATTAAAAGAAAAAGTATGTCCACTGAAATTGTGAAAATCGAAAAATTGGAGTATCTAGCCATCATCAAGTACCTGTATTTAAAAGGGTTAAGAGGTAAGCAGATTTACGAAGATATGCTTAATACCCTTGGTTATCAATGTCCTTCGTATGCGACCGTGAAAAATTGGACTGCAAGCTTCAAAAGAGGTTAATTTTTCATTGAAGATGATGACCGATCGGAAAGACCAGTTTCTGTGTCAGTCCCCGAAAATATCGATGCAGTTCATGACATGATTTCAACAGACCGTCGAATTGGGCTAAAACTGATATCTGAAGCACTGAATATTTCATACGAACATGTTCATCATATATTTCATGTCAATTTGGACATGAGACAAATTGCTGCAAAATGGATCCCGAAATGTTTGAATCTTTGTATGAGGATTTCCTCATACAACGTTTGAATGTTGACCAAAAGCGTGCAAGGGTAGTAGCATCCCGTTTGATCTGTGCTCGATTTGAAAACGATGTAGACTTCTTAAACCGAATTGTTACTATGGATGAGATTTGGGTACATTTCTACGATCCAGAAACAAAGCAACAATCGATGGAATGGTGACACTCCGGTTCTCCAAGACCTAAGAAGTTTCGTGTCCAAAAATCTGCTGGAAAAGTTCTTGCTTCAGTTTTTTGGGATTACCATGGAGTAATCATGATTGATTTTTTGGATAAGGGTGGAACAATAACTGGAGATTACCATTCGACATTACTGACCACTCTACGAGAAAAAATTAAAGAGAAAAGACGCGGAAAGCTATCCAAAGGTGTTTTGTTTTTGCAGGACAACGCCCCTGCACACAAATCTCATGTTGCCATGCAAAAAATTCGTGATTTAGGGTTTGAATTACTAGAACACCCATCTTATTCACCAGATTTGGCTCCGTCCGACTATCATCTCTTTCTTTAACTGAAAAAAATTTTAAAAGGTCGGAAATTTGCTTCCAACGAGGAGGTAATAAAAGCTGTGGAGGTCTGGTTTGCAGAGCAAGAAGAAACATTTTTTTTGAAAGGTCTAGAGACGTTGCAGGTTCACTATAATAAATGTATTCAATTAAGAGTCGAATATGTTGAGTAATAAAATATTTTGACATTGAAATTTTGTTTGGTTCTATAGTAGACTAAGAATTTTTCAATATATCCTCGTATTTGCTTTTACGGCGAAGCTGCTCAGCTGATTTGGTACTCTTTACTGATGCCGCATCGTTACCATGATGGTTGTAATTGCCATTGTTTATTGCTGCTTCTTGCAACTGTTTATTTTTTTGTGTGCGTCTAATTTGAGTCTGAGCGTGTTTTTCGGAGTTGAATGCGATTCGGATAATTGTCGATCCGGATAGTTGGAGTTCGGATAATCGGAGTTCTACTGTATCTTTATAACGTGAAATTTTATTCTCTACAGCCTTTATTCCATGTTTTTTTTTTCAATAGGAGTATCTGTTATCCAGATATGTCGTCTTGGAAAGCCACAAAATGTTAGTTTGCACCGATCTACGAAATTTTCTTTATTTTCAACATTCGATTTCAGCTATACCACTAAACCGTATTTGATTGTTTTGAATGTCATTTGACGCAGAATTTAATCCTCTGCATTATTGAATGGAATGATGTTTTACGTCCGACGCACCGTTTTCCAGCTACAAGCAAAATACTTAAAAAATTGCAAACATTTGGCGGTTTTTGTTGCCAAAAGTTAAGCTCACCTCCTGGGATTCTGCAAACTTAGATTACACGCATTTAGGACTGAATAAAGGAATTAAAATGATTTTCAGCGTGCTGAAAATTAATTCCTCAAAATATATCAATTTGGTTGGTCTATTTAAACAGGAGAGCCGTATGCAATATCTCCAATAAGAATTTTCGTTGTCATTAGACGATTATATTGTTGATCATGTTTTATATACCGGTGTATTTATAAGTCGCAGGATGCCATTTGATCAAAATGAGGCAATGTTTTGTTGGGTAGTGATAATATTTGTTGCTCATATCATAACTTCCTTGCTTCTACTAGATTAACTGAACTGATTCGGTCAGATACTTAATGCAATTACATTATAAACTAATTTAAAATAACCAAAGAACAAGAAAAGTATGTTAATAGTTAGTACAAAATCACGATGAGTAAGAAAAAGTTAACCGAAGTTCACTTGGAAGGTGTAATGTATATTTAATTTGATTTAAGGATGATATGAATTTGAACCAAAGACCGAAGTGAAGTTTCTACTATCATCCTTAATTACGTAGCAAAACAAATTCAACAGTAGTGATGAGTTATTTGATTTTATTTAATTTATTAAGTATTTCAGCACACCTTTTCCATTTGTCATAGAAAAAATAGTGTATGCAACTTTCATGTAATGAATATTATCATGTCATAACTTTTACCTCTTGCTCGTATCAAGTGATTGGGATATAGTATATTAATTAGATTGATATGCTTGTTTCATTACCTCTTTTCCCATTGCGGTATAAACAGCCACTGTTCCATAATATATGAAAAACATGTTACCACCATGTTTCCCAGCTGTCACTATAACATCGTCAGGTAGATAAATCACAGACTTGAGATGGGACATCATTTTCAACATAACTGGTTCTGGTAGACTATTGAAAAGTTTTGAGCGCTCCATGTGCTGCTTTGTTACATGTTTCAGAATTTCCTAAGAAAGAATATATAAGATATTTCCAAACCATACACACCCCTATGAATAGTTTTGTGATCAGGTACCCGAAAGTCCTGTTTTCACACTAGATAGATGAAAACTGATGGCTGTGTCCGGGGATCAAATTTTCTGACAAACTTAATGGTGAAAACCGCATATCGATATCTATAATCGTTTATGAGTTACAGCGTGTTTTTTGAAAATGTGCATTTACAAAAAGTTGCTGTAACTTCTTTCCTGTCCAAAATTCCTTGTTTCTACTAAAACATTTCCAAAGCACTTGTTTACGTAGAATTCAATGGTGTAAGTGATTTAATTTTTCAAAATAACATTTCAATAGTTATTGATGGAAAAAAAATTAATGAGGCACCCTGTATATTCCTGTATATTTCAATAGAGCTTAAAATTACCTTTCCAAAAATATAGCTCACTTGATATTTTGCTAGAGTCATCTTTGAAATACAGAGCTTTTAGATTTTTTCATTTAGACTTTGTATCACATATTTTGAACAAGTAGGCTTTGGACGACGCGGCGATGAAACTAAAAGCAAATGTTTACTGGTAGCTGTCATTTTGATTTGAGCAGTAAAGACTGTCCTCAATTCGTGGTTTTTGTTCAATTTTTAAACACATTCGCAATGAAGTATGAGAATTATGAAAAATGGGATATGATAGTCTATTTTATACAAACCGGGGAAAATGTAGAAGCAGCAAGCAATTTGTACCACGAGAGGTATCCAGAGAGAAGACATTCTTTTAGAGACATTTTCGGAAGTATGCGACACAACTTAATTGATGGTGGTCAATTTGAAAAGAAAATACCAAAATTACATGCTTCAAATAGGGATACGGAGTTGGAAGAAATAGTCGTTTTAGGAGCTTTTGAAAATAATCCCAAAACGTCAATGCGAAATTTTAAAATATCAACAGGTCTACCGAGAACTTAAGTTAAAAGCAGATTTTGAGAAAGCACAAATTCAAGCCATACAGGACCAGAAAAGTTCACAAACTCAGACCAAGTGATTTAGAACGCCGCATTGATTTTTGCCAGTGGTTCCTGGAAAATTGTAACCAAGAGCGTGCTTTTTCGTTAAATTGTATTTGAACAGACGAAGCTCATGTAAGCCGCTACAATTCTACAATTCTTATACTTACTTGAGCAAAACAAAATCCTCATTCAATTGTGGAGCAGAGAAGTCAAGCAAGATTTGGATTTAGTGTGTGGGCAGGTGTTTTCAGGGGTAGAATTATCGGTCCATCCATTTATAATGGCAGTCTCACATCTCAGAGAAATTTTAAGGCAAAATATTGAACCCCTTGTTGGTGAATTGCCACTAATGGAGCTCAAGAAAATATAATTTCAACAACACGGGGCTTCGACTCACAACTCTGCAATTGTCAAAAATATTTTGGATGCAAATTTTGGTAATAATTGGATTGCCAACCAAGGACCTAACTGTTGGCCGCCCAGATCACCGGACCTAACGCATATGGACTTTTACCTCTGGAGAAGGTTGAAAGATCTTATTTTAAAATTGCCAACCAACTCTAGATACGAATTGGTGTTGCCTGTGTGTAGGAGAAGCTGATATATATTTCGAACACCTCCTGTGAAGAAATATATTTCATTGTTTGTTCTTTATCATTATTATCATTATTGTTGGAGTTTCATTTATTAGTAGTGATTATAATATAAATTGTTATCAGTTTTATTGAAACTATAAGTTTTAATTACTGCGGTGAAAAGCTTTCTCAACATTTGATAGCTACTAGCGAACAATTGCTTTTTGTTTCATCGCCGCGTCGTCCAAAGCCTACTTGTTCAAAATGTGTGTTTCAAAGTATAGATGAAAAAATCTAAAATCTCTGTATTTCAAAGATGACTAGCAAAATATCAAGTGTGCTATATTTTTGGAAAGGTAATTTCAAGCTCTATTGAAATATACCGGGTGTCTCATTGATTTTTTTTCCATCAATAACTATCGATATGTTATTATTGAAAAAATAAATCACTTACACCATTGAATTCTACGCAAAAAATTTTCGACAGGAAATAAGTTACAGCAACTTTTCGTAAATGCACATTTTCGAAAAACACGCTGTAACTCATAAACGATGATAGATATCGATAGGCGGTTTTCACCATTAAGTTTGTCATAAAATTTGATCCTCAGACACAGCCATCAGTTTTCATTTATGTAGTGTGAAAACAGGACTTTCCCTTTGAAAGTGTCTAATTCGGCACACCCTTTACATAGAATCGAACGTCCTCTAGAAGACTGTGCTTGTTTGAAATCGATACATCGAACCGTCCCAATTATGATCTCGCTCATGGCCTCCTAATCCCCATCAGCATCTCATAATAACAAAGAGCTGAATTTAAAATGTGAATCGCCTGTTTCTGAGACAGGATCAATAGCGTAGCGGTCTGACGCACATGGCAGGATAGCATAAGATCCCGGGTTCGAATCCCAGTTGATTCACATTTTTTAATTCAATTCTGACGTTCATTTTCCCGTCTGCTACGCCATAAACTTATTTTCGAATTTAACTTAATAGAGCAAGATCCCAGGGCCGTCAGTAGTTACTTATTTTTAAACGAACTAAATGTGTACGATTGAGTAGTGTTACGGTGGATTTATACAGCAGTCATACGTTTTAAGTCATGAGGAAGAATATTCGTCAATGATTGGTTGGTCCGTTTATTCCAACCAATCACTGACGAATATTCTTCCTTATGACTTAAAACTTATGACTGCTGCATAAATCCACCATTAGTATGTACTATGTTCGCATGCCTACCTGCTAGCTTGTCCAGATGACCATTCTTCAGATATTAGGGAATCAAGGTACGTAAAAACACTGCTCACTTAGTTGAATTGCGAGTCTACAGAATTATTTCTATAACCCATGGTGGATCAGTGGACAGAGTATCTAGCTACCACCCCGGAGCTCCGAGTTCAAATCTCGTCTGCAACAATTCATTTTTTCTTTTTTTTTAACCCGGCAGAATCATCACACTAGGGTTAGCCATCTCGGTTGGAAACGGCTTCGACTCTGGGAGGATTTTTGTTCAACAAGAAATTTAAAAGAAAACAGAATTTGGGTAAATGAAAGATTTTGTTAAGATTTCTTCCTTATGAGTGAAATCCCAGGGCCTTCAGACATAGGTAACTTATTTTTGAAAAGATGAAGACTTAGGTTCTGAGTGGTGTCTCATGTACTTTTAATACCTGCGTGCTTGTGTAGTTCGCTCTGTGACACCTGGGCAGGTACCAGGTGAGAATGGCAACTAAAAATAACAGTTACTTAACTTAAATTTGTGTGGCTGATTTTTATGTATAATTTGTTAAATATCACTCTGAAGTAATTTGTGGAGCTTTAAAGCGATTGAGAAAAGTTCTGGTCTATGGAAAGAGTCTGATACTTTTGAAATTACTTAAGAGTGATATTCTACAAAATGTATATAAAAATCAGCCATACAAATTCAAGTTAGGTACCTGCCCAGGTGTTACAGAGCGAACTCCACAAGCACGCAGGTATTGAAAGTACATGAGACACCACTCAGAACCTAAGTCTTCATCTTTTCAAAAATAATTTAGGTCTGAAGGCCCTGGGATTTTACTCATTAGGAAATCTTAACAAAATCTTTTATTTACAAAAATTCTGTTTTTTTTAAAATTTCTTTTTGAACAAAAATCCTCCCAGAGTCGAAGCCGTTTTCAACCGAGATGGCTAAACCTAGTGTGATGCGTCTACCGGTTAAAAAAAAAAAAAATGTTGTAGACTAGATTTGAACTCGGAGCTCCGGGGTGGTAGCTAGTTACTCTGTCCACTAACCCACCATGGGTTAGCCTCAGAAAGCCTCAGAAACCCTGTAATATGATTGAAATAGTTCATAACGACGAGTATATTGAGATTTTCCATAAAATATAAAACCCTAGGGCAGAGGCGTATTATCCATAAGGCAAACTAGGCACGTGCCTAGGGGCGCTCGCGATTCGTTTAGAGTTCACATAGCAAGAGTTTGCCAAAATAAAATAAAAACTAAGTCCCCTAGCAGAATATATACTTTACTCCACACTTTCACTTACCCTAGTGGGTAAGTAAATGTGCCGCTGAATGCGTTCAAGAAGCTTGATGGTTCTTTGGTCTCTCCAGACATTTACACGTTTTTTACTGCTTCAACTCAAAGATGGGAAACTCTACAAACTCAAATACTCCTAGGTAAGAACAAAACTACTGTCAAAAATCCATCTGTCACACGCTGGTCAGCTATCGAGATCAATTCTGAGCAACAACGTTATGCTGTATGTGAAGCTAAACATTATATTGAAATTAGAACGACTTGATCTTTTTTTGGGGTTTTATTTTGGTGCACATGAACAAAACCAACGAAACATTACAGTCCGTTGATCTTGACGATTGTACAGTTATACAAATGTATGTCAGTCTAATTCAAATAATTTCTGCTGCCTTAGAAATCTCATTTGTCATATAATTGTAAAAGGACACGAAGAGGGAACGGAAGAGGAAGCTCACAGCAGATGAATCTGCCGAAGATGTTACTCCTTCATTATCTGGTTGGGAAATATTCAGACTTACAGTATATCTAGTAATTATAGATAGATTTGTGGTTGAACTTCAAAAGATACGAGAATCGTACAGAAATTTTTACAGTAAATTTTCGTTTTTAAACAGTTTGATCAATTTTAACAATGAATATATTCAAAATAGAGCAAATACGAGGATGTATTGATATCTAGTTATCCTAGACTAGTTCCCTGCATAAACAAAATATTGCGTTTCCATAGCAACGAACAATAACTTAGAAGAGTCAGTGTAAAGTTTGACGCCAAAAAAGTAAACCAGAGTTACGCAATAATTTAAAACAAAAAATATGTCCACCGAAATTGTGAAAATCGAAAAATTGGAGTATTGAGCCATCATCAAGTACCTGTATTTAAAAGGGTTAAGAGGTAAGCAGATTTACGAAGATCTGCTTAATACCCTTGGTGATCAATGTCCTTCGTATGCGACCGTGAAAAATTGGACTGCAAGCTTCAAAAGAGGTAAATTTTCCATTGAAGATGATGACCGATCGGGAAGGCCAGTTTCTGGCAGTTCATGACATGATTTCAACAGACCGTCGAATTGGGATAAAACGGATATCTGAAGCACTGAATATTTCATACGAACGCGCTCATCATATAGTTTACGTCAATTTGGACATGAGAAAAATTGCTGCAAAATGGATCCCCAAATGTTTGAATGTTGACCAGAAGCGTGCAAGGGTAGTAGCATCGCGTTCGATCTGTGCTCGATTTGAAAACGATGTAGACTTCTTAAACCGAATTGTTACTATGGATGAGACTCGGGTACATTTCTACGATCCAGAAACAAAGCAACAAACTATGGAATGGCGACAGTCCGGTTCTCCAAGACCTAAGAAGTTTCGTGTCCAAAAATCTGCTGGAAAAGTTCTTGCATCAGTTTTTTGGGATTGCCATGGAGTAATCATGATTGATTTTTTTAATAAGGGTAGAACATTAACTGGAGATTACTATTCGACATTACTGACCACTCTAAGGGAAAAAATTTAAGAGAAAAGACGCGGAAAGCTATCCAAAAGTGTTTTGTTTTTGCAGGGGCGTTGTCCTGCACACAAATCTCATGTTGCCATGCAAAAAATTCGTGATTTAGGGTTTGAATTACAAGAACACCCCCCTTATCCACCAGATTTGGCTCCGTCCGACTATCATCAATTTTCTCAACTGAAAAAAAGTTTAAAAGGTCGTAAATTTTCTTCCAACGAGGAGGTAATAAAAGCTGTGGAGGTCTGGTTTGCAGAGCAAGAAGAAACATTTTTTTTGAAGGTCTAGAGACGTTGCAGGTTTGCTGTAATAAATGTGTCCAATTAAGAGGAGAATATGTTGAGTAATAAAATATATTGCCATAGAAATTTTGTTTGGTTCTATAGTAGGCTAAGAATTTTTCAATATATCCTCGTATGTTAGTGACGACGTATTCTGGAGATGGAGAAGTGGAAAAGTGATTTGTTGATGAATGTATCCGTCTATACGATCTTATTTAACGATAGCTCAAGACGGTAAACTGTCCCGAACAACCGATGCGATTTTACAGGTTTTAAGAAATAAGGAACAATTTACCCATACAATGACATAGCCTTAGGAATATGTGTATCGACGGCAGTCAGCAATTGCAGTGGTGAGCAGAGTTTTTCTTGTCGAAAGAGAGTGAAAAATTATCTCCACTCAACTATGACAGAAAAGATAACAATCTCACAAGACAAAAATGTAGACGCAGAATTTTTTTATTTTTTTACAATTGTCATTGATTGTGATTAGTACTAATTTTGAAATAAATAATTTATAATTCTTTTTTATTCCTCGTTCTTTCGAGTTAGTAAAAATTGTGTGCTAGAGGGGCGCCTATGAGGTGCTTGCTTAGGGCGCTCTCCACGTTTAATCCGCCTCTGCCCTAGGGTTGTTTAGGGATTTTTCTTACAAAATGGCGATAATTTCAAAATATATCATTTTCCTGAATTAAAAAAAAAAATCACTTTTCCTAGTTGCCAAATAATTAATCGATCTAGAAAATATTCTGAGCTTGGTAAATTACATGGATAAACAAACCTTGGTACCTTTTTGATTAAAATGTTCTCGGCCTTTCATTCAATAACTTAACTTTGAGGTTGCATCACAGAACTTGTATCAGTTTTGTGGGTACTGTACCCACAAATTCTTCTAAATATTTTCGATATTAGTTGACGAAACTACTGACGTTTCACAAATGTCCATATGTGTGAGATATATTGAGCCCAGAGATAACATATATAATATACTACGAGAAGATTTTCTAAGATTTGTCTCAGTACAGAGTACTTCATGAAATTATTTGGCTGATACAATTATCTCCACACTGAATCGTTTAGGGGTTGATTGCGAATACCTTATCGGAGAAGGGTATGATGGCGCTTCTTCGATGAAAGGCTGTTTTAATGGTGTCCAAGCAGGTATCCGCCAAACTTATCCAGAAGAATTATACGTTCATTGCAGCTCGCATTCGTTGAGTTTAACGGCTTCGAGTAACTCTTGTAAAATTCAGTCAATCCGAAATACAATCGGTATTATAAAATTAGTGTGGCATTTCTTCAGAGCATAGGCAAAAGAACAAAAAACTTGAAAAAATTTAAAGAAAACCTATCCCGAAGTGAGATGGCAAAATCTTACAGCAATGTGTACGAAACTTGCGTTGAGAATCATGATGGTTTAATTAGATTCAAGGAAATTTTCAAACCTATCTTCGAAACTCTTGAAGAACTAAGTGAAGAAAGGGATTTTGATACTTCACTAAGAGCGACTTCCTTTTAAATGTCTATGATTACTAGTGAATTTGTAGCGAGTCTGAGTTGCTTGACCATGTTGTTTTCATTTAAACTTCCACTTTGTAAAATACTCGAGTCGCCTCTTTGATTTTTGGTGGCCGCTTTGCAACATGTTGATTTGATCATAGATAATATGAATGATATTCGAAAAAATGTCAAATAAAAATTCGCCAACATTTATAAGAGTATTCTTGGTTTGCTCAAATCTATAAATGAAGAAATAAAAATTCCACTAAGAGTGTCGCGACAGTGTCACAGGGCAAACTATGGAACCGAAGACCCAGAAGAGTACTTTAGAATGAGTAGATGATTTCATTGATCAACTCCACTCAAGATTCCAGAAGCATAAATCTACTCTATCATCTTTTTATATTTTGATTCCATCAGTTTGTTGTAAAAAACAGTCGAGTGTCGAAGAAGACGATTTCGTACTGTATAAAAAGTTTTTGGGATGGGACTAATTGAAAGGAGAATTAGACCTATGGAAAATGATATGACTAAAAGAACCTGTTTCATTTCGACAACATGTATACTTCTGAGAGATAATTTTTCTCGCTGAGTGTTTTGTATTTTATGGAAAATCTTAATTTTTCCGCCGTTATGAACAATTTTAATCCTAGAAGGGGTTTCTTGAGGCTGCCAGGAACCCTGACATGACGAAAAGTTGCCGAAAAACGTGCCAGTAGTTTTAAAGCCAAAAGCTCTGTGGTGGCATGACTGCACCCTTATTCCAAGTCACCTACTACAAAAGTAATAATAGGCGATATATTGCGAGTGGCGTAATAGTATATTACGTAACAAGAGTTGTAAATAACCCATTACGCACGAAATGAAAAAGTTTATGCACGAAGCCGCGCAGCGGCGAGTGCATAAATTTCATGAGTGCGTAATGGGCTTACAACTCGTGTAACGTACTATACTTTTTCTACACCCATTCATTTTAACGTTATGCTTGTGTCGCCATTCCATAAATTTTTGATAGGTAATTTCGTACCTTTCATTGGATTTTAGCGGTAACACATTATGTGTGGCAGCTTGAGCTTTATCTAAAATCTTCGGTGGAGTGCTCATAATTTCATCACTTTCACTACCATCAGACATATTCGTAGATGAAGTTGAGAAAATGTTCAGAGACAATTATACTTCGGGTTCTGTCGTCAATTATTACTTCTGGTAGTTATGCCTGAGAGTATCTTCTTCATACCACGTTCAAAGAAATATATCTAAAAATTAAATTTAGAGCTGGCAACTCTGTTGACCAGTCATCCCTATCAACTAATCCAATGACAACCAAACTCACTTTTGTCTGTGGTATCGCACGACGTACATACGTTCACGAATCCGTACCAGAAAAACAGAGAAAAAGATGGGAAAAATTAGGAAAAATGAGAGAAAGCGCTCCAAAAATGGTGAAACAAAGCGAAAGAAGTTAAAAAGGCTTCTGCTGACCTGCTGGAACTGCAATCCACGTCGAGTGAGTATTTATCACCAAATTTAATTGAATTGACGTTTTAGGAAAATCCAATAAAAATGGCGTTGATTGTCATATATATTGACAGCAAAAATGGAGCAAAGAAAAACTGGAAAATTGAGAATTCATATGATTTCCGACCAGAAAAAATGGTACCTGTTATCAGGGCATACATATGTCCCTGTGGTGTGAGGTCACATGACCCTTTTCACTGATGCTGCAACTTAATTTATCCTCTCTTAGTTGGAAAATAATGAAACATTTTTAAAAGTGAGACATACCATCCTATTATCAGGGCATATATATGTCCCTGGGATATAGGATTTTCTCAGCACAATTCGCATGATTCATTGGCACTGTAATTCATTGTTCTTCTTATGGGAAAAAATGAGCATGTGCTCTGGAAATGAGATATTACCTGCAGCTATTGGAGCGAATGAGCTATGGAGTACTGATTAATTATTTTTATATTATTACTGTCATTGATGTGTTCAATATTTTAATAAATAGAAACTTAGTGGTTTAATTTTTCAAATTACCTGTTATCAGGGCATACATATGTCCCTGGGGTATAGGTTCACATGAACCCATCATCTACACATGAATTCTTTAAAATCAATGAACATGTGGATCTGTTGTTAGTGTTACATGTGAATACTAACATATTTGTGCTGGTTCAGAAACCAGTTCGAATTCCGTCACAGAATATGGTGGTGATGAGTACGAAAAAGAAAATGAATATACCTAGAAGAATTCACGATGAACATCAAAACCCGCCTAACGAAAATGCAACTCAATACATGGAAGACGGAAATTTTTCTCAAAGTCCGGATGAGAAATTTTTCTCAACGTCCGAATACTCCCAATGACGGAAACGTGGCTCAAGTAGTTGAGGCTTGCTTCCTCATAGTTAAACTCGGAGTTGTTAGGCACCATTTGCAGCAACTGCAAGGGCTTTGAACCACTTTCATTGAACGCTGATATTCAGGGTTCGTTGGCAGATAACATTTTCATATGATGAAATCAGCAAAAGCTAGGCAGGGGTATGACAGCAATGAACGTGTTTATCAATAAACTGTTTTGCACACCATCAGAATAAATAAACCCCCTAGTGATGGATTTGGCAGAATCTGCCAGACTATATCATAAATATTTTATGCAATGTCATAACATCGCAGATTTTCAATTCTACCTTCCTTGAATCAACATTTGAGGAAGACCATTTATGAGTCATCCATACAATCTTTCTAGTTTGGGGACAATTTCACGAAGGAAGTGGAAAATTTGCAACAACTGAAAAAATATGTTAATGAACTGAAGTTGACCATTCCAAAATCTGGTGCATCTGGTATAGGTTCCAAAGGTAACAATATCAACCGTTTGAACTACCAGCGCCTAAAGTCAAAACAAAATAAGAAAGAGGGGAGAGAAGTCAAGAGAGGGAATTTAAGAAAACAAGTTCCTACCATCACTAGTGGTAGGTGGAGAACGTAAGGTAGAAACCAGGTATGCTAGTCGACTCAAAGCATATTTACCTGCTTGGGTAAGATCAACAAAAATATTTTAAAATGGCTTCCAGGAGTACAAATTTAATTTTCTGCAGTCTTGTCAATCTTGTCAAAAATGTGAGCCTAAAGTATACATTAAGAATTGTGAAGCCAATAATTTCAATCAAAATATTGAATAACTCATCAAAATTAGTGCTTTCAACCTATGCTTTCCTGAAACAAATGATTTCAGTTCATCAAATTCTTTGAGACAAAACCCAGATAGGTCATAAAATAGATTTGTACCAAATTCAAAATCATTGAATAGATACATTGAACCATCCCATATCAAATTAGACGATTATATATGTTTTATTAGTCTTAAAAGGAGAAAAAATTTCTTAAGTACCATTGATCTTAAAAATGCATATTTTTTTGGTCGCCATGGATAAGGTTTTTGGAAAATTTCTTCGTTTTGAATATTTTGGGAAATTGTTTAAATTTCTATGCCATTTGGCCTGAATATGTCACCATTCATTTTTACCGAACTGAAACCTGGGTTGAAACATTTACACAAGGGAGGAATTACTTGTGTGGCCTATCTGGATGACACAATTATAATAAGTAACTCTTTTGCTGAATGCACAATACCAATACCAATATTAAGGCTTTATTTTCAATGCATCAAATTTGACTTTATCCCTAACAGAAAAAAAGAAACAAAAAATTCGTTCCATTGCACAGTCAATCTCGATAAAAGGTAGCAGCTGTACTTACTATCTGAAATTTTTATAGGTTTGTTGGAGTAACATCATGCCCGGCTGTTAAATATCGGTGGCTGCATTTGAAAACAAAAATATTTAGAAATATTAGAAAACGATGATAATGAAAAATTAATAAAAATGTGTACCAAAATGTATGTATACAAAAAAAAATGGATATATTACGTACTTCAAGTTAATCCTTGGATATTTTTTCAGATGTTTCATAAACGGGTGGGGAAGCATCTGGTGGATGCAAAAAATGTCATGGTTTCTATTCCAGCACAGAAATAAAAAACCTCATGAATCAACTCCACAAAAATTGTTTCTGATATACATATCCCTACTGATGAGAATCAATAATAACACATTGGCGAAGTGGTCTTGGTGTTAGCGCGTTCCACCCAGGCGGTCCGGGTTCGATCCCCGGTCGCGTGACAATGAGCTAAAGTGGTTCCAATTCCACTTTTATTTAAACTGTAGGTCCCGGATCTTCCTTGCTCGCACAAGCTCTGCTTATGAGGGGTTTTCTCCGAAAACCTGGGAGTTTCGTAAAAAAAATCTCATATATCACCAGAATGGGAGGAGTTCAGAATAAAAACCTCTACTGTATAACTAGAGATATTTAGAATTACTGTGAAAACAAAAACATTATCGTATATTTGCATCTCATATGAATGCAGAATAGAACCTCGAAGCTGATACTGAATCTAGGTCCAAATCAGTAGAAACTGAATATGAGACATGAGCTGTCAGATGAGCTAGAGGCTTTCCAGAGTATTTGCTCACGACTTGGAAATCCACATTAAGACCCGTTTGCCACTAAACTCAATTTCAGATGTCCTCGTTACATCTCCTGAAATTCAGATCCTAATTCTATGGCAGTGGACAGTTTCACAATCAATTGGGATGATTTACAATTTAATGCATACCTCCATTCTCTTTGATAAATTAAGTTTGGGAAAATGAGCACTGGGATAGTGGTAGTACTCAGATGTCCCACACAAGTTTAGTTTTCAACATTTCCAAACCTGCTCATATCTGAACCACTGATTTTTGAGCCAAACATTGATCTCATGCAATCTTCTTTCAGAACCCCACACCACCTGTGGAAGAGCATTTCCTTGGTGGAAGGAATTCTTGTCAGGGAATCCTTCATCTACAGATTTTCTGCAATAGGTTTTTATGCTAGGATATCAGCTGTATCAGAAACCACATTAAAACAATACGAAATAAGCTACAAAAGATGGTGAGGGTTCTGCAATGAAGTAAATTTCACTTCATTCTGCTTTAATCTGAATAGACTCATGAACCTTTTTAAACCAACATTACCAAAAAGCAGCTTCATATTCAAGCATGAATAGTTTCAAATCGGCCTTATCATTAATCTTATCAGTTGATGAAAAAGTTGGAAAATTTATAAAAATATTTATAAAAGGCATTCATAATAGCCGAACATCAAAACTTAAATATTCAAATACTTGGAACACTGGGGGCCTTCATCCTGTCATCTTACAATTAGACAAAATATCACCCCCAGAATCGCTATCCATATGAAAGATCTATTCTTAAAACTCGTGACCTTTTTGGCTCTAATATCAGTTCTCAGAATGCAAACGTTTGCGGAAATTGAAACCAATAACAGAAAATCAAGAATATGACGATAGACTGGAAATATTCATTCCTAACAAGTTCAGGTCTAGCAGCAGAACAAGTTCACAACCATTATTGATACTGCCATTATTCATAGATAAACCAGGACTAGGTATAGCGTTCACTTATTTTAAGGACAAGAGATCTGAGATGAAATTATCATAATAAACTCATTTTAACATTTCAAAAACCATTACATCCAGCTTCAACCCAAACCATTAGCCATTTGATGAAAACAATGTTAGAACTTAGTGGCTCGATACAACAATCTACAGCAGCATAGCACTCGTTACGCATCTACATCAGCAGCTTTCAGAGGAGGAGTCAGTGTGGAAGAAATTCGGAAAAGAGAATAGAGAAGGTCAAAAAATTCAGACATTCATCATTTTTTATAATAAACCTTCAGCAGCAGGAAAGGACACTTTCGTGAAGGGAATGCTAAAAGGCTCAAACATAAATTATTAGTTCTTTAAACAAAGTATTGATTTTCTCTATTTTATGCCTATAAATGGAGACACAATAATTGAAGTCGCACAGTTTGCTTCATTTTCTCCTACAACTATATCGCAATACTGTAAACATCTACCAGGTGTAATATTTGAAGACAGAACCCGAAGTATAATTGCAAGATCAAATGACTTACCTGTGAAGGAAATTTGATCATAATTATACGAGGGTTCTGTCGAAATTATTACAAACCCTTCCAATAAAATTATAAAAAAAATCTCATTTTTGAAAAATGCCGGACAAGTCAAGGTCCTGCAGTTATCTAATTTACCCGCCCATGCAGCGATCTAGTTGTGGTCTCCTTTGAACAAGTGAGTTTGGTCACTATGCTATGGTTTGGTTGTCATTGGATTAGTTGATAGGGATGACTGGTCAACAGAGTTGCCTGCTCTGAATTTTATTTTTAGATATATTTCTTTGAACGTGGTATGAAAAAGATACTCTCAGGCATAACTACCAGGTGTAATAATTTCAACAGAACCCTCGTATAATTATGATCAAATTTCCTTCACAGGTAAGTCATTTGATCTTTCAATTATATTTTGTTCAAGAAACTGACAATATAAATGACATGACATTTATTTTCATAGCATGCTACCAACATGCTACTTAAGAAAACGTGTCCTATTTTTAAAGAAATTGCATAACGTGCTGCCTACATTTAGGGGCATCACTCTTTCAATCCTAAATATATCTCGCTAATGCTAAAGGTTTTTATGTTTTTTAATTGACTTAATTTGTGTAAATAGACCAAATAAAGTCTTACGTAAATCAAAATTTGATTGTAATTTAATTAAACCAAGAAGTTTAAGTTTTCTTCTCAAAACGCACGTGTATGTTATGAGATCTCATTACGTGCATGTTATTATATGTCATTTACAAGGAATGTTGACAGTGCGATTTTTGACGGTTAAAGACATGGGCGTAGAAAAACAATCTAAATCTTTTGAGACACATAAAGAATAGAAAAAATTTGAAAATAACCGGTCAGCCAATACAATGAATAAACCAGATAAGAACCAACTTTTATTTCATCACTGACTGAACTCCGCCTTGAATAAGGACACTTTATTATTATCTTTATATATAATTACCTTTTTCAGAAGGTCCGATATCATAGAATTGATCTGGGCTTCAGTGTAAAATTCGTTGTGATATTTAAACTGGAAGTAGGTGTAAATTCTTTCTCTGAGACTTGCACTTAATCCTTTGTATTTCATATATTCCTTGAACTGACGAAGTAAATTTTCGTTTGTATTCCTTGCTCTTGAAAATTTGTTCCAGACTTGTAATACATGTGCTTAAATTTTCATGGTACAGTATTAGGACTCAAAATTACTTGTTAGAAAACAATCTGCTTTTCAAATGCGATTTCTAACACACATTATGTTATAAAATATACGATTTTGCCGTTTTTCCAAAAACTAGGGGCACTTTTCCCAGTTAACACAAACCTCTAGGCGGTGTCGCGTTCTTGATTATGTTGACGAAATTAGTGACAAATATATGCATTGCTGTTACTACTAGGTGATGACAAATATTATGAATTGTTTATAATTTTCTTTTTGTTGCTGTCTGTTTGGGGTACAAAATGTGTAGAAAATTGTAGAGCACAATTAATAATATGAATTTTGGTTTCATTGCTGAATCGGAAAGTTACTTTCCTTGGCAATCTTGGCATCACAATTTTATGTCTCTGAGTCGGTAAAGTGTCTGATCAACAAGTTGAAAAACGTGAAACATAGAGATAGAGATATAGCTCATAGCGATAGGTCATTGGATTCGAGATGACCACTAGAAAAATGGATTTTAAGGATTTTTTCTACGACCATTAAGCAAAATGAACATTTCAATTGCGTCTTCGATTAAGAAACCCACGTTGTAACACCGATTTTCATATCCTACGGGCTAGCTGTATCGAAATATTTCATTTCCTACGACTTTCATGAACTACTGGACTGTCATTATAGATAGGTATTAACGAATTTTATGAACATAAATAATATCGAATCAAGTTTGTTTACGTCTGTCTAATAATTTGACATTTCACATCAGTAGATAATTACAAAATTCGATTGAAAAAATTAAGTTATTAAAAATGATTAGTGATGATGATTTAACAAATAAATTAATAAATTTATATCAGAAGCTCCTGATAATGCCTATCTTCTGACAAAGGTATGATTTTCTTTTCATAAAACCAGAATAATTTTAATAAAAAGACTGATTACAATCGGATTCTATATGTTTGAATAGTTGACAGATACTTTCTATATAGCAGTTGATTTGAACAAATTATTATGTGATCTAGCAACGACGAGTGTTGATTCAGATGACACATTGACTTTGGATGGTGGGAGCGAGGGTTCAAATCCACGAAGCCACATTTTTTTTTTCATTTTATGATATCGAATAGTGTTTGATTTTTCTGCATAAAGTTTTTTTATTTCCAAGTTGTCAAAATTTGAAAATTTTGAATATTATTTGTTTCTCGACGTAGGTAGGTACGAGTACAAAAAGACAAAATAGACGTTTTTATTCAACGGGTGAAGAAAGAAAAAATTATCTAAGCCATGTAAAAATGACGGCAGGAGAGTTTATGATAAAAAGGATTATTAAAAATATTACAGATTTGTTAATGATTCAGATGGTCGCAGAAAAAGTATAGTGTACAATGAGCATGAAATGACCCATTTCCCACTCGTAGGTATATAAAATTTTGTAGTACTCGCTATACTCGTGTATACCTACTCGTGGGAAATATACTATTAACATAGCTCTCCGCGAGGCCTTTACAGCACGGGCGCACCACTGCAAAAGACAGTATATCACAGAAAATTATTTTTCTATAGAATCAAATGTTAATTTGAAATTTTGAATAAATTATGGTATCATGTGGACACTTGAAAGAAGCTCAACATTTCATGTTTCACCTGTGTTGCCTTTTTTGCGAGGTTTTCGAGATTTTGGTCCATTAATAAACATGAGGTGTCATCGGCATATTGGAAGACAGCTGGAGTTGATAGGCAGTCAGGTAGGTCGTTCACATACATAATGAACAACAGGGGTCCCAGGATGGATCCCTGAGGAACACCAGTGCTAATATTTCTAGTGGAGGAATTGAATGCCTGAATTCTGCCATTGATTTCAAACCTCAAACTAACATATTGAGTTCTTCCTGTCAAGAAGGATTTTAACAACTGCAAAGCATTTCAGTTTTCCCAGAAGAATATCATGGTCGAGAGAATCAAAAGCCCTGGAGAGTTCGAAGTATATACCTGTTAATAGCTCTCCTTTATCAATATGATCAACTAAGTATTTCAGTGAATGATAAATGGCCTTTTCTGATGACTCTCCTGGTAAAAAACCAAATTGACACGAGCTGAGAATGTTGTGTTCTTTCAAGAAATCAAGCAGTCTTGCATAAATCAGTCTTTCCAAGACCTTTGAAAATGCTGGTAACATCGATATAGGTCTATAGTTTGAGAAGTCACTTTTTAGACCATCTTTATAGACTGGCGTAATTTTAGCATTTTTCAGGTCCTCTGGGAAGATACCTGTTGAGAAACATATATTAGCTTTGGTTATCGAATCATCAAAAATTGAAAGTAGGAACATTCAACAACCCCAAACTGTAAATAAGATATCAAGAACGTATAAAAATACTTTCACGATCAATCATTATTTATGATACAAAGAGCTAAAAATGACATATTCAATCAATTTGTTTCAAGAAACGTTCACAACCTATGCATGACACAAATTTGGTTAATGTTACAAAGGAACGTGATAGCTATGAAATCAGTTCATTGATTCAATCAGGAGCATCATATCATAAATTCTTTATCCGCATCATTTTTCGCTTGTTCAGAAAAGTTCTGTAATATTTCTGAGGCCGGACCTGACGCCTCATCGACGTGGCTCACGTCGCGATCGCTTTCTCACGCCGGCCGACGAGAAACCACTCGAACCAACTAGTCGAAATGCAGGCGAACGTTCTAGAGGCTTACTAGAAATCTCCAGAGCGTTCGTCGAAATGAAGTGTAGATATAAAAAGCTCCACGCAGTGAGGAAAGGGAGTCAGTGAACCAGATAGACAATTTTAGTTTCAAATAAAATATTGCGAGTTATAATTGTTACATGAATTAACTAGTTTGTATGTGAAATAAATGAATTAAAAACGTTTAGACTTTAAATATTCTACAGTTCTTTCTACAAATCTGTCCAAATACAAAATTGCAACCTACAACTATAAAACTCAAAAAGGTTTGAACCGCCGCTGGCTGGGCGTATGTGATGAAAAAATCAATTATGAAAATGAAAATAGTGACGTAAGTAATTTGGTATTTGTAACGATCCGGAGCCGGACCTGTCCGGCTTGACCTCATCAGCCCGTGGTATGAGTGATTCATCGCTCTTGATCCTTCCACCAGAGGAGAGCTGCCGAACAGTGAGAGAATCATAGCGTAATAATGATGTAACCACTCACGTCTGTCGAAATGCCCAGAACCACTATAACTGAGTAGACTTGCGCAGAATCCAGAAGAAAACGGAATCTACAAGGATATAAATGGAGAGCCGCTACAAAAGAGGGCAGATACAGTTCCAGTTCAACACAGACAGTCTGATTTTAAGTAAAGGAATGCTATAATATAAATTATTTAGTAAATACGAATTAGTAGTTATATTTTATGAGTGAAAATAAATTAGATTAAAACCGTTAAGACTTTTTAATTACAAGTGGGGTCAGAAGTGGGATTTTCAGAATAAATAGTGCGCAGTAGACAGTCTCCTTATTGTGAAAAAATACTAACAGGGCTTTTTTGCTTAAAATATACTGGTGGCCGGTAAAACAAGTGTTTGCGGGGTAAATAGTTTTCGAATATCGAAACAAATGAACTGATAATCTTTCCGTGTAAAACTGATACAGTGTGTCCTACTTTGAGGCAGCCACACCCTCATATTTCATTGAGAATAAAATAATTTGAATTTTTTTATATCACGGTACTCAGGAATACCTACATTTATGTTGATGAAACATTCATATATCTATTCTCCACGGCTAACTGACCAATTGAAAAGTGAAAAAGTGGAAAAAACATATTAGGGATTTTTTCATCACAAAATTAACATCAAACTCTGTTTCAGAATACTCTTAAACCCCTAGATCCTAGTGCTGGTCAACTGATTATACAGGGTGTCATTTGTAGCTGTCAATGTGATTATCTCTTTTTCATTATATACACTCAGGTGGATAAAAAACGTCCACCTTGAAATGTCAACAAATTTTGATCTTGAATAACTTTTTTATTTTCAGTCCGAATTGGATAGTTTTTCCGATAAATGGAAGGAAATTTGTTCTAGATTAATTTTTATCAAACAGAATTCCTAAGAAATTCCGAATTATACATATTATACGAGGAAACACAAAGTTATGTTTCTATCATCTGAGTTTAAGACACCCTGTGGTGAAATACAGCTTTTGGATGACACTTCTGTATGCAAGCTTGGTACATTCCCTATACATCGCTTCTTCATTCATTTCGATATCAAGATTCGTTTCAAAGTTATGAATTATTGAATAAAGCATTGCATTTTTTCTTCATATTCGTCATATTTAATGATCACGATTGCCATGAAAACATTTGTTCCACTTTGTTTATTATTTGACAGTTGTGTTATTACCATAACGTCAGTTTGAGAACACTTTTATTTGTTTTATAAATGGGTTTGAGTGAAGAAACTTTGCTAAAGCCTTTTAGAGGATTGGAATAACATTCTTCATGGTTCATGAGTATATTCGAACGCTAATTCGTGGAATGCTACGGAGAATGGAAGCTTTTGTCCAAACTAGCGGAGGCAACACCCGATATTTAAAAATTGGTTGAGTGTTGTCTTTTCAACCGTTCGCTACTTATGTCATCGTTTTGTTGGTAATTTTCCCGTTTTGAAGAAAAGGTCAAGCAGAGAAAATGCATTGCTTTATTCAATAATTCAAAATTTTTAAACAAATCGTGATATCAAAATGAATGAAGAAGCATTGTACAGGGAATGAATCAAGCTTGCATACAGAATGGTTTTGAGTGTCATACAAAACCTCTGTGTCACCTCAGGGTGTCTTAAACTCAGTTGACAGAAACATAACTTTGTTTTCCCTCGTATAATGTGTATAATTTGGACCTTATTTGAGAGCTGGAAAACAAAAAAAAATTACATCCAAGGACCTGGGATATGAGGAAACAAACAAGATCTATATAAACCAAGATCTGACCAGAGCAAACCAATATCTTCATAAAGAAGTTTTGCAGTATCGTAAGGACAACAACTACAAATTTGTTTGGATTAAACAAGGAAAAATACATTTACGAAAAGATGAAACGAGCAAAGTTCAAATAATTGAAGATTCAACGGACTCAAAAAACCACAGAACCTAGATGTGAAGAAGAAACAGCCCCTGAAAATAGTATACAGTAATATACAAAGTGTCAGGAATAAATTGGATGAAATTCAGTGTTTACTAAAGATAAAAAAAATGTGATGTATTGGTTCTAGTGGAAACCTGGTTGTATTCGGATGAGGTCAGCCTATTTGATATCGAGGGATATAAAGCGGTACATGCCTGCAGAGACTCAAGAGGCGGAGGAATTGCTGTCTACATTCATCATAGTATTGTATTCACCGAAATAAACAATATACAAGGAAACAGTGACTATAACTTGGTTGGAGTGAAGCTACAAGTAAACAACATGAAAATAATAGGAATATATAGGCCACCATCATTTGATACACAAGAATTTATTTGAGGATATACTTAGCAAAGAAAGTAAGACACTTATAATCGGTGATATTAATATTAACTTATTAGAACAAACTACTGCCTCAGTAGATTACAAAAACTGTGTTATGTTAAATGGTTTTGAAATCTGTAATGTCATTGATAAGCTACATGCAACCAGAGTCACACTTCATTCACAAACAATCATTGATCACGTATTAGCCACAACAAACATAAAAAACTATCAAATAAAAGTAGAAAGAAGACAATCTGCTTGAGATAATATTGTACGACCAACTAAACCGCCAAGAGCCTAAAGTCCACAAAATTTTCAGAAGACTAGATTCCCACTAGATAATAGGGTAGCAAATGAGTTCAAATGTATAAAAAACAAAGTGAATAATGAAAAGAGGAAGTTGAAAATAACCCAAAAAACAATGGATGTTTATTAATAATTTAATAAAACAGAAGAAAAATAAGGATACCATAACAACCTTAGAATCTCATGACTCAGTTATAACGGATCAGTATATTATTGCGAATAAATTTAATTCATATTTTACAAATATTGGTCAAGCAATTATTAATGAGATCAACCATGAACTGATAAATATACCAATTTCTCGGAAATTTGAAAACATATATACCAATAATTCACTATACCTTCACACTACAAATATTAACGAAATAACCAATATTTTGAATGAAATTAATAAAAATGCAGCTCCAGGTCATGACAAAATAACAGTTAGAGAACTATTAGTTATAAAAGAACGACTGCTACCAATCCTAGTTATCTTGATCAATAAGATATTTGATAACGGTACTTACCCAAATATATTAAAAATTGGAAGAGTTACACCTATCCACAAATCAGGGTCCAAATCAAAAGTAGAAAATTATCGTCCAATCACAGTTGTTTGTGCATTTTCCAAACTATTAGAAATCCTCATTAAAAACCGAATCATTGAATTTATTGACAAATTCACGGAATTAGACAAATACCAATACGGATTCCAAAAAAAATCAAATACACAGAGCGATACAATGGACTTCTTAAATTATGTGACAACAAAACTTGATGAAAAAAAAAATGTGATTACCGTGTTTGTAGACCTACAGAAAGCATTCGATGTAGTGGATCATAATATTCTACTCAATAAGTTAAACACACTAGGATTAAGAGGTATAATAAATATAATAAAAACTTATTTAATTTCCCGTGAACAATATGTCCTACTGAACAACACACAGAGCCAAAGAGAGAAGATAAATTGTGGTGTACCCCAAGGCTCGGTCCTGGGACCACTATTGTATGCTCTCCATACTTTAAATCTGAAGAAGGCAAATCTATTAGCTCGTTACTACACCTTTGCAGATGACACAATTCTAGTATATGAGGGAACAGATCTACAAGAACTGGAAATCAGAGTCAACAAAGATCTAAATTTATATCATGAATGGCTGTTGAGTAATAAACTAAAAATTAATGCTACAAAAACAGTATACATGTTATTTCGGAATAAAAACAAAGAAACTCAAGAACTTGATTTAAAAATTGGAGATGGCACGATTAAAAAAGTAGAAAGTACTAAATATTTAGGTCTAATCGTAGATGATAAACTTCAATGGCAAAAGCATATAGAGCATATAACAAATAAAATCGTTCCAATGATTGGAGCCCTTTACAGATGCCGCGATTACTTAGATAACCGAAATAAATTGTTAATTTATAATACATATTTTCTTTCAACATTTCGATATTTAATAACGACTTGGGGAGTCTGCTCAAATACCCGAATGAAAAAAATCGAAACGCTCCAGAATAAAGTAGTAAAAATCCTATTTGGCTTTGACTAAAAAGCAAATATTAATTTAATTTACGAGGTCACTGGTATTTTACCCCTGGACAAAATTTTAAATATTGAACAATGCAAATACATATATAAAGTTACAAGAAATCAACAGAAATGTAATACATCCATGACTTCAATAAACGAAATTCATAACCATAATACTAGAGCAAATAAACAAATTTATTTATCCAATGTAAGAACTAAAGTGGCTCTGAATAATCCAATATCAAAATGTATTCAAACCTACGATAAACTACCAATCTCTATCAAAAACATAGATAGTTATGCATTGTTTAAAAAAGAACTAATGATCCAAATCAGTACACAAAATTATATGTAAGTCCATGTGTTTTGTTAATCTTCTGAGTACACCTCACATATTTTTTTTTTTTTTGTTATTTTTTTTATTTGCTTAAGTAAATCTTTGTGCGTTTATTCCTTTAAGACCTGAACATCTGTCATTGATTGTGTTATCACAAGCAATACTGCTTATTTGGAAAAATACTTGTTAAAGATTTGTAAATTTTAAGTACTATACTGTGATATGTATATTATTATATTAATTAATTGGTTATTGTATTCTGAATATTATCCAACTTATTTATATGTTATATTGAGTGTAAATAAAGTATTGATTTAAAAAATCTGTTTGAAGTGAATTGTTCTGAAAAATAACCAAATATTACTTTTCCATGGCAAACTGTGACCACTTGAAAAGTGAAAAATTGGGAAAAAATATATTGAGGATCTTTTATTGAAATATGAACCCCAACTCCAGATGGTTCTGGAATGTCCCAGAACCCCAGAACTAAATGCTGAATCATTTAAATATACAGGGTGTCATATGTATCTGGCAATTTCACCAACTCTTATTCATCCATACAATGCTTGGTTGATTATATAATGTCTTTTTTTTGTCACAAAGTACCCAAAAATATTCCATTATTACTGTAGGAAGTAACCAAGAATCACATTTTCACGGCTAATTATGACCAAATGAAAATTGAAAAATTGGGAAAAACTTATTATGCATTCTTTCATCACTGAACTAACATCAGATTCTGGACCAGAACACTCTGAAACCCCCAGATCTCAATTCCTGAGAAATATATAGGGTGTCATCTATGTATGGCAAAAGTTCAACTCCTAAATTGACTTATTTTGAAAAACATTGCAATTATCAATTTATTCCTTTTCTGCAGCTGCAAATTCACATCAATTTATAATATTTTTATTTGCAGATGACTCGGGGATTACGATCTAAGAATTTTAGAGTATTCTGAACCCATTTCTGATGTTAGTTCAGTATGATTTATTTTCCCCAATTTTTCACATTTTAGCTGATCACAGTTAGCCATGGAAAAGTAATGCTTATTTACATTCTGCAGTATTAAAGGTATATTTCTGGGCTCTCAGTCACAACAGAATACATTTTCGAAATTATCCCGAGCATTAAGGATGAATTACAGGTGGTTATATTGCCAGCTACAAATAACACCCTGTACCCTAATAGCACCATGAAGTCCGATGGTAATCCATAGGACATCCTCTCAGGACATTCAGGACGTCCTTAGGATGTTCAAAATTGGTACCGCGGACGTCCATTGGACATCCGTGGGAAGCACCAATGTCTCGACTTCTCACCAAATTTGGACGTTCTATAAGGACATCCAATGGACATCCGCCTGGGAAGTTAATCGGACGTCCCCGAATTACATCAATCGAAAGTACATCTTGGACGTCCTTAGGACGTTCAATATTGGTACGTCCTTAGGACGTGCAGTATTGGTACCGCGGACGTCCATTGGACATCCGTGGGAAGTACCAATGTTTCGACTTCTCACCAAAATTGGACGTTCTATAAGGATATTCAATCGACATCCACCTGGGATGTTCATTGGACGTCCCCGAATTACATCAATCCAAAGTACATCTGGGACGTCCTTAGGATGTGCAGCATTATCAGATGTGTTTGTTCCTACATCTATTTCAGGACTAAGATTATGATATTGTTGTGGATTACCTACTGGAGATACCAATTTGGATGGAACCAGATTTACTTACTAGGAAAGCTCAGCACTCTCAGAGTCATTCAATTCGGTTTTGTACATGTTTAAAGGATACACACAACTCTACTTGTCTTACGGAAACACCTTTTTCAAAACAGTGTTGAATAGGTTAGTAATAACTATTGAATAGTATAACAAAACTTTTATTTTCATTTATAGATATAACTACACTGAATTAACACAAAATAACTTACAAAACAGTCACTAAACTAATTAATCACAAAAGACGATAGAAAAGCCGCCATAGCTGGTAAATAATCAAAAATTGTCTGTCAATTCGTCAACACTTCACTTGAACACAGAACACAGAAAACAACTTATGCACGGGATCCATACATGAGGAATTGTTCGGTTTCAATCCGTATACGAACAAAAGAGACAAACATAATTTTTTTTATTTTCATTGTTGTAAAACAGTGAATCGTATTGGCATACGCATAAACTCGAGAATATGGCCCCTGATGATCATAATGATAGTGAAAAGGGTCTTATTTCAGATGGGTTGTTTTCGCTATAATGTTCAGCCCTATTGTAAATATGCGATCCATTTTATACCTCTTCTCTAAAACTACTAGCTGGGATGTATTCACGGGTACTGGGTACACATGGAGTCCTAATTATTGTAACTGTTTTCGAATTTTGTTTAATTTTTATGATCATCCATCCTTCATCTTTGGATGGATGCACCTAGGAAACATTCCGAAAAGTGTTCAATCCAGGACATCCCAAGGAAGTCCTCACAGGGACATTTTCTGAAATTCACTGATTGGGATGACGTCCGATGTACATCCATCAGGGACGTTCCAGAAAGTCCCCTTACCAGGACCACCATAGGAAATTCTTTCGAAGACATGCCAAATACATGCCAACCAGGACATCCAATGGATATCCTAGAAAATTCTACAAAATATATCCGAACCATGACATCCCAAGGAAGTCCTCGCTTGGAGATATTCTAAGATTAACCAATTGGGACGTCCAATATTCATTCATGCGGGATGTTCCTAAATGTCCCGTACCAGGACATCCTTGGGACGTCCTTTCAAAGACATGCCAGAATACTTACTAACAGGGACGTCCGATTGATGTCCTAGGAAACATTACAAAATATATCCGACCCAGGACATCCCAAAGACGTCCTCGCAGAGACGTTTTATACGATGTACCGGTTGGGACATCCATAGGAAGTCCTTTGGGGAAATTCATGAAAATGCACTGAATCGGACGTCCCAAGGACAATGATTTTAAGTCCCGGACATTCAGACATGATTTGTACCAAATAGGGACGTCCCTGGGACATGGTGTGCTATTAGGGTATATTTAATGATTCAGCAGTTCCGCAGTTCCGGGGTTCTGGTACATTCCAAAACCAGGACTTGAGGTTAATTTTCCAATAAAAGATCCTTCATTTATTTTTTCCAAATTTTTCACTATTCAAGTGGTCACAGTTTGCCATGGAAAAGTACTATTTGATTATTTTTCGTAGTATAAATTGAATATTTTTGTGAATTTTGTGAAAAGTGAAGAAATTTTGAAAATTAAGCAAATATTACTGATGAAAAAGAGTTGATCATATTGCCAGCAACAAATGACACCCTCAAAATTGATTCAAGCATTGAGATCTAGAGTACTCTGAAACAGAATTTGGAGTTAACTTTGTGATGAAAAACTCCCTAATATGTTTTCCCTATTTTTTCACTTTCCAATTGGCCATAGTAGGTAGTGGATTTACGAATGTTTCATCAACATAAAGGTGGGTATACCTGATTACTATAATTTGAAAAAAAAAAAAATTTATTCTCAATGAAATATGAGGGTGTGGCTGCTCACAGTGGGACACACTGTACATATGTCATGCAAAGACACTGAAAGAGAAATGTTTCAAGAGATACGATGATTTACGATACAGAAAAACACAAAGTCATCTCCACAATTTAATAAAACTATCCAGTGTTATGTAATGGTAGATCGATCAAAAACCATCGATCAGTTAAGTAGTATCATAGTACTCTATGTTTCGAGCCTATATAGGCTCACCATCAGCTAAACTGAAGTTCTACAATAAAGGAAAAATATTGTAACTATCACAGTAATCTAATACAGTGTAATATTACTTACTTGGAGAGGAAAAGATTGTTACATGAAAATTTTCTTAATAATGGCTGACCAGAATCTGGTGGACCTGGCAATCCCAAAACTGTCCTGTGGTATTGATGAGCTGGATTGGAGAGTTATAAGAAGTATGTTGGAGACGATATTCAAATCCAGTGGCAATATTTTGGTGTGCTGCAACAATCTTCCACGACCGAACATGCGAAGACTGCAGTGGAGTGTTATTTCCATCGAACCTCACGGTGCAGATATGGGGAGTCATGCAGGTATCGTCTTTAAGAAGGGAGAAATGTAACGAACTGAGGCCGGACCTGTCGCTTTATTTGCGTAGAACACCGGCGAACATCGGTATATAACGATGAGTCATCGCTTCAGTATGCTAGTCGGATTTCTAGAACGCCGAGAGCCATCTAGAATCGTGTATGGTCGAACGGCGAACGACCGATTTAAAATATCCAGACCAATCGCGAGAGAGATCTACTTGGAAACAAATATAGACAGCCCAGATCAGAGATTACAGATATAGTTAGAGTTCCACATAGACGGTCTGATTTGAAATACAATAGTGTGATATAAATCAGATAAATTGTGATATGAATTAGAAGTTAGATTTTATGTGTAAAATAAATTAGTGTGAAACCGATCAGACTATATTTATAACAATACTTACCACACAGAAAGAGATGCATAATATATCCTATGCACAGAAAGAGTGTAACCACAGTTACAATTCCTACATTTTCCGGTAACGAGTCTCCATGGCTCACAACAAATAAAACCAGTATAGCTGAGAACAACAGTCTACGTGTGCTTCTTGTTCCAATCCCCACTTCGTATATATCTACTGCGTTTGTTATGGTAGTAATAATAGCAATGAAGGAAGCCATAATAATAATGTACACCATAACCACTTTGATTCCTTTGAAAAGGTAACTGGAAAAGTTCATGTACTGAAAAAAGAGGAAACTCGCTATAAAAAACAAGGCAATCCAACCAAACTAATATGTCGCTATAATATCATGGTGTTTCGTAAAGAACGTGGGCAATTGAAGTGTAGTGTTACTTTTCGTGGTTACTTCACAGGAAAGTTCATACTTTTACAAAAAAAGACGCCAAAGTTGACAAAACAAGATATATTATTTTGATTGAAAAAACAGCACAGTGGAAATGTTTTACGATATAAATAATAGTTACGGACTACTACTCAGCGGTTAGGGATTTTTCCTTTTATTCATAGTTTGAAACCGGTATTTTTGCCTTAATTTTTAGGACTGTCTTTCGAATGAAAACTGCTCTTTCTCTCCATGATCACACTGCTATTGATTATACTTGCATAAGCATTGCATGAGTCATGGTGATCCTGAAAGTTAAATCTAGAGGCAATTCGAAAGGGATCCAGGACCCACCCGCTACCATCAACGGAGCCCACACAGGAAATTTAATAATAAAATATATCAAGAATAATTTTAAAATCAGTTCCGAATAGGTACCTACCAATATCCATTTGCATCTTGAATTCATTCGGAAATACAAAATAGCGAGGAGCATAAGTTGCCAAATTAGGAGGGTTAGCGAGCATGTCACCAATACGGTCCTTTCACAGTAACAGTAACAGGCTTTTAGTTGTTCTGGAAAGATTCCTGCAGAAGGGCCACATCGTAATTGTCTACTGTTAAGAAAGCCTTCCTATTCATGTCTCTGATTCAGGAAACCATTACAATTCTAGAAGACGACCTTCATAGAGGTAAGCAATATATGCATTTACAGATCCAGGTATCGGGTTGGTTTTTAGGGAAATCACTGTTTCCAGTAGGGGATGCTAGCTGCTTAAGCATCATTTGCTTGGCAGCATGGGCTGCTACAAGCGATCCCGGAGGATGTGTCGCTTGTGGGGGGCAGCTTTTGGCTTAGGTTCCTGCCCGTGGGTCTGCCTAAGTTGCTGGGTGCACCCCTATGTTTTGGGAAGTAGGAACATCTCCGATAACTTGACGTGTGAGCTTCTCATCCGCAGTTTACGAACTTCGCTGCTTGTGTCCTCGGTCGATTGCACTCCGGAGACAAGTACTTGCCTTCGCATTTATCGCAGACCGGAATTGCGTGGCAATCCTTCTTTCATGAGAGAAATTTTGGCATCTGTCAATGAAATTAAACCAAACAAGCATGTTGTAAGAAATTATAGAATAAGGAAGTCAATCTGCATGTATTGCGGTGACGGACACGAACCTAGAAAATGTCCAGCTTTTGGAAAATCGTGTGCCAAGTGTGAAGAAATCAGTGTTTGCAAAAGAAATATAGTCTAGGGCAATAAGCAGAAGAATATCAATGAAGCAGTTTTGGTTAGAAAATATGAGGATACGGAAGATGAGAACAAAATATATATGGATGCTATTTCGAAAAATATCAAGCCGTTGGTATATATTGTTGGAAGTAACTATTTGGATCCAAGAAGTGAAAGTGAAAATGATTCTGGTGCTGAAGTCAATATACGAGTATACTACCCTTGAATCAACTGGAGTTTTTAGGAAGCGATTTGAAAAATGTCAATAAGCCTAATCAAATGACATTGGTAGCATATATCGTAGTGAAAATTTAAAAATTGGCCTCTTGGTGGGATAGAACTTTTTTGTACAGTAAGAAATAATTCTGCACTATCATTTATTGTTGTTGATACCATGAATCAAACACCTCTTTTAGGTTTACCAGGGTGTATTAAGTTGAATTTGAATAAAAAAGTTGATAGTATTTATCCAAAGTTCTATCATTTGATGATATTCTTCGAATCTATTCTAGTGTTATTGAGGGGTGTGGAAAGTATTCACAACATCACATCACTTTGAAAAATAACGCTATTCCACGTGTTGTTTCTTGTAGGCGGGTTCCACATGCCTTACCGGATAGATTGAAAAGTAAATTGGAACAATTCGAGTCCCAGGGTTTGATTAGAGAGGTAGATAAACCAACAGAATGGTAATTGTAGAAAAACCGAATAAAGATTTGAGATTCTGTTTGGATCCAATGTATTTGAATTCTTCGATAAAACGAGAACATTTTCCTAAACCAACCATTGATAAGATATCTACAAAATTACTTGGTAAAAAATATTTCTCTGTATTAGACATGAAAGATGGGTATTTACATATTGAATTAGATGAAAGTAGTGCTGATTTGTGTACATTTGCAACACCTTTTGGAAGATATCAATATATTCGTCTTCCTTTTGGGATCTGTTCAGCTCCTGAAGTATTTCAAAAGAAATGTCTCAAATACTCCAAGTACATTCCAATCGAAAACGCTGCAGAAAGAAATAGTTACTGTCAATGTCAGATATTAGAAAATGAAGATTTTTCATTTTGAAGCATTTCTGAACATTAATTATAAACTAACGCAATATAAAATATTACATGGTGTCAGGTCGGTCACAATTAGTGAAAATCTGAGATATTTATGGAATTTAACAAACCCGAACATTTGGTACTTGAAGATGGAGATGTTAGTCAGAATTGGTAAAGATTCGTTAAACTATTCGAGTTGTTTATGGAAGCTACAGATTTAGATGCCAAGCCAGAGAAAAAGAAAATAGCAGTATTCCTTAATTTAATCGGTGATCAAGGGTTTGAACTTCACAATTCTTTCACATATGATGTTGAACCGGAAGGAAGAACTTTGGAAATGATAAAGCTGAAATTTGAAGCATACTGTTCACCCAAGAAAAATGAAATATTTGAGAGATTTCTTTTCAATAGTATTGTACAGAAATTAGGTCAGCTATTTGACAATTTCTTGACATAATTACGTAAAGCTATCAAATTCACAGAGTACAAAGACCAAGACTGTATGCTGAGAGGTCGAATTGTCATCGGAGTATTTGACAGATCAATTCAAGAACACTTATTGAGAGAGCCAAATCTAACTTTGGAGACAGCAGTCGATTATTGCAGAGCAAAGGAAACAATTACATTTCAATCGAAAATGCTGCAGAAAGCAGAAAGAAATAGTTACTGTCAATGTCACATCTTAAAAAATAAAGATTTTTCATCTTGAAGCATTTCTGAACATTATTATAAACTAACGCAATATAAAATATTACATTGGCCTAGAGATACCCTAGGTCGTTGGGTCTCAATTTTGATAACCAGATTTCGTGACCCGGTGATCTGGTAGGTGCCTTTTTCCCTTGTAGGAAGAAGGGCATAAACTAGTGGCATGGTCTTTTTGTTCGCCCCATGCATCTTGGTTACCGACTCTGAGTGGAATCTCAGGTCGATTAATTCTTTTTTTGATATCCTCTGTCTCGATGAACTCGGAGACCCCGCGAAGCACGACCCTGATGAGTTTATTCATTCGACAACTTTCTGACACAATATTTCTAGGAATTAATATTGATTCGAAACTCACCTAGTACAATCATACTGAGAATATTAAATGCAAGCTTAGTAAACACATATTTCTACTCCGTCAACTGAAAAACACCGTTTCTCTCCCGCAGTCTTCAAACTTGTATATTTCAGTCATTCATTTGATATGAACTCATTCACTGGGGTGCAACATCTAAGGCACATGAAATATTTGCCATTCAGAAAAAAGCAGTAAGGTTAATGATGGCAGTTGGACTAATACGAGAAGGGGTATCACCTTTTTTGAAATGGAAAGATGAAAACAGAGTGAATACCGTAAATGAAACTGTCTTAATAGCATACTTCCAGGAACTGAAAATATTAATATTTTTCATTTATTTTACATTATTTCAGTCTGAAAACTATAGTGCAAATAGTCTATGGACCAAATACTTACAGCTGAAATCAACATTGATTGTTAAAGAAAACATTAATATATCAGCATTCAGTCAACTGATGGCCTTTCTGAAGGTTAAATAAAAAGGATACATTCCTAAAAAATCAAAGGTGTTGGAAGCTGGACAAGTATTATTTTTCATAAGAAAAGCTTCAGATAATACTTTTCTGCTACATAAAGTTGTTCTGGTAATGGACGTATTTGGAGGCTTAAGACGTGATGAAATGGTCAAGATGAATATTGATGACATTGAAGACAGAGGAGCCGTTTCACTGATCAAGGTACCAGAAACCAAGACCTGCACCTCAAAAAGTTCCACCATTGTTGAAGAAAGCGAAATAGGAGCCTTGAACTTAGTTAAAAAGTACATTGCCCTACGACCAAAAGGATGTAAACAACGTAGGTTTGTTTTTAACCTACAGAAATAATAAAAGCATTGAGTTACCTGTAGCATTGTTTATATAGAAGACATGTAGATGGCGATAGTGAGCTCGCATCCAATTCATGTCGTAACTTCAGTGATCTGGCCTCCAAGTCATGTCGTAACTTGATTGAAACAATGGGACAGCATTAAAGTCAGGGTTATTTTAAGGAACCTGCATTAAAATGACGTCAAATATTCATGTTTGTAACTAACCACGCTAGATGACACTCGCGTTTGCGTCCAACACCAATTACACAGGCATTGACTAACTATCTTACTTCTATATAAAGAATGCCTGTAGGTAAACATACTATAGGAAATTGACAAACCTCTTTGGGAATTTCAACCTTCCACAGTCTGAAAATGAAAAAATGTTAATTCAAAGAAATCTGTACAAGTGTAGAGGGGCACAGATCAATTTGCCCCGATCAGTTACTGCGTTTAGAAGACTGTTGTCTTGAAAACAGTTTATTATTTCGTCAGTAACGTATCGAATACTAAATTTGCCTATATGACGAGAAAAAATTTTAATATAGGCAAATTTAGTATTCGATACGTTACTGACGAAATAATAGACTGTTTTCAAGACAACAGTCTTCTAAACGCAGTAACTGATCGGAGCAAATTGATTATTGCCCCTCTACACTTGTACAGATTTCTTCGAACTAACATTTTTTCATTTTCAGACTGTGAAAGGTTAAAATTCCCAAAAAGGTATGTCAAGAAATGAATATCCTCCACAAAAACAAATTTTCATTCAATAATATAGGAAATGTTCCTTCTATCATAGCGAAATACCTTAATTTGGAAGGTTATACCGGACATTGTCTACGCCGAACGTCGTCAACGTTTCTTGTTCAAGGTGGTGCTTCCTTTGAAACACTAAAATTATATGGAAAATGGAAGAGTAGTACGGTAGCGGAGTGCTATATTGAAGAAAGTATCTCATCGAAGAACAAAATTGCTACAATGATAGCCCATTCCGTTTCAGAAAAAGAAAATGTTAACGTTCCGAACGCAACAGAATTGCACATTGAGGAGTTCATCATCGGTCAACTCCATAGAAATATATATTATATACTTACTCTAGAATGCTAATCCCGCCAATTTTCACGGCGAAAAGCATGCCGCGTGTGCGACCCGTTTAAGATGTGCGCATGCGCGTCATCAGTGTAGTTTGGTTAGATCGTTGTCAAGTTTGAAAAAAATAATTTGGTATTCCAATTCAGAGTTTTTTGTTGTGAGGCAATAAAACACATGTCATTTGAAAGAGAGAAATTTGACAGCACATTTAGGACTTTTAAAACCGAAAAGAACCTTTTAGAGATAGATTACTCCGAATTTTGGGCGAGAAAGAAATTTATTTAAAACAATAATGTACCCTATGCTACTGTAAATATAATGACCGTGCAACAGTGCTTTTTCATATACAGGAAAACTTGTCACTAAGATCTTTCACTCTTGTCAGAGACAGAGTCGGTTTCTGAAATTTCAGATTTTCTCTTGTCGTTTTGTGTGGTGTTTGTTGTCTTTCGTGAATTTGCATTAATCTTGTTCCTTTAAAGACAATTTTTAATAAAGCCGTTTCTTCCTACAAATAAACAATGAACTGTTTAGTGTTGTGTAAAGGAAAAATACGTGAAATAAATCATTTTTGGTAGATAATGAAATTTTTTATGTACCTATATGCTTTGCTCAAAATTTCTTAAATATTATTTTGGCTTGACAAAAGAGGCATGATTTTTGTTTATTAGTTTTAAGAAGAGACCCCAACAGAACATTTGAGTGAGAAAATTGTAATTAGTGGCAGACATTTTCCCCATGAAGATTCATGTGAAAACGACAATAGAATAATTTAAAACCTAGTGCAGTACCAATACTGTGTCTGCGCAAGCATGCATGGCGAGTGATACAACTTTCTGCCACACGGCTTATATTATGAGTTCTAAATTCCTACAAAAAGTACTAAACATATACAGAATCGCCTCAGAAAATTAATGTCAATATGGAAGTGCTTTTCTTTGATGGTAAGGAAAATGCTTCTGGCCTCACTTTTTCATGCACCCCCATTGTGGAAATTGCACTAAGGTAATACAACCAGAAATACTCGTAGATATAGTATGTTAATCTCTTCAAATGATTTAAATTAAATGCAGTTGCGTATTTTGACATGAATCGTTCTAGAAAAAAACCCTCGAGCTTCCAAGCATCCAATTTTATAAATCCAATTTGAATTGAAATTATTAATGATAATAGCTGAAATAAATTTTCATAGTTTCTTGTACTTTCAATTTATTTTCCAATCCAGTGCTTCCTTGAAATTCACACCGACGATTTGGGGTGGTTCCGTAGGTTTTTGTTGGTTAACTACAGCTGAAAAGTGAATGTGATACCAAAAATCAGTCGCTTCAGAGCGGTAAATAATAATAATTTTAGATTAGATTTTATTGTATTTAAGGAACTAAAATCCTCATTACAAGGTTGATTACAATATTCATGTATAAAGCAAAACGCACACTTACATAATATATCTAACAATGATAGCAAATAGTAGTACATAAGTATTAGCTTAAATAAGACAGTCTAACAAGAATATGAATATCACAAGAGAAATGCAACAATATTCCTAAGGTAATTGAAAAACAAAAAAAACAAAAACAAAAAAATCATTCATTTCGAAGAAACGATCGCACCTGCATTGCACTGTCAACGAAGTTGGTCATTGCAGAAATGGTTTGGAAGGAGTTAGTGTCCAATGCGCTGGCCAAGTCATTGATACTGTTTATACCATTTTTTTTAAGAAGCTTTCACGCAAGCTACTATAAAAAGGACATTCAAAAAACAAATGCTCAATATTATCATCTTTAAATAAATTACAAATAGAGCATATTTCATTAGTTTGGATAATGTGAGTATTTTGATAACAAGTTAATTTTAAATACCTTTTATTGGAAGCTCGAAGTTGTGCAATTATTCTCGTTTGGTAAATTGATATCCTCATAGAGAGATAGTTTGGTAAGTTGGGGTAAGATAAGCTTGGAGCAAACAGCAATAACGATGAACGAGATAAAATGTCAACATCCCTTTGGATGAGCATATTTTGGTACCTTTCCGTTAACTCAAGAATTGTTTCCCTAGAACGAACCATACCATTGAGGCATCTTTCAAAAAGGTCCACACAGTCAATTTGTTCAAAATAAGTTTTTATTTGCCGAATCCAATTGTACTTAGGGCAACCATTATGGTCTAGTGCTTTGAGTCGTTGAAAACAAATTTTTGGAAGTCTACTGGCGGGCATTGAAGTTAGTTAGAACAACCAAGATAACGCCGCCTTAAAAATTAGTACCGACAATTTTATTGTGTTAGTTTCAAGGCGAACCAAATAATCAGGTGTATTTAGGGGCAAAAAAAGAAGTTTCTTGAAAAATCCCACTTGTATCCTGTCGATGAGGTCGTCGTATCTCAAACCCCAAATTCCTATGCTGTATGTTAACGAGGGTAAAATAACGCTATCATACAATTTCCTTCTGGAAGGCCAATAGTTCATTTTTGTTTGCACCATTAGACTTGTGACTGCAGCGAAAGCTTGTTTGCATTTTGTCACCGCTTTTTTAGATATTTCGCGAAAAACAGCAGATGATGAAAATTCGACCCCTAGGTAAGTATATTTATTCACTATTTCTAATTGCTGGTTGTTATAAAAAAAATTATATCTGTTTGTGTTATGAAAATATGCGCCTTTGCTAAATATCATGATTTTTGTTTTTTGATTGTTTACTGTTAAATGATTCAAGTCAGCGTATTCTTGAAGAAACTTGAGTTTTCTATTCAAATCTTGCTGAGAATCACTAAGCAAAATTAAGTCATCAGCGAATGCAAGCATCATAAGACTCACTCTGTTGTCAATGTTCAACCCCTCTAACCCCTTAGAATAAAAGAACTCTTCAATATCATTAAGAAATATGGAAAAAAGTAAAGGGCTGAGGGATTCACCCTGTAAGACTCCTTCAACAATATCATATGGTTTGGTAGCGGAGTCAACCGTTTTTATACACATTGTTGCGTTAACATACATATATTTTATTATTCGAATTAATTTTGCGCTAATGCCAGTTTTATAAAGTTTTTCCCACATCAGGCCATGGTTGATTGAGTCAAAGGCTTGTTTAAAATCTACAAACGCAACGTATACTTTCCGAGCCTTGAGTCTCAAATGGATTTGAATCAACGAATTGAGGATAAAAATATTATCAAGACAGCCACGTTTCTGACGAAATCCTGACTGACACTCCAAAAGAATATTGTTGACTTCCAAAAAAGTGGAAATTCTTTGGAGTAGAATCAATGTGAAAAGTTTGGCACAACAATTAACAAGGGCGATTCCCCTATAGTTTTCCGGATTTTGTTTTGGGCCCTTCTTATGTAACATTGATAGTGTTACATCTGACCAATTTATTGGTGTTTTTTCACTTTCTAGAATCATATTAAACATATTGCAGATATATAAGCGCCAGTTTTGTGGTAGATACTTGTAGAATTCATAGCAAATTCCATCTTTACCTGGAGACTTACCCCTCTTGCATTTATCGAGACATGCGTTTATTTCATTCAGGGTGATAGATGATTCAAAAATGAAGTTTCCGGCATCGGAATATTGAATTTTATAGATGGCTTTTTCTGTTAATTTTGAATCATAGTACATTTCCCATTGTTCTTTTGAAATAGGACAATAATTTTCTTTGTGGATAAACTGTTTCAGGGTTGACCAAAAAACAGCAGAATTTTTTGTGCAAGATAGAGCAAGCAGTATTTCTTTGTCATAGTCACGTTTCTTTTTCACAATTAAATTTTTGTAACTTCTTTTTGTTGATAAAAAATCAGATTTGAAAGGTTCTGCAAAATTATGATGTTTACAGTTTTTGAGTGCTGCATTGAATTGATTTTTTGTAAAATAACATTCCGAGTCAAACCAAGGTTTGTTTCGATATATTTGCGAAGAAGGCTTTTTTACATGTATCAACCCTACTATATCAGCAGAATTCCAAATAGCTTTTTGTAGTTGTTCGTAGAGAATGTTGGGATCCGTTGATAGTGTTCCCACATCAGGACAGAATTTTATTGTATCATGGTATGCAATAACTTTGTTGTCGTCCCATTTGAGAGTTTTTTTGATTTGTTTATTGGTTAATTGCTGTTCAGGGTGGGAAATGAACAGGTCCAAATAGGTGCAGGTAGGAAAATGGTCGCCAAGAGAAATATTTTGCATAACTTCTAGCAAAAAGTTAAATCAACTACGCTACTGCCATTTTTATTACAAAAAGTGAATTTTGCTGGTCTATCACTCGAAATGCGACCATTAATTAATGAAAAATTGTTTTCCTCCATGAATTCCAAAAATAGATGCCCTTTCGGTGTTAGTAATTTATCGCAACTTACCGAATTCAAGTAAAGGTTGGTGCCCCCAAGAAATTCTTCCGGCACAGTAGACACTTCACCCACTCTACAATTAAAGTCGCCAGATATAATGAAGGTGCGATCAGGGTAAGTATCAATAATACTATCAAGTGAAGTTTGAAAGAGATCAAGCGTGTATCTAATGTCACAAGAAGGTTTAAAGTAAGCATAGCACAGAATAAATTTGTTTGAACCATGACTGAAACTACAAGTGATCCACCATGGTGTCGAGTCTAGGATTTGGGCATTGAATTGTTTTTTAAATAAAATAGCAAGTCCTCCGCTGGCTCTTCCACAAGATTTGTCCCTGATTGCTAATGACGATACGATTTGGTAATCAGGCACAAGGGTTCTAGGAACAGCAGCTTCATACAATAACCAAGTTTCTGACAAACATAGTATTTCGAAGTTTATGGTATTTTCTTCCAAAAAAGGTTGGAGATGTTTGTAGCCAGTTGCATTCCATGTAATTATAGATAATCTTTTGAAATTGTTTTCGGTATATTGCTTCAAGCCATACGAGTTACTTTGTTGAAGTTTTTTGGTGAGTTGCTGTCCTCACGATTTCTTTTAGCGTCTACAATTTTAGGAATATTGTTAAAATAACGAATAACTATATTCTCTCCAGCATTTTGTCGCGTTTTGAGTTCATCATAAATTTCCTTTAATTCTTGTAACTGGGTTGGTATTTTATCGGTCTTGATTTTGAGACTGGGATATTTAGCAGTTGGGAAGTTTCTCTTGTTTTTGAAAACTTTCCTTACATCCTTTGTATTATTTAATATCACTTTAATTGGCCTGATTTTATTTTCTACTGGCAGTCCTAGTCTTGATGCACTAGAAAAGCCTACTGGCAGCTCAGTCCCCGGTATAATATTTTACAGAATTTCGCTGACATGCATTTCCATATTCTCGTCTTCTTGGACGCCAAAAATTATTAAATTTTTTTCTCGTTCTATACGCATTTTAACTTCACTGTATGATTTTGTGCCAATTAACTTCATTTCACTCTCAAGGCATAAAACTCTATCTTGAAGTTTTTTATTCTCAGCTTGAAGATTTGCAACGTTTTGAACACACCTATCAATTTTTTCACCATGTTCCATAAGTATATTTTTTATTTCTGTACCATTTTTTGTGAGCATTGTTAGTTGTTCCATTATTATTGCCAATTGTTGTCCCACGTCACTTTTATCCATTTTTTGCGATAAAGTCGATCGTTTCGATGTGAAGGTCACGTGTGATAGCGAGGTGACCGATATGATAAAACACTTGTTTCGCTTTTTATTTAAGGCAGATATTTTTTCGGTTAGCACTGATACTTTCACCGGTCTAGTAACAAAATATATTCACGTATAATTGTTAATTGGATTGAGACTAACTGGAAAACGCCGAATTTACTATCGTTTTATCGAGTGTAAGCAAACACGTCCTACTTCGTTCGTGATTTCAACTCAACTCCTAAATAATAATAATAAACGGTACTCTACTTTCTGATGGCATTTGCTGAATATTCGGGATCATAAATATGTGAAAATATGTATTCAAATCGGCTAAATACAAATAACAGGTATAAGTACAATGAGGTTTCCAACCTTATTCTCCGAGATTCAGAATTAACGTGTGTTGATCTTCACAAGTACCATAATATTTTACTAAAACCGGGCCTGTTACAAAAATCACTAATGACGCGCTTGCGCATTGCGGACTAGCCTGAACACTTTTGACATGGGGATTAGCATTCTAGAGTAAATATATAATATATATTTCTATGGTCAACTCACAGAACTTCAAGTAGTAGTAGTAGTAGTTATGGGTCTGTTAATAGCAACCGTTGCCAAGGTATTATAAAGCAGTAAAGGACAAGTGAAAAATAAACCTCTTGTAAAAATTGGTATAATGACTACCTTGTTTATTTATATACAGGGGGTGTTCCAAACTCTATGGCCTATTATTTCTGGAAAAAGGGACGTAGGATTATTTTGAAAATTTCGTTTTGTGGATAATCAGGTCTGCTTTATCGATCTAAAATTCGAGGATATATTGAAAAATTCTTAGCCTACTATAGAACCAAACAAAATTTCAATGTCAAAATATTTTATTACTCATAATATTCTCCTCTTAATTGGATACATTTATTACAGCGAACCTGCAACGTCTCTAGACTTTCAAAAAAAAATATTTCTTCTTGCTCTGCAAACCAGACCTCCAAAGCTTTTATTACCTCCTCGTTGGAAGAAAATCTACGACTTTTTGAACTTTTTTTCAGTTGAGGAAAGAGATGATAATCGGATGGAGCCAAATCTGATGAATAATGGGGGTGTTCTAGTAATTCAAACCCCAAATCACGACTTTTTTGCCTGGCAACATGAGATTTGTGTGCAGGGGCGTTGTCCTGCAAAAACAAAACGCCTTTGGATAGCTTTCTGCGTCTTTTCTCTTTAATTTTTTCCATAGAGTGGTCAGTAATGTCGAACAGTAATAATAATAGTAATAATAGTAATAATAATAATATATTTTGATTTCATTGAAAATATGAACAGTATGTTCATAAAGTCAGTTGTGAAATCATCTGCGACTGAAAGTTGGAATTTAGTCGCTATTTTCCATCGTACAAGATAACCTCTCTTGGAAGGGATTCATGTTTCTCTCCAGATATTATTCTACACTTACCTATCCAAAAAAACAATCATGATTACTCCATGGCAATCCCAAAAAACTGAAGCAAGAACTTTTCCAGCAGATTTTTGGAAGTCTACATCGTTTTCAAATCGAGCACAGATCGGACGCGATGCTACTACCATTGCACGCTTTTGGTCAACAATCAAACATTTGGGGATCCATTTTGTAGCAATTTTTCTCTTGTCCAAATTGACGTGAACTATATGATGAACGCGTTCGTATGAAATATTCAGTGCTTCAGATATCCGTTTTAGCCCAATTCGACGGTCTGTTAAAATCATGTCATGAACTGCATCGATATTTTCGGAGACTGATACAGAAACTGGCCTTCCCGATCGGTCATCATCTTCAATGGAAAATTTACCTCTTTTGAAGCTTGCAGTCCAATTTTTCACGGTCGCATACGAAGGACATTGATCACCAAGGGTATTAAGCATATCTTCGTAAATCTGCTTACCTCTTAACCCTTTTAAATACCGGTACTTGATGATGGCTCAATACCCCAATTTTTCGATTTTCACAATTTCGGTGGAATTATTTTTTCTTTTAATTTATTGCGTAACTCTGGTTTACTTTTTTGACGTCAAACTTTACACTGACACTTCTAATAAGTTATTGTTCATTGCTATGGCAACGCAATATTTTGTTTATGCAGGGAACTGGTCTAGGCTAACTAGATATCAATACATCCTCGTACTTTCAGCGTTGCTGCTTCTATCGAAAGTAGCAACAACTTTGGTATTTTAAATGGAATACCCTGTATATTATTGCATTTTTCGCTTTGTTATTGCTATTCTTTCAGTACTTCCCTATACCTATCTCCAGTAGTTTTAGAGAAAATCATTAATTTCCTTATTTTTTGTGCGAAACATAGCTTTAATTAAATGTTTATTACTGCAGTATTTGGATATGTAAAAGTAAAATGTTTGACAGTGTCCTGTATATCAGTTGTAACCAGAGGGATTCGTTCTTCATTATACAGGGTCGTTGAAAATTTGTGATTTTACCGATAGATACAAATGTGACGAAAAGTGCATTTTTTTTCAAACGAAACACCCTGTATATCATCACATATCCTGAAAGACAATTGAATTTTCTTCCAAATGATGTATAATGTTCCTATACATAAAGAGTCAGGTTTCCGAAATAAGAGCAAGTTTTCTATGAAAATTCATTATGAAAATTCGAAAATTACTTAGTACATAAATGATAAAACGTTTGCGCGTTCATTAACGTAAATTTGATTAGAAAAGAATCAAAATGGAAGACAATAATTATTCAAATGAAGTTTTGATGAAATTGTTTATTGTTCATGGTTAATGTGACAAATCATAGAAAGGTTGTACAAAGAATGATTAATATACAGGGTAATAAAAACTCAATAGTTTATTTGGAGACCTGGAAGATGAAAAATTTTTTATATTCTCTTTGACAGAAACTCATTTTAATTCACTGTTTATCAAACTAACAGATATTTTTGCTTTTATTTCTGGTCACGGCATACTACAGTTTATTTCAATTGGGAAAAATTACCCATTTCGATTCGTTATACTGGAAATTGAAAATGATGGATTATAATGCATATTAGATCGCAGATATTTCGAATCTGTTTTATATTCACTATTAGTGCAAAAACATGATTTTAAGAACACGCAAGAAATTCAATGAACTTCACAAATGATTAAAAAAATATTCAGAAGAATCGAACAGAATTATACAGTGCGGCTTTTTTTAGTCCCCTCCCCCTGTTAACTTTTGAACGGTTCGACGTTCAAACATGAATAAAAAATCGTTTAGAGGGTTTCACCGATACTACTTTTTGAAACAAAAAATATGGTGATTGCTCGACAGGGGGCGCGGGGGGGCACATCAATCCAAAATTTTTAAATCACATGGGGGGTCGAGTGTCACATCGTTGAAAAGAGAATTCAATTCTCTTTACAACCAGCTTATTTTTTTTTTAATTTCGTTAATATTTTTTTGGGAATTAAAATTCGAAATATCAAATATAAATGCGGATTTGAAAACTAGTCATACCTTGATAAATTTTAACGGTTTGTTGTGGAATAATGAAACCAAAAACATTGCGAAGGGTATTACCCTCCGAGCAATAAAAGATATAGATGTGCCATTTCTATATAAACAACACACGTTGTTATGAAAACTGCATATCACTATCCTTTGTGATAGAATGTGGGTGAGGGGTAACCTCCGAGTTCGGAGGGGGAGATTTGTTATTGTTATGAAATTCGGATGTAAGATTAGAACCAGTGGCGGCGTGCTGATAAATTTTTTTCATGTTATATTTTTATCTCTAGATGACAACATGACTGGTTGGAAAGCACATGTGTTGTCAAAATGTCAATCAAAAATACTGTATTGTGCGAAAAATTAGATTCTTGCTGACAAAGCATACAATAAGGTCGTAAATACTGAAAAAATAAATGAAAGTGCTGAAGTAAAAAAGTAAATATATTCAAATTGTTGGATCACATCAGTAAACTATACAGTATACCTACACTATATATATGATATACATGCATTATAATACACATTAGAATTTACACATAAACCATAATACACATAAAACAGATTACATTCAAATTTATGTTGAAAGTGTATCATTGAAATACTCATCCAAAGTGTAGTAATGGCCTCAATAGCTCTTTAACTCTTTTTCTTATGTTTTTTTCTGAATTTAGATTATTGGTATCCTGGGGCAGATAATCAAAAAGTGTTTTAGAGTTGTCATAAAGTAATGTCTCTACTTATGTAGAGTTAGGCTCAGGGAGCGATCGATATTACAAGTCTGCCTGGTGGGAAAAAGAGAATTTCTCATGAAGTTATTATTTTACTTCTGATTCTTAAACATCAAACAGGTGAGAGTCATTAAAGTTTATGACTTAAATAGGGGTCCACATGTATCTCTGAAGCTCCATTTTGATGTAGTCTTGATTTGCTCACAGTGTGGAGCGATTACTTGCTTATTGTAAATCGTCTGTCCAGTTTGAAACAAATTAATTTTTTTTGCATTTATTGCATTCTTCTATTCTTTTGCTGGAGTATTCTATTTTTTTGTATCTGACGGATTATAGTTCTCGTTGCTAATTTTAAACATTTTCTTCTGGTATCATCTGTGTCCATATCATCGGTTTCACAATCACGAATTCCTCTAAAATATCATACATTTCAAACACACACACACACACACACACACACACACACACATAACTGCCAAGTTATAATAATATTATAGTTGCAGAACAGTGAAGTAAATTCCATGTCCAACAAATTCAAAGTAAAAAATATCACTAAACTACCTATCGTCGTTGATACTGTAATACGAGCAACATATCCAGAAACATTCATTCTACAGAAGACCGTAGATAATAACCATGACCATAGCAGTCGATGCCAAAACACCAAAGAAAAAAAATAACTGCTACCTAAGAATTTCTACCGGACATTGTTTTGGAATTCAAAGTATAAAATAAGCGCGCGGAGAAATTTTTATGTAGTACCAATTATCATTTTACAGTCCTGTGAAATAAATGTTTCGTGCCATAGCTCGTATTGCAGTATCAACGACGCTAGATTTTAAGTACTCGAGATACATTCCAACAAGACAGAAGAGTTGAGTTTGCTTATTTACTTCTTAGTGTACCTACACTGCAACAAGTTTTTTCCTAATTATTGATAGGTAATCGTTTTTAAGGTCGACTTAAATAGTAACAATGTTTTATACAGCTATTTAAACAAATAGTGTATTTTTGTCTCAAAATCGGGATTATTCCATGATTTCCATGCTGCGACGCCCATGGTTTGATTTGACAAGACGATGAATAAGTCGTAAACGGACGTAAACAAACATGATTGCCGAGTTAAGAGTGAATATAACATGGAATTCCAACCTGGTCCCCGAGTGCAAACGGACATATCCGACAATGCCCATTTTTAACATGAATCGGACTGAGATGTTTGTAAACAGAGTCGGGTATGTTGGTTTCAAGAAAGAGACAGAGAAGCCCTCTCTATATCTTTTATTGCTCGGAGGTATTACCCATACTACTTTTTGAGTGAGGAAATATTACAATTACACTACAGACGGCGCTGGGGGCACATCAACTAACACACACACATAAATATCGAAATTGGGAAAAAATTCCTCTACCAAATTCAAAAATATTTAGATGGTTGTAAAGAGAATTGAATTCTCTTTTCAACGATGTGACTCGACCCCCCATGCCATTTAAAAATTTTGAGTTGATGTGTCCCCCCGCTTCCCCTGTAGAGCAATCACCATATTTTTTGTTTCAAAAAGTAGTATTAGTGAAACCCTCCAAATATTTTTTTTTCATGTTTGTACGTCGAACCGTTCAAAAGTTAACAGGAGGGGGACTAAAAAAAGCCGCACTGTATATGCTGTGTTTGGGATTGTTGAAGCGCCAAGAGGTAATCCTTCAAAATGTGATGATTTCTGTGAATGGATTCCAACATGGACTTATGAAGTTCCAAATTTCCTTCACAAAATTATGATGATTATGATGAACAACAGATAGGAACTTTTTGGCAATTTGCCGCTTCATGTATATCGAAGTTATTTGTATCAGTTGGATGGTGCCCGCTCTCACTGACTAGAACCTTGGAAGATCGGTGGATAAGACGCTTGGCCACCGCGATCCGCAGATCTAACTCGTCTAAATTTTTACATTAAATAAAATTAAACAGCACTTCGAAAACATGAATTAGCGATTAATATTACCTTCATTTGTTTATTGATTGGAATAAAATTGAGTTCTGCTTAAGGTGAATCATGATTTATCAACAGAAACACGTTTTTCAGATATCCTGAACCAGGCATACTTTGTTCAAATCTCAATTAAAATTGCATATCACTGTATCTTTCGGTTCATGCATTATTAGTTTTGGAAATACTGTTGTAACAAAAATACAAAATATCAATATACAATGAACAGAAATTCGACAAAAATTATTCAGATTTTCATTTGAATAATTATTGTATTCCATTTTGATTCTTTTCTAATCAAATTTACGTTAATGAACGCGCAAACGATTTATTAATAATGCACTAATTTTCGAATTTTCATATGGCAAAATAATCCAGTTTTTATAGAAAACTTGCATTCATTTCGGAAACCTGACTCTTTAGGTAAAGGAACATGATACGTCATTTGGAAGGAAATTCAACTGTCATGTCGTTCAGGATATCTGATAATATGCATGGTGATTCATTTGAAAAAATGTACTTTTCAATTCTTTTGTATCTGTCGGTGAAATCTCAAATTTTCAACGACCCTGTATAATGAAGAACGAATTCCCCTATTACTAATATACAGGACATTGTCAAACTACATCCGAAATTTCAGCTTTCTACGTATTCAAATACTGCAGTAATAAACATTTAATGTTTCGCACAAAAAATAAGAATATTAATGATTTTCTCGATATCCATTGGAGATAGGTATAGGGAAGTATTATATGAAAATAATGTTTTCTACATTCATGCAAAAAGCAAAACTTTATTGAACTATATTCAGTGGAAAAAGAAGTTCTTTATTGCACTAGTGCAATAAAGTTTTTATTGCACTCATCTGTCATTCTACTTCAACGTGCTGTCATCATGACAAACATAAACGTTTAAACCTACTACATATTTAGCAGATATTCTGTGAGATTGGCAATAGGTTTCAAACAGTTACATATTTTATATTATTTTGTATTATTGTTAGCAGCAAGAGTTAAACAAACAATGCCTTACCGAGAATAACTCCATAATCAAATCCGATCCGCTTTGTTCTAAACCGTCTACCTGCATAGAGCACACTGTCTGTACTACACCTAGTGATAACATACGCGCTCACGGCTACTATGATTTTGATTTTTATAATGCAATTGTGGTTATAGAAACGTCAGTCATAAAGTACTTCGCTACGAAATATTCATATTGAAAATTGCACCAATTGTTCATTCACTTTCAACATTGAGGGTAAAAATAAAGTTTGAGTTAAATTGTTCGTAACGTATTAGTTCCTGTTTCAATGCAAATCGATATTAATAATAAAGTATTCAAGTTGCGCTTTTCATTTTCCTACACCTAGTGCCGCACCTCAATAAATCATTTTTTGCTTTTTGCATGAACGTAGAAAAAATGTTGTATGCAACTCGTGCAAAAATTGTTTATTGCACTTGTTGCATAAATAACTATTAAAGCAATAGCAAAGCGAAACATGCAATAATATAATATAAGGTATTCCGTTTAAAATATCAAAGTTGTTGCTACTTTTCGATAGAAGCGCTGAAAATATTTTAGATCGACAGAGCGGAACTGATTATCCAAGGAAACAAATTTTCACTAGTAAGTAGTAATACCACTAGAGGTCAAATTATTTCCGGACATTTTTTCGAGCTCATGAATATTTTGGTATTCGGTAAGAAAATTCCACACCAAATTGTGATGGAAAATCAAATATTTTTAAAATTTATTTTTCGATTCTCAACAATGCAAATTATTTTTTTCATCAAGTCACCAGCGAAACATAAAATGTGTGGTCGACTTGATTGTTGAGTTGCCACGGTAACTAAGTGAGACATCAATATTATTATTTCACTTTTAAAGCTGTCAAGTGGCACAACGTAAAAAAAAGTTTCGCTTCGGTCAAGAAAGTAAAGAAAATATTCGCCAGGAAATTGAGCAGTTGACACCCGCGAATACCAGGAAATCGATGTCAAGCGTATGGAGGCAGTTTACAAACATTGCGCAAAAAAATCGTATAATTTCGATAGAGCGGATATACCTGTGGAAGAACTGGCGCTTATTCTTGAACACTATGGGTTCTCAACATGCGAAAAAAGAAGTCCGAAGACTATAAGGAGAGTGTTATCAAAGTTTTATGGAATTCCACAGCCAAGCAGTTGCACGAATATTTTTTTGAAAAGTATAATCGCAAATTTATTCCATTCTCTGACATACAGTTTATGAACGCAAGATCTGCAAAAAATGCTAAACGCCGGAAGCTATACAACTGGATCCAACCAAGAGAAAGTTAAGTTCATCTGCACTATCAGCAGAAGAGCTGAACAAAATTATTGAGCTTTGGAACGAAAACACTCCGGAAGGATTGCAGAAAAAGTTATTCCACGTTGCTGGTCATGAATTGGACTGGAGAGGAAATGAAGGAGCGGCAGCACAACTCGAATATTTTTGTGGAGGAAATTGAGGCTAAACTTTGGTTTACTGGAAATCTGATATGGAAAAAACAATTCAACGTCGCGATTATGGACCCTCAGAGAAACTACTACTAGAACTACTACTAGAGAAACTCTGACCAAGAACTGATGAGAGAGTGTGGAACGTTCAAGTAAAAATTGTTTGACATACCTTTGTTGCAAGATAGATTTCATCTTCCTCACTATCACTGCTTTCCCAATTCGCTCGATTCATTTTTATATCAGGTAATTGTCACACAGATCAAAGTTAAAACTAAGAAAATAGTCATTCTGACATTCGCGGATGCCAAGCTGTGACAAAAGTTTAATCAAGCGAAGCCTTCTTGAGAAATTTGTTTGTTAAACCTCTCAGTTCCCACGGATTCTGAAAATTCTGAACCTGTGATTGGCCGAGTGCCGTTGAATAATGAGTTAGGATCGACGGTGTCTTGGAATCATCTTTATTCTTCAATTAAAAATCAATATGTAATGAACGTAGAATACAATAGTCGTAGAGAAAAATAATTCTTTGATTTTTTTATTTACTTCGTGCTACAACAAATAGTAGAAAATGAAAAAAATATTAGTTTGATAGATACATGCCTACAGGAACAGATTACATAATAATATTCAGTTTGTCTTCACACCAATGGACTCTTAGCCTATCAACTGTTGATTACTACTGATTCTAGTAGCTCAAAAGTGCCATTTATGGACACAAAATATAATATTCTTTTATTTGATAGTTACTTGAGCTTACTACAAGTGGTAGAAAATTATAATTTTAGAGGTTTTTCGGGAAGCTGCATGAACAGATTCATAGCGCGTCATAGTTTTGTCAGCAATTATTTAGGCCTTCAAATTGGTAATTTCTGCTCATTGAAGTTGCATGGGAATACCATTTCAAGATAGAAAATAGTATATTCTTCAATTTTACATAAGTTTTGAGTAACTACAAGTGGTAAAAATTTTTTTTTTGTGTTTTTATTAACGTGCGTTATGCGCGCTTTAATGGTATGGAATAGAGGACTTCGGATAAGGATTCAGTGATGTCACCACACAACTTTTGGCTTTAAAACTACTGGCACGTTTTTCGGCATTTTTTCTTCATGTCAGGTTTCCTGGCACCCTCAGGAACCCCGTAATATGATTGAAATTGTTCATAACGACGGAAATATTGAGATTTTCCACAAAATACTAGGGACTTTAATTTTGTTTAGGGATTTTTCATTCAAAATGGCGCTAAATTCAAAACTAGAGCTAGAGTTTTGTTATTGAAAGAGGTATTGTGTATTCTAGGAAGTGCCACCGAGGGGTCCGTAGCAAATGTGAACAAGAGGCCCTTGATTTGCATTAAGTATTAAAGTATAGAATATAAAATAAAACAGCACATTTACAAAAAGACTTTCCGTGATTTAATCCGAGCAAATTTGGAGATAACACTCGTCAAATCAATATTTCTAAGTTAATCACTTTCTATGTTCATTATATTGAGGTCGTTTGATGTTCTTGTCCCATTGTGCTCCTTAACACATTTTTAAAACGCTTCAACGTTGAAAAAGAATATTCTCTGCTGTAGTTGTTGATTATCAAAATCAAGTGAATGCGAAACACTATTCCAACATTTGGGAAACACGATACCAATGAATTTTATATCAACAGTTTATAAACTTGAAGTTCCTAAGCCTCGTGCTTTTTCTTTCTGCTGTCAATATCAGCAGCCACATCTGTTTTCAGCAGCTTCACAAACTGCACCAGTTCATTGCCCAGACAGACTGTCTTCCACATCGTCTAGGAAATAATTGATGATAGTTCTTTTTAAGATCTTTTCTGCCGAAGTATTCCAAATACACTAGTCACTTGATGGTAAGCTTCCATGCATTTAGCTAATGCAGACAATTACAACAATAAAAACATGAATTTCAAAACGTTGTCTGAGTGTTTGATGTTCTACAACTTCTTCTTCTTCGAGTGTCGAGTGCCTTCTTTTATGAGGTCTGTGAGTAGAGCTGCTGCTGAAATGGTCGTACTTTGTATTTTGCTTGGGTTTTCTTGAAGTCGATTGCTGATATTCTTCACAGCCAATTAGGGCTTTTGCTTTTGCCTCTATATCTGAAAATTTGGATCGTATTGCTTGGAAGAAGCCTTGTAATGATTTATAAATAGCGTACCTATCTCGTGTTAAGATCTTGATCGGACAACTGCAACGAAGCGTTAGTCGCTTGCAAGTGTTCTAGAATTTCATTCCACGCTATAGTTATCATTCCCATTTCTAACTTATTTTCTGTAGGTGGTATAAAAAACATATCTTACTTGATAGTTTTTTTTTACTTTGAGCACAGGCGCGAGGCAACCCAGGCCCGGGGCCCGTAGCATTTGCTTACTGGCTAATTTGCTAACTGGTACTTGGTAGCATGCTAGCTGGCAAATGCGGCACTGAGTGTATAAGGTTATTTCTTTGTCAGTGCACATTCGTTCCATAAAAAAGTTCAAAAGTAGAAATGATATTCAACCATTTTAACAGTTATGATTAAAATCTAACACATACCCACAAAACTGAAACAAAATACAAATTCTGTGATGTAACCTCAAAGTATTCAGGCCAAGAGCATTTTAATCAGAAAGGTAATAAGGTTTGTTTGTCCGTGAAAGTTAAAACTCAGAATATTTTCTAGTTCGATCAACTATTTGGCAACTAGGAAACGAGAAATACGATTTTTTTTTAAATTCAGGAAAATGAAATATTTTGAAATTAGCGCCATTTTGTGAGAAAAATCCCTAAAAAAAATTAAAGTCCCTAGGGTTTTGTATTTTATGGAAAATCTCAATATTCCCGTCGTTATGAACAATTTCAATCATATTACGGGGTTCCTGAGGCTGCCAGGAACCCTGACATGAAAAAAACTTGCCGAAAAACGTGCCAGTAGTTTTAAAGCCAAAAGTTGTGTGGTGGCATGACTGAATCCTTATCCGAAGTCCTCTATTCATACCAGCGTCAGCAAGCATCAATAATAGGAGGCTGTGATCATTGTATTTTGACACTTTAAAACATCAAATGAACTCGCGTTTTGTTGCAATAATAGTTATTTAAGTAACAAGGAATGTAAAGACGTGTTAACATTCGAGGTGAGCGAGTACGAGCCGAGGCAAAGCCGAGGCTTGTCGCTTGCCGAGGATGATAACAGTCGATACATTCCGTGTTACTTATTACGTTTTTCCCGCTGCTTGTTGACATTTCTCAAAATTTGCCTGAATTGAAGTTTGTTTTCTTACCCTTCCTTCATGATTATTCGTTCGCTATTTCATTCTAAGTTGCTTGTGCGTGTAACTAAGTTACCGAATAAGCAGACAACAATAATATTCAAAAGGTCTCATAACCTAAAAATTGATATGAATGAAGCTGAAGGTATTACTTGTCAAAGTCAAAGTCATTATTACCCTAGGCATGTAAATGACACTATTAAGTTCCGTTGTCAAGATGAATTAGTAAACGAATGATATAGGCCATTTACCTGTTTTGTTGCTAAGCATGTATGGACTATTTACAGTGTGGGCAGCGGGAAAAGAATATTGCACGACCAGTAAAACCAATAAAATTCTTTGTTAAAAAATAAATCGATTTGAAATTCACACTATATGCAAAATATGCGTGAAATTGTCTGATGTAATGATCAATCATCGTACCATGACTTATTTATTCGCATTAATAGAGGATTGTGGCTTCAACTTGAAGAAAGAAAATTTGTTCCGAGTTGTCCTCGAATATTTGCATCTAAACTACGCAAAATTGAAAGTACTGAATGGAAAAGAGGTAAATAAATTAGTGTCTAAATATTATACAGAGCTAGTCAAATGTATGGATCCGGCCATTTTTCTCAGTTAATATGAGGGTTATCGAAAAAAAGTTCAAATGAAAGTAGGAGAGTATTTCACTCTGCACCTTTTTATAAATTCAAACGATTTTTAGATGTGCCATTGGTGAAGAAGTGACGTCATCGACATTTTTTTTAAATGGAACCATACGTCATGTTTGGTATCGCTAGATAGCTTGCTTTTTTATCATTTCAGTAGTACCAATATTATTCTAATTATCTCGATAGGTACAGTGTGGTTCGTATTTTTGTGTCCATCTCTGTAATTCATTTACCTATTGCTTAATTTGTTTAAAATTATTCTCAATCGGGAAATGTAGCCAGTTGGACATTCTAAGCAATATGGCAATTTGATTGACAGTGGCGTACATATGTATAAGTTTCTCAGATGCTAATTTTTCGAAGAAGATTTCTAGTTATTTTTCTATAGGAAAATGTCAATGGAAAATTTTGTTCCAGAATAATTGAAGTGCCCTAATCCTGAATTTTTCCTTAAGTGAAGGTAAAAAAAACAGAAAAAGTCATTTGTTTCATTAGTTCAAAATATTACTATTTTTTTGATTGGAAAGAATGACAACATATGTAGAGCGGCTATTTCATTTACTTATTCATTAGTCCTGAAAACATTTTTTTTTATTTGTACCCGTGATCTGAGATAAAAAATGTAATCTCTGGAATGGCTGAGCCATTGAGGTGAATTTTGAAAATATCCTATAAGCATTACTCATTTTATGAGGTGAATGTTAATTGTAAACATCGTAAGTGGATTTTTTTAATGAAACAACTGTCAATGTAGCACATAAAAAATATTTTTTTTATAAATACGTACGTACGCCACTGTCTGAACCAAATTGCCATATCGCTCAAAATATCTACCTGTCTTCTTTCCATGATTGAGAAAAATTTTAAACGAATTAAGCAATAGGTAAGTGAATTACAGAGATGGACACAAAAATACGAAACACACCGTACCTATCGAGAGAATTGAAATAATATTAGTACTACTGACAAGAGAAAAAACAAGCTTTCTAACGATACTAAACATGACATATGGTTCCATTTAAAAAAAAATGCCGATGACGTCACTACTCCACCAACATCCACAAAATATTTGAATTCATAGAATTGTGTAAAGTGGAATACCCTTCAATTTTTATCCGAACTTTTTTTCGATAACTTTCATATTAACTGAGAAAATTGGGCGGGTCCATACATTTGACTAACTCTGTATATATTTTATTAGACAGACACTTAATTGAAAACATTAACAGCAGTATGCATAGTCAATCGCCAGCGACTCGCCTGAGTTTCGCCGTTCCCTACACAAGGATTATAATGCACAGTCGAGCTCCAAAGAAGTGACAACTACGCGATAAGTTAAACTTTAGCGAAACTCTAGCGATGTACCACTTTTTTGGAGCTCGACTGTGCATTATAGTTCTTGTGTAGCAAGCGGCGAAACTCTGGCGAGTCGCTGGAATTGACTATGCATACGGCTGTCAAAGTCCTGCATTTTCGCCATTAAGAAGAGAGGAGGTGTCCGAAGAATATAGAAAACATCTTAGCTTTGTAATTAAAATGTATCAAAACTAAATATTATGTGAACAAATAAAGACCAGACCTTCAAAAATGGTGTGTTATTGTAAACGTTGCCATGGTGATCTGTCAAAATAACGTATTTTCATTGGTTCAAAATTACAGGTGTGGAATTTTCATTTATAATATCACAAGAGCTTAAACTATTTCCAGGAATAATTTAAGCTTGCGTGGTATTCGGTAAGAAAATTTCACACCATAATTTGGAAAAAAGTCATTAATCCAATCTGACATTTTGAATTAATTTCACTGCTTGTCAAGTCCAACATGTTTCGTTAAATAAAAAATATTGCCAACTTTAGTTACACCAAATGCTAAAACTCAGATGGGTATTAGATCAGTTTATCGCCCTTTCATAATTTTAGGTTACTAAAGGTGGTAGAAATGTATTTTTTGTTAAAGTAATCCATAACACTTCTAATGTAAAAAATGTAATATTAACATGGTTTGTTGCAGTAGGTGGCCGTGATATAGGCGGCCATGCTTTTGACAGATGAGGTTTATATTGGTAAATTACATTGAGTTACTGTATAGTAAACCAGCAAACAAAGATATTCTTATGTAAAACATTTCTTGTAAGCAAATGCTTTGAAAAGTACAATTTATGTAAATACTGCACAGAGTTCTGTCAAATGCAAATATGTCATCCAAAATTAATACATTAAACGAATTTAATGGAAGATTGCGACCAGGAAGCGTTAGAGTCGAATGGTTTGTTTACGAAAATCCAAGAAAGTCTGCTGCAGATGTCAAGTAAATATGGCCTTTTGCGTAAAAGAGATTTGAACAAAATTGTTTCAAAATATTACATATATGTCTTAAAACACAGACATATAATTAATTCGTCACCTTCCTATTCACCAAAGAAGAGAGGATGGATTAGAATTCAAGCAACATTTAAATCTTACTATGTTTGTAGATCCTACGTTTTTTGAAATATACATTGTTAATGCATAATAAACAAATTTGTGTTTCCTGTTTAATGAAACGTTATAGCGAATAATAAATAATAATGTTAATTCTTATAGAAATTTTGCATTATTCACAGGTATATCTACAATATTTAATGGTTGTAGATCATATGTTTACCTTTTCAACTGTCAAAAAATTTCCACTTAAATATCGTGGCGCCACGAAAAAATTTCCGGATTTTTTTTTGAGCTGCCATGGTAACTAGTCAAAATTAAATTACATATTTTTCTAAAACACTGTTTTTAGCTTCAATTTATTTAGTTGTAATGTTATGTTTATCACTGTCTGGTTTTTTAAGCTCATCTGACGTGTTACCTAAATTAGTTCATTATAACTAAACACTGAACACTTCTCTAATATTAATTGATTTACCGTCAGGGAGTCATCTACAGAGGTAGGTTGTATTTTAATACCTTCCACGACGTTTTTATGACTTTAAGAAGTTCACCGAAACGTCTTTTTTTCAATGGGTAATTGGTAGAATCATGACCTTTTTGGCCTTAGGTAACTGGGGCAGTTCAACCTCGGATAGGGCTGTACCTACGAGGATGTATTGATATCTAGTTAGCCTAGACCAGTTCCCTGCATAAACAAAATATTGCGTTACCATAGCAACGAACAATAAATTATTAGAAGTGTCAGTGTAAAGTTTGAAGTCAAAAAAGTAAACCAGAGTTACGCAATGAATTAAAAGAAAAAATATGTCCACCGAAATTGTGTATCTATCGGTAAAATCACAAATTTTCAACGAACCTGTATAATGAAGAACGAATCCCTCTGGTTACAACTAATACACAGGACATTGTCAAACTTTTTACTTTTACATATCCAAATACTGCAGTAATAAACATTTAATTAAAGCTATGTTTCGCACAAAAAATAAGGAAATTAATGATTTTGTTGCAAACTACACCAGTTCCCTGCATAAACAAAATATTGCGTTGCCATAGCAACGAACAATAACTTATTAGAAGTGTCAGTGTAAAGTTTGACGTCAAAAAAGTAAACCAGAGTTACGCAATAAATTAAAAGAAAAAGTATTTCCACCGAAATTGTGAAAATCGAAAAATTGGGGTATTGAGCCATCATCAAGTACCTGTATTTAAAAGGGTTAAGAGGTAAGCAGATTTACGAAGAAATGCTTAATACCCTTGGTGATCAATGTCCTTCGTATGCGACCGTGAAAAATTGGACTGCAAGCTTCAAAAGAGGTAAATTTTCCATTGAAGATGATAGCCGATCGGGAAGGCCAGTTTCTGTGTCAGTCCCCGAAAATATCGATGCAGTTCATGACATGATTTTAACAGACCGTCGAATTGGGCTAAATCGGATATCTGAAGCACTGAATATTTCATACGAACGCGTTCATCATATAGTTCACGTCAATTTACTGCAAAATGGATCCCCAAATGTTTGAATGTTGACCAAAAGCGTGCAAGGGTAGTAGCATCGCGTTCGATATGTGCTCGATTTGAAAACGATGTAGACTTCTTAAACCGAACTGTTACTATGGATGAGACTTGGGTACATTTCTACGATCCAGAAACAAAGCAACAATCGATGGAATGGCGACACTCCGGTTCTCCAAGACCTAAGAAGTTTCGTGTCCAAAAATCTGCTGGAAAAGTTCTTGCTTCAGTTTTTTGGGATTGCCATGGAGTAATCATGATTGATTTTTTTAATAAGGGTAGAACAATAACTGGAGATTAGTATTCGACATTACTGACCACTCTACGGGAAAAAATTTAAGAGAAAAGACGCGGAAAGCTATCCAAAGGTGTTTTGTTTTTGCAGGACAACGCCCCTGTACACAAATCTCATGTTGCCATGCAAAAAAATCGTGATTTAGGGCCAGTTGTTCAGTCCATGGTTAAATCCAAAGATTTATCAAACTTGGTTTGGAGTCGAATCCCAGATTACCGTCAAATGTGTTGTTCAGTAGAAATTCGACCATGGATAATGAAAACCAAGATTTTGCAGTTCATCTGAACTATTTCATGAAAAGTCAAAGTTGAAGTCAAAATATACTTTAGGCATAATATGTCCGGAGGACTGCTCATTGCTAATATCCTATACAATAGGAAAAGTTGGTTCGAAAATCCATCAGAAAACAACTACTTTCCTGGCTAATGCCACGACGAACATTGAATTACATCTGATGAAATTTCCGTGCAGAGTTCCTACAAGGTTATCTCTGCAATTGCTTGGTTGCATGGAAATGTTCATCGAAACATTTGGACCACCTATATATCGATTTCGGAGTGTTGCTCCTCATCAGTATAGGGTAGGTCTAGCAGTCAATAACTAATGACTGCAACGAATCTATCGACAGCCAAACCCATTTACAGACCGAAACTGAGACCGCGCCCGCACAGTGGATTAATTCCAAACTGCGAGCGTCATCTCAGTGCCGGAAGCCCAACCAAAGCAATACCCATGCCACGATCGTCAAGACCGTATATGAAACGGAAAAGAAAACTGTAATTCACAATGAGCTTATGACTTTAGGCATAAGATGTCCGGAGGACTGCTCATTGCTAATATCCTATACAATAGGAAAAGTTGGGTCGAAAATCCATCAGAAAACAACTACTTTCCTGGCTAATGCCACGACGAACATTGAATTACATCTGATGAAATTTCCGTGCAGAGTTCCTACAAGGTTATCTTTTCCTATTGTATAGGATATTAGCAATGAGCAGTCCTCCGGACATCTTATGACTAAAGTCATAAGCTCATTGTGAATTACAGTTTTCTTTTCCGTAAAATATACTTTAATGTCAGAAGTTTTTCGGCTTATCGACAAAGCTTTTCAAGCATGAATAAAAATGTAAATTGAAATATTTATGTATTATAGACTATAATGATGATGGTCTTCCCGATCTGAACATAAGTGCAGACGAAGGAGAGAACCACCACCAAATGCACTCCGGGGCTACTTAACAAATAGAAGGTGGCGAATTTTCTATTCCAACTGCAGAAAAAAAAACAAAACCCTACAGTATCATCTGAGGAGACGAGGAGACACTGGTACGAGAACGAGCGCATGTACCTCAATGAGAATGAAAATTCAACACTTACGCTCATGATCAGTGAAGATTTTATTAATTCATGTCAAATATAACCAAATACTTTCCACTCGTAGATTCTTACTTTCCTGTGGTTTTTTGGAAAGCTTGGTAGAAAACGGAATCATTGAAGGCGCCTTAAACAATGAAAGAGATTCAAATTCATGAGCAAACCATCCTATGTGATGGATCTTTTAAGGTAGATGTACCTAATAATTCGTTAAAGATAGATATGTAAATATGTCCTAGCTGGTTCCCACGAAAAGGAAAATCCTGTAACGGGATGTGCCATTGTAATCTTTGGTGTATGTAATGTCTACCAGAAAAATTATTTTCAGTAATGGAATCATCACAAAAATACCTAATAGTATCAAATTACATAATTCACTTACCAATTAGTTTTATTAGCGATTTCATGAGAAACCATTTCACAATAATCCTCACAATATATTTTGATAATCTAAACCTTAATACAAATTCTTCAAATGACCATTTCTGGAAATAATTTTCACGTAATCTATAAGTACGAGGTGCCCTAACAGGAGCTAGGATATTCATCAGTTATATAATATCTCAATCAGTTATGTTATATCATAAGCATTTTTGTGAAAGTGATTTCCGATTATTTTTCCATACTATTTCATGTTAGTCAGTTATGTCAAATTGAGTGCCTAATCCATCGATTTTGATGGTTTAGCGAAACCTGGAATCAAACCAGGATTAAAGTTCTAACTATGCACTGAACAACGCGATAAACCAAGATTAACATAAAACTGTAGATTATCTCTAACTGAACAACCGGCCCTTAGGGCCCTTAGGGCCGGTTGTTCAGTCCATGGTAAAATCCAAAGATTTATCAAACTTGGTTTGGAGTCGAATCCTAGATTACCGTCAAATGTGTTGTTCAGTAGAAATTCGACCATGGATAATGGAAACCAAGATTCTGCAGTTCATCTGAACTATTTCATGAAAAGTCAAAGTCGAAGTCAAAATATACTTTATTGTCAGAAGTTTTTCAACTTATCGACAAAGCTTTTCAAGTATGAATGAAAATGAAAATTGAAATAGTTGTGTATTAAAGACTATAATGGTGATAGTCTCCTCGATCTGAACATAAATGCAGACGAAGGAGAGCCACCACCAAATGCGCTCCGGGGCTACTTAACAAATAGAAGGTGGCGTATTTTCTATTCCAACTGCATAAAAAAACCGGAAAACACCTTAAAACTTTAACACCTGAGGAGACGAGGAGTCACTGATACGAGAACGAGCGCATGTACCTCAATGAGAATGGAAATTCAACACTAACGCTCATCATCACATCAATGAAGAAAATATTTTCCTAATTCATATCAAATATAACCAAACACTTTCCACTCGTAGTTTCTTACTTTCCTGTGGTTTTTTGGAAAGCTTGGTAGAAAACGGAATCATTTAAGGCACCTTAAACAATGAAATAGATTGAAATTCTTGAGCAAATGTGATGGATATTTTGAAGTAGATATAATGATTTGTTCAAGATAGATGTGTAAATATTATGTCCTGATTCCCACGAAAAGGAAAATCCTGTAATGGGATGTGCTATTGTAATCTTTGGTGTATGTAATGTCTACCAGAAAAATAATTTTCAATAATGGAATCATCACTGAAATACCTAATAGTATCAAATTACATAATGCACTCACTAATTAGTTTTATTAGCGATTTCATGAGAAACCAGTTCACAATAATCCTCACATTATATTTTGATAATATAGACCTTAATACAAATTCTTCATATGACCTTTTCTCGAAATGATTTTCACGTAATCTATAAGTACAAGGTGTCCTGATAGGAACTAGTATATTCACCAATTCAATAATATCTTAATAATCAGTTATGTTATATCATGAGCGTTTTGTGAAAGTGATTTCCGATTATTTTTCCATACTATATTGCAGTTCTAATTTTGTCAGTCAGTTATGTCAAATTGAGTGCTTAATCCATCGATTTTGATGGTTTAGCGAAACCTGGAATCAAACCAGGATTAGAGTTCTAACTATGCACTGAACAACTCGATAAACCAAGATTCACATAAAACTGCAGATTATCCCTGACTGAACAACCGGCCCTTAGAACACCCCCCTTATTCATCAGATTTGGCTCCGTCCGACTATTATCTTTTTCCTCAACTGAAAAAAAGTTTAAAAGGTCGTAAATTTTCTTCCAACTAGGAGGTAATAAAAGTTGTGGAGGTCTGGTTTGCAGAGCAAGAAGAAACATTTTCTTTGAAAGGTCTAGAGACGTTGCAGGTTCGTGAGTAATAAAATATTTTGACATTGAAATTTTGTTTGTTTCTATAGTAGGCTAAGCATTTTCCAATATATCCTCGTACCTGTCTAATCAGTGGCTGTACCTGATTTTGTCTTGCCGGCTCGATCTCAGAGACAGTGACTAATGATCACAGCAATCAATGCCGCAATAAACAAAATTGAAAAAGAAAAAAGATTAGAAAAAAAAATATTGTTTACCTGTCTGAAAAGTTCCAAAGCGTCTAACCATCTACCAATTCTTAGTATTCTCAATATCCCAATCATTTCAATGCACATTACCAATGCCTCTGGTATTCTCAAACCTCCAACGACACACACAAAGAAGAAATAGGATGGAGCTGATGCGATTAAATCGATGAAGAAGTATGTACTCAGATACTTTCTGAAATTATGAAAAAATGCTTTTTACATTTTTTTTTTCAGATTTCATATTTATTTATTCACAAATTTCGTTTAAAGTTATACATAATATGCTTATTATTATTACTCTTTGTGTGAGGATGGATGCACCTAAGTAATTACTTGTGTTGTGCTTTCCATCTACCACTCAGAGTATATACACATGACAGTATGAGTCATACGATGGCAGTTCATCAGATTATATAGAACATAAATAATAGTAAGGTTAATTAATGAATAGATGATTGATAAGTATTAAATGATATAATCTAATAATATAATAATAATAATAATAATAATAATAATAATAATAATAATAATAAGTTTATTCTCAATTTTAAAAATAAATTATCACAATATAAATATATAACATGCAAATAAACTATAAAACAATCCCACGAAGTAAACTTGTGGTGGGATATTCATTGGTTCGTTTTGAAATAATTAAAATTAATTATGAATAATGTAAATATTTTTATGGTGCTTGTTAGTTAGTATTGAAACACAAATTTAAATTTTTAGTATTTCATGAAATATTATCCTCGGACTCTCCAATATCTAAATTTTCAGATTCTTTTTATATGAGAAAATCGATGTAATGGATTTTATCTTGTCAGGTACTATATCATAAACATATGGTGCAATAATTGTATAATTTTTGTTGCCAATTGTTTTATTAATTCTGATTTTAGTTGTTATTTTGTTTTTAAATCTGGTATTATAAATGTGATTTTTGTACATTATTTTACTTTTATTTTTGAAAAGGTATATCAATATATTATAACAGTATAATTGTCTAATGTCCATTTTTTTGCTTTCTCTGAATAAAAGATCCGATGAATATCTTATATCTTTTTTTATAAATAATTTTAAGAAACCATTTCTGAAGAATTTCTAAAGGCTTTAAATTATTATCATTCACACCCCCCCATCCAAAAATGCAATAGCCCAGTTGTATTTGTATAAGTGAATAATGAAGCATTTCCAATTGAGAAATGTTTAGGAATTGTTTAAGAAACTTGAATTTTGATAAGAGACTTCTCAATTTTCTCGTTGTGGAATTTATTTGTAAATTCCATTTGAGATTCCTGTCAATTATTATACCTAGATATTTAACATTATTTGTTTGTTGAATCTCATTCAAATTATCAATTTTGATTGGTCCTAGATTTGAATCTGAACATGTTTGAGAAGTAAAAGAGATGTATTTCGTTTTTTCAAAATTTATCGTTAATAAATTAGCATCAAACCATTTTTTTATTGATTGAAATTCTTCTTCAACAGATAATTTGAGTAGTTTCCAATTTTCTGCCTGGTAGGTTATAAGGGTATCATCAGCATAATTTTGAATATATCCGATAGTCTTCAAATCAAAAGGATCATTCATATATATATATATTGAATAAAAGTGGCCCTGAAACTGTTCCTTGGGGAACTCCATATTCAAATACTTTTGAATCGCTAATATGATTGTTGATCTTAACATGTTGGATTCTATTGTCAAGATAATTTTTTAATAATTCTAGAATTTTTCCGCGAAATCCTATATTTTCTAGTTTTCTGAGTAGATTTGAATGCTAAACTGTATCAAAGGCCTTTGATAAGTCAAGAAATATAGTTAGAGTTGGTATCTTCTTATCCAGTGAATCATAAATTTTTTGAGTGAAATTACAGATGGCATCTTGTGTTGATTTATTTTTCCTGAATCCAAATTGTCTGTTTGATAAAATATAAAATTTTTCTAAAAAAGTTTCCATACTATATTTCAATATTCTTTCGAATATTTTTGCTAAAGTTGAAATCAATGTGATTGGTCTATAATTTTGTGTATCATTTTTAGGTCCTGATTTATAAATTGGTTTGATAATACCAATTTTGAAAGCTTTTGGGCATTTTCCTGTATTAAAAATTGAATTAATCAAGTAAGCTAAGGGTTCAGCAATGACATCATTTATTACTATTAGAACTTCAGACGTTATACCATCTATACCAGGACTCTTATTCAATTTCATAGATTTTATTGTACTTTTAATTTCGCCTTCATTAGTTTCTTCTAGTAGAAAAGAATTTCGATTGATGGGTATTGGATAATCTGAGATATCAATTTTATTTGTAATTTTCCTTGCCAAATTTTCTCTGACTTTCGAATAATATTCAACAAAATGATTCACTATTAATTTTTTATATTTCATCATTATTTTTTAATTTAATAGTTTTTGCAAATTTTTTTTAATAGATTTCCACAAGCTTTTCGGAGAATAATTATTTTGTTCAATTTGGTTACTGTAATATTTAATTTTGGCTTCTTTTATTATAGACGTTAATTTATTTTTGAAGGTAATATAATCAAGTTTCAACAGTAAATTGTTTTCATTCTCTTTCATTGCTTTATAAAGATTATTTTTCTTTTCTACTGAATTCATAATAGCTGCTGTTATCCATTCTTTCCTTTTTTTTTTTCATTTTGATTATGTTGTACATTTTTCAGTGATTTTGCTAATTTTACTATTAAATAATCTACTAATGTAATAATATTCATCCCAGTTTTCTGCAGAAACGTTTTCATTTAATTTTTTGTATAATCAGTAACTGTTTTATATTTCATTTCATCCTCTATTTTGATATTTTTATTCAGATGGTATTGTAGTATTATAGATAGTGATCAGTAATTTGGTATTCGAAAATTAGAGATTTGAATAAATTCATATTTTTTCTACTTTTTACGAAAATTTGATCAAGGCATGATTTCTGTTTATTCATCTCTCTAGTATTTTTATTGATAAATGATTGAAAATTTTTTTCACTGAGAATATTATTATATTCTTGTGAAACTATAGAATTAGATAGTATATTTATGTTTAATTCACCAGTGATGATAGATGTTTTATCCGCATGGTCATCGGTCTCGTGCATGGCATCACACGTTAAAAGGTAAGGGCTGCGTCTTCCCTAGCTCACACAAGTCTCTCGAAGACTTCCGAGGGTTGCGCATAGGGGTGCAATCGGTTGACGGAAATAACAATTTTAACAATTTAGATAATTTTATTTTATATTTCAATGCTCAAAGTGTACCTGCACATATTGATGAAATTAGGACGTTTGTGGGTATAAAAAACCCTCAATAGTATGTCTGTCTGAAACGCATGTTATTGACGATATATTCAATTCAGAAATTAATATAGAGAACTATATATTGACTAGAACCGATAGTAGTAGTAGACATACAGGTGGAACTGCAATATTGACTGAAAAAAGTTTAACGATAGTTGAAGTGTTTAAGGCATGTATTGATAAAGTGTTTTGGTTAACGGGAGTATCGGTGTTATTCCAAAAAACAACTTATATTGTCTTTGTTTTATACAGGTCTCCCAGTAGTAGCATAGTACGATTTTTGCAATTGTTTGAAGATTGGTGCGAAGCAAATATCACTGAAAGAAATTCAAGAATAATAATTTGTGGTGATTTTAATTTGAATTGTTTAGAATCAAATACAAACACTATAAGACTAAAAAACTTCATGGATGACATGGGTTTTTCGAACTTAGTTGATGAGATCACACATTTAACTGCTACAGGAGGGTCAATGATAGATCTGGTTTTCACGAATATTGATTTAGACGTTACTGTATTTGATTCACCAAAAATAAGTACACACCGTAATATAAAAATATCGTTACCAAATATTCTACCAAAAGACACAAAATCATTCAAAATTGAAACTAGGGGAAAAACATTGATTATGAACAGAATGAGTCAAAACTAAAACTCATAATGTGGAATTATTCAGAAAGGGATTTAAATCATAGATATGAACAATTTTTGGACAATGTATTGTCAATTTTGAATAAAGTCGCTCCAAAAAAACCGGTCAAGATCTTTGGACATTATAAGGAATTCTGGAATGAGAAGGTGAGGCAAGCTACAAAAGAAAGGGATATGAGTTACAAACAGTATACAGTCAATAAAACAACGGATAATTGGGAAAAGTATAAACAAAAAAGAAATATAGCAGTAAAAACAATTAGACAGGAGAAGAAGAACTATCTAGAGACAAATATTGACTCAAATAAGAACAATCCCACTGAAATGTGGAAGACACTGAAGACATTAATACCGAATAATGACAAATAATATAATCTTACAACTATTGATTTGGGCAATGGTGAAATAATTTCTGATATGAGTCTGATACCAAAGGGCCTGAACACATTTTATATCAAAAGTATAATAAATATCACAGATGGAATTGACAACAATTTTTCTCATAGCTTTCCTATAACTAAAAGAATAACTCATAATAAATTGTCCAACTTTAGTCTTATCAATATGGTAGATCTAGAAAGAATTGTTGGTTCTTTGAAAAATAAAAGTAGTCCAGATGGAATTTGTGTAGAACTTCTGAAGAAGTGTTTCAGTGCCATTTGTAATCCATTGTTAAACATTATCAACTATTATACCTATACCAAAAGTGCCAAATACAAACCAAGCTATTCAATTGAGACCAATAAACATGATTAATGCTACAGCTAAAGTATTGGAAAAGGCTGTATATGAGCAGATAGTGGATTATTTGGAGGGCAGTAAAGTCCTATGTGAAAATCAATCGGGTTTTCGGAGCAAACATAGTTGTGAAACTGCGTTACAATGTGTTTTAACAGATTGGAAGAAAAGTGCGGAAAATGATCAGTATACTATTGCAGTATTTCTTGACCTTCAAAGGGCATTTGAAACTGTAGATAGATGCAGACTGATTAGAAAGATTGAAAGTGTAGGTATTGATGGAATAGCACTAAACTGGATCATGAATTATCTAAGCAATAGACAGCAAAGGTTAAAATTAGATGAATTTTATTCAGATAAAATGCAAAATAATATAGGTGTGCCTCAAGGGTCTATTTTGGGACCATTGTTTTTCCTCATATATCTAAATGACACTGTAACCATAGCAGAAGAATGTAAAATTCACTTATTTGCCGACGACAACCTACTGTACTTTAGTAGTGAAGATGTACAAGAGTGTGTTGATATTATGAACGCTGGTCTTGAAAGGGTGTATAGATATTGCTGTGCAAATCTGCTAAAGGTGAACGTAAATAAAACAAAATGGATGTTATTAGGGAAACATAAAGATCATAATAATGAAAACCTACTTCTAAGATTGAATGACAGTGATATAGAAAAGGTAAACAAATTCGTGTACTTGGGTGTAACTATTGACAGTAAATTAAAATTCAAGGAACATGCTAATCAGGTTAATAAAACAGTAGCCTATAAAATCTACTATTTAAGAAAATGTTCCCCATATCTTAGCCAGTGGTCTAAATTATTAATATACAACTCCATAATCCTTCCACATTTAAATTATTGTTCTACCATTTTGTTTTTTCTCAATCAAAATGAAATAAACAGACTACAAAAGATGCAGAATCGTGCTATGCGAATAATTTTACAATGTTCGAGAATAACACCAATATCAAATATGTTGCAAACACTTCAATGGCTACCAGTGAAGAAATTGTTCGAGTTCCAAACACTAATTTTCATATTCAAAATCAAAATTGGATATTCACCTGTATAGCTACAGAATAAATTAACTTATGTGGCGAAAATACACGAGCACAATACAAGAAACAAAACAACATAAAAATTGAAAAGTATAAAAAGAAAAGTACACATAATTCTTTATTTTATAAAGGAGTAGATTGTTTTGATGACCTCCCACAAGAAATTAAAGAGAGTGGTTCGATAAATACATTCAAAAGACAATTGAAGGATTATCTTATGAAAAATTAGTATATTTTTATGTATGACTTTTTTATGTAACTTTTTATTTGTGTGAATTTTTAATCAGACTGTTTGTATTTTTTCATGTTAATTTTATTTTATTTATAAGGTGACATTGTATTTACTATTGTAAATGAATTAGTTTTTCAACTAAATAAAGAGATATATATATACAATTTTAACAATTTACCGCTTCTAAATAAATGATGAGCTCATCAAAATTAAAATGGATAACGGCTAAGGTACTCCTCCCGTTCTCCTTTTGATCAAAATATGATTGAAGATCACAATATTTCTGTGTTTCGATTTCCTTCTGATTATCTAACAGATCCAAAAATTCAATCATTCTGTATTGTAAGTACGTGTTTGCTGAAAATCAAACTAAAAAGATGTATTCGAGAAAGAGAGTATATATTATGCATAAAATAAGTAAGCAGGATTATTTCGAGGATCCAAATTTAATCTAAATGATAAGAGTTAATATTATCATTATGGATAAGTATAAAGAAAAAAAGAAAGACAGAGATATGTTTTCTTGATGAGTATGTAACAACACATGCAACAAAAGAAAATAAAAACTGAGCAGTTGAGGAAAATATTTTTTTACTAAGTGAAGAAAATATGTTGTGGATGGTTACAGGACGTATTCTCAGTTACAACTTTTTTATATGCTTCTTACGTGATATTGCACTATGCATATATTGGGTGTCCCAGAAGTCGCGCACCCCATTGTATATGGATCGAAAGAGAAAAATATTCTGAGAAGAATGGTCCTTAGCCATTTTTCAATCAGATGCATAGATAATTAATTGTTAACTAATGAAAGTGACCAATCAGGAGCGCGCGACAAAAGAATAAAAAGTGAGTGGAAAAGCAGTAAGAGACGCGAGAGTGAGACGCCAGAGCTGCTGCCGGCTTCTCACGCAGTAGACCGAGAGTGGGGCGCTCCTGATGGGTCACTTTCATTAATTAATAATTAATTATCTATGCATCTGATTGAAAAATGACCAAGGACTTTTCGTCTCAGAATATTTTTCTCTTTCGATCCCTACTTCTGGGACACCCAGTATAGTCCACGGGAAGGATGTTCCATGGGGATATCGGAAACGGTAATATATAAATTACTGGTTGAATGGAAAAAAGTTGCGTAATAGAAGTGCCATTCATATAGCAATATAAAATGTTAAAAAAAAATGATTTTTCTAGTCATTTAGGAAAATATGAATTTTTCGACTTCTCAACTTTTTTTACTGGTGTTATCGTCAGAGCTGGAATTAAATAAGAAAAACTTTTTGGCAGACATTTTTATAAGCTTTCTTGTGATAATATCAGTCCAGACTGAAATCTCAGGATCCCGACTCTAATCTAGGGATCCTGACTGTAATCTCGGGGTCCTAACTTTAATTTCGGGATCCCGACTTTAACCTCGGGATCCCGACTTCAATATCATGAGTTCAAAGTTTGGATTTCTACTGTGCTCTCAGGTTCTAGTACGTTTACCCTGGAATCCTTCGTAATAGACCAAGCTATAGAGGTTTTTGCCCCCACAAAATAAAAGACGCAAATGGCTTATACTAATTTTTAGAAGATAGTTCGTTAATGAAAACTCCAGTTTTCGCACCAGCAAATTCGCTTTATGGAATTTTTTAAACAAGAAATAGTGAATAAAATTACAACTTTTTTGGTTTTTTGGAAATATCTCAAAGATCATTCAAGGAATCGTTTTACAGACTTAGAGATTCATGAAACCTAAAAAATTAATTTTCATACAACCAGATCGGTGCATTTTTCACTGAGAAAATCCGGGAAAACCTCGAAAAATAGAATATTTTTCAAAAATCCATAATTTTTATAAATCTAAAGCTGGGCAAACAATATTGCGGAAACTGATAGATAATAATATGTGGTTCAACTGTACGCAAGATGTTTGCTGTCCGATGTGTAGTTTTTGCACAATCACGTTATAAACAATTTAAGGGCAAATCTTTCTAAATGCGTCGATTTAAGGGAAATCATCTTATTTAAATTCTGTATACGGCACACATAAAAATTACTTCTCAACTTAACAATTTCAAAAGTATTGAATCAAATGTCTTGAATTGATAGAATATTGTTTCTAATCAAGAAAATTTGGTTATTGTGATCAAATCGAAAGTTTTCTTTCAAAACTTTAATATTCTTGAGCAATTTTCTAATTCTGAGAAAATATTCTTGTATTGAGAGAACTAAAGTATTCGTCAAAAATTTTTGTGTGTTTCAGTACAAAATATTCAATTTTCTCCTTTCAAGATAATATTATTCTCAAACTATACTTATATTTCCTTCAAATAACATTTCTGATGATTTAATTTTGAAATTTTTCAAATACTCAAGAGTAATAAACATTTCTGTAGTAAAAAAAAATTCGATATTTTTCGATGAATACTCAACACTGCAACCTATTTTTGACCAGAACTGCCTTTGTCATTTCGAAATGAAGGAATGAATTTGCGAAGGTATTCACTTATTAAAATAATTATGACATAGATTGATCATCAAAAACTTATGAAAATAATCATTCATTACAGTACGCATGTACAAAAACAGGTTTTGATTCAGATTTGCATGAACAAGTTTTCGAAATAATGCAGCTTTCTTTATTCCAAGAATATAATTCTGTTATATATAATCGATAAAATTATTCTTTCAAATGGAGAATTAGGAAGAGTAACTAATATTGTCGATAATGTTCATCATTTTAGTAATCCATTTTATTCAATTTATGAATTGTCCATATTTAAAGAAATGTTTGGTTATCGAATTAAGAAATTTCTCACAAAACTTTCTTGGTTCAAGAAATATTAAGAATATTTTCTCTAACATCAACACAGGATGTTCTTTTCAGACCAAGAAATGATATGTTCTCAAATTGAATTATTATTCACAAACATTACTCAACTCAAAAAAATATTTTGTTATATTTTCTTAATTGAATGAACACACAATTTTGAAATTGTTTTCGTTTGTTTTCGGCAGACATCGATGCGATGAACTGCTATGTGTGTCCTTTTCAGCCATTTCACCTTGGTGTTTGAAACGTGGTAGTTCTTACGCAGCGGCCGGTAAATAGGTTAAATTATTTTTGATGATGAATTGACAACACAGAGAAGAGTGGGTGTGCCTGGAGAATGTATTGTGGATTTTAGGGATAAGTAAAATTATTGTTTTCATTTAATTCAGAATATTCCTATAAAAGTTAGCTTTGAAATGTTAAAAATATTATAATTACTTGAATTCTAAATAAGATGATCCATCATTCAGTCATCGTTTACATTACAACCGTATTTCAACAACAAGCCCAGTTTTTTACTTAACAGACAGTAATTAAAGGCGAGTCACTAGTGCCTCTGGTATTTTTCATGATATTTTCTTACCAAGCCATGTATGCCAGTAGTAGATAAATTTCAATTTCTGTGATCAAACTCGGAACAGGGTTGTGTTGGAGACCAGTCGTATCTACCAAGTATAACCACATTCATAATAATATGATAGCTCCTCACGTTCGAGTTTACAGTGTTTTGTTCGGTGTATTTTTAGGTTAGTCTTTTATATAATTTAAAATAAAGAAGACAGATGTAATGGGAAACAAGAGTGAAACTTGATGGTATCTAGCGAACTTAAATAAATTCCATTTTTGAAATTAAATATACTGAACAGAAAAATTTCAGAACATTTTGTCTACAGAAACTGAATTATATAATTTATTCAGTTATAACGACAAAGTTGATTGTTTCATAGCAAAAAATTATTTATAACCAATAAAATGCATTTTCTTGTTTTGACAAGAAAGGTTGTTGATCTGATACATACTTTTTTGTTCTAAATTCACAGTGTTAACCGCAGAAGGTGCAAAACAAGGTTGAATGAAGCAAAAGTTACGTTCAAAATGGTTCTTGAACACCATGAATATCTTCAACAAAAAAAATAATAAAAAAAGTTACCTCAGTTATGAAATATTGAAACAGTGAACAATGAATTTTTAAATGAATTTCAATCGAGCTACTGAAACCAAATTAAAATTGTTATTCGAAAACACTATTAGCACACTCTTTTTCAATACTAGCTGTATTATCAAATTATTATTTCAGCTGCAATTTTCTATTTTGACTTATATGGTTATGTTCAGCCATTTTTAGACCATGCAACTATTCTCACAGTACTGTATTTTTACGTATTTTTTTACGTACTTTTTAACAGTTTACTGGAGAGTGAAACACTATTTAAATCGAATACTTATTACAATATTGAAATTCCTCTCTCTCAATTAATTTCAATAGAGTAGAATATGGGGCAAATTTCTGACAGAAAACAACTGCTTCCCTGACTAATACTATGACGGATATTGAACTACATCTGAGAGATAGATTTTTTATGTCGGGCGTGGCGCAGTTGTGAGAGCGTCCGACTCTGGGCCATAAGGACCGGAGTTCGAGCCCCAGTTATGGCTGGGATTTTTTTAAATCAAATTTAAGCTTTTCAATTATTAAAATCTCGTAGCTCGACTGGGGTAAGTAACAAGGCCTACCCAGCAGAACACATAGAGGCTAATTACCATAGCAGTCGATTCCACTATAAACACCAAAGGAAAATAGGAAAAAAATATATTCAATGTGCCTGAACGAAGGAAATATTTCAATTACTTAGATAAGTATTTGTCAGTGAGAAATATGCGTCATGTATTTCTTTTTTTCATGAGGATAAGATCTAATGGGTCGAAGAGCTTGTGGGGCCACATAGCATGTACAACCCTCCTACAATATTGCGAACTTTGTGGTAATTATATTATTATTAAAATTTCTGAAGTTCCAGTATGGAGTATGTCATAATTTGTAACGCATTTTTTCAAAAGCCGCCATGAAATAACACTTTAAAATTTGGACTTTCACTAATGCGTTTTCTGTTAAAGTCCATTCGAAATATAATATTATTGCCTATCGACTTGTAGGGATTTGCAGTAGTAATATTTTCCTATGCATAGAAGAATTATTTTCGATTCTGTAAATTATTCAAAAAAATACATTTTCTGTTTCCTTGGCGTGGTTATCTTCACTCTCTTGAAAATGTTACTCCAAAACTAAGGAAATTAAAGCCTCAGTATTTTTCATATCCAACAGGAAAAATACTGATTATAATATTATTAACAAAGTCAATATCATGTTCATGTGTACGTCGGAATTTTTCATGATTATAATTTTTCAGCAACCTGAAGATGTTACTGCAGTGGAGACAAGGAAGCATAATATACAGGAAAACAGACGTACAGCCATATTTGTTAGATATATAGTTTAAGGTAGTATTACTTAGTACTAGTTAGGGTGAAATATCAATTTGATTCATGTTTGAAAGCCTTCAATACCTCGTCATGGTATTTCATGTATTTCTTCCTATTTATCATTATACCATGTTTTTTTGGATTTTATTAAATGTATTTCCTTAACTTATTGCTTTTGAGAAAGTAACGAGCTATTGATTTAAATGGTTGATTTTTGTCTTGATATTTCATAGAATAAGGTTACTTTGTGATATCTTAGAAAGACTGCTACAATGTGATAATATAACTGTCTTTGATACTTCACGTTTTCCTTCAAGCCTCACCTTCAAAGAAATAAGTACACTAATGGTCATCGTCGAAAATCATATATTGCTATATTTCTGCAGAACGTTTTCCTTCCTCAAATACATTTACACTTATTTTTCCTAGGTATCTTTGATAGTTTTTCAATTTATAATTTTCCGCAATAAAAATTCATTAATTCAGCTTTTGCAAAAATGCTATTTCTTAGATAAAAATGATAGAAATAGAAAACAACCCAAACTATGTCACTGGACGCACCTTTCGTTCTGGAAGAACTAGGTTGCCATGTTCCCTTACTTGAAGATAATGATCCTCGCTTTCTAAAACATAACATTCTTTCATAAGCCAAAAAATTTTTTTTCTGTACAAAAAAATCTCAACAGGATATAATTTATTCATGAAATAGAAAACTACCCAAACACCAAATTTACGTCAATTTCACTCTACGGTCGTTTCGCAGGAGCTGAAGGCCTCAGCTCTTGAAGATGCTAACTTTGTTGGCGAAACGCGCGTCTAGTGAAATTGTCGTAAATTTGGTGATTTCGGTAGTTTTCTATATCTTGAATTAATTTTCTCCCGTTGAGAACATTTGTTTTTTTATTCAGAGAAAATATTTTTCTCTTTATAGGGGACTGAAATGTTTCATTAGGAGTGCATTATTATCTTCGACCAAGAGAACATGATTACTTCTTTCAAAACTTTTGATTTTTTAAATTCAAGAAATTGTAAATTATCAGAAAAAGAACAATAACTGTTTCAATAGAGTAAACACGATTACTTCGCACAAGAACTTTTGTTTTCTATAATCAAGAAAATGTGGAAAACGTAATCTCTTTGATGAAAAAAAGTAAATGCTAGTTCAGAGAAATCGTTATTTCTTGGAAAGAGAAAATGTAATTTCTTGGACAGAGAAAACGTAATTTCTTGAACGGAGAAAACGTAATTTCTCAGGTAAAGAAAATCTAATTTCTTGGACAGAAAAAATGTAATTTCTTGGATAGAGTAGATAAACGTATTTCTTGGATAGAGAAAACGTAATTTCTTGGAAAGAGAAATCGTAATCTCTTTGAAAGAGAAAATATAATTTCTTGGACAGAGAAATCGTAATTTGTTGAATGGAGAAAACGAAATTTCTTAGATAAAGAAATCCTAATTCCTTGAATAGAGTATTGCTGATTTTTTGTTTCAAAGTAAAATTTTTTGATTGGAGTAAATCGCAGTGAAAAAATAGATTTCTTTGAATAAAGACATATTTTATAGATTATATATAACAGAATAATTTTCTTAGGATAAAGCAGGCTGCTTTATGTTGAAAACTTTTTTTTTGTGTGGGCATAGAGATCAATATCTGTATATTTTGGATTTTCACCTCAGAGGTGAGAAATGTAATGATAATGTCACTGAAAGTTGATCATAACGCTTCAAAGTGCGTCCGAAGTCATCCGAAGTCACCCGAAGTCGAACTGAAGTAAATACTTCGGCTGCACATTGAAGCAGTTAGAGTAACTTTCAGTGATATTTTCAACACATTGCCCTCCTCTAAGGTCAAAATATACAAATTGTAGATATTGATCTCTATTTACATATGCCATTTACAGAATTTGAATAAGATGATGTCCCTTGAATCGGCGCATTTAGAAAGATTTGACCTCAAATTGTTTATAACGTGATTGTGCAAAAACTACATATCGGACAGAAACCATCCTGCGCACAGTTGAACCACATGTTATTATTTATCAGTTAACGCAATATTGTTTGTCCACCTTCAGATTTATAAAAATTGTGAATTTTTGAAAAATGGTTTCTTTTTAGAGGTTTTCCCGGATTTTCTCAGTGAAAAATGCACTGATCTGGACGTATAATAACTCATTTTGTAGGTTTTATAAAACTCTACAAAAGTTCCGTTGACTGTAAAACGATTCCTTAAATAATCTTTGAAATATTTCTAAAAAACCAAAAAAGTTGTAATTTTTTTCACTATTTTTTGTTTAAAAAATTCCAATAAGCGATTTTGCTGGGGCGAAAACCAGGGTTTTCATTTACGAACTATGTTATAAAAAGTGGTATAGGCCGTTTGCGTCTTTTATTTTGTGTGAAAAGAGCCTCTTATTTTCATCTACAGCTTGGCCTAATAAAGCTAGAGATAGCAATGAAACTCTTCTTTCGTTCACTATTGATCAGAAGGTTAAGCAGATGTATCTATTATTGCAAATGAATATGACTGACAAATTTACTTATAGTGAATTCTAAACGCACGGAGACTCACCAAAAGGGTACCTTGGTGTTCTAAGTTTGATCTGATTAAAGTTGAATTTATATAAACACTAGGCTGGTGCCAAAAACGAATCTTAAAAAAATATAACAATGTGACTAGTTCCAAGTGTATCTATAAAGGTACGAAAGTAAGTATATATGTGTGATAGAGTAGAGTAAGTAGGGCAAAGTTGGGCGTTTTCATGCTGAACAATTATCTGAAAGAAAATTTGATGTGTCATTTTTAGATTTTAAATTATTGGAAAAAAACGGAAATTTGTAATTTTGGTTTTTATTTTTTCAAGCGAAAACCAAAAGAACTAGACATTTTTAACTAGAACGTTCTTGAGGCACTTTTTTACAAGGAATCTAAATCTATGATCGTATTTTCCAAGGCGTTCTTGATGCCAGAGTTACAACAATCAATTTTGGTTTTTCTTATGAGCGCCATATTGGATTTTTGCCTTTTTAAAAAGTATTTATTTTTCATCACACAATCAGATCGAATCTTACATGCTGATCAAAATTAGGAAAAAATCGTTTTTGCGAAGAGTGCTTTGGAAAGAACGCCAACAATTTTTTTTAACGAACTAAATCTTGAATGTTGTCAACGTAATCCGTAAGGAAGGTCCTCAAAAAATTTAAATAACGATCAGCATTCAGATTTTCTTCATAAATGTGTGGGTCAATTATTGTGTAGTCCAATAAAGCGACCCATACATTTACGCCGAAGCGTACTTGCGGCCGCCGTTCTTGATGTCCATGTGGATTCTCAAAGGAACAAATGTGTTCATTGTGTCGATTGAATATACCCATGTTTGTGAATTTGCATTCATCCGTGAATATTACATTACGTAAAAAATTGGATTTTGCTCCAACTGGTTCATTACGAATTTACAAAAATCTTCCCGTCGACCAGCATCTCCGGGATGGAGAACTTTGAATGGACGATATTTGTGCTTCTTTAGTATCCTCCACACCACTTGATGCGATATCCAAGATTTGTTGCTACTATCCGTGAGGAAACGGACCGATTATCTTGAACCTAAATGAAAAAGATTGAAATACTAGGTAATTTTTTTCTATTTCATTCACCGTTTGCAAAACTGCTATTTCATTTAGATTCTCGCTATCGTTGTACCTTCGTCTAGGCTTTACAAATGAACCATAATCAGCTAAATTTCTATGGAGCAATAGAAAATAATTCTGTGCTGGTTGCTCTCTCTCTGGATACCGCAAAAGATACGTTTCGGACGTAATTTGCGCATTTCGATGAGAGGCGTAATAAATCTGAAGCATATCACGCTTTTCTTCATTTGAAAATGGCATTAGAACTTGAAAGAATTCAAAAGTTTTGCTCGAATATTTAACTGAACTGTCAAAATTTAGTTTGTTAAACAAAAATTTTGGCGTTCTTCCCAAAGCATTCTTCGCCAAAACGATTTTTTCCTCATTTTGATCAGCATGTAAGATTCGATCATATTATGTGATACATCGTTGTAATCAGAAAAAAAACTTTTTAAAAAGGCAAAAATCCAATATGGCGCTCATAAGAAAAACCAAAGTTGATTGTTGTAACTCTGGCATCAAGAAATTTCTAGTTCTTTTGGGTTTCGCTTGAAAAAATAAAAACGAAAATGACACATAAAATTTTCTTTCAGATAAGTGTTCAGCATGAAAACGCCCAACTTTGCCCTAATCTAACCGACCTCGTATCTCTTATAATAACTGAGATCCCCAGGTTGAGCTCGAAATACGGGCACCCGGTATAGTGGAGGTAATGTGGGTAAATACGTATATTATGAACAATATCCCTATTCAGGTCAAGCAAATACCCCTTGAAATTTTCTTCAAAAGCGTTATATATTATTACAGACTATTGGGTCTGTTGGTTTACTCTGTGGCAGTACGTATTAATATTACTTACTGATGAAGATAAGTAGTTTGTCGAAATGGGTATCTAGATAACCTAATTTTTTAACCAATACTGGCAATACTGTACGAATGAAGACTTTTCATCTGGAGCATACCCTCATGAATCGACTCTACAGGGTGTCCCTCCGGGAACTGCATCGATCAATATATAGAAAACCATAAGTGGCCCGAATTTGAAAATTTGGGAGGTCACTATTGTTGATAAGTGCTATCCGGCTAAAATATTTTGAAGATTGTGGCACGTCCGGTTCTACCGGAAGTGGACCCCAACTTCGTAATTTTAAATAGGACACCCTGTATATTATCAAGGTTTTAGATTTCACGCATTATTCTGAACACGTTTTATGTATAATGTCCTATACTCAAGTCTAACCGTTTTCGAAATATTTCAAATTTTAAGTTGAAAATTGTGTTTTCAGTCCGAATTTTTTTTTTATTTCTGGACATGATCATTTATTTTCGATTGTGTACACTGTAAATATTGTTTCCATCAGATTACATGATCCCATATGGGTGATGCGTTGCCATGCATAAACATGTAAAGTTACATACCTCATGCAATATAATGTAAAGTCATAACTTGACTTCAAATGTGAATTTCCAATATATTCCATGGATTATCACTTGTATAATTATGTAATATTCTCCATTATTCCAGATTCAATGGCGATTTCTATTTGTTTGTTTAGGTGTTTTTACCATTATATTCAAGTAGAGCCAATTGACATACATGCTTCAGTATGTATTATTGGATATATATTCAAGTATTTGTGAGGAATATAAATTTATCTTCCCCGATAATCACTTGTATTTTCATGTGATTTTTCCCCTAATTACAGATTTAATGGAAATTGTTACATTTCTGATAAGGTGTCTTCACCATTGTTTTCAAGTAGTGTCAACTAACTTTACATACATGCTCATAATTACTTAATAGTAGAGGGAGGAAGGGATCTGCAAAAAAGACATAACATTGGAATTAAAAATACTTTATTCATCATAACATTGTAATGCATTGTTGCATATTAATAATAATAATAAATAATAAATTTATTCACCTCTTGAATATACATATGATACAATAATACAAGTTTTATGAGGAATAAATGGGTAACCCTACAGAAGATCGAGTCTGTGCGTAGGGAATACGAGATTGTGAATTAGGACTAATAGCCTAAAGCTAACATAAAAACATAGTACATCTTCTTAAATGATGATGATACAGAGATTATATAGAAAAGTACAAATATGTACTAACATAATTAATAAATATATAACTATAAAACTATAAAATGAGTAAAATCAATAATAGTAACATATTACTTTGGTTACATTATGCTAATAAAAATTACAAACCTGCATAATTGCCTTTAAATGACTATCAAAATGGTTAAAGTGGTTTGGAGACAAATTATATACAATTTAATGAATGGATATACGTCTTAAATGGTATTTCTATGGAATATTTTCAACAAGTCGGTGGATTTCAATTATATAATTCTTCAATTCTCTTTTGAACTGGATTTGTGGTGTTATTTGTTTGAGTGTTGGTGGAAGGGAGTTGAAAATTTTCGGTCCAAGATATAGGTATGCTCTCTGCATAATATCTTTCTCAGGTTTGACGAAAATATAATTTTCTGCGTGCCTATATCTGGTATTGTGGTGATGCTCTATCGGTAACAATTCACATTTTCGTAAGTGCTGATATATGGTAACCTTCAGAAAATAGAGCTGTCGTATATCAAACATTTTTGAAAGTTTGAAAAGTTCTTCTGTTGAATACTTTTCGGGTTTTCTGTAAATGGTTTTCAATATATGTTTTTGAACTGTTTCAAGTCCTGATATGTGAGTTCTCAAGGCTGCACCCCAAGCTATAATACCGTAGGTTAAATGACTTTCTATTAACCTTTCGGAGGTCGCGCTCTATTTTATGACAAAAACGGTCGCGCGCGGACTCTCAGTCCGCGAACGATTAAAATATATTTACAAACATTTATGTATTTTGCTAAACGTTTATTATTTATGTATTTTGCTAAACGTTTATTTTACTTATAATACATGTGGAAAAAAACAAACTAAGATAAGTTTAAACTATTTCAATCACTGTCATCATAAATAACCGAACATTCCTGACAAATATTCAAAGAGTGTTCCAAGCAAACAAACTTTTCACAGTTTACGCACGTACATCGCGTAGGCCTGTTTTTTCTCCTATCGCAATAGGCTCAACGACCACGCCTATCAGCGGCGACTTGAGGTCTTGGTGGTGGTGGCTCCGCTAAAATTCTTCTTATTTGATTCTTGATATTGTCGGCAAGACGTCTTCGAAGATGGTGTTCAATCAACTGGAAGCTTAAGTAATAGACAAATTTTCGTCTTCGGGTGTTCCACGTTGAATTATTTGTTGAATGTATAATAAAAGTGTTTATTCCTGCAACATTGATCAAGGAATAAAAAATGACCATTGGACTGCGTCGAGTGTTTCGCGAAACATCATGAGCTGCACATAACTTATCTACGGAATCGACCCCTCCTTTAGTTCGGTTATATTCCATAATTATTTCTGGCTTATTGGTCACTTTATCAATCTCGTCATCATAATGGATTCCTGATACCAATAAAACGTTTTTGCCCTTCTTGGGAATATAGGACACCAAGGTAACGTGTTTTTGAAAGGCAAACATGCTTGAAAGAGGAGGACGAGTTGATGGTTTTGCGAATTGTTGAGGCAGCTCTTTTTTGTTTTTCCTTATTGTGCCTAAGAGAGTTAAATTAAAAATTTTCCGCAAATTTTCAAGCAGCTCTAAGCTGGTAAACCAATTGTCAACGGTAACGTTTCTACCAGTTCCCTTTATTGTTTCGCACAGTCTAGCAACAACATCTTTTGGCGAATTACTAACTGCAAAAGGACCCTGTGGTTGCTTGCCGGCGTACACTTCCATATTTAGTGTATAAAATGTCTTGGAATCAACCAATGCAAAAATCTTTATCCAATATTTGGCTGGCTTGTTGGGAATGTATTGACGAAAATTGCAGTTTCCTCGGAATGCCTCGAGTTTTTCATCAATCGTTACATTCTCAAATGGAATGTAAGCAGTTTTACAGTTAGCGACGAAACTCTCAAAAACTGTTCTTATTGGAGCAAGTTTATCGTACTGCTTACGTTCGTCACGTGTAGTAGAATCATCAAATCTTACATGTTGTAATAAAAAACGAAACCTTTGCTGCGATATCGTGAGTCGAAATACCTCTATTCCGGTACCATTTTTGCACCACAGATCTTCAAGATTTAGTCGACTGGACTTTAAAACTCCGGTTAAATAAAGGAGTCCTATCCAAGCTTTGATTTCTACCAAGTCAGTATTTTTGGCATCCCTTTCTCGCTGATAATTGGGACGTTTAGCTTGTATGTGTTGATTCGTGCAATCTACAATTATCTTCAAAATTGCATCGGAAAAAAAATGAGCCCAAATTCCTGATGCACTTTTCAAGTTTTTTACTGCTTGTTTTACACCTGGTAAATGCTTCATTAGGTTCTCTTTCCTAGTTCTTCCGTGTCTTGGTATTGGATGTTTAGACCAAATTGTTGTTTCGTTTTTTCCGACAAACGTCCCCTCCGAAAATTCATCATTATCCTCACGATCCTCGGAATCGGTAACGTCCTGCTCAGTGTCACTATTGATCAGCTGTTCTTCAACATCATCTATTTCTGAACTATCTGACTCCTGATCCAAATCAACTTTTACTATATTGTCTTCATCCAAGCATTCAGACATAAGATTTTCCAAATACTTTTGATCCTTTTCCCATGAACACACTTAAAAAAAATGTGAATACAACTATTGTCATCCCAATATTTCACAAAAAATACTTACTTTTAACAAAATTATACAAACCGATAAGAACTTATTACACGGTTCAGATAAAAAATGAGTACAAGAACGGTCTCACGCGGACTGTCAGTCGGCAAACAGGAATAATATTCAAATAACTGCACTCAGTGACCTGCAACTGCACACTGATATTTATTAGCCTATTTTAGGAGACTACTAAACGACGCAGCGGGCGGCGTTGCCACGTCCGACAATTATATCAAAATTTTTGATATTGCGGAGTCAGAGTCCGCGGGCGACCGCTGAAAGGCTGCACCCCAAGCTATAATACCGTAGGTTAAATGACTTTCTATTAATGAATAGTATATTGTACGTAGTTGTTCGGTGTTAAAGATTGAAGTAAGGAATTTTATTTTATACAGTATCGTTCTCAATTTTTTAATTATGAAATTAATATGGACATCCCATTTCAGGTTAGCGTCTACGTATACACCAAGATACTTTATGTTCGTTACCGAAGATATAGTGATCGGATGTTCATTTTCCTTCGGTATCGTTAATGTTTTGAAATTAGGTAGGTACTTTGTATAGGAAGTGAAAGGAATATAGTGAGTCTTGTTTATATTTATCGTGAGTAGCCGGCTATCGAACCATTCTATGATTTTTGAAAAGTCATTTTCTGCAATTGTTTTCAAATTTTGCCATGTATCAGCTTTATATATCACAGCTGTATCATCTGCGAAACTCTATTATCTTAATGATCTATTCAAACCCAGTTTTGAATAGATCATTAAGATAAAGGCTGAAGAGTATGGGTCCTAGTACGGTTCCCTGTGGAACGCCATATTTTATTGTTTTGAATTCACTGATATCTCCAATTTTGACGCATTGCTGTCTATTCTCAAGATAGCTTTTGAATAGTAAATGTGGTGTTCCTCTAATACCATATCTTTCCAAAACTTCGAGAAGCTGACTATGGCTAACCGTATCGAACGCCTTTGCTAGATCAACGAAAATACAAAGGGTCGGTGTTTTTTTGTCAATATTGGTAACTATTTCGCTAAGCACCGCTGATAGTGCATCTTGTGTGGATTTTCCTTGTCTGAATCCATATTGTTTGTGGGAAAAGAACTCAAACTCGCAAATCATTCAGATATGGTACCACAAACAATTATTTACCAATAATATCTTATACTATACTTCAACTTTGAAATTAACGAAATTAGCTGACCTCATAAGATTGCCCACTCTCCGATATCGATTTGAGATGATATCTATCCACTTGAGATTTGAAAGTGGAATAAATACTCAAAATTATCTCACAGTTGGGTCTGCGACAACGGAAATTTCGATTCGATTTCCTATTAAGATTCTGTATTATTCATAATATTTTGGAACAACCAATGACAAAATGATGTACTCACCTGAGATATAATCTGATGACAATTTGGCACACCCGCACAAACCTACCTACCTTCGCTAGATGCCCAACGATGTCCATTCTACCAACATGAACTGTGAATGAAGTTTGGGCCGAATGCCGGTAGGTGAGCATGGCGACAGCGTTACGGAAAATTACATTTAGACAAAAGATAATTCACATATTACCTGGAATATTCTGTAATATGGCGTCATTTCACTGTAACAATACGCCGTTTTACTGATTATTACATTCATTTACAGTCATCATGTAAACCAGACGAAATTACATGTAATAAAGCATTGAATTACATGCTCACTGTAAAACACGGGAGAAATGGAGGACATTTACCTAATTTTACACTAAAATATTCAATTACTTGCAAAATCAAGTTATTATACTAGTAGGAGTATGTATATTTTACATTTTGGCATGTATTTTTCCATCTACTTTTTACTGTGTATCGATTTATTCGTAGGAGAGGACCCAGTTCAGTAGAATTTCGATATCAATTCGATTAGAGTTCACCAACAAATGATATAGATCCGGTTGAAAAAATTATGGTAAGTCCATTTTTTCAAATGGAAACCACCCAATTTTATTTTCTCATTCGATTCGGCATCGAAAATGAAGCTAACTTTGAGTAAGGTTATCTATGTCTACACTCAACAGTTTTCGAAATATACACAATCGAAAATAAATGATCATGTCCAGAAATAAAAAAATATATTTTTCGGTCTGCAAACGCAATTTTCAACTTGAAATTTTAAATATTTCGAAACGGTTATACTTGGGTATAGGACATTATACATAAAACATGTTCAGAATCATGCGTAAAATCTAAAACCTTGATAATATACAGGGTGTCCCATTTAAAATAACGAAGTTGAGGTCCACTTACGGTACAACCGGAAGTGCCACAAATAGCACTTATCAACAATAGTAAACTGCCAAATTTTCAAATTCGGCCCACCTATGGTTTTCAATATATTGATCGATTCAGTTCCTGGAGGGACCCCCTGTATAGTAGAAGCTTTAAAACCTGAGAGCACAGTTGTAATCCCGACTTTAATCGGGATCCCGATATTGAAGTCAGGATTATAAAAAAAAAACTCTGGCCCTTCAGCGCCGTCGTATAAAGGTAGGTACTTACTTGGCAACTTCTGATTGCTTCATAATTGTACGGCTCTTTTCGGTATCATAATATCCTTTGAAAAATAGGTGAATGATATCCAGCAACAGAATGCTGTCCCCAACAAAGCGAATCCAGTTCATATGAAATGAATTATCCCTATTAAGAACGTAAAAAAATCCAATCGTGTTACAAATATACAAATGCAAATACACCCAGAAAATGAAAAATTCCCAGTATAAGCTGAAACAAAAAAAAAATATTTCAGGTAGGAAATTATGGACAAAGTAAAATGAAAATATTATAGTCAAATTCATATTATATCAAGAAGTCTGTATATACTTGATTAACTTAATATTCATTTTCCTGAAGACTACAAAAGTATAGGAATAAGTCAGACAGTCGGTCACCACAGAATAGTGTCCATAAGTATATAAATAAGTATAGATAAAAGTCTAAATATAAATAAAACGTCCTCTGAATGGAACTGGCGATATATTGATACTTACATAATGTTTCTCCAGTTATCAATAGCATTTTATGGAAAGTGCCAGTAAAATTGAAAATTACTCACTCTCAAGAAGAATTAAAATCCTTTCTTTGTCATGATTTGTGGAGTGAAATGGTTTCGGTTGGCCAATAATTGGCAACATGTAGCTTATGATCATTTCTATAGGTTGAGGTCCATTCATGAAGCCTTGACTGAGTAGAAGTACCATTCAACCAAATTTGATTGATACAGAGATAAAATTATAAGGGTGTTTCAGGATTCAGTTATTCAGATTTTCATTATTTCCATTATCGGCAATGGCTCCAGATTCGTCCGTTATTTCATTTTAAAAATTGAGTATATCTTCCTAATTTTCTGGTTCATCGTCATTTTGTATCTCTTTTGGATTATTCAGATGTCGAAGCCCACGAATTTTTTCAGATTTTTTTAAACCTTTATTGAATGTTTTTAGATATTTATTGGGCATACCCGAACGTCTTCCTTTCAGTTGATAAATAAACTAAGTCTCCCCAAACATCTTCAACATTCTACTAAAAAACAATTGTAACCGCTGACTTGATCACTACCGCCACATGAAAAGCCACTGTGAAAGGCCAATTTGGATATTATATTTCATAAACTCTCAGTTTGTAAAGTTTACTTTTGAGTAGGATATCTTCCCGTTGCTTACTCATCTGCCCTTCTACACTTTTATAGATTATCTCGATCTTACCGAATGTCCTCCATAAAATCAAACTTTCAATCAATATGTTGAAAGTGTTCATATGGTTTGGTCTATTACTCGTCCATAAAATTTACCAGAATTTATCATTTTATCATTAGAAGTCAGTTCTGAATTACCTATCGGGTAATAATTTTTTTACGTTTCGAATTTTATTCTTTTTGTGAAATATTCATTCTTTATGTTTGGTAGTAAATAAATATTATTTTGTAATTATTATCATTATAATTATATTTTTTTTCTACTAAAAAGACAGGAATGTGTGTATGAATCCATCCCTACACCCTACTCGATACATTCGAATTGTTTGATTCGAATATTAAACTTTTCTCCATCTAGTGGACGAATATCAACAAAACATACATTTTTATAATGAGTATTCTGAGAAAATTGTTAAGCTGATGAAAATAGACAAGGTGCAATTTTCTATAAAAAAGTTGTCAGCACTTCTGACTCGTCCTATAGTATTATGTCAGGAACGTTTCAATAAAATTCCGTATATTTCAATCCTAAACCACTACTTCAAATTTGAAATCTCTATGTGAAGCGATAACTGAATGGTAGGTTGATTTCATTGAAAATATGAACAGGATGTTCATAAAGTCAGTTGTGGCTTATCTCATATATCATCGTTACACAGTACCCGTTTTCTGTGGCACCATGGGAAAGTCAGTATGAATTTCTTGGCAGTCAAGGTGTTAATATGATATGATTTCTCAACAGACACACGTTTTTTAGATACTCTGAATGGGAGATAAATTATCATGGACATGAAAAACCGAACCAAGCATACTTTGTTCAAATCTGAATTAAAATTCCATATCACTGTATTTCTCGGTTCTTGTAATGTTGGTTTTGGGAAAGACTGGTTGTGACAAAAATACAAATTATCAATTTACAATGAACATATACAAATATGGGACAAATTCGACAAAAATTAACGAGAATTTCATTTCAATAATTATTGTATTTCATTTTGATTCTTTTCTAATCAAATTTACGTTAATAAACGCGCAAATGTTTTATCATTAATGTAGGTACTAATTTTAGAATTTTCACAATGACATGTTCCATGGCATTTCATATCTACCCAATACAAAATATGGCAAAATAGTCCAATTTTTATAAAAAAACTTGCTTTTATTTCGGAAACCTGACTCTTTAGGTATAGGAAGATGATACATCATTTGGAAGGAAATTCAATTGTCTTCCAGAATATCTGATAATATACAGGGTGTTCCATTTGAAAAAATGCATTTTTCAATACTTTTGTTTCCATCGGTGAATCACAAATTTTCAAAGACCCTGTACAATGAAGAACGAATTCCCCTAGTCATAACTAATTCCTAGGACATTGTTAAACTACCTCCAAAATTTCGGTTTTCCACGTATTCAAATACTGCGGTAATAAACGTTTAATTGAAGCTGTTTCGAACAAAAAATAAAAAACCACTGGAGATAGGTATAGGGAAGTGTCATATGAAAATAATCTTAAAGTAATAGCATGGAGAAAAATGCAATAATATATAGGGTATTCCATTTAAAATATCAAAGTTGTTGCTACTTTTCGATACAGGCTGAAAATATTTTAGATTGATAGAGCTGATCTGATTATCCAAGAAACCAAATTTTCAAAATGATCATACATCTAATAGGCCATCGAGTTTGGGACACCCTGTATATAACATTTGGAGGACCATCGTTCATTGAGATGTAAAGTATTCATCAAGCGAATAAAAGCAATGTTCATTGTGGAAGCATTCCAGGGGTTTATAAAAAGGATTACATTTTTCGCAGATTTTAAATTATATTGGGTAGTAAATTATATATTTTTCGAACTGGTATTCATGTTATGAATATCACTATTACGTCATAAGAAGGAAGACTTATTTTTAAAAACGTTTACACATAGCTCAAAAATAAGTATCCCAGGTAGTGTTAATATTTTCATTGCTTTGAAAATACTTTTACAGGATTCCCTTTTCGATATGCCAGTCATACTTCTAATTTCTCTTTTTTGTGCTCGAAAAATATCCCCTGCTGATACAGATGCTCCCCAAAAACAAATAGGTATAGTCTATACGAACTCGACTGAGACAGCACACAACGAATCGATCAGACGAGGTTATATCAATACACAAATTTCCGCTGATAATTAGCATAGGCATAAATAACATGTTATTCTCTAACCACTCCTTGACTCAACTCCGAAAGTCTTTGACATGCCGCTGAAATGGAATTAGTTTTTATTTGTCAGATTTATTTACCAGACAGTGCGGTGCATTTACATATATCGTTATTTAGTTGTCATAAATTATATGATCTGTTCGGTATAGCATTCTGGAGAACTAATTCTCCAAGAGTTAATCCAGAACTTCGTAGGGAATTATTTAATAAAGCCTTACACATTCAAAATCAAAGGGATATTTTGAACATGTATTCGCGTTTGAAGTATGAGAATAGTATTGGTTCTTCAGACAATCAAATAACTTGATTCAGCTACCAAAGAACACATTCCAAGATGTGTGTATAAGTTTTATCCAGAAAATAAGGTGCCGAAATTAGAAATTTCAAATACAAAAAATTGGATGAACGCATGGTTATAGAGTCAGCACGAATCGTTGTCCATCGACAATACTACTAAAGAAAATTATATGAATATCGAAATGAGAAGAGAGACATAATAATATATATCTTGAAGAAATGTGGTTTGATACGCATGCTGTCGTACAATTCGGTTGGGTAGGTAAAAGCAACAAGTGTACTTTGAAAGCTCCATGTCCTCCGCATTGTTTGAAATATGGGCAGAGCAGCAGCTCTTACCGAATATTCGATCTCATTCCGTAATTGTCATGGACAATGCATCTTATCATTCCCATCAAGACAATAAAATTCCCAACAGCAATACGAGAAAAGTCGATATAATCGAGTCCATGGAAAGTAAATAGAGACTTTTTGAAAAACATGGTCATGTTGTCTTAAGTCTGCCGCCATATTACTGCTGCTATTAAAGGGAAACTGAGAAAATATAATTAATTGCCAGAATTGAGTGTATCTGTATTGAATAATATCAGAACAGTGGTAGATGCAATGGCAGGACGTGGATATGTGAAAGAAATGTATATCTCATGTGATGGACAAAGAAAATTAATACCCTACCACCATTGTTTAAATAGAACATAGTTAGTCAATGCCTGTGGAAAAGGTATTGGACACAAAAGCGAGTGTCATCTAGCGTGATTAGTTACAAACATGAATATTTGACGTCATTTTAATGCAGGTTTCTTCAATAAACCCTGATTTTAATGCTTTTCCATTGTTTCAATCAAGTTACGACATGACTTGGAGGCCAGATCACTGAAGTTACGACATGACTTGGATGCGAGCTCACTATCGCCATCTACATGTCGCATCCATTTTGATCCAATTATAATCCCATAAGGTTGACTAACTATCTTCTATATAAACAATGCTACCACCGATCAATCCAAAAAATGAATACAATATCCTACCACCAATCAATCCGATTATCACTAACGTTCAGAAAATGGGATATTGGACGCCTGTGGTCTCACTCAGTGAGAACAAAAAGTATATACCCCTTCACACCACACAAGTAATTTGATTCCTAGATGCGCATTTCGATAACAAAGTTATCTTCATCAGTAGGGATTACTAAACTAACAGTAAATCATCATACCAGTCTTATTCATATCACATAATTAATTACCATGAGGAAATTTGTTTACTAGGAAGTGACCCTACCTGATGGACAGGTACAACCCCACCCAATAAACAATACAACAACGGCACTTAATTATTCCTTTACTGGTATCAAATCAAATACTTTGGAATTTAATGGACCATTACTTCATCACAAAATTTATACCCAAAATTTAAAATTAATAAAGCCTGTTGATAATTACAGAAAATTAGATTGTAGAAACGTATATCGCCAGATGGCACAGCGTGTTCTCCCGATGGAATAAATACAAACTCCGCCTCACTTCTAAAGGTACGGTTCCTTCCATGCGGCCGTCGTGCACGGCGGCCGCAGTGCGGCGACCGGATGCGTCAGGCGGTCGATCTCATGGTTTCTTCCTTGCGGATGTCGCATACGGCGGACGAAGCCGGTTTTCCGCCGCTAGTGCTGGTGCCCAGTAGTTGAAGTAAAGATGGATAATCTCTCCCACTTTATGTGTTATTAGAAGGAAATGACGATGAGGAAATCCTACAGTTAATCGACTTGGTAAAGAGCAATGCGGAAATAAAAAAAGGAGTGAAGACGGGTGCCTTGTTAAATTAATTAATCGATATCTGCTTGAGGATGAAGTCAAATTTAGGGAATATTTCAGATTGAACAAGGCGCAGTTTGTGTACATCTTCAATTTGATAAAATATTATGTCAAATATGAGTCATACAACCGAGTTTGGTCCCTAATAACTTCAGAGGAAAACGAAAACTCTCTCACGGCTGCGACTACACTGCTTCTGGGGCAGTACTGTCGCAACGATCGCAGTCGTTCACGGATGACGTGTGCGGCCGCCGCTTGGAAGGAAACATGTACATTCAAAAGCACGTGTAGCAGTAGGTTGAGGCAGCCGCATGGAAGGATCCTTACCTTAACTTGGCGATTCTCGTAAGATACAGGTCCGAATTAGATAATTCGGTGCTCGTTCTTTCAAATTACTTTAGATTAAAATCTAGCTGTTTGTTTTCGTGGTAATCTGAAAGTTTGCACGAAAATTTCAAATGAATAAATATAGAATCCAGTCATACAATGTATAAAGAATTGAAAAAATATTTTAGCAAAATCTGTTTGAACTATCTTGGAAATGTTTTGAATGTGAATTTTAAGAAGTATATCGCAAAAAGAAATGGATAATGACGTCTGAAATATCAGATGGTAATCTCAAATAAAGCATGACATGCATACAGCACAAAATAAATATACAACGCTGACGTTAACAGTCTATTCTATTGTTTTTTTTTAATGTATTGGACCAGAATTACTTTTATGGGATCCTTGTTTTTCTTATTACACATTTCATACTAATTTGACCTGTATGATATATGTAGGTACGTAATGGAATCGTTGAACAAAATTTTCACTTGCAGACTTCCGAATCATTTGATATTTGATAGGTGTTCACTGTTCATAATTCCTGTAGCAAGTGGGTTCTCCATTATAAATGTTTTTAAAGAAAAAATAACTCGAGATTTGTGATTTGCTTTCTGAATCGACACAAAATGGGTGTGTGCAGATTATGAATCTTTCGTCAAAATTAATAATTTCAAAATGACGGACAAGATTTGTGATTATGATACGATTCGATTCAAAATTTGTCTCTGGGTTTTTCTGGCTCGTTAAGAAATCCTGATGATTTCTATTAAAATTCGTGAATTCAAAATGACGGAAAGTTTTGTAATTTCTGGGCGGGTTCTAAGATTATAACCTATGTAGTGGTTATTGGGTTCGAAGATAATGATTTTTCTGTCAAAATTCAGGAATTCAAGATGGCAGACGAGTTTTGTGATTTATAGTCGAATTCTATATAAGAATGGTATTTTGGGGTTGGAGATAATGAATTTTTCATCAAATTTCAATAATTCAAAATGGCAGCTCCAAGATGGATTTGGTTCATTTCGTGAGTTTGGTTGTATTCTGTTTAAAATTACTATTTAGGTGTATATGAATGCATTAATTTGAATTGATTCGAAAATATAAAATCAGATGTGGAATCATGAATAAAAAATTTAAAAATCAGTCGTCAGATTTTGACTTTCAAGTTAAGAATTGAAATTAGTGACCAATAAGATCTGATCGCAATTTTCTTGAAAACTATTTTCTCGATTTGAATGTAATTTTTTGCAAGAAAGGTCCATAGTTTAGGTACATGTGCCTCATTCCATATAAAGGGTGAAACAATACAAGATCACCCGTGAAACATTCAATTCAACCGATGTGAATTAATACAACTGTTAAAAATAAATTAAACAATGTTTTAGCTAAATGTTTCATTCCAATATACCTCAATATTGAAGAATATTAGCTATTTCTTTCTTTTTTACATTTCTCTATACCTTCAACAACATTAGAAGCATATATCCCTAATTCTTATTCCTCTAGAAAGATGCCCGTCCAAAATTTCAGGTAAAATGCAATTTATATAAAATGATTTCAGCTTTGTAAGCATTATTGATTCCCAGACACAAAAAACATATCTGTGTATTCTTTTTACATTGAAATCATTCCTCGTATATATAACTAAATCGCAATATTTTCTTCTGGTTATATTGAGTTGTCATTGAATTTGAAAAAATATTTGTGATTCTTCTTCAACATAGAATCATTAATGAAAATAAAAAATGCCGCCAAAGAAACATACCAAGCCGTAACAATCATCTGCTATTAGGTCAATGTTTCGTTTGTTACGTTGCAGCGCTGTAGCTTTCCGTTGTATTGGAAACCAATGTAGAACGAAGTTTGCGATATGGGAGTTAAAAGAACAAGTTATTTAGTAATTTGCGTAAAAATATGCCACTAACTCTGACGAAGTGGAGAGTGTATTTCCTGATAAATATAAATAAAAAAATGTTTTAATGCAAGATTTTATTCAAGTGCTCTGAAAACGAATATTTTCCTCAGATCATTCGTAAAATGTCATATCGAACTATTTAGTTTTGAAAAACGCATTTCCTATTCCAGAAACTCCTAGATACAAATTTTGAATAGAATCTGACCTTAAATCTTGGGGCCGCCATCTTGAATTTTTTTATAGTGACCCTTACATTCTAATTTTGAACGGAATCGGACAATAATTATTCGTCCACCGTTTTGTATCTGTCATTTCGAATAATCAAAATTTGACAAAAAATCATGATTTCCGACCACAAAAATCCCTAAACCTGTACCAACTCAAAATTCAATCGTACCAAGAATCAGAAATTTCGTTCGCTATTTTGGAGCCGCTACGTTGAATTATCAAAAAAAAAATGATGACCCAAAAACTATATACCAATTTTGAATGGAATCGTATCAGAAATCACGAAACTCGTCCAACATTCTGGAGCCGCCTCTTGGTTTTTCCTAATATAAAAATGTTATGGAGTATTGTCCTCCAAGTGATGAACACATGTTGTTGAAAAAAGCTATTAATTGTAAAAGTAATAATATTTCATAGTTTCGATCGACTCGAATGAGTTTTATTTTTTCCTATTCCCGATCCGACCCTGTGCCAGATGTCATACTGGCTGTGATACTCTCTCTTTTCCTCACCAGTCGTGTGGGAGAAGCGAGGGGCGTGTCATTTGAAAGAAATTCAGTTCCATTTCCGAATCCAGAATTATAAGTAATAATTAGTTTTCACTGGTCGACGGCTGAACCAAACCTTTATTACTTGACTTTGATAAAGCTGGATAATTCTCATTTCAAATGGAATAAAGCAAGGAAACCCATTTCGCGAAAACAACACATTTTTGTAAAATTATTCTCAAAAAAAAGGAAACATCTAGGAGAAAAATGAGAAAGTCAGTTATCTAAGTAAATGATAGACTTTCATGCCGAAATGAAACAACAACAAAATATTCGTTCGTTTTGATCGTAGAATTGAACGAAAATGCCCAAAAGTGGGGAAAAATACCCATTTCATTCATTTAAAACTAAAAGAATTTTTTTTTCATTATTTTTATCTTCATACAATCATACAACCCTTCACCACTCAGAAAAAAATTGTTTCTGACTCCTCTTTTTTCAGGGATGAAGACCCTTTGGACCAATAAATTCCAAACTATTTGATTCGATACCAGTAAAGCAATAATTAAGTGCCGTTGTTGTATTGTTTATTGGGTGGGGTTGTACCTGTCCATCAGGTAGGGTCACTTCCTAGTAAACAGATTACCTCATGGTAATTAATTATGTGATATAAATAAGACTGGTATGACGATTTACAGTTAGTTTAGTAATCCCTACCGGATGAAGACAACTTTGTTATCGAAATGCGCACCTAGGAATCAAATTACTTGTGTGGTGAAGGTGTATAATACTTTTTGTTCTCACTAACGTTAAGAACGACTCAAATTCTGAAAGTGAAAATTCCTAGGATGATTATATAGTCACTCTATTTCGCTCTTTGTTCTCCTGAAAAAAACGTGTTTTTGAAAGTGGTAGTAATAGTGATAGGGACAGTGTGATTGTTCATTTTTCCTTTCTTAGAGTGGAAATAATTTCAATTTAAGTTGATAGAATGATCATTTATTTCCATCAGGTTTTTGCTTTGAAATTTCGTTTTCCTCAAAACAATTGAATGAGGCGCAATTAAGGGCTCAGTTTACGTCTGGCAGCCCCGTTTCTACCGGAAGCCTTTGCATTGTAAATATTTTTTTGAGTTGACTATATAGGTCGATTTATATACCGAATATATTGAAACAACTTGTGCTTCACACAACCAATTTGTATAAAACATATGCCATCTTATAAGATTAGTAATTATAAATATTTATTCTACCACGACAAAAACATAATCCGCCAACACTGTTTTATAAAAGATATGCCGACCCTAAGCGGGATGGACCTTTACATTTAAGAAAAATAAATTGCAAAACTCGTTTAAATCGTGTGCCAGAACTCTTTCTCAGGGTAATTTTATCGGTTAGCTGATTTCAAAGAAAAATACCAGTGCTTCTTTCGACTCTGCTAGGATACCAGGAGTGCATATATTTTATTGATGTTCCACAATAACTAAAATTATCAAATACAACGGTTACTTTAGTCCTAAACTTCAATACCTACATTACTGGAGTGAACCAGATTAAACGAAAACAATACCTACCTAAAATTGACCAGGCACCAATATCCAAAAATATTCACAAATATTTAGTATAAGGTAAAAACCAAAAGGTTCAACATCTAGTTATGACGGAAAATATTCAGAAGGAAGTATGCGTATAATGTCTAGTTGCTAATAAAAGAATCATTCCAACAACGTATTTCGTTTTTTTCCTGCCCGAGCCTTTTTTATCACTTTTCATAAAAAAGGCGCCATAGACGGCGGTTCCAAGTAGCAAACTAGTCTCCAAGGTAGATAACCCTTTATACCATTGAAAGAATTGCGGGTTGCCGCGCTTGTGGCGGGAGTCGAGAACATATTTTACGGAATATGTTTCAAACAACCAAGTATAGAAATGTTTCGCTACATCTTCCCCCCCCCCCCCCCAAGCCACTGAGAAGTTCAGTTGACTGGTCGAACAGGAGCTGGTACCTTATACGCCTTTAGCTGCGAAGCATGGAACACTCCACGTTCCCGATCGTCCGGGAGGTGTACCAGGACGTAGGTGGCATCACTGATTTTCTTTTTTATTTTATATGGGCCTTCAAAAAGAAGGAGGAACTTTTTAATCTCGGCTTTTATAGCAGACGAAACGGTATTTGCCCGGAGAAGAACCATATCGCCGGGAGCAAAAGGAGGGTATGGCCGACCGGGGTTACTTACCGCGCGTCTAGCAGCTTTCCCCCGAAGAGTAGCATCTGCCAAAACTAGTTTTTGCGCGGCCGGCAAATCTGAACTATCCCGGAAATCCCGGAAATCCCGGAAAGGAGTTGTGGGGGCCCCTCACCCAACTGTAATTCATTAGGAGTATAGCCCGTTGATTCATGGACAACTCCATTCAAATATTCGGCAAACCGAGGAACCTCCCAAGCCCATCTGGAATGCCGTTCATTGCAGTAGGTACGAAATAGACGACCTAGTTCACGCATAACACGCTCGGAAGGATTCGCGCAAGGGTGACGTACCGAACAATACACCACTTGAATACCAGCATCCTTCATCGTGGATTTCCAAAGATGTGAAGTGTATTGTGATCCATTATCCTGGAGCAGGCGCCTTACTACACCATACGTTGGAAAATAATCATTGAACAACCGATTCAACATGGCTCTAGAAGTCGCCTTTTTGAGAGGGTAAAGGGCTACAAATTTAGTGAATAAGTTGTACACGACAAAAAGGTACTGAACTTCTCCTCTACTACGAATCAAGGAACCATAAATATCGGTAGCTACAATGTCGGACTTGTCAGTGGGAACAATTTGCATCTGAGCTGGCTTTGGGAGCACAGACGCCTTTGACTTTTGACAGATGTCACAAGTCAACACTACTTTTTTTATTTGGCGGTACATGTTCGACCACCACAGTTCCCCTCGCATTGCAGTCCAAGTTTTATAGATACCGAAATGACCGATGGCAGAATGGAACTTTTCTACAAAAAGGAATATGAGTGGTTTGGGAACACAAAGAAGAAAACTATTTTCATCAGAACTACGTTTATATAATACCCATTTTTGGAGGACAAACATGCGTTGCAACTTTTCGTCTATAGCTAAAGACTCTTTGATTTTGACCAGCTTTTCATCCCGAGCCTGATGATGTTCCATACGAGACAAAACGTCCTGAAAAGAAGAAGGGAGTTTTCGACAATTGAAGATGGTAAAACACTTATCTTCGGGTGTAGGTAAGCGAACACATGCGTGTCTAGACAGTGCATCTGCTACCACATTTTCACATCCCGGAACATGTTTTACTTGAAATGCAAACTCTTGTAGAGCCAGAGCCCATCGGGTGATCCTTGGTGATAGTAAGCGGCAAGTATTCAAATAATTTATAGCCTTACAATCAGTATGAAGGACAAACGCATTTCCCAATAAATAAGTTCTCCATATCTGAATAGCCCACAATGCTGCTAGGACTTCTTTTTCGAACGCACTATAGCGCCTCTCACGTTCTAAGAGTAACCGTGACCCATAGGCGACCACCTGTCGTTGGGTATCTACTAGCTGGAAGAGAACTTCCGCAATGCCTATGTCACTGACATCCGATTGTAAATGCCAGGGTAACTTTGGATCAGGATGGTAAAGAAGTACTTCTTGTTGCAGGTGAGTTTTGACATTTTGAAACGAGGCTTCCTCCTCCGATCCCCATCTCCACCTAACTTTTTTTTTCAGCAGCTGGGTTAATGGCGCATCGACGAAAAATTGTAAGTAAAAATCCTATCGTACTGACAGACACCCAAAAACTTTTGCACTTCTTTGGTATTTTGGGGGCGACGGTAATCGATTATTGCCTGAATACGCTGGGGATCTGGACGTACGCCACTGGCACTCAAAACATAACCCAAATAAGGAATTTCACTTTGAAAAAATCGACATTTTGATAACCTCAGAGTGAGTCCTGCCTCTTTCAACCGATGAAACACAATTTGCAAGTGTCTCAAATGTTCTTCTATCGAAGAAGTCATAACAAGGATATCATCCACATAGGCGACCACAAACCCCTTGCTTTCCTCTCCCAGAATAAGGTCCAGGCAACGAGTGAAAGCACTTACAGCTGTTCGAATGCCAAAAAGAAGTACGCAGAATGCGTAAGTTTTGGTTCCTACCATGAACCCTGTATACTGTTGATCTTCTTTTAGGGGAATTTGCCAGTAGCCATGTGTTAGATCCAGTGAGCTGAGTATGGTTTTGCCGGACATAATTTTAATAATTTCATCAATAGGCCGGGGCAACTCAAAGTCTGGTTCCATCACTGAGTTCAACCGACGAGCATCAAGACACACACGTACTGTACCATCTTTCTTCACCGTAGTCATTATGGGCGAAACATATTTGGTTGGGCAACGTTTTATTACTCCCCAAGCTTCCATTTTAGTTATTTCCCTTTGGACAGCTTCTCGATGTGCAAGTGGAATGGGGTAGGGCCTCACAAAAAATTCTGACTGGTCTGTCAGTCTTATTGAATGAACATATGTAGAAGTGCGCCCAGGTTTGTCAGAAAAAAGGCAAGTGTACTCTTCCAATAGATTTTGTAATATATTTTTGCTTTCCTCCTCTAGGCAACCAATATCAGTAACTTTGGAGAAATCATATTCATTTTGGACTTTTATATCCCCTGGTATAATAGGAGAAGGTTTTTCAAATAAAGTACAAACATTTAATGAGTCCTGAGTCCATAAAAAATCATGAACATTATCCAATTCAGGAACAATTATTTTCTGAGTACCAACATAGATAGATATATTACATTCGGACAAACTAATATTTCCACGAAACAAACGCAAAAAATCACATCCTAACAGGACAGGATAAGACAATTCTGGTATTACCAAAAATTCATGCGATACATTTATATGCTCTACTTTGAAGGTAAGTAGGGCTTGCAGTGATACTTTCTTGTATTTAGATTTGAATGCCCCCATTACCCGAACTCCTGTGGTGTTGAAATGAGGGATTATGTGATGAAAATCTTCTAACTGTGCCCAGACATTATCTGAAATGGTAGAGACCGTACTCCCGCTATCTACTAATGTTGGGAGTTTATACCCATAACAGTTGAGGAGAATAATCGGTGATCTACCATCAGATAATGTATGGTCGAAATCACATTCCTCCAACATATCTTCCACAGGATAGTTTGGAGCGGTAACATTTTTAGCTCGCTGCAGAATAGCCCTCACATTCGAGCCTCCATGTGAGGGTCTTCCTCGTTTCCCGTAATTTCCATATCTTCAAACTCCAAATTAGAAATATTAGGTTCTTTTTTATTTTCCCACACCCTATTTTTATTTTCAAAAGCTCTATTTCTATCATCAGACCGTTATGCCTGCATAGATTGTTTATTTAACCCCTTTGTCTGGTAAGATATGCATCTTTTGGGTTGGAAAATATTTTTATTTTTCTTGGGGTGTTTTTAAAGTATTCGTCTGCATGTCGTAATCTAACCATAGCCTGTGATAATGTACTTGCGCCCAGTAGTGAACCTGCAACGTTAGGGGGAAAATGTGAGGCTATGATAGTAATAAGGTCAGTTGGGCTATACTGAGGTTGGAGATGCTTTGCCTTTGAAACCCAGTAATTGAAGTGGTCCACAAAAATACCCTCTGTATACCTGGCACTTTCTAATTGCAATTTTAGTTTATTTTGTATTCTTGGATGCCAAAAGTTTTTGACAAAAGCAATTTTGAAAGTTTCATAGCTCTCACATAAATCGGAAAAAGCATTCCACCATAATTTGGCCGAAATTTTAAAACAGCCATTTAGCAAAATTTTTACTTTACCAAATGAAGCTCTACTTAGATCTATACTTCCTTCCAAATATTGTAGAAAATCTAACGGTTGCAAATCATTTTCATCTCCAACAGAGGGAAGAAGGTTTCTTAACTCACTGAGAGAAAAAATATCTGTTCTTTGAGATTGAACTTCGCCTAAATTTTGAAAAGTAGGTGCATCATTGGGGCCTGATCTTAAGGAGTTATTTTGATATCTATAATTAAAATTATTATCCCTATATGTACTGAAATTATTTGAATTATTTCTAGTTTGCTGCTGTAATATTGATGAAACAACTTGAGTAATAAGGGGAGTCAGATCTTGTGTCGATTTGAACAGCTGGGGGTTGCTTAATGTATTTTCTCTTGGCTGCACATTTTGTGGAGCTAAGTTGGAGATTGAGCCAAAATAACGTGTGGCCCCCATATGAGAATTTTGCCCTGCATCGAAAGTTCGACGCCTAGGACCATTTCCTCCCTGAGTTGATATAGGAGGTGGAGAAAAACTGGGTCGTTCTTGATCTGATTCCATGTTTTTTAACACCTCGGTAATGGGGGTGCGATTTCTCAAGGGAGTGGCTTTAGGCACTGCCCCTTGTGATTGTTTATCAACGTTACTACTGGATTGAAGGTGCCCTTGCACTTCTGAAGTAATTTTAAAGGTCCTACCTTGTTCTTTTTCAGATGACTCACTTTCATCCAGTGTTCCATTATGCAATCTCTCGTAGTTCAAGGATTTTCGAGCCCTCAGGTTGTAATCGTTTGGAGTATGTTGCATTATGGGGATCCTAACCGAGTGTAGAAGTACCGCAAAATCAGCCCTACTTGTTGGTCGCCACGTTGTGCCAGAACTCTTTCTCAGGGTAATTTTATGGGTTAGCTGATTTCAAAGAAAAATACCAGTGCTTCTTTCTACTCTGCTAGGATACCAGGAGTGCATATATTTTATTGATGTTCCACAATAACTAAAATTATTAAATACAACGGTAACTTTAGTCCTAAACTTCAATACCTACATTACTGGAGTAAACCAGATTGAACAAAAACAATACCTACCTAAAATTGACCAGGCACCAATATCCAAAAATATTCACAAATATTTAGTATAAGATAAAAACCAAAAGGTTCAACATCTAGTTGGAAAATATTCAGAAGGAAGTATGCGTATAATGTCTAGTTGCTAATAAAAGAATCATTCCAACAACGTATTTCGTTTTTTTCCTGCCCGAGCCTTTTTTATCACTTTTCATAAAAAAGGCGCCATAGACGGCGGTTCCAAGTAGCAAACTAGTCTCCAAGGTAGATAACCCTTTATACCATTGAAAGAATTGCGGGTTGCCGCGCTTGTGGCGGGAGTCGAGAACATATTTTACGGAATATGTTTCAAACAACCAAGTATAGAAATGCTTCGCTACAATCGATAGTTTCTAGTCTGAAATGTCCATTTAACAAAGAGTTCCACTATATTTTTTTCATTTTGAAAAAATATCACGTTCATCGGAAATAATCCACGTTCCGTAACAGGCAATGCCGCTCTTCTTAAAAATATAGCTTCTAGCTTGCTACAAGCCATTGTGAAATAATTAAACTTTGTCACTTGATCAACTCAGAGAAAAAAATCCACATATTACCTATTTTTATTATATTTATAGCTTTAAAATGTTCTGAACGGACCTTCCCTTTGATGAAAAACGAGCATTGGCAATACCGCAAATCGTAATAATGTGCTCATTATTCATCGGGTCAAATCAAATCAGATAAAGCAATGCCTAGAATTTCATTGTGACTTTCATCTCTTTGAATATGGTTTTTCGAGTATATTTTTCTGAATCTTCACTAGTACCTAACATTTTTTCATAGTTCAAGGTCTTTTTTGCAATGACTAAAATTTAAAATCTTTCTTTGAACTCTGCTTTGAATACAATCATATAATAATAACGTAACGTAAAGTACTCCTCACTTGGAAATGTTCTTCACAATAACATACATTTCCGCTTTTTACACAGGGTTTCTTTCCTGCTTTAAACCATATTTTACGACGCGCTTCATCTTTAAGTTCATAAAAACATCGTTTAACTATTGGAAATTTCACTGGTGTTCAGACAACCGTGAACAAAATACTTTTTTGACATGTTCACAGTTATTGCAGGGATACAGATACAGGAATTAAAAAAATTGTAGAATACAAACAACAAAAACTTTCAAAACTTTGAAAACCGCATTAACCTCAAATAAGTAAACACGTAGGGCCTGTTCGTGTGCAGCATATATATTTGATGGAACTGCTTTACTTGTATCCAATTCTGATGTAGGCAAACGAGTTAAACAGAGACAAACGATTCTTATATTAGTTTGCTCCGTGAAACAGACAGACCCATCAATTTTGGGAAGGAGGGAAATGGGGGTAGATAATCAAAAATCCGGACGTGAAGCGACAGGAAAATTGTGGGGATGGAGCTGAGAGGGGTAATGGGCGGTGAATAATCGAAACACAGGGTGGGCGCAAAGCGTCTGAAAAATATTGGGAAGGGGAGAAATGGGTGGGATATATTAAAAAATCCGGGCACGAAGCACCTGGAAAAATTGAGAGAGGGGAGAAAATGTGGAGTACATAATCAAAAATCAGGGGAGGACGGAAATGGGGGTTTTCGTAATTTTTTATTAAAATTGATAATATCATCCGGCTAATTCATTTGTTTTTGAAGTAGTGAAGAAACTTCATTTGAACTTTTTATAGATCTGTTCAAGGACTATAAAACTGTTCATATAAAACTTTTCAATATCTAACCTGGAGTGGTATAGATATACAAATCAGGAAAACGCAAAGTCGTCTCCACAATTTAATTTCACCATGTAGTGTAGTAAGATGGTAAAACAGCGAACGCTATCAATCAGTTGACCGTCACATAGTGCATGTTTCGGACCTACATAGATGAAAAAATGTTGTATAATATAATGTTATAATATGTATATAATATAATGTTATATAAATAGCTGATGATGGATCTATGTAGGTGCGAAACATGAACTACTATGTGACGGCCAACTGATTGATAGGTTTGCCGTTTTACCATCTTACTACACTAGGTGGTGATATTAAATTGTGGAGACGACTTTGCGTTTTACTGATTACTATTTTCAATATCTCCTTTCGTTTTCGAGTTTTTGGTGATTTTATACAGTGTCTGCCAGAATGTTGGAACCATATAGGAAACTTCTTTATTGATAGTTTCTCAGAAAATTTCATTCTTTATAAAAGTTGGTGCATTCATTTAGACTAAGTACGCTCATATCGGTTATTGCTAGTGGCGTGCGACTAAGAGAGAAACGGCCGATATTCTAAATTCACCATAGAGTAAAGTGTAAGTAAATGAATTAGCATAAATTATCTATCAAAGCAATAACCTGATCTAACAAAATCTTGAATAAGAGTAAAAATAAACAGTAATGGAAAAGATAATGAAATAAAGCCAGGATCCGTACAAAAATTAAAATTACTATTACTAATTGGTAGACTAAACTGGATAACTGGGAATATCATTCAATTGCAAATAACTTTTTTAAATAACATTTTTCGATATACTTTGCATACCAATAATGTCACTTTACTCCATAGTGAATTTAGATTAACGGCCGTTTTCAGCTTAGCCGCACGCCACTGGCAATAACAAATATGCGCGTACTTAGTCTAATTAAATGCACCAATTTTTATGAGGAATTCAATTTTTTGAGAAACTTGTAATAAAAAAGTTTCCCATATGGTTCCACCAGTTTGGCGGGCAATAGAAACAGTACAATTCTTTTATTCCAAATTTTTCCACTTTTTAATAGAGTTGGATGAAAACGGTTTGTAAATTTCGATGAGGCCTTTAAGTACGTATCCGAAACGATTTTCATTTATTCCATTAGTACCGTAAAACATCTCTATTTTCCAATTTTTTAAATATTTCCCAGACTATTGAGTTTACGGGAAAAATTTATGAACATTTTAGATTTTCTGAAGATGGTCAAAAGAGATGTCTTGGTAAATTGTAAAAATATCAACCGTTTCCAAGATATTTCGTATTTTCCAAAATGCAAATTTCGATTTTCAGAATTTTCAAGTTTTCCCGGTTTTCCGATCATTTTCGTAAAACATAGATTGAGTAGGATTTGTTCTTCTATTCGAGCTCTACCTGTCGCATTTTTCTAAATTTAATTTAAATGAACGGTTCGGCGTGTATAAATTTTTATTTATATCGAAATTTTTTCGGAAAATCGCCGAAAAATCCCTGTTAGCATTTTGCGATCATTCTCAAAAACCATACACTTCTGTAGGATATATTGAAGTATAACTTCAAGAAATGCGGAATGGATCAAATCAATCTCTGAACCTGTATCGAGGGAAGAAGAAACGAAAAAAACCGTAACATGTTTATGGATTTTCCGATGGTATAAAAAACTGAAAAATGTTGCTCTCGATTTATTAAAATAATTCAAATTTCAAAGCGATACCTCTAAGGTTTCGGAAAATATAAAGGTTCGAAGTGCTTATAGACCAGTGCTAATGCATATTTGAGGGAAAAAATGAGCAAAATATTCAAATGACGGGAAAAATAATTTGGAGTCGACATAATGGAGAAAGATGGAACAAGGGAACTTTTAGGGGTTGAAAGTGGCATTTTACGGTTTTTTGCGAAATACAACGAAAGTTGACCTCCTCTCGAAAAAAGTTTAATGACAAACTTGTTGATAATAAAAAGATCTACAACTTTTATAAGTGATATGATTCCACATTACCTCAAATTTCCCGGGAAAATCGGAAAAACCGATTTTTCAGTTTCTATTTATTTTTTCTCCCACAAATTTTTTATTTTTTTTCTCGTAATCTGGTGAAAATATAACTTATTTTGATTCAAGTAAGCTGTGATTGTTTTTTTTTTAGCAAAATACAGATTTTTCCTTTTATTTCGACATATTCCCTAAATCCGAAAAGTTTCACCGATAAAGTTCGTCTTTTCAAGGTCGCCAGCCGCCGTTTTTTCCGTTGAAGCGTCTATTTTTAGATTATGTAATAACAGAGTAGCACTACTATAGAAAAAAATTCTAGAAAACGTGAAAAAATTAAAAAACACATTTTCAAAAATATAAATCTATTTTTTTTTTATTTTTGTTCTAAAGTCATATTTATTTATTAAAATTGTTGAAATTAACATTTGAAACCTTTCGAGAATATTAATTTTATGTTACCTTAATAGGTACAAAGAATAAACATGGAATTAAATAATACACCAAGCATTAGAGCATAAATCGAGTGAGTTTCTAACAAAAATACTAGTAGAAAACCGACACGCCATCACATGAAAGATATATTCTGCTATGTTTCCGACTCACAACTGTCATTTATTCATTTGTTGAATACATTTAAATAACAAAAAACGTGTTTTTTTGAATTGTTTAGCTTATAAAATGAAAATTAATAGAGCGACGGTTGCTATAATGAAAAGAATTGAAATACGAACAAATTGGGATATTAAGGGCAGGGATTAGCGCAGTGGTTAAGCGCTCGCCTGGTAATCGAGAGATTGCAGGTTCGATTCCCAGACGGTGCGATCTTTTTTCATTTTCAGATGTGAAAGTATGAATGACTGAGGCTCGTGTCGGCTGGGAATAATCCTCCACGATTCACTGTTGCGTTAAAAATTAACAGTGCTGCTCCTAAAGTGGCATATGGAGTTAGTAACAAGGCCTATCCAGAACACATGGCTAATGACCATAGCAGTCGATGCCAAAACACCAAGGAAAAAAAATGGGATATTTTACGACTCTATCGGATCATTAGTAACTGAGAAAAACTGGAAAAATCGGAAAATTTTGCGATTTTTTGAAAAATTCTCAACCCCACCATTTTTCATTGGCCTTCCTCAGGAAAGTATTGAATCATGTGAACCTTATGTGTGCACAAAACAGGCGCTGTCGAATCGTTAGTTTTGGCGCAATTGCAATTTGAATTTTTTTGCACTATCATGCAGCGTGCCTGGACGTTCTAGTGATATGCCGATTTCATTTCTCAAACAGATTATGAAAGTAGAAGTATAGTACTACAAAACGCATATTCTCATTTTGCGCTACAATGGTACGAAAAGGGTGAAAAATGCATGCAAACATGACTGATAACGGCCGAGCCCGCGTTAGCTGCCGAATAGAAGGAGAGTACGGGTGATGAGGGGAATTCTTCTAATGAACGAGTTACGTGATAATACGCTTTCCCTTATCTTCCGGTCTCTCCTTCCACTCGACCGCTTTCACCAGCTCGGCCGTTTTCAGTAATGTTTGCAAGCATTTTTTCACCCATTTTACAGCATTTTAGAGCAAAATGAGGATATAAATTTTGTGGTACTGTACTTCTACTTTCAAAATCTGTTTTATGAATTGAAATCGAACTATTACTAGAGAATCCAGGCACGCTGCAAGATAGTGCAAAAAAAATTAAATAGCAATTGTGCCAAAACTAACTTTTCGTCAGAACCTGTTTTGTGCACACACAAAGTACCTACACATGATTCAATACTTTCATGAGAATGGCCAACCCTATTTCTTGAAAAATGGCGGAGTTATAAATTTTGATAAAATCTTTTAATTTTCCGGGTTTTTCAGGTTTTCCTCCGTTACTAATGATCCGAAAACATTTCATTTTGTTCGCATTTTAATTATCTACAATTATTTTCATGAGATCAACCAGATTGCTCTATTATTTTTAAATTTATAAGCAAAACAATTTAACAAAACACGTTTTTTGTTATTTAAATGTTCATAACAAATTATTAAATGACAGTTGCGAGTCGAAAACATAGCAAAAAATAACTGCGGACTTCAATGTGATGGTACAGTCGGTTTTCTACTAGTATTTTTGTTAGGAAAAAATGCTCCATTGATTGGCCTATAAGGATTTGATTATGATAGAAGAGTGAAAGGTGGTGAACTTTTGGGGGTAAAAATGGTTTCTCACGATTTGCAGCGAAAATTACCATATTACAAAAAAAATTTTAAAAAAAGTTGTTGGCAATAAAACGATCTACAGCTTATCAATTTAACATTTTTCCACATAACCTCAAATTTTCCGGGAAAATCGGAAAAACCGTTTTATTTAGTTTTAATTTTTTCTTGTGTAAAAATTGTATGTTTGTTGCAAAATTAAGTGGAAATATACATTTTTATGCTCTAAATCAGATGTTTTTTGCAATTCAAAGAAATTTTTTCTTTACATTCAAGTCACGTTCATTAAGTAGAAAACTGTTTATTGCAATAAAAATGTATTATTATATATTTACATTACAAACGCTCGAGAAAGTAAACTGAGGAAGTTAATTAATGATGCAATCAAAAGTTAATATTCGAAACACAATCATGTCCCAGCTTTGGCCTCTTCGATGGCTGCTCATTATCGGATGATTCATTATCTGATTCGTTTCGTTAATTACTTTTTGCTCGATTAGCTCTGTGAACACGTCGTACAACCGGGATCTGCATCTTTTAAGATTTCATTTCAGGGAAGTAGCTACTAGGAGCCGCCCCCTCTCCGAGTACTTCAAAGAGGTTCGATAAAATAAATATAAAAAGGTAGATTTCTACTAAGTTTTGCGACAAACATACAATTTTTACGTTTTTTCCGATTTTCCCGGATAATTTGAGATTACGTGGAAAAATGCCAACAACTTTTTTCTACAACTTCTTTTTGGAAGGAGGATAATTTTTGCTGCAAATCGTGAGAAACCATTTTTCTCCAAAAGTTCAACACCTTTCGCCCTTCTATCAAATCAAATCCTTAAAATCAAATATTTATTTATTCTCGAAAGGTTTCAACTGTTATTTCAATAATTTTAATAAATAGCTAAATGAGATTAGAACAAAAATTCAAAAAACAGATTTTTAAAAATTTGTTTTTTTTAATTTTTTCGCGTTTTCTACTCTTTTATTAAATAATATAAAATTAGACGCTTCAACGGAAAAAATGGCGGCTGGCGAGCTTGAAAAGACGAATTTTACCGGTGAAACTTTTCAGTTGAAAATGAGGTCGTTTTATCGGAATTTGTCTAAAAAAAGGAAAAATCTGTATTTTGCTACAAAAAAATTACAGCTTACTTGAAATGTAATAAGTTATATTTCCTCGAAATTTCGTAAAAACAAATTGATTAATTAAAAACTGAAAAATCGGTTTTTCGATTTTCTTGGAAAATTTGAGGTCATGCAACTTTGCTATTTATCTTTTTTCGATAGGAGCTCAACTTTCGTTGCCAATCGCGAAAAACCGTGAAATATACTTTGAACCCCTAAAAGTTCACCCGTTCCACCCCTTCTACATTTTCTCTACTCCAAATTACTTCTCCTGTAATCTGAACAATATTTAATTTCTTTCCCGCATTTATATTTTGTGGCTCCATCAACACTGGTTCATTATAACAGGCGGACGGAGCTACAGACAGATAGACCGACAGAATTTCTCCCCTGGAGGACCGAAGTATACAGTAGATAATTATTCCGTTTAAAAAACTGAAAGTGAGATAGGACCCCGCAAACTCCTTATGGAATTTGGGTCTCGGTGGATTTTTTTGAATTTTCGGTATGATGTAGTCCATGTAATTCTCAACCAATGCTACTTTTGCCCCAACCCAAAAAAATGAGCAGTTTTGCTGCTAGGGGGCGTTGAAATCACCCCTTGCGCAGATTAGACTATTTATTATTTAACCCGGTAACAATATTTTCACTTGTTTCATTGTTGCTAATGTTGCACAATATTGTAATGCTCTATAAAGAAAATTCTTACCCCCCCTTCTTCACCCAACTCCTATTACGAAACGCAAAAAAAATATTACTCGAGTTACTTTATATATCGTCGAATTTTTAAATAGGCCTGAATAAGGGAAATAGCAGTTTTTTATGATTATATACAGGGTGTTTCTTAATAAATGCGCAGGACTTCCGGATGTGATAGCTCGTTCAATAATATGAAGAAAAGTTTATATCAACTTACCCTCTAAAGTTCAACATTTTCGAGATACAGGATGTTGAAATTTAAAAAAAATATATAGTTTTTTTCGTATATCTCTGGAATCTTTTATCGCACAAAACACATATTTTGAATGCATTTTTTACTCATAATAGGCTATGTTTTGTGCAGATTTTTAAAAAATTCATAATTGAAGGCGTAGTGGATGTTTTTTTCTACAACTTCTACGCCACTGGAAAAAATATAATTTTGAGCCGCCTTCTTGAACCGCCAATGTTTTTTACACAAAAAAGGTATTCTTGGTCATAAGCTCTAAAGTTGACCGTTTTCGAGAAAAATCAACTTTCATGTTGAAAAACAAGGTACATTTTTTAAATAATTTTTTCCTAATTAAACAAAATTTATTTAAACGTTAGAACAAGTAACAAAACCAAACGTAGACTTCTTAATTGCAAAAAAAAACAGTAACAATCATACTCAGTTGAATTGTTGGAAATGTCCGCCGTTAGCTTCAATGCACGCAGCAATTTTTCGAGGAAAAAATATTATTTAAACAACATGAAAGTTGATTTTTCTTGAAAACGGTCATCTTTATATGATGAATAACTTAAACTACATCATACTGAAAATTCAGAAAAATTTATCGAAATTTTTTGGTTTTGTGTCATTTGGGGTGAGGGGGGATAATCATGAAAAACTGCTATTTCCCTTATTCAGGCATATTTAAACATTCGACGATACATTTGAAGGCATTCGAGAAATATTTGTTTTGCGTTTCGTAATAGGAGTTGGGGGAAGAAGAGGATGGGGTCAGAATATTTTTTTATGTCATACTAGTTCATTATTGTGTTTTTATTGCTTAGTTACCAACTATCTATGCCCGTGCGGGCATAAAGTTTACTTTATGGCCCGCGCGGGTATAAAGAGAAATAATTTTTTGTTTAACTTATTTAATAACCATTATTAATGAAGTTATATAGTAATATATGTATATATTCGATGAACATTATTTTGACGAATTAGCATAAAATTGGCAGTTCTGAAAAGATCCGGTGATAGTTAAGCTTCTTTAGACTTTTTTGGCAACAGATTTTCAGTTGCTTTCTTTGCTTTCTCAATAATTTCGTCAGGAATTCCAAAATCTTCTTTCATTTTGACACATATAAAAATTATTGTGATTTTATGACAATTACGTTTGTCAACATTCACCTAGCAACGATAGTGTCTACTATGATAAAATGGCAATGATATTAATTCAAATCAAATTTTTTAAAATACTGATTTGTATTGAGATTTGATTGCAATAACGAACTAGTATGACATAAAGTTATGTATGTACCGCGGGCATAAACAGATGTGTATACCCTCGGGCGACTTACAAACCCTCAGGCCAGAGGCCCTCGGGTTCGTAAAAAGTCGCCCTCAGGGCATACACATCTATTTAGACCCTTGGTAGGTACATAAATACCTATTATAAAACAGCACAATATTGTGCAACATAAGCAACAATGAAACAAGTGAAAATAATGTTACCGGGTTCACAAATAAATAGTCTAATCTGAGCAAGATGTGATTTCAACGCCCCCTAGCAGCAAAACTTCATTTTTTTGGGTTGGTGCAATGGTAGCATTGGTTGAGAATCACATGAACTACATCATACCAAAAATTCAAAAATCCACCGGGACCCAAATTCCATAAGGAGTTTGCGGCGTCCTTTATAACAAAGCAGATAATTTTTTTCACCAATGGAGGAAGGGGTCACTATTTAACTCATACCCGACATTAAAATAATCACTGATGTCCTCTATACTATTATTACTTTTTCTTACCACCAGATACAGAATGGATGAGACATGTGAGGGTAGTTAACCATATGTCTCACTTCTTCTTTTCTGCAAGCAGCAGAAGATTTGTAGTAGAGCTGGGTTAGAGGATGTGCCTTGTTGATTATGACCAGTTCACATAACTTTCTACGAGTATTGATAAAAATTCCCGTATCGATGATTTGTTTAACAATACTTTCTTCGGCATCGTATTTCAATTTGTAATCATGATAATCGGTTAGGGTCATGGTAGTATTATTTAACTGACGTCCGCAGAATGACTAACTGGTGTTGACGATTACTGTCATGAATTGTTTGAAAAAGAAATGAAAGACGTTATGGTATCTATAGTTACTTATCTGATATTTTGACACTGTTTAATTTTCTATTCAACTGTATACAGGGAGATTTACGTAGGGCGTGTATTATTAGGAGTTTTTCAACTTACAGCAAGGTTAGGTATGTGATTTCATATCTGACAATTTTTGACGTAGTATGTTTAGATTTTAAAACAACCGGCGGCAACTCTGCAGTTAATAACGTAAAAATTGTATGTCTCAAACTATTTGAAATTGAGAAATGTTAACAAAAATACTAGTAGGAAACGGACTATGCCAGTCCTTAGTTATAGTCTGTTATGTTATCGACTTAAATAACAAAAAAAGCGGTTTTTAAAATTGATTTCCCTATAAAATGAAAAGTAATAAAGCACCAATGGAAGGAATTGTAGATAATTGAAATGCGAACAAAATGTGATGTTTTACGACCCGGTCGGATAGTTAGTAACGGAGAAAAACTGGAAAACCCGAAAAAAGTAGGATTGGCCTTTCTCATGAAAGTATTGAATCATGTGTTCTTTATGTGTGCTGTCGGATCGTTAGTTTTGGCAAAATTGCAATTTAAATTTGTTTTTGCACTATCTTGCAGCGTGCCTGGATCCTCTACTGATATCCCGATTTCATTTCTCAAACAGATTATGAAAGTAGAAGTATAGTACTACAAAACGTATATTCTCATTTTGCGCAACAATGGTGCGAAATGGGTGAAAAATGCATGCAAACATGACTGAAGACGACCTAGCCGGCGTTAGCTGCCGAGTGGACATAAAGTGCACATTATTCAATACTTTCATGAGAAGGGCCAACCCTATTTCTTGAAAATGGTGGATTAATAAATTTTTTGAAAAATCGTAAAATTTTCCGGTTTTTCCGGTTTTCCTCCGTTACTATGATCCGATCGGGTCGTAAAATATTTCATATTGTTTGTAAATCAATAATCTACAATTATTTTCATCGGAGCAACCAGATTGCTCTAGCAGTTTTCATTTTATAAGCAAAAGAATATAATAAAACATGTTTTTTGTTATTTAAATGTTTATAACAAATTAATAAATCTGTGGTAGAAGTCCATTATATCTCAAAGTGGAGTGGTATGGATATACAAATCAGTAAAACGCAAAGTCGTCTCCACAATTTAATTTCCCATCTAGTTCAATAGGATGGTAAAACGGTGACTGACCGCTATCAATCAGATAGCCGTCCAAAAGTAGAAGTAGTACATGTTTCGATCCTATATAGGACCATCATCAGCTATTCAAGAAAATTCTACAATAGAAGAAAGACTATGTACTAAAGACAAACAAGGTCAATATAAGATTACTTACATGGAGAAGAAAATTAATGTTGTGAAACAAGTATCTATCTAATTGTTTAAAAAATTAGTATTAAATATAGTTAAATAACCACATGGTTAATTATTTGTGGTGTTTGAATAACCAAAATTTTTTTAACGAAAACAACAAAAGTAAGTATAGGTAGGGGAGGCTGTAAGGCCTTGGGTCCCCTTAATCCTATAGGGGAAATAAATGACTTAAACATCGATCAAAATTATAAAATCAATACACGTGATTATTGTTATTGACTGAACAGAACGGCAAGTGACAGCTGACAGCACAGCCGGAACCACTGTCATGAATGCTCCCATGTCAAAATTGACACAGAACAGTGGAACGAGACCATCACTCACAGAACAAGAGAAGGAAAATTCCAACGATACTATTCCAAGCAAGAGGATCTCAAGCCACCCGACTGTAGCAATAACAAGAGGAGAATCCATACAACGGAAAATTAAGGAACTGAAAGAATTACCACAGAATAGCTACTCTAATCCACACCATGGAGTGAGAAACCCACCTACCAACCATCACACGAAGGTCGAACATCCTCACAGAAGTAGACAGATCGGGTTTAGTACTATCGAACAAATCCCTCATGGCCACACTGAAAGTGTGATAGCACTTGTGTAGAAATGAAGGACCAGTGGGACAGAGACAAACCTGCTGCTACAGTACACTCCACGAAAGAACGTCCGTCGTCCGCGAACGAACAGAAGTAGGACAACCCACACCACAGAGCAGACAGAACAGCTATTGTACACCAACTTATAAGCGATGAAGATACAATATTTGTTCTGTTTAATTTGTGGAGAACCAAGGCAGGAACAAGAATCTAGTTTTTTAGAAAATTGAGAGAATTAAAGAACTTTTTGCAATCAAACTGTGTTTGTTCATTGAGGGAAACGATATTAGGATTGTTGATGGCCGAGTTAATTTCCAAGATTTCAAGGAAATTAAGTAAGGCACCTTTTTGGCAAACATGTAGAATATCTAAATCTGAATTTATGTCAAAATTATGGTTGTAGTTAAGAATATGGTTGGAGAAAGAACTTTTAGTATTATAATCAACTATATGTGGGTTTCTAGAGCTCTCAATGAGTTTGACATGTTCCAGAACTCTTGTTTTTATTTTCCTACCACTTTGTCCTACATATTGGGCGGGACAATCTGGTTGAGAGCAAGAGATTCTGTAAACACCTGACTTGTGAGAAATAGGAACTTTATCTTTAGTATTAACCAACACTTTGGAAATAGAATCTGTAGTGTAAAACGAGACATTAATGTCATTGCCGAACCTTTTAAAAATATTTGAAATATCAAGTGAAACTTTCCCTAAGTAGGGAATAGAGCAATATTTGTTGGAATTCGAAATAGGAGTTAAACTACGGTTAAGAGATTTTAATCTATGTTTATTGTAGATACTATTAATTAAATGGAAAGGGAAACCATTATTGTGGCCTATTTGCCTAATAATGTTCAGTTCCTTGTTGAAATTTTCGGGTGACATAGGAATGTTAAATAATCTATGATAGAGAGAGTTAAATGCTGCGAATTTGTGTGAGTAAGGATGAAACGAAGAGAAGGAGATGACTGAGTCTGTGTGGGTAGGTTTTCTGTAAATTGAAAAATCGAGTTTAGAATCTTTAATGTTAATCAATAAATCCAAGAACGGAATAGAACTATCTTTAGATAACTCCATAGTAAAACGTATCGATGGGTGTAAAGAATTTAGAAAATCTAATAAAAGGTTTACTTCATGAGTATTGCCATCGAAAAGTACAATGCAATCGTCAACATATCTGTACCAAAACATGATTTGGTTAAATAGTGGGAACAATTTGAGGTTATGTTCTATATCAGCCATGAAAATTTCCGCAAGAAGAGGGGATAAATTGCTACCCATAGCTAGGCCAGAAATTTGTGAATAGAAATCATTATTAAACTGGAAAAAGTTCTGTTGCAAAACCGTGTTCAGTAGAGAACATATATTGAGGACATGGAAAGATAAAACATCTGATTTGAATAATAAGTCCCTTACTAACCTAATGCAGTCTTCAGGAGGAATACTGCATTGATGTTGTCAATTTGTTTCCCAGTATTTCTCCTGAAGACTGCATTAGGTTAGTAAGGGACTTATTATTCAAATCAGATGTTTTATCTTTCCATGTCCTCAATATATGTTCTCTACTGAACACGGTTTTGCAACAGAACTTTTTCCAGTTTAATAATGATTTTTATTCACAAATTTCTGGCCTAGCTATGGGTAGCAATTTATCCCCTCTTCTTGCGGAAATTTTCATGGCTGATATAGAACATAACCTCAAATTGTTCCCACTATTTAACCAAATCATGTTTTGGTACAGATATGTTGACGATTGCATTGTACTTTTCAATGGCAATACTCATGAAGTAAACCTTTTATTAGATTTTCTAAATTCTTTACACCCATCGATACGTTTTACTATGGAGTTATCTGAAGATAATTCTATTCCGTTCTTGGATTTATTGATTAACATTAAAGATTCTAAACTCGATTTTTCAATTTACAGAAAACCTACCCACACAGACTCAGTCATCCCCTTCTCTTCGTTTCATCCTTACTCACACAAATTCGCAGCATTTAACTCTCTCTTTCATAGATTATTTAATATTCCTATGTCACCCGAAAATTTCAACAAGGAACTGAACATTATTAGGCAAATAGGCCACAATAATGGTTTCCCTTTCCATTTAATTAATAGTATCTACAATAAACATAGATTAAAATCTCTTAACCGTAGTTTAACTCCTATTTCGAATTCCAACAAATATTGCTCTATTCCCTACTTAGGGAAAGTTTCACTTGATATTTCAAATATTTTTAAAAGGTTCGGCATTAATGTCTCGTTTTACACTACAGATTCTATTTCCAAAGTGTTAGTTAATACTAAAGATAAAGTTCCTATTTCTCACAAGTCAGGTGTTTACAGAATCTCTTGCTCTCAACCAGATTGTCCCGTCCAATATGTGGGACAAAGTGGTAGGAAAATAAAAACAAGAGTTCTGGAACATGTCAAACTCATTGAGAGCTCTAGAAACCCACATATAGTTGATTATAATACTAAAAGTTCTTTCTCCAACCATATTCTTAACTACAACCATAATTTTGACATAAATTCAGATTTAGATATTCTACATGTTTGCCAAAAAGGTGCCTTACTTAATTTCCTTGAAATCTTGGAAATTAACTCGGCCATCAACAATCCTAACATCGTTTCCCTCAATGAACAAACACAGTTTGATTGCAAAAAGTTCTTGAATTCTCTCAATTTTCTAAAAAACTAGATTCTTGTTCCTGCCTTGGTTCTCCATAAATTAAACAGAACAAATATTGTATCTTCATCGCTTATAAGTTGGTGTACAATAGCTGTTCTGTCTGCTCTGTGGTGTGGGTTGTCCTACTTCTGTTCGTTCGCGGACGACGGACGTTCCTTCGTGGAGTGTACTGTAGCAGCAGGTTTGTCTCTGTCCCACTGGTCCTGCATTTCTACACAAGTGCTATCACACTTTCAGTGTGGTAATGAGGGATTTGTTCGATAGTACTAAACCCTATCTGTCTACTTCTGTGAGGATGTTCGACCTTCGTGTGACGGTTGGTAGGTGGGTTTCTCACTCCATGGTGTGGATTAGAGTAGCTATTCTGTGGTAATTCTTTCAGTTCCTTAATTTTCCATTGTATGGATTCTCCTCTTGTTATTGCTACAGTCGGGTGGCTTGAGATCCTCTTGCTTGGAATAGTATCGTTGGAATTTTCCTTCTCTTGTTCTGTGAGTGATGGTCTCGTTCCACTGTTCTGTGTCAATTTTGACATTTATTTAAGTCATTTATTTCCCCTATAGGATTAAGGGGGCCCAAGGCCTTACAGCCTCCCCTACCTATACTTACTTTTGTTGTTTTCGTTAAAAAAAGTTTGGTTGTTCAAACACCACAAATAATTAACCATGTGGTTATTTAACTATATTTAATACTAATTTTTTAAACAATTGATATATACTTATTTCACAACATTAATTTTCTTCTCCATGTAAGTAATCTTATATTGACCTTGTTTGTCTTTAGTACATAGCTTCTATTGTAGAATTTTCTTGAATAGCTGATGATGGTCCTATATAGGATCGAAACATGTACTACTTCTACTTTTGGACGGCTATCTGATTGATAGCGGTCAGTCACCGTTTTACCATCCTATTGAACTAGATGGGAAATTAAATTGTGGAGACGACTTTGCGTTTTACTGATTTGTATAAATTAATAAATGACAATTGCGAGTCAAAAACAAAACAGAATATAACCACGGATTATCTTCCATGTTATGGCACAGTCGTTTTTCTACTAGTATTTTTGTTGCGAAAAAATGCTCTATTGATTGGCCTATATGCTGGACAATTTTTTTCCGTGTGGGAACAGACAATTTTCAAATATTGCAATCCAAAGTTGTATGAGTAATTTTTATTTAGCATTCACATTAGCACTCTTACGGATGACTCTCAGAAGTGTCCAGGAGACTTGCGTGAACCAGGAATGACGAAGATCTTACATTTTAACGTGCGATCCCAAGCACGGCCCAATACTCCTACTGAAAATATCCGTCGGCTATCCAAACTGCTGTAACGGAACCAAAGGTTGCTTGACTTTTTGAGAGACATCGCCCCACTTATCAACTAGTCGTCTTCTCGACTGCTCAATTTTATTTTCTTTATGTTTTGATTCTCACGGAATCAATCAATCAATCAAAGAACATCGTGGGAGCCGAGGGAAAGTAGGACTTGGTGTTCTTCTTGAATTTCTGCAGGCTGTATGCCTCAGGGAACACCTTCCTAGGCAGTGAGTTTTTCAAGTTATACCGTTCGTTGGAAGAACGCGTACTCTGGTACCGCTAACAATGGACCGATTGATAATTTTTCAGAAGATTATCGTCCATGAAAATATCTGTAAAACAGAGACAGATCGCCAACATTTATGCGATATTCCAGAGAAGTGAGTGAGCTTGCAAGTTCAGCATCACCGACGAGACGAATGGCTCTTTTTTTGGACAGAATCTAAAAGTTTCAGTAGGTCAACTGACAGGAAATTAAATAGCTCTTGGCACGAAATAGAAAACCAAGTTTTTGAGATTCACTTTTGGCAATGGACCTCATATGGCTTTCCCATGACAGGGTACTGCTGATGGTAATATAACGAACATCGAAATGGGGGACTTTATTGGTATGGACACTACTGACATGATTACGTTGGCCACTATGAGATCGGCCTTTCTAGAGAGGACATGCTTGGATTTTATTTGCCTTGAATTATACCAAGGTGTTGGATCCCCATTCTAGTATTTTTGTTAGATCCACATTTAAATCGATCACCACATTACTTCCTTGTTCTCAGATGAAACTCCAACAACCACCACGTGATCTGTCAGAGAGAAAGCTGGATAGCAAAGAAAACAACTGAGGGGCATGCCATAAGATGGAAGCTTGGAGTATCTGGTGCCAAACGCGATAAGCAAGCAGGTCACCAGTTGATCTTCGATGACGGAAACCATATTGTGTATCATTCACAATTCCTGATCAAGTTTCAATTCAAGTTTCAAGTTTATTCAAGTAATATATTTTTAACAATTTTAACAATTTAATTTTAATGTATCGGTATAACAATTTTTATGGTAGTATGCTGTTTATTTTGTCTTCTAAAGTGGTATTTTGTGAACTGAAGTGGATATGATTTAGACAAATCAACTTCTTTTTGGTTTATTGTTCGAGTGATTGACAAAGGTTTCACAATATCAAAATTTGTTATATCTAATTACAAAGTCGAAAAATTTGGGATTTATTTTTTTATGTTGGAGATTTCCCTCAGTTGAAGTGGTAGTGAATTAAAGAATTTTGGTCCGTAGTAAAAAACGTATCTTTGTGAGTGAGTCTTCTTGAAAAGTGGTATGTCCAGTTTCCGATTTAACGTATTTCTAGTAATTCTAGAATTATCCGACAGGATTGTTTCAGTATTTTCAAATGTCCATAGAAGGCATTGTTGAACATATCTACATAAATTTGTTGTGTGGAGAATAAACCTTTATGTAATATTATTTTTAGTATAGTATTTTGCGATGTTTGCAGACTTTTTATACATTGATGAAATATCCACCCCATACATCAATGCAATAAAGCAGGATTGATTCTACTATATACATATAGTGCCTTATATACTAGCAATATATTTTTTAAATGCAATTGTCCCTAAGGCTGTAGAATTTAGCTATCATGTCTTTTGATTACTATTGAAACCTGTTCATCCCATCTCATATGTTGGTCCAATATTTCAATGGAATATGTTTTTTTCTATTTTAGGACATATACAGCTCTGGTGCTCACAGTTTTATGAATATTCAGCATTTTTCTTATGGTTGATCTTCAGAAGTGAGGGAAAAAGTGATGTATTTGCTTTTGTTTGTAGTTGGTAAAATTCGATCATTTCCATCATCTGAGCAGTGCAGTACCGTTGTAATGTATGATAAATAATTGTATTTTTTTCGGTAGGAAATTTATTGTATAATTGTCGAATGACCATACAAAATATATTTTTCGTGAAACCACCGACTTATTAGCAGCGAAGAAGTTACATTTTAATGTGGAATAATAGAATAATTCAGTTTTCTCAGCAAGGTACCTACCTATGTACAGTTGTGTGCAAAACGTGCAAACGTGCAAAACGTCGTACAAGGTACGACACTAATTGAGACATTGCACTAATTCCACTAGAAAAATGTTAAAAGCGCATTACTGAAGAAATATTTTGAATTTTGACACAACTTGTCAAAGTCGATAAGAAGTTTAATAATTTAGATTGACAAGCCTGGCTCCCATTATCCCATTGGCGAAAGAAAATAAGATCGCAGCGCCACCTATAGCAAGACTTTGAACTACGAATCACGGACAAAGGTTTTTGACTTTACACGTGTTTATATGGCGTTTTGACGATCTGTACTCCTAATTTCAAACAATTTGGGAAAATTTGTGATTTCTCTACCTAACTAAAAAGTGATTGTGTTTCTATTGAAAGACTCTAAAGAACGTTTCAGTCAGGTGATTTAAAGGAATTTGATCTCCGATTAGTTTTGAATGCTTCTGCAATTCAAGGTTGCATGGCGATTTGATGATCTGTTCTCCTATTTTCAAACAATTTGTGAAAATTTGTGATTTCTTCAACTGAAAAGTTATTGTGTTTCTATTACAAGACTTGAACGATAGTTTCAGTGTACTTTACAAATATTTTACGTGTTTTTTGAAGTCATGATTTGACCGAGGTGATCTTAGCTCCCGGCCGGCCAGCTCCAAGCGCCACTCTTCCACCACGGTCATATATTTTCATAAATTCCATTCTCGCTTGTTTAGATCGATGTACTGGCAATGTTTGGAAATTCTTATTCTACCTGCCGAAGAGTATCAACTAATACCGAAACAATTTCAATTCCAATTTGAATCTTCGTCCTACAGTATTTAAAATATTCCCAAATCTCACATTGAATAATCACATCGTAGATTGTTGTTATAATTGATTTGATAATGTAAACGACCATTGTGATTCATGGGTTTATTCATGGGATGAGAAGATACCTTGGGACAGGGCAGTCTAGTATTGGCTTTCAAAGCGGTTGTTAGTTATATTTACGTTGGGGGAATATATGGTGTAACTAATCATTTTGTGTATTTTTACTTTGTTATTCGAAAGAAAGGGATTATTCTACATATTCTACAATAAGAGGTTTTATAGAGATAATCCAATCAATTAATTCTGATGGAATAATCGAAGGCTAGCTGCATAATAGAAGGGCCAACTTTGTGGCTTCGGGATTGGGCTGCCACGAACAAAAACATCAGCTGATGATATAGGGAATGAAAGAACTATTCAGGCAAACATTTTCGTTTGAATATATCTCCTCACACCCCCGTGGGCCAGCTTCATGAACGGAAATGAAGATTTTCATAGAAATAGAATTCAGGAAAGTCACAATACTTCGTTCACACATATCTCTCCCAAAAGTAGATAAGCATAGCGCTCCAACAAATTTCAATATTTTTTTTTGGGGTTGTGAATAGGCGGCCACGAACAACAATGAACTGGTTATATAGAGACATGAAGGAAGTATTCAGGCAAAAATGTTTGTTCACTTATATCGCTCCATGAATCGAAAAGTAGATATTCATGGCGCTTGACCAAATTTCAATATTTTTTTGGGGTTGTGCATAGGCAGCCACGAACAGTTATAAGCTTATTATATAGATGAATAGAATGATTACTAAGACTAAAAATGTTTTTTCACCTATATCGCTCCCAAAGGGCCAGCTCCACGATTCGAAATATAGATATTCATGGCGATCGAACAAATTTCAATATTTTTTTTTAAGTTGTGAATAGGCGGCCAAGAACAAATATAAGCTGATCAAATAGAGCCATGTAGGGAGTATCCTGGCAAAAAATTTTGTTCACATGTCATTCTCCCAAAGGGCCAGCTCCATGAATCGAAAAGTAGATATTCATGGCGCTCGACAAAATTTCAATATTTTTTTTTGGGGTTGTGCATAGGCGGCCACGAACAATTATAAGCTTATTATATAGATGAATAGAAGGAATATTCAGACAAGAAATGTTTGTTCACCTATATCTCTCCCAAAGGGCCAGCTCCACGAATCGAAAAGTAGATATTCATGGCGATCGGACAAATTTCAATGTTTTTCATGCGGGGGGTTGTGCATAGACCGCCACGAACAATTATATATAGGTGAACAAACATTTTTTGTCTGAATAATCCTTCTATCCATCTATATACTAAGCTTATAATTGTTCGTGGCCCCCTATGCACAACCCGCAAAAAAAATATTGAAATTTGGTCGAGCGCTATGAATATCTACTTTTCGATTCATGGAGCTGGCCCTTTGGGAGAATGACATGTGAACAAAACTTTTTGCCAGGATACTCCCTTCTTGTCTTTATTTAATCAGCTTATATTTGTTCTTGGCCGCCCATTCACAACTTCAAAAAAAAATGTTGAAAATTTTTCGATCGATATGAATATCTACTTTTCGATTCATTGAGCTAACCCTTTGGGAGAATGATATGTGAACATAAATGTTTGACTGAATACCTCCTTCATGTCTCTAATCAATCAGCTTATTTTTGTTCTTGTCCGCCTATTCACAACCCTCCAAAAAAATTATTGGAATTTGGACGAGTGCCATGAATATCTACTTTTCGATTCATGGAGCTGGCCATTTGGGAGCGATATATATCCATATAATAATCTCATAATTGTTCGTGGCCGCCTATTCACAACCCCCCAAAAAATATATTGAAATATTTTCGTTCGCCATGCATATCTATTTTTCGATTCTTGGAGTTTGCCCTTTGGGAGCGATATAGGCGAACAGACATTTTTTGTCTAATATTCCTTCTATTCATCTATATAATAAGCATATAATTGTTCTTGGCCGTCTATGCACAACCCCTCAAAAAAATATTGAAATTTGGTTGAGCGCTATGAATATCTACTTTTCGATTCATGGGAGAATGACATATGAACAAAAATTTTTGCCAGGATACTCCCTTCATGTCTCTATTTGATCAGCTTATATTTGTTCTTGGCCGCCCATTCACAACTTTAAAAAAAATATTGAAATTTTTTCGAACGCCATGAATATCTATCTACTTTTCCATTCATGGAGCTGACCCTTTGGGAGAATGATATGTGAACACAAATTTTTGACTGAATACCTCCTTCATGTCTCTAATCAATCAGCTCACTTTTGTTCTTGTCCGCCTATTCACAACCCTCCAAAAAAATTATTGGAATTTGGACGAGCGCCATGAAAATCTACTTTTCGATTCATCGAGCTGGCCATTTGGGAGCGATATAATTGAACAAAAATTTTTTTCTGAATAATCCTTCTATTAATCTATATATTAATCTCATAATTGTTCGTGGCCGCCTATGCACAACCCCCCAAAAAAATATTGAAATCTGTTCGTTCGCCACGCATATCTCCCTTTGGGAGCGATATAGGTGAACAAACATTTTTTGTCTGAGTAATCCTTCTATTTATCTATATAATAAGCTTATAATTGTTCGTGGCCGCCTATGCACAACCCCAAAAAAAATATTGAAATTTGGTCGAGCGCCATGAATATCTACGTTTCGATTCATGGAGCTGGTTGGGATCGATATGAGTGAACAAAAATGTTTGCCTGAATACTCCCTTCATGTCTCTATATAACCAGTTCATTGTTGTTCGTGGCCTCCTATTTACAACCCAAAAAAAAATATTGAAAGTTGGTGGAGCGCCACGCTTATCTACTTTTGGGAGGGATATGTGTGAACGAAGTATTGTGCGTGAATACTACTTTCATTCTTCTATATGATCTGTTGACTTTCCTGAATTCTATTTCTATGAAAATCTTCATTTCCGTTCATGAAGCTGGCCCACGGGGGAGGGAGGAGATATATTCAAACGAAAATGTTTGCCTGAATAGTTCTTTCATTCCCTATATTATCAGCTGATTTTTTTGTTCGTGGCATCCCAATCCCGAGCCACAAAGTTGACCCTTCTATTATGCAGCTGGCCTTCGATTATTCCATCAGAATTATTTGATTGGATTATCTCTATAAAACCTCTTATTGTAGAATATGTAGAATAATCCCTGTCTTTCGAATAACAAAGTAAAAATACACAAAATGATTAGTTACACCATATATTCCCCCAACGTAAATATAACTAACAACCGCTTTGAAAGCCAATACTAGACTGCCCTGTCCCAAGGTATCTTCTCATCCCATGAATAAACCCATGAATCACAATGCTCGTTTACATTATCAAATCAATTATAACAACAATCTACGATGTGATTATTCAATAGAAGATGCAAATTGAAATTGAAATTGTTTCGGTATCAATTGATACTCTTCGGCAGGTAGAATAAGAATTTCCAAACATTGCCAGTACATCGATCTAAACAAGCGAGAATGGAATTTATGAAAATATTTGACCGTGGTGGAAAAGTGGCGCTTGGAGCTGGCCGGCCGGGAGCTAAGATCACCTCGGTCATGATTTGTGAGTTATTGATCTGATTCATTCTGTTGATTAAGGATATTTCCATACTTGATTTCTGTTTCTGTTCGTATTTTTTTGGTTTATACTGTTGATAGACTGCCAAATATGGGAAAATACAATCCTAGTTGTTCAGTCCCAGGATGCAAGACATATGGCAAGAAGGAAAATGTGGGATATCACAAATTTCCCCCAAAAATAAAAGCAAGGTTAAAGAATCACCAATTGGTTCGACCAGATTGAAGAAATTGACCAAAGGAAAGCATGGATTTTGAAACTGAAAATTGGCTAGCTAAATAATATCGAAGTATATGCTTGTTTTACAAACAGACTGATGAATGAATCAGATCAATAATTGATCGCAAATCATGACCTCCAAAAACAAGTAAAATATTTGTAAACTACACTGAAACTATCGTTCAAGTATTTTAATAGAAACACAATAACTTTTCAGTTAAAGAAATCACAAATTTTCACAAATTGTTTAAAAATAGTAGAACAGATCATCAAAACGCCATACAACCTTGAATTGCAGAAGCATTCAAAACTAATCGGAGATGAAATACCTTTGAATCACCTTACTGAAACGTTCTTTAGAGTCTTTCAATAGAAACACAATCACTTTTTAGTTATAAAAATCACAAATTTTCACAAATTGTTTGAAAATAGGAGTACAGATCGTCAAAACGCCATATAAACACGTGTAAAGTCAAAAACCTTTGTCCGTGATTCGTAGTTCAAAGTCTTGCTATAGGTGGCGCTGCGATCTTATTTTCTTTCGCCAATAGGTAACTACTGTACGACTTTTTTGTGCACACAACTGTACCTTCTTGTTAGGTACATCATGAGTTCATTATAGACTACAAGCCCAGGCCATTTTTGGAGGGGTCATTTGACCCAGCATGAAATATATTCAGAATGATAGTGCCATACGAAACAACTCCTTTTCGCACTGTGCCGTCAGTTGTGAGCGGTGCAGATGAGTACCTACGCAGGTAAAAGAACTTTCCACCGAGTGGTGAGATTTTTCGAGAAAAGATTCTTGTACGGCATTCCTCAAGATGATAGATCACTGAAAAATAATCAAATAGGACCTAATGCCGTACAAAAAGAACGGTACTGAAAGCCAGGAATTTTTTTATTTTCCGCAAATTTTTCTTATGAATTCAGGTGATTTATTACTGTACGGCATTTGTATAATTCATTTGTATTACTACATAGATTCATTTTTTAGCATATTTACATATTTGCCGGTGCAGGGGTGGGGAGCCCCGCACGCAAATTCATACTTAGACCTGTATGTTTCAAGATCATTGGAAAATGTACGGCATCGGTTCCACATTATTATTCAACATATAACATTAGTTTCAGAAATTATGCCGTCTAAAAATTTTGGTGCATAAAATTAATTAAAAAATAAAATGAAAAATTACCTCTATTTGGGGGGTTGAATCTTATATTGTTCAAAGAAAGATTATAAATGCCTGTACGGCAACCGATTTTCAGACTACATATTTTTGGTTTTTGTAATAGCAGGTTATAATTGATGAAACTAAATAGAAATATGAATAAAAAAAATGCACTGTGATTTATTATAGAAGTAATTTTTAGAATATCATTGCTTTTTCAATTTCTCAAGCATCCCTAAACAAAAAGAAATTGATGGATGATGAACTGCCATTAAGGCCAATCCGGTTAGCCTCTGTTGCACACAAGACTTCCGTAGATAGGTTTTTAGGCGTCTAAGTGCGGAAAATGACCTTTCCGGAGTGCACGTGCTTACTGACAGAGTCGACAAGATGTTCAAAAACATAAATGTTGGGAGACAATAGCCTGTTGCACTCTCCGACAGCCTTGATGTCGCAAGAAGGCCATTCCGAAGGGCTTTTGCCCTGCCAAAACAATTTCCATAGTTGAAATTCGCCTTGTGCCTCGTCTAGTTCCACCCTCCGAGCAATAAAAGATATAGAGGTGCCAGTTCTATATAAACAACACATATTGATATGAAAGCTGCATACCGCTATCCTTTGTTATGATTTGTAGGTGAGGGGGAGATTTGTTATTGTTTTGAAAACTGGAGCTAAGCTTAGAACCAGTGGCGTGCTAATACATTATAATAATTATTATTATTCATTTATTCACCCAAGAAACATTAAATGTTTTTATATATTATTAATTAGATACGTTTGCTGCAGACAAATTTGTTATCACATGTATCGGCATCGATAGACGACCACATGCCTGGTTGGAAAGCAAGTTTGTTAGTTAGCTGCAACCCTGACGTCTAATGTTCGGAATGCGCACCAACCACCAGCAGTAGTGCTGTAGGTCTCCCTGCTGATGAAAAGTGAATGCGCTTCCAATGAAAACAAAGTCGCCCTGGAGCGCCACGGCAAATAAAAGCTGCCCTGGAGCGCCACGGCAAATAAAAGCAGGCATGTACCCGCACAGTCTGTGCCTTTGGGTACACTCTACGAGTGTTGTCAAAAAATAGTAACATGTTCTTACGTTAATACAATAAATTTTTGGATTAAACTCTTCCTATCATACAAATGGCAACATTTCCTAAATAGTTGTATAAATAACTTATACATAAAAATAATTCATAATGAATATGTAGTGGACAAATAGTTATTTATGTAACAGGTGCAACAATAAGTGACTGTTTATTGTACATTATTGTACATGTGATAATTTTCAACACGCTACGTGTACTAACACAGCATACGCTAATTCTTTTACGATCATTGAAAAAATAGACTTTCATCCGTCAATGTTGAATATGAAAAAGTAGTGCTTATTGCTGTGGGGCAATAGGAATTAAATTGCAAGTCGTTATCAAGTTATCATACACTTGATAACGACTGTAGATTTTAACAGTTGAAACGTCGTGAATAAAATTGCAGAGAATTGAATTTTTCTTTCTTCTTTTTTAGACAATGTAAGTCCAGAATAACATTACTCAAAGTGAAACATTGTCAACTACTTTCATAAAAACGATAGCAATGTTGTTGCCAATTCTTGCGCGTTCACGTGGTAAAGTCTTGTTCGTACCCTCACAAATTTCGCAATTTTTCTGCGAATAAAATGGCTGCATCAACGATTGGTCCGGCATGACTGGCAGCCATTTTATTCGCAGAAAAATTGCGAAATTCGTGAGGATATAAACAAGACTTCACTTGAACGCGCGAGAACTGGCAACAACGTTGCTGTCGTTCGTTATTCGCCTGTTGTCGCTGTCTACGATAATTTTGTATTTCGAGTAATGATTCTGGTGCTGTCATCGTAGAAGACGAAGATGCTTCAAACTTTGGGAACAGTGCCAGTTGCAGAGCTATCATCCTTAATATCTTTCAACGCTGGAAGGAGTTGGAATCCACTAAATGAACGAATTTGTTAGAAAACTTCATGTTTGCTGTTGTTTTGCGAAAAAAAAACCTTATATTGGTCCAATGAACATGAAATATTGAATAAATATGATTAATCAGATACGTGCTGGAAGCATTTGATTTGATAATCAGTACGAATTTTGCACTCCGGAAACTCTCAAACTGCGCTCAAATTCTTACTGGTAAGAAAAATATTTTGAAGAAAACTGAAAAATATTACCTTATCATCGCATCAGATGAAGATTTGTCATAAAATGCCAAGACTGGTAATGCTCCTTTACTGATTATAGTTCTACAACCTGACCGAAAAATATGGTGAGGCCAAAAGTGGTTAGAACAGATAACTGACTATTTCTAAGAGAGTGATGCACACCACAACTGGGCAATTGCTCTATTGCTTGGTAACCTGAAAATATAATCCGAACCAATGTCAAAGTATCATAAGGAATATGAGAGAACGGAATTATTGTCTTGACAATCATTATACCTACGTAACCCGTTCATTAAATTTTAAACTTGTGATGATATACAGTGTTTCGTTTAAAATCAAGAAGTTCATGTCCACGTACGGTTTAACCGGAAGCAACATTTTTATTCAAATGGAAACATCGAAAACTTCTGATGAACAGGTTATGTGATAATCCCTGTATACAAACAAAACATTCCAGTACCCAGCAGATTGGGTCTATAGCTAGTGACTTATAATTTGAATTCGTTTTTGAAGAGTTGAGTTTGCTTACTTATTTATGTTTCAGTGTACCTACTGCAACAAGTATTTTCCTATTTATGAATAGGTAATCAATTCTCAAAGTACCAAGTTACTTTAAGCTATTTCAACAAAAAGTATATTTTTGTCTCACAATCGGGAATCAGTAAAAATCAACTTTAATAATACTACTAAAAACTAAGTAGGATATGCCCATCAAACTTGGTATATGCCATGCTGCGACGCCCATGTTTTGATTTGATACTTACTTGTGGAATGTTTGTTTAGTGCTTGATAACTTTTTCAGCCCACAAACTTCACTCGTTTTCGCCATTTCGCAGAGATAAGGTCTCTAATATAACAATTCAACAATCCAACACAACACTTCTACCACTTATTAAAATTAAAACAATTATACAAATAGGCTCAAATTCAAACTGAACTGACAAGACGATAAATAAGTTGTCAACGCATGTAAACAAACTAGATCGCCAAGTTAAGAGTGAATAACAATACGGAATTCCAACCTGATTAATGAGTGGAAACGGAAATATCCGATAATGTTCTTTTTAACATGATCCGAGCATAGATATTTATAAACAACGTCGGGTATGTTGCTTTCAAGAAAGAGACACGAAAGCTCTCTATATCTTTTATTGCTCGGAGGTTCCACCATGTCCTCGGACATCATCCTCTCTTGGGGATCGCGTTTCCATTTCGGAATATACTGTAGGTATAAGAGTATACATAGCAGCCAACACTTGGTCAGTAAATCTCAATTTGAGCTGGGAATTTGAGTCTTCTAATGGGGCATTGCAACAGTTATGCGGTAGTACTGTACAGGGTTATTGGTATTTGGGTTGGCGCGATGCTTCTGTACTGATGTCAATAGTGGAAGCCTGATCTCTCTCGGCCAATAAATCCTTTGCCTCCATAAACAAATTCTAAAATTATTTTTCAATATTGAATCGAAATGCTTGAAAGTGTGATATTATGTTTTCAATATGCTCGACAACTCTTATTAAATCACTTTGTCACAATTATCCAATGACGAAAACATATTTTTAGTGAAACGTTCGATTTTACTAAGGAGGAAAAACTTCGCATAGTTGGTATCTTTTTTTATTTCGATTCCCTCAGCAGAATCTATACATTGTGATTTTTTTCAAAATTCTCTATACAATTATCAAATGACGGAAACATATTTGTCGTAAAAATCTTTTGGAGATATTCCGTTTTCTCAGTAATAGACTACAAGCCCAGGTCGATTTTGGAGGGGTCATTTGACCCTGCATGAAATATAATCAGAATTATAGTGCAATACGAAACAACTCCTTTCCGCACTGTGCCGTCAGTTGTGAGCGGTGCGGATGAGTACGAGGGTCAAAAAAACTTCATCATCCCATCTGATGTTATAACCGAATTTGCCCGTAAAAAGACAGAAGGCTTGATTTTGCGTTATGAATTCACTGAATTAGAATTTTGCGATTTTTTTTGTGTCAATGTAAGGGTAAAATAATTGAATTTGAATAAACACATTTTTTTTTTAAACTTCCTGAAAAAAAAATTCTAGGCACGGCCTTGTACCCAGTCACTCTGTTTTTTCGTGATTAATCATTATACACGAATACAGTACCAAAAGCAAGGACACCATTAGAACAGCTAAAATGAAATTGGTAAATACTGAAAAACAATCTGAAGTATTGTATGGCAAAATATATAATACTCTTCCTCAAGAATGGAAAAAGTTTTCAATTAAAAAACTTAAATTTGTGGTGAAGCAGGCACTTATAAGCCAAACATTTTATAAAAAAGTGATATTTTTGGTGCAGTTTGGCCAATGTAATGAAATGGCACCTCTGTGTTTAGTCACTTTAATTTTTAAATGTGAATTTAAATAGTGTCATGTATGTAGGATACTTGTTGTAATTTTAATTGATTTTTTTGTTTTCTCTGATGTGTCAAAACATACTATGTTTGTTGTCCGTTCAACTCATCTATATATTATATTATGAAGACCAATAAATTCTTATCTTATCTTATCACTAAGGTTTTTCACTCATTTATATATTTTCCAAGATTGACATCATTTAATAACTACCTCCATGATAATGTTACTTCAACCACAAATGTGGGCCATGCTCCTGTAGTACTCATCTGCCACACATTTTATCGAAAAAATCCAAAAAAACATGATTTCCGCCAGAAAAAATTATCTCAGTATTAATTATTCGCTGTTTTAAGGCATCTCTGAAAATTTCGTTAAAATCAGTCAAATGTCCATATTCGCAAGTTTATCCAATTATTTTATACATTTATTGTAGTTCTTCAGACAGCAGCTCCTTCAGTTCAAGATCATCTAGTAGCTCAAGCTCTGGTTGGAGCTCCCGTTCGAGTAGCTCTTCTTCAGATTCATCATCAACCAGCAATGAAAATGATCGAACTAGGCCAAAAAGAAGGTAAATCTATCATTTGCAGGCAAAAGAGAAAACTTCTATCAACAATAGCAGTTCTTGTTTAAGCTGCATTTGTCACTCATCTAGAGTGGTTACTAAATGCCCAAACTATTAAATATATAAACTGTCAAAATTATGAAAAACTCGGCATGATTTTTTGAGTAAGAAAATACTCTCTATCTGAATAAAATAGTTTCTGACAAGAGCTTTCATTATACTCCAGCAGCTGTTACCATGGTAACAACAAAAAAATATGTTGTATTATTAGCCTTTGGCTTTCTGATTATAACATTGTTTCCAATGAGATAATTACTTCACTGTTCTCATTATACAATATTTGGTTTAAACAACTAGCTGCACCTTTACAATCATCAGAGGTTTTTGAAATCCTTACTTGTGTGAGGAAGGGAAAACAAGTGGGAGAGTATGATAACTTTTAACATATAAAATCAACTAAAAAGAATATGGAAAACATCAAATTAAACATTATAATTAAAAACAGAGCTATTGCTGAAGTTGAGAAACAAGTATTTGGGTCTGATTATTGACAAAAATTTAAATTTTGAGAGTCATATAGAGAAAATAAAAAATTCAATTATTCCTCTGATAGGAGCTATCAGAAGAATACAATTTCTAAGAAAAAATATTCAATTGTTAATATATAACGCACATATTATCTCTCGAATCAGATATATGATCACAGTGTGGTCATCGTGCAGTCAAAAACAAAAAGAAATTGTTTATTGATTGATGAATAAAGCAATAAAAGTAATATTTGGTAAACCTTGGGATACACCATCTTCACATTTGTACAAAAACACCAATAATATGACATTGAACCAACTTATTAAATTTGAAAAAGCTAAATTTGCATTCAAATTAACCAAGAACATTCAAAAGAGTAATACAACAATTCAGAAAAATTACATAGTCATAATACTCGGATTTTGAACCACTTTCACTTGGACAATATCCATTCCAACAAAAGAAAAGCAAATCCAATTTTGTTACTATTGAAATGATGTTCATATGAATACTACTAAACTTTATGAATTATTTGTATTATTTGATAATGTATTAGAATTAGATTACTTTATTTTATCATTGATGTACATTCAAACTTCCTTATACCAGAACTTGTTCTGACTGGAAGTTATTTATACAATAAAAAAAATTAATGAAATAGGTCACCTATCCAAAGAACGGCCATTATGAGCTTATTTTGACTTTGTAAGTAGACACGACCTGATTTTGCCAATACATTTGATTTAAAATTATTTTATTCAAGTTTCTGTTCATCCGTTACCTGTAAAGGGGACGTCTGAGTGGTAATGTCACCAAAATATATGATTCAGATAATTTTGGTAAAAACTACTAGCCATTTTTTAAGTAGAACATATTTTTATGAGAAACGTGATGATTTTGTTATCCCAAAAGTGGAGTGGTTGTAGATGTTTGTTAATTATTTCTTATAATTTTAGGTCTAGATCAACTACTAAGCCTGCTGGTAAAAGACGAGATCACAAAGAGAAGGAAAAGGTGAAAGACAAAGAAAAGGACAAGAAAGATGATAAAGACAAAGAAAAGGTAGAACCTAAGGATGAAAAATAGAAAGATAAAAAGATTCTTTCCCCTGTCAAAGAGAAAGATGATAGGAATCATGCTCGAAATAAATCAAGGTAATAGAATAGCTATAATTTTTATTACGCTCTAATATGTGAGAGAGTTGATGGTATTTATCCATCTAAAACAAATGTCAAAGCCCTATTGTGTGAACAATACACTTAATTGTTATTTTGTTTACTGTGCCTCAACATTGACGATCAAAAAAACATCTTCAGTCCAACAAAAAATCTTGACGAGTCAAAAAGTGGTGTAGGTATCTGACCTTTTTTTAATTTTCCACTGGTCATCATCATAGTTCATACTTCATGTTTTGGTAAGTTATAAGCATTGTTTAAATAGAAGATAGTCAATGCCTGTGGAGAAGGTATTGGACTCAAACGCAAGTGTCATCTAGCGTGATTAGTTACAAACATGAATATTTGACGTCATTTTAATGAAGATTTCCCTGACCCTGATTTTAATGCCGTCCCATTGTTTCAATCAAGTTACGTCATGACTTGGAGGCCAGATCAGTGAAGTAATGACATAACTTGGATGCGAGATGACTGTCGCCATCTACATGTCGCATCCATTTGAATCTAATTCAAATCCCATAAGGTTGGCTAACTATCTTACTTCTATATAAACAATGTTATAAGATACCAGAAATCTACCATTCCTCAAAAAAAACTCTTTAGGTACCATATGTGTGATATTTGACAATAAAATGTAATCTGAACCCTTTAGGAGCAACTTGCATTGTACCGAGTTCTGACTGGTGAAATCATGGCTGGTAGTTATTGCTCTGATATTTACATTTTTTTATTAATTTGTCAGATGTCTCAATTTGTCAATTATTTTTAATTCATTGTTCATTAGCTTTATTTTAATTTGATGTAAGAAAACAACAGTAGGAAGGGTAATTCCAGTAATGGATTATGATTTTATTACATTTGTATTTATTAAGAGACATTTATTGTTACAAAACCGTCCATATTTGTGAGTGAAAGCAGTTTCTAACCATCAGTTTCTTCATCAGAAAATTACCCAATTAGTTCAAGAGATTGCTGTCAAATTTATTCAAATTCAATGATATTCTACAACTTAATAATCTTAAAATTCATTCACACATTTTTCAGAGCCATTTTCATAATATTAATCTCTCAAAATATGCAACTTTTGAACAATCATATGAAAGTTTATGAATCAATTCCTCTGTATTCATTTGACAAACCTTTCTATACAACGGAACTTTTGTCGTTGAAAAAGCAACAGAAAACAGGTACTACTCCTTATGACTGCTGAATTATACCCATAAGATTCTTGGTAAAGCTTCTACAAGATATATTTTGCTTATGTTCATACTGAACCGGTGATAAGAACGGGAAATGCGAATGTTCCCCAAAAATTCAATTAACTTCATAAAATGACTCATCATTTTATTGACAGTTGTAATGCTGAACATCGAAAATTAATTTAATTCTCCTCCTCAAATTTTTGAGATAGTTTAATGTATGAGAAGAAAATTATTAAATTATAGACCTGAATTTTGAAGCATTTAATGACTTTCGTTTTCATTTCTCTCAAAGGTCAAGATCTCCCCGAAAACGTCGTCGTCGCTCTCCAACTCCACGGCCCACAAAAATTCACATTGGCCGCCCTACAAGAACAGTTAATATAGATCACATCATGGAAATATTTGGTACCTACGGAACCATCAAGCATGTAGAATTTCCCAAAGACCACACTCATCTCCACTTAGGCCGACTGTACTGTTACGTTGAATACGCAACTGCTGACGAAGCCGAGAATGCCATGAAGCACATGAATGGAGGACAAATAGCTGGACAAGAAATAACAGCAGCTCGTGTGCTGATTCCAAAACCACGACCGTTACCTCCCAGGAGATCACCGCCTCCAATGCATATTAGAAGACCTCCACCGCACAGGAGGACCCCACCAGGATTTAGGCGAAGATCTCCGCTGAGACCTATGAGAAGAAGTCCTCCCAGGCGAAGACATCACTCTTGAAGTCCGGCTCCAAGGAGAAGGAAACATTCTAGGTCAAGTTCCAGCAGTTCTCGATGAGTTTATTTTCTTGAATTATATCTTGTATTCACTAAGCATTGCAGTTGAAATAACAGTTTTATAGAGTCAAATTGATATGAATAAATGTCTTAAAAGTAGTTTCCTCAATTATTTTAATACAGTAATTTGCCAATTACTATTTACTATCGATACATACTTATTTTAAACTATTGTTAATAATGACAAATTCTAATTATCTTTAGAACTTAACTAAATATATTGTCACTTCTGTATTTTAGTAATCTTAAGCGAGAATCAGAAAACACTTTAGCCTTCAAATCTGGATATGAATTTATCACAGCAAGAAAGTCTATTCTCCTCAGCCTAAACAGTTCACAGGGAGTAACTGCTACAATTGTTGCAGATGCAGTTTCATTGAATACCAAACCCATTTCACCAAAGTTGTCTCCATCTTCCAAATGGTAAACCTAGACATAAAATATGTTTTTAATTTGGAAATACACTATTTTTTATTTGAATCAAAATTTATGATACTTCAAGTTTGGTAATAATTTATTGAGAAAATTCCCCCAGTATAAGCAGTAACATAGTTCTCGGGCCAATAATAAAAAAAAATTTAAACAAGATTGTAAAATAGGAGTTCTTTGCATGAGCGTGAAGTTTGTTGAACAAAACACGAGAGTACAAAAAAGCTCTTTATAGTTAGACAGCTGCCTATATGATTTACTGACAGGTAAAGAAATCGTCTGCTGGGCATGAAATATCGTTCTTAGTGTTGCCCCCAATCGCCTGGATGTAGTTTTCGAATTTCTCCAGGTTAAGGTCGAAGAGAATGGGCGTTTGAAAACCAGTCAGTTTGTGACTGATCCGGAAACCGTCTGCTGGTTTTATATTTTTATAAGTAGGTATATGATTATTTATATAAGTTTGACCCTTGAACGAGGTCAAGATCCAGAGTTATGCCCAAAAATCCGCGATTTTCGAGAGTATGACTGTAACATGAGTGAGGTGACAAGTTCGGAAACCGCTCAAAACCTTTTGGATTGTGTTGAGGCTTACGAGAGGTATGAGAAAATACTTCCAGCAGACAAGCAGCTGATCAAGGGCCATTTTGGCAGCTCTTTGAAATTACCGAAAAATCGCGAAATTCTACATATTTTGATATAAATAAAAAGTAAGCCATGAAAATGTCTGCAACTAAGTATATCTTTTCTTTATGTCGAGTTGGACAACATGCAAAAATGCTCAGGGACTATCCAACAACTAGAATGTCCAAAAAATTTAGTTGAACTAAATTTTGCATATTTTTCTTAAGAGGGCTCCATACATTTTGTAACCAATTTTGTTGCAACTTTCACTGTTCACTTCGAAAAAGAAAATATTTTCCGGGAAAATAGTTAGTTGTTTATGTTTAACTTCGGAAGGAATAACCATATTCAAATGTTTCAGTATAATGATCATTGAATTTCCCGGAACTGTACATTTGAATAATGGTCACTGATTTTGTTTTCATTTTGAATTATTGAAAATTGAAACAAGGAAAGCGAAAATTAAAAATGCATTACAAGACACTCTATTGGTGTCTCCTTCCACCAAAACCTTTTCCATAGTGCTGCAATCAATAGAGAATAAACTGAGTTGAGTTTTTAACAAAAATACTAGTGGAAACCGACTATTGCATCACATCTGCATCTTCGTGATGAAAAACTATGAGGTGCCGTTTGGGTAAAAAGTGTTTTTGCAAATATATGTAAAATTTTGTGTCAATATATTTATTAGTTGAAGCAATATGTTTATTTTGCTTTCAGATATACAGGGTGTTTCTTAAGTACGTGTAGAATCTTTAGGAGCATGTTGCTGACGTCGAAATAAGAAAAAAGTTTCCATAAACACATGTCCGCAAGTTATTCATTTCTAAGATACAGAGTGTCAAAATTTAATTATTATATTTGGTTTTTGTGAATAAATTCCAAAATATTAGGGATATTCGAGTAAAGTTTGGTATCTGGGATGATCTTTCAATGACAAAATAAAATTTTATGTTAATTGTGAAACAACTAGTTTCTAATTGAATTAATTTTAAATTTAAAAATGTTGTCATTCAAAATTTCTTGCATCGATTATTTCAAATCTCAATAACTCGAAAACAGTTTCTTGCAGAAGAATATATTTTTTACACAAACTAACTAATAAATATTACCAGATACCAAACTTTACCCAAATATCAAAATTATTTTGAAATTATTCACAAAAAATAAAAATATGAATTCAACTCTGACACTCTGTATCTCAGAAACGAATAATTTGCGGACATATGTTTATAAGAACTTTTCTTCTTATTTTGATCTCAGCAACACGCTCAACACGTACTTAAGAAACACCCTGTATTTATTTTCTGCCAAGCACAATATATTTAAATATCAAGCGTTGTAAATATGTTAAAACGTAAAATGCCCATATATTTATGAATTCGATCTATTTTATGTCGTCAAGAAATGGCGCTGCCTACGCGATTCAATATACTCTTTGATTATTTCAGTTCTAAGGTATTTGAGTTTGAATAATCCATTGATTATTCAACAAAACTAATGAAAAAGTATTCTGAAAATATTTTCAGGTGGATGCGATATCATTCGGCAGCTATATTCTCGAGAGTGTAATAAATGACGTAGGTAGCGCCATCTCTTGACAACATGAAATAGATCGAATTTATAAATATATGGGAATTCACGTTTTTATATATTTGGAACGCTTGAAACGTAAATATATTGCGTTTGATCAAAAATAAATATATCGGAAAGCAAAATAAAAAAATATTGCCACAACTAATAAATATATTGACACAAAATTTTATATATTTACAAAACACTTTTTACCCAAACGGCGCCTCATAAAAAACCTTGACAGTCTCTTGTAATTTGTTCTTTTCAAGAAGCTTGACTAACTACAACTTTTCTTGGCAATAGAATGCGCACTGATTGCATGTAGGAAGACGATATACTGTTTGACAGCAGACGATATGTTGAAGTACTTGGGAGAGTAGAATGTGTTCTGAGAGGTTCCCTTTCCAGGTTTCATGACGTAAATGTTGGATGAATTTGGTGCTCTGGCGGTTAATAGGATCAATAAATCGGTGTCCTCAGCGATTATGATGACCGTCGCGAAGTTACCTGCCAATCCAATGGCAGTGTTGACAATAAGGGTGTCAGCATCCTCAACACTTTGCCTTACTTCAAACCCATGCTGTATCAATTCATCACGCATCTTGGAAATAAGCCTTTTTTTGTTATTGTCGTTGGTGAGAAATCGTTCTCTCGGCATGGATGCATTCATCGTTTCATTGAACACCACATGTGCAGAAGAGTACTTGCATTTACGGCGAAGCCGCTCTGCTGATTTGGTACTCTTTACCAAACCCAAACCAAACCAATGCTGATGTATCAATTCATCACGCATCTTGGAAATAAGCCTTTTTTATTATTATCGTTGGAGAGAAATTGTTCTTTTGGCATGGATAGATCGTTTCAGTGAACACCACATTTGCAGAAGAGTACGAGGATGTATTGATATCTAGTTAGCCTAGACCAGTTCCCTGCATAAACAAAATATTGCGTTACCATAGCAAATTTTGACGTCAAAAAAGTAAACCAGAGTTAGGCAATACATTAAAAGAAAAAATATGTCCACTGAAATTGTGAAAATCGATAAATTGGAGTATCGAGCCATCATCAAGTACCTGTATTTAAAAGGGTTAAGAGGTAAGCAAAATTTACGAAGATATGCTTAATACCCTTGCTGATCAATGTCCTTCGTATGCGACCGTGAAAAATTGGACTGCAAGCTTCAAAAGAGGTGAATTTTTCATTGAAGATTATGACCGATCGGGAAGACCGTCGAATTGGGCTGAAACGGATATCTGAAGCACTGAATATTTCATACGAACGTGTTCATCATATATTTCACGTCAATTTGGACATGAGAAAAATTGCTGCAAAATGGATCCCGAAATGTTTGAATCGTTGTATGAGGATTTCCTCATACAACGTTTGAATGTTGACCAAAAGCGTGCAAGGGTAGTAGCATCGCGTTTGATCTGTGCTCGATTTGAAAACGATGTAGACTTCTTAAACCGAATTGTTACTATGGATGAGACTTGGGTACATTTCTACGATCCAGAAACAAAGCAACAATCGATGGAATGGTGACACTCCGGTTCTCCAAGACCTAAGAAGTTTCGTGTCCAAAAATCTGCTGGAAAAGTTCTTGCTTCAGTTTTTTGGGATTACCATGGAGTAATCATGATTGATTTTTTGGATAAGAGTGGAACAATAACTGGAGATTACCATTCGACATTACTGACCACTCTACGAGAAAAAATTAAAGAGAAAAGACGCGGAAAGCTATCCAAAGGTGTTTTGTTTTTGCAGGACAACGCCCCTGCAAACAAATCTCATGTTGCCATGCAAAAAATTCGTGATTTAGGGTTTGAATTACTAGAACACCCCCCTTATTCATCAGATTTGGCTCCGTCCGACTATCATCAATTTTCTCAACTGAAAAAAAGTTTAAAAGGTCGTAAATTTTCTTCCAACGAGGAGGTAATAAAAGCTGTGGAGGTCCGGTTTGCAGAGCAAGAAGAAACATATTTTTTGAAAGGTATAGAGACGTTGCAGGTTCGCTGTAATAAATGTATCCAATTAAGAGGAGAATATGTTGAGTAATAAAATATTTTGACATTGAAATTTTGTTTGGTTCTATAGTAGGCTAAGAATTTTTCAATATATCCTCGTATTTGCTTTTACGGCGAAGCTGCTCAGCTGATTTGGTACTCTTTACTGACGCCGCATCGTTACCATGATGGTTGTAATTGCCATTGTTTATTGCTGCTTCTTGCAACTGTTTATTCTATCTAATTTGAGTCTGAGCGTGTTTTCGGAGTTAAATGCGATTCGGATAATTGTCGATCCGGATAGTTGGAGTTCGGATAATCGGAGTTCTACTGTATCTTTATAACGTGAAATTTTTTTCTCTACAGCCTTTATTCTATGTTTTTTTTTTCAATAGCAGTATCTGTTATCCAGATATGTCGTCTTGGAAAGCCACAAAATGTTAGTTTGCACCGAACTACGAAATTTTCTTTATTTTCAACATTCGATTTCAGCTATACCACTAAACCGTATTCGATTGTTTTAAATGTCATTTGACGCAGAATTTAATCTTCTGCATTATTGAATGGAATGATGTTTTACGTCCAACGCACCGTTTTCCAGCTACAAGCAAAATACTTAAAAAATTGCAAACATTTGGCGGTTTTTGTTGCCAAAAGTTAAGCTCAACTCCTGGGATTCTGCAAACTTAGATTACACGCATTTAGGACTGAATAAAGGAATTAAAATGATTTCCAGCGTGCTGAAAATTAATTCCTCAAAATATATCAATTGGGTTGGTCTATTTTAACAGGAGAGCCGTATGCAATATCTCCAATAAGAATTTTCGTTGTCATTAGACGATTATATTGTTGATCATGTTTTATATACCGGTGTATTTATAAGTCGCAGGATGCCATTTGATCAAAATGAGGCAATGTTTTGTTGGGTAGTGATAATATTTGTTGCTCATATCATAACTTCCCTGCTTCTACTAGATTAACTGAACTGATTCGGCCAGATACTTAATGCAATTACATTATACACTAATTTAAAATAACCAAAGAACAAGAAAGGTAAGTTAATAGTTAGTACAAAATCACGATGAGTAAGTAAAAGTTAACCGAAGTTCACTTGGAAGGTGTAATGTATATTTAATTTGATTTAAGGATGATATGAATTTGAACCAGAGACCGAAGTGAAGTTTCTACTATCATCCTTAATTACGCAGCAATACAAATTCAACAGTAGTGATGAGTTATTTGATTTTATTTAATTGATTAAGTATTTCAGCACACCAGCACACCAGCGCAACTTTCATGTAATGAATATTATCATGTCATAACTTTTACCTCTTGCTCGTATCAAGTGATTGGGATATAGTATATTAATTAGATTGATATGCTTGTTTCATTACCTCTTTTCCCATTGCAGTATAAACAGCCACTGTTCCATAATATATGAAAAACATGTTACCACCATGTTTCCCAGCTGTCACTATAACATCGTCAGGTAGATAAATCACAGACTTGAGACGGGAAATCATTTTCAATATAACTGGTTCTGGTAGACTATTGAAAAGTTTTGAGCGCTCCATGTGCTGCTTTGTTACATGTTTCAGAATTTCCTAAGAAAGAATATATAAGATTTCCAAACCATACACACCCCTATGAATAGTTTTGTGATCTAGTACCCGAAAGTCCTGTTTTCACACTAGATAGATGAAAACTGATGGCTGTGTCTGGGGATCAAATTTTATGACAAACTTAATGGTGAAAACCGCATATCGATATCTATCATCGTTTATGAGTTACAGCGTGTTTTTTGAAAATGTGCATTTACAAAAAGTTGCTGTAACTTTTTTCCTGTCCAAAATTTCTTGTTTCTACTAAAACATTTCCAAAGCACTTGTTTACGTAGAATTCAATGGTGTAAGTGATTTAATTTTTCAAAATAACATTTCAATAGTTATTGATGGAAAAAAAATTAATGAGGTACCCTGTATATTCCTGTATATTTCAATAGAGCTTAAACTTACCTTTCCAAAAATATAGCACACTTGATATTTTGCTAGAGTCATCTTTGAAATACAGAGCTTTTAGATTTTTTCATTTAGACACACATTTTGAACAAGTAGGCTTTGGACGACGCGGCGATGAAACTGAAAGCAAATGTTTACTGGTAGCTGTCAAATTTTGATTTGAGCAGTAAAGACTGTCCTCAATTCGTGGTTTTTGTTCAATTTTTAAACACATTCGCAATGAAGTATGAGAATTATGAAAAATGGGATATGATAGTCTGTTTTATACAAACCGGGGAAAATGTAGAAGCAGCAAGCAATTTATACCACGAGAGGTATCCAGAGAGAAGACATTCTTTTAGAGACATTTTCGGAAGTATGCGACACAACTTAATTGATGGTGGTCAATTTGAAAAGAAAATACCAAAATTACATGCTTCAAATAGGGATACGGAGTTGGAAGAAATAGTCGTTTTAGGAGCTTTTGAAAATAATCCCAAAATGTCAATGCGAAATTTTAAAATATCAACAGGTCTACCGAGAACTTACGTTAAAAGCAGATTTTGAGAAATCACAAATTCAAGCCATACAGGACCAGAAAAGTTCACAAACTCAGACCAAGTGATTTAGAACGCCGCATTGATTTTTGCCAGTTGTTCCTGGAAAATTGTAACCAAGAGCGTGCTTTTTCGTTAAATTGTATTTGAACAGACGAAGCTCATGTAAGCCGCTACAATTCTACAATTCTTATACTTACTTGAGCAAAACAAAATCCTCATTCAATTGTGGAGCAGAGAAGTCAAGCAAGATTTGGATTTAGTGTGTGGGCAGGTGTTTTCAGGGGTAGAATTATCGGTCCATTCATTCATAATGGCAGTCTCACATCTCAGAGAAATTTTAACGCAAAATATTGAACCCCTTGTTGGTGAATTGCCACTAATATAATTTCAACAAGACGGGGCTTCGACTCACAACTCTGCAATTGTCAAAAATATTTTGGATGCAAATTTTGGTAATAATTGGATAGCCAACCAAGGACCCAACTGTTGGCCGCCCATTTCACCGGACCTAACGCATATGGACTTTTACCTCTGGAGAAGGTTGAAAGATCTTATTTTTAAATTGCCAACCAACTCTAGATACGAATTGGTGTTGCCTGTGTGTAGGATAAGCTGATATATATTTCGAACACCTCATGTGAAGAAATATATTTCATTGTTTGTTCTTTATCATTATTATCATTATTGTTGGAGTTTCATTTATTAGTAGTGAATATAATATAAATTGTTATCAGTTTTATTGAAACTATAAGTTTTAATTACTGCGGTGAAAAGCTTTCTCAACATTTGATTGCTACTAGCGAACAATTGCTTTTTGTAAGTCTACTTGTTCAAAATGTGTGTTTCAAAGTCTAGATGAAAAAATCTAAAAGCTCTGTATTTCAAAGATGACTAGCAAAATATCAAGTGTGCTATATTTTTGGAAAGGTAATTTTAAGCTCTATTGAAATATACCGGGTGTCTCATTCAATTTTTTTTCCATCAATAACTATCGATATGTTATTATTGAAAAAATAAATCACTTACACCATCGAATTCTACGCAAAAAATTTTCGACAGGAAATAAGTTACAGCAACTTTTCGTAAATGCACATTTTCGAAAAACACGCTGTAACTCATAAACGATGATAGATATCGATTGGCGGTTTTCACCATTAAGTTTGTCATAAAATTTGATCCTCAGACACAGCCATCAGTTTTCATTTATGTAGTGTGAAAACAGGACTTTCCCTTTGAAAGTGTCTAATTCGGCACACTCTTTACATAGAATCGAACGTCCTCTAGAAGCCTGTGCCTGAGCTGAATTTAAAATGTGAATCGCCTGTTTCTGAGACAGGATCAATAGCGTAGCGGTCTGACGCACATGGCCGGATAGCATGAGATCCCGGGTTCGAATCCCAGTTGATTCACATTTTTTAATTCAGTTCTGACGTTCATTTTCCCGTCTGCTACGCCATAAACTTATTTTCGAATTTAACTTAATAGAGGAAGATCCCAGGGCCGTCAGTCGTTACTTATTTTTAAACGAACGAAATGTGTACGATTAAGTAGTGTTATGGTGGATTTATGCAGCAGTCATAAGTCATACGTTTTAAGTAATAAGGAAGAATATTCGTCAATGATTGGTTGGTCCGTTTATTCCAACCAATCACTGACGAATAGTCTTCCTTATGACTTAAAACTTATGACTGCTGCATAAATCCACCATTAGTATGTACTATGTTCGCATGCCTACCTGCTAGCTTGTCCAGATGACCATTCTTCAGATATTAGGGAATCAAGGTACGTAAAAACACTGCTCACTTAGTTGAATTGCCAGTCTACAGAATTATTTCTATAACCTATGGTGGATCAGTGGACAGAGTATCTAGCTACCACCCCGGAGCACCGAGTTCAAATCTCGTCTGCAACAATTTATTTTTTCTTTTTTTTTTAACCCAGCAGAAGCATCACACTAGGGTTAGCCATCTCGGTTGGAAACGGCTTCGACTCTGGGAGGATTTTTGTTCAACAAGAAATTTAAAAGAAAACAGAATTTTGGTAAATGAAAGATTTTGTTAAGATTTCCTTATGAGTGAAATCCCAGGGCCTTCAGACATAGGTAACTTATTTTTGAAAAGATGAAGACTTAGGTTCTGAGTGGTGTCTCATTAATACCTGCGTGCTTGTGGAATTCGCTCTGTGACACCTGGGCAGGTACCAGGTGAGAATGGTAACTAAAAATAAGAGTAACTTAACTTAAATTTGTGTGGCTGATTTTTATGTATAATTTGTTAAATATCACTCTGAAGTAATTTGTGGAGCTTTAAAGCGATTGAGAAAAGTTCTGGTCTACGGAAAGCGTCTGATACTTTTGAAATTACTTAAGAGTGATATTCTACAAAATGTATATAAACATCAGCCACAAATTCAAGTTAGGTACCTGCCCAGGTGTTACAGAGCGAACTCCACAAGCACGCAGGTATTGAAAGTACATGAGACACCACTCAGAACCTAAGTCTTCATCTTTTCAAAAATAATTTAGGTCTGAAGGCCCTGGGATTTTACTCATTAGGAAATCTTAATAAAATCTTTTATTTACCAAAATTCTGTTTTCTTTTAAATTTCTTTTTGGACAAAAATCCTTCCAGAGTCGAAGCCGTTTTCAACCGAGATGGCTAACCCTAGTGTGATGCGTCTACTGGTTTAAAAAAAAAAAAAAAAAAATGTAGACGAGATTTGAACTCGGAGCTCCGGGGTGGTAGCTAGTTACTCTGTCCACTAACCCACCATGGGTTACAGAAGTATATATGTAGACTGGCAATTCAACTAAGTGAGTATTGTTTTTACGTACCTTGATTCCCTAATATCTGAAGAATGGTCATCTGATCAAGCTAGCAGGTAGGCATGCGAACATAGTACATACTAACACTACTCAGTCGTACACATTTCGTTCGTTTAAAAATAAGTAATGTCTGACGGCCCTGGGATCTTAGACTATAACTACAGATGTAAAACTAGTTAATTACTAATTTATTACTTTGACTGCTCATTCGAAAAGTTAACAAGGTTAAAACTCATATGTTAATAAGATAAACAGTATGGATGGATGCCAGTAGGGTCATGTAATTTTATTAAATTTACTTTTATTGCAGTATTGTGGATATTGTGGCTAGTAGCTTCATAACTATAACCCAATAGAGGACTTCGGATAAGGATGCAGTCATGCCACCACACAACTTTTGGCTTTAAAAGTACTGACACGTTATTCGGCAACTTTTCTTCATGTTAAGATTCCTGGCAGCCTCAGAAACCCTGTAATATGATTGAAATAATTCATAACGACGAGAATATTGAGATTTTCCATAAAATACAAAACCCTAGGGCAGAGGCGTATTATCCATAAGGCAAACTAGGCACGTGCCTAGGGGCGCGAGGTTATGAAGGGGCGCTCGCGATTCGTTTAGAGTTGACTTAGCAAGAGTTTGCCAAAATAAAAAAAAAAACTAGGTCCCCTAGTAGAATATATACCTTACTCCACACTTTCACTTAACCTAGTGGGTAAATGTGCCGCTGAATGCGCTCAAGAAGCTTGTTGGTTCTTTGGTCTCTCCAGATATTTACACGTTTTTTACTGCTTCAACTCAAAGATGGGAAACTCTAAAAACTCATATAAAGAACAAAACTACTGTCAAAAATCCATCTGCCACACGCTGGTCAGCTATCGAGAGCAATTCTGAGCAACAACGTTATGCTGTATGTGAAGCAGTGGCGGATTTACCAGCAGGCTGAGTAGGCTGGAGCCTAGGGCGGCAAATTTTAAGGGGCGGCAAATTTAGTTCATAAATTTATTATTTCGGTTTACAAATTTTAAAAAAAAAATTATTATACACACACATAATACGAATTTCGAAAATTGGAGAGAAATTGAAATATTTAACAAAAATCGAAATATTCTCATATACAGTGCTAATTAATAAATATTTCAACATCTCTGCATGAACAATTCCTAAACGCTTTACTAATTATACATTAATGATTATGAACTTTTAGAATATCGCGATTCGATATTATAATCGAAATTTAGTAATTTTTACATATATTCTTCACTGATAACTGCTATAATTTTTTCTCCTTGTACCTAATAATTATGAGATCTGCTTACCCAATTCAATCGATATAATATCGATGGTCTAATAAAAATACTGACTAAAATTGACTAATTTTTATTAAATAAAAAACTAGTTCAATATCTTATAGAGATCATATTAATCAAATAACTGATAGTTAAACGACTGTGACTTGACAATAAAAAAATTCCCTCCACAAAATATGAAGTGAGACAATTTGCTCATTAGAAAATTGATACATTTTATCAGTTAATTATTTTATTTGCAGTAAGAAAAAGTTTGGAAAATCCAAATGAGCAGGCCTTAAGCGCTCATGTCGTACACGAATTATTTAAATTAAATATATAAATCAGTATATTTGATAACTTTTTCGCAAAGCCAACTTTTTCAGAAAATGCCAATCGGAATGAATTAATTATAATAAGATAAAACAATACTCAGCTGCAATTTTTTATTCAACGGCTTCTCTCCAGTTAAATAAGTATATTAAAAAAAATTGAAGTGTCAGAGCAGAGAAGAGCAGAGAAGAGTCAGAGCTAATGAACAAGATTTCGTACGACGATATAATAAATGATTTTGCGAATTCAAAGTCTCGCAAAAAAGTATTGTAATGCTTTTATAATTTAACTTAAATCATAATGCTAACAAATAATAAAGAAAAGATATATTTATTGTATTGTTTTTAAACTGTGAGTGTAATAATAAATGTTAATCAACGTTCGCCAAATGTATGTTTTTACGTAAGCTTAATTCATATTTTGTAAGTATTGTATAGTTTTAAGACATACCTTACCTTACTTTAAAAGTGGTATACGATTGAGATATTTTTTCCTTAAAATAATGTTTTTTGATAATTCTTTGCTGTAAAAATAATCAAGGATCTAACACGGTACCATAGTTCTCAATAATAATAACTATATGGGAAAAGTTGATGTAACGAAGATGATGGAGCACAAATTATAAAGTTGGAATTTTATTGATAGAAAATTGATATGATTGTGGACTAAGATATCAAAATTTAGAGGCGGCAAAAATTGAATAGCCTACGGGCGGCAAATCTATAAATCCGCCACTGATGTGAAGCTAAACATTATATTGAAATTAGAACGACTTGATCTTTTTTTGGGGTTTTATTTTGGTGTACATGAACAAAACCAACGAAATATTACAGTCCGTTGATCTTGACGATTGTACAGTTATACAAATGTATGTCAGTCTAATTCAAATAATTTCTGCTGCCTTAGAAATCTCATTTGTCATATAATTGTAAAAGGACACGAAGAGGGAACGGAAGAGGAAGCTCACAGCAGATGAATCTGCCGAAGATGTTACTCCTTCATTATCTGGTTGGGAAATATTTAGACTTACAGTATATCTAGTAATTATAGATAGATTTGTGGTTGAACTTCATAAGATACGAGAATCGTACAGAAATTTTTACAGTAAATTTTCGTTTTCAAGCAGTTTGATCAATTTGAACACTGAATATGTTCAAAATAGAGCAAATACGAGGATGTATTGATATCTAGTTATCCTAGACCAGTTCCCTGCATAAACAAAATATTGCGTTTCCATAGCAACGAACAATAACTTAGAAGAGTCAGTGTAAAGTTTGACGCCAAAAAAGTAAACCAGAGTTACGCAATAAATTAAAACAAAAAATATGTCCACCGAAATTGTGAAAATCGAAAAATTGGAGTATTGGGCCATCATCAAGTACCTGTATTTAAAAGGGTTAAGAGGTAAGCAGATTTACGAAGATATGCTTAATACCCTTGGTGATCAATGTCCTTCGTATGCGACCGTGAAAAATTGTACTGCAAGCTTCTAAAGAGGTAAATTTTCCATTGAAGATGATGACCGAGGGAAGGACTACGGATGAGACTCGGGTACATTTCTACGATCCAGAAACAAAGCAACAATCGATGGAATGGCGACACTCCGGTTCTCCAAGACCTAAGAAGTTTCGTGTCCAAAAATCTGCTGGAAAAGTTCTTGCTTCAGTTTTTTGGGATTGCCATGGAGTAATCATGATTGATTTTTTGAATAAGGGTAGAACAATAACTGGAGATTAGTATTCGACATTACTGACCACTCTACGGGAAAAAATTTAAGAGAAAAGACGCGGAAAGCTATCCAAAGGTGTTTTGTTTTTGCAGGACAACGCCCCTGCACACAAATCACATGTTGCCATGCAAAAAATTCGTGATTTAGGGTTTGAATTACTAGAACCCCCCTTATTCACCAGATTTGGCTCCGTCCGACTATCATCTCTTTCCTCAACTGAAAAAAAATTAAAAGGTCGTAAATTTTCTTCCAACGAGGAGGTAATAAAAGCTGTGGAGGTCTGGTTTGCAGAGCAAGAAGAAACATTTTTTTTGAAAGGTCTAGAGACGTTGCAGGTTCGCTGTAATAAATGTATCCAATTAAGAGGAGAATATGTTGAGTAATAAAATATATTGCCATAGAAATTTTGTTTGGTTCTATAGTAGGCTAAGAATTTTTCAATATATCCTCGTATGTTAGTGACGACGTATTCTGGAGATGGAGAAGTGGAAAAGTGATTTGTTGATGAATGTATCCGTCTATACGTTCTTATTTGACAACGATAGCTCAAGACGGTAAACTGTCCCGAACAACCGATGCGATTTTACAGGTTTTAAGAAATAAGGAACAATTTACCCATACATTGACATAGCCTTAAGAATATGTGTATCGACGGCAGTCAGCAATTGCAGTGGTGAGCAGAGTTTTTCTTGTCGAAAGAGAGTGAAAAATTATCTCCACTCAACTATGACAGAAAAGATAACAATCTCACAAGACAAAAATGTAGACGCAGAATTTCTTTTTTATTCCTCGTTCTTTCGAGTTAGTAAAAATTGTGTGCTAGAGGGGCGCCTATGAGGTGCTTTCTTAGGGCGCTCTCCACGTTTAATCCGCCTCTGCCCTAGGGTTGTTTAGGGATTTTTCTTACAAAATGGCGAAAATTTCATTTTCCAGAATTAAAAAAAAATGCGTATTTCACTTTTCCTAGTTGCTAAATAATTAATCGATCTAGAAAATATTCTGAGCTTGGTAAATAACATGGATAAACAAACCTTGGTACCTTTTTGATTAAAATGCTCTCGGCCTTTCATTCAATAACTTAACTTTGAGGTTACATCACAAAACTTGTATCAGTTTTCTGGGTACTGTACCCACAAATTCTTCTAAATATTTTCGATATTAGTTGACGAAACTACTGACGTTTCACAAATGTCCATATGTGTGAGATATATTGAGCCCAGAGATAACATATATAATATACTACGAGAAGATTTTCTAAGATTAGTCTCAGTACAGAGTACTTCATGAAATTATTTGGCTGATACAATTATTTCCACACTGAATCGTTTAGGGGTTGATTGCGAATACCTTATCGGAGAAGGGTATGATGGCGCTTCTTCGATGAAAGGCTGTTCTAATGGTATCCGCCAAACTTATCCAGAAGAATTATACGTTCATTGCAGCTCGCATTCGTTGAGTTTAACGGCTTCGAGTAACTCTTGTCAAATTCAGTCAATCCGAAATACAATCGGTATTATAAAATCAGTGTGGCATTTCTTCAGAGCATAGGCAAAAGAACAAAAAACTTTTAAAAAATATAAAGAAAACCTGCCCCGAAGAGAGATGGCAAAATCTTACAGCAATGTGTGCGAAACTTGCGTTGAGAATCATGATGGTTTAATTAGATTCAAGGAAATTTTCAAGCCTATCTTCGAAACTCTTGAAGAACTAAGTGAAGAAAGGGATTTTGATACTTCACTAAGAGCGACTTCCTTTTTAATGTATATGATTACTAGTGAATTTGTAGCGAGTCTGAGTTGCTTGACCATGTTGTTTTCATTTAAACTTCCACTTTGTAAAATACTCCAGTCGCCTCTTTGATTTTTGGTGGCCGCTTTGCAACATGTTGATTTGATCATAAATAATATCAATGTCAAATGTCAAATCAAAATTCGCCAACATTTATAAGAGTATTCTTGATTTGCTCATATCTGTAAATGAAGAAATAAAAATTCCACTAAGAGTGTCGCGACAGTGTCACAGGGCAAACTATGGAACCGAAGACCCAGAAGAGTACTTTAGAATGAGTAGATGATTTCATTGATCAACTCCACTCAAGATTCCAGAAGCATAAATCTACTCTATCATCTTTTTATATTTTGATTCCATCAGTTTGTTGTAAAAAACAGTCGAGTGTCGAAGAAGACGATTTCGTACTGTATAAAAAGTTTTTGGGATGGGACTAATTGAAAGGAGAATTAGACCTATGGAAAATGATATGACTAAAAGAACCTGTTTCATTTCGACAACATGTATACTTCTGAGAGATAATTTTTCTCGCTGAGTGTTTTGTATTTTATGGAAAATCTTAATTTTTCCGCCGTTATGAACAATTTTAATCCTAGAAGGGGGTTCTTGAGGCTGCCAGGAACCCTGACATGACGAAAAACGTAACAGTAGTTTTAAAGCCAGAAGTTCTGTGGTGGCATGACTGCACCCTTATTCCAAGTCACCTACTACAAAAGTAATAATAGGCGATATATTGCGCGTGGCGTAATAGTGTATTACGTAACAAGGGTTGTAAGTAACCCATTACGCACGAAATGAAAAAGTTTATGCACGAAGCCGCGCAGCGGTGAGTGCATAAATTTCATGAGTGCTTAATGTTCTTACAACTCGTGTAACGTACTATACTTTTTCTACGCCCATTCATTTTAACGTTATGCTTGTGTCGCCAATCCATAAATTTTTGATAGGTAATTTCGTACCTTTCATTGGATTTTAGCGGTAACAAATTGTGTGTGGCAGCTTGAGCTTTCTCTAAAATCTTCGGTGGAGTGCTCATAATTTCATCACTTTCACTACTATCAGACATATTCATAGATAAAGTTGAGAAAATGTTCAGATACAATTATACTTCGGGTTCTGTCTTCAATTATTACTTCTGGTAGTTATGCCTGAGAGTATCTTCTTCATACCACTTTCAAAGAAATATATCTAAAAATTAAATTTAGAGCTGGCAACTCTGTTGACCAGTCATCCCTATCAACTAATCCAATGACAACCAAACTCACTTGTCTGTCGTATCGCACAACGTACATACGTTCACGAATCCGTACCAGAAAAACAGAGAAAAAGATGGGAAGAATTAGGAAAAATGAGAGAAAGCGCTCCAAAAATGGAGAACCAAGGCGAAAGAAGTTAAAAAGGCTTCTGCTGGCCTGCTGGAACTGCAATCCACGTCGAGTGAGTATTTATCACCAAATTTAATTGAATTGACGTTTTAGGAAAATCCAATAAAAATGGCGTTGATTGTCATATATATTGACAGCAAAAATGGAGCAAAGAAAAACTGGAAAATTGAGAATTCATATGATTTCCACCTGAAAAAATGGTACCTGTTATCAGGGCATACATATGTCCCTGGGGTGTGGGGTCACATGACCCTTTTCATTGATGCTGCAACTTAATTTATCCTCTATTAGTTGGAAAATAATGAAACATTTTTTAAAGTGAGACATACCATCCTATTATCAGGGCATATATATGTCCCTGGGATATAGGATTTTCTCTGCACAATTCGCACGATTCATTGGCACTGTAATTCATTGTTCTTCTTATGGGAAAAAATGAGCATGTGCTCTGGAAATGAGATATTACCTGCAGCTATTGAAGCGAATGAGCTATGGAGTACTGATTAATTATTTTTATATTGTTACTGTCATTGATGTGTTCAATATTTTAATAAATAGAAACTTAGTGGTTCAATTTTTCAAATTACCTGTTATCAGGGCATACATATGTCCCCGGGGTATAGGTTCATATGAACCCATCATCTACACATGAATTCTTTAAAATCAATGAACATGTGGATCTGTTGTTAGTGTTACATGTGAATACTAACTTATTTGTGCTGCTTCAGAAACCAGTTCGAATTCCGTCACAGAATATGGTGGTGATGAGTACGAAGAAGATAATGAATATACCTAGAAGAATTCACGATGTACATCAAAACCCGCCTAACGAAAATGCAACTCAATACATGGAAGACGGAAATTTTTCTCAAAGTCCGGATGAGAAATTTTTCTCAACGTCCGAATACTCCCAATGACGGAAACGTGGCTCAAGTAGTTGAGGCTTGCTTCCTCATAGTTAAACTCGGAGTTGTTAGGCACCATTTGCAGCAACTGCAAGGGCTTTGAACCACTTTCATTGAACGCTGATATTCAGGGTTCGTTGGCAGATAACATTTTCATATGATGAAATCAGCAACAGCTAGGCAGGGGTCTGACAGCAATGACCTTGTCTATGTCTATCAATAAACTGTTTTGCACACCATCAGAATAAACAAACCCCCTAGTGATGGATTTGGCAGATTCTGCCAGACTATATCATAAATATTTCATGCAAAGTCATAACATCGCAGATTTTCAATTCTACCTTCCTTGAATCAACATTTGAGGAAGACCATTTATGAGTCATCCATACAATCTTTCTTGCTTGGGGACAATTTCACGAAGGAAGTGGAAAATTTGCAACAACTGAAAAAATATGTTAATGAACTGAAGTTGACCATTCCAAATTCTGGTGCATCTGGTTTAGGTTCCAAAGGTAACAATATCAACCGTTTGAACTACCAGCGCCTAAAGTCAAAACAAAAAAAAAGAAAGATGGGAGATAAGTCAAGAGAGGGAATTTAGGAAAACAAGTTCCTACCATCACTAGTGGTAGGTGGAGAACGGAAGGTAGAAACCAGGTATGCTAGTCGACTCAAAGCATATTTACCTGCTTGGGTAAGATCAACAAAAATATTTTAAAATGGCTTGCAGGAGTACAAATTTAATTTTCTGCAGAGTCTTGTCAAAAATGTGATCCTGAAGTATACATTAAGAATTGTGAAGCCAATAATTTCAATCAAAATATTGAATAACTCATCAAAATTAGTGCTTTCAACCTATGCTTTCCTGAAACAAATGATTTCAGTTCATCAAATTCTTTGAGACAAAACCCAGATAGGTCATAAAATAGATTTGTACCAAATTCAAAATCATTGAATAGATACATTGAACCATCCCATATCAAATTAGACGATTATATATGTTTTATTAGTCTTAAAAGGAGAAAAAATTTCTTAAGTACCATTGATCTTAAAAATGCATATTTTTTTGGTCGCCATGGATAAGGTTTTTGGAAAATTTCTTCGTTTTGAATATTTTGGGAAATTGTTTAAATTTCTATGCCATTTGGCCTGAATATGTCACCATACATTTTTACCGAACTGAAACCTGGGTTGAAACATTTACACATGGGAGGAATTACTTGTGTGGCCTATCTGGATGACACAATTATAATAAGTAACTCTTTTGCTGAATGCACAATACCAATATTAAGGCTTTATTTTCAATGCATCAAATTTGACTTTATCCCTAACAGAAAAAAAGAAACAAAAAATTCGTTCCATTGCACAGTCAATCTCGATAAAAGGTAGCAGCTGTACTTACTATCTGAAATTTTTATAGGTTTGTTGGAGTAACATCATGCCCGGCTGTTAAATATCGGTGGCTGCATTTGAAAACAAAAATATTTAGAAATATTAGAAAACGATGATAATGAAAAATTAATAAAAATGTGTACCAAAATGTATGTATACAAAAAAATCTCAAACCAGATTTGAGTTGGTTGATGAATAACATGGATATATTACGTACTTCAAGTTAATCCTTGGAAATTTTTTCAGATGTTTCATAAACGGGTGGGGAAGCATCTGGTGGATGCAAAAAATGTCATGGTTTCTATTCCAGCACAGAAATAAAAAACCTCATGAATCAACTCCACAAAAATTGTTTCTGATATACATATCCCTACTGATGAGAATCAATAATAACACATTAGCGAAGTGGTCTTGGTGTTAGCGCGTTCCACCCAGGCGGTTCGGGTTCGATCCCCGGTCGCGTGACAATGAGCTAAAGTGGTTCGAATTCCACTTTTATTTAAACTGTAGGTCCCGGATCTCCCTTGCTCGCACAAGCTCTGCTTATGAGGGGTTTTCTCCGAAAACCTCGGAGTTTCGTAAAAAAAAATCTCATATATCACCAGAATGGGAGGAGTTCAGAATAAAAACCTCTACTGTATAACTAGAGATATTTAGAATTACTGTGAAAACAAAAACATTATCGTATATTTGGATCTTATATGAATGCAGAATAGAACCTCGAAGCTGATACTGCATCTAGGTCTAAATCAGTAGAAACTGAATATGAGACTTGAGCTGTCAGATGAGCTAGAGGCTTTCCAGAGTATTTGCTCACGACTTGGAAATCCACATTAAGACCCGTTTGCCACTAAACTCAATTCCAGATGTCCTCGTTACATCTCCTGAAATTCAGATCCTAATTCTATGGCAGTGGACAGTTTCACAATCAATTGGGATGATTTACAATTTAATGCATACCTCCATTCTCTTTGATAGTGATAGTGATAGTACTCAGATGTCCCACACAAGTTTGGTTTTCAACATTTCCAAACCTGCTTATATCTGAACCAATGATTTTTGAGCCAAACATTGATCTCATGCACTCTTCTTTCAGAACCCCACACCACCTGTGGAAGAGCATTTCCTTGGTGAAAGGAATTTTTGCCAGGGAATCCTTCATCTACAGATTTTCTGCAATAGGTTTTTATGCTAGGACATCAGCTGTATCTGAAACCACATTAAAACAATACGAAATAAGCTACAAAAGATGGTGAGGGTTCTGCATAGAAGTAAATTTCACTTCATTCTGCTTTAATCTGAATAGACTCATACCTTTTTAAACCAACATTACCAAAAAGCAGCTTCATATTCAAGCATGAATAGTTTCAAATCGGCCTTTTCATTAATCTTATCAGTTGATGAAAAAGTTGGAAAATTTATAAAAATATTTATAAAAGGCATTCATAACAGCCGACCATCAAAACTTAAATATTCAAATACTTGGAACCCTGGGAGCCTTCATCCTGTCATCTTACAATTAGACAAAATATCACCCCCAGAATCGCTATCCATATGAAAAATCTATCTTTAAAACTCGTGACATTATTGGCTCACAGAATGCAAACGTTTGCGGAAATTGAAACCAATAACAGAAAATCAAGAATATGACGATAGACTTGAAATATTCATTACTAACAAGTTCAAGTCTAGCAGCAGAACAAGTCCACAACCATTATTGATACTGCCATTATTCATAGATAAACCAGGACTAGGTATAGCGTTCACTTATTTTAAGGACAAGAGATCTGAGATCAAAGTATCATAATAAACTCATTTTAACATTTCAAAAACCATTACATCCAGCTTCAACCCAAACCATTAGCCATTTGATGAAAACAATGTTAGAACTTAGTGGCTCGACACAACAATCTACAGCAGCATAGCACTCGTTACGCATCTACATCAGCAGCTTTCAGAGGAGGAGTCAGTGTGGAAGAAATTCGGAAAAGAGAATAGAGAAGGTCAAAAAATTCAGACATTCATCATTTTTTATAATAAACCTTCAGCAGCAGGAAAGGACACTTTCGTGAAGGGAATGCTAAAAGGCTCAAACATAAATTATTAGTTCTTTAAACAAAGTATTGATTTTCAGTAGGTAACAAGAAATATTTACTTTTTGATTTTGTTTTTGGTAACAATTATTCTCTATTTTATGCCTATAAATGGAGACACAATAATTGAAGTCGCACAGTTTGCTTCATTTTCTCCTACAACTATATCGCAATACTGTAAACATCTACCAGGTGTAATAATTGAAGACAGAACCCGAAGTATAATTGCAAGATCAAATGACTTACCTGTGAAGGAAATTTGATCATAATTATACGAGGGTTCTGTCGAAATTATTACAAACCCTTCCAATAAAATTATAAAAAAAATCTCATTTTTGAAAAATGCCATACAAGTCAAGGCCCTGCAGTTATCTAATTTACCCGCCCATGCAGCGATCTAGTTGTGGTCTCCTTTGAACAAGTGAGTTTGGTCACTATGCTGTGGTTTGGTTGTCATTGGATTAGTTGATAGGGATGACTGGTCAACAGAGTTGCCAGCTCTAAATTTTATTTTTAGATATATTTCTTTGAACGTGGTATGAAGAAGATACTCTCAGGCATAACTACCAGGTGTAATAATTTAGACAGAACCCTCGTATAATTATGATCAAATTTCCTTCACAGGTAAGTCATTTGATCTTTCAATTATATTTTGTTCAAGAAACTGACAATATAAATGACATGACATTTATTTTCATAGCATGCTACCAACATGCTACTTAAGAAAACGTGTCCTATTTTTAAAGAAATTGCATAACGTGCTGTCTACATTTAGGGGCATCACTCTTTCAATCCTAAATATATCTCGCTAATGCTAAACGTTTTTATGTTTTTTAATTGATTTAATTTGTGTAAATAGACCAAATAAAGTCTTACGTAAATCAAAATTTGATTGTAATTTAATTAAACCAAGAAGTTTAAGTTTTCTTCTCAAAACGCACGTGTATGTTATGAGATCTCATTACGTGCATGTTATTATATGTCATTTACAAGGAATGTTGACAGTGCAATTTTTGATGTTTAAAGACATGGGCGTAGAAAAACAATCTAAATCTTTTGAGACACATAAAGAATAGCAAAATTTTGAAAATAACCGGTCAGCCAATACAATGAATAAACCAACTTTTATTTCATCACTGACTGAACTCCGCATTGAATAAAGACACTTTATTATTATCTTTATATATAATTACCTTTTTCAGAAGGTCCGATATCATAGAATTGATCTGGGCTTCAGTGTAAAATTCGTTGTGATATTTAAACTGGAAGTAGGTGTAAATTCTTCCTCTGAGATTTGCACTTAATCCTTTGTATTTCATATATTCCTTGAACTGACGAAGTAAATTTTCGTTTGTATCCCTTGCTCTTGAAAATTTGTTCCAGACTTGTAATACTTGTGCTTAAATTTTCATGGTACAGTATTAGGACTCAAAATTACTTGTTAGAGAAGAATCTGATTTTCAAATGCATTATGTTATAAAATATACGATTTTGCCGTTTTTCCAAAAACTAGGGGCACTTTTCCCAGTTAACACAAACCTCTAGGCGGTGTCGCGTTCTTGATTATGTTGACGAAATTAGTGACAAATATATGCATTGCTGTTACTACTAGGTGATTACAAATATTATGAATTGTTTATAATTTTCTTTTTGTTGCTGTCGGTTTGGGGTACAAAATGTGTAGAAAATTGTAGAGCACAATTAATAATATGAATTTTGGTTTCATTGCTGAATCGGAAAGTTACTTTCCTTGGCAATCTTGGCATCACAATTTTATGTCTCTGAGTCGGTAAAGTGTCTGATCAACAAGTTGAAAAACGTGAAGAGATAGAGATATAGCTCATAGCGATAGGTCATTGGATTCGGAATGACCACTAGAAAAATGGATTTTAAGGATTTTTTCTACGACCATTAAGCAAAATGAACATTTCAATTGCGTCTTCGATTAAGAAACCCACGTTGTAACACCCAAGGGCTAGCTGTATCGAAATATTTCATTTCCTACGACTTTCATGAACTACTGGACTGTCATTATAGATAGGTATTAACGAATTTTATGAACATAAATAATATCGAATCAAGTTTGTTTACGTCTGTCTAATAATTTGACATTTCACATCAGTAGATAATTACAAAATTCGATTGAAAAAATTAAGTTATTAAAAATTATTAGTGATGATGATTTAACAATCAAATTAATAAATTTATATCAGAAGCTCCTGATAATGCCTATCTTCTGACAAAGGTATGATTTTCTTTTCATAAAACCAGAATAATTTTAATAAAAAGACTGATTACAATCGGATTCTATATGTTTGAATAGTTGACAGATACTTTTTATATAGCAGTTAATTTGAAAAAATTATTATGTGCTCTAGCAACGACGAGTGTTGATTCAGATGACACATTGACTTTGGATGGTGGGAGCGAGGGTTCAAATCCACGCAGCCACATTTTTTTTTTCATTTTATGGAATCGAATAGTGTTTGATTTTTCTGCATTAAGTTTTTTTATTTCCAAGTTGTCAAAATTTGAAAATTTTGAATGTTATTTGTTTCACGACGTAGGTAGGTACGAGTACAAAAAGAAAAAATATACGTGTTTATTCAACGGGTGAAGAAAGAAAAAATTATCTAAGCCATGTAAAAATGACGGCAGGAGAGTTTATGATAAAAGGATTATTAAAAATATTACAGATTTGTTAATGATTCAGATGGTCGTAGAAAAAGTATAGTGTACAATGAGCTGAAATGACCCATTTCCCACTCGTAGGTATATAAAATTTTGTAGTACTCGCTATACTCGTGTATACCTACTCGTGGGAAATATACTATTAACGCGGAACATAGCTCTCCGCGAGGCCTTTACAGCACGGGCGCACCACTGCAAAAGACAGTATATCACAGAAAATTATTTTTCTATAGAATCAAATGTTAATTTGAAATTTTGAATAAATTATGGTATCATGTGGACACTTGAAAGAAGCTCAACATTTCATGTTTCACCTGTGTTGCCTTTTTTGCGAGGTTTTTGAGATTTTGGTCCATTAATAAACATGAGGTGTCATCTGCATATTGGAAGACAGCTGGAGTTGCTAGGCAGTCAGGTAGGTCGTTCACATACATAATGAACAACCCTAATAGCACCATGAAGTCCGATGGTAATCCATAGGACATCCTCTCAGGACATTCGGGACGTCCTTAGGATGTGCAAAATTGGTACCGCGGACGTCCATTGGACATCCGTGGGAAGCACCAATGTCTCGACTTCTCACCAAAATTGGATGTTCTATAAGGATATCCAATGGACATCCACCTGGGATGTTAATCGGACGTCCCCGAATTACATCAATCGAAAGTACATCTTGGACGTCCTTAGGACGTTCAATATTGGTACGTCCTTAGGACGTGCAGTATTGGTACCGCGGACGTCCATTGGACATCCGTGGGAAGCACCAATGTCTCGACTTCTCACCAAATTTGGACGTTCTATAAGGACATCCAATGGACATCCGCCTGGGAAGTTAATCGGACGTCCCCGAATTACATCAATCGAAAGTACATCTTGGACGTCCTTAGGACGTTCAATATTGGTACGTCCTTAGGACGTGCAGTATTGGTACCGCGGACGTCCATTGGACATCCGTGGGAAGTACCAATGTTTCGACTTCTCACCAAAATTGGACGTTCTATAAGGATATTCAATCGACATCCACCTGGGATGTTCATTGGACGTCCCCGAATTACATCAATCTAAAGTACATCTGGGACGTCCTTAGGATGTGCAGAATTATCAGATGTGTTTGTTCCTACATCTCTTTCAAGACTAAGATTATGATTTTGTTGTGGATTACCTACTGGAGATACCAATTTGGATGGAACCAGATTTACTTACTAGGTAAGCTCAGCACTATCTCAGAGTCATTCAATTCGGTTTTAAACATGTTTAAAGGATACACACAACTCTACTTGTCTTACGGAAACACCTTTTTCAAAACAGTGTTGAATAGGTTAGTAATAACTATTGAATAGTATAACAAAACTTTTATTTTCATTTATAGATATAACTACACTGAATGAACACAAAATAACTTACAAAACAGTCGCTAAACTAATTAATCACAAAAGACGATAGAAAAGCCGCCATAGCTCGTAAATACTCAACAATTGTCTGTCAATTCGTCATTTCGTCAACACTTCACTTGAACACAGAACACAAAATACAGAAAACAACTTTATGCACGGAATCCATACATGAGGAATTGTTCGGTTTCAATCCGTATACGAACAAGAGAGACAAACATAATTTATTTATTTTCCTTGTTGTGAAATAGTGAATCGTATTGGCATACGCATAAACTCGAGAATATGGCCCCTGATGACCATAATAGATAGTGAAAAGGGTTTTATTTCAGATGGGTTGTTTTCGCTATAACGTTCAGCCCTATTGTAAATATGCGATCCATTTTATAACTCTTCTGTAAAACCACTAGCTGGGATGTATACACGGGTACTGGGTACACATGGAGGCCTAATTATTGTAACTGTTTTCGAATTTTGTTTAATTTTTATGATCATCCATCCTTCATCTTTGGATGGATGCACCTAGGAAACATTCCGAAAAGTGCTCAATCCAGGACATCCCAAGGAAGTCCTCACAGGGACATTTCCTGAAATTCACTGATTGGGATGATGTCCGATGTACATCCATCAAGGACGTTCCAGAATGTCCCCGTACCAGGACCACCATAGGAAGTCCTTTCGAAGACATGCCAAATACATGCCAACCAGGACATCCAATGGATATCCTAGAAAATTCTACAAAATATATCCGAACCAGGACATCCCAAGGAAGTCCTCGCAGGGAGATATTCTAAAATTAACCAATTGGGACGTCCAATATTCATTCATGCGGGATGTTCCTAAATGTCCCGTACCAGGACAACCATGGGACGTCCTTTCAAAGACATGCCAGAATACTTACTAACAGGGACGTTCGATGGATGTCCTAGGAAACATTACAAAATATATCCGACCCAGGACATCCCAAAAACGTCTTCGCAGAGACGTTTTATACGATGTACCGATTGGGACATCCATAGGAAATCCTTTGGGGAAGTTCATGAAAATGCTCTGAATCGGACGTTCCAAGGACATTGATTTTAAGTCCAGGACTTTCGGACATGATTTGTACTAAATAGGGACGTCCCTGGGACATGGTGTGCTATTAGGGAACAGGGGTCCCGGGATGGATCCCTGAGGAACACCAGTGCTAATATTTCTAGTGGAGGAATTGAATGCCTGAATTCTGCCATTGACTTCAAACCTCAAACCAACATATTGAGTTCTTCCTGTCAAGAAGGATTTTAACAACTGCAAAGCATTTTAGTTTTCCCAGAAGAATATCATGGTCGAGAGAATCAAAAGCCTTGGAGAGTTCGAAGTATATACCTGTTAATAGTTCTCCTTTATCAATATGATCAACTAAGTATTTCAGTGAATGATAAATGGCCTTTTCTGATGACTCTCCTGGTAAAAAACCAAATTGACACGAGCTGAGAATGTTGTGTTCTTTCAAGAAATCAAGCAGTCTTGCATAAATCAGTCTTTGCAAGACCTTTGAAAATGCTGGTAACATCGATATAGGTCTATAGTTTGAGAAGTCACTTTTTAGACCATCTTTATAGACTGGCGTAATTTTAGCATTTTTCAGGTCCTCTGGGAAGATACCTGTTGAGAAACATATATTACCTTCGGTTATCGAATCATTAAAAATTGAAAGTAGGAACATTCAACAACCCCAAACTGTAAATAAGATATCAAGAACGTATAAAAATACTTTCACGATCAATCATTATTTATGATACAAAGAGATAAAAATGACATATTCAATCAATTTGTTTCAAGAAACGTTCACAACCTATGCATGACACAAATTTGGTTAATGTTACAAAGGAACGTGATAGCTATGAAATCAGTTCATTGATTCAATCAGGAGCATCATATCATAAATTCTTTATCCGCATCAATTTTCGCTTGTTCAGAAAAGTTCTGTAATATTTCTGAGGACCTGACGCCTCATCGTCGTGGCTCACGTCGCGATCGCTTTCTCACGCCGGGTCCATTCAAACCATCATAATATATCTCATCATAACATCAAAAATAGAAATCGCAAAGCATCATAAAGCTACAGGGTCATATTGGTAAAATACAGAAATCGCAATGCAAAGAAAAGTACACTGTCATAAACGTATTGCAGCATAATGTACTTTTAGAAACAAGACCGAATCACAATCGTAATCCATCATATTCGTATTGTATCATGTCGTCACTGTAACATAACGTCATTACGTAGAATTCGTATTGGATAGAATAGGGAACAGGCATGTGTCCCCGTTCTGAAATATTATTATTTGCACACAAACATTTACACCCGAGAAACCAAGTGACATACTCAGAAATTGATATTTATTGTTTTCTTTTCTCTAATTCGTAATTGAAAATGCTACTTTTTTCATCCCATTTGAAAACGTACCCCTAGCGACTCTGACGGACAAATGCATCGTTACTTCACACAGTTCAAACTTTCACTGTTAGAGGGCTCTTTAAGGATGTGTAATCTAGGATCACTGAATCTAGAAGGTCGTGCCGTCCTTACGGGTATGGCCAATGGGCGTGGTCTAGTACTTGAAATAGTTCCAGTGTTCAAATAACCCACAAAACTTGCTCTCTAATTGGTGATTTTGTGGGTTATTGGAATACTGGAACTATTTCAAGTACTAGACCACGCCCATTGGCCATACCTGTAAGGACGGCACGGCCTTCTAGATTCAGTGACCCTAGTGTAATCATGTGTAATATTTCTCTGAAACTGTCAAAATCACTCAATGTTCCAGAAACAACCACAAAGAGCGCTATTGTTTGGGGGAAGTTATTCGAATCAAAGTCAAATTTGGTTTGAATCGAAGAGCAATTTCAAATTTTAATATTTCGGAAACAAATGGGATTTATTGAATTATTTTTACTACATGTGATTTATGAGACCCAAATCTATGCAGAAAACCCAAAAACCAAAATCATGCGTGTTCCCTATTCGTATCCGATCATATTCGTATTGTGTAGAAATCGTATTCCAGCATAATTTGGATGCGCGCGCATCAGTCAGTTTCACGATATTTCACCGCTTGTAGTCGGTGGGCTGAGCCAAGTTTCTTCAAAGCGCGAATCGAAATAATTAGTAGTAGGTATGTATACTAGCGATCAATAATAGTATACATACTTGAAAATTAAATTGATTGGATGCGGTGATTACAAAAGAAACAAAAACCGCGAAAACAAATTGTAAGCTTTTATCACCAATACAGAATCCGCGAAAACAAATTCTAATCTGTTCACCACTATAGATATCATATTGGCTGAGAGTGATATTTTTGACGAAAGATGTTAACTTATTTCGTTACCGTAGTCGTAGATACACGGGAAATGCTTTTTTCTACTACCGCTCACCAAAGTATAGCCTTTGACGCTTTCAGATCTCAACGCAAAGTTGACGTTTTCCGAGGAATGTCATTTTGTGACAGCTTTTACGCTCTAGAGCGAGGATATTGAAAAAACGCTCGATCTCCCTAGCTTTTGTTGAAAACAAACCCATTCTTGCATGATGGAAACTGAACACAAGAAATTCATATCAATCTAAGGTAATGCGGTGGTGTAATGGCAGAGATTTTTCGTACGAATCAGATATCAGCTTCTCGGCGAGAGTTCAAACTCTGCACTCGCAAATTTTTTTAAAATTTTTTTTACCTTTTGTTAGAAATGTAAATTATTGGATATTTGGATAGCTTAAACATTTGGGAATACTATTGAATGTAAATTTTCTCATAGGTAATATTATGTGCCTATGTTTTTTTGTCTGAGGAGCTGCGTTTGTAGAAAAAATCATGTGTGTATTTCGAGCACAAAGTGTTATTGCCACTCTCCAAAGATTACCGCGCTTCGCTTCGCGTCGCGCGCGCGGTAACTCTCTTTGTCGAGCGGCAATCAATCACTTTGCGCTCTAAATACACAAAAAGCTATTTTCTATAACCGCTTACCAAAGATGCCTTTGACGCTTTTAGTTGACGTAGTTGACGTTTTCCCAGAAATGTCATTTTGTGACAGCTCTAAAGCGAAATTATTCAAAAAACTCTCGATCTCCTTAGCTTTTGTTAAAATCGAACCTATTCTCGCATGGTGGAATGTATAGAAAATGAATTCATTGTATTTTGAGGAGCTGTGGTGTTGTCAAGGTTAGCAACTCAGCCTGCTCAAACTGGGTTCCATCTCGCAATTCGGTAAAAAAAATGTAAGCAAGTTAAATATTTCCATTCTTTTCTTTTGTTAGAAATGTGAATCCCTATTTGATTTTTGGAAAGCTTATACATTTGGGATTACTCTTGAGTGTTTATTTTCTCATAGGTAATATCCTTTGTAATATCACTAATATTATGTGCCTATGTTGAATGAAGTGTCGATCGTTTGTAGAAAAAAGTATTTATCGTATATTATTATTTTGTAGTTGACAAATTGGAGATCTCATTGAAGAATTGTATAAAAGACTTTGTTAATGTCAGTTGCTTGTAAAAACATTGTCTCTGTATTTGGATTAGTTTTCGGAAGTCAACGTCATTGCCTAAAGAAGAATAGTCAAACAATCCCTGTGTAAAATGCATTGGATGGCCGTCACCTGAGACATCTATACTATTTCACTAGAAACATTGAAAATGTATCCAGTAATGTGGCGCCGTCATCGGATGGCACGCAAAACTATACTTCTGTCTCTTTTTAAAATAGAACGCCAGGTTTTCATTCAACTCATTCAGAAATGTGCAGAATATTGTCATTGGTGAGATGTTTAGCAGAATAAAAGACGAGTCAAAGTTTGCATTCGGATGTTTCGAATATCAGATGATGATAGAAATGTGCAGAATATTGTCATTGGTGAGATGTTTAGCAGAATAAAAGACGAGTCAAAGTTTGCATTCGGATGTTTCGAATATCAGATGATGATCAGTGGTAATTTTATATTGCTGCAATTAAGCCTAATATAATGAAACACGTAATTTAGCAATATTATTACTGAAAAATGATGCCTAAGTATAGGCACAAAAAAATTGTTCTATTACGATATTATATCGCAGTTGATATGCTTTGAAAACATATTATAAAGAATATTCATTAATGCTTGAAGTTACCTAATAAGTAGGTAAATAATAATATATCAGTATCATTTGTACAAGCTTTTGTTTAGTTTCACTCTCACGTAACAGGTGTGGTATCTACTGTCTATAACGGGGTCAAAACTTCAGTGGAAATTTTGAGCCAATTCCACTCTGATCCAGTCATCTTTAAATTTGGCAGGTGTCCATTAAATTCATTCAGGTTCGTTACGACATTCACAAGAGAAAAAAACAAGATAGCGAACAGTTTTTGTGATTTTTTGTCCAACTATTCATAATAATAATAAAGTTTATTTCACCAAGAAAAAATTTACAAGAGTGTGTATACATTATTGACGTAAATAAACAAGTAGTACCACAGAAGCTTTGGTTCCAAAGGAACCGTCGCTTGTATGTGGTTTCATGTTGTGTATGTTCCATCATAATAAGTAGGCTTCATTAAACAAACATTATACGTTATGAAACAATTTGAACATATAAAAGTATATACATATAAAATATGAAAATGAAAAAATGTGGGATTGTGAAAATGTAAAATTGTAATAATGTAAAAGTGTAAAAATTAAAAAAATGTAAAAATGTAAAAGTGTAAAAATGTAAAAGTGTAAAATGTAAAAATGTAAAAATGTAAAAATGTAAAAATGTAAAAATGTAAAAATGTAAAAGTGTAAAATGTAAAAATGTAAAAATGTAAAAATGTAAAAATGTAAAAGTGTAAAATGTAAAAATGTAAAAATGTAAAAATATAAAAATGTAAAAATGTAAAAATGTAAAAATGTAAAAATGTAAAAATGTAAAAATGTAAAAATGTAAAAATGTAAAAATGTATAAATGTAAAAATGTAAAAATGTAAAAATGTAAAAATGTAAAAATGTAAAAATGTAAAAATGTAAAAATGTAAAAATGTAAAAATGTAAAAATGTAAAAATGTAAAAATGTAAAAATGTAAAAATGTAAAAATGTAAAAATGTAAAAATGTAAAAATGTAAAAATGTAAAAATGTAAAATAGTTAAAATATAAAAAGTAAAACTGTAAAATCTAAACATTTAAACATATGAAAATATAATATATAAAATTTTAAATTGTAAAAATATAAACTATCAAAATGTAGAATATGAAATGTAACAATGTGAAGAGGGCAAAGTTTAAAATCCAAAAATGTACAAATATAAAACTACAAAAATATAAAAATTGAAATAACATAAATACATATATATCGACTTGTACAATAAAACACGAAAATACATTAGTATGAATAATAATAATTACAAATAATAAGTAGACCATTCTTGTTTTGATAGAAGATTATAAAATACCTGACCATACAATTTTTTTTTCAAGTTAATTTTTGATTGACAAAATCATGTAGTTTGATCCTTCCAAAAGCCAAAATCCATTTTTTTGTTTTTTTCTTGAATGAATTGATGCTCTGTATATTTCTCAAGTCAACAGGTATGAGACTATGGAGTTTTGGTGCCAGAAAATCACAGTGACGTTGCCCTATGATTTTGTCACAGCGGGGCACGCTTAACGAGGTTGTTTTACTTCTTGTGCTGTAGGAGTGTGTGACAGGATGAGAATTGATTTTTTTTTTTTGATGTTGACTAATAGGTTTAAACAAAAAAGTTGCCTGATATCTAATATTCCCGATTCGTCATATAATTTATCATTAGAGAATCTGAGTGATTTACCGTATATAATTCTCAGTATCCATCTTTGGATAACGTTTAAGTTTTCTAAGTGCGTATCATTCACACCCCCCCAGCCCACAATACCGTAAGTTAGATGTGATTGGACAAGTGCATAATATAATAACGTGAGATGTTTTGTATCAATATAATCTTTAAGATATTTGAATCTATATAACATACCTCTCAACTTATTGACAATATTCTTTATGTGAAGGTCCCACTTGAGGTGTCGGTCAATTACAATACCTAAATATTTGATCGTGCCAGCTTCAGGGATTTCTGAATTTGGTCCAATTACCAAAGGGCCCATATTTGGTAATCCACTAGAATATGAGGAAAATGGCAAGTATTTTGTTTTTTTCAGGTTGAGAGTTAGTGTATTATATCTAAACCACTTTTCTATAACTCTAAAATCATCCTCTACTTCTGCTTTCAGGGTGTCCCATGAATTTGCTTCATAGAATATAGCAGTATCATCTGCAAAGCTCAAAATTCTGCCTTTGGTTCTTAAAGTTAGTAAACTGTTGATATACAGAGTGAACAAGAGTGGACCGAGTACAGTTCCTTGTGGAACACCGTATGTCACACACCTACTATCACTCAACTCACCACCAATACTTACTTTCTGTTCACGCTCTGTTAAAAAACTTTTCAATATTCCGTAGATATTTCCTCTTATTCCATAATTGTCTAGCTTATTGAGTAGTTTTCTGTGGCACACGGTATCAAAGGCTTTAGAGAGATCAACAAAAATACATAAGGATGGTTTACTTTTATCCAATGAGTTATAAATATTAGATATTAAGTGGTAAATAGCGTCATCTGTTGATTTTCTCTCTCTAAATCCATACTGATATTCAGATATCAAGTTGAATTTCTTGCAAAAGCTGAGTATTCTGATTTTGAGGATTTTCTCAATGATTTTAGATAGGTTTGATATTAATGAGACTGGTCTATAATTTATCATTTCTAATTTGCTACCACTTTTGAATAGTGGTTTCACAATTCCAATTTTCAGCAATTTTGGAAAATAACCTTTTTCGAAACAACAGTTTATCAAATGAGTCAAGGGGGCAATTATCTCTTCTGATATGTTTTTCAAAGTTTCAGCTCGTATATTATCGTGACCAGGTGCCTTCTTTGGTTTCAGCTGCATAATTATCTCGTGGACTTCTTTGGTATCGGTGGGATAAAGATACATTGAATTTTCCAGTCTTGTGTCATGTTCTATATAGTCATCAGGAACTTTTATTTTACTTGCATATGTTTCACCCAAAGTACTATAATATTCATTAAAACTGTCAGAGATATGCTTTTTGGATATTAATGGTGTACCGTCGGCTGAGATGATTTTTTCTATTTTTGTTTCAGGTTTGGATCTATTGCAGATATCATTTACGCATTCCCAAAGAGCCTTGGATTGGTTCACGTTATTTTCGATTACTTTTTGTGTATACGCTTTTTTAGAATTTCTTATAATCTTATCTAATTTATTTTTGTAAGTATGGTACTGTGTTTTCAGATGTTCGTTGTTTGGGTCTTTCATTAATGTTTTATACATTGTCTCTTTTTTGTTTATCGATGTTAAGAGTGCAGAGGTTATCCATTTTTTCCGTTTCACAGTTTGTTTTTTTAGCTTGACATTTTTTGTATTTTTTTCAATATATGAGTTGAGTTTTTGAATGAATTTTTCAGTCATTTTGTCTAAATCCCTCATCGAGTACAGGTCGTCCCATGTCTCGTATTTCAAATCGGTTTTCAATGATGGATAATTTATATATTGCTTGTACTTATTTTCTTTGGGAGGATTATTATGTGGAGTTTGGTATAAATCTATTGTTAATGCTATAGGGTAATGATCTGTTATATTGAATTCGAAGACGAATGATTTGATTTTTCTATTGGATACAGTTTTAACAAAGAAGTGGTCAATACTTGTTTGACTCAGTGGTCGGGTGTATCTATTAATGTATGAGTCATATCCAAAGCTATTCAATGAATTTTTGTATTCTTCGGCAAAATCTGAATCTGAAAATAAGTCTATATTGATATCTCCCGTTATAATGTGCATGTCACTTTTTTCAATCGATTGAATATAGTTCGATAAATCTGTATTGAACCTTTTAGGACAAGTACTTGGGGGTCTGTAGATGGCAGTTATCATGGTACTTGTAAATTTCGATTTAGTTATAATTTCTAGAGCCTTAATGTCACCAATGTTTCCTATGCTATAAGTGAAACTGATATTGTTTTTAATATACACTATCACACCATCATTTTTATTAAGTGTACCTTTATTATATAATGTGGTGTAGCCATCAATTTCTATTATATTCAAATCATAGACAAGAAATGTTTCAGAAAGTACAATGATTTGAAAATCAAGTGAAAGTCTGTTCAAGAATATTATCATCTCATCCATATTTTTTGTGATACTCCTGATATTAAAATGTATTATGCTGAATGGATTAGGATTATCTGGTATAAAATCTTCAAAATTTGAAATTATTTTTGATACTATTGGTTCGTTCTGATAATCTTTTATGAATGGGTCCATTTTACCTTAATATAATACAGATAGTGAAATTAACCTAACATCAATGCAATAAAATATGCCAATTAAAATAAGTTCAGAAAGGTATTCTTACTCTTTTCTTTGCGAGTTCGAACGCAATCTCGAAATTATTTCTTTTGGCTTCACTGCTTTCTTTATAGCTCCACTAGGCTGTGGCGTATTGTTCAATTGGTTCGCTCTGAGATTCCTAGGTGGTAATTGGTTGTATTTTTCGATCTTTTCATCTGCATACAAAATGGGTGGCTGAGTTGGTGTTGCAGGGGTACTATTTGGTTTGACGGCGTGGTGTTCTGATTCTTGTAACTCTTGTAAAGTGTATTCTTTGTCATCAATAATTAGTTTGTTTCCCCTGATGTAGCAGCTCCTATCGTTGTGTCGTTCCTGGATCAAGTATTTTCTCAGTGCCTGATATTCACTACGTTGTTGGTCAGTTAAGTCGTTGGCTACTGAAACGCTGCTTCCCTTCAATTTCTTACAATTTCTTATAATTTCAGTCTTCTTGAGGTGGGATATAAGTTCTATTTTCACTGGGCGCTTTGGTTTCCTTCCAAGACAATAAAAATTATTTATATCTGTTTTCTCTAGTTCAATTCCTACTAGATTTTTGAGTTCAGTACAAATAAAATCCAAGGTTATGTCCTCATTCGAATCTCCAGTAGATTTTGTATTTTTTCATATTTCGAAATGGCGAATACGATTTTTGATTAGATTATTTCAAAATTGGTATCTATACAGGGGCTTGTTGTGTTGGAGACCAATACGAACATTCAAGATGGAGGACAAATTTTGTGATTCATGTCCGAATCTGTCCATGATAGATATCCAGAATTAATTGGGTAGGACACTGGAAAATTTGAAAATTCAAGTATTCGCGGACATGTGTTCTTTAATTGATGGTTCGATATGTTATCAACAATTTATGGACATATAAGGATAGTTTCAAAGGAGGTTGTCACCAGAAATCATTCATCTCCTACACGGGCCTAAAATACATTTTTTGTTGTACAATATAGTTATTTGTGTATTTAGAGTGCGAGGAGCGCGGTAATCTTTGGAGAGCGGCAATGGCACTTTGTTCTCAAAATAAACACATTTTTTTTCTTCAAAAGCAGCTTTTAAACATAGAAACGATCGACACTTCATTCAACATAGGCACCTAATAGGTATTACCCATGAGAAAATAAACACTTAATAGTAATCCCAAATGAATAAGCTATCCAAATATCCAATAATTTACATCTCTAACAAAACAAGATGACTTGCTTGAAAAAAACCTAATGTCGAGATCGAATCACAGGCCTTCAGCTTGATAGCAGCTACGCTCTCAACACCACCACAGTTCCTAAGAGTGTTATGAATTTAGTATCTATACTAACCATCATGCAAGAATAGGTTCGTTTTCAACAAAAGCTGTGGAGATCGACCGTTTTTTCAATATTTTCGCTCTAGAGCGAAAAAGCTGTCACAAAATGACATTTCTGAGAAAAAATCAGCTTTGCGTTGAGATATAAAAGAGTCAAAGGCTATACCTACTTTGGTAAGCGGTTGTAGAAAAAAATATAGTTTACTGACCATGCACGATCATCGGGGAGATGGAAATATTTATGGTTTTAGGCACTGCCCACAGTGCCTAAAGTGATACTTTTCAGCACACGTAAGTGAAAAAATCAATTGTGCGTAAAGTTATGTTTTACGCATCGTTCATATAATTCCAAAAGACAATATTTTGCGTCAGATTTTACTCGGAAGTCATCGAATGAAAACTTCATAGAATAAAATATACTCAACAATTTGCCAATATAATAACAGTCGTAGAAAAAAATTGTAGATACATTTTCGTAAAAAGCTTTTCTATACTCAAATGTTTCCACGCTCATGAAAAAAGTCCTAATTTACGAACTTTTGTATCATATATAAATAACTATATCATCTTCTTTATATGAGTTTTCTGTGCATATTGGTCATGAAGTCATAAAGTTTCATTTTTGTTAAGGATATCCACTTATAGAGGTTATTTAGAACGATCGACTGAAATTTCAAATTCAGTCGCAAATAATTCCATTATCTCAGTACCTAATTTCGAAAGAAACCCCTTATTAGGTTTTACAACTTTGACTTTATGGTGAACAAATAAACTTGAAAGAAAAAACATTTTAGAGAAAAGCTTCTATTTAAATATACTAAAAAGAAGAAAATAAATTTTGAAGTGAATAAACCCGTCATTTTGTTACATTATAAAATTCTAAATGATATAAAAGCTTGTCGCGAGAAGTATATATGTAATTCTTATAGTAAATCAAATTTAAAATTACCTCTAAGATTTATACACACGACAAGCTTTTATATCAATTAAAATTTTATAATCTAACAAAATTATGGGTTTTTCGCTATAGTGCATTTAAATAAAAGCTTTTATCTGAAAAGGTTTTTTTTAATTTTCTGTGAATATGTTTCTTTGTCTGTGCATTTCAATCAATTCGCCATTGTTGCACGGTCGCTTGCCTGTTAATTTACCGTTGGGAATTTTTGCAAATTTCTACGTGTTCTCTAAATAGCTTTAGAGGGGGGCAGAGGGGTAATTTTTTTTAAAACCGTTTTATTCAATGGCCAGATAATTTTCAGAATTTTTACGGATTTTTTTTTTATTTCTATTAGGCGAATTTTCCTGTTTCATTTTTGTGACAGAAAAGGGGGGCGAGCCCCTTGATCTACTTTTGTGTTCATCATTATTTTCCATGTCCAAAACTGTTGAATTATTTTCCGAATTCCTTTGCGTTCTCTATCTAGCTTTTGAGGAGGGAAAGTGGGGGCGAAATTTTTCAAACCATAATTTCCGACGGTCAGATATTTTTCACCATTTTCACAGATTGTTCCGATTATAATTTCGCGTGTTTTCAATTTTTTTTTCGAGAAAAGAGGGAGGAGTGTACCCCCATACTTATTTTTTCTTGCTGTAATTTTTGACGTCCAAATCCGTCAAGAAAACGTCTGAAAACCTACGCGTTCTCTATCTAGCTTTTGGAGGACGGGGGGGGGGGGACAATTCCTTTTTGTAATTCACAACATTAGACTGTCAGATATTTTTCACGAATTATACAGATTTTTCCGATTTTAATTTCACGAGTCAGTTTTCCAACTTTTCGCTATTATTTCTGACGTCCAAATCCGACAATAAAACTTCCGAAACCCTACGCGTTCTCTATCTAACTTTCGGGGGGCAGGGGGGACAATTTCTTCGACATTAATGTTTTGTCATTGGAACTGAACCAACACGTAAAATTTCAATTCTATAGGATATGGCATTATCACCTTCATAACTTGAAACCAATCATCGGTTGTCATCTTGAACGTTGGACATCTTCCCCCAAACATTAGTCAAGAGAAATCACTCTGAAAATATCTATGTGAATTCGAAAACTGACTGAGACCTATCAAGACAAAAACAATGAAATGCCAAACACCACGAAAGTTCGCTACTTTGCTCTCTCGTTTACATGCAAATTGCAAATGGCAGGTGGAACGGACACTGAGCCAATCAAAAACACGAAATAATGTCCATTCATAATTCACTTTACGCGATTACTACGACACTTTCCATCTTATTCGTTTGTCTCTATTTTGGGGGCAATCGTGCTGGCGCCATCTACTAATAAACCCCATCGTCATCCAGTAATAATCCCATAAGGTTGACTGACTATACTTCTTTAGACAATGTCAACGTGCTCAGTTGTCCTGATGGTTTATAGGTTACATCAATAAGGACAACACACCTAGGGACCAGCGTGTCGTTATTCGGATTCCACTTTAGCCCCCTTGCAAAAGATGGCGCTGGGTGGCAATACTCCTGGATATTTGAAAAACAATCATAGAAATAACATAATCAACACATTTCTATGGAAACAATGCTCTAGATACTTGATATAGTCCAGGATATTCTCCGAAATCCCTGATTCACGAAAAACCCAGAGTTGTTGAATTTGCGAGAATGAAATGTTAAAATTATTCTTCTCATCGTAATTTTATTCTTTATCGTTGAAATAAACCTATTTTTTGTTTGTTGTACAGATGGCAAATCATTCAATCTGAGGACGAAAGTTCGTATCTTCGAGGCAACCATTTTTGTTGTTATATCAAACTTTATTCCATATGTAGGTACCTAAATATTACACATCCTTGATTTTTTTAATTTTGCTACTAAGCAGATATGTATTTCTCGAAACCAAAACAAATCTACTATTGGGAGGCCTAGCTCTTGTAAACAAAAATAGAAATGAAAATTAAAGCATTGGTGATATTGCCATATTGTTTCATAAAATACCTACCTGAAGTTGAATTCTTGTTTTTGTTTTTATCACAATAATACCTACTACACTTTTCACGGTGTGAGATGTGATGAAATCACTTATATGGATATTGATGATTCAATTTAAATACTGATGAATATAGAAGTGAATATCTTGACTACTATTCATTTTATTGACAAAGGTTATCTAGGGCTCGCGATCATTATTTAATTCCTTTGTTATTATGCAACCTTTCATACTAGTGTGTATCAGTTTATGTATCGTTGGTAGTATAAATATTAGATACAAGGAGGAACAATTTATGAATCAGTTCAAAGGGAAATATGAAAAATAAAAGTAGGTAAAAACACGGCAGCTAATTCTCATATATACCTACGTTTTTATTTAACGAACGAAATCTTTTGGCGTGTCCGATCTCCGAAGATAATAGTTGACGAACAATAGTGCAAAAATTCACCTAGGAGATGAATATGAAACACAGCATAACTTTTGAAATTTTACTCACTACCAAATTTTACGCAATATCAAACCTACGGAATGAAGCTGTTGGAACTCATGATCCCGTGAATCATTAGGCAAACCCCCACAATATCCTTGAGAATTATTAAAAAGATGTGCATAACATCAAGGTGACGCAGGACCCAAAGCCTTATATATGATTCGTCTTTCCAAACGAAAACCTGCTTAACAATATTCAACTTTAGATCACTCTTATATTTTTTACTTGAAAACTTATTACGATTTGGTCCCATGGCTCCTTTGCCTTTACATGTTAAACTATAAAAGATCAAATACGCTGAGCGTTCTAAATTGTTTGGATTATCTGGAACACTTCTTCGAATAATCAAATACCTACCGACGATTATTCCGATTTCGAGGCTAATATTTCTTCAGTTATTGGCTTGAAAACAATTCCAATAGTTTGCAGCAGGAAGGTTTGTCTGAAGGCAGTTTGTAATCATGGGTATAACTTAATTCGGATACCTGCCTAGAAATGCCATATGCAGAAAGTAAAATAAACAAGATTACTCAAAAATATAATTTTATTGTCGTCAACATTTCAATTGAATATAACTCTTTATTAGCGAATAATAATGCTCTTCATAATAATGAATAAAATGAAAAGAGACAAGTGACAGTAAAAAAAAGATTAAATTGGTACATTTGCAAAACATTAAATTACAGATAACTATCTCTTGAAATATATTCTATACATTTTCTTTTGAATAGGTACATTCAATGAATCACAGCTTTTGAGATGACTCGGTAATTTATTGAATAAAATCTGTCCATAACTAAACAAAACCAACAAAATAATAGAATTTGGTTATGAAAAACATAAATTTTTTGTTTTGGGAAAAAAGCATTTTTTTGTTTTAGGAAAAAAGGTGATTATTCGCAACAAGTTTTGAATGTTCTAGAATCTAAGTTTGTTTAAAATAATGGCTCTCGCAGTAAACGGTCGGAGAAATTTCGCGGGAGAAGCAGCAAGCTCACATAGTTTTTCATAGAAATTTCCGTATAAATGAGTAAGCTTAGTTACTGTAGAGAAAATATATAAAATATAGTGTTTTTATAGATAGACATTCCTTATTTCAACTTGATTAATAATTCTGAACAACTTTTTATAAAAACAATTTTTGATATTGTCAAAAATAAAAGTACTTTACTCTTGTTCAAAATTCAGTCAGCAACGACTATCTAGTCTCTTAAATATTTAAGCAATCAAATTAAAACAAAATAAAACTATTGCATAAAATAAAAGTGCACCAAACTATATACTCACATATATACATACAAACAACAAAATATAAAAAAGAAACAGATAAAACATATTAATGATCTGCACATGTCCAAACACAAAGCAGGCCAAAATCTAAAATAAAGTTATGGGAACACAGCTTTTCTTAGTCACATATTCAATAATACTCAACCTCCATATAGATAAGTGTGTAAGTGAATGACTCCTATTAGTGTAGACTGTGAAGTCTGATTGTCTAACTTTCCGATATTCTGTAAGCACATTTTGGAAATTCATAATGTATTTTTCTTTTCTCCAGTATAAATCGGAACACGGTTTGATCAGTAGTAGACAGGCTCTGTTATATACAAAAAATGTAAACCCTGTCATAAAACAGGATACTGGAATGTTTCTATGCTATTTTTACTTTAATATTAAATTGTATTCATATGATGGACTGATTACGGGTGAACCCCTTTATGATGGACATATAAACTCATTTTAAATAAAAAATAAATTAACAACTAAGAATAAAGAAAGATGAATACACGGAAACACCATCTGGTATTTGTAAACTTTCATCAGTCAATAGACGAGATGTCGTCACAAACAAACCTTCGTCGAATTTAAATCAGCTTGTCCGATATTGTTTCCGTTAAAGTTTTTCAACTTCTATTGCTTGAGAAATCAAAATCCAAACAGCCAAACACAAACTAAAAAGCAAAGTAGCAAATAATCAACAGAGAATGTCACCTAAAATACTTTGAATGGAATCAGTTTTTGACAAGGTTGACATTTGTGATGACACGCTCTCAGATTCGGTCCTAAAAAAACAACCAAGATGCATATAACTCCTGGTGGAATTACTCGATACTTATAGCTGTGAAATTGTCATCCAAAACAGTTGATTCATGACATTTTTATTGCGTCAAGAGAGTTTACTCAATTTTAACATAGATGGCAGGCAAATCATTACCGATCATGATGACTTGACATGTCGTTTTGACAAACGCATGCTGCGTCATCGACATAACCTCAAATTGAACCATGTCATGATTGTCATGTCGAAGTCGAGACTCACAAAAAAATGCTATACACTACCCTAACTTTTACGAATGACAGAAAAACACAAGAACAAATAAATAACAATAACCCAATAACTAAATACGTCGCAAAACTACCGAACTGAGCGAAAAGTATTAAAAGAACAGAAAAATCACACGATAAATACCAATATGCAATGTAATTGACATATAACCTCAAAATAATGTTACCGTTCAAAAACTCAAAAAATTTATTTAGTAGGCACTTTGGATTGTTGGAAACTCCACTATATTCGAGTTAAGCGTCATCCATTGACGAATGGAACAAACTCTATTGACGCAATTACAGGATCAAGAACTTTAGTTGAAACAAAAGCGAATCAGTAAACGCACCAGGAGTTATATGCATCTTGAAAACAACCATTCATCTCGTCGGTATAATGCTGCGCTTATAAGCTCGCCAAACTCTCTGGAACACCGCAGAACGGTTGGCCTTTCTCTATTATATGGATAATTCCTTGGACGATGCTCTTCTGAAATATCATCAATCGTTCGACGTTTCAAGACAGGGCGTCTAGCTCAGTTCACACATCCATTTGTCGAGACATGCAGAACATCTCTGTCCCAGTGCTCGTTCTTTCAACGAACGGCACTGCCTCCGGAGGTGTTCCCTGAACAACAATTCCTACCAACGTTCCATCGGCTTTCGGAATGTTATATATACATAACCATTGTTTATATAGAAGATAGTTAGTCAACTTACGGGATTAGAAATGGATGCGACATGTAGATGGTGATAGTGATCTCGCATCCAAGTCATGTCGTAACTTGATTGAAACAATAGGACAGCATTAAAATCAGGGTTTTTTGAAGAAACCAGCATCAAAATGACGTCAAATATTCATGTTTGTAACTAATCACGATAGATAACACTAGCGTTTGCGTCCAACACCAATTACACAGGCATTGACTAACTATCTTACTTGTACATAAACAATAATGACATAACCACAGAAGAGAGAAGGTTACAGAAGCGTCACAGTCACTGAAATGAAATTATAATAATATTATAATTTCATTTCAGTGGTCACAGTCCGTCGGTACCTTTGATCTTGGTGATCCGAAATTGAACGACCTTGGGTAGTTTATCTGTCACTATTGCATGGCTTCTGCCTCCGTTGAGCCATTTAGCCAGCTCGCTTGCGGGTTCTACAACTTTTTACGTTTCATATTTAGTTCGATATTCCAAGTTGTTATTTGATGAACATTGATTGAATAATGTTAAGTTTGACGAATTATTTTCTAGAAATGGTAAAACTCATGAAAAAATGTTTTTGGAAATAAGTTTTAATTCCGTTCTAAATAAAAATGTATAAAGTCAGATGCGGAATCATCTACAAGTTAAAAGTTAAGTTTTGGTTAGTATTTTTCCTCTTCCAAGAAAACATTACAATATTATCGTTTGGAAATCATGACCAAACATTCTATCTTCAAAATGTGCAGCACAAATCCTATATCCCTTGAGTTGAGTAGGTGTTTTTCCGAATAGATCTTCTCGGTTTCATTGGGTTAACCAACGGTTTGTCCTAAAATTCATTCCAATTTTCAGAATGAGCATGTGGAAAAAATATGCCTATTGTGAGCTTTCTGAAAAGTAAACTCATTTTCAACTTCATTAACAAAGAGGATGTTTCATAATTGCAAGGATAACAATATTAAAATTTTCCAACATTTCCATACCCTTTGGTAACCTGAAAAATGAAATTTTCTTGTCCAAAGAGCGATTGTGGCATCCACGCACGACACAAGAAAATCCACATTTTTTTGGGTTCGCTCATTGTAGATGAGTACTAGTACAATAATCAAAAAAGAAAATCACACAGTATTCACCAATTTTGAGCGAGCTTTACGAAAGTATACACAACTAATACACAAGTGTAACGTCTGTAACAAATAAAACAACAAACAACTATAAACAAAACGGTTTGTTCATTTGTGCCAATAAAGCTGATGACCGGTGCAGGTATACTAAAAAAAGAATAGACAAATAAATTACGAGTGTTAGAGACAGATGAACAGATGTACAATGGCTGATTTGATCAACTCTAGTGACACAAATGAACACACCTACAGAATTGTTGACGCTGACGGAAAAACTACCAGTTTCGCATGCGCATTCAAATTTGGAACAGGGAAATATGGGGAATGACGCTTCTGTAACCTTCTCTGAGTCTAAACTAACAAGGAGGGTTTAATAAGCTCTAGTCAATCAGAATCTTGTAGCATCAACGCGTACTTGATATGAGTACAGAGTCGAACTCGAACCAAGCAACAAAACTGTCAGCAGTAACTCTCATATACCAAGAGCTAGTCCGTCACTGTCTATAGAGATCGGCGGCCATGAAACGTCCAACTACGTCACATTTCGTCACAAATGTTTTTTCACCTCTTTCTACTAGTGTCCCTATTGTCTTATGGGGATTAAACTCTCCTTGTTAAATTTTAGTCTCCTTGTTCATAGGCGCTTTGTTACCCCTAAAATCACTTCGGGATCAGTTAAACTGACAGGAATACATGTTATTTAATAGGAACATGTTCTTTCGAGGTCTGTGAGATCACTTCCGAAGCTCTTCCCACTGGGTCAATGGAAAGCGGCTCTTATTTGGAAAATCCAAAGAGAGTAAATCACAGACCTCATTTTATGAGGTCTGTGTAGTAAATTAAGTCAGGTAACGTTTAATCTCTCTGGAATGATACTGCATTCCTACACCGCTTCAACTCTAGAATTTGGCAAACACGAATCATAGGCTAATTTATTTCCTCTAGATGACGCTTAGAATTCAAGCTCGAAACAGTAAAGTGGGGATTGGCTGCCAAATTTCATTGATGTCATTTTAGTTCGCAGATGTCGAAAAAAAACCTCTATGGCATAGAATTCTACTTTTCATCGAATAAGTGAGGTGTCATTATAGTTGATTTCACGGGAGAGACAGAGACATAACTGTCGACTATAGAATTCTATGGCTCATGTAATCCCACCCCAGGACATTGTCTCACAGGCATTTGTTAAAGGCCAATCAAAAGAGGCGAGGCTGTTCATATTGTAGGTACTATCGTCTGTTTCTTGCTGTAGTGTGAACAGCACTATATTTGGAATCAGTTGGTGTATAGTGCAGTTAAGCGAAGGAATACTAAAATCGAGTGTATATTTCACTGGGAGTAGTAGAGTGCTAGACTCCCACGCAAACGAAAGGACCTACTACAGACTTCTATAAAATGTTTGCACCATATTTGCAAAGAAGTGCTCTCACTATTCACCATTCCACGGGATTCTTGAATTTTGACCCCATTAAATGAGGTTGCTTTTACAGCTGCAATGCAGGGCAATCAGGTTTTTGCATAAATGTTATTGCTACATTGTTACATGTAAATACCACAGAACTCATACTTATATCTTCATAAGATATAAGTATGAGTTCTGTGGTAAATACATAAAAGGACACAAGTCACTCTGTTGGTTTATGATGAGGAATTAGTCTCCGAGCTTTAGGCATCAAAACTTATTCATACCATCGCGAATCTCTCAATTTCTTTGAGATTTAAATGGCTGCCAGTCGTGCCGGATCAATCGTTGATGCAGATCGAACCATGTCGGCAGCCATTTTATTCGCAGAAACATTGCGAAATTCGCGAGGGTATGAACAAGACTTAACACGCATTGTTGTGGAAGCTACATAACACGATATCAAAGAGTAGGGGCAAAGAGTAGGTTAGGTTCGACCATTGTTTATATAGAAGCATTGTTTATATGGAAGATAGTTAGTCAACCTTATGGGATTATAATTGGATCAAAATGGATGCGACATGTAGATGGCGATAGTGAGCTCGCATCCAAGTCATGTCGTAACTTCAGTGATCTGGCCTCCAAGTCATGCGTAACTTGATTAAAACAATAGAAAAGCATTAAAATCAGGGTTTTTTGAAGAAACCTGCATTAAAATGACGTCAAATATTCATGTTTGTAACTAATCACGCTAGATGACACTCGCATTTGTGTCCAATACCTTTTCCACAGGCATTGACTAACTATGTTCTATTTAAACAATGATAGAAGTAAGATAATGTCTGTGTAATTGGTGTTGGACGCAAACGCGAGTGTCATCTAGCGTGATTAGTTACAAACATGAATATTTGACGTCATTTTAATGCAGGTTTCTTCAAAAAACCCTGATTTTGATGCTGTCCCATTGTTTCAATCAAGTTACGACATGACTTGGAGGCCAGATCACTGAAGTTACACCATGACTTAGATGCGAGCTCACTATCGCCATCTACATGTCGCATCCATTTTGATCCAATTATAATCCCATAAGGTTGACTAAGACTGTGTCAAGTCACCGGTCGGACAAGGCACGCGCGTTCAGTATGAAGTATGACGATGAGTCGGACCGATCAGATGATTGAAAATATTGGTCACATACAAACAGTTCTAATTAGGTCGTCAAGTCAACCAAATGACCGCGCTGGTCTAATCATATTGGTCAGACCGGAGACTTGACTCAGCCTATCTATCTTCTATATAAACAATGGTTCGACATATATGTCGCATGAGATGAATTTTGTTGAATAACATGAGCTGACAACACCGAATTTTTGATGTTAGATCGTGTTCTATGCTTTTGTAAAACGTTAAAAATAATAACAAAATAAAATGGCATTTTCTTTCAGAAGTAGAAAGTAGAAACATGGAATGTGACGCCAAAAATGAATTATTGCACCCAAAATCAAAATAACTTTAAAAAAATGTAATGCAAGAAAAAGAAAATGCGCCTCTTTTATAGGAGATTTCTTTAGTTAATCTGAACGTTTTAATAAATTTTTTCTCAGATGAGAATGTAAAAGCACTGTATATTACTCGTCTCTCTCGAGGCCGCTGATAAATTTACTGATTTTCTAAATTTTCTATAGCTATTATTGAAAATGCCATTTTCTCACTACAAAACTCTCTGAAAAAATATCAAAGAATATTTTGACATTTACTATAAACTATTGGACCTAACCTATAAATTTCGCATCATATGAAAGTCTCGCATTCGACATAAATTGTCGACTGCCTTTAACCATTCCACAATTTGTCTATCAAAAATTTGCGAATACGACATTTGAGAATAAGAATATTCAGATTTCGTTCGACAAAGAGCATATCTCGCATGCGACAAAATATGTCTCGGTTTGAGAATAGGGTCCCTCTTTGAGGGAGATTCTATTTCACGTCCGTCGACTATGACACATAGGTATGCAACCATGGTTGCATAAATGTGTACAGTACGCATGTGCGATGTAGACCGGTACCTAACAGCAGCGCTGGGCCCATAGAAATATATATTTCTATGGCTGGGCCACATATTACATACGGGTGTATGTAATCTCTGTGGCTGGGCTCTCGACAATGAACCAGTTCCCTTCTAGATGTATTATTCATATGTCCCACATCCAATTAAGAGCACACACTACCTTGGTAAAACGGGAATCGGTTTTACGCCTACAGTTTTTGTTTAAGAATTTTTCTTTCTTTAGCAAATGACTCAATGTTTTTGTGTAAATTCCGGAACTTCAGTGATTTTTGGTTATGATAATTTTCAAGAAGAAAAAATTGAAATGACATGATGAATTAAACAAATTGAGAGATTCCGGAATTCTTATGAGGCCACCGAGCCCATACAAGAAATATCCCTTTCTTGAAATCAATGGTTTTTGCCGAAAACGGAATCTACGATCGAGAAATTTATATCTGATTGGCGCTGTAATCGAGAACGGACAGGTGCTGTGTTGCCAATGTTCATCGAGTTCATTATCTTCACTCCCATTTTTGATGACTATGCCTACAAACCTCAGCTGAAGGGGGTGAGGAGGAAATTCGACTTTTCGGTGTGACGCTCTTAATATAAAACAGACACGACACGATGATAAACTCGATTTGGAATTTATACCTTCTATTGCACGATCGAATTTCGTTTCGGAAATCGTCGGGTTTTTAATGGAATGTAATTACATTTTGATTCAATAAGATGGAATCAAGATGAAATCTACTAGTAGAAGGTAGTAAATACATAAATAAATAAATTTAATCATATTATCTATAATAATATTGTGACTTATTTGTCACGACAATGATAGGATGTGCTTATATTTGTGATCTACCTTTTTTAAAATGAGATTAATTCTCATCAAGAATGCATGAGTAATTTTTTTAATAGTTATTTATGCAACAAGTGCAAAAAGTGAATGTTTATTGCACTCGACGTGAAATTGTCCGACGCGGCCGTTAGGCCGAGTTGGACAACACGTCGAGTGCAATAAACTATTTTTGCACGAGTTGCATACAACATTTTTTCTACGTTCATGCAAAAAGCAAAAAATGATTTATTGAGGTGCGGCACTAGGTGTAGGAAAATGAAAAGCGCAACTTGAATACTTTATTATTAATATCGATTTGCATTGAAACAGGAACTAATACGTTACGAACAATTTAACTCAAACTTTATTTTTACCCTCAATGTTGAAAGTGAATGAACAATTGGTGCAATTTTCAATATGAATATTTCGTAGTGAAGTACCTATTGCCAATCTCACATAATATCTGCTAAATATGTAGTAGGTTTAAACGTTTATGTTTGTCATGATGACAGCACGTTGAAGTAGAATGACAGATGAGTGCAATAAAAACTTTATTGCACTAGTGCAATAAAAACTTTATTGCACTAGTGCAATAAAGAACTTCTTTTTCCACTGAATATAGTTAAATAAAGTTTTGCTTTTTGCATGAATGTAGAAAAAATTAATATAAAAAAGTCGGTATTTTTTTTAATTCAAAGTAAGTATTTATAGTTCTTATAAAAAATTTATAAAAAATTATTAATCATAACAAAAAAATAAAAGTAGTCTAACATATTCAATATACAAACAATAACATGGCTTTCTCCAAATAAAATTGAATATTTTATATTCCTTCAGAATACACGCCCTTTGGCCATATTGCTGCGTTTTTAAAGAAATGTTTATAACATTTCCCAATAGGCATCTTTCAATTTGAAAGCGAAGCGATGACCATGGGATGTTTTTTTGCTCAATATGTAGCAAAAAGATTAAATGAAGTTAATTCTGCAATGAATCCACTAATAAAATACGAAACAATCATCACTTTACCAGTTATTCTGTCGAAAGACAGCATTCAAATTGAAGGAAATGTTTTAAAAAAAGATAAATTGACAACTCGACTCCTCTTGAGCTATCGAGTATTCTCATCGAGTTTATACGACGTTATCGAGAAACGGAATACCACTACCACTAGAACTAGAATCCTGCTGCTGGGTTAACTTAGATATTCAGAAAAATAATAATCCTACTAAAACATTTAAAATACATATATGCACTACCGCTTATGTCAAGAAAGACGAAATAAGAAACTTCCAGATTATTGAGCAATATATTGCCCGTTTCAACATTGTTTAAATAGAAGTAAGATATTTAGCCACCCTTATGGGATTAATATTATATTTAAATGGAGGCGACATGTAGATAGCGTCAGTGATTTCGCCTCCAAGTCCTCTTCAGTGATCTGGCCTTCAAGTCATGTCGTGCATTAAAATGACGTTAAATTTTAACGTTTGTAACAAATCACGCTAGACGACACCCGTGTTTGAGTCCAATACCTATTCCACATTGAAACTTTACTATTCTTACTTCCAGGGTTGTGTTCTAACACCTCACTCTCTTACCTGGAGTCTACTCTCACTGTTCCAAAACTTACCCTGATTAATTATTTTGCCCTTGTCAAACGTTCAAAAACCTGTCGGGTTTACCCCAGAGCTTACTCAACCGTACTCTACCAAAAAGGAGGGTAACAGAGTACTCTGACAGTTATTCGGTAATATTTTTCATTTTAAAACTTCAAAACAAAAGTACGTTATGACAAATATATTGTTTCTGTCTGCTTTTATCTAATAAAATGTATTTATCCACAACTATTAATTAATAAATCTGTTAAATATGCGATTTTTATCAAGTAATGCCATGCATTACCATATAGAATTGAATAATAATGACAGTTCGATGAAATAATATTACTTAATCGTTGCGTCAAATTTGACAATTTGTAAATTTACTTGTCACTGTATGTGTAGATATACTGTCAGTCGGTTTGTGAGTTATTTGTTTTGAACATTTTTATCTCTGGTATCATTAGAGAAATGTCTAATAGTGAATCTGATTTGGAACATATGTATTGTACACCGCCAGACATTTTAAAATTATCGGCTGGTGCTACAGAAAATCTCCTACCTAACAAGTCAAAAGGTAAATATGGTGCGGTATACAAAAGTTTTATGGATTGGCAAGTGGCACAAAAAACATCGTCTTTTTCTGAAAATGTTATCCTATTTTGTTAAACTTTCTAAAAATACAAGTCATCATCATTGTGGGCATATTATTCAATGCTGAAGAGTACATTGAATATTTACCGTAATAGTATCCGCCTAGAGACTTACATGAAGTTGCAGGAATTTTTAAAACGACAGTCTGAGGGCCATCAACCGAAAAAATCTAAAACCTTTACTAGCGAAGAAATGAGTAAATTTATAAAAGAAGCGCCAGATCATACCTATCTAATGACAAAGGTATTGTGGTATATAGTTGTGGATAAAGTATAGTATTCAACACGCGTATGATGGCAATTACCCACTCAGATGTTACAAAACTCGCCTCCGGCTCGTGTTGCAATTTCATCTTCGTGGGTAATAGCCATCATTATACTCCTGTTGAATAATGTACTATTCTATTAATTTTTTAAGATTAATTAATGGTTATAGAATTCTGTTGATTTTGTATTGACGTAGATACATAATTCTCAAAGTTTGTTTTAGATTAATCGGTGATATAACTCCCTGAATCCAGCCAGCCAACCGTTTAAAAATTATACCTCATATTAATATTATTGTTTACGAAAATTCAAGAACAATTGTTGAATGAACCTAATTGATTTTACAAATACCAAAAGTCCTTTATTAGTAGCAGGAAACGTTCACTACCGTCATTTTTTCCCCAAAGTGACTGCAAGCCCATATACTATAGGATTATGCTGGAGTACGATTATGATCCTTTACGTTATGACGCGTTACGAATTCTACCGAATACGAATATGATGGCTTGACGTTTTGATGCGTTGCTGTTATTATGGAATGATTTTGTGATGCATTGTGGTTATGCTGCAATGATATTTTGATGTTTTAGCGTTATGACGGGATACTTTGTGATAAAGTACGTTATGCTGATGTATATTATGATGGATTACTTTATGATCCGGTACTTTATGCCACTGTACATTTCTATCTTGTACTAATATGATCAATTGCGATTTCTACCGGTTATCGATATGATGGAGTAAATTTCTTCGCTTTACGATTTCTTTTCTGTACATTATGATGCATTGGGTGTTCCCCTCACGCCGGCCGACGAGAAACCACTCGAACCAACTAGTCGAAATTCAGGCGAACGTTCTAGAGGCTTACTAGAAATCTCCAGAGCGTTCGTCGAAATGAAGTGTAGATATAAAAAGCTCCACGCAGTGAGGAAAGGGAGTCAGTGAACCAGATAGACAATAATTTTAGTTTCAAATAAAATAGCGAGTTATAATTGTAACATGAATTAACTAGTTTGTATGTGAAATAAATGAATTAAAAACGTTTAGACTTTAAATATTCTACAGTTCTTTCTACAAATCTGTCCAAATACAAAATTGCAACCTACAACTATAAAACTCAAAAAGGTTTGAACCGCCGCTGGCTGGGCGTATGTGATGATAAAATCAATTATGAAAATGAAAATAGTGACGTAAGTAATTTGGTATTTGTAACGAGCCGGAGCCGGACTTGTCCGGCTTGACCTCATCAGCCCGTGGTATGAGTGATTTATCGCTCTTGATCCTTCCACCAGAGGAGAGCTGCCGAACAGTGAGAGAATCATAGCGTAATAATGATGTAACCACTCACGTCTGTCGAAATGCCCAGAACCACTATAACTGAGTAGACTTGCGCAGAATCCAGAAGAAAACGGAATCTACAAGGATATAAATGGAGAGCCGCTGCAAAAGAGGGCAGATACAGTTCCAGTTCAACACAGACAGTCTGATTTTAAGTAAAGGAATGCTATAATATAAATTATTTAGTAAATACGAATTAGTAGTTATATTTTATGAGTGAAAATAAATTAGATTAAAACCGTTGAGACTTTTTTATTACAAGTGGGGTCAGAAGTGGGATTTTCAGAATAAGTAGTGCGCAGTAGACAGTCTCCTTATTGTGAAAAAATACTAACAGGGCTTTTTTGCGTAAAATAGACTGGTGGCCGGTAAAACAAGTGTTTGCGGGGTAAATAGTTTTCGAATATCGAAACAAATAAACTGATGAACTTTCCGTGTAAAACTGATACAGTGTGTCCTACTTTGAGGCAGCCACACCCTCATATTTCATTGAGAATAAAATAATTTGAATTTTTTTATATCACGGTACTCAGGAATACCTACATTTATGTTGATGAAACATTCATATATCCTTTCTCCACGGCTAACTGACCAATTGAAAAGTGAAAAAGTGGAAAAAACATATTAGGGATTTTTTCATCACAAAATTAACATCAAACTCTGTTTCAGAATACTCTTAAACCCCTAGATCCCAGTGCTGGTCAACTGATTATACAGGGTGTCATTTGTAGCTGTCAATGTGATTATCTCTTTTTCATTATATACACTCAGGTGGATAAAAAACGTCCACCTTGAAATGTCAACAAATTTTGATCTTGAATAACTTTTTTATTTTCAGTCCGAATTGGATAGTTTTTCCAATAAATGGAAGGAAATTTGTTCTAGATTAATTTTTATCAAACAGATTTCCTAAGAAATTCCGAATTATACATATTATACGAGGAAACACAAAGTTATGTTTCTATCATCTGAGTTTAAGACACCCTGTGGTGAAATACAGCTTTTGGATGACACTTCTGTATGCAAGCTTGGTACATTCCCTATACATCGCTTCTTCATTCATTTCGATATCACGATTCGTTTCAAAGTTATGAATTATTGAATAAAGCATTGCATTTTTTCTTCATATTCGTCATATTTAATGATCACGATTGCCATGAAAACATTTGTTCCACTTTGTTTATTATTTGACAGTTGTGTTATTACCATAACGTCAGTTTGAGAACACTTTTATTTGTTTTATAAATGGGTTTGAGTAAAGAAACTTTGCTAAAGCCTTTTAGAGGATTGGAATAACATTCTTCATGGTTCATGAGTATATTCGAACGCTAATTCGTGGAATGCCACGGAGAATGGAAGCTTTTGTCCAAACTAGCGGAGGCAACACCCGATATTTAAAAATTGGTTGAGTGTTGTCTTTTCAACCGTTCGCTACTTATGTCATTGTTTAGTTGGTAATTTTCCCGTTTTGAAGATAAAGATCAAGCAGAGAAAATGCATTGCTTTATTCAATAATTCAAAAATTTTTAAACAAATCGTGATATCAAAATGAATGAAGAAGCATTGTACAGGGAATGAATCAAGCTTGCATACAGAATGGTTTTTAGTGTCATACAAAACCTCTGTGTCACCTCAGGGTGTCTTAAACTTAGTTGATAGAAACATAACTTTGTTTTCCCTCGTATAATGTGTATAATTTGGACCTTATTTGAGAGCTGGAAAACAAAAAAAATTGCATCCAAGGACCTGGGATATGAGGAAACAAACAAGATCTATTTAAACTAAGATCTGACCAGAGCAAACCAATATCTTCATAAAGAAGTTTTGCAGTATCGTAAGGACAACAACTACAAATTTGTTTAGATTGAACAAGGAAAAATACATTTACGAAAAGTTGAAACGAGCAAAGTTCAAATAATTGAATATTCAACGGACTTAAAAAACCACAGAACCCAGATGTGAAGAAGAAACAGCCCCTGAAAATAGTGTACAGTAATATACAAAGTGTCAGGAATAAATTGGATGAAATTCAGTGTTTACTAAAGATAAAAAAATGTGATGTATTGGTTCTAGTGGAAACCTGGTTGTATTCGGATGAGGTCAGCCTATTTGATATCGAGGGATATAAAGCGGTACATGCCTGCAGAGACTCAAGAGGCGGAGGAGTTGCTGTCTACATTCATCATAGTATTGTATTCACCGAAATAAACAATATACAAGGAAACAGTGACTATAACTTGGTTGGAGTGAAGCTACAAGTAAACAACATGAAAATAATAGGAATATATAGGCCACCATCATTTGATACACAAGAATTTATTTGAGGATATACTTAGCAAAGAAAGTAAGACACTTATAATCGGTGATTTTAATATCAACTTATTATAACAAACTACTGCCTCAGTAGATTACAAAAACTGTGTTATGTTAAATGGTTTTGAAATCTGTAATGTCATTGATAAGCTACATGCAACCAGAGTCACACTTCATTCACAAACAATCATTGATCACGTATTAGCCACAACAAACATAAAAAACTATCAAATAAAAGTAAAAAGCAACACTATTTCAGATCACAATCTGCTTGAGATAATATTGTACGACCAAATAAACCGCCAAGAGCCTAAAGTCCACAAAATTTTCAGAAGACTAGATGCACAAAAATATGTTGAAACATTTCAAGCTATTCTAGAAGAAAACGGAAATATTGATACATTTGACAAACTAATTGAAACAATACAACAAGCAAAAATCAAATCAACAAAACAAATAAAAACCAAAGTAAGAGCAAATAATGATTGGGTAACTGTAGAATTCTTAGAACTGTTGAAATATCGTGAAAAATTATATGAATTGAAAAAAAGATTCCCACTAGATAATAGGGTAGCAAATGAGTTCAAATGTATAAAAAACAAAGTAAATAATGAAAAGAGGAAGTTGAAAGCTAACTACTTTGACAGAAAATGGAACGAGGCTGAAAATAACCCAAAAAACAATGGATGTTTATTAATAATTTAATAAAACAGAAAAAAAATAAGGATACCATAACAACCTTAGAATCTCATGACTCAGTTATAACGGATCAGTATATTATTGCGAATAAATTTAATTCATATTTTACAAATATTGGTCAAGCAATTATTAATGAGATCAACCATGAACTGATAAATATACCAATTTCTCGGAAATTTGAAAACATATACCAATAATTCACTATACCTTCACACTACAAATATTAACGAAATAACCAATATTTTGAATGAAATTAATAAAAATGCAGCTCCAGGTCATGACAAAATAACAGTTAGAGAACTATTAGTTATAAAAGAACGACTGCTACCAATCCTAGTTACCTTGATCAATAGGATATTTGATAACGGTACTTACCCAAATATATTAAAAATTGGAAGAGTTACACCTATCCACAAATCAGGGTCCAAATCAAAAGTAGAAAATTATCGTCCAATCACAGTTGTTTGTGCATTTTCCAAACTATTAGAAATCCTCATTAAAAACCGAATCATTGAATTTATTGACAAATACACGGAATTAGACAAATACCAATACGGATTCCAAAAAAAATCAAATACACAGAGCGATACAATGGACTTCTTAAATTATGTAACAACAAAACTTGATGAAAAAAAATATGTGATTACCGTGTTTGTAGACCTACAGAAAGCATTCGATGTAGTGGATCATAATATTCTACTCAATAAGTTAAACACACTAGGATTAAGAGGTATAATATTAAATATAATAAAAACTTATTTAATTTCCCGTGAACAATATGTCCTACTGAACAACACACAGAGCCAAAGAGAGAAGATAAATTGTGGTGTACCCCAAGGCTCGGTCCTGGGACCACTATTGTATTCTCTCCATACCTTAAATCTGAAGAAGGCAAATCTATTAGCTCGTTACTACACCTTTGCAGATGACACAATTCTAGTATATGAGGGAACAGATCTACAAGAACTGGAAATCAGAGTCAACAAAGATCTAAATTTATATCATGAATGGCTGTTGAGTAATAAACTGAAAATTAATGCTACAAAAACAGTATACATGTTATTTCGGAATAAAAACAAAGAAACTCAAGAACTTGATTTAAAAATTGGAGATGGCACGATTAAAAAAGTAGAAAGTACTAAATATTTTGGTCTAATCGTAGATGATAAACTTCAATGGCAAAAGCACATAGAGCATATAACAAATAAAATCATTCCAATGATTGGAGCCCTTTACAGATGCCGCGATTACTTAGATAACCGAAATAAATTGTTAATTTATAATACATATTTTCTTTCAACATTTCGATATTTAATAACGACTTGGGGAGTCTGCTCAAATACCCGAATGAAAAAAATCGAAACGCTTCAGAATAAAGTAGTAAAAATCCTATTTGGCTTTGACTATAAAGCAAATATTAATTTAATTTACGAGGTCACTGGTATTTTACCCCTGGACAAAATTTTAAATATTGAACAATGCAAATACATATACAGGCCGTTTCTTTTATCATGTGGTATCATTGCTATATTCTAAACCGTAACAGATACGAAGACGATTAAATGGGAGTAAAGGTAACTATTGTGGAGAACAAACAGTACAATGGTCAAAGAAAATTTACAGGGAGTCTCGCCCTTCCCGAGTTATACAGGGAAAACCAAAAATGCTGTTATTTGTTTTTTACGAATAGAACTGTTATTTCTGAAAATATAAAAAAATTTATGAGGAAAGTTTTAATGTATTTAAAATGTACTATAAAAATGTAACAATGAATCTTTGATTAAACGTTTCGTGTCAACACGGCCACCATCAACATTTTTTTTCAAATACGGACCTGTCTGTTTTAGTACAAATATTCATAAAGCGATAAAATCACAATTCAGTGGTATATCACACTTGATATTTTTATAACGTTTCATTTAAAATAACTAGCATCCTCAGTGACAACAATTTTTAATTACGATTCTGTCGTTAGGTCGTTTATGGATTCCACAAAACCTAACTCTCCGATATAAAAATTATCAGTGACGCTTTGAATAAACATATCTATTAAAATTATTTCGGCAATTCGAGCATTTCATGTAGGTTATCATGAAGAATTCATTTTCTGTATTGGTTTTATTTTCACTCAAAAATTCAATATGAAATAAATTGTTTTCTGTTTGTTTGATTTCTTCTACTCTTAAGTAAGTTTATTTCCGAGGTAAATTGCTATCGTTCGTCTCTGAAACTACAGATATCTTTTATTATAGTGTAAACATAATTTTAATAGATACATTTATTCAAAGCGTCACTGATAATTTTTATATCGGAGAGTTAGGTTTTGTGGAATCCATAAACGACCTAACGACAGGACCGTAATTAAAAATTGTTGTCACTGATGATGTTAGTTATTTTAATTGAAACGTTATAAAAATAGCAAGTGTGATGTACCACTGAATTGCGATTTTATCGCTTTATCAATATTTGTACTAAAACAGACAGGTCCGTATTTGACAAGAAATGTTGATGGTGGCCGTGTTGACACGAAACGTTTAATCAAAGATTCATTGTTACATTTTCATAGTACATTCTAAATACATTAAAACTTTCCTTATAAATTTTTTTATATTTTCAGAAATAACATTTCTATTCGTAAAAAACAAATAACAGCATTTTTGATTTTCCCTGTATAACTCGGGAAGGGCGAGACTCCTTGTAAATTTTCTTTGACCATTGTACTGTTCTCCACAATAGTTACCTTTTCTCCCATTTAATCGTCTTCGTATCTGTTACGGTTTAGAATATAGCAATGTTACCACATGATAAAAGAAACGGCCTGTATAAAGTTACAAGAAATCAACAGAAATGTAATACATCCATGACTTCAATAAACGAAATTCATAACCATAATACTAGAGCAAATAAACAAATTTATTTATCCAATGTAAGAACTAATGTGGCTCTGAATAATCCAATATCAAAATGTATTCAAACCTACAATAAACTACCAATCTCTATCAAAAACATAGATAGTTATGCATTGTTTGAAAAGGAACTAATGATCCAAATCAGTACACAAAATTATATGTAAGTCCATGTGTTTTGTTAATCTTCTGAGTACACCTCACATATTTTTTTTTTTATTTTTTTGTTATTTTTTTTATTTGCTTAAGTAAATCTTTGTGCGTTTATTCCTTCAAGACCTGAACATCTGTCATTGATTGTGTTATATTCCATCACAAGCAATACTGCTTATTTGGAAAAATACTTGTTAAAGATTTGTAAATTTTAAGTACTATACTGTGATATGTATATTATTATATTAATTAATTGGTTATTGTATTCTGAATATTATCCAACTTATGTATATATTATATTGAGTGTAAATAAAGTATTGATTTAAAAAATCTGTTTGAAGTGAATTGTTCTGAAAAATAACCAAATATTACTTTTCCATGGCAAACTGTGACCACTTGAAAAGTGAAAAATTGGGAAAAAATATATTGAGGATCTTTTATTGAAAAATGAACCCCAACTCCAGATGGTTCTGGAATGTCCCAGAACCCCAGAACTAAATGCTGAATCATTGAAATATACAGTGTGTCATATGTATCTGGCAATTTCACCAACTCTTATTCATCCATACAATGCTTGGTTGATTATATAATGTATTTTTTTTTATCACAAAGTGCCCAAAAATATTCCATTATTACTGTAGGAAGTAACCAAGAATCACATTTTCATGGCTAATTATGACCAAATGAAAATTGAAAAATTGGGAAAAACTTATTATGGATTCTTTCATCACTGAACTAACATCAGATTCTGGACCAGAACACTCTGAAACCCCCAGATCTCAATTCCTGAGAAATATATAGGGTGTCATCTATGTATGGCAAAAGTTCAACTCCTAAATTGACTTATTTTGAAAAACATTGCACTTATCAATTTATTTCTTTTCTGCAGCTGCAAATTTACATCAATTTATAATATTTTTATTTGCAGATGACTCGGGTATTAAGATCTAAGAGTTTTAGAGTATTCTGAACCTATTTCTGATGTTAGTTCAGTATGATTTATTTTCCCCAATTTTTCACATTTTAGCTGATCACAGTTAGCCATGGAAAAGTAATGCTTATTTACATTCTGCAGTATTAAAGGTATATTTCTGGGCTCTTATTCACAACAGAATACATTTTCGAAATTATCCCGAGCATTAAGGATGAATTACAGTTGGTTATATTGCCAGCTACAAATGACACCCTGTATATTCAATGATTCAGCAGTTCCGCAGTTCCGGGGTTCTGGGACATTCCAAAACCAGGACTTGAGTTTAATTTTCCAATAAAAGATCCTTCATTTATTTTTTCCAAATTTTTCACTATTCAAGTGGTCACAGTTTGCCATGGAAAAGTACTATTTGATTATTTTTCGTAGTATAAATTGAATATTTTTGTGAATTTTGTGAAAAGTGAATAAATTTTAAAAATTAAGCAAATATTACTGATGAAAAAGAGTTGATCATATTGCCAGCAACAAATGACACCCTCAAAATTGATTCAAGCATTGAGATCTAGAGTACTCTGAAACAGAATTTGGAGTTAACTTTGTGATGAAAAACTCCCTAATATGTTTTCCCCATTTTTTCACTTTTAAATTGGCCATAGTAGGTAGTGGATTTACGAATGTTTCATCAACATAAAGGTGGGTATACCTGATTACTATAATTTGAAAAAAAAATTATTTTATTCTCAATGAAATATGAGGGTGTGGCTGCTCACAGTGGGACACACTGTACATATGTCATGCAAAGACACTGAAAGAGAAATGTTTCAAGAGATACGATGATTTACGATACAGAAAAACACAAAGTCATCTCCACAATTTAATAAAACTATCCAGTGTTATGTAATGGTAGATCGATCAAAAACCATCGATCAGTTAAGTAGTATCATAGTACTCTATGTTTCGAGCCTATATAGGCTCACCATCAGCTAAACTGAAGTTCTACAATAAAGGAAAAACATTGTAACTATCACAGTAATCTAATACAGTGTAATATTACTTACTTGGAGAGGAAAAGATTGTTACATGAAAATTTTCTTAATAATGGCTGACCAGAATCTGGTGGACCTGGCAATCCCAAAACTGTCCTGTGGTAATGATGAGCTGGATTGGAGAGTTATAAGAAGTATGTTGGAGACGATATTCAGATCCAGTGGCAATATTTTGGTGTGCTGCAACAATCTTCCACGACCGAACATGCGAAGACTGCAGTGGAGTGTTATTTCCATCGAACTTCACGGTGCAGATATGGGGAGTCATGCAGGTATCGTCTTTAAGAAGGGAGAAATGTAACGAACTGAGGCCGGACCTGTCGCCTTATTTGCGTAGAACACCGGCGAACATCGGTATATAACGATGAGTCATCGCTTCAGTATGCTAGTCGGATTTCTATAACGCCGAGAGCCATCTAGAATCGTGTATGGTCGAACAGCGAACGACCGATTTAAAATATCCAGACCAATCGCGAGAGAGATCTACTTGGAAACAAATATAGACAGCCCAGATCAGAGATGACAGATATAGTTAGAGTTCCACATAGACGGTCTGATTTGAAATACAATAGTGTGATATAAATCAGATAAATTGTGATATGAATTAGAAGTTAGATTTTATGTGTAAAATAAATTAGTGTGAAACCAATCAGACTATATTTATAACAAAACTTACCACACAGAAAGAGATGCATAATATATCCTATGCACAGAAAGAGTGTAACCACAGTTACAATTCCTACATTATCCGGTAACGAGTCTCCATGGCTCACAACAAATAAAACCAGTATAGCTGAGAACAACAGTCTACGTGTGCTTCTTGTACCAATCCCCACTTCGTATATATCTACTGCGTTTGTTATGGTAGTAATAATAGCAATGAAGGAAGCCATAATAATAATGTACACCATAACCGCTTTGATTCCTTTGAAAAGGTAACCGGAATAGTTCATGTACTGAAAAAAGAGAAAACTCGCTATAAAAAACAAGGCAATCCAACCAAACTAATATGTCACTATTATATCATGGTTTTTCGTAAAGAACGTGGGCAATTGAAGTGTAGTGTTACTTTTCGTGGTTACTTCACAGGAAAGTTTATACTTTTACAAAAAAAGACGCCAAAGTTGACAAAACAAGATGTATTATTTTGATTGAAAAAAACAGCACAGTGGAAATGTTTTACGATATAAATAATAGTTACGGACAACTACTCAGCGGTTAGGGATTTTGCCTTTTATTCATAGTTTGAAACCGGTATTTTTGCCTTAATTTTTAGGACTGTCTTTCGAATGAAAACTGCTCTTTCTCTCCATGATCACACTGCTATTGATTATACTTGCATAAGCATTGCATGAGTCATGGTGATCCTGAAAGTTAAATCTAGAGGCAATTCGAAAGGGATCCAGGACCCACCCGCTACCATCAACGGAGCCCACACAGGAAAGTTAATAATAAAATATATCAAGAATAATTTTAAAATCAGTTCCGAATAGGTACCTACCAATTTCCATTTGCATCTTGAATTCATTCGGAAATACAAAATAGCGAGGAGCATATAGTTGCCAAATTAGGAGGGTTAGCGAGCGTGTCACCAATATGGTCCTTTCACAGTAACAGTAACAGGCTTTTAGTTGTTCGGGAAAGATTCCTGCAGAAGGGCCACATCGTAATTGTCTACTGTTAAGAAAGCCTTCCTATTCATGTCTCTGATTCAGGAAACCGTTACAATTCCAGAAGACGACCTTCATAGAGGTAAGCAATATATGCATTTACAGATCCAGGTATCGGGTTGGTTTTTAGGGAAATCACTGTTTCCAGTAGGGGATGCTAGCTGCTTCAGCATCATTTGCTTGGCAGCATGGGCTGCTACAAGCGATCCCGGAGGATGTGTCGCTTGTGGGGGCAGCTTGGGGCTTAGGTTCCTGCCCGTGGGTCTGCCTAAGTTGCTGGGTGCACCCCTATGCTTTGGGAAGTAGGAACATCTCCGATAACTTGACGTGTGAGCTTCTCATCCGCAGTTTACGAACTTCGCTGCTTGTGTCCTCGGTCGCTTGCACTCCGGAGACAAGTACTTGCCTTCGCATTTATCGCAGACCGGAATTGCGTGGCAATCCTTCTTTCATGAGAGAATTTTTGGCATCTGTCAATGAAATTAAACCAAACAAGCATGTTGTAAGAAATTATAGAATAAGGAAGCCAATCTGCGAGTATTGCGGTGACGGACACGAACCTAGAAAATGTCCAGCTTTTGGAAAATCGTGTGCCAAGTGTAGAGGAAGAAATCAGTGTTTGCAAAAGAAATATAGTCCAGGGCAATAAGCAGAAAATATCAATGAAGCAGTTTCGGTTAGAGAGTATGAGGATACGGAAGAGGAGAACAAAATATATATCGATGCTATTTCGAAAAATATCAAGCCGTTGGTATATATTGTTGGAAGTAACTATTTGGATCCAAGAAGTGAAAGTGAAAGTGATTCTGGTGCTGAAGTCAATATACGAGTATACTACCCTTGAATCAACTGGAGTTTTTAGGAAGCGATTTGAAAAATGTCAATAAGCCTAATCAAATGACATTGGTAGCATATATCGTAGTGAAAATTTAAAAATTGGCCTCTTGGTGGGATAGAACTTTTTTGTACAGTACGAAATAATTCTGCACTATCATTTATTGTTGTTGATACCATGAATCAAACACCTCTTTTAGGTTTACCAGGGTGTATTGAGTTGAATTTGAATAAAAAAGTTGATAGTATTTATCCAAAGTTCTATCATTTGATGATATTCTTCGAATCTATTCTAGTGTTTTTGAGGGGTGTGGAAAGTATTCACAACATCACATCACTTTGAAAAATAACGCTATTCCACGTGTTGTTTCTTGTAGGCGGGTTCCACATGCCTTACCGGATAGATTGAAAAGTAAATTGGAACAATTCGAGTCCCAGGGTTTGATTAGAAAGGTAGATAAACCAACAGAATGGTAATTGTAGAAAAACCGAATAAAGATTTGAGATTCTGTTTGGATCCAATGTATTTGAATTCTTCGATAAAACGAGAACATTTTCCTAAACCAACCATTGATAAGATATCTACAAAATTACTTGGTAAAAAATATTTCTCTGTATTAGACATGAAAGATGGGTATTTACATATTGAATTAGATGAAAGTAGTGCTGATTTGTGTACATTCGCAACACCTTTTGGAAGATATCAATATATTCGTCTTCCTTTTGGGATCTGTTCAGCTCCTGAAGTATTTTAATAGAAATGTCTCAAATACTCCAAGTACATTCCAATCGAAAACGCTGCAGAAAGAAATAGTAACTGTCAATGTCAGATATTAGAAAATAAAGATTTTTCATCTTGAAGCATTTCTGAACATTAATTATAAACTAACGCAATATAAAATATTACATGGTGTCAGGTCGTCACAATCAGTGAAAATCTGAGATATTTATGGAATTTAACAAACCCGAACATTTGGTACTTGAAGATGGAGATGTTAGTCAGAATTGGTAAAGATTCGTTAAACTATTCGAGTTGTTTATGGAAGCTACAGATTTAGATGCCAAGCCAGAGAAAAAGAAAATAGCAGTATTCCTTAATTTAATCGGTGATCAAGGGCTTGAACTTCACAATTCTTTCACATATGATGTTGAATCGGAAGGAAGAACTTTGGAAATGATAAAGCTGAAATTTGAAGCATACTGTTCACCCAAGAAAAATGAAATATTTGAGAGATTTCTTTTCAATAGTATTGTACCAGATTTCGTGACCCGGTGATCTGGTAGGTGCCTTTTTCCCTTGTAGGAAGAAGGGCATAAACTAGTGGCATGGTCTTTTTGTTCGCCCCATGCATCTTGGTTACCGACTCTGAGTGGAATCTCAGGTCGATTAACTCTTTTTTTGATATCCTCTGTCTCGATGAACTCGGAGACCCCGCGAAGCACGACCCTGATGAGTTTATTCATTCGACAACTTTCTGACACAATATTTCTAGGAATTAATATTGATTAGAAACTCACCTAGTACAATCATACTGAGAATATTAAATGCAAGCTTAGTAAACATATATTTCTACTCCGTCAACTGAAAAACACCGTTTCTCTCCCGCAGTCTTCAAACTTGTATATTTCAGTCATTCATTTGATATAAACTCATTCAGTGGGGTGCAACATCTAAGGCACATGAAATATTTGCCATTCAGAAAAAAACAGTAAGGTTAATGATGGCAGTTGGACTTAGAGAACATTGCAATAGCTATTTATGTACCAAGTGCGTTATATAGATCTAGTAACGCTCGTGGTGCATAAAAGATTTTATTTTTCACGAAAAAATTATCTTAAACGACGTTGTTTGCTTCATAAATTTCTTCTCATAGTATTTACTGCGTTCTGGTCGGCAACTGAGCACAGGTGAGCTTCTATGCAATTGCCATGGAAACATTGAAGAGGTTGCTAAGGGTTGTTTAATTAATAAAATGATGCTGCATTTTTGTAAGAATTGACAAGCTTGTTAGTGGAGGAAACTAAAAACGGTTGTGTTCATAATAATTATGGAGATCCCACAGAATGTCATGGTCAAAGCTAATAAAGCGTTAGGAAATTTACTGCCTGTGAAATCCAAATACTAATACGAGAAGGGGTATGACCTTTTTTGAAATGGAAAGATGAAAACAGAGTGAATACCGTAAATGAAACTGTCTTAATGGCATACTTCCAGGAACTGGTGAGTTTATATTATAAAAATATTCTTATTTTTTATTTATTTTACATTATTTCAGTCTGAAAAATATAGTGCAAATAGGTAGTCTATGGACCAAATACTCACAGCTAAAATCAACATTAATTGTTAAAGAAAACAATAATATATCAGCATTCAGTCAACTGATGGCCTTTCTGAAAGTTAAATCAAAAGGATACATTCCTAAAAAATCAAAGGTGTTGGAAGCTGGACAAGTATTACTTTTCATAAGAAAAGCTTCAGGTAATACTTTTCTGCTACATAAAGTTGTTCTGGTTATGGGCGTATTTGGAGGCTTAAGACGTGATGAAATGGTCAAGATGACAATTGATGACATTGAAGATGAGCCGTTTCACTGATCAAGGTACCAGAAACCAAGACCTGCACCTCAAAAAGTTCCACCATTGTTGAAGAAAGCGAAATAGGAGCCTTGAACTTAGTTAAAAAGTACATTGCACTACGACCAAAAGGATGTAAACAACGTAGGTTTGTTTTTAACCTACAGAAATAATAAAAGCATTGAATTACCTGTAGCATTGTTTATATAGAAGACATGTAGATGGCGATAGTGAGCTCGCATCCAATTCATGTCGTAACTTCAGTGATCTGGCCTCCAAGTCATGTCGTAACTTGATTGAAACAATGGGACAGCATTAAAATCAGGGTTATTTTAAGGAACCTGCATTAAAATGACGTCAAATATTCATGTTTGTAACTGACCACGCTAGATGACACTCGCGTTTGCGTCCAACACCAATTACACAGGCATTGACTAACTATCTTACTTCTATATAAACAATGCCTGTAGGTAAAAATACTATAGGAAATTGACATACCTCTTTGGGAATTTTAACCTTCCACAGTCTGAAAATGACAAAATGTTAATTCAAAGAAATCTGTACAAGTGTAGAGGGGCAATAATCAATTTGCCCCGATCAGTTACTGCGTTTAGAAGACTGTTGTCTTGAAAACAGTTTATTATTTCGTCAGTAACGTATCGAATACTAAAGGACCCCGCAAACGCCTTATGGAATTTGGGTCCCGGTGGATGTTTTTGAATTTTTGGTATGATGTTGTCCATGTTATTCTCAACGAATGTTACCATTGCGCCAACCCAAAAAAATGAACAGTTTTGCTGCTAGGGGGCGTTGAAATCACCCCTTGCGCAGATTAGACTATTTATTTTTGAACCCGGTAACAATATTTTCACTTGTTTCATTGTTGCTAATGTTGCACAATACTATGCTGTTTTATAAAAAAAAATCTTACCCCCTCCCCCTTTTCCCCCAACTCCTATTACGAAACGCAAAAAAATATTTCTCGAGTGCCTTCAAATGTATCGTCGAATGTTTAAATATGCCTCAATAAGGAAATTATCAGTTTTATGTGATTATCCCCCCACCCCCAAAATGACACAAAACGACAAAATTTAGGTGAATTTTTCTGAATATTTGATATGATGAAGTTCAAGTTATTTTGAATAGAAATTAATTGGGTGACAAACCCCATAAATGAATAGTTTCGGTTCTAGGGGGCGTCGAAATCATACTTTGCTCAGAATAGACTATTCATTATTATAGGCGGAAATAATAGCTCTACGGATTTTACTTTAGATTATGCTGATCAATTGTCTAATTTTTTATAAAATGAAAATCTAAAACCTCCCCCTTACCCCCTACCCCTATTCTAAAACACGAAGAAAATTAATTCCCGACTACTTGTAAATGCTCTATGAAAATAAATGTTTTAATCGGCTCAAATTAAGGAAATCGTACAGTTATTTAATTTCACCATTCCCTTCTTTCAGAAAAATATTGGTGGAGTTCGCTGACTTCTTAGTAGGGCGTAGTTCATGTTTTTTGAATATCAATTAATTGGGCGAATATCTTGAAAATAAATAAAAATGAGACATCCACAATTTGAATTTGAGGTGGTGCCTGAATGAATTTTTTTCGTGTTTTGAAATAAGGGTTGAGGGTAAGGGGGAGGTTTTAGATTTTCAATTTTTAAAAATTTACACAATTGTTCGGCATAAATAAAACAAAAATACGTAGAGATATTGTTTCCGCCCATAATAATGAATAAACTATTCATTTTTGGGGTTTGTCACCCAATTAATTTCTATTCAAAATAACTTGAACTGCATCATATCAAAAACTCAGAAAAATCCACCGAATTTTTTTCGTTTTGTGTCATTTTGGGGGTGGGGGGATAATCATAAAAAACTGCTATTTTCCTTATTTAGGTATATTCAAACATTCGACGATATATTTGAAGACACTCGAGAAATATTTTTTTTGCGTTTCGTAATAGGAGTTGGGGGAAAAAGGGGAGGGGGTAAGAATTTTTTTATAAAACAGCACATTATTGTGCAACATTAGCAACAATAAAACAAGTCGAACTATTGTTACCGGGTTCAAAAATAAATAGTCTAATCTGCGCAAGGGGTGATTTCAACGCCCCCTAGCAGCAAAACCGTTCATATTTTTGGGTTGGCGCAATGGTAACAATGGTTGAGAATTACATGGACTACATCATACCAAAAATTCAAAAAAATCCACCGGGACCCAAATTCCATAAGGAGTTTGCGGGGTCCTTTGCCTATATGACGAGAAAAAAATTTAATATAGGCAAATTTAGTATTCGATACGTTCCCAAAAAGGTATGTCAAGAAACGAATATCCTCCACAAAAACAAATTTTCATTCAGTAATATAGGAAATGTTCCTTCTATCATAGCGAAATACCTTAATTTGGAAGGTTATACCGGACATTGTCTACGCCGAACGTCGTCAACGCTTCTTGTTCAAGGTGGTGCTTCCTTTGAAACACTAAAATTACATGGAAAATGGAAGAGTAGTACGGTAGCGGAGTGCTATATTGAAGAAAGTATCTCACCGAAGAACAAAATTGGTACAATGATAGCCCATTCCGTTTCAGAAAAAGAAAATGTTAACGTTCCGAACGAAACTGAATGCACATTGAGGAGTTCATCATCGGTCAACTCCATAGAAATATATATTATATACTTACTCTAGAATACTAATCCCGCCAATTTTCACGGCGAAAAGCATGCCGCGTATGCGACCCGTTTAAGATGTGCGCATGCGCGTCATCAGTGTAGTTTGGTTAGATCGTTGTCAAGTTTGAAGAAAATAATTTGGTGTTCCAATTCAGAGTTTTTTGTTGTGAGGCAATAAAACACATGTCATTTGAAAGAGAGAAATTTGACAGCACATTTAGGACTTTTAAAACCGAAAGGAACCTTTTAGAGATAGATTACTCCGAATTTTGGGCGAGAAAGAAATTTATTTAAAACAATAATGTACCCTATGCTATTGTAAATATAATGACCGTGCAACAGTGCTTTTTCATCTACAGGAAAACTTGTCACTAAGATCTGTCACTCTTGTCAGAGACAGAGTCGGTTTCTGAAATTTCAGATTTTCTCTTGTCGTTTTGTGTGGTGTTTGTTGTCTTTCGTGAATTTGCATTAATCTTGTTCTTTTAAAGAAAATTTTTAATAAAGCCGTTGCTTCCTACAAATAAACAATGAACTGTTTAGTGTTGTGTAAAGGAAAAATACGTGAAATAAATCATTTTTGGTAGATAATGAAATTTTTTATGTACCTATATGCTTTGCTCAAAAAATGTTGGCTTGACAAAAAAGGCATGATTTTTGGTTATTAGTTTTAAGAAGAGACCCCAACAGAACATTTGAGTGAGAAAATTGTAATTAGTGGCAGACATTTTCCTCATGAAGATTCATGTGAAAACGACAATAGAATAATTTAAAACCTAGTGCAGTACCAATACTGTGTCTGCGCAAGCATGCATGGCGAGTGATACAACTTTCTGCCACACCGCTTATATTATGAGTTCTAAATTCCTACAAAAAGTACTAAACATATACAGAATCGCCTCAGAAAATTAATGTCAATATGAAAGTGCTTTTCTTTGATGGTAAGGAAAATGCTTCTGGCCTCACTTTTTCATGCACCCCCATTGTGGAAATTGCACTAAGGTAATACAACCAGAACTACTCGTAGATATAGTATGTTAATTTCTTCAAATGATTTAAATTAAATGCAGTTGCGTATTTTGACATGAATCGTTCTAGAAAAAAACCCTCGAGCTTCCAAGCATCCAATTTTATAAATCCAATTTGAATTGAAATTATTAATGATAATAGCTGAAATAAATTTTCATAGTTTCTTGTACTTTCAATTTATTTTCCAATCCAGTGCTTCCTTGAAATTCACACCGACGATTTGGGGTGGTTCCGTAGGTTTTTGTTGGTTAACTACAGCTGACAAGTTAATGTGATACCAAAAATCAGTCGCTTCAGAGCGGTAAATAATAATAATAAACGGTACTCTACTTTCTGATGGCCTTTGCTGAATATTCGGGATCATAAATATGTGAAAATATGTATTCAAATCGGCTAAATACAAATAACAGGTATAAGTACAATGAGGTTTCCAACCTTATTCTCCGAGATTCAGAATTAACGTTTGTTGATCTTCACAAGTACCATAATATTTTACTAAAACCGGGCCTGTTACAAAAAATCACTAATGACGCGCTTGCGCATTGCGGACTAGCCTGAACTTTTACAACACTTTTGACATGGGGATTAGAATTCTAGAGTAAGTATATAATATATATTTCTATGGTCAACTCACAGAACTTCAAGTAGTAGTAGTAGTAGTTATACCGTTGCCAAGGTATTATAAAGAAGTAAAGGACCAGTGAAACATAAACCTCTTGTAAAAATTGGTATAGTGACTACCTTGTTTATTTATATACAGGGGGTGTTCCAAACTCTATGGCCTATTAGACGTTTCTGGAAAAAGGGACGTAGGATTATTTTGAAAATTTCGTTTTGTGGATAATCAGGTCTGCTTTATCGATCTAAAATTCGGGGTTATATTGAAAAATTCTTAGCCTACTATAGAACCAAACAAAATTTCAATGTCAAAATATTTTACTACTTAACATTTTCTCTTAATTGGATAAATTTATTACAGCGAACCTGCAACGTCTCTAGACTTTCAAAAAAAAAGTTTCTTCTTGCTCTGCAAACCAGACCTCCACAGCTTTTATTACCTCCTCGTTGGAAGAAAATGTACGACCTTTTGAACTTTTTTTCAGTTGAGGAAAGAGATGATAGTCGGACGGAGCCAAATCGGATGAATAAGGGGGGTGTTCTAGTAATTCAAACCCCAAATCACGACTTTTTTGCCTGGCAACATGAGATTTGTGTGCAGGGGCGTTGTCCTGCAAAAACAAAACACATTTGGATAGCTTTCTGCGTCTTTTCTCTTTAATTTTTTCCATAGAGTGGTCAGTAATGTCGAACAGTAATAATAATAGTAATAATAGTAATAATAATAATATATTTTGATTTCATTGAAAATATGAACAGTATGTTCATAAAGTTAGTTGTGAAATCATCTGCGACTGAAAGTTGGAATTTAGTCGCTATTTTCCATCGTGCAAGATAACCTCTCTTGGAAGGGATTCATGTTTCTCTCCAGATATTGTTCTACACTTACCTATCCAAAAAAACAATCATGATTACTCCATGGCAATCCCAAAAAACTGAAGCAAGAACTTTTCCAGCAGATTTTTGGACACCTAACTTCTCAGGTCTTGGAGAACCGGAGTGTCGCCATTCCGTCGATTGTTGCTTTGTTTCTGGATCGTAGAAATGTACCCAAGTCTCATCCACAGTAACAATTCGGTTTAAGAAGTCTACATCGTTTTCAAATCGAGCACAGATCGAACGCGATGCTACTACCCTTGCACGCTTTTGGTCAACAATCAAACATTTGGGGATCCATTTTGTAGCAATTTTTCTCTTGTCCAAATTGACGTGAACTATATGATGAACGCGTTCGTATGAAATATTCAGTGCTTCAGATATCCGTTTTAGCCCAATTCGACGGTCTGTTAAAATCATGTCATGAACTGCATCGATATTTTCGGAGACTGATACAGAAACTGGCCTTCCCGATCGGTCATCATCTTCAATGTAAAATTTACCTCTTTTGAAGCTTGCAGTCCAATTTTTCACGGTCGCATACGAAGGACATTGATCACCAAGGGTATTAAGCATATCTTCGTAAATCTGCTTACCTCTTAACCCTTTTAAATACAGGTACTTGATGATGGCTCAATACCCCAATTTTTCGATTTTCACAATTTTGGTGGACTAATTTTTTCTTTTAATTTATAGCGTAACTCTGGTTTACTTTTTTGACGTCAAACTTTACACTGACACTTCTAATAAGTTATTGTTCATTGCTATGGCAACGCAATATTTTGTTTATGCAGGGAACTGGTCTAGGCTAACTAGATATCAATACATCCTCGTACTTTCAGCGTTGCTGCTTCTATCGAAAGTAGCAACAACTTTGGTATTTTAAATGGAATACCCTGTATATTATTGCATTTTTCGCTTTGCTATTGCTATTCTTTCAGTACTTCCCTATACCTATCTCCAGTAGTTTTAGAGAAAATCATTAATTTCCTTATTTTTTGTGCGAAACATAGCTTTAATTAAATGTTTATTACTGCAGTATTTGGATATGTAAAAGTAAAAAGTTTGACAATGTTCTGTATATCAGTTGCAACCAGAGGGATTCGTTCTTCATTATACAGGGTCGTTGAAAATTTGTGATTTTACCGATAGATACAAATGTGACGAAAAGTGCATTTTTTTCAAACGAAACACCCTGTATATCATCAGATATCCTGAAAGACAATTGAATTTTCTTCCAAATGATGTATAATGTTCCTATACCTAAAGAGTCAGGTTTCCGAAATAAGAGCAAGTTTTCTATGAAAATTCATTATGAAAATTCGAAAATTAGTACATAAATGATAAAACGTTTGCGCGTTCATTAACGTAAATTTGATTAGAAAAGTATCAAAATGGAAGACAATAATTATTCAAATGAAGTTTTGATGAAATTGTTTATTCTTCATGGTTAATGTGACAAATCATAGAAAGGTTGTACAAAGAATGATTAATATACAGGGTAATAAAAACTCAATAGTTTTTTTGGAGACCTGGAAGATGAAATATTTTTTTTATTCTCTCTGACGAAACTCATTTTAATTCACTGTTTATCAAACTAACAGATATTTTTGCTTTTATTTCTGGTCACGGCATACTACAGTTTATTTCTATTGGGAAAAATTACCCATTTCGAATCGTTATACTGGAAATTGAAAATGATGGATTATAATGCATATTGGAACGCAGATATTTCGAATCTGTTTTATATTCACTATTAGTGCAGAAACATGATTTTAAGAACACGCAAGAAATTCAATGAACTTCACAAATGATTAAAAAAATATTCAGAAGAATCGAACGGAATTATACAGTGCGGCTTTTTTTAGTCCCCTCCCCCTGTTAACTTTTGAACGGTTCGACGTTCAAACATGAATAAAAAATCGTTTAGAGGGTTTCACCGATACTACTTTTTGAAACAAAAAATATGGTGATTGCTCGACAGGGGGCGCGGGGGGGCACATCAATCCAAAATTTTTAAATCGCATGGGGGGTCGAGTGTCACATCGTTGAAAAGAGAATTCAATTCTCTTCACAACCAGCTTATTTTTTTTTGAATTTCGTTAATATTTTTTTTGCAATTCAAATTCGAAATATCAAATATAAATGCGGATCTGAAAACTAGTCATACCTTGATAAATTTGAACGGTTTGTTGTGGAATAATGAAACCAAAAACATTGCGAAGGGTATTACCCATACTACTTTTTGAGTGAGGAAATATTACAATTACACTACAGACGGCGCTGGGGGCACATTAACTAACACACACACATAAATATCGAAATTGGGAAAAAATTCCTCAACCAAATTCAAAAATATTTAGATTTTAAGAGAATTGAATTCTCTTTTCAACGATGTGACACTCGACCCCCCATGCCATTTTAAAATTTTGAGTTGATGTGTCCCCCCGCTACCCCTGCGGAGCAATCACCAAATTTTTTGTTTAAAAAAGTAGTATTAGTGAAACCCTCCAAATATTTTTTTTTTTCATGTTTGTACGTCGAACCGTTCAAAAGTTAACAGGGGGGGGGGACTAAAATAAGCCGCACTGTATATGCTGTGTTTGGGAATGTTGAAGCGCCAAGAGGTAATCCTTCAAAATGTGATGATTTCTGTGAATGGATTCCAACATGGACTTATGAAGTTCCAAATTTCCTTCACAAAATTATGATGATTATGATGAACAACAGATAGGAACTTTTTGGCAATTTGCCGCTTCATGTATATCGAAGTTATTTGTATCAGTTGGATGGTGCCCGCTCTCACTGACTAGAACCTTGGAAGATCGGTGGATAAGACGCTTGGCCACCGCGATCCGCAGATCTAACTCGTCTAAATTTTTTTATTAAATAAAATTAAGTAACACTTCGAAAACATGAATTAGCGATTAATATTACCTTCATTTGTTTATTGATTGGAATAAAATTGAGTTCTGCTTAAGGTGAATCATGATTTCTCAACAGAAACACGTTTTTCAGATATCCTGAACCAGGCATACTTTGTTCAAATCTCAATTAAAATTGCATATCACTGTATCTTTCGGTTCATGCATTATTAGTTTTGGAAATACTGTTGTAACAAAAGTACAAAATATCAATATACAATGAACAAAAATTCGACAAAAATTATTCAGATTTTCATTTGAATAATTATTGTATTCCATTTTGATTCTTTTCTAATCAAATTTACGTTAATGAACGCGCAAACGATTTATTAATAATGCACTAATTTTCGAATTTTCATATGGCAAAATAATCCAGTTTTTATAGAAAACTTGCATTCATTTCGGAAACCTGACTCTTTAGGTAAAGGAACATTATACGTCATTTGGAAGGAAATTCAACTGTCATGTCGTTCAGGATATCTGATAATATGCATGGTGTTTCATTTGAAAAAATGTACTTTTCAATTATTTTGTATCTGTCGGTGAAATCTCAAATTTTCAACGACCCTGTATAATGAAGAACGAATTCCCCTATTACTAATATACAGGACATTGACAAACTACATCCGAAATTTCAGCTTTCTACGTATTCAAATACTGCAGTAATAAACATTTAATGTTTCGCACAAAAAATAAGAATATTAATGATTTTATCGATATCCATTGGAGATAGGTATAGGGAAGTATTATATGAAAATAATGTTTTCTACATTCATGCAAAAAGCAAAACTTTATTGAACTATATTCAGTGGAAAAATAAGTTCTTTATTGCACTAGTGTGCCATTGGTGAAGAAGTGACGTCATCGACATTTTTTTAAATGGAACCATACGTCATGTTTGGTATCGCTAAATAGCTTGCTTTTTTATTATTTCAGTAGTACCAATATTATTCTAATTATCTCGATAGGTACAGTGTGGTTTGTATTTTTGTGTCCATCTCTGTAATTCATTTACCTATTGCTTAATTTGTTTAAAATTATTCTCAATCGGGAAATGTAGCCAGTTGGACATTCTAAGCAATATGGCAATTTGATTGACAGTGGCGTACATATGTATAAGTTTCTCAGATGCTAATTTTTCGAAGAAGATTTCTAGTTATTTTTCTATATAGTCTAAGAGCTGAGGGACCAAAACTGCAAGAGTTTTATAAGAGCTGATATTTTGATATTGGGTCATGAATAGGTTGAATATCAATAGCCTGCCGTCAGTCAGCCAGTTTTTGGGACAACTGGCGTGGGGTTGGTTCCAAACTTGTAAAAAAAACACGTATGTTGCAACTGTTTTATAAAATCTGAAAATTTGTCTGTGGATAGCTAGGCAACCAATAAACTGTGTGGACATAGTCAGTCAGCACAATATTGGAACACTACGCGTCAGCGGTCCGGCAAACACGTCAAAAAAAATGGGTTCGTGAAAGAGTGTTATAAAATCTGAAAATTAGTCTGTGGATAGCAAGACAACTAACAAACTGTGTGGACATAGTCAGTCATCAGAATATTCGGACACTTCGCGTCAGCGGTTCGTTAAACCAGTCAAAATAAATGGGTTCGTGAAAGAGTTTTATAAATACTGAAAATTAGTCTGTGGATAGCAACATAACTAAGAAACTGTGTAGACATAGTCAGTCAGCACAATATTGGAACACGATGCGTCAGCGGTCCGGTAAACCCGTCAAAAAAAATGGGTTTGTAAAAGAGTTTTATAAAATATGAAAATTTTTGTGTAAGTAGTTCATATTACCTAAAATAAGACTGACATAATCAGTCAAACGTTTCATGGAACAAACGCCGTCAGCAAACGCCGTCAGCAGGCGAGGATTGAAGTTCTTTTATGTTCTTTTCTGTTCCTTTATTTGACATGACTCATGATTGATAAATATATAATATGTTTAGCAGGAATCGATGTTTCAACCCCTATCTATCTTAAGAATAATTTTATCTGATACTGAAATGAATTATGTAGAAAGAAAAATCGAAGTTTCTAAGATTTAATTTAGGTTATGAATAATGAACGCCACATATAAACTGGCAGAATAGCGGCAGTCACTATTAAAATAAAGTTGCCTTAAATACTGCCTGACGTTATTGCAATATCTCTCTAATGAGTCAGCAGAATCTGTCCTTATCTGACGGTCTGTAATAAATGAGTGCAAGCATATTACTTGTCAGCCATTTTTTTCATGAACAAACTAGTCAAACGTACTTAATATACGTTTACTAATTTACAGATGCTGAGTCGGAAGTGACCGACACCGAAGAAGAGTCTGATAAAGCCTATTATAGCAGCGATTCTGATTAGAACATTTATTTTTATTTTTAGTATTGATTTAAAAATAATATTGAAATAACCTTAATTTTTTTAAAGAGGTATATACGACATTCAAATTGAGACGTTTGTTTTTCATATTTCCAATCCCAGTAAATAAACCACTTTTTCTTTGTTTTCCAATTGTCAATTCCTGGAATTATTTTCTAACGTTATCATATAAAGGTTGTTTCATTCAACAAAATCAACGATATTGTTGACGGAACATTTCTTTGCATCGAATTTACCTGTAGTACTATTTCTTTGAATGAACTAATTGTTATATAAAACATTTCTACAACCACATTTTGTCCCATTGTTTATTTGAATGTTGCATGTTGACCAAAATATAGATATTGCTTGTTGCATTATTAAATATCTCTTTCCTATCGTTTCTTATTGAATATCTTTTCATCATTGTATTGTAATATTGAACAACTTAGTCAGCGCCATAAAACACGCTATATGAATTAAGCGCGCGGCGCGCCTTTCCATTGCCTGCTGACGGCGTTTGTTCCATGAAACTTCTGACTGACTATGTTAGTCTTGTTTTAGGTACTATGAACTAGTTTCTTGAAAATTTTCTGATATTATGAACAGTCTTTCACGAACCAAATTTTTTTGACTGGTTTAGCGGCAGCTGACGCGAAGTGCCCGAATATTCTGATGACTGACTATGTCCACTACGTTTGTTAGTTGTCTTGCTATCCACAGAATAATTTTCATATTCTATAAAACTCTTTCACGAACCCATTTTTTTGACGGGTTTACCGGACCGCTGACGCGTCGTGTTCCAATATGGTGCTGATGACCGACTATGTCCACACAGTTTGTTAGTTGACTTGCTATCCACAGACTAATTTTCAGATTCTATAAAACTCTTTCACGAACTCATTTTTTTTGACGGGTTTACCGAACCGCTGACGCGTCGTGTTCCAATATGGTGCTGACTGACCTTGTCTACACAGTTTGTTAGTTGTCTTGCTATCCACAGACTAATTTTCATATTTTATAAAACTCTTTCACGAACCCATTTTTTTTGACGGGTTTACCGGACCGCTGACGCGTCGTGTTCCAATATGGTGCTGATGACCGACTATGTCCACACAGTTTGTTAGTTGACTTGCTATCCACAGACTAATTTTCAGATTCTATAAAACTCTTTCACGAACTCATTTTTTTTTGACGGGTTTACCGGACCGCTGACGCGTCGTGTTCCAATATGGTGCTGACTGACTATGTCTACACAGTTTGTTAGTTGTCTTGCTATCCACAGACTAATTTTCATATTTTATAAAACTCTTTCACGAACTCATTTTTTTTTTGACGGGTTTACCGGACCGCTGACGCGTCGTGTTCCAATATGGTGCTGACTGACTATGTCTACACAGTTTGTTAGTTGTCTTGCTATCCACAGACTAATTTTCATATTTTATAAAACTCTTTCACGAACTCATTTTTTTTTGACGGGTTTACCGGACCGCTGACGCGTCGTGTTCCAATATGGTGCTGACTGACTATGTCTACACAGTTTGTTAGTTGTCTTGCTATCTACAGACTAATTTTCAGATTTTATAAAACTCTTTCACGAACCCATTTTTTTTACGGGTGTACCGGATCGCTGACGCGTCGTGTTCCAATATGGTGCTGACTGACTACGTCCACACAGTTTGTTGGTTGCCTAGCTATCCACAGACAAATTTTCAGATTTTATAAAACAGTTGCTACATACGTGTTTTTTTTTTACAAATTTGGTACCACCCCCACGCCAGTTGTCCCAAAAACTGGCTGACTGACGGCAGGCTTTTGATATTCAACCCATTCATGACCTAATATCAAAATATCAGCTTTTATAAAACTCTTGCAGTTTTGGTCCCTCATCTCTCGGTCTAATAGGAAAATGTCAATGGAAAATTTTGTTCCAGAATAATTGAAGTGCCCTAATTCTGAATTTTTCCTTAAGTGAAGGTAAAAAAAACAGAAAAAGTCATTTGTTTCAATAGTTCAAAATATTACTATTTTTTTTATTGGAAAGAATGACAACATATGTAGAGCGGCTATTTCATTTACTTATTCATTCGTCCTGAAAACATTTTTTTTATTTGTACCCGTGATCTGAGATAAAAAATGTAATCTCTGGAATGGCTGAGCCATTGAGGTGAATTTTGAAAATATCCTATAACCATTACTCATTTTATGAGGTGAATGTTAATTGTAAACATCGTAAGTGGATTTTTTTAATGAAATAACTGTCAATGTAGCACATAAAAAATATTTTTTTTTATAAATACGTACGTACGCCACTGTGTGAACCAAATTGCCATATCGCTCAAAATATCTACCTGTCTTCTTTCCATGATTGAGAAAATGTTTAAACGAATTAAGCAATATGTAAGTGAATTACAGAGATGGACACAAAAATACGAAACACACCGTACCTATCGAGAGAATTGAAATAATATCAGTACTACTGAAATGAGAAAAAACAAGCTTTCTAACGATACTAAACATGACATATGGTTCCATATAAAAAAAATGCCGATGACGTCACTACTCCACCAACATCCACAAAATATTTGAATTCATAGAATTGTGTAAAGTGGAATACCCTTCAATTTTTATCTGAACTTTTTTTCGATAACTTTCATATTAACTGAGAAAATTGGGCGGGTCCATACATTTGACTAACTCTGTATATATTTTATTAGACAGACACTTAATTGAAAATATTCAAAGTCCTGCATTTTTGCCATTAAGAAGAGAGGAGGTGTCCGAAGAATATAGAAAACATCTTAGCTTTGTAATTAAAATGTATCAAAACTAAATATTATGTGAACAAATAAAGACCAGACCTTCAAAAATGGTGTGTTATTGTAAACGTCATAATTTGGAAAAAAATCATTAATCCAATCTGACATTTTGAATTAATTTCACTGCTTGTCAAGTCCACCATGTTTCGTTAAATAAAAAATATTGCCAACTTTAGTTACACCAGATGCTAAAACTCAGATGGGTATTAGATCAGTTTATCGCCCTTTCATAATTTTAGGTTACTAAAGGTTACTAAAGGTGGTAGAAATGTATTTTTTGTTAAAGTAATCCATAACACTTCTAATGTAAAAAATGTAATATTAACATGGTTTGTTGCAGTAGGTGGCCGTGATATAGGCGGCCATGCTTTTGACAGATGAGGTTTATATTGGTAAAGTACATTGAGTTACTGTATAGTAAACCAGCAAACAAAGATATTCTTATGTAAAACATTTCTTGTAAGCAAATGCTTTGAAAAGTACAATTTATGTAAATACTGCAAAGAGTTGAGTCAAGTGCAAATATGTCATCCAAAATCAATACATTAAACGAATTTAATGGAAGATTGCGACCAGGAAGCGTTAGAGTCGAATGGTTTGTTTACGAAAATCCAAGAAAGTCTGCTGCAGATGTCAAGTAAATATGGCCTTTTGCGTAAAAGAGATTTGAACAAAATTGTTTCAAAATATTACATATATGTCTTAAAACACAGACATCTAATTAATTCGTCACCTTCCTATTCACCATTAAGAAGAGAGGATGGGTTAGAATTCAAGCAACATTTAAATCTTACTATGTTTGTAGATCCTACGTTTATTGAAATATAAATTGTTAATGCATAATAAACAAATTTGTGTTTTCTGTTTAATGAAACGTTATAGCGAATAATAAATAATAATGTTAATTCTTATAGAAATTTTGCATTATTCACAGGTATATCTACAATATTTAATGGTTGTAGATCATATGTTTACCTTTTCAACTGTCAAAAAATTTCCACTTAAATATCGTGGCGACACGAAAAAATTTCCGGAATTTTTTTTAGCTGCCATGGTAACTAGTCAAAATTAAATTACATATTTTTCTATTCAAAAACACTGTTTTTAGCTTCAATTTCTTTAGTTGTAATGTTATGTTTATCACTGTCTGGTTTTTTAAGCTCATCTGACGTGTTACCTAAATTAGTTCATTATAACTAAACACTGAACACTTCTCTAATATTAATTGATTTACCGTCAGGGAGTCATCTACAGAGGTAGGTTGTATTTTAATACCTTCCACGACGTTTTTATGACTTTAAGAAGTTCACCAAAACGTCTTTTTTTCAATGGGTAATTGGTGGAATCATGGCCTTTTTGGCCTTAGGTAACTGGGGCAGTTCAACCTCGGTTAGGGCTGTACCTACGAGGATGTATTGATATCTAGTTAGCCTAGACCAGTTCCCTGCATAAACAAAATATTGCGTTACCATAGCAACGAACAATAAATTATTAGAAGTGTCAGTGTAAAGTTTGAAGTCAAAAAAGTAAACCAGAGTTACGCAAAAGAAAAAATATGTCCACCGAAATTGTGTATCTATCGGTAAAATCACAAATTTTCAACGAACCTGTATAATGAAGAACGAACCCCTCTGGTTACAACTAATACACAGGACATTGTCAAACTTTTTACTTTTACATATCCAAATACTGCAGTTATAAACATTTAATTAAAGCTATGTTTCACACAAAAAATAAGGAAATTAATGATTTTGTTGCAAACTTCTGGAGATAGGTATAGGGAAGTATTGAAAGAAAATAATCTAAAAGCAATAGCAAAGCGAAAAATGCAATAATATGCAGGGTATTCCATTTAAAATACCAAAGTTGTTGCTAATTTCGATAGAAGCAGCAACGCTGAAAGTACGAGGATGTATTGATATCTAGTTAGCCTAGACCAGTTCCCTGCATAAACAAAATATTGCGTTACCATAGCAACGATCAATAACTTATTAGAAGCGTCAGTGTAAAGTTTGACGTCAAAAAAGTAAACCAGAGTTACGCAATAAATTAAAAGAAAAAGTATGTCCACCGAAATTGTGAAAATCAAAAAATTGGGGTATTGAGCCATCATCAAGTACCTGTATTTAAAAGGGGTAAGAGGTAAGCAGATTTACGAAGATATGCTTAATACCCTTGGTGATCAATGTCCTTCGTATGCGACCGTGAAAAATTGGACTGCAAGCTTCAAAAGAGGTAAATTTTCCATTGAAGGTGATAACCGATCGGGAAGGCCAGTTTCTGTGTCAGTCCCCGAAAATATCGATGCAGTTCATGACATGATTTTAACAGACCGTCGAATTGGGCTAAATCGGATATCTGAAGCACTGAATATTTCATACGAACGCGTTCATCATATAGTTCACGTCAATTTGGACATGAGAAAAATTACTGCAAAATGGATCCCCAAATGTTTGAATGTTGACCAAAAGCGTGCAAGGGTAGTAGCATCGCGTTCGATATGTGCTCGATTTGAAAACGATGTAGACTTCTTAAACCGAATTGTTACTATGGATGAGACTTGGGTACATTTCTACGATCCAGAAACAAAGCAACAATCGATGGAATGGCGACACTCCGGTTCTCCAAGACCTAAGAAGTTTCGTGTACAAAAAAAATCTGCTGGAAAAGTTCTTGCTTCAGTTTTTTGGGATTGCCATGGAGTAATCATGATTGATTTTTTGGATAAGGGTAGAACAATAACTGGAAATTACTTTTCGACGTTACTGACCACTCTACGGGAAAAAATTTAAGAGAAAAGCCGCGGAAAACTATCCAAAGGTGTTTTGTTTTTGCAGGACAACGCCCCTGTACACAAATCTCATGTTGCCATGCAAAAAAATCGTGATTTAGGGTTTGAATTACTAGAACACCCCCCTTATTCATCAGATTTGGCTCCGTCCGACTATTATCTTTTTCCTCAACTGAAAAAAAGTTTAAAAGGTCGTAAATTTTCTTCCAACTAGGAGGTAATAAAAGTTGTGGAGGTCTGGTTTTGCAGAGCAAGAAGAAACATTTTCTTTGAAAGGTCTAGAGACGTTGCAGGTTCGCTGTAATAAATGTATCCAATTAAGATGAGAATATGTTGAGTAATAAATTATTTTGACATTGATATTTTGTTTGGTTCTATAGTAGGCTAAGAATTTTTCAATATATTCTCTTACCTGTCTAATCAGTGGCTGTACCTGATTTTGTCTTGCCGGCTCGATCTCAGAGACAGTGACTAATGATCACAGCAATCAATGCCGCAATAAACAAAATTGAAAAAGGAAAAAGATTAAAAAAAAATTATTGTTTACCTGTCTGAAAAGTTCCAAAGCGTGTAACCATCTACCAATTCTTAGTATTCTCAATATCCCAATCATTTCAATGCACATTTCCATTGCCTCTGGTATTTTGAAACCTCCAACGACACACACAAAGAAGAAATAGGATGGAGCTGATGCGATTAAATCGATGAAGAAGTATGTACTCAGATACTTTCTGAAATTATGAAAAAATGCTTTTTACATTTTTTTTCTTCAGATTTCATATTTATTTATTCACATATTTCTTTTAAAGTTATACATAATTATTACTCTTTGTGTGAGGATGGATGCACCTAATTAATTACTTGTGTTGTGCTTTCCATCTCCTACCACTCAGAGTATATACACATGACAGTATGAGTCATACGATGGCAGTTCATCAGATTATATAGAACATAAATAATAGTAAGGCTAATTAATGAATAGATTATAGATAAGTATTAAATGATATAATCTAATAATATAATAATAATAATAATAAGTTTATTCTCAATTTTAAAAATAAATTATCACAATATAAATATATAACATGCAAATAAACTATAAAACAATCCCACGAAGTAAACTTGTGATGGGATATTCATTGGTTCGTTTTGAAATAATTAAAATTAATTATGAATAATGTAAATATTTTTATGGTGCTTGTTAGTTAGTATTGAAACACAAATTTAAATTTTTAGTATTTCATGAAACATTATCCTCGGACTCTCCAATATCCAAATTTTCAGATTCTTTTTATATGAGAAAATCGATGTAATGGATTTTATCTTGTCAGGTACTATAACATAAACATATGGTGCAATAATTGTATAATTTTTTTGGCCAATTGTTTTATTAATTCTGATTTTAGTTGTTATTTCGTTTTTAAATCTGGTATTATAAATGTGATTTTTGTACATTATTTTATTTTTATTTTTGAAAAGGTATATCAATATATTATAACAGTATAATTGTCTAATGTCCATTTTTTTGCTTTCTCTGAATAAAAGATCCGATGAATATCTTATATCTTTTTTATAAATAATTTTAAGAAACCATTTCTTAAGAATTTCTAAAGGCTTTAAATTGTTATCATTCACACCCCCCCATCCAAGAATGCCATAGCCTAGTTGTATTTGTATAAGTGAATAATAAAGCATTTCCAATTGAGAAATGTTTAGGAATTGTTTAAGAAACTTGAATTTTGATAAGAGACTTCTCAATTTTCTCGTTGTGGAATTTATTTGTAAATTCCATTTGAGATTCCTGTCAATTATTATACCTAGATATTTAATATTATTTGTTTGTTGAATCTCATTCAAATTATCAATTTTGATTGGTCCTAAATTTGAATCTGAACATGTTTGAGAAGTAAAAGAGATGTATTTCGTTTTTTCAAAATTTATCGTTAATAAATTAGCATCAAACCATTTTTTTATTGATTGAAATTCTTCTTCAACAGATAATTAGAGTATTTTCCAATTTTCTGCCTGGTAGGTTATAAGGGTATCATCAGCATAATCTTCAAATCAAAAAGATCATTCATATATATATTGAATAAAAGTGGCCCTGAAACTGTTCCTTGGGGAACTCCATATTCAAATACTTTTGAATCGCTAATATGATTGTTGATCTTAACATGTTGGATTCTATTGTCAAGATAATTTTTTAATAATTCTAGAATTTTTCCACGAAATCCTATATTTTCTAGTTTTCTGAGTAGATTTGAATGCTAAACTGTATTAAAGGCCTTTGATAAGTCAAGAAATATAGTTAGAGTTGGTATCTTCTTATCCAGTGAATCATAAATTTTTTGAGTGAAATTACAGATGGCATCTTGTGTTGATTTATTTTTCCTGAATCCAAATTGTCTGTTTGATAAAATATTCAATTTTTCTAAAAAAGTTTCCATTCTATATTTCAATATTCTTTCGAATATTTTTGCTAAAGTTGAAATAAATTGGTTTGATAAGACCAATTTTGAAAGCTTTTGGGCATTTTCCTGTATTAAAAATTGAATTAATCAAGTAAGCTAAGGGTTCAGCAATGACATCATTTATTGCTATTAGAACTTCAGACGTTATACCATCTATACCAGGACTATACCAGGATAGCGAAGTGGTCGAGGTGTTAGAGCGTTTGGCTTCCACCCAGATGGTCCGGGTTCGATCCCCGGTCGTGTATCACTGAGCTGAAGTGGTTCGGATTCCACTTTTATTTAAACTGTAGGTCCCGGATCTCCCTTGCTCGCACAAGCTCTGCTTTTGAGGGGTTTTCTCCGAAAACCTGGGAGTTTCGTAAAAACAAATTTCAGAGATTTTATTGTACTTTTAATTTCGCCTTCATTAGTTTCTTCTAGTAGAAAAGAATTTCGATTGATGGGTATTGGATAATCTGAGATATCAATTTTATTTGTGATTTTCCTTGCCAAATTTTCTTTGACTTTCGAATAATATTCAACAAAATGATTCACTATTAATTTTTTATCTGATATTTCATCAATATTTTTTAATTTAATAGATTTATTAAATTATTTGATTTGTTTTCTTTGCAAATTTTTTTAATACATTTCCACAAGCTTTTCGGAGAATAATTATTTTGTTCAATTTGTTTACTGTAATATTTAATTTTGGCTTCGTTTATTATAGAGATTAATTTATTTTTAAAGGTAATATAATCAAGTTTCAACAGTAAATTGTTTTCATTCTCTTTCATTGCTTTATAAAGATTATTTTTCTTTTCTACTGAATTCATAATAGCTGCTGTTATCCATTCTTTCCTTTTTTTATTTTTATTTTGATATATGTTGTACATTTTTCAGTGATTTTGCTAATTTTATCTATTAAATAATCTACCAATGTATCGGGATCATATAATTTATAATATTCATCCCAGTTTTCTGCAGAAACGTTTTAATTTAATTTTTTGTAATCAATAACTGTTTTATATTTCATTTCATCCTCTATTTTGATATTTTTATTCAGATGGTATTGTAGTATTATAGGATAGTGATCAGTAATTTGGTATTCGAAAATCAGAGATTTGAATAAATTCATATTTTTTCTACTTTTTATGAAAATGTGATCAAGGCATGATTTCTGGTTATTCATCTCTCTAGTATTTTTATTGATAAATGACTGAAAATTATTTTCACTGAGAATATTATCATATTCTTGTGAAACTATAGAATTAGATAGTATATTTATGTTTAAGTCACCAGTGATGATAGATGTTTTATCCGCATGGTCATCGGTCTCTTGCATGGCATCACACGTTAAAAGGTAAGGGCTGCGTCTTCCCTAGCTCACACAAGTCTCTCGAAGACTTCCGAGGGTTGCGCCTAGGGGTGCAATCGGTTGACGGAAATAACAATTTTAACAATTTAGATAATTTTATTTTATATTTCAATGCTCAAAGTGTACCTGCACATATTGATGAAATTAGGACGTTTGTGGGTACAAAAAAACCCTCAATAGTATGTCTGTCTGAAACGCATGTTACTGACGATATATTCAATTCAGAAATTAATATAGAGAACTATATATTGACTAGAACCGATAGTAGTAGTAGACATACAGGTGGAACTGCAATATTGACTGAAAAAAGTTTAACGATAGTTGAAGTGTTTAAGGCATGTATTGATAAAGTGTTTTGGTTAACGGGAGTATCGGTGTCATTCCAAAAAAAAACTTATGTTGTCTTTGTTTTATACAGGTCTCCCAGTAGTAGTGTTCAATCGTCCCGGTGAACTACACCAACAGGCAGAACATCAGTAGACCCTCTTTGCCTTTCCATCCAAAAGGGCCCTTTGTGAAGACGACAGAAGAAGGGACACCGAGACAGACAGACCAACAGATCGTCTACGGGACCGGTAAGGCGTTATATGGCATCCGGGTTATCCTCAATTACATATATTTTTTTCTTTTATTTTAATTTTACTTTACTTGGATAAAGTCTACATAATTCGAACCACTAAAGGCTATCGAATTAGAACCATTGGTCCTTCGAGCCGGATAACTCAGACGATTACGTAACATTCTGCCTAATTTTGTCCCGATTTTTTATAAAAAAAAAATTGAAACTTCGTAATTTTTGCAAAAACTGACAGTTCAACTGCTTCGAATTTTCTTCATTCACCAAATTACTAGGTATACCGAAGATAGAATCTTATGCAATATTATATTCACTTTGCCCAAATCACGCAAAATTTTGTATTTGCCGTTTTAATTTTATCTTTGCCGTTTAAAAAGTCTCAAGGTTGGAAGTGGACATTGACAATCAGAATCGGTAGTCGTGCTGCTTTTTAATCATTTGGACGTTTTTTGCAGGTTTACTGTTTATCGTTTTTCGTATTCATTTGTCTTGCTTCGGTCTAGGAATTCCTGAGCGTAAATATTGTAAAGTGTTCGGTTTATTCGAATAATATGGCCGATAAATTGAAAAAATATCAGACCTATAGGACAACTGCTATAAATGAAATAAATATTATTCGTAATCTGGCAGATCGTGCGAAAACCGATAAATCTCTTCGAACCCTGTTCAAAGTAAGATGCTCTGATTTGGATGCTGTTCGCGAAGAATTTTTGAAACAGCATAATTCGGTGTTATCTACCCTCTTGGCGGCGGCAGAAAGCGACGTGAACGAAGACGGTGTTCGCGAAGGTTTTCTTGCTGATTATTATCATATAAAAAGTATTTACAGCGATCTATTTGAATCTCTCAACACCACGGTGACACCGGGTTTGAATTCAACTCTTGCACCTGTGGGAAATTCTCATTCGCATTTTAATTTGCCGAAAATTGAATTGCCAAAATTTGATGGAGATTATAAAGCTTTTCCGTCATATTTAGAATTATTTAATGCTCTTGTTCATAATAATCCTGCTTTAACTGATATTGAAAAATTTAATTATTTAGTTTCATCGCTACAGGGTGCTCCCTTATCGCTAGTTCGCACGTTACCATTAATTTCGGATAATTATGATATCGCGTACAAGGCATTAGAAGAAAGATATGCTCATACTCGTCTTCGTGCTCAAGCTCATTGGCTTGAGCTTGAGAATTCAGCCAAGGTTACTTCTGAGAACCCCGTCGCGTTACGCAAGTTATTAGATACGTTTTCAGAAAACCTGGCCGCTCTGAAACTAATGAAATTTCCTACTGATGGTTGGGATTTTTTACTGGTCATGATGCTGTTGAAGCGTCTTGATGCCACAATTGTCACTAGATTTGAGATGAAGCATTCTTCCTCGACTGTTCCTACCTATGCCGACCTTGTCGATTTTTTGAAGAATCATTGCGCCGCCTTGGATACTCTCAATTTAACGCAAATTTCATCAAATTCTAAACGGGCTATTATAGCCAAAGCGCTCGCTTCGAATACTCCTACCCGCACTTCTACATTTTTTGTGAATAAATCTCCTTTGAATACTTGCACTTTTTGCAAAGAGAATCATTCTTTGTATACTTGCGCTGCTTTTACTGCAAAATCCGCTCCTGAACGGTATCAGCTCATCTCTGTTTTAACTGCTTGAGTAGTGCGCATAACATACGCTCATGCAAGTCTAATTACACATGTAAAAAAATGTCAATCTAGGTACCACCATACTTTACTGCACGTGGACAAACCGAACCATAGAACGAATCATCCTCTTCAATCTGATCCCAAGCATGGTTCAGCTCATTCTTCTACTCAGGGTAGCAATCGCGAAAACTCGACTACTCCGGAAAATCCTGCACGCGAGGAAAGAGTTGATTGTTTTGCGGGAACGGAAACTAGTGTGAGTACCGGCGTACTGTTAGCCACCGCTTGGATTGATGTTTTGGATAACCGGGGAATGTACCGTCCTTATCGTTGTGTTATTGACAGTGGAAGTATGAGTTCTTTTATCACTCATCGCGCTGTTCACCAACTGGGGTTGCCCAAGATTGGACACACTATCGAAATTAAAGGAATTGGCACATTGCAATTTCATTCAAGTAGTGGACAAGTTACCCTCGCAATCAAACCTACAGGGGAGGACTACCCTCAGTTCTTTACTGATGCAATAATTCTACAAAACATTTGTGGAAACTTACCGGCCTCTTCCCTTTCCCCGAAACCGTGGAAACATTTATCTTCTTTGAAGCTCGCAGATCGGAAATTTTATAGTCCGGGGGCTGTAGACATTCTTTTAGGCGCAGACATTTTTGCAAAAATAATTTTGAATGGTAAAGTTTCTGGACATTTTGATGAACCAGACGCAATAAATACAGTTTTTGGGTACATCGTAACCGGAAGAGTTCAAAGTGTTACTCCTTTGGTTTCTGTATCCATGGCTTGCGCTACGGAACTTCCGGAGTTGGAAGGAACTTTGAAAAAATTTTGGGAGGTGGAGGAAGTACCGGAAGTACGGTTGTCTTCGCCTGAAGGGGACTCTTGTGAAAAACATTTTTCTACAACTCATTCGCGAGATTCTTCAGGTCGCTATACTGTATCTTTGCCCTTTCGTGTTCCTAACCCCACATTTCCCCGAATTCGCGAATTAGCATTAACTAGATTTTACTCGTTAGAACGTCAGCTTTTGAAAAAGCCTTTAGTCTATGAGCAATATAAAGAGTTTATGCGGGAATATTTGGAATTGAATCACATGTCGCTCGCTTCTAATAATAATATTACGGATCAAGTATATTATATTCCCCACCACTGCGTCCTGAAACCTGAGAGTACTACTACGAAATTAAGGGTAGTATTCAATGGTTCAGCGAAACTACCCAATCATCCATCGCTGAACGATTGTCTGTTTACTGGACCCAAACTTCAACAGGACATTGTCACCATTTTACTAAATTTTCGCTGCCATGCCTATGTCTTATGCACAGATGTGAAAATGATGTATAGAATGATCCTCGTAGATCCGTCTCATAGACAGTATCAACGAATAGTTTGGAGATTTTCACCTCAAGACCCAATCCAGGACTATGTACTCAATACATTAGTCTACGGTTTGACTGCTAGTCCATACATTGCGCTCCGTGTTCTATTGCAGTTGGCAGAAGATGAGGGTCGAAAGTTTCCTCTCGCTGCTGAAACTTTGCGAGGGTCCTCATATATCGATGACTTTGTATGTGGCGCTTCCACTTACGAAGAAGCTTCCAAGCTAGTGTCAGAACTCATTGCCTTAATGAAGTGTGGTGGCTTCGAACTGCGCAAATGGTCTACCAATGAGCCTTCCCTCTTAACTGACTTACCCCCCTCTAATTTGTCAACAAATCCAATGTCTTTCGACTCAGATCAGTCTCTAAAAGTGTTGGGTCTCCACTGGAATCCTACTCGGGATTACTTCGCTTTCTCTGTGACCCCTATAGAGAATCGATCATGCACAAAAAGATTGTTGCTATCTGAGTTGGCTAAAATCTACGATCCTTTGGGATTTCTAGCGCCAGTTACATTTTTTACAAAATACCTAATTCAACGACTGTGGACTTCTAAGCTTGGTTGGGATGACCCCCCAAGTGATGAAATAACGCGTGTTTGGACTCAGTACAAAAACGAATTGCCCCTACTGTCAAATTTAAAAATAACGCGATTTTTAAAGCCATCGGCTATTTCGGAGCTTCATGGATTTTGTGACTCAAGTGAGAAAGGCTACGCAGCTGTCATTTATTTGAGAGTAATTGATGAAACTGACACGATTTCCACTCATTTTGTTTGCGGAAAATCCAAGGTGGCTCCTCTCAAAAAAATAACCATTCCTCGACTTGAGCTTTGTGCCGCAGTAATGCTATCAAAATTATTGTTTTTTGTTAAATCAATTTTGCAAACTCACATGACAGTCACTTCGGTATCCGCATGGTCCGATTCTCAGATCACTCTACATTGGATCAAAAGCTCACCGCATCGTTTCAAAACTTTTGTTGCCAATCGTGTTGCCTATATCCAAGAAAAAATACCCCAAGAATTCTGGTATTACGTCGATTCGAAAAATAACTCCGCTGATGTCGCATCGCGAGGTCTTTTTCCTTCAGAACTATTAGAAAATTCGCTTTGGTTCCAGGGACCTGAATTTTTACGCAAGTCTTGCACTCCCTGGTCAGAATTTCCCGCTTCGTCTTTTAAATGTAATCCTCCTAAGGACGAAGAACGCCCTCTTGCTTTGTTCGCTCATTTACCAGAAAATAACGTGATTAACGAACTACTTCTTCAATTTTCTTCTTTCGAAACAGTACAACGCGTTACTGCCTTTCTACTACGCTTCAGCTTCAATTGTCTCCATTCCACCTCGCGTAGAAAAGGCCCACTTCAAAATTTCGAACTATTTAATGCCCTACTCATTTTAGTGAAGTGGACTCAGAACTCCCATTTCGCTGAAGAACTTAAAACTAATCGTTTTTCAAAACCTCTACGGAAGTTACATGTTTTCAAAGATGACTCTGAAGTACTTCGAGTTGGGGGTCGACTAAAATACTCGTCTCTTCCATATGAATCCAAATTTCCAATATTACTTCCTCGTAAAAGTCGCTTGACCACATTACTTATTGAATTTTATCACAAAAAACATCTTCATGCTGGATTCCGCACTACGCAATTTCTGTTGTCACAGCAGTTTTGGATTTTGTCTCCAAAACGAGCCATTGATTCTGTTCCCACTAAATGTGTAAAATGCTGGAAGACAAAACCCGTAGCTTTTCAACCCTTCATGGGCGATCTACCCCCGTCACTAATTTCTCAGGCCAAACCATTCAGTCATGTGGGGGTGGACTATGGTGGTCCGTTTCCTTTAACTATGACTCGGCATAGGGGTGTCAAAACTTGTAAAGGGTATCTGTTCTTATTCGTATGTTTCACTACAAAAGCTCTGCACTTAGAACTTGCGAGTGACCTAACCACAGATACGTTTTTAGCAGCCCTACAACGATTTATCGCCCGACGGGGTAGAGTATCTCATATCTATAGTGACAACGCTACTAATTATCAAGGTGCCAGTAGGGAACTTGCTCGCTTGATGCAAAACGCTGTTTTACATGAAAAAATTACGCATTCCTTCATTCCAGCAGCTTCCCCCCATTGGGGCGGTTTGTGGGAAAGTGGAGTGAAAGCGGTCAAAAGTCATTTATGTCGAGTTATTGGACAGCAAGTCCTCACTTACGAGGAATTCTACACTGTTTTGGTCCTTATCGAATCTACTCTGAATTCCCGCCCACTTGGCCCTTTAACTCAGGATATTGAAGATATCAACGCTCTCACCCCAAATCATTTCTTAACCCTCGAACCTGTTTCCGCGATACCATTACCTGATTACACCCCGCTAAAAATGAATCGTCTCTCTCGCTGGCAAATGCTACAAAGGCTTCACCAGGATTTCTGGAGACGATGGCATGAAGAGTACCTTCACACCCTTCAAGAACGGAGTAAATGGCTCAAGTCCGAATCTCCCACTCCTGAGGTAGGGACTATGGTGGTGATTAAAGAAGAGAATTTACCTCCGTGCAAATGGGTTCTAGGTCGCATCATAGCGCTTCACCCTGGTCGTGACGCAATCGCTAGAGTGGCCACTGTAAAAACTAGTGCGGACACGTTAACGCGCTCCTTGGTTAAGCTTTGTCCACTTCCAAATCCTGATTCCCAGGATTAACAAAGTTCGAATCAGAAAACAAATGTTATTTTTTTTATTTTTGTTTATTTTTTTCTTAATTAACTTTTTTCTATATCTACTTATATATTTTTTTTATTAATAAAATGCAAAGATGCATTTCCCGGGGGCAGAATGTTCCGGAAAGAGTCAGTGAATCATTTAAATTAATTATTGTCATTGTACCGCGAACAGATATGTTGCCCTCAAACGCCCTGGATCGTCGGTACGTAGAGACATTCCGTGAGTTTTTGTTTCCCGAGAAACCTGCGAACAATACCAGTACCTAATTAGCATCGGTTCATCGCGTATCGGTGATCGATATATTTCGCATCAATATTTCGCTACGTGTTAAAGAGTTATTTCCCGTTTGGATTAACAACAAACTATTTTGCTTGTATCATTAATTATTACTTGCACGCTGTTCCTCCTTCAATATTCTAAGTGTCGTGGAGTGTTCAATCGTCCCGGTGAACTACACCAACAGGCAGAACATCAGTAGACCCTCTTCGCCTTTCCATCCAAAAGGGCCCTTTGTGAAGACGACAGAAGAAGGTACACCGAGACAGACAGACCAACAGATCGTCTACGGGACCGGTAAGGCGTTATAGGGCATCCGGGTTATCCTCAATTACATATATTTTTTTCTTTAATTTTACTTTACTTGGATAAAGTCTACATAATTCGAACCACTAAAGGCTATCGAATTAGAACCAAGTAGCATAGTACGATTGTTGCAATTGTTTGAAGATTGGTGCGAAGAAAATATCACTGAAAGAAATTCTAGAATAATAATTTGTGGTGATTTTAATTTGAATTGTTTAGAATCAAATACAAACACTATAAGAGTAAAAAACTTCATGGATGACATGGGTTTTTCTAACTTAGTTGATGAGATCACACATTTAACTGCTACAGGAGGGTCAATGATAGATCTGGTTTTCACGAATATTGATTTAGACGTTACTGTATTTGATTCACCAAAAATAAGTACACACCGTAATATAAAAATATCGTTACCAAATATTCTACCAAAAGACACAAAATCATTCAAAATTGAAACTAGGGGAAAAAACATTGATTATGAACAGATTGAGTCAAAACTAAAACTCATAATGTGGAATTATTCAGAAAGGGATTTAAATCATAGATATGAACAATTTTTGGACAATGTATTGTCAATTTTGAATGAAGTCGCTCCAAAAAAACCGGTCAGGATCTTTGGACATTATAAGGAATTCTGGAATGAGAAGGTGATGCAAGCTACAAAAGAAAGGGATATGAGTTACAAACAGTATACAGTCAATAAAACAACGGATAATTGGGAAAAGTATAAACAAAAAAGAAATAAAGCAGTAAAAACAATTAGACAGGAGAAGAAGAACTATCTAGAGACAAATATTGACTCAAATAAGAACAATCCCACTGAAATGTGGAAGACACTGAAGACATTAATACCGAATAATGACAAAGAATACAATCTTACAACTATTGATTTGGGCAATGGTGAAATAATTTCTGATATGAGTCTGATACCAAATGGCCTGAACACATTTTATATCAAAAGTATAATAAATATCACTGATGGAATTGACAACAATTTTTCTCATAGCTTTCCTATAACTAAAAGAATAACTCATAATAAATTGTCCAACTTTAGTCTTATCAATATGGTAGATCTAGAAAGAATTGTTGGTTCTTTGAAAAATAAAAGTAGTCCAGATGAAATTTGTGTAGAACTTCTGAAGAAGTGTTTCAATGCCATTTGTAATCCATTGTTAAACATTATCAACAGTTCTTTAGAGAGAGGTGAAGTATCAGCTGAATTAAAATTATCAACTATTATACCTATACCAAAAGTGCCAAATACAAACCAAGCTATTTAATTGAGACCAATAAACATGATTAATGCTACAGCTAAAGTATAAGAAAAGGCTGTATATGAGCAGATAGTGGATTATTTGGAAGGCAGTAAAGTCCTATGTGAAAATCAATCGGGTTTTCGGAGCAAACATAGTTGTGAAACTGCGTTACAATGTGTTTTAACAGATTGGAAGAAAAGTGCGGAAAATGATCAGTATACTATTGCAGTATTTCTTGACCTTCAAAGGGCATTTGAAACTGTAGATAGATGCAGACTGATTAGAAAGATTGAAAGTGTAGGTATTGATGTAATAGCACTAAACTGGATCATGAATTATCTAAGCAATAGACAGCAAAGGTTAAAATTAGATGAATTTTATTCAGATAAAATGCAAAATAATATAGGTGTGCCTCAAGGGTCTATTTTGGGACCATTGATTTTCCTCATATATCTAAATGACATTGTAACCATAGCAGAAGAATGTAAAATTCACTTATTTGCCGACGACACCCTACTGTACTTTAGTAGTGAAGATGTACAGGAGTGTGTTGATACTATGAACGCTGGTCTTGAAAGGGTGTATAGATATTGCTGTGCAAATCTGCTAAAGGTGAACGTAAATGAAACAAAATGGATGTTATTAGGGAAACATAAAGATCATAATAATGAAAACCTACTTCTAAGATTGAATGACAGTGATATAGAAAAGGTAAACAAATTCGTGTACTTGGGTGTAACTATTGACAGTAAATTAAAATTCAAGGATCATGCTAATCAGGTTATTAAAACAGTAGCTTACAAAATCAACTATTTAAGAAGATGTTCCCCATATCTTAGCCAGTGGCCTAAATTATTAATGTACAACTCCATAATCCTTCCACATTTAAATTATTGTTCTACCATTCTGTTTTTTCTCAATCAAAATGAAATAAACAGACTACAAAAGATGCAGAATCGTGCTATGCGAATAATTTTACAATGTTCGAGAATAACACCAATATCAAATATGTTGCAAACACTTCAATGGCTTCCAGTGAAGAAACTGTTCGAGTTCCAAACACTAATTTTCATATTCAATATCAAAATTGGATATTCACCTGTATATCTACAGAATAAATTAACTTATGTGGCGGAAATACACGAGCACAATACAAGAAACAAAACAACATAAAAATTGAAAAGTATAAAAAGAAAAGTACACATAATTCTTTATTTTATAAAGCAGTATATTGTTTTGATGACCTCCCATAAGAAATTAAAGAGAGTGGTTTGATAAATACATTCAAAAGACGATTGAAAGATTACCTTATGAAAAATTAGTATATTTTTATGTATGACTTTTTTATGTAACTTTTTATATATACGTGTGAATTTTTAATCAGACTGTTTGTATTTTTTCATGTTAATTTTATTTTATTTATAAGGTGACATTGTATTTACTATTGTAAATGAATTAGTTTTTCAACTAAATAACAATTTTAACAATTTACCGCTTCTAAATAAATGATGTGCTCATCAAAATTTTTGTTGATGCTTCTGATATTAAAATGGATAACGGCTAAGGTACTCCTCCCGTTCTCCTTTTGATCAAAATATGATTGAAGATCACAATATTCCTGTGTTTCGATTTCCTTCTGATTATCTAACAGATCCAAAAATTCAATCATTCTGTATTGTAAGTACGTGTTTGCTGAAAATCAAACTAAAAAGATGTATTCGAGAAAGAGAGTATATATTATGTATAATATAAGTAAGCAGGATTATTTCGAGGATCCAAATTCAATCTAAATGATAAGAGTTAATATTATCATTATGGATAAGTATAAAGAAAAAAAGAAAGACAAAGATATGTTTTCTTGTTGAGTATGTAACAACATATGCAACAAAAGAAAATAAAAACTGAGCAGTTGAGGAAAATATTTTTTTACTACGTGAAGAAAATATGTTGTGGATGGTTACAGGACGTATTCTCAGTTACAACTTTTTTATATGCTTCTTACGTAATATTGCACTATGCATATATTGGGTGACCCAGAAGTCGCGCACCCCATTGTATATTGATCGAAAGAGAAAAATATTCTGAGAAGAATAGTCCTTAGCCATTTTTCAATCAGATGCATAGATAATTAATTGTTAACTAATGAAAGTGACCAATCAGGAGCGCGCGACAGAAGAATAAAAAGTGAGTGGAAAAGCAGTAAGAGACGCGAGAGTGAGACGCCAGAGCTGCTGCCGGCTTCTCACGCTGTAGACCGAGAGTGGGGCGCTCCTGATGGGTCACTTTCATTAATTAATAATTAATTATCTATGCATCTGATTGAAAAATGACCAAGGACTTTTTGTCTCAGAATATTTTTCTCTTTCGATCCCTACTCCTGGGACACCCAGTATAGTCCACGGGAAGGATGTTCCATGGGGATATCGGAAACGGTAATATATAAAGTACTGGTTGAATGGAAAAAAGTTGCGTAATAGAAGTGCCATTCATATAGCAATATAAAATGTAAAAAAATGGTTTTTCTAATCATTTAGGAAAATATGAATTTTTCGACTTCTCAACTTTTTTTACTGGTGTTATCGTCAGAGCTGGAATTAAATTAGAAAAACTTTTAGGCAGACATTTGTATAAGCTTTCTTGTGATAATATCAGTCCAGACTGAAATCTCAGGATCCCGACTCTAATCTAGGGATCCTGACTGTAATCTCGGGGTCCTAACTTTAATCTCGGGATCCCGACTTTAACCTCGGGATCCCGACTTCAATATCGTGAGTTGAAAGTTTGGATTTCTACTGTGCTCTCAGGTTCTAGTACTTTTACCCTGGAATCCTTCGTAATAGACAAAATAAAAGACGCAAATGGCTTATACTAATTTTTATAAGATAGTTCGTTAATGAAAACTCCAGTTTTCGCCCCAGCAAAATCGCTTTGTGGAATTTTTTAAACAAGAAATAGTGGAAAAAATTACAACTTTTTTAGTGTTTTGGAAATATCTCAAAGATCATTCAAGGAATCGTTTTACAGACGTAGAGATTCATGAAACCTAAAAAAGTAATTTTCATACAACCAGATCGGTGTATTTTTCACTGAGAAAATCCGGGAAAACCTCTAAAAATAGAATATTTTTCAAAAATCCATAATTTGTATAAATCTAAAGCTGGGCAAACAATATTGCGGAAACTGATAGATAATAGTATGTGGTTCAACTGTACGCAAGATGTTTGCTGTCCGATGTGTAGTTTTTGCACAATCGCGTAATAAACAATTTAAGGGCAAATCTTTCTAAATGCGCCGATTTAAGGGAAATCATCTTATTTAAATTCTGTATACGGCACACATAAAAATTACTTCTCAACTTAACAATTTCTAAAGTATTGAATCAAATGTCTTGAATTGATAGAATATTGTTTCTAATCAAGAAAATTTGGTTATTGTGATCAAATCGAAAGTTTTCTTTCAAAACTTTAATATTCTTGAGCAATTTTCTAATTCTGAGAAAATATTCTTGTATTGAGAGAACTAAAGTATTCGTCAAAAATTTTTGTGTGTTTCAGTACAAAATATTCAATTTTTCTATTTCAAGATAATATTATTCTCAAACTATACTTATATTTCCTTCAAATAACATTTCTGATGATTTAATTTTGAAATTTTTCAAATACTCAAGAGTAATAAACATTTCTGCAGGCTGAGAAAATTGGAATATTATTTGGAGTAATCGACTGTTCTTCAATCTGGTAGTAAAAAAAAATTCGATATTTTTCGATGAATACTCAACACTGCAACCTATTTTTGACCAGAACTGCCTTTGTCATTTCGAAATGAAGGAATGAATTTGCGAAGGTATTCACTTATTAAAATAATTATGACATAGATTGATCATCAAAAACAGGTTTTGATTCAGATTTGCATGAACAAGTTTTCGAAATAATGCAGCTTTCTTTATTCCAAGAATATAATTCTGTTATATATAATCGATAAAATTATTCTTTCAAATGGAGAATTAGGAAGAGTAACTAATATTGTCAATAATGTTCATCATTTTAGTAATCCATTTTATTCAATTTATGAATTGTCCATATTTAAAGAAATGTTTGGTTATCGAATTAAGAAATTTCTCACAAAACTTTCTTGGTTCAAGAAATATTAAGAATATTTTCTCTAACATCAACACAGGATGTTCTTTTCAGACCAAGAAATGATATGTTCTCAAATTGAATTATTATTCACAAACATTACTCAACTCAAAAAAATATTTTGTTATATTTTCTTAATTGAATGAACACACAATTTTGAAATTGTTTTCGTTTGTTTTCGGCAGACATCGATGCGATTAACTGCTATGTGTGTCCTTTTCAGCCATTTTACCTTGGTGTTTGAAACGTGGTAGTACTTACGCAGCAGCCGGTAAATAGGTTAAATTATTTTTGATGATGAATTGACAACACAGAGAAGAGTGGGTGTGCCTGGAGAATGTATTGTGGATTTTAGGGGTAAGTAAAATTATTGTTTTCATTTAATTCAGAATATTCCTATAAAAGTTAGCTTTGAAATGTTAAAAATATTATAATTACTTGAATTCTAAATAAGATGATCCATCATTCAGTCATCGTTTACATTACAACCGTATTTCAACAACAAGCCCAGCTTTTTACTTAACAGACAGTAATTAAAGTCGAGTCACTAGTGCCTCTGGTATTTTTCATGATATTTTCTTACCAAGCCATGTATGCCAGTTAGTGGATAAATTTCAATTTCTGTGATCAAACTCGGAACAGGGTTGTGTTGGAGACCAGTCGTATCTACCAAGTATAACCAAATTCCTAATAATATGATAGCTACTCACGTTGGAGTTTACAGTGTTTTGTTCGGTGTATTTTTAGGTTAGTCTTTTATATAATTTAACATAAAGAAGACAGATGTAATGGGAAACAAGAGTGAAACTTGATGATATCTAGCGAACTTAAATAAATTCCATTTTTGAAATTAAATATACTGAACAGAAAAATTTCAGAACATTTTGTCTACATAAACTGAATCATATAATTTATTCAGTTATAACGACAAAGTTGATTGTTTCATAGCAAAAAATTATTTATAACCAATAAAATGCATTTTCTTGTTTTGACAAGAAAGGTTGTTGATCTGATACATACTTTTTTGTTCTAAATTCACAGTGTTAACATCCTCATCTCAAAAACCGCAGAAGGTGCAAAACAAGGTTGAATGAAGCAAAAGTTACGTTCAAAATGGTTCTTGAACACCATAAATATCTTCAGCAAAAAAAAATAATAAAAAAAGTTACCTCAGTTATGAAATATTGAAACAGTGAACATTGAATTTTTAAATGAATTTCAATCGAGCTACAGAACTGAAACCAAATTAAAATTGTTATTCGAAAACACTATTAGCACACTCTTTTTCAATACTAGCTGTATTTTCAAATTATTATTTCAGCTGAAATTTTCTATTTTGGCTTATATGGTTATGTTCAGACATTTTTAGACCATGCAACTATTCTCACAGTAATGTATTTTTACGTATTTTTTTACGTACTTTTCAACAGTTTACTGGAGAGTGAAACATTATTTAAATCGAATACTTATTACAATATTGAAATTCCTCTCTCTCAATTAATTTCAATAGAGTAGAATATGGGGCAAATTTCTGTCAGAAAACAACTGCTTCCCTTACTAATACTATGACGGATATTGAACTACATCTGAGAGATAGATTTTTTATGTCGGGCGTGGCGCAGTTGTGAGAGCGTCCGACTCTGGGCCATAAGGACCGGAGTTCGAGCCCCAGTTATGGCTGGGATTTTTTTAAATCAAATTTAACCTTTTGAATTATTAAAATCTCGTAGCTCGACTGGGGTAAGTAACTAGGCCTACCAAGCAGAACACATAGAGGCTAATTACCATAGCAGTCGATTCCACTAACACCAAAGGAAAATAGGAAAAAAATATATTCAATGTGCCTGAACGAAGGAAATATTTCAATTACTTAGATAAGTATTTGTCAGTGAGAAATATGCGTCATGTATTTCTTTTTTTCATGAGGATAAGATCTAATGGGTCGAAGAGCTTCCTACAATATTGCGAACTTTGTGGTAATTATATTATTATTAAAATTTCTGAAGTTCCAGTATGGAGTATGTCATAATTTGTACCGCATTTTTTCAAAAGCCGCCATGAAATAACACTTTAAAATTTGGACTTTCACTAATGCGTTTTCTGTTAAAGTCTATTCGAAATATAATATTATTGCCTATCGACTTGTAGGGATTTGCAGTAGTAATATTTTCCTATGCATAGAAGAATTATTTTCGATTCTGTAAATTATTCAAAAAAATACATTTTCTGTTTCCTTGGCGTGGTTATCTTCACTCTCTTGAAAATGTTACTCCAAAACTAAGGAAATTAAAGCCTCAGTATTTTTCGTATCCAACAGGAAAAATACTGATTATAATATTATTAACAAAGTCAATATCATGTTCATGTGTACGTCGGAATTTTTCATGATTATAATTTTTCAGCAACCTGAAGATGTTACTGCAGTGGAGACAAGGAAGCATAATATACAGGAAAACAGACGTACAGCCATATTTGTTAGATATATAGTTTAAGGTAGTATTACTTAGTACTAGTTAGGGTGAAATATCAATTTGATTCATGTTTGAAAGCCTTCAATACCTCGTCATGGTATTTCATGTATTTCTTCCTATTTATCATTATACCATGTTTTTTTGGATTTTATTAAATGTATTTCCTTAACTTATTGCTTTTGAGAAAGTAACGAGCTATTGATTTAAATGGTTGATTTTTGTCTTGATATTTCATAGAATAAGGTTACTTTGTGATATCTTAGAAAGACTGCTACAATGTGATAATATAACTGTCTTTGATACTTCACGTTTTCCTTCAAGCCTCACCTTCAAAGAAATAAGTACACTAATGGTCATCGTCGAAAATCATATATTGCTATATTTCTGCAGAACGTTTTCCTTCCTCAAATACATTTACACTTATTTTTCCTAGGTATCTTTGATAGTTTTTCAATTTATAATTTTCCGCAATAAAAATTCATTAATTCAGCTTTTGCAAAAATGCTATTTCTTAGATAAAAATGATAGAAATAGAAAACAACCCAAACTATGTCACTGGACGCACCTTTCGATCTGGAAGAACTAGGTTGCCATGTTCCCTTACTTGAAGATAATGATCCTCGCTTTCTAAAACATAACATTCTTTCATAAGCCAAAAAATGTTTTTTCTGTACAAAAAAATCTCAACAGGATATAATTTATTCATGAAATAGAAAACTACCCAAACACCAAATTTACGTCAATTTCACTCTACGGTCGTTTCGCAGGAGCTGAAGGCCTCAGCTCTTGAAGATGCTAACTTTGTTGGCGAAACGCGCGTCTAGTGAAATTGTCGTAAATTTGGTGATTTCGGTAGTTTTCTATATCTTGAATTAATTTTCTCCCGTTGAGAACATTTGTTTTTTTATTCAGAGAAAATATTTTTATCTTTATAGGGGAATGAAATGTTTCATTAGGAGTGCATTATTATCTTCGACTAAGAGAACATGATTACTTCTTTCAAAACTTTTAAATTCAAGAAATTGTAAATTATCAGAAAAAGAACAATAACGGTTTCAATAGAGTAAACACGATTACTTCGCACAAGAACTTTTGTTTTCTATAATCAAGAAAATGTAGAAAACGTAATCTCTTTGATGCAAAAAAGTAAATGCTAGTACAGAGAAATCATTATTTCTTGGAAAGAGAAAATGTAATTTCTTGGACAGAGGAAACGTAATTTCTTGAACGGAGAAAACGTAATTTCTCAGGTAAAGAAAATCTGATTTCTTGGACAGAAAAAATGTAATTTCTTGGATAGAGTAAACGTATTTCTTGGATAGAGAAAACGTAATTTCTTGGAAAGAGAAATCGTAATCTCTTTGAAAGAGAAAATATATTTTCTTGGACAGAGAAATCGTAATTTGTTGAATGGAGAAAACGAAATTTCTTAGATAAAGAAATCCTAATTCCTTGAATAGAGTATTGCTGATTTTTTGTTTCAAAGTGAATATTTTTGATTGGAGTAAATCGCAGTGAAAAAATAGATTTCTTCGAATAAAGACATATTTTATAGATTATATATAACAAAATAATTTTCTTAGGATAAAGCAGGCTGCTTTATGTTGAAAACTTTTTTTTTGTGTGGGCATATGGAAGTAGAGATCAATATCTGCAATTTGTATATTTTGGATTTTCACCTCAGAGGTGGGAAATGTAATGATAATGTCACTGAAAGTTGATGAAAACGCTTCAAAGTGCGTCCGAAGTCACCCGAAGGTGAACTGAAGTTAATACGTGTTCAATTCGGGCGACTTTGGGCGCACTTTGAAGCATTTAGAGTAACTTTCAGTGACATTTTCAACACATTTCCCACCTCTCAGGTGGAAATCCAAAATATACAAATTGTAGATATTGATCTCTACTTCCATATGCCGATTACAGAATTTGAATGATGTTTTCCCTTAAATCGGCGCATTTAGAAAGATTTGCCCTTAAATTGTTTATAACGCGATTGTGCAAAAACTAAATATCGGACAGAAACCATCCTGCGCACAGTTGAACCACATGTTATTATTTATCAGTTACCGCAATATTGTTTGTCCACCTTCAGATTTATAAAAATTTTGAATTTTTGAAAAATGGTTTCTTTTTAGAGGTTTTCCCGGATTTTCTCAGTGAAAAATGCACTGATCTGGACGTATAATAACTCATTTTGTAGGTTTTATAAAACTCTACAAAAGTTACGTTGACTGTAAAACGATTCCTTGAATAATATTTGAAATATTTCTGAAAAACCAAAAAAGTTTTTTTCACTATTTTTTGTTTAAAAAATTCCAATAAGCGATTTTGCTGGGGCGAAAACCAGGGTTTTCATTTACGAACTATGTTATAAAAAGTGGTATAGGCCGTTTGCGTCTTTTATTTTGTGTGAAAAGAGCCTCTTATTTTCATCTACAGCTTGGCCTAATAAAGCTAGAGATAGCAATGAAACTCTTCTTTCGTTCACTATTGATCAGAAGGTTAAGCAGATGTATCTATTATTGCAAATGAATATGACTGACAAATTTACTTATAGTGAATTTTAAACGCACGGAGACTCACCAAAAGGGTACCTTGGTGTTCTAAGCTTGATCTGATTGAAGTTGAATTTATATAAACACTAGGCTGGTGCCAAAAACAAATCTTAAAAAAATATAACAATGTGACTAGTTCCAAGTGTATCTATAAAGGTACGAAAGTAAGTATATATGTGTGATAGAGTAGAGTAAGTAGGGCAAAGTTGGGCGTTTTCATGCTGAACAATTATCTGAAAGAAAATTTGATGTGTCATTTTTAGATTTTAAATTATTGGAAAAAAACGGAAATTTGTAATTTTGGTTTTTATTTTTCAAGCGAAAACCAAAAGAACTAGTCGTTTTTAACTAGAACGTTCTTGAGGCACTTTTTTTACAAGGAATCTAAATCTATCATCGTATTTTCCAAGGCGTTCTTGATGCCAGAGTTACAACAATCAACTTTGGTTTTTCTTATGAGCACCATATTGGATTTTTGCCTTTTTTAAAAAGTATTTATTTTTCATCACACAATCAGATCGAATCTTACATGCTGATCAAAATTAGGAAAAAATCGTTTTTGCGAAGAGTGCTTTGGAAAGAACGCCAACCATTTTTTTTAACGAACTAAATCTTGATAGTTCAGTTGAATTTGGATCTGGAACGTTCACATTTCCATCAAGCTTACCTACTTAAAAACTAAGAATTTGAATTAGGAACGACATGATAAGTTAGAAGTTTATTCTTCGTAAAACAAAGTTATAAAAGATGCTCGAATACTCCACCTTCGACTTCAAAACACAATTATACTCGTGTGAATATGTTTCTTCTGAGTTCATCAGTATCGATGGGTACGGTTTTAAAAACCAATTCTTTCATAGTTTCCCATAAATAATAGTCCAGCGGAGAAACATCAGGTGGCCAACGTATGTCTCCCATAGACAAGAGTTATATACTGAGAATGTCTCCGTTGTTCGAAACTTCGAAATCATCTTACCGGGAAACATTTCTGACAAACACTCAGCAACTCTTCTAGCGTTATGCGGCGGTGCGCCGTCTTGCTGGAACCAGAAGGTATTCAAGCGGTTGAGACGAATGTGTTCAACGTAATCCGTAAGGAAGGTCCTCAAAAAATTTAAATAACGATCAACATTCAGATTTTCTTCATAAATGTGTGGGTCAATTATTGTGTAGTCCAATAAAGCGACCCATACATTTACGCCGAAGCGTACTTGCGGCCGCCGTTCTTGATGTCCATGTGGATTCTCAATGGACCAAATGTGTTCACTGTGTCGATTGAATATACCCATGTTTGTGAATTTGCATTCATCCGTGAATATTACATTACGTAAAAAATTGGATTTTGCTCCAACTGGTTCATTACGAATCTACAAAAATATTCCCGTCGACCAGCATCTCCGGGATGGAGAACTTGGGGGATGTGAATTTTGAATGGACGATATTTGTGCTTCTTTAGTATCCTCCACACCACTTGCGATATCCAAGATTTGTTGCTACTATCCGTGTGGAAACTGACCGATTATCTTGAACCTAAAGGAAAAAGATTCAAATACTAGGTAATTTTTTTCTATTTCACTCACCGTTTGCAAAACTGCTATTTCATTTACATTCTCTCTATCGTTGTACCTTCGTCTAGGCTTTACAAATGAACCATAATCAGCTAAATTTCTATGGAGCAATAGAAAATAATTCTGTGCTGGTTGCTCTCTCTCTCTGGATACCGCTGGAGATACGTTTCGGACGTAATTTGCGCATTTCGATGCGAGGCGTAATAAATCTGAAGCATATCACGCTTTTCTTCATTGGAAAATGGCATTAGAACTAGAAAGAATTCAAAAGTTTTGCTCGAATATTTAACTGAACTGTCAAAATTTAGTTTGTTAAACAAAATTTTTGGCGTTCTTCCCAAAGCATTCTTCGCCAAAACGATTTTTTCCTAATTTTGATCAGCATGTAAGATTCGATCATATTATGTGATTCATCGTTGTAATCAGAAAAAAAACTTTTTAAAAAGGCAAAAATCCAATATGGCGCTCATAAGAAAAACCAAAGTTGATTGTTGTAACTCTGGCATCAAGAACGTTCTAGTTCTTTTGGGTTTCGCTTGAAAAATTAAAAACGAAAATGACACATAAAATTTTCTTTCAGATAAGTGTTCAGCATGAAAACGCCCAACTTTGCCCTAATCTAACCGACCTCGTATCTCTTATAATAACTGAGATCCCCAGGTTGAGCTCGAAATACGGGCACCCGGTATAGTGGAGGTAATGTGGGTAAATACGTATATTATGAACAATATCCCTATTCAGGTCAAGCAAATACCCCTTGAAATTTTCTTCAAAAGCGTTATATATTATTACAGACTATTGGGTCTGTTGGTTTACTCTGTGGCAGTACGTATTAATATTACTTACTGATGAAGATAAGTAGTTTGTCGAAATGGGTATCTAGATAACCTAATTTTTTAACCAATACTGGCAATACTGTACGAATGAAGACTTTTCATCTGGAGCATACCCTCATGAATCGACTCTACAGGGTGTCCCTCCGGGAACTGCATCGATCAATATATAGAATACCATAGGTGGGCCGAATTTGAAAATTTGGGAGTTCACTATTGTTGATAAGTGCTATCCGGCTAAAATATTTTGAAGATTGTGGCACGTCCGGTTCTACCGGAAGTGGACCCCAACTTCGTAATTTTGAATAGGACACCCTGTATATTATCAAGGTTTTAGATTTCACGCATTATTCTGAACATGTTTTATGTATAATGTCCTATACTCAAGTCTAACCGTTTTCGAAATATTTCAAATTTTAAGTTGAAAATTGCGTTTGCAGTCCGAATTATTTTTTTTTAATTCTGGACATGATCATATATTTTCGATTGTGTATCGATTTATTCGTAGGAGAGGACCCAGTTCAGTAGAATTTCGATATCAATTCGATTAGGGTTCACCAACAAATGATATAGATCCGGCTGAAAAAATTATGGTGAGTCCATTTTTTCAAATGGAAACCCACCAATTTTATTTTCTCATTCGATTCGGCATCGAAAATGAAGCTAACTTTGAGTAATGTTATCTATGTCTACACTCAACAGTTTTCGAAATATTCACAATCTAAAATAAATGATCATGTCCAGAAATAAAAAAATATATTTTTCGGTCTGCAAACGCAATTTTCAACTTGAAATTTTAAATATTTCGAAACGGTTATACTTGGGTATAGGACATTATACATAAAACATGTTCAGAATCATGCGTAAAATCTAAAACCTTGATAATATACAGGGTGTCCCATTTAAAATAACGAAGTTGAGGTCCACTTCCGGTACAACCGGAAGTGCCACAAATAGCACTTATCAACAATAGTAAACTCCCAAATTTTCAAATTCGGCCCACCTATGGTTTTCAATATATTGATCGATTCAGTTCCTGGAGGGACCCCCTGTATAGTAGAAGCTCTAAAACCTGAGAGCACAGTTGTAATCCCGACTTTAATCGGGATCCCGATATTGAAGTCAGGATTATAAAAAAAAACTCTGGCCCTTCAGCGCCGTCGCATAAAGGTAGGTACTTACTTGGCAACTTCTGATTGCTTCATAATTGCACGGCTCTTTTCGGTATCATAATATCCTTTGAAAAATAGGTGAATGATATCCAGCAACAGAATGCTGTCCCCAACAAAGCGAATCCAGTGCATATGAAATGAATTATCCCTATTAAGAATGTAAAAAAATCCAATCGTGTTACAAATATACAAATGCAAATACACCCAGAAAATGAAAAATTCCCAGTATAAGCTGAAACAAAAAAAAATATTTCAGGTAGGAAATTATAGACAAAGTAAAATAAAAATATTATAGTCAAATTCATATTATATCAAGAAGTCTGTGTATACTTGATTAACTTAATATTCATTTTCATATTATATCAAGAAGTCTGTGTATACTTGATTAACTTAATATTCATTTTCCTGAAGACTACAAAAGTATAGGAATAAGTCAGACAGTCGGTCACCACAGAATAGTGTCTATAAGTATATAAATAAGTATAGATAAAAGTCTAAATATAAAAAAAAAAAATATTATAATAGACAAAATGGGGACACCAATACATTTTGTCACTCTACATACAGGGTGTCCCAAACTCGATGGTCTATTAGAAGTTTCTGGAAAAAGGGACGTAGCATTATTTTCAAAATTTGTTTTTTTGGAAATCAGATCTGCTCTATCGATCTAAAATATTTTCAGCGCTGCGACGTTGCCGCTTCTATCGAAAAGTAGTAACTACTTTGATATTTTAAATAGAATACCCTGTATACTATTGAATTTTTCGTTTTGCTATTGGTATTAGATTATTTTCATATATATTCCTATACATATCTCTGGTGGTTTTCGAGAAAATCAATAATTTCCTTATTTTTCGTTCAAAACATAGCTTCAATTAAATTTTTATTACTGCAGTATTTGAATACGTAGAAAGCTGAAATTTTGGATGAAGTTCGACAATATCCTAATTAGTTATGACTAGAGGAATTCGTTCTTCATTATACAGGGTCGTTGAAAATTTGTGAATTATTTTGCCATTTACTTTGTATTGGGTAGATAGAAAATCGCATGGAACATGTCATTATGAAAATTTCAAAATTGGTATATTAATAATAAAACGTTTGTACGTTCATTAATGTACATTTAATTAAAAAAGAATCAAAATGGAAGACAATAATTATTCAAATGAAGTTTTGATGAAATTGTTTATTCTTCATGGCCAATGTGATGAATTGTAGAGAGAATATGCAAAAGGTTGTACAAAGAATGATTATTATACAGGGTGTTACAAACTCAATAGCTTTTTTGAAGACCTGGAAGAAAAATAATTTTTCCGCCTACCAATGCAAACGAAATCGTTCATTCCTAGGGGTCATTGATGAACGATTTGTTGTTAATGCATGCTTTCGAGAAATCGACCGTTAATGACCCCTATTAATGAACAATTAATAAACGAATTCAGATGTTATGGACGCTAAAATGGATATTGACGATAAATTTATGTTGATGGATGTTGCGAAAACTGCTAAAGTAGCATCTTTAGAATTCTTTTATTACAACAAGAGTGAGGTAGACGGAAAAATATTGTAATCAACTCTTATATTAAAATGCGATTAATGATCTCGAAAATTAACGCGCTCGCTTCTCTCACGCGTTAAAATATCTCGATCATTAACCGCCTCCATTAATACACTAGTTGATTAAATAACTATTTATATACTTCTTTCTGACAGAAGCTCAATTGAATTCACTGTTTGTCAAACTAGTAGATTGTTTTGCTCTTTTCTGATCACGGCATACTACAGATTATTTCAAATGGGAAATATTAACTATCTCGAATCGTTATCCTGGGAATTGGAAATTGTTAAAAAAAAATTGTTATTTCCGTCAACCGATTGCACCCCTACGTGCAACCCTCGGAAGTCTTCAAGAGACTTGTGTGAGTTAGGGAAATGGTGGATTATAATGCATATTGAAATGCAGATATTTCGAATCTATTTTTTATTCACTGTTAGTGCAAAAACATGATTTCAAGAACTCTCAGAAAATTCAATGAACTTACCATAAATGAATAGAAAAAAATTCGGAAGAATCGAACGGAATTATGCTGTGTTTGGGAATGTTGAAGCGCCAAGAGATGATCCTTGAAAACGTGTTGATTTCTGAGAGTGGATTTCAACATGGAATTATGAAGTTCCAAATTTACTTCAGAAAATTATATGGAAAATATTTGAATAATATGAGAACAATAGTTAGAAACTTTTTGGCAATTTACCGCTTCGTGTATATCAAAGTTGTTGGTATCAGTTGCCTCCCCTCAGTGTAGACAAGAAGTGAGCAGGAAACTGACTACAACCTTTGAAGATCGATGGATGAAACGCTTGGCCACCACGATCCCCAGATCTAACTCTTCTAAATTTTCACATTAAATCAAATTAAATAGCACTTCGAAAACATGAATTAGCGATTAACACCTTGAATGTCATAGCGGTCATTATGACCTACGGCTGCTTTCAACAATTTTTCTACAAAGTGGTCGTGGTAATCTATATGAAAACATTTAATCTAAAATTGGTATTTCTTAAAACTCTGTCATTGTACTGGGTGATACAGAATATAGGTCATATTGAACTCGTAATTTTTTTGTATGTTATAAATCAGGACACATGAATCGTTTGTGAATATGGTTGAAAAGAGAACGGTATCGATCTTTTATATGCACCGAATGGAACATCATCGACTTAGAAAGCTTAAAAGGGAAGTTGGTTACGTTGCACGCAAATTTGTCCACTTTTAAAATTTGAAGTTACTGTGAAAATCCATTACCATTTCACCCCACTTTGATTCAATTCTCTATCTTTCTGGTTCAAATATTACAAAAGGGGGGCTCCTGTCGAACACTATATAAATGATTGTGAACTTCACAATACAATTAATAAAAGAGATGGAGAGGTAATGGTATTGATTCACTTCAAAACATGTAAGAATAGTTTACACCACCGAAAGCAGACTAGGGCAAGACTGTAAATGTAAAGGATTATGAGGTATGCCTCTACAGTCTATTACTATTATAGATAATGTTCAAAATAAAATGAAATTTTCAGGAAAATATATAAGTAGGTACATTTTACTACTGAAAAATTGAGTTAAAATGTTTTTTGATTCTCACGGTATTTTCTTCTGTTAGAGCAGACGATGGACTTCATTCAAAGATCTTTACTAACTGATTAAGGTGTATCTTGTTCTAGGGTCACACGTAGGAGTGTTGATTTTTGATGGGCTTTTATTTTGGAATAAATCTATGGTGGTAAACTAGCTATTTTTTCACAAATTCAGTCATTTCCTAAGTAGCTAATTATAGCCAGATACATCAGAAGCATCTACAGAAGCTTTTCTTTTATTATGCTGTATAATATTGCTTCTGGTTCATCGATTGCAAATCTAAATTTTTTAATCTTTTTAATTTCCATATCCTTTCATCAAGTTGGGAATTTCTGACTTATTGACACCGTATTTGACGGTGTTCGGTATTGAGACCTATTCAACTTTCCACTAAATGACACAAATTACGAAATCATTGTGTATTAAAACCGAATATCATCATTTCGCAAACTTTTGATTTCGTTAGTTATAAGTACTCTTTCTAAATGCCTGAAAAATTATGATAAAGTGAGTTATTTTACCAACAAGTTTGGTAACCAGCGATACACTACTAACAAAATTATCAAAATGTATTTTCAAAATTCGTATATTAATTTCCACAACACAGTTTGAATAGTTTTATTCCATACTTGATTGGCTTTTCTGGGAAATATTGCTTCATAATCAACCGTCCTCTAAATGGAACTGGCGATATATTGATACTTACATAATGTTTCTCCAGTTATGAATAGCATTTTATGGAAAGTGCCAGTAAAATTGAAAATTACTCACTCTCAAGAAGAATTAAAATCCTTTCTTTGTCATGATTTGTGGAGTGAAATGGTTTCGGTTAGCCAATAATTGGCAACATGTAGCTTATGATCATTTCTATAGGTTGAGGTCCATTCATGAAGCCTTGACTGAGTAGAAGTACCATTCAACCAAATTTGATTGATACAGAGATAAAATTATAAGGGTGTTTCTTTACAGTAACGAAACAGGATTCAGTTATTCAGATTTTCATTATTTCCATTATCGGCAATAACTCCAGATTCGTCCGTTAGTTCATTTTAAAAATTGAGTATATCTTCCTAATTTTCTGGTTCATCGTCATTTTGTATCTCTTTTGGATTATTCAGATGTCGAAGACCACGAATTTTTTCAGATTTTTTTACCTTTATTGAATGTTTTTAGATATTTATTGGGCATACCCGCACGTCTTCCTTTCAGTTGATAAATAAACTAAGTCTCCCCAAACATCTTCAACATTCTACTAAAAAACAATTGTAACCGCTGACTTGATCACTACCGCCACATGAAAAGCCACTGTGAAAGGCCAATTTGGATATTATATTTCATAAACTCTCAGTTTGTAAAGTTTACTTTTGAGTAGGATATCTTCCCGTTGCTTACTTATCTGCCCTTCTACACTTTTATAGATTATCTTGATCTTACCGAATGTCCTCAATAAAATCAAACTTTCAATCAATATGTTGAAAGTGTTCATATGGTTTGGTCTATTATTCGTCCATAAAATTTACCAGAATTCATCATTTTGTCATTAGAAGTCAGTTCTGAATTACCTATCGGGTAATAATTTTTTTACGTTTCGAATTTTATTCTTTTTGTGAAATATTCATTCTTTGTGTTTGGTAGTAAATAAATATTATTTTGTAATTATTATCATTATAGCTATTTTTTTTTCTACTAAAAAGACAGGAATGTGTGTATGAATCCATCCCTACACCCTACTCGATACATTCGAATTGTTTGATTCGAATATTAAACTTTTCTCCATCTAGTGGACGAATTTCAACAAAACATACATTTTTATAATGAGTATTCTGAGAAAATTGTTAAGCTGATGAAAATAGACAAGGTGCAATTTTCTATAAAAAAGTTGTCAGCACTTCTGACTCGTCCTGTAGTATTATGTCTGTGGCACCATGGGAAAGTCAGCATGAATTTCTTGGCAGTCAAGGTGTTAATATGATATGATTTCTCAACAGACACTCGTTTTTCAGATACCCTGAATGGGAGATAAATTATCATGGACATGAAAAACCGAACCAAGCATACTTTGTTCAAATCTGAATTAAAATTCCATATCACTGTATTTCTCGGTTCATGTAATGTTGGTTTTGGGAAAGACTGGTTGTGACAAAAATACAAATTATCAATTTACAATGAACAGATACAAATATGGGACAAATTCGACAAAACTTAACGAGAATTTCATTTCAATAATAATTGTATTTCATTTTGATTCTTTTCTAATCAAATTTACGTTAATAAACGCGCAAGTGTTTTATCATTAATGTAGGTACTAATTTTAGAATTTTCGTAATGACATGTTCCATGGCATTTCATATCTACCCAATACAAAATATGGCAAAATAGTCCAATTTTTATAAAAAAACTTGCTTTTATTTCGGAAACCTGACTCTTTAGGTATAGGAAGATGATACATCATTTGGAAGGAAATTCAATTGTCTTCCAGAATATCTGATAATATGCAGGGTGTTCTATTTGAAAAAATGCATTTTTCAATACTTTTGTTTCCATCGGTGAATCACAAATTTTCAAAGACCCTGAACGAATTCCCCTAGTCATAACTAATTCCTAGGACATTGTTAAACTACCTCCAAAATTTCGGTTTCCCACGTATTCAAATACTGCGGTAATAAACGTTTAATTGAAGCTGTTTAGAACAAAAAATAAAAAACCACTGGAGATAGGTATAGGGAAGTGTCATATGAAAATAATTTTAAAGTAATAGCATGGAGAAAAATGCAATAATATATAGGGTATTCCATTTTAAATATCAAAGTTGTTGCTACTTTTCGATACAAGCTGAAAATATTTTAGATTGATAGAGCAGATCTGATTATCCAAGAAACCAAAATTTCAAAATAATCATACGTCTAATAGGCCATCGAGTTTGGGACACCCTGTATATAACATTTCGAGGACCATTGAGGAAGCATTCCAGGGGTTTATAAAAAGGATTACATTTTTCGCAGATTTTAAATTATATATTTTTCGAACTGGTATTCATGTTATGAATATCACTATTACGTCATAAGAAGGAAGACTTATTTTTAAAAACGTTTACACATAGCTCAAAAATAAGTATCCCAGGTAGTGTTAATATTTTCATTGCTTTGTAAATACTTTTACAGGATTCCCGTTTCGATATGCCAGTCATACTTCTAATTTCTCTTTTTTGTGCTCGAAAAATATCCCCTGCTGATACAGATGCTCCCCAAAAACAGATAGGTATAGTCTATACGAACTCGACTGAGACAGCACACAACGAATCGATCAGACGAGGTTATATCAATACACAAATTTCCGCTGATAATTAGCATAGGCATAAATAACATGTTATTCTCTAACCACTCCTTGACTCAACTGGATTGCAGTCCACGTAGACTAGATATCTTCTGTCACATGCAAAGGGAGGGCGAAATGAAAAACGAACGCCTTTGATTGGCCGCTGCCGAATTCTAATTGGTCAGACACCGAAAGTCTTTGACATGCCGCTGAATTGGAATTAGTTTTTATTTGACAGATTTATTTACCAGACAGTGCGGTGCATTTACATATATCGTTATTTAGTTGTCATAAATTATATGCTCTGTTCGGTATAGCATTCTGGAGAACTTTCGATGTTGAAACAGAAGACTTTGATGCTAAGTCTCCAAGAGTTAATCCAGAACTTCGTAGGGAATTATTTAATAAAGCCTTACACATTCAAATTCAAAGGGTTATTTTGAACATGTATTCGCGTTTGAAGTATGAGAGTAGTATTGGTTCTTCAGACAATCAAATTGTGAGACGGACAGAAACTCAAGAAATAACTTGATTCAGCTACCAAAGAACACATTCCCAGATGCGTGTATAAGTTTTATCCAGAAAATAAGGTGCCGAAATTAGAAATGATTCTTGATAAATCACGTGAATATCCAGATTATGTTTGTAAATCGCGAAACATTTTACTTGATTGCGGTTTCAAATACAATAAAATTGGATGAACGCATGGTTATAGAGTCAGCACGAATCGTTGTCCATCGACAATACTACTAAAGAAAATTATAAGAATATCGAAATGAGAAGAGAGACATAATAATATATATCTTGAAGAAATGTGGTTTGATACGCATGCTGTCGTACAATTCGGTTGGGTAGGTAAAAGCAACAAGTGTACTTTGAAAGCTCCATGTCCTCCGCATTGTTTGAAATATGGGCAGAGCAGCAGCTCTTACCGAATATTCGATCTCATTCCGTAATCGTCATGGACAATGCATCTTATCATTCCCATCAAGACAAACAAATCACCAACAGCAATACGAGAAAAGTCGATATAATCGAGTCCATGGAAAGTAAATAGAGACTTTTTGAAAAACATGGTCATGTTGTCCTAAGTCTGCCGCCATATTACTGCTGCTATTAAAGGGAAACTGAGAAAATATAATTAATTGCCAGAATTGAGTGTATCTGTATTGAATAATATCAGAACAGTGGTAGATGCAATGGCAGGACGTGGATATGTGAAAGAAATGTATATCTCATGTGATGGACAAAGAAAATTAATACCCTACCACCGATCAGTCCAAAAAATGAATACAATATCCTACCACCAATCAATCCGATTATTAGTAACGTTCAGAAAATGGGATATTGGACGCCTGTGGTCTCACTCAGTGAGAACAAAAAGTATATACCCCTTCACACCACACAAGTAATTTGATTCCTAGATGCGCATTTCGATAACAAAGTTATCTTCACTAGTAGGGATTACTAAACTAACAGTAAATCATCATACCAGTCTTATTCATATCACATAATTAATTACCATGAGGAAATTTGTTTACTAGGAAGTGGCCCTACCTGATGGACAGGTACAACCCCACCCAATAAACAATACAACAACGGCACTTAATTATTCCTTTACTGGTATCAAATCAAATAGTTTGGAATTTAATGGACCATTATTTCATCACAAAATTAATACCCAAAATTTAAAATTAATAAAGCCTGTTGATAATTACAGAAAATTAGATTGTAGAAACGTATATCGCCAGATGGCACAGCGTGTTCTCCCGATGGAATAAATACAAACTCCGCCTCACTTCTAAAGGTACGGTTCCTTCCATGCGGCCGTCGTGCACGGCGGCCTCAGTGCGGCGACTGGATGCGTCAGGCGGTCGATCTCATGGTTTCTTCCTTGCGGATGTCGCATACGGCGGACGAATCCGGTTTTCCGTCGCTAGTGCTGGTGCCCAGTAGTTGAAGTAAAGATGGATAATCTCTCCCACTTTATGTGTTATTAGAAGGAAATGACGATGAGGAAATCCTACAGTTAATCGACTTGGTAAAGAGCAATGCGGAAATAAAAAAAGGAGTGAAGACGGGTGCCTTGTTAAATTAATTAATCGATATCTGCTTGAGGATGAAGTCAAATTTAGGGAATATTTCAGATTGAACAAGGCGCAGTTTGAGTACATCTTCAATTTGATAAAAGATTATGTAAAATCTGAGTCATACAACCGAGTTTGGTCCCTAATAACTTCAGAGGGGCAGTACTGTCGCAACGATCGCAGTCGTTCACGGATGACGTGTGCGGCCGCCGCTTGGAAGAAAACATGTACATTCAAAAGCACGTGTAGCAGTAGGTTGAGGAAGGAACCGTACCTTAACTTGGCGATTCTCGTAAGATACAGGCCCGAATTAGATAATTCGGTGCTCGTTCTTTCAAATTACTATAGATTAAAATCTAGCTGTTTGTTTTCGTGGTAATATGAAAGTTTGCACGAAAATTTCAAATGAATAAATATAATGGAATCCAGTCATACAGTGTATAAAGAATTGAAAAAATATTTTAGCAAAATCTGTTTGAACTATCTTGGAAATGTTTTGAATGTGAATTTTAAGAAGTATATCGCAAAAAGAAATGGATAATGACGTCTGAAATATCAGATGGTAATCTCAAATAAAGCATGACATGCATACAGCACAAAATAAATATACAACGCTGACGTTAACAGTCTATTGTTTTTTTTTAATGTATTGGACCAGAATTACTTTTATGGGATACTTGTTTTTCTTATTACACATTTCATACTAATTTGACCTGTATGATATATGTAGGTACGTAATAGAATCGTTGAACAAAATTTTCACTTGCAGACTTCCGAATCATTTGATATTTGATAGGTGTTCACTGTTCATAATTCCAGTAGCAGGTGGGTTCTCCATTATAAATGTTTTTAAAGAAAAAAAACGCGAGATTTGTGATTTGATTTCTGAATCGACACAAAATGGGTGTGTGCAGGTTTTCGAGGTCGCAGATTATGAATCTTTCGTCAAAATTAATAATTTCAAAATGACGGACGAGATTTGTGATTATGATACGATTCGATTCAAAATTTGTCTCTGGGTTTTTCTGGCTCGTAGATTATGAATCTTTTGTCAAAATTGATGAATTCAAGATGGCGGTTCCAAGATGGGGGACGAGTTTTGTGATTATGTCCGATTCGATTCAAATTCGGGTTTTGGGTTAAGAAATCCTGATGATTTCTATTAAAATTCGTGAATTCAAAATGACGGAAAGTTTTGTAATTTCTGGGCTGGTTCTAAGATTATAACCTATGTAGTGGTTATTGGGTTCGAAGATAATGATTTTTCTGTCAAAATTCAGGAATTCAAGATGGCAGACGAGTTTTGTGATTTATGGTCGAATTCTTTATAAGAATGGTATTTTGGGGTTGGAGATAATGAATTTTTCATCAAACTTCAATAATTCAAAATGGCAGCTCCAAGATGGATTTGGTTCATTTCGTGAGTTTGGTTGTATTCTGTTTAAAATTACTATTTAGGTGTATATGAATGCATTAATTTGAATTGATTCGAAAATATAAAATCAGATGTGGAATCATGAATAAAAAATTTTAAAATCAGTTATCAGATTTTGACTTTCAAGTTAAGTATTGAAATTAGTGACCAATAAGATCTGATCACAATTTTCTTGAAAACTATTTTCTCGATTTGAATGTAATTTTTTGCAAGAAAGGTCCATAGTTAAGGTACATATGCCTCATTCCATATAAAGGGTGAAACAATACAAGACTCTATCACCCGTGAAACATTCAATTCAACCGATGTGAATTAATACAACTGTTAAAAATAAATTAAACAATGTTTTAGCTAAATGTTTCATTCCAATATACCTCAATATTGAAGAATATTAGCTATTCTTTCTTTTTTTACATTTCTCTATACCTTCAACAACATTAGAAGCATATATCCCTAATTCTCATTCCTCTAGAAAGATGCCCGTCCAAAATTTCAGGTAAAATGCAATTTATATAAAATGCTTTCAGCTTTGTAAGCATTATTGATTCCCAGACACAAAAAACGTATCTGTGTATTCTTTTTACATTGAAATCATTCCTCGTATATATAACTAAATCGCAATATTTTCTTCTGGTTATATTGAGTTGTCATTGAATTTGAAAAAATATTTGTGATTCTTCTTCAACATAGAATCAATAATGAAAATAAAAAATGCCGCCAAAGAAACATACAAAGCCATAACAATCACCTGCTATTAGGTCAATGTTTCGTTTGTTTACGTTGCCGCGCGCGCTGTAGCTTTCCGTTGTATTGGAAACCTATGTAGAACGAAGTTTGCGATATGGGAGTTAAAAGAACAAGTTATTTAGTAATTTGCGTAAAAATATGCCACTAACTCTGAAATTCTGACGAGGTGGAGAGTGTATTTCCTGATATATATAAATAAAAAAATGTTTTAATGCAAGATTTTATTCAAGTGCTCTGAAAACGAATATTTTCCTCAGATCATTCGTAAAATGTCATATCGAACTATTTAGTTTTGAAAAACGCATTTCATATTCCAAAAACTCCTAGATACAAATTTTGAATAGAATCTGACCTTAAATCTCGGGGCCGCCGTATTGAATTTTTTGATAGTGACCCCTACATTCTAATTTTGAACGGAATCGGACAATAATTATTCGTCCACCGTTTTGTATCTGTCATTTCGAATAATCAAAATTTGACAAAAAAATCATGATTTCCGACCACAAAAATCCCTAAACCTGTACCAACTCAAAATTTAATCGGACCAAGAATCAGAAATTTCATTCGCTATTTTGGAGCCGCTACGTTGAATTATCAAAAAAAAATTATGACCCAAAAACTATATACCAATTTTGAATGGAATCGTTTCAGAAATCACGAAACTCGTCCAACATTCTGGAGCCGCCTCTTGGTTTTTCCTAATATAAAAATGTTATGGAGTATTGTCCTCCAAGTGATGAACACATGTTGTTGAAAAAAGCTATTAATTGTAAAAGTAATAATATTTCATAGTTTCGATCGACTCGAATGAATTTTATTTTTTCCTATTCCCGATCCGACCCTGTGCCAGATGTCATACTGGCTATGTGATACTCTCTCTTTTCCTCACCAGTCGTGTGGGAGAAGCGAGGGGCGTGTCATTTGAAAGAAATTCAGTTCCATTTCCGAATCCAGAATTGTAAGTAATAATTAGTTTTCACTGGTCGACGGCTGAACCAAACCTTTATTACTTGACTTTGATAAAGCTGGATATTTCTCAATTCAAATGGAATAAAGCAAGGAAACCCATTTCGCGAAAACAACACATTTTTGTAAAATTATTCTCAAAAAAAAAGGAAATATCTAGGAGAAAAATGAGAAAGTCAGTTATCTAAGTAAATGATAGACTTCGATGCCGAAATGAAACAACAAGAAAATATTCGTTCGTTTTGATCGTAGAACTGAACGAAAATGCCCAAAAGTGGGGAAAAATACCCTTTTGATTCATTTAAAACTAGAAGAATTTTTTTTCATTATTTTTATCTTCATACAATCATACAACCCTTCACCACTCAGAAAAAAAATTGTTTCTGACTCCTCTTTTTTCAGGGATGAAGACCCTTTGGACCAATAAATTCCAAACTATTTGATTCGATACCAGTGAAGAAATAATTAAGTGCCGTTGTTGTATTGTTTATTGGGTGGGGTTGTACCTGTCCATCAGGTAGGGTCACTTCCTAGTAAACAGATTACCTCATGGTAATTAATTATGTGATATGAATAAGACTGGTATGACGATTTACAGTTAGTTTAGTAATCCGTACCGGATGAAGACAACTTTGTTATCGAAATGCGCACCTAGGAATCAAATTACTTGTGTGGTGAAGGTGTATAATACTTTTTGTTTTCACTAACGTTTAGAACGACTCAAATTCTGAAAGTGAAAATTCCTAGGATGATTATATAGTCACTCTATCTCGCTCTTTGTTCTCCTGAAAAAAACGTGTTTTTGAAAGTGGTAGTAATAGTGATAGGGACAGTGTGATTGTTCAATAATCCACGTTCCGTAACAGGCAATGCCGCTCTCCTTAAAAATATAGCTTCTAGCTTGCTACAAGCCATTGTGAAATAATTAAAACTTTGTCACTTCATCAACTCAGAGAAAAAAATCCACATATTACCTATTTTCATTATATTTATAGCTTTAAAATGTTCTGAACGGACCTACCCTTTGATGAAAAATGAGCATTGGCAATACCGCAAATCGTAATAATGTGCTCATTATTCATCGGGTGAAATCAAATCAGATAAAGCAATGTCTAGAATTTCATTGTGACTTTCATCTCTTTGAATATGGTTTTTCGAGTATATTTTTCTGAATCTTCACTAGTACCTAACATTTTTTAACAAGGTCTTTTTTGCAATGACTAAAATTTAAAATCTTTCTTTGAACTCTGCTTTGAGTACAATCATATAATAATAACGTAACGTAAAGTACTCCTCACTTAGAAATGTTCTTCACAATAACATACATTTCCGCTTTTTACACAGGGTTTCTTTCCTGCTTTAAACCATATTTTACGACGCGCTTCATCTTTAAGTTCATAAAAAAATCGTTTAACTATTGGAAATTTCACTGGTGTTCAGACAATCGTGAACAAAATACTTTTTTGACATGTTCACAGTTATTGCAGGGATACAGATACAGGAATTAAAAAAATTGTAGAATACAAACAACAAAAACTTTGAAAACTTTGAAAACCGCATTAACCTCAAATAAGAAATCCGTAGGGCCTGTTCGTGTGCAGCATATATATTTGATGGAACTGCTTTACTTGTATCCAATTTTGGTGTAGGCAAACGAGTTAAACAGAGACAAACGATTCTTATATTAGTTTGCTCCGTGAAACAGACGAACGGACCCACCAATTTTGGGAAGGAGGGAAATGGGGGTACATAATCAAAAATCCTGGCGTGAAGCGCCAGGAAAATTGTGGGGATGGAGCTGAGGGGGGTAATGGGCAGTGAATAATCGGAACACAGGGCGGGCGCAAAGCGTCTGAAAATATTGGGAAGGGGAGAAATGGGTGGGATATATTAAAAAATCCGGGCACGAAGCACCTGGAAAAATTGAGGGAGGGGGGAAAATGTGGAGTACATAATCAAAAATCAGGGGAGGACGGAAATGGGGGTTTTCGTAATTTTTTATTATAATTGATAATATCATCCGGCTTATTCATTTGTTTTTGAAGTAGTGAAGATACTTCATTTGAACTTTTTATAGATCTGTTCAAGGACTATAAAACTGTTCATATAAAACTTTTCAATATCTAACCTGGAGTGGTATAGATATACAAATCAGGAAAACGCAAAGTCGTCTCCACAATTTAATTTCACCATGTAGTGTTGTAGTAAGATGGTAAAACAGCGAACGCTATCAATCAGTTGACCGTCACATAGTGCATGTTTCGGACCCACATAGATGAAAAAATGTTGTATAATATAACGTTATAATATGTATATAATATAATTTTGTATAAACAGCTGATGATGGATCTATGTAGGTGCGAAACATGAACTACTATGTGACGGTCAACTGATTGATAGGTTTGCCGTTTTACCATCTTACTACACTAGGTGGTGATATTAAATTGTGGAGACGACTTTGCGTTTTACTGATTACTATTTTCAATATCTCCTTTCGTTTTCGAGTTTTTGGTGATTTTATACAGTGTCTGCCAGAATGTTGGAACCATATAGGAACCTTTTTTATTGATAGTTTCTCAGAAAATTTCATTCTTTATAAAAGTTGGTGCATTCATTTAGACTAAGTACGCGCATATCAGTTATTGCTAGTGGCGTGCGACTAAGAGAGAAACGGCCGATATTCTAAATTCACTATAGAGTAAAGTGTAAGTTAACCCATTTATGCCCAGTGGGTCGTTAACGACCCATTGCATTTGAAGATCACGAGACACGTGTTCAAGCGTTTGATGAGACAACTGTACTAATATTGCTCTTCAAGAGTCCACGTGACATCGCCTGGTATAGCGAACAATCATTTAGTAGACTATCGTGCGAGACGAAACACTTTTAAAATTTGTTAATTTTTGGTGGCGGAACATGGACGCAAATTCATATTGGTAAGTCTGTTATTTTGCACCGTTATGTACATATTTGAATATGCAAGAATACCTCTGTAGTGTTCGTATAGAAACCTTTTGATCGTAATAGATTATTTAGTTTTTTACTCCATAAAAAAACCATCTATAATTGTTTGGGTCGTTAACGACCCCTTGGGCACATACCACTACTTATTATATCTGAAAAATATAATTAACATTTTAGGAAGAAACCGCTGACTACGGCAGAGTAATTGGATGAAATTGAGACATTGGACAAGGATGATGTTTTTCCTTCAAATATATACATTTTACCTCCAGACAGTGATGGTATCGAAACCGACGAAGACTCTGGAGATGAAGATTGTAATGATCCTGATCGTCTAAGTGGGCATCAACTACAAGCAGCGGCCGAAGTTGACATTATAGAAGCTGTACAAGAGAGTGATACGGAAGAATCAGATGTGGAAGTTGAAAAAAATATTAAAAGAAAAAGGACGTCTAAAAGACCAAAGAAAGTCAAGAGAAAATGGAGCGAGGACCAAGACTTTGGAGTAGAAAATGAATCAGAAGGATCACCGTTAGCAAGAACTTATTTACCGCCTCTATCTTTATCATCCGAAAGTGACCCAGTTGATTTTTTTGATCTCTTTATGTCACCAGAAATTGTGGAACACATTGTGAAACATACAGTTATGTACGCCTATCAAAAAAATGTTCGTCTTGAACTGGGAAGTAATGAAATTTACACATTTTTAGCTATTCTGTATTTGAGTGGATATGTACCTGTTCCACGAAGACGAATGTTTTGGGAGACGTTGGAAGATGCACATAGTAATTCAGTAGCTAACGCTATGCGCCGAAATCGGTTTGAAGAAATTTTCAGGTATATTCATGTAGCGGACAATAATTCTCTACCCAAGAACGACAAAATGGGGAAACTAAGACCATTGATGAATATGGTTAATGACAATTTTGCTAAATATGCGCCCATGTCGCCAAATTTATCAATTGATGAATCTATGGTTCCATACTTCGGGCGACATGGTTGCAAGTAATATATCAAAGGTAAACCAATTCGCTTTGGTTACAAAGCCTGGGTGTTAGCTACAACTTGCGGATACTGTATAAATTTTGACATATATCAAGGAAAAAAAGAAAGTAAACGCGAGTCTACTGTATTGTCATTTGCTAATTTTCTGTCGGACAATTTCAAAGATATACAGTTTTCGTTGTTTTTTGATAATTATTTCAATAGCGTGAAACTAATGGAAAAGTTGAAGGAAATGAAATTTGGTGCAACAGGTACTGTTAGACGGGATAGAATGGAAAATTGTCCACTGACAGCAAAAAATGAAATGAAAAAACGAAATAGAGGAGCGTATGAAAGCCTACTGACAGAAAATAAACAAATTATAGCTCTACAGTGGAACGATAATAATATCGTCAACATGCTATCAAATGAATATGGGGTTACACCTATTCAAAAAGCAAAAAGATACTCAGCTGCTGCTAAAACAAAAATTGATATCGATCAACCTAATGTCGTCAAGCAGTACAACAAATTCATGGGAGTTGTCGATTTAGTAGATGGAAATATCGCTGTATATCGTATTGGCCTCAGAGGAAAAAAGTGGTACATTCCCATTTTATTCTATATATTTGATGTTTGTATGAGTAATGCATGGGTTCTTGCTAGATAGCTTGGATGCAAACTTGATAATTTATATTTTCGAAGAATGGTAGTGCTATCCTTGTTGAAAAAATATGGCCAGTCACCACGTTTTCCTGGGCCATCACGTTCTTCTATTATTCCAAAAACTTTGAAATCTAGTGGCCAGCACCTCATCATTTGTGGACAACCAAGACGTCGTTGTCAACTGTGTAAAAATAAAACAGTCAAAGCATGTCAACGCTGCAATATTCCCCTCCACGACAAATGTTTTGAAAGTTATCACAAAAAATTACACTTTTTTTCGTACCCACAATTTTTCCAATTTTATATTTGAGCATATTTGCTGAATAAAATATCTTTCAAATTAATGTTTTTTTACGAAAGACTTGTTTCTCTATCGAACAGGAAAAATCATTTCGATAGATGGTATAATGAATATTTGCGGAATTATACAGTGTCACCGTTAAAGTCCGCATCATATGGGATTTTTTTTTATTAGTCAGTTATTGCAAATTTAGAGTTCGTGAACAGTTTGTGCTTTGAAAATTATGCAAAATGACTTTTACGATGTCTTCTTATTCATCGGCTGCACCTGTCAAATATGACATTTTTTCTAAAAAATTACTAAATGTCAGGTAATTTCTCAATATTTCGAGAAATATTATATGAAAAAGTTGTTTATTTTTAGATTTCCTACCCACCTACCAAATTTGAACCAGTTTGAACAACTTTGATTTTTTTCTCGTTTTCTTAACCTTACAATTTTTCAGCTAATTTAAATTTAGTCAAATCTGAAAAACCAGTTGAGATGTAATACACACATCTGCTGAAAGAATTTTTTTCTGATTAAAATGTTTCTAATTGGATATTTTCAAATAAATACAAATATGCTGAAAGAATTATGTCTAATACTTGATGCAAAGTGGCTCTAGTTTCAACATAGCAAAATTCACTTTAATAATTTTTATCACATGAAGACATTTCAGATTAGTGCTATAACTCTAGAAATATCAAATCAATTTGCCGTTCAAATTCTTGCTAAATCAATTTCATACAATTATTCTCTGAACTTATACTCAAAAATTAATCATCAATCAAGGTGCTGTTGAAATGGGAAGTATGCTATGGAAACAATAGAAGTGAATGTTATGGAAATTGATATAAAGTGTTTGACAGTTTCAAGGTTATGAAACAGTAATTTTTATCAAGTAGTAGATTCAAAATGCTGACTTTGCAGGAAAAAATAGAAATTGTACGCATTTGCGGTGAAAATACAAGTCATAGACAAGTTGCGAATATTTTCAATGGACGGCATCCTGACAGAAATATTCACCAGTCTACTGTGAGCAGGATTATCTCAAAGTTCGAATCGACGGGTTCAGTACAAAATACTTTCAAAAGACCTCATAATCCAAGAGTTTATGATGAAGAAGCTCAATTAAGAGTATGCCTAGATGTGGTAGAGCATGGGCAAACTAGTATAACAGATATTTGTAATAGGACCGGTGCTAAAAGGGAGGCCGTGAGAAAAATATTACACAATAATAAGTTCAAGCCGTTCAAACCAAAATTTATAAACACGTTAAAAGAGCGAGATTTTGACGTACGGTTGGATTTCTCTTTTTTGTTCCAAGGACAACGAGAAGAAAATTCAAATTTTCCTTGTAAAATTTTATGGACAGACGAGGCGACTTTTACCTCGAATGGGGTAGTCAGTTCACAAAACTGTAGGTGGTGGTCAACAGAAAACCCAAAGTTTGTGATAGAATGCCGAGATCAATATTCTTTCAAGACAAATGTGTGGTGCGGTGTGTTAAATAACAGAGTCATTGGCCCATATTTCTTCCGGGAAAATTTAAATTCAGAGAGATACTTGCAGTTTTAAATGATGAAATACGTCAAGTTTTAGATGAAATGCCCCTTAATGAAAGACATAACCTATGGTTTCAATGTGACGGAGCGCCAATTCATAATTCGGCAGGAGTTAAAAGATATATCTTGGAAGTATTTCGAGGGAATACAATAGGGCGGAATATGGAACAACCCTGGCCACCTAGGTCGCCAGACCTTACCCCACTAGGTTTTTTCCTTTGGGGGTATTTGAAGCAAAAAGTCTACAAGCGCAGACCATTTCGAGATGTCAACCACCTGGAGACAGTAATTCGAGATTGTGTATTAACTATGTCTCCTCAGTTTTTAACAAACGCTGTCAACGAAGTTTCCAGGCGAACCATTATTTGCATTGAGCGTGATGGAAGACATACCAAAATGTTATAATTGATATCCAATCCACGTTGTACATTCTTATCATTTGAATCGCCTTATAATAATTAATAAATGTTTATTGTGAAATAATTGTTCATTTTTCTATTACTACAATTCTTTTCAGAGCATGCCAGAGCAACTTGATTCATTTGTAAGTATTACGTCGGAGAATAATTTTTGAAGATTGACTTAGCAACTTTAGGTCTATTGATTTGGAAATAGATTCGAAAATTCAGAACTAGAGCCACTTTGCATCAAGTATTAGACATAATTCTTTCAGCATATTTGTATTTATTTGAAAATATCCAATTAGAAACATTTTAATCAGAAAAAAATTCTTTCAGCAGATGTGTGTATTACATCTCAACTGGTTTTTCAGATTTGACTAAATTTAAATTAGCTGAAAAATTGTAAGGTTAAGAAAACGAGAAAAAAATCAAAGTTGTTCAAACTGGTTCAAATTTGGTAGGTGGGTAGGAAATCTAAAAATAAACAACTTTTTCATATAATATTTCTCGAAATATTGAGAAATTACCTGACATTTAGTAATTTTTTAGAAAAAATGTCATATTTGACAGGTGTAGCCGATGAATAAGAAGACATCGTAAAAGTCATTTTGCATAATTTTCAAAGCACAAACTGTTCACGAACTCTAAATTTGCAATAACTGACTAATAAAAAAAAATCCCATATGATGCGGACTTTAACGGTGACACTGTATATTAGGAACCAGATTTGCCCAAGGGGTCGATAACGACCCATATATATATATATGTCTAGTATTTATGATGTAATTTTTTTTTGATATTTTTTTCCCATACCTAACATTATTTTGTGGCACATATATCAAAATTGATCATATTTGAAAGAAAAAATAGTGTGGGCATAAATGGGTTAATGAATTAGCATAAATTATCTATCAAAGCAATAACCTGATCTAGCAAAATCTTGAATAAGAGTAAAAAAAACAGTAATGGAAAAGATAATGAAATAAAGCCAGGATCCGTATAAAAATTAAAATTACTATTACTAATTGGTAGACTAAACTGGATAACTGGGAATATCATTCAATTGCAAATAACTTTTTTAAATAACATTTTTCGATACTTTGCATATCAATAATGTCACTTTACTCCATAGTGAATTTAGATTAACGGCCATTTTCAGCTTAGCCGCACGCCACTGGCAATAACAAATATGCGCGTACTTAGTCTAATTAAATGCACCAATTTTTATGAGGAATTCAATTTTTTGAGAAAATTGTAATAAAAAAGTTTCCCATATGGTTCCACCAGTTTGGCGGGCAATAGAAACAGTACAATTTTTTTATTCCAAATTTTTCCACTTTGTAATCGAGTTGGATGAAAACCGTAAAACCGTAAAACATCTCTATTTTCCATTTTTTTTAAATATTGAGTTTACGGGAAAAATTTATGAACATTTAAGATTTTCTGAAGACGGTCAAAAGAGATGTCTTGGTAAATTGTAAAAATATCAACCGTTTCCGAGATATTTCGTATTTTCCAAATTGCAAATTTCGATTTTCAGAATTTGCAAGTTTTCCCGGTTTTCCGATCATTTTCGTAAAACATAGATTGAGTAGGATTTGTTCTTCTATTCGAGCTCTACCTGTCGCATTTTTCTAAATTTAATTTAAGTGAACGGTTCGGCGTGTATACATTTTTATTTATATCGAAATTTTTTCGGAAAATCGCCGAAAAAGCCCTGTTAGCATTTTGCGATCATTCTCAAAAACCATACACTTCTGTAGCATATATTGAAGTATAACTTCAAGAAATGCGGAATGGATCAAATCAATTTCTGAACCTGTATCGAGGGAAGAAGAAACGAAAAAAAACCGTAACATGGTTATGGATTTTCCGATGGTATAAAAAACTGAAAAATGTTGCTCTCGATTTATTAAAATAATTCAAATTTCAAAGCGATACCTCTAAAGTTTCGGAAAATATAAAGGTTCGAAGTGCTTATAGACCAGTGCTAATGCATATTTGAGAAAAAAAAATGAGCAAAATATTCAAATGACGGGAAAAATAATTTGGAGTCGACATAATGGAGAAGGGTGGAACAAGGAATCTTTTAGGGGTTGAAAGTGGCATTTTACGGTTTTTCGCGAATTACAACGAAAGTTGACCTCTCGAAAAAAGTTTAATGACAAACTTGTTGATGATAAAAAGATCTACAACTTTTATAAGTAATATGATTCCACAATTACCTCAAATTTCCCGGGAAAATCGGAATAACCGATTTTTCAGTTTCTATTTATTTTTTCTCGCACAAATTTTTTAATTTTTTTCACGAAATCTGGTGCAAATATAACTTATTTTGATTCAAGTAAGCTGTGATTGTTTTTTTTTTAGCAAAATACAAATTTTTCCTTTTATTTCGACATATTCGACAGAGTAGCACTACTATGGAAAAAAATTCTAGAAAACGTGAAAAAATTAAAAAACAGATTTTCAAAAATATAAATCTTTTTTTTTTTATTTTTGTTCTAAAGTTATATTTATTTATTAAAATTGTTGAAATTAACAGTTGAAACCTTTCGAGAATATTAATTTTATGTTACCTTAATAGATACAAAGAATAAACAAGGAGTTAAATAATACACCAAGCATTAGAGCATAAAATGATTGAGTTTTTAACAAAAATACTAGTAGAAAACCGACTACGCCATCACATGAAAGATATATTCTGCTATGTTTCCGACTCACAACTGTCATTTATTCATTTGTTAAATACATTTAAATAACAAAAAACGTGTTTTTTTGAGTTGTTTTGCTTATAAAATGAAAATTAATAGAGCGACGGTTGATATAATGAAAAGAATTGTGGATAATTGAAATACGAACAAAATGGGATATTAAGGGCAGGGATTAGCGCAGTGGTTAAGCGCTCGCCTGGTAATCGAGAGATTGCAGGTTCGATTCCCAGACGGTGCGATCTTTTTTCATTTTCAGATGTGAAAGTCTGAATGACTGAGGCTCGTGTCGGCTGGGAATAATCCTCCACGATTCACTGTTGCGTTCCAATTAACAGTACTGCTCCTAAAGTGGCGTATGGAGTTAGTAACAAGGCCTATCCAGAACACATGGCTAATGACCATAACCATAGCAGTCGATGCCAAAACACCAAGAAAAAAAAATGGGATATTTTACGACTCTATCGGATCATTAGTAACTGAGAAAAACTGGAAAAACCGGAAAATTTTGCGATTTTTTGAAAAATTCTCAACCCCACCATTTTTCATTGGCCTTCATGTGTACTTTATGTGTGCACAAAACAGGCGCTGTCGAATCGTTAGTTTTGGCGCAATTGCAATTTGATTTTTTTTTGCTTTATCATGCAGCGTGCCTGGACGCTCTAGTGATATGCCGATTTCATTTCTCAAACAGATTATGAAAGTAGAAGTATAGTACTACAAACAAATATTCTCATTTTGCGCTACAATGGTACGAAAAGGGTGAAAAATGCATGCAAACATGACTGATAACGCCCGAGCCCGCGTTAGCTGCCGAATAGAAGGAGAGTACGGGTGATGAGGGGAATTCTTCTAATGAACGAGTTACGTGATAATACGCTTTCCCTTATCTTCTGGTCTCTCCTTCCACTCGACCGCTTTCACCAGCTCGGCCGTTTTCAGTAATGTTTGCAAGCATTTTTTCACCCATTTTACAGCATTTTAGAGCAAAATGAGGATATAAATTTCGTGGTACTGTACTTCTACTTTCAAAATCTGTTTTATGAATTGAAATCGAACTATTACTAGAGAGTCCAGGCACGCTGCAAGATAGTGCAAAAAAAATTAAATAGCAATTGTGCCAAAACTAACTTTTCGTCAGAGCCTGTTTTGTGCACACACAAAGTACCTACACATGATTCAATACTTTCATGAGAATGGCCAACCCTATTTCTTGAAAAATGGCGGAGTTATAAATTTTGAAAAAAATCTTTTAATTTTCCGAGTTTTTCAGGTTTTCCTCCGCTACTAATGATACGATCGGGCCGAAAAACATTTCATTTTGTTCGGATTTTAATTATCTACAATTATTTTCATGAGAGCAACCAGATTGCTCTATTATTTTTAAATTTATAAGCAAAACAATTTAACAAAACACGTTTTTTGTTATTTAAATGCTCATAACAAATTATTAAATGACAGTTGCGAGTCGAAAACATAGCAAAATATAACTGCGGACTGTCTTCAATGTGATAGTACAGTCGGTTTTCTACTAGTATTTTTGTTAGGAAAAAATTCTCCATTGATTGGCCTATAAGGATTTGATAGAAGGGTGAAAGGAGGTGAACTTTTGGGAGTAAAAATGGTTTCTCACGATTTGCAGCGAAAATTACCATATTACAAAAAAAATTTAAAACAAAAGTTGTTGGCAATAAAACGATCTACAGCTTATCTATTTAACATTTTTCCACATAACCTCAAATTTTCCGGGAAAATCGGAAAAACCATTTTATTTAGTTTTAATTTTTTCTTGTGTAAAAATTGTATGTTTGTTGCAAAATTAAGTGGAAATGTACATTTTTATGCTCTATATCAGACGTTTTTTGCAATTCAAAGAAATTTTTTCTTTACATTCAAGTCACGTTCATTAAGTAGAAAACTGTTTATTGCAATAAAAATGTATTATTATATCGTATTTACATTACAAACGCTCGAGAAAGTAAACTGAGGAAGTTAATTAATGATGCAATCAAAAGTTAATATTCGAAACACAATCATGTCCCAGCTTTGGCCTCTTCGATGGCTGCTCATTATCGGATGATTCATTATCTGATTCGTTCATTACTTTTTGCTCGATTAGCTCTGTGAACACGTCGTACAACCGGGATCTGCATCTTTTAAGATTTCATTTCAGGGAAGTAGCTACTAGGAGCCGCCCCCTCTCCGAGTACTTCAAAGAGGTTCGATAAAATAAATATAAAAAGGTAGATTTCTACTAAGTTTTGCGACAAACATACAATTTTTACGTTTTTTCCGATTTTCCCGGAAAATTTGAGATTACGTGGAAAAATGCCAAAAACTTTTTTCTACAACTTCTTTTTGGAAGGAGGATAATTTTTGCTGCAAATCGTGAGAAACCATTTTTCCCCAAAAGTTCAACACCTTTCGCCCTTCTATCAAATCAAATCCTTAAAATCAAATATTTATTTATTCTCGAAAGGTTTCAACTGTTATTTCAATAATTTTAATAAATAGGTAAATGAGATTAGAACAAAAATTCAATAAACAGATTTTTAAAAATTTGTTTTTTTTTATTTTTTCGCGGTTTCTACTCTTTTATTAAATAATATAAAATTAGACGCTTCAACGGAAAAAATGACAACTGGCGAGCTTGAAAAGACGAATTTTACCGGTGAAACTTTTCAGTCGTTTTATCGGAATTTCTCTAAAAAAAGGAAAAATCTGTATTTTGCTACAAAAAAATTACAGCATACTTGAAATGTAATAAGTTATATTTCCTCGAAATTTCGTAAAAACAAATTATTTAATTAAAAACTGAAAAATCGGTTTTTCGATTTTCCCGGAAAATTTGAGGCCATGGAAAAGTTGTAGATCTTTTTATTATCAGCAACTTTGCTATTTATCTTTTTTCGATAGGAGCTCACTTTCGTTGCCAATCGCGAAAAACCGTGAAATATACTTTAAACCCCTGAAAGTTCACCCGTTCCACCCCTTCTACATTTTCTCTACTCCAAATTACTTCTCCTGTAATCTGAACAATATTTAATTTTTTTCCCGCATTTATATTTTTTGGCTCCATCAACACTGGTTCATTATAACAGGCGGACGGAGCTACAGACAGACAGACCGACAGAATTTCTCCCCTGGAGGACCGAAGTATACAGTAGATAATTATTCCGTTTAAAAAACTGAAAGTGAGATAGGACCCCGCAAACTCCTTATGGAATTTGGGTCTCGGTGGATTTTTTTGAATTTTCGGTATGATGTAGTCCATGTAATTCTCAACCAATGCTACCTTTGCCCCAACCCAAAAAAAATGAGCAGTTTTGCTGCTAGGGGGCGTTGAAATCACCCCTTGCGCAGATTAGACTATTTATTATTTAACCCGGTAACAATATTTTCACTTGTTTCATTGTTGCTAATGTTGCACAATATTGTAATGCTCTATAAAGAAAATTCTTACCCCCCTTCATCACCCAACTCCTATTACGAAACGCAAAAAAAATATTACTCGAGTTACTTTATATATCGTCGAATGTTTAAATAGGCCTGAATAAGGGAAATAGCAGTTTTTTATGATTATATACAGGGTGTTTCTTAATAAATGGGCAGGACTTCCGGATGTGATAGCTCGTTCAATAATATGAAGAAAAGTTTATATCAACTTACCCTCTAAAGTTCAACATTTGAAATTTTAAAAAATATATAGTTTTTTTCGTATATCTCTGGAATCTTTTATCGCACAAAAAACATATTTTGAATGCATTTTTTACTCATAATAAGCTATGTTTTGTGCAGATTTTTTAAAATTCATAATTGGTGAAGATTTTGAAGGCGTAGTGGATGTTTTTTTCTCCAACTTCTACGCAACTGGAAAAAATATGATTTTGAGCAGATTACTTGAACCGCCAATGTTTTCTACACAAAAAAGGTATTCTTGGTCATAAGCTCTAAAGTTGACCGTTTTCGAGAAAAATCAACTTTCATGTTGAAAAACATGGTACATTTTTTTAAATAATTTTTTCCTAATTAAACAAAATTTATTTAAACGTTAGAACAAGTAACAAAACCAAACGTTGACTTCTTAATTGCAAAAAAAAACAGTAACAATCATACTCAGTTGAATTGTTGGAAATGTCCGCCGTTAGCTTCAATGCACGCAGCAATTTTTCGAGGAAAAAACATTAATTTAATTAAACAACATGAAAGTTGATTTTTCTTGAAAACGGTCAACTTTAGAGCTTATGACCAAGAATACCTTTTTTGAGTAGAAAATGCCTACGAAATCTGTTTTCTGTGCGATAAACGGTTCCAGAGATATTCGCAATAAACGATTATATTTTTTTAAATTTCAGCACCCTGTATCTCATAAATGGTGCATTTTAGACGGTAAGTTAATAAAAACTTTTTTCATATTTTTGGACGAGTTATCATATCCTGAAGTCCTGCGCATTTATTATGAAACACCCTGTATATTTATTATCTTATACCCCCAACCCCTATTTTAAAACACGACAAAAATTAATTCTCGACTACTTGTAAATGTTTTATCAAAATAAATTTTTAAATCAACTCAAATTTAGGAAATCGAACCTTTCTGTTCCTTCAAAAAAATATTGGTGGATTTCGCTGAATTCTTAGTAGGGCGTAGTACATGTTTTTTGAATATTAATTAAATAAAAATTAGACATCCAAAATTTAAATTTGAGGTGGTGCATGAAATAATTTTTTTTGTGTTTTGAAATAGGGGTTGGGGGTAGAGGGAGGTTTTAGATTTTCAATTTATAAAAAATTACACAATTGTTCAGCATAATCTTAAACTAAAATACGTAGAGATATTGTTTCCGCCTATAATAATGAATAGCCTATTCTGAGCAAGGTATGATTTCAACCACCCCTAGCATCAAAACTATTCATTTTTGAAGTTTGTTTCTATCCAAAATAACTTGAACTACATCATACTGAAAATTCAGAAAAATTTATCGAAATTTTTTCGTTTTGTGTCATTTGGGGTGAGGGGGAATAATCATGAAAAACTGCTATTTCCCTTATTCAGACATATTTAAACATTCGACGATACATTTGAAGGCATTCGAGAAATATTTGTTTTGCGTTTCGTAATAGGAGTTGGGGGAAGAGGATGGGATCAGAATATTTTTTATGTCATACTAGTTCATTATTGTGTTTTTATTGCTTAGCGGGCATAAAGTTTACTTTATGGCCCGCGCGGGTATAAAGAGAAATAATTTTTTGTTTAACTTATTTAATAACCTTTATTAATGAAGTTACAAACGGAATATAGTAATATATGTATATATTCGATGAACATTATTTTGACGAATTAGCATAAAATTGGCAGTTCTGAAAAGATCCGGTGATAGTTAAGCTTCTTTAGACTTTTTTGTCAACAGATTTTCAGTTGCTTTCTTTGCTTTCTCAATAGTTTCGTCAGGAATTCCAAAATCTTCGTTCATTTTGACACATATAAAAATTATTGTGATTTTATGACAATTACGTTTGTCAACATTCACCTAGCAACGATAGTGTCTACTATGATAAAATGGCAATGATATTAATTCAAATCAATTTTTTTAAAATACTGATTTGTATTGAGATTTGATTGCAATAACAAACTAGTATGACATAAAGTTATGTATGTACCGCGGGCATAAACAGATGTGTATACCCTCGGGCGACTTACAAACCCTCAGGCCAGAGGCCCTCGGGTTCGTAAAACGTCGCCCTCAGGGCATGAACATCTATTTATACCCTTGGTAGGTACATAAATACCTATTATAAAACAGCACAATATTGTGCAACATTAGCAACAATGAAACATGTGAAAATAATGTTACCTGGTTCAAAAATAAATAGTCTAATCTGAGCAAGATGTGATTTCAACGCCCCTTAGCAGCAAAACTGTTCATTTTTTTGGGTTGGTGCAATGGTAGCATTGGTTGAGAATCACATGGACTGCATCATACCAAAAATTCAAAAAATCCACCGGGACCCAAATTTCATAAGGAGTTGGTGGCGTCCTTTATAACGACAAAGCCGACAAATCAGATCATTTTTTTCATCAATGGAGGAAGGGGTCACTATTCAACTCATACCTGACATTAAAATAATCACTGATGTCCTCTATACTATTATTACTTTTTCTTACCACCAGATACAGAATGGATGAGACATGTGAGGGTAGTTAACCATATGTCTCACTTCTTCTTTTCTGCAAGCAGCAGAAGATTTGTAGTAGAGCTGGGTTCGAGGATGTGCCTTGTTGATTATAACCAGTTCACATAACTTTCTACGAGTATTGATAAAAATTCCCGTATCGATGATTTGTTTAACAATACTTTCTTCGGCATCGTATTCCAATTTGCAATCATGATAATCGGTTAGGGTCATGGTAGTATTATTTAACTGATGTCCGCAGAATGATTAACTGGTGTTGACGATTGCTGTCATGAATTGTTTGAAAAAGAAATGAAAGACGTTATGTGGTATCTATAGTTACTTATCTGATATTATGACACTGTTTAAATTTCTATTCAACTGTATACAGGGAGATTTACGTAGGGCGTGTATTATTAGGAGTTTTTCAACTTGCAATTGTATTCAGGCAACAAGGTTAGGTATGTGATTTCATATCTGACAATTTTTGACGTAGTATATTTAGATTTTAAAACAACCAGCGGCAACTCTGCAGTAAATAACGTAAAAATTGTATGTCGCAAACAATTTGAAATTGAGGGACCGAATTTTCGGAGCAGTTAACAAAGTCCAGGCTAATAATAGTACCAGTCCGCGTATACCATATTGCACCAAGCAATAGAGCATAAAATGACTGAGATTTTAACAAAAATACTAGTAGGAAACGGACTATGCCAGTTCTTAGTTATATACTGTTATGTTATCGACTTGTAACTGTCATTTATTGATTTGTTGTAAACATTTTAATAACAAAAAAAGCGGTTTTTAAAATTGATTTACTTATAAAATGAAAAGTAATAAAGCACCAATGGAAGGAATTGTAGATAATTGAAATGCGAAAAACCGAAAAAATTAGCGATTTTTTAAAAATTCATTACACCGCCATTTTTCAAGAAGTAGGATTTGCCTTTCTCATGAAAGTATTGAATCATGTGTTCTTTATGTGTGCACAAAACAGGCGCTGTCGGATCGTTAGTTTTGGCAAATTTGCAATTTTAAATTGTTTTTGCGTGCCTGGATGCTCTACTGATATCCCGATTTCATTTCTCAAACAGATTATGAAAGTAGAAGTATAGTACTACAAAACGTATACATTTTGCGCAACAATAATGCGAAATGGGTGAAAAATGCAAGCAAACATGACTGAAGACGACCGAGCCCGCGTTAGCTACCGAGTGGAAGGAGAGTCCGGGAGATGAGTGGAAGGGGAGTCCGGGTGATGAGGGGAATTCTTCTAATGAACGGGTACGTCATAATACGCTTCCCCTCATCTCCCGCTCACTCCTTCTACTCGACCGCTTCCACCAGCTTGGCCGTTTTCAGTCATGTTTGCTAGCATTTTTCACCCAATTCGCAGCATTTTAGCGCAAAATGAGAATATACGTTTTGTGGTATTGTACTTCTACTTTCAAAATCTGTTTTAGAAATTGAAATCGGACCATCACTAGAGCATCCAGGCACGCTGCAAGATAGTGCAAAAAAATTCGAATCGCAATTTTGCCAAAACTAATATTTAAGAGCCTGTTTTGTGCACACATAAAGTGCACATGATTCATGAGAAGGGCCAACCCTATTTCTTGAAAAATGGTGGATTAATGAATTTTTTTTTAAATCGTAAAATTTTCCGGTTTTCCTCCGTTACTATGATCCGATCGGGTCGTAAAACATTTCATTTTGTTTGTAAATCAATTATCTATAATTCTTTCATCGGAGCAACCAGATTGCTATAGTAGTTTTCATTTTATAAGCAAAACAATACAATAAAACACGTTTTTTGTCATTTAAATGTTTATAACAAATTAATAAATGACAATTGCGAGTCGAAAACAATACAGAATAAAACCACGGATTATCTTCCATGTTATGACACAGTCGTTTTTCTACCAATATTTTTGTTACGAAAAAATGCTCTATTGATTGGCCTATAAGGGAACAGACAATTTTCAAATATTGCAATCCAAAGTCGTATAAGTACTTTTTTTTTCAGCATTCACATTAGCACTCTTACGGACGACTCTCTGAAGTGTCCAGGAGACTTGCGTGAACTAGGAATGACGAAGATTTTACCTTTTAACGTGCGATCCCAAGCACGGCCCAATATTCCTACTGAAGATATCCGTCGGCCGCATCCAAACTGCTGTAACGGAACCAAAGGTTGCTTGACTTTTTGAGATACACCGCCCCACTTATCAACTAGTTGTCTTCTCGACTGCTCAATTTTATTTTCTTTATGTTTTCATTCTCACGGAAGAGGAAAATCATGTACTGTTCAAAGAACATCGTGGGAGCCGAGGGAAAGTAGGACTTGGTGTTCTTCTTGAATTTCTGCAGGCTGTATGCCTCAGTTTTTAAGTTATACCGTTTGTTGGAAGAACGCGTACTCTGGTACCGCTAACGATGGACCGATTGATAATTTTTCAGAAGATCATCGTCCATGAAAATATCTGTAAAATAGAGACAGATCGCCAACCTTTATGCGATATTCCAGAGAAGTGAGTGAGCTTGCAAGCTCAGCATCACCGACGAGACGAATGGCTCTTTTTTGGACAGAATCTACAAGTTTCAGTGGGTGTCAAAGGCCTTATAAATCATAATCAACTGACAGGAAATTAAATAGCTCTTGGCACTAAATAGAAAACCAAGTTTTTGAGATTCACTTTTGGCAATGGACCTCACATGGCTTTCTCATGACAGGGTACTGCTGATGGTAATTAACGAGCATCGAAATGGGGGACTTTATTGGTATGGACACTACTGACATGATTACGTTGGCCACTACGAGATCGGCCTTGCTAGAGAAGACATGCTTGGATTTTATTTGCCTTGAATTATACCAAGTTGTTGGATCCCTATTCTAGATTTTTTGCTAGATCCATATTTAAATCGATCACATTACTACCTTGTTCTCAGATGAAACTCCAACAACCACCACGTGATCTGTCAGTGAGAAAACTGGATAGCAAAGAAAACAACTGAGGGGCAGGCCATAAGATGGAAGCTTGGAGTATCTGGTGCCAAACGCGAGAAGCAAGCAGGTCACCAGTTGATCTTCGATGACGGAAACCATATTGTCGATCATTCACAATTCCTGATCTAGTTTCAAGTTTATTCAAGTAATATACTTTTAACAATTTTAACAATTTAATTTTAATATATAACAATTTTTATGGTAGTATGCTGTTTATTTTGTTTTCTAAAGTGGTATTTTGTGGACTGTGGTGGATATGATTTAGAGAAATCAACTTCTTTTTGGTTTATTTTTCGAGTGATTGACAAAGGTTTCAAAATATCAAAATTTGTTATATCTAATTACAAAGTCGAAAAATTTGGGCTTTATTTTTTTATGTTGGAGATTTCCCTCAGTTGAAGTGGTAGTGAATTAAAGAATTTTGGTCCGTAGTAAAAAACGTATCTTTGTGAGTGAGTCTTCTTGAAAAGTGGTATGTCTAGTTTCCGATTTAACGTATTTCTAGTAATTCTAGATTTATCCGACAGGATTGTTTCGGTATTTTCAAAAGTCCATAGAAGGCATTGTTGAACTTATCTACATAAATTTGTTGTGTGGAGAATAAACCTTTATGTAATATTATTTTTAGTATAGTATTTTGCGATGTTTGCAGACTTTTTATACATTGATGAAATATCCACCCCATACAACAATGCAATAAAGCAGGATTGATTCTACTATAATGGTGCCTTATATACTAGCAATATATTTTTTAAATGCAATATGTCCCTAAGGGTGTAGAATTTAGCTATCATGTCTTTTGATTACTATTGAAACCTGTTCATCCCATCTCATATGTTGGTCCAATATAACTCCCAAATATTTCAATGGAATATGTTTTTTCTATTTTTTAGGACATATACAGCTTTGGTGCTCACAGTTAGTTTTATGAATATTCAGCATTTTTCTTTTGGTTGATCTTCAGAAGTGAGGGAAAAAGTGATGTATTTGTTTTTGTTTACATTTAAGCTGAGTTTATTATGGTTAAACCAATATTCGTCTAGATCACAGAGTATACCAAGTACTTAAGATGCCTAAAAACCCTGATGTGTCGAGTGATTCGATTTTGTTTAGATTTTTCAGAAGACAAGTAAACAAATGAAATAGTGGTCTGCTTCTTTAGTCGGTTCCAGAGATGGCGCCCTTATAGAATTTTAGTCCTGAGAATATTCCAGGGATATGGTGATTGATGACTGTTGTTAATTGTATGGAATTTCAACAAACTTTAAATGCTATTAAAAAATGAATAGTTGTGACGGAATCTAAATTTCATAGGGCAATTTCCTTGTATTGATGACTATTCTTAATGTGTTTCTTTTGCTGTATATTTTCTTAGAAATTCATCATTCATTAAATAATAATTCAATTTGTCTGATTGACTCAGTCGTTAGTTGATGAAGATCCATAGTAATTGCATAAACTACACAGAAAACGATTCGATCTCCACAAACTTTATTCAGACAGTGAAGAAGCTTCTGTGCTGGAGAAACATGTCTGATTGAATAAAATTTGTGAATATCTAATCGTTTTCTGTGTAGTTTGTAAAATAATAATTTGATTATGTTCAGTTTTTGGATCATTTGTTGGCAATCCAGAGAGACGAACAAAATAATTCATCCATATCTAGTACCGAAAGTGAGTACCACCATATTATGAAGATTATCACATAGTATCTTGTCTTATTAAAAAACGTTTTGATGAAAATAATGGCAGGAATATATTTCACACGGAATCCCGCCATTCCTGATTATATTAGCACAAGATTGACAGGTTCTAATGGTGAATTTTCATGAAGTTTAATTTCAACACTTGCAAATGAGAAATGCTTGGTTATTATTGTAGTTGTTTGCTTATCAGTAAAACAATTATATAAATGAGTCGAAAATGTAACAAATAAAACTGATTGGTGATAGTAATTCAGTAAATTCCAATAATTACGTTTCTTTATTGATTTCATTCGTCGGCAATACTTGAAAACTTCTGTGCTTGTAAATTTACCCTTACTGGAAAACCGACCGTGGCGGTACATGCAAATGCGGAATATTTGGGAAAAAGGTCACGATTTCATTTGTTTTCTCTTAATCAAGCTGGAAAATTGTCTCCTGTTTTATCCCACAGTTTTGCAGGTATGAGTTGTCACACCAGGGTTTTTAGACATCTTACAAGTACTCTTTTGTCTAGATATTTGACAGATAGCCTAATTAGTAGCAAACATGAATATTTGACGTCATTTCATTGCAGGGTTCTTCAAAAAACCCTGATTTCAATGCTGTACCATTGTTTACCAATCAAGTTTCGACATGACATGGAGGCCAGATCACTGAAGTTACGACATGACTTGGATGCTAGATCACTGACGTCATCTACATGTCGCCTCCATTTGAATCCAATATTGATCCCATAAGGTTGGCAAGTGGGATTCACAACCAAACTTTTTGCTTTTTGATTTTCATGTTTCGTATTCCAATTGGTGAAACAGACTTTGAAATTCAATTTTAGATTCTGCTTCACTAATCAGGAAACGAATCGTAACAAGCAAAACGCAAAAAGTTTGTTTGTGAATCCCACTTAACTACCTTATGTCTATTTAAACAATGGTTCAATCATTTAAAATGTCAAATAAGTTATGTCAACAATACGTGATATCAGATCAAAGAGACTAAACCAACAGGAGGGTTTAATAAGCTCTAGCCAATCAGAATCTTGTAGCATCAGCTCGTCATAGTGACGTACTTGGACATGAGCACAGAGTCGAACTCGAACCAAGAAACAAAACTGTCACATGTTACTCTCATACACCAAGAGTGCAGGAATGCGCTAGTCCGTCACTGCCTATGGAGAATGGCGGCCATGACATGTCCAACTACGTCACATTTCGTTACAAATGTTCTTTCATCTCTTTCTATTAGTGACCCCATTGTCTTAAGGGGATTAGACTCATATATCTATTAACTACAAATATTGATAACACGCCATAAGACGTAATCTAATGAAATTGAAGCCAAAAATACATATCCGTCCTTTTCTCAAACGGCCGCTGGGAAACTATTGCGCATGACGAATTCTGAAACAAGTGAAACATGACAAATGTCATAAATTTTTAAGGTTGTGCTACTTTTGACATTTTCAACCGTCCCAAGTTGGAAATGGGCTATTTTTCAATAATGTGGATGAAATAAAGGATTAATAAAGTGAGAATTATGCAAGACGGTCAATTAAACTTCGCGTCATTTAAAAAACGATTCATTGATTCAATTGAAACTCAAATAATATGCCTGTTTGTTACCTGCTACCAGATCAATCAATCAATTTTCTGCCAAAAGCTGATAAAAACTCATTTAACTTGATGAAATGTGAATTGGCTATGTAACGGACAGTTGTTTGAAAAGGTAAATCTCGTTCCATATCGGACTCATAACCGCCGAGAAAAATAGTTTGGTAGTAGTGATGTAGTTTTTTGTCTGAACACGAACCCGAAGTAACGCGGTGATCGGCATGAGATGGGTAATTTTCTCAGCAATACGACCCTTATAGTGTCGCTCTCTTATCTACACAATCTACACTTACTCTCTGGAGAGAAATCCGTCTTCGGTTAGAAAGAATATCTTGTGTACTTCCTCAGGAAGGTCAATTTTCCTTTGAAAAAAGAAGTTATATACATGTATCTGATTAAGTAGCTATTATTGTGATGAAATCACAATTCAAAAATTTATTATTTATAAGTAATTGAGGGAGCCACATTTTGACTTTGTATTCAAGAGAAAAAAAATACCTATCAGAGTTTCTCGGAAGTTGTGAGCCCAATGGAAGACATTATTTTAACAATGGCTGAAACAGCGAGTTGTGTTTCAAACAGCTCCGCCAGAAATGCCGAATATTTCTTTAAGTGTTGTAAAAATAAAGTTAATACTAGTTATTTTGTGTGTATAAAGTGTTGTTCACAAAAGCTGTTTGTTTCGATTGAAACAAAAAAGGTTGTTAGGCGGTCATAAAATTATATGTAGTGATTGTAAGGCAGAAGAAACATCCATTCTGCCACAAAATGAACATCAAATATGTGAAGATGTGATTGAAGAATTGAAAGCAGCCTCGATTCAAAAGGATGACTACATAAATAAACTCAAAAGTAAGTTTGATACTTATTATAACGAATCCCTAGAGATGGAACAAAACCTCAATATAATTATCCAAGGACATGAAAAAACAATAGAATCACTAAAAAGCGAAACTTGGACACTAACGAATTCTCTATCAAAAACAGAAACAAAAAATCAAACAAATGACTCAGGTACACAAACCATTTTGAACTGTTGTTTGGAAGAAAAAACTATTGAAAAACAAGGTGTAGTTTGTGGGACCACACAAACTGGTGAGGATGACCTTCATGCGGGAAATGCCCAAACAACTATGACTAATAATGTTGGTATACAAGTCAATGCATTAGAATTGAATATGTTTTGTAATTCTCTTAGCAATATCGATGGGGACGATACCGACAATGATAACTCTGTTGATTACTCAGTTAAGGACGATCAGGGATACAAGGAGAAACCAAGATCAAGAAGGCAAAGAAAAAATATTAATAAAATCACGAAGAAAAAGTCTAAGAAAATAAAAATGGTCGAAAATAGTGAATATGATGTTGATCTAAATGACGAATGCAGGAATAAATGCAGTATTCAAGAGGAGTTGAGTCAGTCTTCAATGGATATCCGCTCAAAAATTGGTAAAGCTGGAATATGTGAATATTCTGAAAATTGTGTTGAGCAGGTGGTAGGAAATTTAGAAAACTGCACTGTGGCTGAATCTGAGGACAGGCACAATATCTGTATTATAGGCGATGAATATGCACGGGGTTTTCATAGGGTGCTGAGGCAGATAACAAAAGACAAATTTTTTGTTGAAAGCTCTGTTAAACAACACTGTGAACTATTAGATCTTACAAATAATGTTTTTCATGACACTATAAGGTATGGACAAAATGACTTTGTGATAATCATGTTTAATACTAATAATGTCAGCAATAAAAAAACTCTCCAGCTAGCCCTAAAAAATTGCATGAATATTGCTAAAACTACAAACTTAATTTTATTGTGTGAAAGAAATTGTTTGAGAGATGAAATAATAACTGCCCGTCTTAGGAACTCGACAAGGCTTTTCACAAATTCTTGCATTAATTCATCTATAAAGGTCATTATTGATCAGAAATGTACAGAAAGCAAATTCTTGGTGGCAAATGAAATGAAGGACTACATTATTAACCCAGTACGGGTTAATAATATTGCTTTAAAAATGATTAATACACATCTCTCTCTGGAAAGTTATATGGAAAAAAACGTTCAATCTACTACGGATGCAGTTAGTCTACCTGATAATACTTCTTTTTTAGTCAATGTACCGGAACTGAATCCACCAATTTAAAATCAATATACCCCAAAAATAAATCTTGTATGTCAGTAAAACGAGTAGGTAGCAGTAAAAACACTACATGTATTTCGATTTGCCACCAAAATATCAGATGCTTAAGTAATAAAGTACTACAACTAGATGTCTTATTGGAAAACGATGTTTCAGACTGTGATTTTCTGTGTGTGTCAGAACACTGGCAAAACAAAGACCAGTTAGATGTTCTGAAACTGAAAAAATTTGAATTATGTTCTTTTTTTTGTAGAGAGGTCATGAAAAATGGTGGTGTTGCGTTGTATAAAAATAATGACTGTATTTTAAACTGTGATATTTTGAATTTAGATAGGTTTTGTGTGGAACACGTTTTTGAATGCTGCGGCATTGTTTTACCGCTTGTGAAAGTAGCAATTGTATGTATTTATCGTCCACCCGATGGAGATTTTGATTTATTTTTGAACCTGTTAAATGGCCTTTTGTTTCATACAACTGACAATAATCTTAATGTTATAATTGGAGGCGATTTTAATGTAGATTTTAATGTAGACAGCGCTAAGCTACGGCGCATGAATGATGTTTTGGGGTGTTTTGCCCTGAATAGAACTATCATGGAACCGACAAGAGTAACTTCTGCGTCTGGTTCTTGTATAGATAATTTTCTGGTGAGCGAGCATCTTATTTACTTTGAGTTATCAAACATAAATCTCTGTCTGTCAGACCATTTTGCACAGCTCCTGAAGGTGCATGTACAGGGAAAACTGAAGGTTATGGACACTAATAGTTCCAATATGTCCATGTTCCGTAGAGACTTTTCAGAAACAAACACCGCAAAATTCTTAGAGTTCTTAGAAAAGGAAGACTGGGCAGATCTTACTAAGGAAACATGTCCAAATGCAGCTTATGAAATATTTCATAGAATATTAATGTACTATATTGAAGTAGCTTTCCCTATGAAGAAAACGAAAACAGGAGGAATTTTAAAGACTCAATTGTCACCTGAAATATTAGATTTAAAAAAATTAGTCACTCTTTATAACGAACTTTCAAATACAGATGAAAACTACAGAGAACCTAGCAGACAAATAACAGAAACTTACAGGAAAAAACTAAGGGAACATAATATAAAAACTATAGATCAGAGAGTTCATAGCTCGCAAAATAAAACTAAAACAACATGGAAATTTATTAATGAAATCCAGAAGAAAAACAGTGTTAGAAAAGAAATTACTATTCTAGAAGAGGGGGAACAACTTCCTAAAGATATCGCTGCTGGTAAATTCAATAGTTATTTTACACAGGATCAGGCGAGTGGCAATATTGACTACGACTTCATGATAAGCTGTGTCAATATGTGCGCAAACTCCATATATATGGTGCCAGTTTCTGCTGCTGATGTTATAGCTTTAATAAGATCTCTCAAAACTTCAAATGCTAGTGGTTACGACGACATTTCAAATAACCTTTTAAAAAAATGTCAGGAAAAATTAAGCTATCCCCTGACACATATCATCAATATATCAGTTGAAAACGGTATTTACCCATATAGATTGAAGCTAGCTCAAATAAATCCAATATATAAAAAAAATGACCCGCACCAAATAGAGAACTACAGGGCAGTCAGTATCCTATCCAGCATAGGTAAAATTTTTGAAATGAATATAAAGAACCAATTTCTGTCATTTTTAAATAAAAATGAAATGCTTTCCCCTCATCAACATGGTTTTACGCTGGGTAAGAGCACAGAAACGGCATTGAATGCTTTTCAGGAACAGATAGTAACGGCTCTTGATAGCAGGGTTAAAATATGTGGACTTTTCATTGATTTTTCACGAGCTTTTGACTGTGTTAACCACGAGCTGTTATTATCAAAAATGGAAAGGTATGGGATAAGAGGAGTAGCCTTAAAGTTGATGCGCTCTTATTTAACAAATAGACATCAAAGTGATGTTATGCAAAACACACAGAGCCCTTCCCTACTCATTAAACAGGGTGTGCCTCAAGGTTCCATATTGGGTCCCCTTCTGTTTCTCATATATGCAAATGATCTCATTTACTTTTTACAGAACCTGTCAACGATCCAAGTGATCACGTATGCTGACGATACAAATATTATAGTATCACAAAAGGATGTCGAAAGTCTTGTGGACTCAACTGAAACTGCCTATAAAAAAGTTATTTTGTGGTCGGCAAAAAACCACCTAACTTTAAATGTACAAAAAACAGTGTTAGTTAATTTTTCCCTGAGCAATCAAACCGAAACCCTCTCTATCTTTGAAAATGAGGATATAAGAGTAGATGCATCAGAGACAACTAAATTACTGGGTGTCAATATTGATAATAAATGGAGCTGGGAAACACATATTGATAGTCTCTGTGCAAAACTACGTAAGAACTGCTATGCATTGCGATTTATGTCCAATCACTGTAGCAAATCTATATTGTTAAGTCTATATTATGCCAACATCAATAGCCATTTGAGGTATGGGATACTTAACTGGGGTTCATCTGCTTCATGGGAAAGAGTTTTTGTTTTACAAAAAATGGCAATTAGGATATTGGAAGGTCTAGGATGGAGGGTCTCATGTAGAGACACTTTCAAAAGTTTAAAAATTTTGACTGTAGCAGGCCTGTATGTATATGAGCTGTGTATTTTTGTCTATCAGAACAGAGATAAGTTTGCTCGTAATGGAGAAAATCATCTGCATGAAACAAGATCTAGAAATATGCTTGTTCCAGGCCAACACCGTACAAAAAAGTTTCAGAGAAGCCACCTGTTTCTTGGCTGCAAGGTCTACAATAAATTAGATCAGAATATTAAAAGTGCCTCTAATATAAGTTTATTCAAGAAATCATTGAAAACCCATTTAATAAATAAGAATATCTACTCTGTAGACGAATTTCTCTCATAATCCGTATGTAAAAACTTAATCGTTTATTTTCACTTGATCAATGTCTCTACTGGTATTTTTGTTTTAAATTTAATTTACATTTATTCTTTATTCTTTATTCTTTATTCTTTATTCTATATTCTAGACGTTTTCTTTGTTATTGTACAACTGTACCTTTCAACAAACGAAATAAATTATATTTACCAAATTAAGAACAGACAAGAGCATGTAAACCTACCAGTATCATTCCTGTAATTTGAATGAAAATTGCATTATTTTTTGACTGGGCAGGCAGACTTTATTCAACTTTGGCTCTACTCAGAGCTCATCCCATTTTTGATCACATCACAAGATCAATATTTTTCAGTTCTAATGAACAATTCCAATGTTATCTTTCTACAAAATTCAAAATGGACTCTATTTTATCATTTTTTGAAAATTTTGGATAGGTACATGCAGTGTAGTTTGCTGTGTGTATATAGTGCTATTATTCTGAAAAAAAAGTAGCGTTGAACTTTTGATCTGCTCTACTCTAAGAGATTATAAAAAGTCGGTATAGTGAAATATACAGTAAGGAGAGGCTATGCTAAGGATAATGCTTCCCCTCTCTCAGTCCTCATTCGAAAGTGGAGTGAAATTATATTCTGAGCTCAGTTTTCTTGTCTCAGAAAGTTTGTTTCAAGAGTACATATGTATCTAAGGACTCATAGTTAATTACCGAACAAATCCAAGAAGGGACTTCTAATGCCATGTCATCAACGAGAATCTATTTATAGCTTCGAAAGCATATTAGATGACTGGTCCATAAAATGGGTATCCTCTTCCAAAAACCCAGGGATTTAATTTGATATTTTCTTCACATTCGGCGCTAATTTGAACCATATCTCTAAAAATATTTTATCAAGTGGAAGTCTTAGTATCATCTGAAACTCCACATCAAACTAAAATTGGTGAAAGCTCTGATATTATCGCACATTGATGACTGCTGTATGGTGTATCACTTCTTTCTAACCTTTTTAACCAGGATAATGTAAGTCTAAAATTAATTAGACTAGACGTACCAAAAATCGATAGTTGGGTAACATTAAGTTTAATCCGTTTTGCAAACTTTCTTCTGAAAAATAACTACTTACCTCCATTCGTAGACCATTTATAGAGTTGATGATTTCACAATTGTTCAGCATTCCACAAAAAATATGGAGGATAGCTTTCCATATAATGCACCTAAGTTATTGTTAAAAAAAATAATTGTTTTTTCCGATAACCAGCTGTCGTCCCATTAGGAACGGCTGCCCTCAGAAGTCGAACTTGTGCGAGCCAAGGACTATCGAGGTCTTACGTTTTTACGTGCGACCCCTAGCACTTTTTCGGGCCACCAGGAAAATGTCTGCAGTAGCTAGGGATTGAATTTTCGACTGGCAGCCAGAGTGATTGAAAAAAGCGGCCCTTTCATACTGGCCCCTATTGAATCTTCACATTAGCAAAATAATTTTATCATTTTTTACATTCAGACCATTGTCGAATGACCAAAACATATTTTTCGTGAAACGTTTATTGAATTTCCTGAAGTGGAAAAACCTGTAGTTGGTAAAATTCGATCATTTCCATTATCTGAGCAGTGCAGTACCGTTGCACTGTATGATAATTAATTGTATTTTTTTCGGTCGAAAATTTATTGTATAATTGTCGAGTGATCAAACAATAGCTATTTATGATACAAGTGCGTAAAGTAGGACTTTTTTGTATGAGCGTGAAGTTTGTTGAATGAGGCCAAACACGCAAGTACAAAAAAAACCCTTTACGAAAGTGTTTCATACAAAGTTTTTTCATCGACAGTTATTATATTGCCAAATTGTAGCAATTATATCATTAATTTGAATGTATAATTATATGAATTGTCGTCCTATTATCAAATAAAGACTTCCGAATTATATTTGACGCAAAATACTGTGTTTTTCAAGAATGCATAAATGTATGAACAGTGTTTAAAAATCACTTTACGCATAGTTGATAATTTTATGCACAGGTGATTTTTTTACGCACTTGTGCGAAAAAGTATTACTTTACGCACTGTCAGCAGTGCGTAAAAGCTTAGTTTACGCACTGTCGTAGAAAAAATATATTTGTCGTGAAACCACCGACTTATTAGCAGCGAAGAAGTTACATTTTAATGCGGAATAATAGAATAATTCAGTTTTCTCAGCAAGGTACCTACCTATGTACAGTTGTTTGCATAAAAACGTCGTACAAGGTACGACACTAATTGAGACATTGCACTAATTGCACTAGAAAAATGTTAAAAGCGCATTACTGAAGAAATATTTTGAATTTTGACACAACTTGTCAAAGTCGATAAGAAGTTTAATAATTTAGATTGACAAGCCTGGCTCACATCCCAGGTAGCACATCATATCGGCTGAATCTTGGTTCCATATTGGGCCAATATAGATATATTGTAAATGAAAAATCAATATTGGTCCAATATGGGTGAATATTCAAAAAACAATATTATATTAATAATATTGGTGGAATATTGGTTGAACTAGTTTTGAATGTAGATTATCACACGAAATATTGGGTCAATATTGGTTGAATAATTTCTACCAATATCGATAATACAGTATTGGTTATATATTGTTTACCACATCTAGAATAAATATTGCACTCCAAATATTTCAGTCATATTGATTATAGGGAAAAAAACTATATTGTATTTCCAAGTTTGTTAGAATATTGGTTGAATATCATTTCCACTTTATTTGACAAATTGTAATAACTCATATTGAGTCAATATTGGTTGAATGATATTCACCAATATCGATAAAACAATATTGTCTTCACATCGTTTTTAACATCTGGAATAAATATCGCAATCCCAATATTCCCCTAATATCGATTCTAGGAATAAAAACGATATTGTATCTCCAAGTGTGATTACACATTGGTTGAATGTCATTTCGCCAATATTCATATAATCTTATTATTTAATATTGGGTCAATATTGGCTCTATAATATTTATCGATATCGTTAAAACAATATTGTCTTCATATTGTTTCCTACATCTAGATTGAGATGAAATTTGAATATTGGCCGAATATTCAATGAAACATATTGAAATTATATCATGATCAAACCTGGATAAAAATCCGCTAGGTGGCTCTACATATAGAACGTCTTCTAAAACCTACGAAAGTATATTAAATACTTTCCATAACTTGTTTGCAAGACAGCTCACTCAGTGGTTATGGCGATCAAAAGGCAGACTTTGGTGTCACCTTCATCAACTAAAAGACATTTAATAATTTACCAAGATATATTGACATCCACCAATATATCCAAATGATATTGTACCAATATAGATAAATATTGTACCAATATCGATAAATATTTTGAGGCCAATATTGCGTCAAGAAAATTTCACCAGAACTATTTCTAAAATATTCAAACAATATTCGACCAATATCGCAAAATGTTCACATTTCACTTCTCCACAATATATTTTTTGAATATTGTGCCAATATTGTACCAATATCGCCGAACATTTTGAGGCCAATATTAGTTCAAGAATATTTCGCCAATATTATTCAAGTAATATTGGACCAATATCGCCGAATGTTCACATTTTTTTCTCGCCAATATTGCATTTCAAATATTTCGCCAATATGTTCACAATAATGTACCAATATTTTACCAATATAGGTGTGCTACTTGGGTATCCTATAGGTAACTACTGTACGACTTTTTTGTGCACACAACTGTACCTGCTTGTTAGGTACATCATGAGTTCATTATAGACAACAAGCCCAGGCCATTTTTGGAGGGGTCATTTGACCCAGCATGAAATATATTCAGAATGATAGTGCCATACGAAACAACTCCTTTTCGCACTGTGCCGTCAGTTGTGAGCGGTGCAGATGAGTACCTAGGCAGGTCAAAAAAACTTTCCACCGAGGGGTGAGATTTTTCGACAAAAGATTCTTGTACAGCATTTCTCAAGATAATAGATCACTGAAAACTAATCAAATAGGACCTAATGCCGTACAAAAAGAACGGTACTGAAAGCCAGGAATTTTTTTTATTTTCCTCAATTTTTTTTTATGAATTCAGGTGATTTATTACTGTACGGCATTTGTATAATTGAATTTGTTTTATTTCATAGATTCATTTTTTAGCAACACCGTACATATTTGCCGGTGCAGGAGTGGGGATTCCCGCACGCAAATTCATACTTAGACCTGTATGTTTCAAGATTTTGGAAAATGTACGGCATCGGTTCCACATTATTATTCAACATATAACATTAGTTTCTGAAATTATGCCGTCTAAAAATTTTGGTGCATAAAATTAATTAAAAAATAAAATGAAAAACTACCTCTATTTGGGGGGTTGAATCTTATATTGTTCAAAGAAAGATTATAAATGCCTGTACGGCAACCAATTTTCAGACTACATATTTTTGTTTTACGTAATAGCAGGTTATAATTGATGAAACTAAATAGAAATATGAATAAAAAAAATTGCACTGTGATTTATAAGAGAAGTAATTTTTAGACTATCATTGCTTTTTTAATTTCTCAAGCATCCTTAAACAAAAAGAAATTGATGCCGTACATTTTCAATTTAAGGATGACGAATTGCCATTAAGGCCAATCCGGTTAGCCTCTGTTGCCCACAAGACTTCCGTAGATAGGTTTTTAGGCGTCTAAGTGCGGAAAATGACCTTTCCGGAGTGCACGTGCTTACTGGCAGAGTCGACAAGATGTTCAATAACATAAATGTTGGGAGACAATAGCCTGTTGCACTCTCCGACAGCCTTGATGTCGCAAGAAGGCCATTCCGAAGGGCTTTTGCCCTGCCAAAACAATTTCCATAGTTGAAATTCGCCTTGTGCCTCGTCTAGTTCCACCATGTCCTCGGACATCATCCTCTCTTGGGGATCGCGTTTCCATTTCGGAATATACTGTAGGAATAAGAGTATACATAGCAGCCAACACTTGGTCACTAAATCTCAATTTGAGCTGGGAATTTGAGTCTTCTAATGGGGCATTGCAACAGTTATGCGGTAGTACTGTACAGGGTTATTGGTATTTGGGTTGGCGCGATGCTTCTGTAATGATGTCAATCGTGGAAGCCTGATCTCTCTCGGCCAATAAATCCTTTGCCTCCATAAACAAATTCTAAAATTCTTTTTCAATATTGGATCGAAAGGCTTGAAAGTGTGATATTATGTTTTCAATATGCTCGACAACTCTTATTAAATCACTTTGTCACAATTGTCCAATGACGAAAACATATTTGTAGTGAAACGTTCGATTTTACTAAGGCATAGTTGGTATTTTTTTTCTATACATCTATACACTGTGTGATTTTTTTCAAAATTCTCTATACAATTATCAAATGATGAAAACATATTTGTCGTAAAAATCTTTTGGAGATATTCCGTTTTTTCAGTAATAGACTACAAGCCCAGGTCGACTTTGGAGGGGTCATTTGACCCTGCATGAAATATATTCAGAATTATAGTGCAAAACGAAACAACTCCTTTCCGCACTATGCCGTCAGTTGTGAGCGGTGCGGATGAGTACGAGGGCCAAAAAAACTTCATCATCCCATCTGATGTTATAACCGAATTTGCCCGTAAAAAGACAGTAGGCTTGATTTTGTGTTATGAATTCACTGAATTGGAATTTTGCGATTTTTTTGGGGCAATGTAAGGGTAAAATAATTGAATTTGAATAAACAAATATTTTTTTTTGAAACACCCTGAAAAAAAAATATTCTAGGCACGGCCTTGTATCCAGGCACTCTGTTTTTCCCTGATTAATCATTATACACGAGTACAATACCAAAAGCAAGGACACCATTAGAACAGCTAAAATAAAATTGGTAAATACTGAAAAACAATCTGATGTATTGTATGGCAAAATATATAATACTCTTCCTCAAGAATGGAAAAACTTTTCAATTAAAAAACTTAAATTTGTGGTGAAGCAGGCACTTATAAGCCAAACATTTTATAAAATAAATGATATGTTTGGTGCAGTTTGGCCAATGTAATGAAATGGCACCTCTGTGTTTAGTCACTTTAATTTTCAAATGTGAATTTAAATAGTGTCATGTATGTAGGATACTTGTTGTAATTTTAATTGATTTTTTTTGTTTTCTCTGTGTCTAAACATACTATGTTTGTTGTCCGTTCAACTTATATACTATTGTATTATGAAGACCAATAAATTCTTATCTTATCTTATCATTATGGTTTTTCACTCATTTATATATTTTCCAAGATTGGCATTATTTAATAACTACCTCCATGATAATGTTACTTTACCACAAATGTGGGCCATGCTCCAGTAATACTCATAGAAATAAATACATAGAACGCCAATTAGTTCGGAATAATGTGGTCCCCCTACGGCAGATTCACCAACCTATGAGTGTGCGCAATAGAGCGCAAGTGTCGCTAGGGACGGTCTTAGGATTTTTGAGTTCCTGTTCCTGAATCTGGTATAAGTTGTCGGTAATAGTATTTGAAATATAACACAGTTTTCCTTTAATGACATATACAGTTAATCAATGATTGACTTCTTGAAAATAGAAATATTGAGTGTAGGTTTTCTGTTTTGTGCTTTCTCGCGACCAAGTCGGGAGAAATTGTGATCGTCAAAAAATTCAAATTTGATATTTTGATGGGAATTGATTCCACTCAGTCTGTGAATCAGAAAAAAACTCAATTTGTGTGTCCATCGGCTTCACGCCTAAACCGTTGAGCATATTATAGTCGAAATCCATATCAGATTGAGGAAACACTTTCTTTATGTACTCGTATTTTTGATTTTCGAAATTCTGGATATTGAAGTTGGTTTTCTACTTCTACAAATCGATTGAATAATTAATTAGTTATTAATGGAATATATAATAATAATAATGATAATAATAATAATAATAATAATAATAATAATAATAATAATAATAATAATAATAATAATAATAATAATAATAATAATAATAATAATAATAATAATAATAATAATAATAATAATAATAATAATAATAATAATAATAATAATAATAATAATAATAATAATAATAATAATAATAATAATAATAATAATAATAATAATAATAATAATAATAATAATAATAATAATAATAATAATAATAATAATACCTATACAGGAGCTTGCATCCCAAATCGTCCGTTCCTCGATTATATCTCCACCGACAACAAGGAGGACGAGGACTTTTGAGTTTGGAGTGTCTTCACAACAGAATGGTATTGGATGGAGCATGTAAAGTAATCAGGAGTTTGGACCCCCTTCTCTGCATGGTCCGTGACCATGAAAACGCAGGGATTGGAGCGTTCCTCTTTAAGGCAGCAGCTCGTGCGGCTGATGAACTCGGTCTCAGTTTCGACACCAAACGGCGTGATCCGAACTCTGTCACAGAGTTGGCACCCGTTCGGCAAAAAGCCCATGTAAAGGCCGCAGAAAATGCAGCTCTTCTGCAGCTGCATAGGGATAAGCCTTTGCATGGGGTCTTCTTCAGAAACGTTGAAGACCTTGGCTTATCCAAGAACTCGACCTACGCCTTCCTTAGGTCAAGTGGGCTGAAGTCGGAGACCGAGGGATTCATAATGGCCTGCCAAGATGGTGTCTTCAACACCTTGGTCTACCGAAGCCACGTGATGGGTATAGAGGTCCCTGATATTAGATGCAGGGCCTGCCGTCAGGCGCCTGAGACCATTATGCATTTGCTGTCAGCATGTCCAGCATATGCGGTCTCAGCCTATATCCACAGACATAACGCGGCTCTACGAGTGTTATATTACCACCTACGACACTCGTACGGTATAGACGAGACACCAGTGTTGCCTTACGCTCCGGGGGATATTGAGTCCGTGGTGGAGAATGAGAAGTGCCGAATCTACTGGAACTACTCATTTCCCACCCTCAGGCAAATACAGGCCAATAAGCCTGATGTAGTACTCCTCGACCATGGAAGTAAGACGATATTCGTCATTGAGTTTTCGGCTCCTGGCGAAACGAATATCGTCCGAAAGGAGGAGGAGAAACGGACGAAATATCGAGATTTACTCTTCGAACTCCGCAGGCTCTATCCAGACCATTCTGTAAAAATGGTTGTTCTGATAATAGGGTCCCTTGGCGGTGTGATGGATTCATTACTCTCGAACTTAAAAATCATACCGGCATGTAGAAAGATGTCAGAAATCATAGCCGGAAGAATGCAGAAGGCTGTCATCCTCGGTTCATTACGTCTGCTCAGGGCACACGATTCCCGGACCCAATAGCTGCTTACCCCATAGTTTGGGGAGTGGTTATTGGGGTAATGATGTTGCCAGCGCGCCCTCCGAATGTATCGGAGCATCGGAGACAGGGTCCGACTGGAGGATTTTAATTCAAATCAGAAATAATAATAATAATAATAATAATAATAATAATAATAATAATAATAATAATAATAATGTAGACACTCCAGCCCTAGCGCAGTTCGAAGCTTACTGCAGGACGCTTCGGCAGCATGAGCACAATGATCTGCGCAATCCGATAACCACGGAAGAAGTTCGAAGGGCCCTAAAAGGTTCTGAGAATTTCGCTGCTCCAGGCCCTGATGGGTTGAATAATTATTGGTGGAAAAAGTTTCCAACAACCCACCGCCATCTGGCTAGAGTTTTTAACTCATGGCTAGATGGGGAGCAGCAGATTCCGGAGTGGTTTGTCGAGGGGCGAACCGTGCTCATCCCCAAAAACGGAGATTTGTCTGATCCAAAGAATTACAGGCCGATAACATGCTTGAATGCGTGTTATAAGTTGTTTACACGCATCTTATACACGCGCATTCTCTCCGCAGTTGATCCGGTGTACGAACGGATATATGAGCAAAGAAGGTCAAAGAAAGGGGTCGCCGGCTGCAAGGAGAACCTGCTCATCGATAGATGTATCACGCAGGACTCCGTGCAGTATAAGCGTAACCTTTCGATGGCCTGGATCGATTACCGCAAGGCATTTGATACAACATCGCATGAGTTAATCATGCATTTGCTCAGATGTCTTGAGGTACCCGATCAAATAGTGGGATGTATTGGACAACTGATGCCACTCTGGAGGACTCGCTTCACCATAAGATCTGGTAGAGACACAGTCCAAACAGAGCAGGTCATCATTAGAAGAGGCGTGTTTCAGGGAGACTCCCTCAGCCCTCTTCTCTTCTGCATCTCACTATTGCCATTGTCCGTTGTACTTAGGAATACCCGTGGGTACAACTGCGGCACCCCCAGCAACCGGAGGCATAAAGTCACCCATTTGTTCTACATGGACCTAAAATTATATGCCTCTGGAGAAAGGGACCTACATCAGTCCCTTAGGGTGGTGGAAGAGTACACGCATGCTATCGGAATGGAATTTGGGATCGACAAATGTGCCACGGTTCATCTTAAAAGAGGACGATGCGAGGAATACGGAGAGGATGTCCAGCTCGTAGACGGAAGCATCCTACATCATCTGGATGCCGGAGAGACGTATACTTACCTAGGGGTGGAGCAACGCCACTCCCAAGAGGTATTCACAGTTAAGAACTCTCTCCGCGGCAAGTATCAGCACAAACTCCGACAGATCTGGTCATCAGAACTGTCGGGGAAGAACAAAGTTGCTGCAACCAAGATGCTTGCCGTTCCGATCCTTCTCTACTCTTTCGGAGTAATGAAGTGGACTAAGGAAGAGCTGCGACAACTCGACGTTAAAACTCGCAAAGTGATGCATCTCAATAGGTGCTTGCATCCTAAATCGTCCGTTCCACGGTTATACTTTCCCAGACAACGGGGAGGCCGTGGACTTTTGAGTTTGGAGTGTTTGCATAACAGAATGGTTCTGGATGGGGCCTGTAAAGTCATCCGGAGTTCAGATCCCCTTCTCTGCATGGTCCGCGACCATGAAAAAGCAGGGATTGGAGCATTTCTTTTTAAGGCAGCAACCCGTGCGGCCGATGAACTCGGTCTCGTATTCGACACTGAACGGGCTAACCCAAACTCTGTCACCGAGTTGGGACCCGTTCAGCAAAAAGCTCACATCAAAGCTGCGGAGACAGAGGTCCTGCTACAGCTACATATGGATAAGCCAATGTATGGTGTTCTTTCACAACATCGAAGACATTGGCTTATCCAAAAGCTTGACCTTTGCCTTCCTCAGGTCGAGTGAGCTAAAGTCGGAGACCGAGGGATTCATAATGGCTTGCCAGGATGGTGTCTTCAACACCCTTGTCTACCGTAGTCGCGTGATGGGTATAGACGTCCCTGACACCCGATGCAGGGCATGTCGTGGGGCACCTGAGACCGTAATGCATCTGCTATCAGCATGCCCATGTTATGCGGTCTCAGCCTATATCCACAGGCATAACGCGGATCTACGAGTGTTGTACTACCATCTACGACACTCGTACGGTATAGACGAGACACCGGTGTTGCCTTATGTTCCGGGGGATATTTAGTCCGTGGTGGAGAATGAGAGGTGCCGAATCTATTGGAACTACTCATTCCCCACCCTCACGCAAATACAAGCCAATAAGCCTGATGTTGTCCTCCTCGACCACCAAAGTAAAACGATATTCGTCGTGGAGTTTTCCGCTACAGGCGAAATGAATATCGTTCGAAAAGAGGAGGAAAAACGGACTAAATATCGAGATCTTCTCTTTGAACTCCGCAGGTTGTATCCGGACCATTCTGTCAAAATGGTGGTTCTGATCATAGGAGTCCTTGGTGGAATGATGGACACACTGCTCTCCAATTTGAAGATAATACCTGCTTGCCGTAATATGGCAGAAATTTTAGCAGCACGAATGCAGAAGGCCGTTATTCTTGGTTCGCTCCGTCTACTCAGGGCACACGATTCTCGGACCCAATAATCACTCACCCTACGGACGTAGGGAGTGGTTGTTGGGGTTAACGACACCAGCGCGCCCTCCGGATGGGTCGGAGCACCGGAGTCAGGGCCTGACTGGTACACTCCTAAGGAGAACAAAATAATAATAATAATAATAATAATAATAATAATAATAATAATAATAATAATAATAATAATAATAATAATAATAATAATAATAATAATAATAATAATAATAATAATAATAATAATAATAATAATAATAATAATAATAATAATAATAATAATAATAATAATAATAATAATAATAATAATAATAATAATAATAATAATAATAATAATAATAATAATAATAATAATAATAATAATAATAATAATAATAATAATAATAATAATAATAATAATAATAATAATAATAATAATACTCTCTCCGCGGCAAGTATCAGCACAAACTCCGACAGATCTGGTCATCAGAACTGTCGGGGAAGAACAAAGTTGCTGCAACCAATATGCTTGCCGTTCCGATCCTTCTCTACTCTTTCGGAGTAATGAAGTGGACTAAGGAAGAGCTGCGACAACTCGACTTTAAAACTCGCAAAGTGATGCATCTCAATAGGTGCTTGCATCCTAAATCGTCCGTTCCACGGTGATACTTTCCCAGACAACGGGGAGGCCGTGGACTTTTGAGTTTGGAGTGTATGCATAACAGAATGGTTCTGGATGGGGCCTGTAAAGTCATCAGGAGTTCAGATCCCCTTCTCTGCATGGTCCGCGACCATGAAAAAGCAGGGATTGGAGCATTTCTTTTTAAGGCAGCAACCCGTGCGGCCGATGAACTCGGTCTCGTATTCGACACTGAACGGGCTAACCCAAACTCTGTCATCGAGTTGGGACCCGTTCAGCAAAAAGCTCACATCAAAGCTGCGGAGACAGAGGTCATGCTACAGCTACATATGGATAAGCCAATGCATGGTGTCTTCTTTCACAACATCGAAGACCTTGGCTTATCCAAAAGCTTGACCTTTGCCTTCCTCAGGTCGAGTGAGCTAAAGTCGGAGACCGAGGGATTCATAATGGCCTGCCAGGATGGTGTCTTCAACACCTTCGTCTACCGTAGTCGCGTGATGGGTATAGACGTCCCTGACACCCGATGCAGGGCATGTCGTGGGGCACCTGAGACCGTAATGCATTTGCTATCAGCATGCCCATCTTATGCGGTCTCAGCCTATATCCACAGGCATAACGCGGCGCTACGAGTGTTATACTACCATCTACGACACTCGTACGGTATAGACGAGACACCGGTGTTGCCTTATGTTCCGGGGGATATTGAGTCCGTGGTGGAGAATGAGAGGTGCCGGATCTATTGGAACTACTCATTCCCCACCCTCAGGCAAATACAAGCCAATAAGCCTGATGTTGTCCTCCTCGACCACCAAAGTAGAACGATATTCGTCATGGAGTTTTCCGCTCCAGGCGAAATGAATATCGTTCGAAAAGAGGAGGAAAAACGGACTAAATATCGAGATCTTCTCTTTGAACTCCGCAGGTTATATCCGGACCATTCTGTCAAAATGGTTGTTCTGATCATAGGAGTCCTTGGTGGAATGATGGACACACTGCTCTCCAACTTGAGGATAATACCTGCTTGCCGTAATATGGCAGAAATCTTAGCAGCGCGAATGCAGAAGGCCGTTATCCTTGGTTCGCTCCGTCTACTCAGGGCACATGATTCTCGGACCCAATAGTCACTCACCCTACGGACGTAGGGAGTGGTTATTGGGGTTAACGACACCAGCGCGCCCTCCGGATGTATCGGAGCACCGGAGACAGGGCCTGACTGGTACATTCCTAACGGAAAAATAAAAAATAATAATAATAATAATAATAATAATAATAATAATAATAATAATAATAATAATAATAATAATAATAATAATAATAATTATTATTATTAAATTAAATAGACGAGACACCGGTGTTGCCTTATGCTCCGGGGGATATTGAGTCCGTGGTGGAGAATGAGAGATGCCGAATCTATTGGAACTACTCATTCCCCACCCTCAGGCAAATACAAGCCAATAAGCCTGATGTTGTCCTCCTCGACCACCAAAGTAGAACGATATTCGTCATGGAGTTTTCCGCTCCAGGCGAAATTAATATCGTTCGAAAAGAGGAGGAAAAACGGACTAAATATCGAGATCTTCTCTTTGAACTCCGCAGGTTATATCCGGACCATTCTGTCAAAATGGTGGTTCTGATCATAGGAGTCCTTGGTGGAATGATGGACACACTGCTCTCCAATTTGAAAATAATACCTGCTTGCCGTAATATGGCAGAAATCTTAGCATCAAGAATGCAGAAGGCCGTTATACTTGGTTCGCTTCGTCTACTCAGGGCACACGATTCTCGGACCCAATAATCACTCACCCTACGGATGTAGGGAGTGGTTATTGGGGTTAACGACACCAGCGCGCCCTCCGGATGGGTCGGAGCACCGGAGACAGGGCCTGACTGGTACACTCCTAAGGAGAAAAAAAATAATAATAATAATAATAATAATAATAATAAACCCTAACACTCGGTTCCAAATAATCGGGGAAGAGGCCCCCACAACCGACCCCCTCGGATTAGGGGTCAAAGGCAAGGTGGTGGGGCCAACAACGATGATTTGCCAGCTGACGACTTACGCTATGAAAACGGACGTTTTGAGTGGACGGATAAATTAAGGGACGCTCTTATGCATTCCTCCTCATATTTTTGACATAGTTTAATGTATGAGAAGAAAATTATTAAATTATAGACCAGAATTTTGAATCATTTGATGGCTTTCGTTTTAATTTCTCTCAATGGTCAAGATCTCCCCGAAAACGTCGTCGTCGCTCTTCAACTCCACAGCCCACAAAAATTCACATTGGCCGCCTTACAAGAACCATAATAAAGATCACATCATGGAAATATTTGGTACCTACGGAACCATCAAGCATGTAGAATTTCCCAAAGACCACACTCATCTCCACTTAGGCCGACTGTACTGTTACGTTGAATACGCAACTGCTGACGAAGCCGAGAATGCCATGAAGCACATGGATGGAGGACAAATAGATGGACAAGAAATAACAGCAGCTCGTGTGCTGATTCCAAAACCACGACCGTTACCTCCAAGGAGATCATCGCCTCCAATGCATATTAGAAGACCCCCACTGCACAGGAAGACCCCGCCAAGATTTAGGCGAAGATCTATGAGACCTATGAGAAGAAGTCCTCCCAGACGAAGACCTCACTCTAGGGAGAAGGAAACATTCTAGGTCAAGTTCCAGCAGTTCTCGATGAGTTTATTTTCTTGAATTATATCTTGTATTCACTAAGCATTGCAGTTGAAATAACAGTTTTATAGAGTCAAATTGATATGAATAAATGTCTTAAAAGTAGTTTCCTCAATTATTTTAATACAGTAATTTGCCAATTACTATTTACTATCGATACATACTTATTTTAAACTATTGTTAATAATGACAAATTCTAATTATCTTTAGAACTTAACTAAATATATTGTCACTATATTTTAGTAATCTTAAGCGAGAATCAGAAATCACTTTATCCTTCAAATCTGGATATGAATTTATCACAGCAAGAAAGTCTATTCTCCTCAGCCTAAACAGTTCACAGGGAGTAACTGCTACAATTGTTGCAGATGCAGTTTCATTGAATACCAAACCCATTTCACCAAAGTTGTCTCCATCTTCCAAATGGTAAACCTAGACATAAAATATGTTTTTAATTTGGAAATATATTATTTTTTATTTGAATCAAAATTTATGATACTTCAAGTTTGGTTATAATTTAATGAGAAAATTCCCCCAGTATAAGTAGTAACATAGTTCTCGGGCCAATAATAAAAAAAAATTATACAAGATTGTAAAATAGGACTTCTTTGCATGAGCGTGAAGTTTGTTGAACAAAACACGAAAGTACAAAAAAAGCTCTATATAGTTAGACAGTTGCCTGTATGATTTACTGACAGGTAAAGTAACCGTCTGCTGGGCATGAAATATCGTTCTTAGTGTTGCCCCCAATCGCCTGGATGTAGTTTTCGAATTTCTCCAGGTCAAGGTCGAAGAGGATGGGCGTTTGAAAACCAGTCAGTTTGTGACTGATCCGGAAACCGTCTGCTGGTTTTATATTTTTATAAGTAGGTATATGATTATTTATATATGTTTGACCCTTGAACGAGGTCAAGATCCAGAGTTATGCCCAAAAATCCGCGATTTTCGAGAGTCGCCCATTATGACTGTAACATGAGTGAGGTGACAAGTTCGGAAACCGCTCAAAACCATTTGGATTGTGTTGAGGCTTACGAGAGGTATGAGAAAATGCTTCCAGCAGACAAGCAGCTGATCAAGGGCCATTTTGGCAGCTCTTTGAAATGACCGAAAAATCGCCAAATTCTACATATTTTGATATAAATAAAAAAATAAGTCATGAAAATGTCTGCTGCTCAGTATATTTTTTCTTTATGTCGAGTTGGACAACATGCAAAAATGCTCAGGGACTATCCAACAACTAGAATGTCCCAAAAATTTTGTTGAACTAAATTTTGCATATTTTTCTTAAGAGGGCTCTATACCCGTTTTAAATGATTTTCGTTCTAGTGTACACATTTTGTAACCAATTTTGTTGCAACTTTCACTGTTCACTTCGAAAAAAATATGTTTTCCGGGAAAATGGTTAGTTGTTTTTGTTTAATTTCGGAAGGAATAACCATATTCATATGCTTCAGTATAATGATCATTGAATTTCCCGGAACTGTACATTTGAATAATGGTCACTGATTTTCCATAGTGCAGCAATCAATAGAGCATAAACTGAGTTGAGTTTTTAACAAAAATACTAGTAGGAAACCGACTATTACATCACATCTGCATCTTCGTGATGAAAAACTATGAGGTGCCGTTTGGGTAAAAAGTGTTTTTGCAAATATGTAAAATTTTGTGTCAATATATTTATTAGTTGAAGCAATATTTTTATTTTGCTTTCTGATATACAGGGTGTTATTTAAGTACCTAGCCAAACTCAATGGGGTGATTCTTTGAGTGATTCTAAGACGAAAAGTTCATATGAACATATGTCCGGTAATGCTTCGTTTTCAAGATACAGGGTGTCAAAATTTTTAAAAGAAATCGTTTTTGTCGTAAATATCTTAATAACCCTTCAATCGATTTTATTGAAATTTGGCAGTGTTATTGAAGGTCGTAAAGGGCGAATTTAACCCTAACTATATCAAAATGATCATTTCCAGTGGCGTCCCGGAAGGCACTGTAACCAATATTTTTGACAGAAAACATGTGCGCCACTGATTTTTTGCATTTTTTGTATTTGTTTCACATTGAGCAACTGAAATTACAACTTTTTTATATCTAGATTTTTTTTCGTATCTTGCTTTGTTTTTGAGAAAAAACATAAAAATCACTTCATTGCACGTCCCTGGCACAACACAATAAAAAATTGTTTTTATAGGGTTTTTAATGATTACAGGTGAATCTGTCATGCTTAAAAATTGTTTGTTTCATTTGGCCAGTGCGTGCATAGTGGTAACGCCGGAAATGCCAAAGCAACATCAAACAAGAAACACCCTTTATTAAAACCACACTGAAACAAAAATGGTACCTAGGCAATTTGTTTCTGTAAGAATACATTCAATAATAACTAACACAAAACTTACAATAGTTGCTCAAAATGTCCTCCTTCAACTTCAATGCAAGCATTAACTCGTCTTAACATCGATTCCCGAACACGTTGAAATATTTCCGGCGTATGTCTTATCTGATCACAAGAATCCCGTATTCGTTGGATTAATTCTTCTTCAGTGTTGACTGGAGTTTTATAAACGAGGGACTTCAGATGTCCCCAAAGGAAGAAATCCAAGGGATTTAAATACGGTGACCTGGGCGGCCATGTCTGTGGACCTGCGCGACCGATCCAGTTTTCTCCATAAGTTTCATCCAGAAATTGACGTGCTACTATGCTGAAGTGAGGTGGAGCCCCATCGTGCATGAACCACATTGCTCCTCTTACTGCCAGTGGGACATTTTCTAGTAGTACAGGTAATACAAATTCCAAAAAATGACGATACTCTTGACCATTTAATCTCGGGGGTAAAAACTGAGGTCCAATGAGATAATCGCCAACAATACCAACCCAGACATTCACGGAAAACTGCTGTTCATAATTATTTTCTATAACCGCATGGGGATTTTCTTCTGCCCAGACATGGTTGTTATGAAAGTTCATAATTGAATTGTGGGAAAAACACGCTTCATCGGTAAATAATATACTGGATAAAAATGTCGGAGATGCAACCTGTTGTTGCAAAAGCCACGTAGTATAAACAACTCGCTTGGGAAAATCCGTAGGAAATAACGCTTGAACACGCTGTATGTGGTAAGGATACAGAAATCTTCCATACAGTAAAGTGAGAAATGTTCAATTGTTGTGCAATTTTGCGTGTGCTTGTATCGGGGCAACGCTCAACTTCATGTAAAACTTCTTCCTCCAGCGCCACTGTTCTTACCGTTGCAGGTCTCCCAATAAGAGCAGCCGACCTTTGAAAGGTGCCTGATTCGCACAGCCTTTCATGTATTCTCACAAATGTTTGCCTATTTGGAACATTTCGATGAGGATATCTTTCTTGATAAATGCGTCTAGCCGCTCTGGAATTGCCTTGGGCCATTCCATAGACAAAATGCATATCGGCCATTTCCGAGTTTGTAAACCGAACCATTTTCAGATATCAGTAGCAAATTTTATATCTCAAAACTCTTGAAAACACTTCAAATAATTACTATCAAATAATTACGTATGTACCGTTTCAATTTGTGACAATTATGAAGTTAAATTTGTTTGAACATTTGTTGTTCCTTCCATGGCCCTCTTACTTTAGTTTCAAAACACTGCAGTACTACATAACAACATTATTTGTTTCATCGAAAACAGGTAATATGAGCGAAAAAAATTAAAAGATGACTTCCATGTAATATTAATTGTTTAATCAAGAATAAAAATGTCTTTATTGCATGTCCATGGACAACAATGAGACCATTTTGCAGCACGAGCCGAAGCCAAGAGCCGAAGGCAAGTGCTGCAATTAATACATACATTTTTTTTTTCATTGCATCAATTTTGATAGAAAATTCTAAGACTAGAATAGAGTATTGATATGAAAAATATTAGTAAGACCCCAGTTTTTGATGGTTTAATAGTTGAAATGTTTTATTGTGCAATGAAGTGATTTTTATGTTTTTTCTCAAAAACAAAGCAAGATACGAAAAAAATTCTAGATATAAAAAAGTTGTAATTTCAGTTGCTCAATGTGAAACAAATACAAAAATTGCACAAAAATCAGTGGCGCACATGTTTTCTGTCAAAAATATTGGTTACAGTGCCTTCCGGGACGCCACTGGACATGATAATTTTGATATAGTTAGGGTTACATTCGCCCTTTACGACCTTCAATAACACTGCCAAATTTCAATAAAATCGGTTGAAGGGTTATTAAGATATTTACGACAAAAACGATTTCTTTTAAAAATTTTGACACCCTGTATCTTGAAAACGAAGCATTACCGGACCTATGTTTATATGACCTTTTCGTCTTAGAATCACTCAAAGAATCACCCCTTTAAGTTTGGCCACGTACTTAAATAACACCCTGTATTTATTTTCTGCCATGCACAATATATTTAAATTTCAAGCTTTGCAAATATATTAAAACGTAAATGCCCATATATTTATAAATTCGATCTATTTTATGTCATCAAGAGATGGTGCTGCCGACGCGATTCAATACACCCTTTGATTTTTTCAGTTCTAAGGTATTTGAGTTTGAATAATCCAATGATTATTCAACAAAACTAATGAGGAAGTATTCTGAGAATATTTTCTGGTGGATGCGATATCATTCGGCAGCTATATTCTCGAGAGTGTAATAAATCGCGTAGGTAGCGCCATCTCTTGACAACATGAAATAGATCGAATTTATAAATATATGGGAATTCACGTTTTTATATATTTGGAACGCTTGAAACGTAAATATATTGCGTTTGATCAAAAATAAATACATCGGAAAGCAAAATTAAAAATATTGCCACAACTAATAAATATATTGACACAAAATTTTATATATTTACAAAACACTTTTTACCCAAACGGCGCCTCATAAAAAACCTTGACAGTCTCTTGTAATGTGTTCTTTTCAAGAAGCTTGACTAACTTCAACTTTTCTTGGCATTAGAATGCGCACTGATTGCATGTAGGAAGAGGATATACTGTTTGACAGCAGACGATATGTTGAAGTTCTTGGGAGAGTAGAATGTGTTCTGAGAGGTTCCCTTTCCAGGTTTCATGGCGTAATTGTTGGATGCATTTGGTGCTCTGGCGGTTAATAGGATCAATAAATCGGTGTCCTCAGCGATTATGATGACCGTCGCGAAGTTACCTGCCAATCCAATAGCAGTGTTGACAATAAGGGTGTCAGCATCCTCAACACTTTGCCTTACTTCAAACCCATGCTTTAGCAATTCGTCACGCATCTTGGAAATAAGCCTTTTTTTGTTATTGTCGTTGAAGAGAAATTGTTCATTTGGCATGGATAGATTAGACCAAGCTATAGAGGTTTTTTCCACACAAAATAAAAGACGCAAACGGCCTATAGTACTTTTTATAGGATAGTTTGCCGGTTTTCGCGCCAGCAAAATCGCTTTGTGGAATTTTTTAAACAAGAAATAGTGAAAAAAATTTCAACTTTTTTGGTTTTTTGGAAATATCTCAAAGATTATTCAAGGAATCGTTTTACAGTCGATGGAACTTTTGTAGAGTTTTATAAAACCTACAAAAGGGTTTTTCATACGCCCAGATCAGTGTATTTTTCACTGAGAAAATCCGGAAAAACCTCGAAAAAGAGACCATTTTTCAAAAATTCATAATTTTTATAAATCTGAAGATGGATAAATAATATTGCAGAAACTGATAGATAAAAACTTGTGGTTCAACTGTGCGCAGGATGGTTTCTGTCTGATATGCAGTTTTTCACAATCGCGTTATAAACAGTTTGAGGGCCAATATTTCTAAATGCGCCGATTTAAGGGAAAACATCTTATTCAAATTCTGTAAACGGCATATGGAAGGAGAGATCAATATCTATAATTTGTATATTTCGGATTTTCACCCGCAAGGTGGAAAATGTGTTGAAAATGTCACTGAAATTTACTCTTAATGCATCAAAGTGCACCCGAAGTCGCCCGAACTCAACTCATATTAACTTCAGTTCGACTTCGGGTGACTTCGGACGCACTTTGAAGCGTTTTGATTAACTTTCTGTGATATTTTCAACACATTTCCCATCTCTCAGGTGAAAATCCAAAATATACAAATTGTAGATATTGATCTCTACTCCCAGATGCCGTTTACAGAATTTGAATACGACGATTTCCCTTAAATCGGCGCATCTTGCAAGATGTGCCCTTAAATTGTTTATAATGCGATTGTGCAAAAACTACACATCGGACAGAAAACATCTTGCGCACAGTTGAACCACATGTTATCATCTACCAGTTTCTGCAATATCGTTTGTCCAGCTTCAGATTTATAAAAATTATGAATTTTTGAAAAATGGTCTCTTTTTCGAGGATTTTCCGGATTTTCTCAGTGAAAAAGACACCGATTCGGTCTTATAAAAAACTGTTTTGTAGGTTTTATAATTCTCTACAAAAGTGCTATTGACTTTAAAACGATTCTTTCAATACTTTTTGAGATATTCGCAAAAAAACAAAAAAGTTGTAATTTTTTTCACTATTTCTTGTTTAAAAAATTCCACAAAGCGATTTTGCTGGCGCGAAAACCGGGGTTTTTATTAACGAACTATCCTATAAAAAGTAGTATAGGCCGTTTGCGTCTTTTATTTTGTGTGAAAAGAGCCTCTTATTTTTATCTACAGCTTGGCCTAGATCGTTTCAGTGAACACCACATTTGCAGAAGAGTACAAGGATGTATTGATATCTAGTTAGCCTAGACCAGTTCCCTGCATAAACAAAATATTGCGTTACCATAGCAACGAACAATAACGTATTGGAAGTGTCAGTGTAAAGTTTGACGTCAAAAAAGTAAACCAGGTTAGGCAATAAATTAAAAGAAAATATATGTCTACTGAAATTGTGAAAATCGAAAAATTGGAGTATCGAGCCATCATCAAGTACCTGTATTTAAAAGGTTTAAGAGGTAAGCAGATTTACGAAGATATGCTTGATACCCTTGCTGATCAATGTCCTTCGTATGCGACCGTGAAAAATTGGACTGCAAGCTTCAAAAGAGGTAAATTTTTCATTGAAGATGATAGCCGATCGGGAAGGCCAGTTTCTGTGTCAGTCCCCGAAAATATCGATGCAGTTCATGACATGATTTTAACAGACCGTCAAATTGGGCTAAAACGGATATCTGAAGCACTGAATATTTCATACGAACGCGCTCATCATATAGTTCACGTCAATTTGGACATGAGAAAAATTGCTGCATAATGGATCCTCAAATGTTTGAATCGTTGTATGAGGATTTCCTCATAGAACGTTTGAATGTTGACCAAAAGCGTGCAAGGGTAGTAGCATCGCGTTTGATCTGTGCTCGATTTGAAAACGATGTAGACTTCTTAAACCGAATTGTTACTATGGATGAGATTTGGGTACATTTCTACGATCCAGAAACAAAGCAACAATCGATGGAATGGCGACACTCCGGTTCTCCAAGACCTAAGAAGTTTCGTGTCCAGAAATCTGCTGGAAAAGTTCTTGCTTCAGTTTTTTGGGATTGTAATGGAGTAATCATGATTGATTTATTTGATAAGGGTGGAACAATAACTGGAGATTACTATTCGCCATTACTAACCACTCTACGGTAAAAAATTAAAGAGAAAATACGCGGAAAGCTATCCAAAGGTGTTTTGTTTTTGCAGGACAATGCCCCTGCACACAAATCTCATGTTGCCATGCAAAAAATTCGTGATTTAGGGTTTGAATTACTAGAACACCCTCCTTATTCACCAGATTTGACTCCGTCCGACTATCATCTCTTTCCTCAACTGAAAAAAAGTTTAAAAGGTCGTAAATTTTCTTCCAACGAGGAGGTAATAAAAGCTGTGGAGGTCTGGTTTGCAGAGCAAGAAGAAACATTTTTTTTGAAAGGTCTAGAGACGTTGCAGGTTCGCTGTAATAAATGTATCCAATTAAGAGGAGAATATGTTGAGTAATAAAATATTTTGACATTGAAATTTTGTTTGGTTCTATAGTAGGCTAAGAATTTTTCAATATATCCTCGTATTTGCTTTTACGGCGAAGCTGCTCAGCTGATTTGGTACTCTTTACTGATGCCGCATCGTTACCATGATGGTTGTAATTGCCATTGTTTATTGCTGCTTCTTGCAACTGTTTATTTTTTTGCGTGCGTCTAATTTGAGTCTGAGCGTGTTTTTCGGAGTTGAATGCGATTCGGATAATCGTCGATCCGGATAGTAGGAGTTCGGATAATCGGAGTTCTACTGTATCTTTATAACGTGAAATTTTATTCTCTACAGCCTTTATTCCATGTTTTTTTTTCAATAGGAGTATCTGTTATCCAGATATGTCGTCTTGGAAAGCCGCAAAATGTTAGTTTGCACCGATCTACGAAATTTTCTTTATTTTCAACATTCGATTTCAGCTATACCACTAAACCGTATTTGATTGTTTCAAATGTCATTTGATGCAGAATTTAATCCTCTGCATTATTGAATGGAATGATGTTTTTCGTACTTCCGGGCCTAAAGTGACAACTTCACTCCCTTGTGACAGGTACTAAAGTGTCACATTTAATCCCTCCGGGATTAAATATTGACGAAACTCCCGGAACGATTAAATCACAAACAAACGAATTTAAGGGATATTTTATTGAAAAATATAATTAATTAGAATGGTAATTAACGTTAATATTCAAATTAATATTGTGACAGTTCGTCATATTGACCAGTCTTTCCTGGGTTAATGCAGCAGGTAACTGACGAGTAACAGATAGGTCCTTTTCATATTGAACTGGTGTTTGTTTCGAAGATCCTTTGGAAACAGGAAGCGAGAATGAGGACTGTGGCATAACTATAGTGGACGAATCGGCGACTTGACCAAATATTTTATCTGAAATTTTTTGTTTATTTTTAATAGACGATTCAATATATCCCTCGGCCACGTTGGAGGATTTCCATCCTCCATGTCTCTTCAGCACGTCTATTGTTGCTCCCGAATCAGCTAACAAAGACGCAGATGTGCGTCTAAAACAATGTCCCGTATAAGACGTCGCATTTTCTAATTTCAAGAAAGCTGCTATTTGCCGTGGAAATGTACCAAACATGTTTTTTCCTACTACTCGCGTAGTACATTCTTTGTTGATGTATTGAACAAAAAATTTTGAATGAGTTGTCCCTGTCTTTCGCAATGCCACATATTTCCTAAATATCGCCACAAAACTGATGGCACTGTTTTCTGAATTTTTGATCACAAAATTTCGGTCAATTTTATTTTTGGTGTTTCTAATCGCAATTAGGAAGGAATCGCCCAAATCTCTCACATCGTCGATTTCTAAATCAACCAACTCTTTTCCACGACAAGCTCCCGCAACGCCCAAAATAAGTGCAACCTACAAAAAAATTGATTTCTTAAAATTTCTGAATATAAACAAATTTCCAAATTTACCTTAAGCATTAAATATTTATCATCCGGAGCCTCCCGTAAGAACTGATCTACCTGCTCAGACGTGAGAATTCTTGACTTCTTTGGCTTAAATCCCTCATTTCTTCTCTTCAAAAAAGCTAATAATTTTGGAAATTTACTTATATCAATATCTTCTCTAATGTTAATAACCGATTTCAGCATTGAGTAATGTGCCCAGAGAGTTGAGGCACAAACCGCTTTTGATTTATCATCGAAGTAGACTAACAGCGCATTTTCAGTAGGTTGTCTCACATTTTTTAAGCGGCACCACTTTTTAAAAGCATCGTACTGCTGCTCGTATAGTTTTCTAGATTTCGGTGGTAACAATTCTTCACCTACTTCGGCTGCTCTTTTATCAATATCAGATACACCTTCTTCACTCATGATACCAATAATTATCAATAACAATGTTTCTTTACAATGACACTAGTAATGACAATGTTTCTAAATTATAACTGTCACAACGCAATGTTACTATGGTAACTTATTTTAAAGACAGTTTATTAAATGAGTTGAAGAGAGAAAAAACTGATTGAAATTATTGAAATAATTAATAAAATCATACCGGAAGTACGAAAAGTATCGTATATACCTTGCGACTGAAGTACATTTAATCCTTCAGGTAAATTATGGCCCTCCCTGCGGTCGGGCCATAAACTTTACCTTCAGGATTAAATGTACTACTTCAGTCCCGCGGTATATAATGTACTATTACGTCCAACGCACCGTTTTCCAGCTACAAGCAAAATACTTAAAAAATTGCAAACATTTGACGGTTTTTGTTACCAAAAGTCAAGCTCACCTCCTGGGATTGTGCAAACTTAGATTACACGCATTTAGGACTGAATAAAGGAATTAAAATGATTTCCAGCGTGCTGAAAATTAATTCCTCAAAATATATCAATTGGGTTGGTCTATTTAAACAGGAGAGCCGTATGCAATATCTCCAATAAGAATTTTCGTTGTCATTAGACGATTATATTGTTGATCATGTTTTGTATACTGGTGTATTTATAAGGCGCAGGATGCCATTTGATCAAAATGAGGCAATGTTTTGTTGGGTAGTGATAATATTTGTTGCTCATATCATAACTTCCCTGCTTCTACTAGATTAACTGAACTGATTCGGTCAGATACTTACAATTACATTATAAACAAAATTAAAATAACCAAAGAACAAGAAAAGTAAGTTAATAGTTAGTACAAAATCACGATGAGTAAGTAAAAGTTAACCGAAATTCACTGGGAAGGTGTAATGTATATTTAATTTGATTTAAGGATAATATGAATTTGAACCAGAGACCGAAGTGAAGTTTCTATTATCATCCTTAATTACGCAGCAAAACAAATTCAACAGTGGTGATGAGTTATTTGATTTTATATAATTGATTGAGTATTTCAGCACACCTTTCTTATTTGTCATAGAAAAAATAGTGTATGCAACTTTCATGTAATGAATATTATCATATCATAACTTTTACCTCTTGCTCGTATCAAGTGATTGGGATATAGTATATTAATTAGATTGATATGCTTGTTTCATTACCTCTTTTCCCATTGCAGTATAAACAGCCACTGTTCCATAATATATGAAAAACATGTTACCAACATGTTTCCCAGCTGTCACTATAACATCGTCAGGTAGATAAATCACAGACTTGAGATGGGAAATCATTTTCAACATAACTGGTTCTGGTAGACTACTGAAGAGTTTTGAGCGCTCCATGTGCTGCTTTGTTACATGTTTCAGAATTTCCTAAGAAAGAATATATTAGATATTTCCAAACCATACACACCCTTATGATTAGTTTTGTGATCAGGTACCCGAAAGTCCTGTTTTCACACTAGATAGATGAAAACTGATGGCTGTGTCTGGGGATCAAATTTTATGACAAACTTAATGGTGAAAACCGCATATCGATATCTATAATCGTTTATGAGTTACAGCGTGTTTTTCGAAAATGTGCATTTACAAAAAGTTGCTGTAACTTTTTTCCTGTCCAAAATTCCTTGTTTCTACTGAAATATTTCCAAAGCAGTTGTTTACGTAGAATTCAATGGTGTTAGTGATTTAATTTTTCAAAATAACATTTCAATAGTTATTGATGAAAAAAAAATTAATAAGGCTCCCTGTATATTCCTGTATATTTCAATAGAGCTTAAAATTACCTTTCCAAAATATAGCACACTTGATATTTTGCTACAGTCATCTTTGAAATACAGAGCTTTTAGATTTTTTCATTAAGACTTTGAAACACACATTTTGAACAAGTAGGCTTTGGACGACGCGGCGATGAAACAAAAAGCAAATGTTTACTGGTAGCTGTCAAATTTTGATTTGAGCAGTAAAGACTGTCCTCAATTCGTGGTTTTTGTTCAATTTTTAAACACATTCGCAATGAAGTATGAGAATTATGAAAAAATGGGGGAAAATGCAGAAGCAACAAGCAATTTGTACCACGGGAGGTATCCAGAGAGAAGACATTCTTTTAGAGACATTTTCGGAAGTATGTGACACAACTTAATTGATGGTGGTCAATTTGAAAAGAAAAGACCAAAATTATATGCTTCAAATAGGGATACGGAGTTGGAAGAAATAGTCGTTTTAGGAGCTTTTGAAAATAATTCCAAAACGTCAATGCGAAATTTTAAAATATCAACAGGTCTACCGAGAACTAACGTTAAAAGCAGATTTTGAGAAAGCACAAATTCAAGCCATACAGGACCAGAAAATTTCACAAACTCAGACCAAGTGATTTAGAACGCCGTATTGATTTTTGCCAGTGGTTCCTGGAAAATTGTAACCAAGATCGTGATTTTTCGTTAAATTGTATTTGGACAGACGAAGCTCATGTAAGCCGCTACAGTTCTACAATTATTATACTTACTTGAGCAAAACAAAATCCTCATTCAATTGTGGAGCAGAGAAGTCAAGCCAGATTTGGATTTAGTGTGTGGGCAGGTGCTTTCAGGGGTAGAATTATCGGTCCGTTCATTTATAATGGCAGTCTCACATCTCAGAGAAATTTTAAGGCAAAATATTGAACCCCTTGTTGGTGAATTGCCACTAATGGAGCTCAGGAAAATATAATTTCAACAAGACGGGGCTTCCACTCACAACTCTGCAATTGTCAAAAATATTTTGGATGCAAATTTTGGTGATAATTGGATAGCCAACCAAGGACCCAACTGTTGGCCGCCCAGGTCACCGGACCTAACGCATATGGACTTTTACCTCTGGAGAAGGTTGAAAGATCTTATTTTTAAATTGCCAACCAACTGTAGATACGAATTGGAAGCGGCAGTGATGCAAAGTTTTGCTTCTCCCACTCCCATTGAACTAATTATTTCGGCAAAAAGCGTTCAGAAAAGGTGTCGCCTGTGTGTAGGAGAAGCTGATAGATATTTCGAACACCTCCTGTGAAGAAATATATTTCATTGTTTGCTCTTTATCATTATTATCACTATTGTTGGAGTTTCATTTATTAGTAGTAAATATAATATAAATTGTTATCAGTTTTATTGAAACTATGAGTTTTAATTACTGCGGTGAAAAGCTTTCTCAACATTTGATAGCTACTAGCGAACAATTGCTTTTTGTTTCATCGCCGCGTCGTCCAAAGCCTACTTGTTCAAAATGTGTGTTTCAAAGACTAGATGAAAAAATCTAAATGTTCTGTATTTCAAAGATGACTCTAGCAAACTATCAAGTGTGCTATATTTTTGGAAAGGTAATTTCAACTTTCAAGTTCTATCGAAATATACGAGGTGTCTCATTGATTTTTTTCCATCAATAACTATCGAAATGTTATTTGAAAAAATAAATCGCTTACACCATTGAATTCTACGCAAAAAATTTTCGACAGGAAATAAGTTACAGCAACTTTTCGTAAATGCACATTTTCGAAAAACACGCTGTAACTCATAAACGATGATAGATATCGATAGGCGGTTTTCACCATTAGGTTTGTCATAAAATTTGATCCTCAGACACAGCCATCAGTTTTCATTTATGTAGTGTGAAAACAGGACTTTCTCTTTAAAATTGTCCAATTCGGCACACCCTGTACATAGAATCGAACGTCCTCTAGAAGCCTGTGCTTGTTTGAAATCGATACATCGAACCGTCCCAAATATGATCTCTTAATCCCCATCAGCATCTCATAATAACAAAGAGCTGAATTTGAAATGTGAATCGCCTGTTTCTGAGACAGGATCAATAGCGTAGTGATCTAACGCACATGGCCGGATAGCATGAGATCCCGGGTTCGAATCCCAGTTGATTCACATTTTTTAATTCAGTTCTGACGTTCATTTTCCCGTCTGCTACGCCATAAACTTATTTTCGAATTTAACTTAATAGAGCAAGATCCCAGGGCCGTCAGTCGTTACTTATTTTTAAACGAACGAAATGTATACGATTGAGTAGTGTTATGGTGGATTTATGCAGCAGTCATAAGTCATACGTTTTAAGTCATAAGGAAGAATATTCGTCAATGATTGGTTGGTCCGTTTATTCCAACCAATAACTGACGAATATTCTTCCTTAGGACTTGAAACTTATGAGTGCTGCATAAATCCACCATTAGTATGTACTATGTTCGCATGCCTACCTACTAGCTTGTCCAGATGACCATTCTTCAGATATTAGGGAATCAAGGTACGTAAAAACACTGCTCACTTAGTTGAATTGCCAGTCTAAAGAATTATTTCTATAACCCATGGTGGATCAGTGGACAGAGTATCTAGCTACCACCCCGGAGCTCCGAGTTCAAATCTCGTCTGCAACAATTTTTTTCCTTTTTTTTTTTAAACCAGCAGAAGCATCACACTAGGGTTAGCCATCTCGGTTGGAAACGGCTTCGACTCTGGGAGGATTTTTGTTCAAGAAGAAATTTAAAAGAAAACAGAATTTTGGTAAATGAAAGATTTTGTTGAGATTTCCTCATGAGTAAAATCCCAGGGCCTTCAGACATATGTATCTTATTTTTGAAAAGATGAAGACTTGCTTGTGGCATTCGCTCTGTGACACCTGGGCAGGTACCAGGTGAGAAAGGTAACTAAAAATAAGAGTTACTTAACTTAAATTTGTGTGGCTGATTTTTATATATAATTTGTTGAATATCACTCTGAAGTAATTTGTGGAGCTTTAAAGCGCTTGACAAAAGTTCTGGTCTATGGAAAGCGTCTGACACTTTTGAAATTACTTAAGAGTGATATTCTACAAAATGTATACTTATAAAAATCAGCCATACAAATTCCAGTTAGGTACCTGCCCAGGTGTCACAGAGCGAACTCCACAAGCACGCAGGTATGGAAAGTACATGAGACACCACTCAGAACCTAAGTATTCATCTTTTCAAAAATAATTTAGGTCTGAAGGCCCTGGGATTTTACTCATTAGGAAATCTTAACAAAATCTTTTATTTACCAAAATTCTGTATTCTTTTAAATTTCTTTTTGAACAAAAATCCTCCCAGAGTCGAAGCCGTTTCCAACCGAGATGGCTAACCCTAGTGTGATGCGTCTGCTGGGTTGTTGCTGGGTTGTTGACGAGATTTGAACTCGGAGCTCCGGGGTGGTAGCTAGTTACTCTGTCCACTAACCCACCATGGGTTACAGAAGTATATAGGTAGACTGGCAATTGAACTGAGTATTGTTTTTACGTACCCTGATTCCCTAATATCTGAAGAATGGTCATCTGGACAAGCTAGTAGGTAGGCATGCGAACATAGTACATACTAACACCACTCAATCGTACACATTTCGTTCGTTTAAAAATAAGTAATGTCTGACGGCCCTGGGATCTTGAACTATAACTACAGATGTAAAACTAGTTAATTACTAATTTATTACTTTGACTGCTCATTCGAAAAGTTAACAAGGTAAAAATCATATGTTAATAAGATATACAGTATGGATGGATGCCAATAGGGTCATCTAAACTTATTGAATTAACTTTTTTTTGCAGTAGGTCCACATTGTGGATATTGTGGCTGTGCTTCATAACTATAACCCAATAATGGACTTCGGATAAGGATGCAGTCATGTCACCACACAACTTTTGGCTTTAAAAGTACTGACACGTTTTTCGGCAACATTTCTTCATGTTAGGGTTCCTGGCAGCCTCAGAAACCCCGTAATATGATTGAAATTGTTCATAACGACGAGAATATTGAGATTTTCCATGAAATACAAAACCCTAAGGCAGAGGCGTATTATCCATAAAGCAAACTAGGCACGTGCCTAGGGGCACGAGGTTATGAAGGGGCGCTCGCGATTCGTTTAGAGTTGACTTAGCAAGAGTTAGCCAAAATAAAAAAAAACTAAGTCCCCTAGCAGAATATATACCTTACTCCACACTTTCACTTAACCTAGTGGGTAAATGTGCCGCTGAATGCGCTCAAAAAGCTTGTTGGTTCTTTGGTCTCTCCAGACATTTACACGTTTTTTACTGCTTCAACTCAAAGATGGGAAACTCTACAAACTCAAATACTCCTAGGTAAGAACAAAACTACTGTCAAAAATCCATCTGTCACACGCTGGTCAGCTATCGAGATCAATTCTGAGCAACAACGTTATGCTGTATGTGAAGCTAAACATTATATTGAAATTAGAACGACTTGATCTTTTTTTGGGGTTTTATTTTGGTGCACATGAACAAAACCAACGAAACATTACAGTCCGTTGATCTTGACGATTGTACAGTTATACAAATGTATGTCAGTCTAATTCAAATAATTTCTGCTGTCTTAGAAATCTCATTTGTCATATAATGGGAAAAGGACACGAAGAGGGAACGGAAGAGGAAGCTCACAGAAGATGAATCTGCCGAAGATGTTACTCCTTCATTATCTGGTTGGGAAATATTCAGACTTACAGTATATCTAGTAATTATAGATAGATTTGTGGTTGAACTTCAAAAGATACGAGAATCGTACAGAAATTTTTACAGTAAATTTTAGTTTTTAAGCAGTTTGATCAATTTGAATACTGAATAAATTCAAAATAGAGCAAATGCGAGGATGTATTGATATCTAGTTAGCCTAGACCAGTACCCTGCATAAACAAAATATTGCATAGCAACGAACAATAACTTAGAAGTGTCAGTGTAAAGTTTGACGCCAAAAAAGTAAACCAGAGTTACGCAATAAATTAAAACAAAAAATATGTCCACCGAAATTATGAAAATCGAAAAATTGGAGTATTGAGCCATCATCAAGTACCTGTATTTAAAATTGTTAAGAGGTAAGCAGATTTACGAATATATGCTTAATACCCTTGGTGATCAATTTCCTTCGTATGCGACCGTGAAAAATTGGACTGCAAGCTTCAAAAGAGGTAAATTTTCCATTGAAGATGATGACCGAACGGGAAGGCCAGTTTCTGTGTCAGTCCCCGAAAATATCGATACAGTTCATAACATGATTTTAACAGACCGTCGAATTGGGATAAAACGGATATCTGAAGCACTGAATATTTCATAGCGGAAAGCTATCCAAAGGTGTTTTGTTTTTGCAGGACAACGCCCCTGCACAAAAATTTGTGATTTAGGGTTTGAATTACTAGAAACACCCCCCTTATTCACCAGATTTGGCTCCGTCAGACTATCATGTCTTTCCTCAACTGAAAAATTTTTTGAAAGGTCGTAAATTTTCTTCCAACGAGGAGGTAATAAAAGCTGTGGAGGTCTGGGTTACAGAGCAAGAAGAAACATTTTTTTTTGAAAGGTCTAGAGGCGTTGCAGGTTCGCTGTAATAAATGTATCCAATTAAGAGGAGAATATGTTGAGTAATAAAATATTTTGCCATTGAAATTTCGTTTGATGCATTAGTAGGCTAAGAATTTGTCAATATCTCTTCGTATGTTAGTGACGACGTATTCTGGAGATGGAGATTTGGAAAAGTGATTTGTTGATGAATGTATCCGTCTATACGATATTATTTAACAACGATAGCTCAAGACAGTAAACTGTCCCGAACAACCGATGCGATTTTACAGGTTTTAAGAAATAAGGAACAATTCACCCATACATTGACATATCCTTAAGAATATGTGAATCGATGGCAGTCAGCAATTGCAGTGGTGAGCAGAGTTTTTCTTGTCGAAAGAGAGTGAAAAATTATCTCCACTCAACTATGACAGAAAAGAGATTAAATTATCTCTTTAAACTATGACGATATTGACGATATTGACAATCTCACAAGACAAAAATGTAGACGCAGAATTTTTTATTTTTTTACAATTGTCATTGATTGTGATTACCCACTAAACATGTAATGTTACAAAATATTGCCACAATATTATGTATGGCTTGCCATCGTAAAACTGAAAATATAATATTACATAAAGCTCAATGCTATATTTAAGTTTTTAACATAACAGAATAAACTACAGACAAGTTGTTTGTAAGTTATAAAGCAAGCTATTGATTGAGTTTCTAGTGCAATGTTACATGATCCATGAAAGTTCATTGTAAATGCAACAATACAGAAACTATCTACGAACAATGTGCAAGTTACATTTGGAACTATCGAACAAGTTCAAATCGCAATGTTGCACTGAGTTTGAAATTCCATGATATTCACAACCATACATAAGCTAACTACAAACAATATTGACAGTATGTAGAAAACACAATACACTTTCAATTTTCGATTGCATCATCGCAGAAATATACAAAATGATACGCTAGGACAATTTTAAATGGTAAGTATAAAGAAACTTGAAATAATATTTCATTTATCAGGAATCTAACCAGTTTTGAATTTCCCGGTCTTGATGAGATGCCACCTAACGGGGCGACCCAGTAACCCAGATCCTAGACAAGCACGCGCCTCGCGCCATTTTGATATTTTAAATTATACTGTTGTTGTGTGTCGTGCCTTTGCGTTAGTTTCGTTTTGGATACTTTCATTCGTTTTTAACCTAGGTACCTAAGTAAAGTACATATTGTTCTGCAATTTTGTTTTTTGATTAAGAGTTCACTGAGTGTTGAAGCAGCATAATGGATAATGCTAATAAATTTAAGGCATCTTCATGTAAGGTAAGGCGATACATCAAATATTATTTTAGGTTAGGATGGTCTGGTATGCTCATTCTGCTTTTATTAGGGGAATATTTTTTTCTTCTTATATTGCGAATAAATCTGGTAGTAGTGTCAATTTGAAAGGTACTTTTACATTTGTAAATGATGTGGAATACTGCTTTTACATCTCCATTTTTAGTTGCAGGTTTTTCAATATATTGGTGGCCTGAATGAAAAGTTTTGTGTTGGAACAAGTCTTGAACGTTTTTTCACAAATCATTGTGCCATGTTTTGCAATTGGATCAACAAAAAAGACAATTTCAGAATCAAAGAATTGAAATCTAAACAAATTTTAAAATTCGAGTCAGTTCAATTTGAATATAAAGCAAATATGTAAGCACAATAGTGTCATAATCAAGGACAAGTTCAATTGTACATTCTATATTGAAATAAGACCATAATTGTTGAGTTGACTAATTATATATTTATTTATAATATTTTTGTTCCAGATGCAGTGAGAAATTCATCTCCATGCATCAAAGATGATGCATTTCAAATAAATGTGATGGCTTGGCTACAATTCGCAAAAACACGTTATTTGTAGGGTTAGGTAGTAGATTAAGATGTCGATATTTAAGCTACACATTCAATTCAATGATTACTTTGTTTCAGGTACCTGATAAGGCCAAACAGATTTTTATTTTAAATATGACATTTCAATATGAGTACTTATTTGTTTTTTTGTGATATTTTAATTAAAAGGTTTCAATATCAAATTTTTGTCTTTTTGATCTCCAAGATTTAAATGGACATTCAAATTAATAAGTATCATTTCAGAAGATTTTTTGGGTTGGAACTGCTTGTTTCTAAAAACTAGAAAATGATGAATCTGATTTCCATAGAGGACACAGCAATACTGAATGATCTGTCTCCCAAGAAGATTGTATTCATTTTCTATCAATATTAGTAGCAAGTAGTGAAAATCCAAAAATTCTTCAGTAGCGAACAAACCTACTGGAACGTATAATTAATGAAATCTTACTGTTATGTTGTGGAAAGGAATAGACAAGATTGGTGGTAAGTTGCTGCTATATAAAAATATTGAAAATGTTATATTCCACTAATTTATATTCTATGTTGCGGTAACCTTGCTGCAATTATTAATTATGAAAGATTACATCCATCAATCCATTTCAGTAGTTGCTGCAACTTTGTCATAAGACGTCATTTTCAATATCACATTTGCAATTTTCCTGTATATTATATGCAATGTTGCAGAAACCTTGATGGAATAATTGATAATGGCATATATCATTTGTAATATTGCTGAACGTCCGCTTCAGTAGTTGCTGAACCTTTGCAGTAAGGTAGCAGAAAACTCTGATGTAACATTACACATTACCATGAACGGTTACTGAAATATTGAATGAATGTTACTTTGCTTAGTGGGTAGTACTAATTTTGAAATAAATAAGTTATAATTCTTTTTTATTCCTCGTTCTTTCGAGTTAGTAAAAATTGTGTGCTAGAGGGGCGCCTATGAGGTGCATGCTTAGGGATCTCTCCACGTTTAATCCGCCTCTGCCCTAGGGTTGTTTAGGGATTTTTCTTGGCGATAATTTCAAAATATATCATTTTCCTGAATAAAAAAAATGCGTATTTCACTTTTCCTAGCCAAATAATTAATCGATCTAGAAGATATTCTGAGCTTGGTAAATTACATGGATAAACAAACCTTGGTACCTTTTTGATTAAAATGTTCTCGGCCTTTCATTCAATAACTTAACTTTGAGGTTACATCACAGAACTTGTATCAGTTTTGTGGGTACTGTACCCACAAATTCTTCTAAATGTTTTTCGATATTAGTTGACGAAACTACTGACGTTTCACAAATGTCCATATGTGTGAGATATATTGAGCCCAGAGATAACGTATATAATATACTACGAGAAGATTTTCTAAGATTTGTCTCAGTACAGAGTACTTCGTGAAATTATTTGGCTGATACAATTCTCTCCACACTGAATCGTTTAGTGGTTGATTGTGAATACCTTATCGGAGAAGGGTATGATGGCGTTTCTTCGATGAAAGGCTGTTTTAATGGTGTCCAAGCAGGTATCCGCCAAATGTATCTAGAAGAATTATACGTTCATTGCAGCTCGCATTCGTTGACTTTAACGGCTTCGAGTAACTCTTGTAAAATTCAGTCAATCCGAAATACAATCGGTATTATAACATCAGTGTGGCATTTCTTCAGAGCATCGGCAAAAAGAACAAAAAACTTGAAAAAAATATAAAGTAAACCTATCCCGAAGTGAGATGGCAAAATCTTACAGCAATCTGTGCGAAACTTGCGTTGAGATGTAACAGTGTGCACCGTTTTATGTATAACGTTGTGCCCTGTATAAGATGGTCCTATATTAGTATTAGAATAGTCTTATTTAATTTTCTGAGTTTATTCAAGATATCACTTCTCCGGGTTAAAGTTTATCGTAAAAATTCATGAAGGGGTGTTAAACGGTGCGCTAGACTAAACAATTTCTAGTGGGTCTCTGTCTGAAGATAAGCCACGATCTAAAAATAGCACAGAGGGTAGGTTATGAAAAATGCGCTCGGTTTTTCGGAAGAACGAGCTTTTGGAGCTGGACAGTCGGTGTTGAAGTGCTAGTGACAAGAGTTGGTTTGATTTTGAACGCCCGGTTTTTTGCCACCCCCGATAATGGGGCCGATGTGGGTGTTAATTTTTAGGGATAAGTGGGTGTTCAATTATTCAACTAAAATAAGTAATTAAATATATGTTTGGGGTATTCTATTCGTTTAATAATAATACTAGAGAAAATAGTTTTCTAATTTTGGGGTGTGAAAGGGATGATATTTAAATAGGGATAAGTTATTCAATCTAAATAGTTAAATACTTGTTCAAGTCATTTTTCTATCTTTATTAATAACAATAATTATAATAGTGTCGTTGTATCCTATGGACAACAACAACTGTTTTTATGTTGGTGAGTGTACTCAACAATAGAGCAAGCTTTTATGTATATATTTTTTCATCGTTTCATCGTTTTTGATTGTTTTTGCGTTTTTTGCAAAGAACGGACTTACGGACTTCCCAAACTAAATGTTTATTTTATTCTTTATTACTGGTTTATTAGAAGCGTTTGATTATTTTACACTTTGATTACTATATTTGATGCATTTTTTTAAATTTATCGTTTAATTATTTCCACTAGTTTGATTAATGAATAAAGCTGGTTTGTGGAACTTTGCTGATAAACCGTCCAGATAGTGACAGATTTAGGTGCCCCATTTTCACATACAAGCCTCGAATAGGGTTGAAAAGTACATCGATGTTGAGTAAAATGGAGGGAAATTTAAGAGTGGCTCCTGGGGAAAACATATGGAAAATTCGATTTTCCATGGAAAATTCGATTTTCCATATTTTAACGCGAGCCGTGTTCATCTAATCATTAATTAGTAGAACCTGGCTTCGGAAGATCAAAGGCTTGAGTGTTGAAGGTGGCTAAAGGGTTAAAATAAGGCTGTAATCTTGTAAAGAAAAATCTAGATTTCAACTGATTTTCCCACGCAAGCCCATCGAAATTATGAAAACCTACATCGTCACTAGACCGAAAAATATAATGGCTTGAGTGGCGCGAATGGAAAAGTAGATTTTGTCTTTGGAAAATTTAATGGAAATTCTTTTTGATTTTTCCATATGTTTTCCCCACGAGCCACTAGTAAATTTCCCTTCATTTAACTCAACATCGACTTACTCTTCAACCCTATTCGAGGCTTGTACGTGAAAATGGGGCACCTAAATCTGTCACTATCTGACGGTCTATGACTATTATTTACCTCTTCAACCCCTTATGTGAAGTCCACGCATTTGTGAAGCCGTGGCCGTACCTGCAAATTAATAACTGTCCTTTGAGATGATGGTGAAACACGAAAACCAGTAGGGCTGAAGAAGTTCAGCATCCAGCAGTATCATAATTTTTTAAAAGTTATCCACTGTCTAAAATCCGTATGGTCTTAGCGGATTCAAAACTCAATTCGGACCTGGTGGCAGCATGCTACCATTTTATAAAAATATTTCCTAGTGTGGGCGACTCAGGAGTGGTTGGTTGCTTTGGTGAAGTTTGGAACCGAACCAAAGAAATCGTCGCCTACCACACTAGCGATTTATTACAGAGAATCATGATGGTTTAATTAGATTCAAGGAAATTTTCAAGGCTATCTTCGAAACTCTTGAAGAACTAAGTGAAGAAAGGGATTTTGATACTTCATCAAGAGCGACTTCCTTTTAAATGTCTATGATTACTAGTGAATTTGTAGTGAGTCTGAGTTGCTTGACCATGTTGTTTTCATTTATACTTCCACTTTGTAAAATACTCCAGTCGCCTCTCTGATTTTTGGTGGCCGCTTTGCTACATGTTGATTTGATCATAAATAATATCAATGATATTCGAAAAAATGTCAAATCAAAATTCGCCAACACTTATAAGAGTATTCTAGGTTTGCTCAAATCTATAAATGAAGAAATAAAAATTCCACTAAGAGTGTCGCGACAGTGTCACAGGGCAAACTATGGAACCGAAGACCCAGAAGAGTACTTTAGAATATGTAGATGATTTCATTGATCAACTCCACTCAAGATTCCAGAAGCATAAATCTACTCTATCATCTTTTTATATTTTGATTCCATCAGTTTGTTGTAAAAAACAGTCGAGTGTCGAAGAAGACGATTTCGTACTGTATAAAAAGTTTTTGGAATGGGACTCATTGAAAGGAGAATTAGACCTATGGAAAATGATATGGCTAAAAGAACCTGTTTCATCTCGACAACATGTATACTTCTGAGAGATAATTTTTCTCGCTGAGTGTTTTGTATTTTATGGAAAATCTTAATTTTTCCGCCGTTATGAACAATTTTAATCCTAGAAGGGGGTTCTTGAGGCTGCCAGGAACCCTGACATGACAAAAAGTTGCCGAAAAACGTGCCAGTAGTTTTAAAGCCAAAAGTTGTGTGGTGGCATGACTGCACCCTTATTCCAAGTCCTCTATTACAAAAGTAATAATAGGTGATATATTGCACGTGGCGTAATAGTATATTACGTAACAAGAGTTGTAAGTAATCCATTACGAACGAAATGAAAAAGTTTATGCACGAAGCCGCGCATGAGTGCGTAATGGGCTTACAACTCGTGTAACGTACTATACTTTTTCTACGCCCATTCATTTTAACGTTATGCTTGTGTCGCTAATCCATAAATTTTTGATAGGTAATTTCGTACCTTTCTTTGGATTTTAGCGGTAACAAATTGTGTGTGGCAGCTTGAGCTTTTTCTAAAATCTTCGGTGGAGTGCTCATAATTTCATCACTTTCACTACTATCAGACATATTCGTAGATAAAGTTGAGAAAATGTTCAGATACAATTATATTTTGTTCAAGAAACTGACAATATAAATGACATGACATTTATTTTCATAGCATGCTACTTAAGAAAACGTGTACTATTTTTAAAAGTAATTGCATAACTTGCTGTCTACATTTAGGGGCATCACTCTTTCAATCCTAAATATATCTCGCTAATGCTAAAAGTTTTTATGTTTTTTAATTGACTTAATTTGTGTAAATAGACCAAATAAAGTCTTACGTAAATAAAAATTTGATTGTAATTTAATTAAACCAAGAAGTTTAGGTTTTTTCTCAAAACTCACGTGTATGTTATGAGATCTCATTACGTGCATGTTATTGTTATATGTCATTTACAAGGAATGTTGACAGTGCGATTTTTGACGATTACAGACATGGGCGTAGAAAAACAATCTAAATCTTTTGAGACACCTAAAGAATAGAAAAATTTTGAAAATAACCGGTCAACCAATACAATGAATAAACCGGATAAGAACCAAATTTAATTCCATCACTGACTGAACTCCGCCTTGAATAAAGACACTTTATTATTATCTTTATATATAATTACCTTTTTCAGAAGGTCCGATATCATAGAATTGATCTGGGCTTCAGTGTAAAATTCGTTGTGATATTTAAACTGGAAGTAGGTGTAAATTCTTCCTCTGAGACTTGCACTTAATCCTTTGTATTTCATATATTCCTTGAACTGACGAAGTAAATTTTCGTTTGTATCCCTTGCTCTTGAAAATTTGTTCCAGACTTGTAATACTTGTGCTTAAATTTTCATGGTACAGTATTAGGACTCAAAATTACTTGTTAGAAAACAATCTGATCTCAAATGCGATTTCTAACACACATTATGTTATAAAATATACGATTTTGCCGTTTCTCCAAAAACTAGGAACACTTTTCCCAGTTAACACAAACCTCTGGCGGTGTCGCGTTCTTGATTGTGTTGACGAACTTAGTGACAAATATATGCAGTGCTGTTACTACTAGGTGATGACAAATATTATGAATTGTTTATAATTTTCTTTTTGTTGCTGTCGGTTTGGGGTACAAAATGTGTAGAAAATTGCAGAGCACAAATAATATGAATTTTGGTTTCACTGCTGAATCGGAAAGTTACTTTTCTTGGCAATCTTGGCATCACAATTTTATGTCTCTGAGTCGGTAAAGTGTCTGATCAACAAGTTGAAAAACGTGAAACATAGAGATAGAGATATAGCTCATAGCGATAGCTCATTGGATTCGGAATGACCACTAGAAAAATGGATTTTAAGGATTTTTTCTACGACCATTAAGAAAAATGAACATTTCAATTGCGTCGATTAAGAAACCTACCACGTTGTAACACCGATTTTCAATTCCCACGGGCTAGCTGTATCGAAATATTTCATTTCCTACGACTTTCATGAACTACTAGACTGTCATTATAGGTAGGTATTAACGAATTTTATGAACATAAATAATACCGAATCAAGTTTGTTTACGTCTGTCTAATAATTTGACTTTTCACATCAGTAGATAATTACAAAATTCGATTGAAAAAATTAAGTTATTAAAAATGATTAGCGATGGTGAGGATGATTTAACAATCAAATTAATAAATTTATATCAGAAGCTTCTGATAATGCCTATCTTCTGACAAAAGTATGATTTTCTTTTCATAAAACCAGAATAATTTCAATAAAAAGATTCATTACAATTTGATTCTATATTTTTGAATAGTTGACAGATACTTTCTATATAGCAGTTGATTTGAACAAATTATTATGTGCTCTAGTAACGACGAGTGTTGATTCAGATGACACATTGACTTTGGAAGGTGGGAGCAAGGGTTCAAATCCACACAGCCACATTTTTTTTTCCTTTTATGAAATCGAATAGTGTTTGATTTTTCTGCATAAAGTTTTTTTATTTCCAACTTGTCAAAATTTGAAAATTTTGAATGTTATTTGTTTCACGACGTAGGTAGGTACGTGTACAAAAAGAAAAAAATAAACATTTTATTCAACGGGTGAAGAAAGAAAAAAATATCTAAGCCATGTAAAAAAGACGGCAGGAGAGTTTATGATAAAAAGGATTATTAAAAATAATACAGATTTGTTAATGATTCAGATGGTCGTAGAAAAGGTATAGTGTACAATGAGCATGAAATGACCCATTTCCCACTCGTATATAAAATTTTGTAGTACTCGCTATACTCGTGTATACCTACCCGTGGGAAATATACTATTAACGCGGAACATAGCGCTCCGCGAGGCCTTTACAGCACGGGCGCACCACTGCAAAAGACAGTATATCACAGAAAATTATTTTTCTATAGAATCAAATGTTACTTTGAAATTTTGAATGAATTATGGTATCATATGGACACTTGAAATAATAAATACCCATTGGAAAAAAATGTGTAAGTCTATTATTCAAAAAGTTATTAACAATTTTTTTCCAGTCTCCGTTTTCGTAAGTAACGAAGTAAAAGTTTAAATAATTGACATATAAATCGTTGGCTTCCTGGAGCCCTTCTAATATACCTACTTAACAAGATCACACATAGTTTATAAACGTTTATTATTTTGTTTATTATAGTTTTTTTATAACTAAAAAAAATTTAATATCCAAAAAATGTTAAATAACTAATATTTTGACGAATGTTTTATTACTGCTGTTTTTACATCTAACAATGGTTACAAATTTTTTGCCGTCATTTGTTTAAAAATTAGTTATAAACAAATAAACAAAAATAATGTTTTGGATTTTTTTTCATTTTTTTAATGCAGTCTTGAAAATAATGATTTAGAAACTTATATTTTTTCTTAAATACAATTTTTTATTATCGTTTTTTTATATTTCGATTGTTTAAATAATTAGTTAGGAATAGGTTAATAGGTTAAAAAAATTCTTCATAAATAATTTTATTGTGTATTAACTCAACAATTTTTATAAACAAATTCTGATAAAGGTTTAATTTTTTCTGTGAAACTAAAAAAATTACAAAAACAGTCATATATAAATTAAAAATAATATAGTGTTATAAAAAAAACACAAAGAAATATTTTATCTACTTTGTTATACAGTGTGCCCCACTTTGAGCAGCCACGCCCTCATTTTTCATTGAGAATAAAATAATTTGAAATTTTCTATCAGTAGTTAATTCAAGAGTGTTTGTTAACATCACCCAAGAATTTCCAAAAACTCACATTATCCTTTCAATGACAGGAACGGTACGTAGATGTGAATCGTGCATCAAGAAGAAACCCACGATCAACGTTCATATGAGGGATCAATTTATACGAGGTGTTCGTTGTAGCCGAGTGGTTAAAAAATTGTTGTTGTCGTAAGGGGACGACAGCTGGTTAACGGAAAAATCAATTTTAACAATTTTTTTTGTAATATAACATGAGAAAAACTCGAACAACAGAGCAAAACGATTTCATTCGGAGAAACTCAACAGCTTTAATAATAATAATAAAATTTATTGTTGTCATTGGATCCAATTTGGACATTGAAATGGTCAGTATCTATTAAAAACAATTTGAGTAAATTAAGTAAAACAACTTTCAATATCAAACAACAAACATAGCACAAACGTTATTTACATTAACATGTTAAAAGTTAGATGTAACTAAGGTCGACCCTATGGAATATCATGTACGATGACCTACTGCGGTTAGAACTACCGAGAGGTACTACGCTGATTGGCTTTGCTGATGACGTGATGTTGGTAGTGACAGCCAAAAATGAGGAAACGCTAATGAATACGGCGAACACAGTTCTCTAACGGGTATCAAATTGGACGGAAAGAAGGCAACTTGAATTAGCTCCACATAAAACTGAGGCTGCGCTCCTCACCACAAAGAGGAAAATAGGCCCGATAGAGTTCAACATTCAAGGTCAAGTGGTTGAACTGTGCAAAGCTGTGAAATATCTCGGGGTGTGGCTTGATACCAAGCTTACTTTCGCTGAACACGTCAACAAAACTATAGAGAAAGCTGAGAAGACAGTAACGGCTCTCTGTTGCATCATGCCAAACATGAGAGGACCTAGGGCCTCAAAGAGGCACATGTTCGCCAGCGTGGTTCACTCCCAGTTGCTATATGCTGCTCCTGTATGGCACACAGTTACAGGAAACAAGAAGCTGATTCAACGACTGAATAGAGTTCAGAGGCAGATGAACATTCGGGTCTGTTGTGCATACAGAACCGTTTCGACCGAGGGCGTGGGTGTTCTTGCTGGAATTCCTCCAGTAGAGCTCCTGATTCAAGAAAGATTAGAAAAATACAACGGAGTACCGAGAGCGACAGCAAAAATCAACCTCAAGTCCGAATAGCAGGAGAAGTGGAACCAAGGAAAGTATGGGCGCTGGACATGGAGCCTCATTCAGGACATTCAAAGATGGATAAATAAGCCCTACGGAGAAGTTGATTATTTTCTCACCCAAGCACTATCTGGTCATGGGTGTTTCAGAAAATATCTTTTTGAACGAAGAAGAGTAGAAACTAACGAATGTAACTACTGCCCAGGAACCGAGGATGATGTGGCTCATACCCTATTCATGTGTTCCAGATGGGGAGAAACGCGAGAGCAGTACGAAAGAACGACCAACACGACATTTAATGCCTTCAATATGATGGAAAGTCTCATAAAATCTGGAGAAACCTGGAAACAAGCCTACACTGTGATAAAAACTAAGGAAAGAGAAAGCAGAAGTCAGTGATTGACAGACAGCCTTCACGCTGAAGTAATGCGAAATCGGATGCCAACGTGAAGAGCTAAGATGAACGAAGGGGAAGTTTTTTAGTCGGTAGGCGGCCGTAAGGACCGAATCCGACACTGACCAGTCAATAGAACCCAGGCTGGTGCGTCATTGGAAGATGTTTTACCCCTTCAGCAGAAAAACAAAAAAAAAGAAGATTTAACTAAGGTACTCTTCAACAGTGTAGAAGCAATGTTCAAGTAAATATTCCTTAAAATAAATTCATACCCTTAATGGACCTTTCCACGAGATATGAGGTAACACTGAAATTAGAAAGTAAATACGTTAATATTACTCGGGATTTTCTATTTTTTTTTCTGACCGCTAGTTTATCTATAATCAGAAGAAAAGTGGTTTCGTGACGTCACGTTCATCAAAACTAAACTTGGCAACGTTGTTGAAGTTGTGCACCAAATTCTCATTCAAATATAATGTGTCGTATGACAGTTGTCATTTGATACCAGATGGGTTCTTTCGTCTGTTTCACGGTGCTATCAATAAGAATAGTTTGTCTCTGTCTAACTCATTTGTCTACCCATTTGATACAAGTGAAGCAGCTCCATTAGATCTAAACTTCAACGAACAGTACCTTGATATATTTTTTGAGGTTAATGCGGTTTTCTAAGTTTTGAGAGCTTTTGTTGTTTGTGTTCTAAAATTTGTTATTAATTTCTGTATCTCCAGTACCTGTATCCCTGCAATAACTGAACATGTCGAAAAGGTGCTTTGTACCTCGGTAAATTATCCGAACTTCCCTTCACGAAGCCTTGTTCCATATTTTTAATACACAATTACACAATAAATTCACACCAAATCGTTTATGATAACACGTCACTACACTATTATCGAATTTATCAGTTGAATGTTGATTGTTGAATGTAAATAAAATAAACATTAACCTCACATCTCCATATTGATGCTGAATTTTGTGGCATTGAACTTATTGACTCAAGAACACTTTTAATAACTGTTTATAGATCTAGTAGTAATGGTAATTTCAATATATTCTTCAAGAATTTAGAAGCTATCCTTGAAAAATACTTAAACTGTGATAAGAAGCTCATATTATTGGGTGATTTTAATATTGATTTTAAAAGAAACTCTTTGTTACTTTGCGATTTTTTGGGTTTGGTGAGTTCTTATGGTCTCTCTGTAACAATAGACGATTTTACTAGAATATCTTTGGAGAAATCCAGTTGTCTAGATAATATTATCACAAATTTGAATCCAACTACTTGCAGATCAGGTATACTGGATCCTTGTCTCTCGGATCATAGAGGCCAGTATATAGTAATTGATACTAAACAAACAGAAGTAGTTAAAAAGACTTACAGAAAAATTACAAATCACAAACTGAATATTTTCAAGGAAAAACTATCCCAATTAGACTGGGAAGTATTCAAATCCAACACAGATGTCAACTTTCTAGCTTCCTTCATGATAACTTCTTTCTTTGATCTGATAGAAAATACATTTCCATTGAAATCAACAGACAATACATCAAAGAAAAATCAACCTGTAGTTTGGTTCAACGATGAACTCAGATCAAAGAGGAACAAACTAATGTGTATTAAAACTATCTGTGACTCAACCAAAGATCCAGTGGATATGAAAGCATACAAAGACTTCAAAAAATATTATGAAAAACAACTAGTATCTACTAAAAAAATAGCTTATGATAATTATCTTCTTGCTTCTGAAAATAAATCGAAAGCAGTTTGGCAATTAGTCAACCATGAACGGAATCATCTTAAAACTAAATGTGTAAACCCTTCCGATGACTTATCTTCTGATCAGTTCATTGAATATTTTAGCAATGTGGCGGAAAATATCATCAAATCGCTACCGTCAGCAACGAACACACAATTATTGAGCTTTAAGTACTTTCCTGTACCATCTACCTCTTTTTTTATGAAACCCGTTGAGCCAAGTGAAGTCGCAGACGCAATTGCTTCTCTGAAAAACTCCTCTTGTCCAGATATCTATGACTGCAACAGTAAAATGATAAAAGCAGTGAGTGACATCATCACTGAACCTTTAACCGACCTGATTAACCTAATCTTCTTGACAGGAATATTCCCAGATAGCTATAAATTTTCTAAAATCATTCCCATATTTAAAAAAGGTGACAGGAATGATACTGGAAATTACAGACCAATATCAATCATATGCATTTTTTCCAAGATAATTGAAATAATAATAAAACAGAGACTAACAAGGTACTTTGAAGACAAATTCTTTTTCAATAATTCACAATTTGGCTTTAGGTCAAATCGTTCCACCATTGGTGCAGTATCATACGTTGTGGAGAGACTGATCCAAGGACTTGAACAGGGATACCATATGGGTATAACTCTATGTGACCTGTCCAAAGCTTTTGATTGTGTTTCTCATAATATCCTCCTCGAAAAACTGAATTTCTATGGAATCAGGGGGGTTACTCTAAACCTCATCAAATCCTACCTAACAAATCGATTCCAAACAGTATTTTATAACAATGGTTTGTCCAACTTCAGAGAAGTAGAGTTCGGAGTCCCCCAAGGTTCTGTTTTGGGGCCACTGCTCTTCATTATCTATATTAATGACTTGACCCCAATTTTAACACCTCATGATAGTGTTCTGTTCGCTGATGACACCACCCTCATATATTCTCATAAGGACTATGATTCCCTAATCTTGATGGCTGCAGATGCAGAGGATAAAGCTGAGAACTGGTTTATTGCTAATCGACTCAAATTAAATAATGATAAAACACAAAAATTGATATTTACCACCAATACATCTACCCAAGAAAATCTCAACGTAAAACTACTGGGTCTAACCATTGATCATAAACTCAACTGGTCAAGTCATATTAAAAACTTGAATCACAAATTGTCTAGCTCACTATTCGGTATTCGTCAGTTGAGGCATATTACTAATACAAGTACTCTGAGAACTGTTTACTTCTCTCTATTCCAGTCCCATCTTGATTACGGTATACTGCTCTGGGGTAACTCCTCGGAAGCCCCAACTGTATTCAGGCAACAAAAGAAGGCTATTAGAATCCTGGCAAATGTCAAATATCGTGATACTTGCAGACCATTGTTTAAAACGCTGAAAATTATGACCCTCCCATCTTTGTTTATTTTGAGTACATTACTTGAGATCCATAAGAATTTACCAAACCTAATTATTCAATCTAATATTCATGAGCATGATACAAGAGGATCACATAAAATCAGAGTACCTAGATATAGACTCACAAAGTCCATGAATAACTCTTTGAATTACCATCTCTACAATATTCTACCTGAATCATTGAAGACGTTAGCCATATACTGCTTCAAGAAAGCTATGAAATCATTTTTGTTGAACAATTCTTTCTACTCCATAGAGGAATATCAGAAATGTGTTGAAGAAGGTGGTTTGACTTCTCATTCTCACCAAACTCAAAATTTTTTAATGTGTTGACTATTTTAATTGTTTTTATTTATACTGACTCTTTATTATAATTACTATGTGCAATGTGATTTGTATCCGAGACTTTTAGCTATATACAATTTTTTTGTGACGTGCTATTAATAGGCTACCATTTTATTTTAATTACTGTATTCAATGTTATTTGTATCCTAAATTTTGAACTATATACAATTTTTTTGTGACGTGCTATTAATATGCAACTGTGTATAACATAGTCAAATAAAAATATTCTATTCATATAACTTTTGACAGTTAGGAACTGTCATTACGATTTGCTGTGTTGTCAATGCTCGTTCTTCATCAAAAGGATGGTCTGTTCAGAAAATTTGAAAGTTACAAATACAATAAAAAATAGCTAATATGTAGATTTTTATCTATGAGTTGATCAAGTGACAATGTATTGATTATTTCTCAACGGCTCATATCATGCTAGAAGTTATATTTTTAAGGAGAACGGTATTGCCTGTTTCGGAACGTGGATTATGGTGGGAGATATTTCCGATGAACGTGACGTCAGCGGCACACTTTCAAATGTGATATTTTTTTTTAAAATGAAAGAAAAATAATGGAACTTTTTGTTAAATGGACTTTTCAGACTAACAACTATCGATTTTGTAATTAATTTTCCGTAAATGTAAAGGTCCATTGATTGGAGGTTGACAGGTAAGGAATTGAAAATTTGTATTCCCCTATACTTTGCCCCCCTTTCGAATAGGGCTGTACTGTGTGCTGGAATTCTCAGACTGTCGGAATAACGTAGTACTCTATCACTATTAGTACGTCCATTTACATTTGTCATGAATAGATTTGGGTTACTTTTAACAAAAATAAGTAGCCTATATATGTAAAGAGAGGGAAGTGATAGTACACCGAGATTTTTGAAAAGTGGTCTGCACGGTTCTAAAAAGTGTGTTTTCAGTATACACCGTATACACGCTTTTGTACCAAGAAAACTCTATCAACCAATTGTGATCCTCCTAAAAAAATCAAGCCATAGGTTAAGATTGATTGTGAATGAGCAAAGTAGTAGGTTTTCAAAACAGCAAAGTCCATATAGCTTATTATTGTTACACCAGGTCAACATTTCATGTGCTCGCTAACGCTCGTCCTAGAATTTGGTCTACTCGTCCAAAAAACAGTATTTTCCGGACCTGTTACGTGAATTACTATTTCTGATGACTCTCCTGGTAAAAAACCAAATTGACACGAACTGAGAATGTTGTGTTCTTTCAAGAAATCAAGCAGTCTTGCATAAATCAGTCTTTCCAAGACCTTTGAAAATACTGGTAACATCGATATAGATCCATAGTTTGAGAAGTCACTTTTCAGACCATTTTTATAGACTGGCGTAATTTCAGCATTTTTCAGGTCATCTGGGAAGATACCTGTTGAGAAACATATATTAGCTTTGGCTATCGAAACATCAAAAATTGAAAGAAGGAACATGCAACAAACCCAAACTGTAAATAAGATATCAAGAACGTATAAAAATAATTTCACGATCAATCATCATTTATCATACAAAGAGCTAAAAATTACATATTCAATCAATTTGTTTCAAGAAACGTTCACAACCTATGCATAACACAAATTTGGTTTATGTTACAAAGGAACGTGATAGCTATGAAATCAGTTCATTGATTCAATCAGGAGCATCATATTATAAATTCTTTATCCGCATTATTTTTCGCTTGTTCAGAAAAGTTGTGTAATATTTCTGAGGCCGGACCTGACGCCTCATCGACGTGGCTCACGTCGCGATCACTTTCTCACGCCGGCCGACGAGAAACCACTCGAACCAACTAGTCGAAATGCAGGCGAACGTTCTAGATACTTACTAGAAATCTCCAGAGCGTTCGTCGAAATGAACTGTAGATATAAAAAGCTTCACGCAGTGAGGAAAGGGAGTCAGTGAACCAGATAGACAGTTTTAGTTTCAAATAAAATAGCGAGTTATAAATGTTACACGAATTAACTAGTTTGTATATGAAATAAATGAATTAAAAACGTTTAGACTTTAAATATTCTACAGTTCTTTCTACAAATCTGTCCAAATACAAAATTGCAACCTACAACTATAAAACTCAAAACATACACTGGAGAAAGGTTTGAACCGCCGCTGGCTGGGCGTATGTGATGATAAAATCAAATATGAAAATGAAAATAGTGTCGGGAGATTCTACGTAAGTAATTTGGTATTTGTAACGAGCCGGAGCCGGACCTGTCCGGCTTGACCTCATCAGCCCGTAGTATGAGTGATTCATCGCTCTTGATCCTTCCACCAGAGGAGAGCTGCCGAACAGTGAGAGAATCATAGCGTAATAATGATGTAACCACTCACGTCTGTCGAAATGCCCAGAACCACTATAACTGAGTGGACTTGCGCAGAATCCAGAAGAAAACGGAATCTACAAGGATATAAATGGAGAGCCGCTACAAAAGAGGGCAGATACAGTTCCAGTTCAACACAGACAGTCTGATTTTAAGTAAAGGAATGCCATAATATGAATTATTTAGTAAATAAGAATTAGTAGTTATATTTTATTAGTGAAAATAAATTAGATTAAAACCGTTAAGACTTTTTTATTGCAAGTGGGGTCAGAAGTGGAATTTTCAGAATAAATAGTGCGTAGTAGACAGTCTCCTTATTGTGAAAAAATACTAACAGGGCTCTTTTGCGTAAAATAGACTGGTGGCCGGTAAAACAAGTGTTTGCGGGGTAAATAGTTTTCGAATATCGAATCAAATAAACTGATAAACTTTCCGTGTAAAACTGATACGGTGTGTCCTACTTTGAGCAGCCAGACACTCATATTTTATTGAGAATAAAATAATTTGAATTTTTTTTATATCACGGTACTCAGGAATACCTACCTTTATGTTGATGAAACATTCATATATCCATTCTTCACGGCTAACTGACCAATTGAAAAGTGAATAAGTGGAAAAAACATATTAGGGATTTTTTCATCACAAAATCAACATCAAACTCTGTTTCTGAATACTCTTAAACCCCTAGATCCCAGTGCTTGTCAACTGATTATACAGGGTGTTATTTGTAGCTGTCAATGTGATTTTCTCTTTCTTATTATATACACTCAGGTGGATAAAAAACGGCCACCTTGAAATGTCAACAAATTTTGATCTTGAATAACTTTTTTATTTTCAGTCCGAATTGGATAGTTTTTCCAATAAATGGAAGGAAATTTGTTCTAGATTAATTCTTATCAAACAGATTTCCTAAGAAATTCTGAATTATACATATTATACGAGGAAACACAAAGTTATGTTTCTATCATCTGAGTTTAAGACACCCTGTGGTGAAATTCAGCTTTTGGATGACACTTCTGTATGCAAGCTTGGTACATTCCCTATACATCGCTTCTTCATTCATTTCGATATCACGATTCGTTTCTAAGTTATGAATTATTGAATAAAGCATTGCATTTTTTCTTCATATCCGTCATATTTAATGATCACGATTGCCATAAAAACATTTGTTCCACTTTGTTTATTATTTGACAGTTGTGTTATTATCATAACGTCAGTTTGAGAACACTTTTATTTGTTCTATAAATGGTTTTGAGTGAAGAAAACTTTGCTAAGGCCTTAGAGGATTGGAATAACATGCTTCATGGTTCATGAGTATATTCGAACGCTAATTCGTGGAATGCCACGGAGAATGAAAGCTTTTGTCCAAACTAGCGGAGGCAACACCCGATATTTAAAAATTGGTTGAGTGTTGTCTTTTCAACCGTTCGCTACTTATGTTATCGTTTAGTTGGTAATTTTCCCGTATTGAAGATAAAGATCAAGCAGAGAATATGCATTGCTTTATTCAATAATTCAAAAATTTTAAACGAATCGTGATATCAAAATGAATGAAGAAGCATTGTACAGGGAATGAATCAAGCTTGCATACAGAATGGTTTTGAGTGTCATACAAAACCTCTGTGTCACCTCAGGGTGTCTTAAACTTAGTTGATGGAAACATTACTTTGTTTTCCCTCGTATAATGTGTATAATTTGGACCTCATTAGGAAATCTGTTTGATGTGAATTAATCTAAAAGATAACCAAATATTACTTTTCCATGGCAAACTGTGACCACTTGAAAAGTGAAAAATTGGGAAAAAATATATTGAGGATCTTTTATTGAAAAATGAACCCCAACTCCTGATGGTTCTGGAATGTCCCAGAACCCCAGAACTAAATGCTGAATCATTGAAATATACAGTGTGTCATAGGTATCTGGCAATTTCACCAACTCTTATTCATCCATACAATGCTTGGTTGATTTTATGTCTTTTTTTTGTCACAAAGTGCCCAAAAATGTTCCATTATCACTGTAGGAAGTAACCAATAATCACATTGTCATGGCTAATTACGACAAAATGAAAATTGAAAAATTGGGAAAAACTTATTATGGATTCTTTTATCACTGAACTAACATCAGATTCTGGATCAGAACACTCTGAAACCCCAGATCTCAATTCTTGAGAAATATAAAGGGTGTCATCTGTGTATGGTAAAAGTTCAACTGCTAAATTGACATATTTTGAAAAACATTGCACTTATCAATTTATTCCTTTTCTACAGCTGCAAATTCACATCAATTTATAACATTTTTATTTGCAGATGACTCGGGGATTAAGATATAAGAGTTTTAGAGTATTCTGAACCCATTTCTGATGTTAGTTCAGTATGATTTATTTTCCCCAATTTTTCACATTTTAGCTGATCACAGTTAGCCATGGAAAAGTGATGGTTATTTACATTCTGCAGTATAAGTGGTATATTTCTGGGCTCTTAGTAACAACATAATGCATTTTCGAAATTATCCCGAGCATTAAGGATGAATTAGAATTGGTTATATTGCCAGCTACAAATGACACCCTGTATATTCAATGGTTCCGCAGTTCCGGGGTTCTGGGACATTCCAAAACCAGGAGTTGAGGTTAATTTTCCAATAAAAGATCCTTCATTTATTTTTTCCAAATTTTTCACTATTCAAGTGGTCACATGGAAAAGTACTATTTGATTATTTTTCGTAGTATAAATTGAATATTTTTGTGAATTTTGTGAAAAGTGAAGAAATTTTGAAAATTAAGCAAATATTACTGATAAAATAGAGTTGATCATATTGCCAGCAACAAATGACACCCTCAATTGATTCAAGCATTGAGATCTGGGGTTTTAAGGGTACTCTGAAACTGAATTTGATGTTAATTTTGTGATGAAAAACTCCCTAATATGTTTTCCCCATTTTTTCACTTTTCAATTGGCCATAGTAGGTAGTGGATTTAAGAATGTTTCATCAACATAAAGGTGGGTATACCTGATTACTATCATTTGAAAAAAAAAATCAAATTATTTTATTCTCAGTGGCTGCTCAAAGTGGGACACACTGTACATATGTCGTGCAAAGACACTGAAAGAGAAATGTTTCAAGAGATACGATGATTTACGATACAGAAAAACACAAAGTCATCTCCACAATTTAATAAAACCATCCAGTGTTATGTAATGGTAGATCGATCAAAAACCATCGATCAGTTAAGTAGTATCATAGTACTACATGTTTCGAGCCTATATAGGCTGACCATCAGCCAAAATGAAGTTCTACAATAAAGGAAGAACATTGTAACTATCAGAGTAATCTAATAGTGTAATATTACTTACATGGAGAGGAAAAGTTTGTTACATGAAAATTTTCTTAATAATGGCTGACCAGAATCTGGTGGATCTGGCAATCCCAAAACTGTCCTGTGGTATTGATGAGCTGGATTGGAGAGTTATAAGAAGTATGTTGGAGGCGATATTCAGATCCAGTGGCGTCAATATTTTGGTCAATATTTTCCACGACCGAACATGCGAAGACTGCAGTGGAGTGTTATTTCCATCGAACTTCACGGTGCAGATATGGGGAGTCATGCAGGTATCGTTACACTTCAAGGATGACATTTCGGGACGAAATCTCTTTAAGAAGGGAGAAATGTGACGAACTGAGGCCGGACCTGTCGCCTTATTTGCGTAGAACACCGGCGAACATCGGTATATAACGGTGAGTCATCGCTTCAGTATGCTAGTCGGATTTCTAGAACGGCGAGAGCCATCTAGAATCGTGTATGGTCGAACAGCGAACGACCGATTTAAAATATCCAGACCAATCGCGAGAGAGATCTACTTGGATACAAATATAGACAGCCCAGATCAGAGATGACAGATATAGTTAGAGTTCCACATAGACGGTCTGATTTGAAATACAATAGTGTGATATGAATCAGATAAATTGTGATATGAATTAGAAGTTAGATTTTATGTGTAAAATAAATTAGTGTGAAACCGATCAGACTATATAACAATACTTACCACACAGAAAGAGATGCATAATATATCCTATGCACAGAAAGAGTGCAACCACAGTTACAATTCCTACATTCTCCGGTAACGAGTCTCCATGGCTCACAACTAATAAAACCAGTATAGCTGAGAACAACAGTGTACTTGTGCTTCTTATACCAGTCTTCACTTCGTATATATCTACTGCGTATGTTATAGTAGTAATAATAGCAATGAAGGAAGCCATAATAATAATGTACACCATAACCGCTTTGATTCCTTTGAAAAGGTAACTGGAATAGTTCATGTACTGAAAAAAGATGAAACTCGCTATAAAAAACAGTAGTTTTTAATTGAGGGCTTTTGCACAAACCCCAAGGCAATCCAACCAAACTAATATGTCGCTATTATATCAAGGTTTTTCGTAAAGAACGTGGGCAATTGAAGTGTAGTGTTACTTTTCGTGGTTACTTCACAGGAAAGTTTAAACTTTTACAAAAAAAGACTCCAAAGTTGACAAAACAAGATATATTATTTTGATTGAAAAAAACAGCACAGTGGAAATGTTTTACGATATAAATAATAGTTACGGACTACTATCAACATCACCCTTAGTAAAATTCAGCGGTTAGGGATTTTGACTTTTATTCATAGTTTGAAACCGGTTATTTTTGCCTTAATTTTTAGGACTGTCTTTCGAATGAAAACTGCTCTATCTCTCCATGATCACACTGCTATTGATTATACTTGCATAAGCATTGCATGAGTCATGGTGATCCTGAAAGTTAAATCTAGAGGCAATTCGAAAGGGATCCAGGACACACCCGCTACCATCAACGGAGCCCACACAGGAAATTTAATAATAAAATATATCAAGAATAATTTAAAAAATCAGTTCCGAATAGGTACCTACCAATTTCCATTTATATCTTGAATTTATTCGGAAATACAAAATAGCGAGGAGCATATAGTTGCCAAATTGGGACGGTTTGCGAGCGTTTCACCAATACGGTCCATTCACAGTGACAGTAACAGGCTTTCAGTTGTTCGGGAAAGATTCCTGCAGAAGGGCCACATCGTAATTGTCTACTGTTGAAAAACCCTTTCAATTCATGTTTCTGATTCAGGAAACCGTTACAATTCCAGAAGACGACCTTCATAGAGGTAAGCAATGTATGCATTAACAGATCCAGGTATCGGGTAGGTTTTTAGGGAAATCACTGCTTCCAGTAGGGGATGCTAGATGCTTAAGCATCGTTTGCTTGGCAGCAAGGGCTGCTGCAAGCGATCCCGGAGGATGCGTCGCTTGTGGGGGCAGCTTGGGGTTTCGGTTCCTGCCCGGGTCTGCCTAAGTTGCTGGGTGCACCCCTATGCTTTGGGAAGTAGGAACATTTCCCATAACTTGACATGTGAGCTTCTCATCCGCAGTTTACGAACTTCGCTGCTTGTGTCCTCGCTCGCTTGCACTCCGGAGACAAGTACCTGCCTTCGCATTTATCGCAGACCGGAATTGCGTGGCAATCCTTCATTCATGAGCGTATTTTTGGCATCTGTCAATGAAATTAGGAGATTTGAGCCGGTTTTGGGCATCCCCCCACCACTATGACGTCATCGTTGACCTTGTGGTGACCTTCAGGGATGACCTTGGTGCATGGGTACCTTTGTGTAGGTCTATGACCTTGGCATGCCCTAGAGATGCCTTTGAAATCTGTGTTTGACCTTGATGTATATTGTTGGAAGAGGTGTTCAGGGTTTGTGTTTGACCTTGAGATGACATTGTGATGACTTGGAATTTTTTTCATACACGGAAAAGTACTTTTTGTAAGTACACATCTTTTTTTTTACCTCCATGTCTTGCATGACCTGCATGTATACCTACTCAGCTACTGTGTATGATTCTCATTTGTGGAGAGCACATGAAAATCTATACCAAAGTATGGAGACGGTACACGTCTGCACACCACGGAGATCCAGCCAGATATGTTAGCTCTGATTCCTCTCCCGTGATGTATACCCTGCGGTGGTGGTGGGGGAAGAGGTTGCGTGACGTCAGCACTATGCGCACGACGATCCGCTGATGTGTGTCAGGCACTCAATTTCGACACGATGGAGTGGGTCTGCTGACGTCACACACCCATACGCTGTGGCGATGTAGCGACTACTATTAACTATCCGTCCTCTCTGTATTGATATGATGTTGGATGCGTTAACTGGTGGGGAGGGCTCTGTGACGTTGCATGAGTAGTCGAAGTAGATAGAATTTGTTTACCGTCTCTTCCACTCATCGAAATAATATTTAAAGGTGGTGAGAATGATTGTGAAATCAGTATTTCGTTGAGTTTTGTGCTGAAGAGACATCGAGAATAGTATTCCTGTGAATGTGGTTAATCGTTCACTCGTAGTGATAATCTCCGTCGGCATCAACTCCAAAGTTGCCAAGGTGGCCCTTCTGTGAAAACGATTAAGTTAGATGCGGTAGCATCGACACCAATGTACACATGCAATTGTTGTAATGTGTCAATTCCTGCTTCCCAAGTTAGTTCTCATAAAAGAACTCTTCAGCACAAGAACAATGCATGTGTTCAAGTAAGTGATGGCATACAAATTATAAGGAATGCTTTCAAGTGTAGAATTGTGAGCTATCGAGTGGAAAGTCAAAATGTTTACACTTAATATATGCCGTTCTTAAGTGAGATCAGAGAGAAAGTTATTGGATTACTTGAAGAGGCAATAAAGGTTCACTAGATCTTTAAAGTGAATATGGAAGTATTTGGCAGCTATATTGTCCAAACACGGGATTTGAGTGATACCAAGTCATTCAACTCACAAAATAAAATTGTGGACCTATCTACGGATTTAGGTGTATTGTTCGATGTATTCTGTGATGTCATCATTGCTCAGACTACTGAATTTGAAGAACGTGATTCGGGTATGTTTAAGGTTTCATTTCTATTTATATGAATGATAAATTATTGTTATGTTTCAGGATGGAGCTGTGAAAAAGTTGAGTTCCTCGAAGTGAACATCAACAAGTATAGTCCACTCAGCGGATGTTCGTATGTGAAGCTGCCCGAGTTCATCGAGACAAGAAAAGGTGTTGTAAATATTCGTAATGAAAACCAACATTGTTTTGCATGGGCTATCACATCTGCATTGTTTCCTGTGAATGGTAGAGTGTCAGAAGTTTCCTCATACCCCCACTATTCCAATGTCTTGAATGTAACAGGTATGAATTTTCCTTTTAAACTTCAAGCTATAAAAAAGTTTGAAGGCATGAATAATATTTCAATAAATGTTTATGGGTTAGAGTCGAAACTTGATAAGGGTAAAATGAAATATGAAGTGGTTGGTCCGTTGCGTTACTCACAGAAAAAACTTATAAGACATGTCAATTTGTTACTTATAACAGATGATTCTGGCAATAGTCATTATTGTTGGATTAAAGACCTTTCTAGGTTAGTTTCAAGTCAACTATCTGCGCATGAGCATAAAAAATATTTTTGTGATGGATGTTTATTGTATTTCTCTCATGAGCGATTATTGTTACGTCATCAGTTGCATGACTGTAATCACTTGAGCACTACAACACCATCAGTCAATTTCAGAATCAACAAATATGGTTAAATGTTACCGGGGAATACACTTATGTTTGAAAATTTTGAGAAACAGATAAAAGTGCCATTTTTAGTTTATGCCGACTTTGAATCAGTTCTCAAACCCATTCAAACTAGTCAACCCAACCCTAAACACTCATACTCGAATAAAACATACAAACATGAACCTTATTCATTTGCTTATTCGATAAAATGTTCGTACAATGATAAATTAACTGAATTTGTTACATATAGGGGTGAGGAAGCAGCCGAGAAATTTGTTACAAAACTTGAAGATGATTTAAGGAATATTTATCACAATCATTTGAGGTATCCAATTCCTATGGCTAAACAAACCCCCGAGGAAGAAAAAGAGTTTTATTCTGCTCAATTTTGTGGTATATGTGAAAAACCATTCTCGGGTGGTGATGTGAAAGTGAGAGACCATTGCCACATCACTGGAGAAAAAAGATCACCTGCTGCACATTCCGTATGTAACTTGAATTTCAAACTACCCAATTTTGTTCCGATAATTTTCCATAACCTGAGTGGGTATGATTGTCATTTGTTCAAGGAAAAATACATATCTTTCACCAAGCAGCTATTCACTCACACATACAATGACAAAGATGGAAAAGTGAAAAAGAATTATTTGAAAATGAGATTTATAGACAGTTTCAAATTCATGTCGAATTCTTTGCAGAACTTAGGTGCTAACTTAACATCCGATCAGTGTATTGAGATGCATAAACATTTTCCACAAATTGACAAATTCAATTTGATGAGACAGAAAGGTGTTTTTCCATATAACTTTGTGGACCATATTGACAAGTTGAATCATCTAACTCTTCCCACAAAAAATCAGTTTCATGACAATCTTAACGGAGAGCATATATCAGATAAGGATTATATGAGAGCGAAACTTGTTTGGCATTTATTCGAGTGTAAGAGTTTAGGAGAATACTCGGATTTATATTTGAAGTCCGATGTGCTCCTATTATGTGACATATTTGAGAATTTTGATAAATATAAATTAGATCCGGCACGGTATTATACAGCACCCGGATTATCATGGGATGCAATGCTAAAGTATACAAATATTGAATTGGAATTATTGACAGACATTGACATGATACATTTTTTCAAGAAAGGAATACGTGGTGGAATAAGTCAGTGTAGTGGAAGGAAGCATATTGCTAATTATAAATTTTCACCTGATTATAACCCCGATGAATCTCCGTCATTCAAATCATATATAGATGCTACCAACCTATATGGTCACAGTATGCCACAACCATCACCCTCCAATGATTTTGCTTGGCTAACACCCAATGAAATTATCAATTTGGATGTAATGGGTGTTGCGTCTGATAGTCCATACGGTTATGTTCTCAAAGTGGATATTCATTATCCCCAAGAATTACATGACGAACATGCTGATCTCCCTTTTCTCGTTGAAAGTTTGATACCTCCACATTCCAAATCGAAAATTCCTAAATTAATTCCAAATTTAAATGACAAAAGAAAATATATTGTTTATTACAAAAACTTACAGCAGGCTGTGGCCAATGGTCTTATCGTCATGAATACACATAGAGTGCTGAAATTCAAGCAGTCATGTTGGATGAAACCTTATATTGATTTGAACACTGAAATGCGCAATCGATCTAACAACAAAGCTGAAAAAGATTTCTATAAACTCATGAATAATGCAGTTTATGGGAAAACTATGGAAAACGTTGATAACAGAATAGATGTTAGAATGGTGATGCATTGGGAAAGAATCAAGAGAAAAATGGGTGCTAGCACCTAATATCACGTTCTAATTTCAAGAGCTGTTCAATTTTTTCCGAAAAAAGTTAATGTATTATACGATAAACCACTATATTTGGGATTCTGTACTCTAGAATTATCCAAAACAGTTATGTACAACTTCTTCTACGGATGTATTAAACGTCATTATGCAGAAAATGCCACCTTACTCTACACTGACACGGATTCTTTAATTTTGAAAGTGAAAACTGATAATTTTTATGAATTCATTACCAGCAATATAGGTGAGTTTGATACTTCCAATTACAAATTAGGAAACCAATTCAATATTCCCATTACAAAGTCGATTCTGGGTAATTTCAAAGACGAATTTCCGAATGATCCCATAATTAGCTTTTATGGTACCGGTGCTAAAGCATATTATGTTCAGTCTGTAGGTAGTGAATTCAAGAAAGCAAAAGGTGTCAAAAGATATGTCATAAAGAATTAATTGACATGTGAAGATTATAAGAAAATTGTCGAACAGGGTGGTTTAATATTTAGGAAGATGACCTCGTTTAGAAGCATATTGCACGACATGTATACTGAATTGAAAAACAAAGTTGCATTGTCGTACCATGATGATAAACGGTTCATCATTCCCAATACGACACAAACTCTTCCTTGGGGTCATAGCGATATAGAATTCTACGAGAATGACCCAGAAGAGAATATTCGTTGGGTTTCCAATATTACTCAATCTTTTTCCCAAGAGAGTCCTTTAGATCAATTACTTCATTTGCTGAATTGAACAAATGAAATATCATTCAAAATGAAAAATTCACCACCACTATACTTATTTATTTGTATTTCATATGTGATTACGCTTATCATATAAAAGTCAGATTGTACTAGTCAATTTTAGTTGATGTCTTGTCCTGTACCAAATATATTATATAGTACTCTTATGTATAAAAGTCAAATTATACTTGTCAATGTTAGTTTATGTCTTGTCCTGTTACCAAATATATATTTTTAAATTAACATGTTATTCTGAATTCCTATTGTTTCATTTGAGATATCAACATACCTACACAGAGATATATACAAATGATTGTTTTGAAATCATCAGTATGAAAGATATCAATGTGGGAGAAAGATGTCCAAAGCTATCTATAAATTCGGTCGTACACGAAAATGGTGTGCTGTTAAAGTTCGAGTTCTTCAAGGTTCTCAAGGTCCCCAAGGTATAGGATTCAAGCTTTCACCTGATGATCAATATGATGTGCAAGGTAAAAGACTGAAAAATGTTGGTGAACCGATAGATGAGAGTGATTGTGTAACTCAATTGTATCTCAATGAACAAATCAAACGAAGGCACGTGTCCTCAAAGCCTTGCAGGCTGCCATACTTGCCACAACGGCTAAGGTTGTACCTGATGCCCGTCTAGCATTCAATGAAAAAATAGAGGAGGTAACTGATGATCTAGATCGCAAATAAAGTAATCTAAAAAGTGATGTGGATATCGAAGTATGGGATACCACAGCTACAATTACATGAAAAAAATCAGAGTTGACTAGTGACCTCGATCATAAATGCAATCTAATGAAAGAGGATTTTGAAGTTACATCTGCAATGATACGAAAATATGATGATTTGGAAAAGAGGTTAGCCGTATTAGAGAAGAAACATCAGAGGTTAGCCGATTTGGAGAGGAAACATCCTGATATTTGGCTGACACATGGACCAACACTTTGGGCTCCAGGCAGTGATCCAGACCCAGCTGTTTGAAAAAATGAATCTGTATTATCATTAAAATCTATAGAATAAATTTTGTCATACAAGAGTTATTTTCATTTCAATACCATAATGTTACCTATACATGCACATATACTGATATTCTCGCTAACACTTTTTGGGAGACACGAGAGCTCTTTACTCTTATGCAGAAGAGTTATGGTGGTGGTATCCCCCCTACTCTGAATGGAAGATAAAAAAGACGAACAGGTCACTGAATACTTCATTCGACTCTCATCATTCGAATATTATTCTTTATCATATTCTCTTACATTTTTTAATTTCTTGAGCCATGGAAAATTACATGGAAGTTCTGACGAGTCTGTCCCTCATGGACATCAACAACTTCGAGGAGGACTGGGAAGATGACGTAGAGGTGGAAGTTCCAGCGGTCCATGAGCTGGAGGAAATGGTTGACCAGCTGGTGGTCGAGGACCTTGTGGAGCTGGAGGACCTGGTGGAGATGAATGCTGCTAAAGATGATGCCGCTGAAGATGATGCCGTCGACGAGGACAATGAAGAAGATGGCGTCGATGAAAGGGTTGAGGTGGATTCTGCCAGCGGCTTCGACTCCATCAAAAGTTGTACGGTACGAATGAACATGTCGGAGACGTTGTACAATTTGGCAAGCAATTTGTATTGTTGCACATTGTCCTTCGTCGCAATTGATGTCGGTGATGAAGGCCAATTCTTCGTCTGCCGCATGTGTTATTTACGGTACTGTGGTATGAATGAGAATGGTGGGTATAATAATCAACATTCACATGCTAGTGTCGAGTATGCTGATACTCCAACCCACCATTGTCATGCATGCCAAACTCCCTTATTTCAACTCACTCCACTAAGTACATGTATTTTTTGTAATACTTAGCGTTGTTGAAATGGGGGTGGGGTTATGATGGGTTTGATTCGGATGGTATCAGGGGAGGGATGTGCGCAATGGTCGAAGTAGCATTTCGAGAGGGAGGGGGTAGAGTGGGAGGTGGGCCAATTGCTTAAAAGGAGAGTTCCTCTGAATACTCTTCAGTTGACTTCGAGTTCTCCAAGCCAACACCACCAGCACCAGCAGAAGTTTCTAGTCCGAGTTCCAGTTCTTCAATTCCAATTGGTAGGTACACAATCTTATATTCATGATTTTGTTTAATTTTTTTTTTTCAATGTATAGCGATGGCACCTCCGATGACACCTGCAGCCAACTTGCTGATGATAACTAATGTCCTGGTCGACGAAGAGACCAGACCTCGAGGACCATCTCTGCCAACTCTACCAGGACAATTCTACCCAGAAATTGATGAAGATGCCTTCAATGATGCCCTGGAGAGCATAAGGGAGGATACGGAGATCCCTGAGCCATTGACGCCGATGGCTTCATAGGAGCAAGGTGGTGGTGAACGGAAGCGACAAAGCGATTCCGTTGACGATGCTGCTCCCAAACGGAAACGAAAAATGGAGGCAAAATCGTCAATGAAATGTAAGTCGATTGAGATTATGGCTAGCGAGGATGAGTTTGAGCCGACACCACCACGACCAAGTGGTAGCGGCGTGAAATCGTCATCGCGGAAGCAATCGGGTAGAAGCAGTAGGGTTGGTGCTATTTCCGCCTATCGGAAGAGATGCAATCAAACCAACCCTTATCAAGGAGGATGGCCATTATCCTCAAGAGCTGCGCTCCCTGTTGTTACTCCTGTTGCAACTATAGTGGCACCTATTGAACATGTTCGAGAGGTTGTACCTATAGTTGTAACCGTGCAGCCGACAGTCGAAGTCGAAGTCGCGGAAGTTGTTCCACCACCAGCTTTTGTGCGAGTCATCAGCGTGGATGTAATCCCACCACCGCCCGCTGTCCCTTCACCAGCCCATATCGTGGAGGTAGTTGCCATCGCGGAGCCCGTCGTAGCCGTCAACCACGTCGTCGCCTTGGGGGCCATCGCTCCCACGCTGGAAACGGATGTGTACAAGCTGATGGGTGTGATAGCCGAGGCTTAGCGCGACTTCCAGCTGAGCCAAGTACCGCGGGCGGAAATTGCCCGCCAGCTGGCAGAGCTGACTGAGCGTGACCGTCAGGAAGCCATCCTGGAGGCCGAACGCTTCGCCAGGTTGGAGACGGCCAGAGCGCAGGTGACGGCTTTGACGAAGAGGATGATGGCAACCCTCCAACGACTTAGAAATAACTAGATGTGAGATATTTTGTATAGGTTAAGTTATTTTTGAGTGTTGTAAAAATTAATTTAAATATAAGTTGCATGTGTAGAATTAGTTATTGTTAATGAAAAAAAGATCAAGTGAAAAAGGAGTGTACATTAAATTTTTTGGTTGGTACACATTGGGCAATGCGATGTTGGGGCATTGCCCATCACTTTATCTCAATTGTATTTTAATTAAAGTTGTATATATTAAATTAGTTGTAAGTAATAAAAAAGATGAAGTGAAAAAAAGTAGTGTACATTAAATTTGTTGGTTGGTACACATTGGGCAATGCGTGGTAGTGGCATTGTTCATCACTTTATTTTAATTATTGTCTTTCATACTTATGTTAATCAATGAGTATGTAAATAATCTCTGACTCTATGGTAAAACATAAACTTTACTACATTCTCCAATTCCAATTCAATAATAACATTCATTATTATAACCCTTTGATGAAACATTACTTCATCTTAATTGCATTCTTGATCATTATATCACTCTAAAATTAAATTTATTATTTTAACCCTTTGATAAAATATCATATTGTGTATTTCTCCCATCATACACTCTTCACGGAAGGGGCTTAGATGACATCGTCATCGTCCGATGACACCATCATCGTGGTGTCATCGGACGATGACGATGTCATCTAAGCCCCTTCCGTGGTCATCGCGCATGAATATGTGGGATGACACCCAGCTCTCCGGAGCACCCGAACGGCCCTTTTCAGGGCCACAATGAAATAATTTCAATAATTGAAGATTAACGTGAGGAAAGTATAATATATTGAAACATTCAAGAAAATGGTTACTTTATACACGGAAACAAAGTGAAGCTGTCATTGTGAGAGGATGGATAGTGGAATAAGTGATCTCAAACGACAAGTTGTCAATGAATTACATACACCGGCGTAATTTCACCAGAAGAACCACTACCCTCAAAGGTCTTGCAGATCGTTGGCAAATAGATCTTGCCGAATTACAACCCTATGCTAAACATAATACAGGATATAGATATGTTCTTGTAGTAATTGATTGCTACTCAAAATATCTATCTAAAACAGGTAGTGCTGTAACTGATGCAATGGAAGATGTGCTGAAACAAGCCGACTATCCTCCGAAACATCTACAAAGCGATCAAGGAAAAGAGTTTTTCAACAATACTTTATCATCTCTAATGGGTAAATATAAAATCAATAATTATTCAACATTCAGCACAATGAAGGCGGCCATAGCAGAAAGAGTAATTCGAACAATAAAGACGTTGCTTTATAGGGAATTTTCAGCGATGGGACACAACAAGTGGTTAGACATTCTTCCTATTATAACAAGGAAATGTAACTATAAAGTGCATAGGAGAAGACTGATTAGCTTGAGTCTTCACCGACATTGCCAACATTCCTAGCATAGAATGTCCTAGCCCACTCCTTCGTCTCCGCCCACACACGGTTAAACTCTGCAGCATCTCCGATATCATTGTCATCATCGGACCCATGCTTTTCTGCTGAGTGCCGCGGAGGCGCTGTGGTAGTTGGAATCTCCTGTGCTGTTGCTGAAGACATGTTGAATTGTTGAATGATACTTTGAGTAGGTTGTCACATGTTGAATTGTTGAATGATACTTTGAGTAGGTTGTCACCGTATTATAGTGATCGGAGTGGGGATATGTGACGTAGGTTAGTAGAAGTGGTAGAGGTGGTAAAGCGCACGCGCTGGTTCTGTTAGGATTTTGTGTTGCCTCCTATCGTCTGCCCCCGGCTTCCGGCCTCTGTCCTCCGACTTTTGGCCCCGGCCTTCGTCCTTCGACCTCCAGTCTTCGACCTCCAGCCTTCGACCTACAGCCTTCGGCCTCTGGCTTTCGACTCCCGGCCTTCGGCCTCCGAAAATTTGAAAGTTCGGCCTCAAACTATAAATTTTTTTTTCGACCCGCGAATTAAATCGCGGCCGATATATCAAAACCGCGACTGCGGCCGCGGTATTGATTCGCGGCACCATCATTGTGGTGTCATCGGACGATGACGATGTCATCTAAGCCCCTTCCGTGGTCATCGCGCATAAATATGTGGGATGACACCCAGCTCTCCGGAGCACCCCAACGGCCCTTTTCAGGGCCACAAAAAAAAACACAAATGAACGCATTTGCGCTACTTGATGGCAAAAATGTACAAAGTTTCTAAAACTTGAAGAGTTGTAGATGTTCAGTGCTCTACCACCTGATAGATTGAAAATCCTAAGATGAAAGGATTGAAACTCTTTGGATGTTAATGTTTCAGTGCTAAAAAAGAAAACTTATATGCATGCGCCTTCAACAGGACAAAGATATTCGGATGCAGGTTAGATTGTCAGATTTGATTGATTGAGTGAAAAAAAAAACTTATGCGCATGCGCACCTAACAGGAGAAAGATATTTGGATGCAGGTTAGGTTGTCAGATTTCATTGATTGAGTGAAAAAAAGAAAAAACGTCTATCAGTGCAGAAAGAATGATTATGGGGAAGGGGGGGGGGGGGGTGGAGCCGGGATGTCCTGGGGGCTTTCCATACCTTCGCGGAGCTGAAATTTTTAGAACTTTTTTGGGGTCCGAGGGGTTTCTCCTGGTTTCGACCCGCTAATTAAACCGCGGCCGCGAATCAATACCGCGGCCGCAGTCGCGGTTTTGATATAGCGGCCGCGATTTAATTCGCGGTCGAAAAAAAAAATTTATAGTTTGAGGCCGAACTTTCAAATTTTTGGAGGCCGAAGGCCGGGAGTCGAAAGCCGGAGGCCGAAGGCTGTAGGTCGAAGGCTGGAAGTCGAAGGCTGGAGGTCGAAGGACGAAGGCCGGGAGCCAAAAGTCGGAGGACAGAGGCCGGAAGCCGGGGGCAGACGATAGGAGGCAACACAAAATCCTAACAGAACCAGCGCGTGCGCCTTACCACCACTACCACATCCACTAACCTACGTCACATATCCCCACTCCGACCAATATAAATACGGTGACAACCTACTCAAAGTATAATTCAACAATTCAACATGTCTTCAGCAACAGAACAGGAGATTCCAACTACCACAGCGCCTTCGCGGCACTCAGCAGAAGAGCATGGGTCCGATGATGACAATGATATCGGAGATGCTACAGAGTTTAACCGTGTGTGGGCGGAGACGAAGGAGTGGGCTAGGGCATTCTATGCTAGGAATGTTGGCAATGTCGGTGAAGACTCGAGCTAATCAGTCTTCTCCCAAACCCCATTGGCTCTTTGGAGCAAAACAGCCTTTTTCAAGGCTACAAAAAAGAACTCACACTTTCTATTGGGAATCATATTCGTCACTATGATTACATGCAATACGTAGGTGTGAATCAGAACTATGACTCACTTGGATAATTTTGTTCTAAATCACACCTTTGCATTATGTTACGAAATAATTTACATATTTATAGTTGATTGGGCAAAGTTTATGTAAGTGACATAGAACTATATACACGTCTGGAGAAGACATCAGTTGTGTGTTCTCAACACTTCTTATTCCTATGAAATTTATAGAGTTGACTCCGGGATATTCACCCCCTCTCCTTCCACGGTGGTTTTTTGTCATGTTCTTGTGCGCATGTACCAGTCGGTTTGTTGATATATAACGTGAAGTCGCATCAACATCAGCACCATTTCTATCCACATTCCATTGATATCACACATTCCTCCGAGCTAAATAGTCATGAACTCACTATCAAATTTATCTGTTGAAAAAGGTGCAATGTCATGTAATCCAACAAATGGTGAGTTTGGTTTTGAAAATATTCTGGTATATCACGTGTCATCCCAAGATTCCACCGATGATTTCAACTTCGAAGCTTATCTAAAGATGACAGATGAACCAGAATCTTCAGAAAGTGCTGATCCAACCCTTTCACAGCTGTCACTACCCGAATGCCCTCCACTCCTCTCTCCTCTTAGTGTGGATAATAAACCGAAACCATCTAAGAGGAACGGTACATCTACTGCTTCTAAACCCAAGAAAATAACTAAGGGTATACGGAAACCCCGTAAGAAGAAGGTAGATGACACCTTAAAGAAAGTGATGGGTGATTTGGGAAATGTATCGCTTCATTCTTTAAAATACCGCATCGTAAAAGCGAAGGCCACCATCGTCAAATGCGATGACGATATTCGAAGTAGCAGCATAGACGAGGTGGCTCTTCAGGAGCTCGATGCAAAGATTGCATCAACAAAGGTTGAACTGATCAAAATGTGTGAAGATGCAGATAAACTCCGTAACAAAATCACACAGAAAAATCAGTCCACCCATTGTTTGAAAGTGCAAGCTGAGATGGAGCTTCAGGAGTCCACTAAACTTTTTGATACGGCAGCATCTGTACGAGATAGGTGGCAATAAGAGTTTGATCACGCTTTTCAATCTGATACTGATTAGCTCTGAGGATTATGAAATGTCATCAATGGTGTGAGTTGAAAATATATAAGCGGGAATGAGGTATGCATTTAAATGGGTTTGGCATACACAGAAGGTTGCGATTGACTGGGGCAACGTTTACCGCTACAATATTTTTTCAATTTAGTCTACTTGAAATGAAAACTTAAAATCAATTCCACCACTTTATTCAACGAAACATTAAAGTTAATACATATTAAGAGGCCATGAGCGCGAACATATTTGGGACGCTTTTTAGAGTAAAGAAGTCAACTAATAACTCAAAAACGGTTCATCGTATCGATTTCAAACAAAGACATGCTCCTAGAGGACGTTTGAATCTACGTACGTGCTGTAATGGAAATTGAAATTTCATTCCGCTTTTTCCTAAAAAAAATATGCACTAATATTCGGTTACTTTGACGCAATATTTTAGGTAGATGAACAAAGTATTTCAAAAAAACATTACAGCACGTACATAGATTAACGTTTTATCTTTAATTTGATACCAAATTCATTTCGATTGGATAAAGATTGCTTCAAATTTTAAGGGAAGAGAAAAACCTCTGCATACGCCTCTATTGTCTATGACCGGCATCGTGAGGTGCTGCCGCATACGATATACTCAAGAACTATTGCCCCACGACGTTTAAAATCATACACACAGGGTCGAACTCGGCTTCAGATGTATAGGGATATGAATTTAGTAATCGTTTCAGACATTATTTGGGCGCTATCTATACAGGGTGATTCACGACGAATTGTACATAGTCCAACCATAAGTACTATGGACCAATGCCATTTCATATCTGGTATTGAAAAATTCCTTGTTGCGTTTTTGACGGATATACAGGGTGATATTTGAAAATATGTGAATTATTAAACGTTAAATATCTCTAAAAGTAAAAAACTCAGGCATATGAAATTTTCCACACTGAAAATGCTTCCTGAGCTCAATAAAATAGTTTTTGAAAAAAAAATTATTTCAGGTCCGGACTTAGTTTTTTTTAGATTTTCATTGGTTTTTTAAAAACAACACCCTGTAAGCAACATCAGGCAAATTTTATTTTTCTCACTTTGAAGCTTAAGGACCATACTAAGCAACAGTTGAAAGAAATTGAACGCGGAAGTTTATGTTTTCTGCAGAAAAAAATTGCACTTTCAAAAATACTATAATTTTAATGGATTCACATTCCGCTTATGACTGATGCGGCTAACACATCATAATTTTTCAACAGAAATTATGAGGAAAGTTCATAATACAAAAGATAAAGTATTATTCAACCAACCGTTAAAATTCCAGGGTCGTATTTATTTTTTTTATGTTTTTATTGATTCAGTATAAACAACACCCTGAAAAGCGGGTTGAATAGATTTTCTTTCTGTCACGTCAATGCGGATGGTACGATAGAAAAAACTTCTTTTTTAAATAGTGCAAATGTATTTTTTTCTACCATGGCTAATACAGCACTACATTGAGAAAAACATTTATTTAAAATAAAATCGTTCGGAAAGTATTACTTACTCGATTTAAAGATTGATATCACAGGTCCTAACTTATTTAACGTTCTAATTGGTTTTGTAAAAACAATACCCTGTCACCTTGGAGGCTGGCTAATACTAAGTACTTGAGCAAAATTAATCAAAGAAGATCAACGTGAAATGTTTAAAAACTTATTGATTTCTATTTGACAAGTAAAACAAAACCTTTCGTATCCAATAAAGATGGCAGCCGACTCCGTTTTATTTTTCTACGGGACACTTTTTAAAGTTTGCTGCTGACCGTCACCATAAGAAATACATGAACAACTATTATTGTGAAAAATGGAATGTAGAGTGCAATTACAGACATACAAATACTGAAATCAGTTTTCTAGAAAATGTAATTCAGTTGACTCAACGATAACAATAACATATTAAATAAAACTACCTAAAAATGACCTAAGCTGATTTAGTTTTAATTGAACACGAAAGTTTTTGTTTTCTACAAAAAAAATGGAATATTTTGAAAAGGATAAGTTTAAAGGATACTCATTCTGCTTATAACTGATGCGGCACTACATCGATAGCACATTATCATGTTTCAACAAAAACTTTAACGAAAGTTCATATTACTCAAGATAAAGTATTTTCAATCAACCGTTGAAATTCCAGGCCGTATTTTTTTTCAAGTTTTTATTGATCCTGTAAAAATAACACCCAGTATATGGAACAAATTTTCTTACTGTCACGTTAAATATGATGATGATACTAACTGAAATAAATAGACACCATTTGCCATAGAAGAAACTATTACTTTTGAAAACAGTTCAAATGCAAGTAGGCTTTTAATTCGCTTCGAAAAACAAATAAAGCAACGGGTGACAGAAGCTCGGGTATCCATTTTGACAGTTTGAGTTGGTCAGTCAGCACGATGCCTCATCAGTTTACTTACGCAGAATACGCAGATATCATTTTTGTATACGGATGTTGTAATGGAAATGCCAGAGCAGCAGTCAGGGAGTACCGGAGAAGATTCCCACATAGAAGAGTACCGAACCACCAAACGTTTAACAACGTTTTTACGCACCTGCAGAACGTGGTGAGCGACTGACTGAAGACCAAAAAGAGCATATTTCAGAAATGGTTAATCAAAATGATAAGATAAGTACCCGGCGAATATCCAGCATTTTGCACATTTCCCAGTCCACAGTTTTCAGGACGTTGAAGAAAGATCTCCTCCATCCCTATCACCCCCAACTGGTGCAGAGACTGCATCCGGGAGATAATCTTCCACGTTTGCGATTATGCAGGTGGATCTCTGCAAATAGAAGATACATTTATCAGATATTGTTTTGCGATGAAGCCCAGTTCACGAAAGACGGCATAAACAATTCCAGAAATAATGACAACTGGAGACATGAAAATCCACATGTTATAAAGCAAACTAGATCTCAAGTTAGATTCTCTGTCAACGTTTGGGCAGGTATCATCGGTAATAAATTAGTGGGTCCTTATTTTTTGAACGATAGATTGAGTGGGCAGGAGTACCTTGATTTTCTGGAGAATGTTCTCCCTGTTCTTCTGGAAGATGAGAAAGTCAATGTGAGAGATATGAGATTTCAACACGATGGAGCAGGACCTCATTCAACCAGGGCAGTTAATCAGTTTCTCAATCAAAATTTTCCCAATAGATGGATGGGACGTGGTGGGCCGATTCCCTGGCCCGCGAGATCACCTGACCTTACCCCACTAGATTATTATTTGTGGGGCGTTTTGAAAAGCATAGTATATGAGGTAGAGATTACAACAAGAGAACAGCTACGTGAGAGAATAATTGAAGCATTTCTCTTCACAAGAAGGCATCCAGATCAGATAAGAAAAGCCGTAAGGAATATCTTGAAAATAGAAAGGAAGTGCCGGGAGGCGAATGGATGGCATTTTGAAAATAAACTTAAATCCGATTAGGTCTCTTTTAAGTAGTGTTTATTTGTTATTGTTATCGTTGAGTCAACTAAATAAAATTTTCTAGAAAACTGAATTTGTTATTTGTATGTCTGTAATTGCACTTACTCTCCGTTCTATTTTTCACAATAACGGTTGTTGAAGTTGACTAAAACATTTTCATGTATTTCTTACGGTGACGGTTAGCAGCAAACTTTAAAAATTGTCCCTTAGAAAAATAAAAGTGAGTTTTAGCTCCATCTTTTAGATTTGATCGGCTGCCATCTTTATTGGATACAACATCCAAGGTTTTGTTTTACTTGCAGGATAGAAATCAATTAGTTTTTGAATATTTTACGTTAACTTTCTTTAGTTAATTTTGCTCAGGCATTTAGTATTAGCCAGCCTCCAAGGTGACAGGGTATTGTTTTTACAAAACCAATTAGAACGTTAAATAAGTTAGGACCTGTGATATCAATCTTTAAATCGAGTAAGTAATACTTTCCGAACGATTTTATTTTAAATAAATGTTTTTTTCAATGTAGTGCTGTATTAGCCATGGTAGAAAAAAATACATTTGCACTGTTTAAAAAAAAAAGTTTTTTCTATCGTACCATCCGCATTGACGTGACAGAAAGAAAATCTATTCAACCCGCTTTTCAGGGTGTTGTTTATACTGGATCAATAAAAACATAAAAAAAAAATAAATACTACCCTGGAATTTTATCGGTTGGTTGAATAATACTTTATCTATTGTATTATGAACTTTTCTCATAATTTCTGTTGAAAAATTATGATGTGTTATCGATGTAGTGCCGCATCAGTCATAAGCGGAATGTGAATCCATTAAAATTATAGTATTTTTGAAAGTGCAATTTTTTTCTGCAGAAAACAAAAACTTCCGCGTTCAATTTCTTTCAACTGTTGCTTAGCATGGTCCTTAAGCTTCGAAGTGAGAAAAATAAAATTTGTCTGATGTTGCTTACAGGGTGTTGTTTTTAAAAAACCAATGAAAATCTAAAAAAAACTAAGTCCGGACCTGAAATATTTTTTTTTTCAAAAACTATTTTATTGAGCTCAGGAAGCATTTTCAGTGTGGAAAATTTCATATGCCTGAGTTTTTTACTTTTAGAGATATTTATCGTTTAATAATTCACATATTTTCAAATATCGCCCTGTATATCCGTCAAAAACGAAACAAGGCATTATTCAATACCAGATATGAAATGGCATTGGTCCATAGTACTTATGGTTGGACTATGTACAATTCGTCGTGAATCACCCTGTATATTGGTTGGTCTATTCTATATATGCATTCTATGACAATAGTTATGTCAGTTAGGCGACCATAACTTTACTTCTAATATCAGAATACATAAGGACACAAAATTGGTTTTATTTTTGTCTATGATCTCTGAAATCATCTAATGACCGTAGTCAGTAATAATAATAATAATAATAATAATAATAATAATAATAATAATAATAATAATAATAATAATAATAATAATAATAATAATAATAATAATAATAATAATAATAATAATAATAATAATAATAATAATAATAATAATAATAATAATAATAATAATAATAATAATAATAATAATAATAATAATAATAATAATAATAATAATAATAATAATAATAATAATAATAATAATAATAATAATAATAATAATAATAATAATAATAATAATAATAATAATAATAATAATAATAATAATAATAATAATAATAATAATAATAATAATAATAATAATAATAATAATAATAATAATAATAAATTTCATTCAAAATTCAATTGAAAAGCATTACATCAATTTGTATAAAAAGGTGAATAAACGGTTCAATTATACCCGCGAAGTTAAAAACTTGTTGCGAGAAATTTTAGGTAAGAATTACATGTAGGTATATGTTTTGTAAACTTTTAAAATTCAACAAAATGATACCTGAGTTAATTGAAGTGAAAGATATCATGAAATGATTTTATTTTCTTCGTAGACGTTAGCCATCAGGACAGCGGCAGGGACAATTCTCACGTCTCAGTTCTTGCGTCGGCCTGTTTGTACATGTTGTAGTTGTGCATCAGAACGTCTACTGAGGGAGCACGCGCGCTTATACTGAATTAATTTATAAGTTGGTACTTATTGTCGGTGGGTTATTTACGTGAACTATTCTTTGGAGATAATAGTATTTTGTGATTTGAACAGTGATAAGTACTTATGGAAAGCGATAAAAAAAGAGGAAAAAAATCGCATTATCGATTATCTGCCTACCGAATGAAACAAAGGAATATATTAAAATATATGGAAGTATGGAAAAATGTATCTATCTTAGGTAAACGGTTTAAAATGCTTTTTCCCGCTGCCGACACTGTAAATAGTCCATACATGCTTAGCAACAAAACAGGTAAATGGCCTATAATATTCGTTTACTGATTCATCTTGACAACGGAATGTAAATAGTGTAATTTACATGCCTAGGGTAATAATTACTTTGACTTTGACAAGTAATACCTTCAGCTTCATTTATATCAATTTTTAGGTTATGAGACTTTTTGAATATTATTGTTGTCTGTTTATTCGGTAACTTAGTTACGCGCACAAGCAATTTGAAATGAAATAGCGGAACGAAAAATCATGAAGGAAGGGTCAGTTTCCGTGTGTACAAAACTATTCACAATAAGGTTTGTAAAGCTTGGGAAGAAACAGCATGGCAATCTATGCAAGAAGCAGCAGCAGAAGAAAGTAAATTAGCCATTGAATGTGGAAGCGTTGATAAAAATGGGACACCGATGATTACTGTAGTTTGTGATGGTAGCTGGGCGAAACGATCCTATCGTGGTGGAGGAAATTACAACTCCCTGTCTGGCGTTGCTGCTATTGTTGGTTTGAAAACTCGCAAAATATTATACCTGGGTGTCAGAAATAAATATTGCTGCATATGCCAGAGGAGTAAAAATAAAGGTGAAGAAGTAAGTGATCATACCTGCTACAAAAATTGGGATGGGTCATCTACAAGCATGGAAACCTCCATAATTTCTGAAGGTTTTTCTAGAAGTCTGGGAATGTATAATTTGATATACAGCAAAATGATTGCTGATGGCGACAGTAGCTGTTATAAACAACTTCTTGATAATAGACCCTATAGCACTTGTTTCAGAAAATTGAGTGCAGAAATCATTTATTACGAAATTACTGTAATAAATTGAAAGAACAATCCAAAAGTAAAGGTGTTCCTGGATCCATCAAGGATGTAATTTCCAACAACATTTTGAGAGCTAGAACTGCCATTATGAAAGCCATTACATACAGAAACAATGAGGATGGTAAAACAGAACAGGAAAGGATAATTGCCCTCCGGAAAGACATATTAAATAGCATAAGCAACATTTTTGGTGAACATAAAAACTGCTCTTCAATAAGTTATTTTTGCAAAAAAACCGAACCAGACTAAAATAATTATATGCCAGAATTGAAGATATTCGGCGTTGAAGAAAAGATTATGGAAGCTGTGAGATATTTAGCTGGGAATGCGAGAAGTCTTTTAGAAAATATTGACACAAATTTGGTTGAACAATTCAATTCTATTATTGCTCAAAAAACGGGGGGTAAAAGAGTGAATTATACTTTGAGAGGTTCCTACCAAGGAAGATGTTTCGCGGCAGTTGTGTCAAAAAACACTGAGAGACCTCTTTATACAACTTTCAAGCACTTGACCGGAGGTCACAGTCCTGGAAAATATTTGAAAAAATATGAAGAGACAACCATAAAGGGTACAGAAAGGAAGAAATGTAGACGCAAATTAATATTTTCAGTAAAAAAAATGTGAACAGGATAAAAACTACGGAGAACACTGTGAAAAACCAGATATGGATGCAATGACCTATGAGCATTTCAAATTGATTCATTTGGAGGAGTTGGAAAAAACTGAAGAGGAATATAGGGATTTTGAAGAGAGAACTCGACTTCAAACAGACAGCGCAGAATGGCAACAAACCAGGAAACATCTCCTAACAGCTTCAAACTTTGGCAAGATTTGCAAAATGCGTCAATCAACAAGTTGTATCTCTACTGTAGAGAGTTTATTATATAAACATATATTTTCCAAAGCAACAGCTTGGGGTAGAAATAATTAAGATCGTGCCAAACATGCACTGGAAGGTCAATGCAATATAACCATATCCACTTGTGGCCTTTTTGTAAATAAAAAATGGCCATATCTAGGAGCTACCCCTGATGGAGTTACGGATAATAATAATTTGGTAGAAATCAAATGTCCATATTCAGCTAGGAATTTGAGCATAAAAGAAGCTGTAGCGCAACGCAAAATCAATTATTTGATAGACCTGGGCAACAACGAATATAAATTGAAAAATAATCACAATTATTATTACCAAGTTCAAGGACAGTTGAATATATGGTCTAAAAATATTTGCTATTTTGCAGTATGGACATTGAAAGAGTTGGTGGTTATCAAAATAGACATCGACAAATTTTTTTTTGAAACTAACATGCTACCAAAATTGAAACAGTTTTATTTCGATTGTATGTTGCCTGAAATAATAGATCCTCGACATACCCGTGGACTCAAAATAAGAGATCCGTCGTGGGAACTGGAAAATGAAGAGGTTGACGAAAATGAGAATGAATGACTGTTGTTTATCTCGTCATTATTTGAATATGATTAAATTTTCACTTATTATCTCCTTAGTGCTTGAATTATTGCCGGAAATTTTTCGGGTACATGAATTTTTTGAAAATTACCCGAGTCGCGAAGCGACGAGACTAATTTTCTTCAAAAATTCATGTAAGAGATACATTTCCGGCAATTAATTCAAGCACGCCGGAGATTTGGTAAGAAAATTTCACACCAAACAATTAAAATCATCCAACAATTCATAAGAAATAACTAACGATGGGTTCACCTGAACTATTTATATACTTCTACTGAACTATTGTTATGTAAAACACTTAACAAAATTTCCATCAATAAATGTGTTTCGTTTAATTTGAACACAAAAATAAAAAGACAATTGCTCTCAGCGTGGTTTGAACCGGCGACCTAGCGACTGGTGGTCGAGTACATTACCACTGAGCTACGGGAGTTACAATTGATGGTCGTGACAACTGCTGTTTTGAACTTTTTCTTAAATTTGATTTCAGAATTAACAATTGCTGCATTGATCGTGGAGAAAATATTTTCAGACACATTCAAAATATCTAGTGAATACATAATTATGAAATGTCAAATATTTCACAGAAAATTTTCCACTTATTAATTTCGCTCAGGATACCCAGGAGGATAAAAATTTCCGGAAATGTCTTGGGTTGCCATGGCATGTAAACAAGAACGAAATTTTTGATTGGCTAAAAAAGTGAGAAGTGAAATTTTCGCCGGAATAAAATATTTCTGTTCATAAATGAAAAGCGTTTGATTTCCGAACACATCCATGCATGAAGAAAAAACAGTGTATTGTTTCAGTTATTGAAAATTAGAATACCTATCACCCCAATCCTGTCTAAAATTACCAGATACTACAATATCAAAATATAATTACATAACATTTGGAGATCACCATTCATAAATGCAAAACTAAACTCATATTATGAACTTCATCGTCGTAGATATAAATTCAATTGAGATTCAACTGTGAGAATAAGCGAGGAATGCGAACTGCGATACTGCGAACACTACCAACAGTGCCAACTAGCCAAAATCTCCTGAGTACAGGCTTTGGATTTCGTTGTAGAAGGGATGTGTAAGTCTCCGCCCAAAGCTGACATCACGTTCGTCAATTATCTCCAGAATACGCGAACTGAATCATGCTCATGGCCTCTTAAACCATGTCACGTTTATCAATCCATTGTGTTCAATGGGAAGACCTAACCACTTCACATATAGTATATCTTTTTTACTCTTCAGCACCTTTTCGACGAGATAAATGTCAGGATTTTCCGTTTTCAATAACTCTTCTTCATAAAAACATCCTCTAATCGGTTGGCCACCCATATCTTCAATGATATACGTTGTGGGGTGTGTCCTATTGATTTCAATGATTTTGAACAGTTCAGTTGTGAAATTAGCTTTCTTTCGAAAATATTTTTGTACTTGCTTATATGTACAATGTCATTCATTCGGAATTTGGGAATTTTTTGATTTCCTCGGATGACTTTGGCACCTTTAAATTTCAGTTTTGTTGTTGCTGTAACATTAATTGGTTCTATACCAGTTGTACTATGCACTTTATGGTTACATTTCCTTGTTATTGACCATAACCATATTGATCCTCCCAACATTTAACACACATCAGTTGGAATTGTTTGAATGTTACATCGGGTGACACGTGATCGGAATAAATATGGTGTAGATTCGTTTCATCTTGCTTGAACATTACGATAAAGTTGGTATTATCTCGCACTAACTGTTTGGGCACACGTGAATATGTTTGAGCAAGATAAAAACAGTCAACATCTTTATGGCGTCCCATACAGAAATATGATCTTATAATGTCCTGTTTTTCACATATTACATCGTCGAAAATGAAAACAGAATTTGGTTTGGCATAGGACGGTTCCACTATTTCTGCATTATTACTAAACGTAAAAAATCCCAGCCCATTTATAGGTTCCAATACATTCCGTAGGAATTGATATTTGGGTTGATTGAGTGATTTCGAATAGAGATAAACTTTTGTGAATCGCAGTCCTTGTGGATGTGTTGAGAGAGAGATCATGGCATTCCTCTTTCCACAATTCGACGGTCCTCGAACAGATGATGGAAGTAGCGGACCATGCCGCAACACTTTCTGTCCATTCAATCCACAACCGAATTTTTCATCTAAATTATCTACAGCAAACTTTTCTTTCTGCTTCACAATGCGCATCGTACCGTGGTTGCAGACTATGTAAGCGTCGATATGTTGTGAATGTTTCATTTAAATGAGTACCATCAAACGAAACGGATGTGTTCGTGGTAGATGCAGAAAAAACGGTCGTGGATTCGTAAATAATTTTATAAACAAACTTCCGTTCGAATTACATTTACCTGGAGGATATCAGTACTATGGACCCGGTACAAAATTGGAAAAACCTTTATCCCGCAAAGATCCTGGAATCAATAAATTGGATATTGCATGCGAACAACACGATATTCAATATTTGAATCATCTTACTGATCTCACAGCGAGACATACAGCAGACAAAGAACTCGAATACGCCGCTTGGAATAGGGTTAAATCGAAAGACGCTGGTATTAAGGAAAGAGCAGCTGCCCTACTCGTTACCAACATTATGAAAGCAAAGAGACGTTTTGGTATGGGTTGTAGTACTAGTATGAAGGAAAAGAAGAGGAAGCAACCGAAGAAGAAGAAAAGTAATCTCAGAAAAATCGCCTTCGGTTCTGGGGTGGTTCATAAAGTGCGGAATGTATTGAAAAAAGCTGGGGGTGAGCAATAACGAATAATGTGAAAAAGCTACCGAAGTGGCATTGCATGCGGTACGTGAATACCTCAAAGCTGCCGGTGGGAAGAAAACAATCCACACACCCCGCATAATTCCAATTCCTAAGGTCGGAGGGATTCTGCCATTGATACCGATTTTTGCTGGATTGTCCGCGCTCGAATGCTGTTACAGGCATCACCAGAGCTGTGAATTCAGCAAAAGCAAGCAGAACAGCCCTGATCGAAGCGAATCGTTATATTAAGAAAATGGAAAATGTAGCATTGGGTAAAAGTGGTAGTGGTATATACCTTAAACCATACCGTAAAGGACTCGGACTCAACTTTAAACCATACAATCCAAAAAACTAGTTGATTCCCTACCTCGAAGACCTCTCACCGACATCGATCTCAATTATTATGCCGAGAAAATCAAAATTCCATACTTTCGCGGTATTTTCATGCGTGATACATTACCCACTAGAGGTCCACGACACTACGAGACTGCCATTGTCAATTTAGATGGAATAAGAGGATCGGGAACACATTTGGTGGCATACAGCAAATGTGGGAAAGACATTGCATACTTTGATAGTTTTGGAGATCTACCCCCACCAATAGAGTTGATTCAATACTTTCAGAAATGTCCGAAAGTGAAAATTCTATATAACTATGATCGCCAGCAGAAGTTCAACACAGTTTTCTGCGGTCACTTGTGCCTGAAGTTTCACTCTGAATTATTATAAAATGGATACAACTCCAGCAATTACTCGAGAGGCTATTAAGGGGATGGGATTTTCACTCAAGATGTATTCAAAATATCGCACTTCGACGAAAATGGATCGAGTGATGCTTGCCACTATGCCGAAGGAAGTGATGCTTGCATTTGCTGCACATGAGATTGCTCATGTTACCCAAAAGTCTACAAGATGATGTCGACATAATGAAATATAGATATTGCAACGAACACCACAATCTTGACGGTGATAGCATTTCAGATTATGATGTGAATGATGGTCCTACACCTCGAACAATATTCTGCTGTTATTGCAATATAAAGGATATAAATATTGGTGCTAATAAAAATGAACTGGATATTGATGAAACATCTCCGAAAAGGCGTAGGTTGTCTCAAGTGTGTTGTAAACAACAATAAATTGAAGTGATATTCATAAAATGTATCAGTCATGTCACGGAAGTTCGAACTACAAGCTGTCGGGACGAGTGTCTTGAGTGCAGACTTTTTCCCACCTATTGAATTGGATAGAAACAGTCGTTATGGATTGGGACTTTCAGGATTCTATGGATGCAACACAATCAATAATATAACTGAAAAACACAATGTGATCAGTTTTAGAATCAGTGCTGATAATTCACCAATACACAATTGAAATTCCATGTGGTGCCTATGAAATAGATGAGATCAATGCAGTTATTCAGAAACATAAAATGTTTAGATTATTTTCGGGTAAAAATCAAAACGATACCAATGCAGATGATATATTCTACCTACATGCCAATAATAATACTTTCAAATGTGAGATGCAATCAAAATTTGAAATTGATCGTACTCATCCGAATTCCATAGCAAAGATGATGGGTTTCAATTTTGATAGATTTCAACCGAATCAGATAGATGAATCCTCACTACCGATAAACGTAACAACTGTGAGACTCATCCGCATTATTATTATTCAATTTCACGAATGAACCACACAAGATTATACAGTGCGGCTTTTTTTAGTCCCCCCCCTGTTTACTTTTAAACGTTTTGACGTACAAACATGAATAAAAAACTTGGAGGTTTTCACCGATACTACTTTTTGAATAAAAAATATGGTGATTGCTCGACAGGGGGCGCGGGGGGGCTTAACAATTCAAAATTTTTAAATAGCATGGGGGGTCGAGTGTCACATCGTTGAAAAGAGAATTCAATTCTCTTTACAACCATCTAATTTTTTTTGAATTTCGTTAATAGTTTTTTTGCAATTCTAATTCGAAATATCAAATATAAATGCTGATCTGAAAACTAGTCACACCTTGATAAATTTGAACGGTTTGTTGTGGAATAATGAAACCAAAAACATTGCGAAGGGTATTATCGATACTACTTTTTGAGAGAAGAAATATTGCAATTACAATACAGATGACGCTGGAGGCACACCAACTAGAAAATTTAGATAGGCATAAAAATTGAAGTTGGGAAAAAATTCCTCAACAAAATTCAAAAATATTTAGATGGTTGTAAAGAAAATTGAATTCTCTCAACGATGTGAAACTCGACCCCCCATGCCATTTGAAAATTTTGAGTTGATGTGTCCCCCCGCGCCCCCTGTGGAGCAATCACCATATTTTTTGTTTCAAAAATTAGTATTAGTGAAACCGTCTAAATGGTTTTTTTCCATGTTTGTACGTCGAACCGTTCAAAAGTTAACAGGGGGGGGCTAAAAAAAGCCGCACTGTATATATGCCAGTCAGTCCAGAAGGTCGTCAGTTGATTCACAACATCACAGTCCGTATTTTTGATCACAAAAACAATCTTATTGATTTTGGAAGTACAGAAGAGATTGTTACAATTTTGGAATTGAAGAAAATCTAATAACTATTATGGGTTTTTGTTATAATAGACAGAATCGTGGAGGATTTCAAATCATTCCACAAACCGCTAAAAATGAACGTTCGACTAGAAAAGGCTCATTCCAAACGTGTACGCTAAACAGTTAGCACACCACGCTCTGTCAGTGAGAGATCTCGAATTTTTGAAATCTATTGGACTGAAAGTAAGGGAAAATGGTGCTCGAAACAAATAGTGAAAAATAGAATATATTCGATGAGCCGATGCTCGATCATTCCCTCACGAGTTTACATGAGCACACATACAAACCATATGGATCACCATTGTTTAGGAATTCAGATGAAATTCGAATCGCAATCAATAATCAAGACGTTATAATCGACATTGCTGAGAGTTTCATTTATATAGAGGGTAAATTCACACCTACAGATGAAACGCAATCATGTTATCTCTCGAACAATGCAATCGCTTTCTTTTTTGGCAAAATTCGCTACGAAATGGGTGGTGAACAAGTCGCTGTCGTCAGGAAGCCGGGGATCACATCTACTATGAAGAATATGATTTCATTTGGACAATCACATGCCAACACATTATTAACAACTGGATGGGGACTTTCGGAAACGAAACAGGATATCTTGGACACAACCAGTCACGTATTTAGTGGTAAATTACCACTGAAATATTTGATGGGTTCCGCTGAAGATTATAACAAGAAATGATTCTAATAATCGCTCGATCCTTCGATGGTGCGGTTGATGCTGATTTGGAAATCGATAAAATTGAGTGGAAAATAAGACATATAGTGCCAGAAGATAAGCACAAGCTCAAACTTTTGAATAGAATCAACAAAAGTGGTCTGAATGCTAAAATCAAGTTGGGTTATCGCAAGTGGGATCTCTATGAACTTCCATCACTACGTGGCACATCTTCAGATATACACCAAAGTATATGCACTAATTCTGCATGATACATTTTTGACATACAATGCATTGGATGGTTCAGTTCTCAGCAGATATTGGAGAAACACACACATATTATACTTTGGTATAGATTTTCATGTGCACTCCACAAATGAGAATCATACACAGTAGCTGAGTAGGTATACATGCAGGTCATGCAAGACATGAAGGTAAAAAAAAAGATGTGTACTTACAAAATGTACTTGTCCATGTATGAAAAAAATTCCAATGTCATCTCAAGGTCAAACACAAACCCTGAACACCTCTTTCAACAATATACATCAAGGTCAAACACAAAATTTCAAAGGCATCTCTAGGGCATGCCAAGGTCATAGACCTACACAAAGGTACCTATGCACCAAGGTCATCCCTGAAGGTCACCACAAGGTCAACGATGACGTTATAGTGATGGGGAAGGCCAAGAACCGGCTCAAATCTCCTATTGAAATTAAATCAAACAAGCATGTTGTAAGAATTTATAGAATATGGAAGCCAATCTGCGAGTATTGCGTTGACGGACACGAATCTAGAAAATGTCCAGCTTTTGGAAAATCGTGTGCCAAGTGTAGAGGAAGAAATCAGTGTTTGCAAAAGAAAGATAGTCCAGGGCAATAAGCAGAAGAATATCAATGAAGTAGTTTTGGTTAGAGAATATGAGGATACGGAAGAGGAAAACGGAATATATATCGATGCTATTTCGAAAAATATCAAGCCGTTGGTATATATTGTTGGGAGTAACTATTTGGATCCAAGAAGTGAAAGTGATTCTGGTGCTGAAGTCAATATACGAGTATACTACCCTTGAATCAACTGGAGTTTTTAGGAAGCGATTTGAAAAATGTCAATGAGCCTAATCAAATGACATTGGTAGCATATATAGTAGTGAAAATTGGCCTCTTGGTGAGATAGAACTTTTTTGTACAGTACGAAATATTTCTGCACTGATATCATTTATTGTTGTTGATACCATGCATCAAACACCTCTTTTAGGTTTACCAGGGTGTATTAAGTTGAATTTGATTAAAAAAGTTGATAGTAAAAATATTTCTCTGTATTAGACATGAAAGATGGGTATTTACAGATTGAATTAGATGAAAGTAGTGCTGATTTGTGTACATTTGCAACACCTTTTGGAAGATATCAATATATTAGTCTTCTTTTTGAGATCTGTTCAGCTCCTGAAGTATTTCAAAAGAAATGTCTCAAATACTCCTAGTACATTCCAATCGAAAACGCTGCAGAAAGAAATAGTTACTGTCAATGTCAGATCTTAGAAAATAAAGATTTTTCATCTTGAAGCATTTCTGAACATTAATTATAAACTAACGCAATATAAAATATTACATGGTGTCAGGTCGGTCACAGTCAGTGAAAATCTGAGATATTTTATTTTTGGAATTTAACAAACCCGAAAATTTTGTACTTGAAGATGGAAATGTTAGTCAGAATTGGTAAAGATTCGTTAAACTATTCGAGTTGTTTATGGAAGCTACAGATTTAAATGACAAGCAAGAGAAAAAGAAAATAGCAGTATTCCTTAATTTAATCGATGATCAAGGGCTTGAACTTCACAATTCTTTCACATATGATGTTGAACCGGAAGGAAGAACTTTGGAAATGATAAAGCTGAAATTTGAAGCATATTGTTCACCCAAGAAAAAAGAAATATTTGAGAAATTTCTTTTCAATAGTATTGTGGCGAAGCTGCGGGCGATGCCGGGCCTGAATGATCACGCAGGCCGCATATGACCTTCGAGAAGACTCTGGACGATTCGAGGGCTTACGCAAAATTTCCACGAAATGAACAGTAAATATAAAAGAAGAACCAGGCAGCAGTGAGGGACATGACCAATGTATTTTTCCAGATCCCTTTACGGGGCACTGGATGGCCTTCCCACCGTTAGGTATTAGGCCTATTACTACCGTCTATCTAGCTTCGCCAGTGTCAATGGAACCCATCCCATCTCCACACTCCAAAAATTAGCGGTTCAAGATTGTGACTTCTTTTCTCTTTTTATCCGTTTTTATTTCGATTTTTACATTTCCTTATATCTATTATAATTATGATTTTCTTAACTAAGGTTTGCTACGCGCGCGTGGCCTACAAGAGGGTACTTAATTGTTTGCTTTTGCTTTTGCACATGAGGTTGTCTCAATCGTCATCATCAAAGATCATGTCTTCTCCCCATTTGTTTATGTATGATGTTAGTGTTGGCGTTAGTGTGTCTCTGTTTCTTATAGCTGGTGGATATGCCATGTTCAATGTGATTAGTTGATCTGATAGTACGTATCTTGCTCTTTCCCTCTGTGTGTTTGTGCAGTGTTGTATGATGTGTGTAGCGTTTTCTTCCTCTGTTCCGCAGCTGCATGTCCCATCGGTTGCTCTCAGATTGAAGCGTTTGTAATAGCCTCTCATATTTCCGTGGCCGATTACTAATTGCGTTGTCTTCCAATTTAACCCTATTCTTTGTGTTTTCACTGTCGGGAATATGTTGTATGTGTTTCTTCCTGACTTTGCTCCATCCCAGTGTCTTTGCCATTTTTCGTTCATTTGTGTGTGCTTTATTTTGTTTAATTCCTTTTTATTGTATTGTATGTCTTGTATCTCCCCATTGTTTATGGCTGCTTTCGCTATGCCTTCTGCTTTTTTAATTCCTCCATTGTTCCTTGGTGTATATTTTATTGTTATGTTTTGCCCTCTGTCGTTCTTGTCTTGTAACTGTTTTTGTATTCTTGTTACTGTGGTGTTGGTGCTGTTTCTATTTTGTGTCATGTTTATGGCTCTTTTGGAATCTGTGTGTATTATTGTGTCTCCATCATTTATGTTTGTCCATTCTACGGCTTCCTTGATTGCGTGTAGCTCTATAGTGTGTATATCCTTATTGTCCGTTACTCTCCCTCCTTTTTCTTTCCATGTTGTGTTGTTTCTTGTTTTCGTTACTCCATAGGCTCTTCTCCCGTTTTCGTTCGATGTTGCGTCCGTGTAGGTGTGTGTTTTGTATTCTTCTTGTTCCTCTATTTTTCTGTATGTTTTTGCTGGGTGGGTTTTGTGTATGTGTTTAATTTTGTTTCCTTCTATGGCCTGTCTGTGTGTTTGTGTGTGGATGAACTCTACTTCTGCTTCAATCTGGAGTGGTGTCGTGCCGGCTAGTACATGCAGTGCGTCTGTTGGCAATGTTCTATATGCCTTTGTGAAATATTTGAGAGATTTCTTTTCAATAGTATTGTGGCGAAGCTGCGGGCGATGCCGGGCCTGAATGATCACGCAGGCCGCATATGACCTTCGAGAAGACTCTGGACGATTCGAGGGCTTACGCAAAATTTCCACGAAATGAACAGTAAATATAAAAGAAGAACCAGGCAGCAGTGAGGGACAGTCAGAGTTAGTGAAGTGAAAGTCGAATATAAATCGTTCAGTGGTTCAGTGGTTGTCCAGGAAGTCCATTCGAGAGAATCGCCATTGACATCGCGAGCCTGTTCCTCGTTTCAGATCACGGAAATAAATACATCCTTGTGGCAATGGACTGTTTCAGCAAGTGGGCCGAAGCCTATGCACTGCCCAACCAGGAAGCCATCACCGTCGCGGAAGTCTTAGTGAAAGAGTGGATATGTCGATTCGGTGTCCACTTGGAGCTGCACTCGGACCAAGGCAGAAATTTTGAATCCAACCTGTTCCAAGAAATGTGCCAAATGCTGAACATCCGAAAGACGAGAACCACAGCTCAACATTCACAGTCCGATGGAATGGTTGAGCGGATGAACAGGACTATCAATCGCCACTTGTCCAAGGTAGTCTCTGTCCATCAAAGAGACTGGGACCAGTATCTCCATTGGTTCCTGATGGCCTACCGTTCCGCAGTACACGAGTCGACCGGCCAAACCCCTGCTAGTATCATAATGGGCAGAGAGCTGCGACTTCCCTGTGACCTAAAGTTAGGTATGCCACCAGGACAGGATACTGCGGGAGAGGACTACATCAGCAAACTCCGTCAGCGAATGGAAGACATCCACGAACGAGTCCGTTTGAATATCCAGAGTGCCAGCGACCGAATGAAAGCGGCATATGACATCAATGCTGATACTGGAGGATTTCAGGTTGGTGATCTAGTTTGGCTGTTCAACCCGAAGCGTCGCCGGGGCCTGCCACCGAAACTACGGAATTCATGGGAAGGTCAGTACAAGATCGTCAAGAGGATAAACGACCTGCTTTACCGAATTCTCAAGCCACCCAGAGGTAAACCCAGGGTCGTTCATTCCAACAGGTTGGCCCCTTACGCTGGGAACCATGATCAAGTCCACACCCTCAGACCACCAGAGGATGAGATGACGTTCCAGAAATTCATGTCCTTATACTCAAATGGACAGAAAGTGTCACATGAGGTAACTCGAAAGGAGCTACGGGACCTTTTCAAAGTGCCAGTAGATTACGCCCTAACACACTGCGTCACAGAAGATCTCCGAATGTCCAGGGGTATCGCTGTGGTGTTCTCCAAGAAATTTGGCAAACTCCAAACACTACGAAAACAGAATCCAGAAATTGTAGGTGTGCTACAGCTGAAGAAGGGCCAGAGGAACATCTACTACCTGGTGACCAAGAAGCATTCCCAAGATAAACCGTCCTATGAAGATGTCTGGAGGAGCCTCATCCAACTGAGAGATACGATGGTGGACCAGAATCTGGTGGACTTGGCAATCCCAAAATTATCCAGTGGTATTGATGGGCTGGATTGGAGAGTTATAAGAAGTATGTTGGAGACGATATTCCGATCCACCGGCATCCAGATTTTGGTTTGCTGTAATCCTATTCCACGACCTAACATGAAGACTGTGGAGTGTTATTTCAATCGAGCTTCACGATGCAGATATGGGTAATCCTGCAAATATCGACACACTCCAAGGATGACATTTCAGGACGAAATATCTCTAAGAAGGGGGCAATGTGGCGAAGCTGCGGGCGATGCCGGGCCTGAACGATCACGCAGGCCACATATGACCTTCGAGAAGACTCTGGACGATTCGAGGGCTTACGCGAAATTTCCACGAAATGAACAGTAAATATAAAAGAAGAATCAGGCAGCAGAGAGGGACAGTCAGAGTTAGTGAAGTGAAAGTCGAATATAAATCGTTCAGTGGTTGTCATATAAATTAGAGTATTGTGTTATTGAATCATTGTATTTCGTTAAATAAATTATTTTAGTCAGTGAATTAGAGTTTAAATATACGACAGTATTGTACAGAAAGAAAGTCAGCTATTTGACAATTTCTTGACATAATTACGTAAAACTATCAAGACTGTATGCTGAGAGGTCGAATTGTCATCGGAGTAGTTGACAAATCACTTCAAGAACACTTATTGAGTGAGCCAAATCTTACTTTGGAGAAAGCAGTCGATTATTGCAGAGCAAAGGAAACAAGTACATTTCAATCGAAAATGCTACAGAAAGCAGAAAGAAATAGTTACTGTCAGAGTCACATCTTAGAAAATAAAGATTTTTCATCTTGAAGCATTTCTGAACATTAATTATAAACTAACGCAATATAAAATATTACATTGGCCTAGAGATACCCTAGGTCGTTGGGTCTCAATTTTGATTATCAGATTTCGTGACCCTGTGATCTGGTAGATGCCTTTTTCCCTTGTAGGAAGAAGGGCATAAACTAGTGGCATGGTCTTTTTGTTCGCCCCATGCAACTTGGTTACCGACTCTGGGTGGAATCTCAGGTCGATTAACTCTTTTTTTGATATCCTCTGTCTCGATGAACTCGGAGACCCCGCGAAGCACGACCCTGATGAGTTTATTCATTCGACAATTTTCTGATACAAGATTTCTAGGAATTAATATAGATTCGAAACTCACCTGGTACAACCATACTGAGAATATTAAATGCAAGCTTAGTACACATATTTCTACTCCGTCAACTGAAAAACACCGTTTCTCTCCCGCAGTCTTCAAACTTGTATATTTCAGTCATTCATTTGATATGAACTCATTCAGTGGGGTGCAACATCTAAGGCACATGAAATATTTGCCGTTCAGAAAAAAGCAGTAAGGTTAATGATGGCAGTTGGTCTTAGAGAACATTGCAATAGCTATTTATGTACCAAGTACGTTAAATAGATCCTAATGCCCGGAGGGTAACATTCACCCGAGGCGTTGGCCTCTGGCCCGAGGTATGAATGTTGCCCGATAGGCTTTAGGATCTAGTAACGCTCGTGGTGCATACAAGATTTTACTTTTCACGAAAAAATTATCTTAAACGACGTTGTTTACTTCATAAATTTCTTCTCATAGTATTTACTCTCGGCAACTGAGCACAAGCGAGCTTTTATGCAATTGCCAAGGAAACATTACTAAGGTTTGTTTATTTAATAAAATGACGCTGCATTTTTGTAAGAATTGACAAACTTGTTACTGGAGGAAACTAAAAACGGTTGTGTCTATAATAATTATCGAGATCCCACAGAATGTGATGCTCAAAGCTGAAAAAGCGTTAGGAAATTTACTGCCTGTGAAATCCAAATACTTATACGAGAAGGGGTATGACCTTTTTTTCAAATGGAAAGATGAAAACAGAGTGAATATCGTAAATGAAACTGTCTTAATGGCATACTTCCAGGAACTAGTGAGTTTATCTCATGAAAAATATTAATATTTTTTATTTATTTTACATTATTTCAGTCTGAAAAATATAGTGCAAATAGTCTATGGACCAAATACTCACAGCTGAAATCAACATTGATTGTTAAAGAAAACAATAATATATCAGCATTCAGTCAACTGATGGCCTTTCTGAAAGTTAAATCAAAAGGATACATTCCAAAAAATCAAAGGTGTTGGAAGGTGGACAAGTATTACTTTCCATTAGAAAAGCTCCAGATGATACTTTTCTGCTACATAAAGTTGTTCTGGCAATGGACGTATTTGAAGTCTTAAGACGTGATGAAATGGTCAAGATGACAATTGATGACATTGAAGACAGACGAGCCGTTTTACTGATCAAGGTACCAGAAACCAAGACCTGCACCTCAAAAAGTTCCACCATTGTTGAAGAAAGGGAAATAGGAGCATTGAACTTAGTTAAAAAGAACATTGCACTACGACCAAAAGGATGAAAACAACGTAGTTTTTTTTTTACCTACAGAAATAATAAATGCATTGAGTTACCTGTAGGTAAAAATACTATACGAAGTGTTCCTTCTATCATAGAGAAATACCTTAGTTTGGAAAACCCGAAAGGTTACACCGGGCATTGTCTACGCCGAACGTCGTCAACGCTTCTTGTTCAAGGTGGTGCTTCCTTTGAAACACTAAAATTACTTGGAAAATGGAAGAGTAGTACGGTAGCGGAGTGCTATATTGAAGAAAGTATCTCATCGAAGAACAAAATTACTACAATGAAAGCCCATTCCGTTTCCGAAAAAGAAAATGGCAACGTTCCGAACGAAACCGAATGCACATTGAGGAGTTCATCTTCGGTCAACTCCATGGAAATATATATTATATACTTACTCTAGAATGCTAATCCCGCCAATTTTCACGGCAAAAAGCAAGCCACGTATGCGACCCGTTTACGATGTGCGCACGCGCGTCATCAGTGTAGATCGTTGCCAAGTTTGAAAAGAATTTGGTGTTCCAATTCAGAGGTTTTTGTTATGATGCAATAAAACACATGTCATTTGAAAGAGAGAAATTTGACAGCGCATTTAGGACTTTTTAAAACCGAAAAGAACCTTTTAGAGATAGATTACTCCGAATTTTAGGCGAGAAAGACATTTATTTAAAACAATAATGTACCCTATGCTACTGTAATTATAATGACCGTGCAACAGTGCTTTTTCATCAACAGGAAGACTTGTCACTAAGATATGTCACTCTTGTCAGACAGAGTAGGTTTTTTAAATTTCAGATTTTCTCTTGTCGTTTTGTGTGGTGTTTGTTGTCTTTCGTGAATTTGCATTATTCTTGTTCCTTTAAAGACAATTTCTAATAAAGCCGTTTCTTCCTACAAATAAGCAATGAACTGTTTAGTGCTTTTCTTTGATGGTAAGAAAAATGCTTCTGGCCTCACTTTTTCATGCACCCCCATTGTGGAAATTGCACTAAGGTAATACAACCAGAAATACTCGTAGAAATAGCATGTTAATCTCTTCAAATGATTTAATTTAAATGCAGTTGCGTATTTTGACATGAATCGTTCTATAAAATAATCCTCGAGCTTCCAATTTTATAAATCCAATTTGAGTTGAAATTATTCATGATATTAGCTGAAATAAATTTTCATAGTTTTTTGTACTATCAATTCATTTTCCAATCCAGTGTTTCCTTTAAATTCACACCGACGATTTGGGGTGGTTCCGTAGGTTTTTGTTGGTTAACTACAGCTGAAAAGTGAATGTGATACCAAAAATCAGTCGCTTCAGAGCGGTAAATTATAATAATAAACGGTACTCTACTTTCTGATGGCCTTTGCTGAATATTCGGGATCATAGATATGTGAAAATATGTATTCAAATCGGCTAAATACAAATAACAGGTATAAGCACAATGAGGTTTTCAACCTTATTCTCCGAGATTCAGAATTAACATTTTTGATCTTCACAAGTACCATAATATTTTACTAAGACCGGGCCTGTTACAAAAATCACTAATGACGCGCTTGCGCATTGCGGACTAGCCTGAACACAACACTTTTGACATGAGGATTAGCATTCTAGAATAAGTATATAATCTATATTTCTATGGTCAACTCACAGAACTTCAAGTAGTAGTAGTAGTTCTTTGGGGAGGCCGCAACCACAGCCAGGCAAGTAGGCCCTCATGGACCCTTTTTGCCATCCCCTGCTCTCCACTTATCTCCATTCAGCCTCCTAGTTTTCCTTTTCGAACCTTTGTGACCTCGTAATGAAGGTCAGTGTGTCCGACCACTCCAAGTCGATCAGTTCCTCTTGTTGGAGTTTGTCAACTCCGAAGGTTCCAAATCTAGCCTCCCGTATGCCTCACACTCGCCGAGGAAGTGAGATGAAGTTTCTTCGTCTTCTTCACATATTCGGCAAGTGGGACTGTCTTCTATACCTATAAGTGATAGGTGTCTGCCTAACTTGTTATGTCCTGGTAGTATTCCTATAACGAGGAGTAGTGCTTGGCGATTTCTGCCTAAGAGCCATGTCGTCAGAACTTCAAACTTGGTACTAATTTTTCAGGAACATTTGAAAATTGTTATTTCTATTTGAGAGAAAATAATTAGTCCCTTTTTTATGTACAGTTATAAATAAAACTTTTCTGAGTAATTAATTTATTGAACTACAGAAAAAAAACATTTAGTGGGCGTTATGATTCATAATGCCCTCCATAACGCCCCGGGCGTTATGGGTCTGTTAATAGCAACCGTTGCCAAGGTATTATTAAGCAGTAGTGGACAAGTGAAAAATAAACATCTTGTAAAAATCAGTATAATGACTACCCTGTTTGTTTATATACAGGGGGAGTTCCAAACTCGATGGCCTATTAAACGTTTCTGGAAAAAGGGACGTAGGATTATTTTGAAAATTCCGTTTTGTGGATAATCAGGTCTGCTTTATCGATCTAAAAAACATCTTTGGTATTTTAAATGGAATATCCTGCATATTATTGCATTTTTCGCTTTGCTATTGCTTTTATTTTCTTTCAATACTTCCCTATACCTATCTCCAGTTGTTTTCGAGAAAATCATTAATTTCCTAATTTTTTGTGCTTTAATTAAATGTTTATTACTGCAGTGTTTGGATAAGTAAAAGTAAAAAGTTTGACAATGTCCTGTGTATTAGTTGTGACTAGAGGGATTCGTTCTTCATTATACAGGGTCGTTGAAAATTTGTGATTTCACCGATAGATACAAATGTGATGAAAAGTGCATTTTGTAACGAAGTTACTAGATTCCGTAATTTTATAAGACAGGTAGAAGCAACAATTAATCATTTAATCCCTTTTTGTTTATATCTCCGTTATAACTAGGCGTATAAATGCCATTCTTGTTGTAAATAACTCAGTGATTCACCCCTGTATAAATCAAACCCTTAATATTTGCGCGATCCGGTGATGTAATAAAGCAATCCCTGGAACTGCCGTTCTCCAGAGCAATAAACATGCCCCACCATCGCCCGTCCTCGTCAAGTAAGAATCTCGAGACACCAGCGCAGTAAGCTGAATTGAAGCGACGACAGGAAATTCAGTTTGTTCTCCGTCCAGCCAAGGTTCATCACGTAGCAGGAGTCCACTAGCAGCCGTCTAGCAGGTGAGAATTCGCTAAGTCCAACCGCAGGCCGACCGCGTAGGCCTGAGATAGTAGTAGTGGGAGAAGACAGCCGAGAACCAAGAAGAGAGCTGAAGTAAAGTCAGTTGTGTGCCGGCCAGCAGAACAGAAGCCACGCGAAGAAAACCAAGCGATCCGTGAGAGAGTGTCCAGCCGACGTGAATGATACTGACCCGAAACCGTAAGCACTTGTAAATAATTTTGGTGATGAGTAAAGGGTGAGTGGTTCTCAGACGATTTAGGGTGGTCAATTGATGCACTGTGCAACATCAACCTACATTGACAGCCATATATGATAGGAGATTAGATAGGTAAACCAATACAGGGTGGTCATTGTCAATTGAGGCACTGTGCAACATCAACCTACATTGACAGCCGTATATGATAGGAGATTAGATAGGTGAACCGATACAGGGTGGTCATTGTCAATTGAGGCACTGTGTAACATCAACCTACATTGACAGCCATATATGATAGTAGATTAGATAGGTAAACCGATACAGGGTGATCATTGTCAATTGAGGCACTGTGCTACATCAACCTACATTGACAGCCGTATATGATAGGAGGTCTAGATAGCTAAACCGATACAGGGTGGTGATTGTCAATTGAAGCACTGTGCAACATCAACCTACATTGACAGCCGTATAGATTAGGAAACTTTTATTTATATCAGATAGATACAGGGTGGTCACTGTCAATTGAGGCCCTGTGCAATACCAACTTCCATTGACAGCCGTGTTGTCTGAGAATTACGACCCCAAGAGGTGGAGCTTTGGCTGAATTTAGAAATTGCATTTACACATCGTGTGCCGTAACCGTTTTGACCCCGTAGACTTCTGTTTATAACCGCTTGCGTAATAAATACCTGTCCTCCACCCCGCTTTTAATGTTTAATACCCCTGTTGTTGCTTCCGCTTGCATATATAGGATATAAAGTGATTTGTTTTCCAGTTTGTGCATTTTAGAATAGTGCTTGGTTATTGAAATACATAGTTGCTGAGAGTGTTGCATACCGTTACGTTATATAAATAAAAACAATTTAGATAATTATTTGGTGTTTGATTTGATTAATTAACTGTTTCTTTTCTCCTCTAATCAATTTGATTGCTTCTGAGTGTTTCATCAAATAGCAGCAGGTACCCAGGATTCGAACCCAGGATAGGAAATTAAAGCCTACCTTCCTGGCCACCGAGCCCGGTGAGACTGCCCGGAGCAAGTGGCCTTCCCACGTTAAACAGAGGTGGCGCCAGATAATTCCGAAAACTGGACTCGGGTGTCAAAGTGACGCGTAACGACGAAAGGCCGTTATAAATTTGGCGCCCGAGCAGGGACTTTTCATGGTATACCGAGTTCGCCGATTAACGCAAGCCGAGTAAAAACCGATTTGGAGGAGAAGAAATCAAGCCGTCAATTTGGATTACCGAAACAGCCTGAAAACGCTCCCAGACGTGAAACTACATCGAATTTTGTCATTTTGGGCAGATTTCCAAATTTCACCTGTGGTAACTCGTGTGATAGGTTTTCGTGTGCGCAAAAGCGATCCCCACCACCCATTCATCGATTGGACGTTCCGTAGCAGGGAGCCTGACTGTAAAACTAGCAACACGTGAGTGTTCCAAGTACCGATATAAGATGTCCGACGATGAATCCAATACCCATAAGGACCCGACCAGCGGTGCTGGAAAAACCGGAAACACAGACCCTCCAGCGATAAGCGGTCCACCCGACACCCGGGTTGGGCGGATATACTTGCTGAGGAGGGATGAGCTCGACCAAGTTCCATCTGGAGACTACCGGCACTGTTGATGAGAAACGGCGACGCCTGTCCAAGTTCATCCGAGAGGGCAGAGCTTCGCCTGCACCTACAACCATGATGCCGTTCGTGTTCCCAACTACATCTGGGGGATCGACAGTGACCTCTGCACCACCAACCTTGAATGTCACGAATACAGGTGAACAGTCTGTGCCAAGCGTACTCCATGGAACGTTGGTGGGAGTCCAGACTACCCAGCCCCAGCCAGGACCATCACAGAGCTCGACGCTACAGGCCCTTAGGACCAAGGACTGGGGGGTGTCCTTTGATGGAACCCAAGACCCCGCCACCTTCCTGGAACGGGTAGAAGAGATCCGAGATTCTCAAGAAATCGCTCCAGATCGCCTCCTGCAAGCCATGCCCGAGCTACTGCATGGAATGCCCGCACTGTGGTTCCGGAATAACCGAAAATACTGGGCCAGCTGGCAAGTCTTCTGTACCGCCTTCCAGCAGTTCTTCTTTCCCATCAACTACCACATCGACCTGGAGGTGGCCATCAGCAGCAGAGTGCATCACCTGAAAGAGAGTTCAGCTGAGTACATTACCGACCTTCAGACTCTGCTTCGACGTCATGGAGGAATAACGCCGATGCAAGAATTGAACTGGCTCTACCAGAATCTCCATCCCGAATTCAGTCGCCAGATACGTAGAACGGACTTTGTGGACGTCCGGGAGTTTTCACGAGTCATCAGAGGATATGAACTGCTTCGATTCCAGATTGAGCAAGCGCAGAGGGTCGAACCGCCCCCTTCGTCCAGGTCAAAGCAAGTAACACTGTAGGACCGCCCTTAAACTCTACCACGTACCAGACGACCCCTGTAACCCGCAAAATTATTGTTCCGTTAATCCCAACGGCAACTAGAAGTACCAAAAACCGTCCCCACACAGACCAAAGTAATGCCACCACTCCATCCGCCACTTCACCAGCTGAGAGGATACAAGAATGCTGGCGATGTGGACAGACTGGACATTTCCGAAGCCGCCCCCAGAATATTCTGCTCACGATGCAGACGAAAAGGCGTGGCATGTCAAGACTGCTCGTGTTCGAGGTCTGGAATTCAGGACCCTTGTTTCCCCCGAATCGAGTTACGAACAAAGCCAACCCAAAACCTAACTCGACTCTAATAGCAGCCGTAGAACAAGAAGATGACCGTCCCCATGTAACCGTTATGATACCAGGAAGAACAGTAAGAGCTTTGCTGGATACTGGAGCCGCCAAATCCTATGTGGGAGATCGCATAATCGACAGATGGAGGAGACTGGGATTGCGCAATACCGAGACTCCGCCATGCTCCGTCAGAATGGCTAATGGGCACCATATTCCTATCAAGGCTATGTACCGCACGGATCTGACCATAGGAACGACAAGTAGCGTTGAAAGTTTTGGATATATACCTGGATTGTCTTCCGATATGGTCTTAGGTATGGATGTGCTCAAGAGACGCCGTTTCCGTTTGGAACTAGGTACCGGTAGAATCCATCTCGACGAGAAAGTCATTCCGACAGACCCACAGCCTGGTCCATGTAGCCCTATCGGTACACTCAAGCCTGTGACACTTGTTACATCGGCCCCTGAGCGGAGAGTACAGCCCAGCAAGTCCTCATTTATTGAGGATGTGCCATCGTCCGAACGTCACCATCCATGGACTGTCACCTCGACACCCGAAGCTACCGGTTCCCGTGTCCGAGACTTGAAGCAGTCCAACGCCCGCTCTGATCCAACCCCACCATGTATCTCTACCCCCGCACGTTCCAGTTATGACCGTCACTCTTTTTATTCCGTTCCGCCTAACCGTATTAACGATTCTCAATGTCATCCGCTGCCGTTCGATAACCGTTGCAACCCCATCAGACCCTCTAGTACACGTTTCGTCGACCATAATACTCGGGAAAGAAGCTACGAGGGTGACGATGATGTCCGGAATCACCAGCAAGACGGAAGAGCAGTAGCCGACTATCAAAATCGATGTGAAAGATTCAGGAATCCAGCTCGCCGCCGGAATAAAAAAATGTTGCAGCCGAGTCATCTGCCGGAATATATGGCTGTGGAAAAGGACCTTTGTTGGAAGTGTGGCCAGACAGGTCATAGCAGAAGTGCGTGCCTACGTAGGCACACCGTCCTGTTCTGTTCCCGCTGTGGGTTGAAGGACACCCTGTCTCGAGAATGCCCATATGACAGCCCACACAACCCCCCTGCAACAAGTGGCCGCTTCAGTCCAATGAGGAACCAATTCTATGATACCAATGCACGTACAAGAAACATCAGGTGGTATGCCCAGACTGAAGAAGCAGCAGATGTCACAAGAGAATGTCACCGGAGGACGAACATAGCATCTTGGAACCGAAGAAGAAGAAGGATGATAGAGAGCAGAAGAAGATTTTTTTTAAATAATAGTGAGTAACATTTCGTTTTATTTGTGACAGGCGTACCTACCCCAATACAGGGTTCGGCCATTTGAAAGGGTAGGCATCTGACCGGAATATTTGTATATTTTTGTTTCAATTGGTGTGGTTGAATTTTATTTTCTATTGTCCCTCTTGGACTGTTTGTTTTTTTTTCATTGATTAATTATAGTTGTAGGGCATAGGTATATGAAAAAAATGTTTGTGAAACATTTTTTTTCCAGAAGTGGGAAGGGTGTGTAACGAAATTACTAGATTCCGTAATTTTATAAGACAGGTAGAAGCAACAATTATTCATTTAATCGCTTTTTGTTTATATCTCCGTTATAACTAGGCGTATAAATGCCATTCTTGTTGTAAATGACTCAGTGATTCACCCCTGTATAAATCAAACCCTTTATATTTAGCGATCCGGTGATGTAAGAAACCAATCCCTGGAACTGCCGTTCTCCAGAGCAATAAACATGCCCCACCATCGCCCCTCCTCGTCAAGTAAGAATCTCGAGACACGAACGCAGTGAGCTGAATTGAAGCGACGACAGGAAATTCAGTTTGTTCTCCGTCCAGCCAAGGTTCATCACGTAGCAGGAGTCCACTAGCAGCCGTCTAGTAGGTGAGAATTCGCTAAGTCCAACCGGAGGCCGACCGCGTAGGCCTGAGATAGTAGTAGTGGGAGAAGACAGCCGAGAACCAAGAAGAGAGCTGAAGTAAAGTCAGTTGTGTGCCGTCCATCAGAACAGAAGCCACGCGAAGAAAACCAAGCGAGCCGTGAGAGAGTGTCCAGCCGACATGAAGGATACTGACCCGAAACCGTCAGCACTTGTAAATAATTTTGGTGATGAGTAAAGGGTGAGTGGTTCTCAGACGATTTATGGTGGTCATTGTCAATTGAGGCAATGTGCAACATCAACCTACATTGACAGCCATATATGATAGGAGATTAGATAGGTAAACCGATACAGGGTGGTCATTGTCAATTGAGGCACTGTGCAACATCAACCTACATTGACAGTCATATATGATAGAAGATTAGATAGGTAAGCCGATACAGGGTGGTCATTGTCAATTGAGGCACTGTGCAACATCAACCTACATTGACAGCCGTATATGATAGATCTAGATAGGTAAACCGATACAAGGTGGTCATTGTCAATTGAGGCACTGTGCAACAACAACCTACATTGACAGCCATATATGATAAGAGATTAGATAGGTAAACCGATACAGGGTGGTCATTGTCAATTGAGGCACTGTGCAACATCAACCTACATTGACAGCCATATATGATAGAAGATTAGATAGGTAAGCCGATACAGGGTGGTCATTGTCAATTGAGGCACTGTGCAACATCAACCTACATTGACAGCCATATATGATAGGAGATTAGATAGGTAAACCGATACAGTGTGGTCATTGTCAATTGAGGCACCGTGCAACATCAACCTACATTGACAGCCGTATATGATAGGAGATTAGATAGGTGAACCGATACAGGGTGGTCATTGTCAATTGAGGCACTGTGCAACATCAACCTACATTGACAGCCGTATAGATTAGGAAACTTTTATTTATATTAGATAGATACAGGGTGGTCACTGTCAATTGAGGCCCTGTGCAATACCAACTTCCATTGACAGCCGTGTTGTCTGAGAATTACGACCCCAAGAGGTGGAGCTTTGGCTGAATTTAGAAATTGCATTTACACATCGTGTGCCGTAACCGTTTTGACCCCGTAGACTTCCGTTTATAACCACTTGCGTAATAAATACCTGTCCTCCACCACGCTTTTAATGTTTAATACCCCTGTTGTTGCTTCCGCTTGCATATATAGGATATAAAATGATTTGTTTTCCAGTTTGTGCATTTTAGAATAGTGCTTGGTTATTGAAATACATAGTTGCTGAGATTGTTGCATACCGTTACGTTATATGAATAAAAACAATTGAGATCATTATTTGGTGTTTGATTTGATTAATCAACTGTTTATTTTCTCCTCTAATCAATTTGATTGCTTCTGAGTGTTCCATCAAATAGCAGCAGGTACCCTGGATTCGAACCCAGGATAGGCAATTAAAGCCTGCCTTCCTGGCCACCAAGCTTTCGTCAATACCATAGTGACCCCTGGAGTATCATTTTTTCCACTGAGACTGCCCGGAGCAAGTGGCCTTCCCACGTTAAACAGAGGTGGCGCCCGAGAATTCCGAAAACTGGACTCGGGTGTCAAAGTGACGCGTAACGACGAAAGGCCGTTACAATTTTTTTCAAATAAAACACCCTGTCACCCCATCAGATATCCTGAAAGACAATTAAATTTTCTTCCAAATGATGTATCATGTTCTTATACCTAAAGAGTCAGGTTTCCGAAATAAGAGCAAGTTTTCTATAAAAATTGGATTATTTTGCCATATTTTGTGTTGGGTAGATAGGAAATGTCATGGAACAAATTATAGAAAGGTTGTACAAAGAATGATTAATATACAGGGTAATAAAAACTCAATAGCTTTTTTGGAGACCTGGAAGGTGAATAATTTTTTAAACTTCTTTCTGACAGAAACTCATTTAAATTCACTGTTTATCAAACTAACAGATTTTTTTGCTTTTTTCTGGTCACGGCGTACTAGAGATTATTTCAATTGAGAAAAATTACCCATTTGGAATCGTTATACTGGGAATTGAAAATGATGGATTATAATGCATATTGGAACGCAGATATTTCGAATCTGTTTTATATTCACTATTAGTGCAGAAACATGATTTTAAGAACACGCAAGAAATTCAATGAACTTCACAAATGAATAAAAAAATATCCAGAAGAATCGAACGGAATTATATATGCTGTGTTTGGGAATGTTGAAGAGCCAAGAGGTGATCCTTCAAAATGTGTTGATTTCTGTGAATGGATTTGAACATGGTCTTATGAAGTTCCAAATTTCCTTCAGAAAGTTATATGGAAAATATTTGAATGATATGAAAACAACAGTTAGGAACTTTTTGGCAATTTACCGCTTCATGTATATCGAAGTTATTTGTATCAGTTGGATGGTGCCCGCTCTCACTGACTAGAACCTTTGAAGATCGGTGGATAAGATGCTTGGCCACCGCGATCCCCAGATCTCTCTTCTAAATTTTTACATTAAATCAAATTAAACAGCACTTCGATTAATATGACCTTCATATGTTTATTGATTGGAATAAAATTTAGTTCTGCTTAAGGTGAATCATGATTTCTCAACAGAAATACGTTTTTCAGATATCCTGAACCAGGCATACTTTGCTCAAATCTCAATTAAAATTGCATACCACTGTATTTCTCGGATCATGCAATATTAGTTTTGGAAAGACTGTTGTGACAAAAATACAAAATATCAATATACAATGAACAAAAATTCGAAAAAATTATTCAGATTTTCATTTGAATAATTATTGTGTTCCATTTTGATTCTTTTCTAATCAAATTTACGTTAATGAACGCGCAAACGTTTTAATAATAATGCACTAATTTTCGAAATTTCATATGGCAAAATAATCCAGTTTTTATAGAAAACTTGCTTTCATTTCGGAAACCTGACTCTTTAGGTAAAGGAACATGATACGTCATTTGGAAGGAAATTCAACTGTCGTTCAGGATATCTGATAATATGCAGGGTGCTTCATTTGAAAAAATGCACTTTTCAATGCTTTTGTATCTGTCGGTGAAATCACAAATTTTCAACAACCCTGTATAATGAAGAACGAATTCCCCTGGTCATTACTAATATACAGGACATTGTCAAACTACATCCGAAATTTCAGCTTTTCAAATACTGCAGTAATAAACATTTAATTGAAGCTATGTTTTGCACAAAAAATAAGGATATTAATGACTTTCTCGAAAACCATTGGAGATAGGTATATGGAAGTATCATATGAAAGTAATTTTAAAGCAATAGCAAAGCGAAACATGCAATAATATAATATTCCATTTAAAATATCAAAGTTTTCGATAGAAGCGCTGAAAATATTTTAGATCGATAGAGCAGAACTAATTATCCAAGGAAACAAATTTTCACTAGTCAGTAGTAATACCACTAGAGGTCAAATTATTTCCGGACATTTTTTCGAGCTCATGAATATTTGGAAAATTTCCCGAGTCGCAGACGAGGAAACTTTTCTAAAAATATTCATGAGCAAGAAAAACTTTCATGATATTAATTATAGACTACGCGTGATATTCGATAAGAAAATTCCACACCAGTTTGCGCAGAAAAATCGTATAATTTCGATAGAGCTGATCTACCTGTGGCTGTGGAAGAACTGGCGCCTATTCTTGAACACTGTGGGTTCTCAACATGCGAAAAAAGAACTCCGAAGACTACAAGGAAAGTGTTATCAAAGTTTTATGGAATTCCACAGCCAAGCAGTTGCACGAATATTTTTTTGAAAAGTATAATCGCAAATTTATTCTATTCTCTGACATACAATTTATGAACGCAAGAGCTGCAAAAAATGGAAAGTTCATCTGCACTATCAGCAGACGAGCTGAAAATAATTATTGAGCTTTGGGACGAAAACACTCCGGAAGGATTGCAGAAAAAGTTTTTCCACGTTGTTGGTCATGAATTGGCCTGGAGAGGAAATGAAGGAGCGTTAGCACAACTCGAATATTTTGTGGAGGAAATTGAGGCTGAACTTTGGTTTATTGGAAATCTGATTGTAATAGTATTATTTTTGTTTTGCGGAATTACCATGTTGCCAAGTTGGTCACTTCAGAGTACTGGAAGTCTAATATGCAGAAAACAATTGAACGTCTGGATCATGGACCCTCAACCTATTCTAATGATACTATTTTTGTTTTGCGGAAATGCCCCGTAGCCAAGTTTTGGTATTTTTGGATAACTGGAAATCTGATATGAGGATAGTTCTGAGTGGATACCATACTATTCAATCAGTTTATTGGGCAATGATATTTGACCCTTGCAGAAATTCGCCGAAGGCGTGTCTATTTCTTCTGGTAATTTGTAACATCGCATTTCCTCAAAACAAAAATGGCACCATTAGAATCGGATGAAAATTTATATTAATACTCTCCAATGAAAATGTCTATCAAGCTTCTCTGAATGATTTGCCGCATCCATAACTTTCGCAAAGTCAAAATGTCATAGCAGAAACCACTTGATTGAATAGAATAATGTCCACTTCGACCCATCTCCATATCAGACTTCCAGTAATCCGAAGTGACCAACTTGGCAACAGAGCATTTTCGCAAAACAAAAATGGTAATACTAGAATCGCGTGATAGCACAAAATGGCGACGTTCAATTATTTTTTCCATATCAGATATTCAGTAATCCCAAGTGTCGAAAACTTGGCAACGGCGCATTTCCGCTAAACAAAAATAGTACCATTAGAATAGGTTGAGGGTCTATAATCGAGACGTTCATCTGTTTTTTTCATATCAGATTCATACCAAAGAGGTGAACAACAACAACAGGGCATTTCCGCAAAGCAAAAATGGTACCATTACAATTGGCCGAGGACCTACAATCGCGACATTCATTTTTTTTTTTCATAACAGATTTCCAGTAAACCAAAGTTCTACCGAAATTGACTATAGAGGGGAACTAACAGGCCACATTGAGTATAACCCGGTTTTTTCCAAGACTACCCAAGGCGGTTCAAAGAAAATGGCTGACAGTAAGTGGCTAGTACCGAATACACTCACGAATACAAAACGAAGCGTTTATTTTTGACGCCAAATCCAAACTGGAAGAATCCCAGTTCCAAAGGCAGGTACAAGAACAGTCCAGTTGGACAGAATACAATATCTTCCTGTTTCAAATCCGCTGCATCATTGATTGGAATGGATGTCAAAAAGATCAAAATAACAAATCATTCTGCAAGGGCCACTGCTGTTTCAACTGTAGCCAAAACGGGAATTGGAGAACAGCAATTGATTAAAATAACCGGTCATTGTGGCAGCCACTCAAACTGAAACCATATCTGCAAATAGACCCCGGCCATCATCAAGAAATAATTGACGCAATAAGGTCTGCTTCAAGTTCGACAAAGACGATTCGAGAATCTTTGAATCAAGAACAAGCAACTACTTCCAGTGAACCTGCCATAGTTTATAATAATTGCGTTTTCCATATAAACAAAAATTACAATAGTCAAAATAATATTAGTATATTCTTCAACGAGCGTATAATGATAGCTATTATTCTCGAGGATAAAAATTGTCCGAGAAAATAATAGCTATTATACGCGAGTAGAAGACTATACTTTCTCTACGACTATACGATAGTCAGAGTTTTAATGAAATCTAAATATTATTTATGAAAATAAGTATTGTCGTATATTTAAACTCTAATTCACTTTAAAATAATTTATTTAACGAAATACAATGATTCACAACACAATATAATACTCTAATTTATATACAATCGCGGAACTATTCATATTCGACTTTCACTCCTCTGACTGTCCGAATGTCTGCGTGGTTCTGTTTATATACACCGTTCATTTTCCTAGAATGCTCGCGATATTTCTAGAAAAGCCATAGGAACGTTCTCCGATTAGACCAGATTCTTCGCGAAGCGAAGCGCCTCGGGAGTAATTGACGGTCGGGCGCTGGCTACGTAATAGTTCAGGTCCGGCATCGCCCGCCTTCGCCACATTGCCCCCTTCTTAGAAATATTTTGCCCCGAAATGTCATCCTTTGAGTGTGTCGATATTTGCAGTCTTCATGTTAGGTCGTGGAATAGGATTACAGCAAACCAAAATCTGGATGCCGCTGGATCGGAATATCGTCTCCAACATACTTTTTATAATTCTCCAGTCCAGCCCATCAATATCACAGGATAATTTTGGGATTGCCAAGTCCACCAAATTCTGGTCCAACATCGTATCTCTCAGTTGGGTGAGGCTCCTCCAGACATCTTCATAGGACGGTTTATCTTGGGAATGCTTCTTGGTCACCAGGTAGTAGATGTTCCTCTGGCCCTTCTTCAGCTGTAGCACACCTCCAATTTCTGGATTCTGTTTTCGTAGTGTTTGGAGTTGGCCAAATTTCTTGGAGAACACCACAGCGATGCCCCTGGACATTCGAAAATCTTCTGCAACGCAGTGTGCTAGGGCGTAATCGACTGGCACTTTGAAAAGGTCCCGTGGCTCCTCTCGAGTTACCCCGTGTGACACTTTCTGTCCATTTGAGTATAAGGACATGAATTTCTGGAACGTCATCGCATCCTCTGGTGGTCTGAGGGTGCGGAGTTGGTCATGGTTCCCAGCATAAGGGGCCAACCTGTTGAAATGAACGACCCTGGGTTTACCTCTGGGTGACTTGAGGATTCGGTAAAGCAGGTCGTTTATCCTCTTGACGATCTTGTACGGACCTTCCCATGAATTCCGTAGTTTCGGTGGCAGGCCCCGGCGACGCTTCGGGTTGTACAGCCAAACTAGATCACCAACCTGAAATCCTCCAGCATCGGGATTGATGTCATAAGCCGCTTTCATTCGGTCGCTGGCACTCTGGATTTTCAAACGGACTCGTTCGTGGATGTCTTCCATTCGCTGACGGAGTTTGCTGATGTAGTCCTCTCCCGCGGTATCCAATCCTGGTGGCATTCCAAACTTTAGGTAACAGGGAAGTCGCAGCTCTCGGCCCATTATGATACTAGCAGGGGTTTGGCCGGTCGACTCGTGTACTGCGGAACGGTAGGCCATCAAGAACAAATGAAGATACTGGTCCTAGTCTCTTTGATGGTCAGAGACTACCTTGGACAAGTGGCGATTGATAGTCCTGTTCATCCGCTCAACCATTCCATCGGACTGTGGATGTGAAGCCGTGGTTCTCGTCTTGCGGATGTTCAGCAGTTCGCACATTTCTTGGAACAGGTTGGATTCGAAATTTCTGCCTTGGTCCGAGTGCAGCTCCAAGGGGACACCGAATCCACATATCCACTCTTTCACCAAGACGTCCGCGACGGTGATGGATTCCTGGTTAGGCAGGGCATAGGCTTCGGCCCACTTGCTGAAATAGTCCATTGTCACAAGGATCCGTGATCTGATACGGGAAACGGGCCGGCGATGTCAATGGCGATTTTCTTGAATGGACAACCTACGTTATACTGACGCATCAGTGCCTTCTGTCGTGTCCGAAGTCCATTGCTGGCAGCACAAACAGCACACTTTCTGCACCAGTCATTGATATTAACCTGGCAATTGACCCAGTAAAACCGTTGCCTTACTTCCTGCGTAAATTCCAGGATGATGGTTCTATTCTCTCTGATGTTTTAGTGAATGCAGGCCCAATGATTGTCCTAGTCGCACCTGTATCCAGCAGCATTGCGCAAGGCTTGTTGTTGATTAAACCGTCCACGAAGGCTCCTTTGTTCTGTCATTGGAGGACAGCGACGTATACGTTGTTCACCGGGGCTTTCTGAGTATTGGCCGACGATTGCCCCTTCTCAACAACCTTCGTTGGTCTCGACATCTTGAGGGTTGGACATTGGCTACGCACGTGTCCAAGTTTCCTACAGTTCCGGCATCTCACTAATCTCCTCTCGGGCAACACTTCCTTCATCATTTTCCTTATGGCAGCTTCAAGTCCGGAAGGCTCCTGTTGGCCTTCTTCCATCATCCGGACCTTGCTTTGGCTCTTGCAGGATTGTTTCGCCGCCTCAAATTCCAAAGCGCGTGCCAGTGCATCCACGAGATGTGTTGGACGAGCTAGTGTCAATGCTAGTCTGGTTTCCTGGTCACGAAGTCCATCTAAGAAGGCCTGAACTGCTAGTCGCTCCATTACCTTTTCCGGTGTAGCTGGGTATGCAAGGTGAACCAAGCGTGCAATGTCGGCTTCAAATTCCTGTAGGGATTCGCTTGATTTCTGGCAGCCGTTTTTGAGCCGTGAGTGGTATACATGTTATAGATGGGTATGTCCATACCGTAACTCTAGATGTTCAATCAGCTGTTCGTATTCCTCTTGTTCTTGTGCCGTGAGGGTTTGTAAGATATTTGTTGCCAGTGTTAATGCTACAGCTCTTTCTCCTGCATTCCATCCATTCGCTTTTGCTGCAGCTTCAAACAGTCGGCGGTAATTTGCCCACGGTGTTTTTCCATTAAACTGTGGTGGTTTCATGGAGAGTTTTTCTGTTTCCGGACTGATTTTCACATCTTTCAAACCCTTTTGAATATAATCTAAGTTCAAACTCAGTTCCAGCATTCAATTTTCATTGACAGATTCTGTGGTGTGGGTAGTGTCATTCTGGTTTTCCAGCTTACTGATTTTCTCCTTCAATTTGTTGATTTCTTCCTCAATTTCATCTTTGATTTTCTCCATCTCTGTCTCGACAGTTCCCATTCTTTCTTCTAATCGGCTCGCCACACCACAAAGTTCTACTTTCATGGTATTCGAATTTTCTAGCAGCTTTTCTTCCAAATTCCTCGAACTTTCTTGAAATTCTTCTTTCAGACTATTCGAATTTTCTAGAAGTTTTTCTTCCAGATTTTTCGAGTTTTCTTGAAGTTTTTCTTCTAAACTCACCGAATTCTGTTGCATTTTGTCTCTGTTTCTGGGTCCTCGCCCTCCTAGGCTAATCCCGCGGCAAGTCTTGTTTGAAGCACGGCCTTTTTACCACTTGTGTCAGGTTCCCTCTCCTCCAGTTCTTGCTTCAATTCCGCAACCTTCAATTCAACCAGGCGAACTTTCCTCGAACACATTTTGTCTTAGTCTATGTCTCACAGTCTATTTCACGGGTCACCAGTCTATTATTATTATTGTCTATTTCACACAGTCTATTTCCCGGACACCAGTCTATTATTACTGTCTATTTCACACAGTCTATTCCACGGCCACCAGTCTATTATTATTAGTATTGTCAATTTCACACGCGAGAAGTGTATCAGTTTATACTCCGTTAATGCACACAACTGCCCACTTCACGAAAAATGTTTATCAGTCACTGTCTATTTTTCGCAAAAAAAATTGTCCGAAATACACAAGCTGTCTACTTACACGAACACTCTGCATTTTATCTTTAACAATCGCACTTCAGTCACCACTGTCGTATATTTAAACTCTAATTCGCTCTAAAATAATTTATTTAACAAAATACAATGATTCACAACACAATATAATACTCTAATTTATATAATAATCGCGGAACTATTTATAGTCGACTGTCACTTTTCTGACTGTCCGAATGTCTGCGAGGTTCTGTTTATATACACCGTTCATTTTCCTAGAATGCTCGCGATATTTCTCGAAAAGCCATAGGAACGTTCTCCGATTAAACCAGATTCTTCGCGAAGCAAAGCGCCTCGGGAGTAATTGACGGTCGGGCGCTGGCTACAGTATATATTATAAAGTATATACAGGGTGTCCGGTAAACCTTGTACAATATTGAAACTGGTGATAGACCAGGTCATGACTGTTCAGATTATCGGAATTTCACCTCTTTAAAAATATCACCGTTTTCGAGATAATGGGCATTTTAAGAATTTCTGGAAAATCGCTACCTAACCTTGGATCTTTGCTACTGAAGATTACTGATGAGTGATGCTTCTAGATGTTCATAACAGTTTCTCAGAAAGTGAAAATATTTTTCAAGAAATGAGGGTAAAATGACAGATTTGAGTTTCATCAATTTTTTTTTTCAAAGTTTGACATTATTGTCCGAAAGAAACATAACCAATTGGAAGTGGACATTCATTTCAAAAGAATGCTGATTTTGTTCGGACTGTACCGTGGTATTAAACAAACTATAATTATTATTGGAGGAAGTGGTATCCATTGAATTAGGCGTGGTTTTATTCTAGGCCTCCATCAACTTTTATACTTACGCCCAAAATTTATTTTATTTCGATTTTATCAAGATAAAATGTGGAAATGATTATCAATAATAAAGAATAGACTGCTTGGTAGCATTAAAAAGTGTGCCAATAAAATCAACTTTTCATGTAATTAAGCCTAATAAAATTATCGAAATGACAGGGCACCAATTAATACGAATTCTTGTGATAAATGTCGCAATTGTCCAACACCCAGATTCCAACGAAGTTTCAGAGACCGACAGATATACAGGGTGTAACAAAATAAGCGCAAATTTTTTTAGGAGGTGAATCCTTGTCGAAAATTAATAAAACTTTTCTAACTTCTGTGTTGTGTCCGTAAAAGCAATAGTTTCCTGGTGTAAAAATAAAATACAGCATTGTGCATAAACGGATCTTCTGTAAATAGAATTGAAAAAATCTAGTAGGTGACTGTCACATTTTGTTTGAACAACTTGTGACTTCAGTCGTAGTTTTTTTAAATTATTCTGCTTGTTTCATTCAGTGGTATTTATTTCTTTGTCATGCCGTATACACGTTATACTCCCCGAGAATATGCGCATATGCACTACATTTATGGTAAATGTGGAGGTAGTGCTACTGCTGCAGCAGCGCTTTATGCACAACGATATCCGATTGCATAATGCCTCTCAGAGAATCACTGATTTGGGGGCTATAACCTATAACGCATTTGAAAAGGTTTTCTTGAAAAGATGTAGTCTCTGCGTACGAGTTGATGGAAAATAACATTTTTGTAATGTTATTCAGTGCGATGTTGAATAATCGTTATTGTGGTTTATAGTGTATGCTGATTCAAAAAAACGTTGAATTAGTATTTACTCCCTTACATCTCATTGAATTGCTTCTAAGCAGTTGATTCGCTATTACTCATAATTATTTAATCATTTCATCTTGATAGGATAAAAATAAAAGAAATTACTGACAAAGTCTAATGGAGTTGATTTTAGCTCAGAATAATATCAAACTCTGATATAATCGAAATTCTACTCCTTCCGAAAATAATTATCATATGTTTTATACCATGGTAAAGTCTGGACAAAATGGGCATTCTTTTGTAATGAATATCCACTTCCACTTGGTTATGTTTTTTTCAAACAATAATGTCAAAATGTTGTTTAAAAAATTGGTGAAAATCAAATCTGGCATTTTTCCCTCATTTCTTGAAAAATTGTATAGCTTTCTGAAAAACTGTTTTGTACATCTGAAAGCATCACTCATCAGTAATTTTCAGCAGCAAAGATATTTGAATTGGTCTCAATTTGTAGACATGCCACTCAAAAATCCAAGGTGAGGTAGTGATTTTCCAGAAATTTAAAAATGCTCATTATCTCGAAAACGGTGATATTTTTACTAAGGTTAAATTCCGATATTCTGAACAGTCATGACCTGGTCTATCACCAGTTTCAATACTGTATAAGGTTTACCGGACACCCTGTATAAGGTATAGTAACAATTAGACATGAATAATCGGTGTTCATTCATGAATGAATAACTGCCTTAATTGGAAATAATTTTAAAAAAATCTTCCAAGAGTGGGATTCGAACTCAAGCCTATACCTTCGTTATACATTTACCTCATGTACACGCTTCTACCAACTGAGCTATAACAGGCACTCGAAAATTTGTGAATGAAATACCTACTAGAGAAACTCTGACCAGGAACTGAGAGAGTGTGGAACGTTCAAGTAAAAATTGCAAGATAGATTTCATCTTCCTCACTATCACTGCTTTCCCAAACCGCTCTATTCATTTTTATATCAGGTACTTGTCACACAGATCAAAGTTAAAACTAAGAAAATAGTCAATCTGACATTCGCGTATGCCAAGCTGAGACAAAAGTTCAATCAAGCAAAGCCTTCTTGAGAAATTTGTTTGTTAAACCTCTCAGTTCCCGTGGATGCTGAAAATTCTGAACCTGTGATTGGCCGAGTGCCGTTGAATAATGAGTTAGGATCGACGGTGTCTTGGAATCATCTTTATTCTTCAATTAAAAATCAATATGTAATGATCGTAGAATACAATAGTCGTAGAGAATAGTATATTCTGTAACAAGGTTAGAATGAAAATTCGATGAGAGTGGAAAGTTCCGAGCGCGAGCCGAAGGCGAGCGTGAGGAACCACGAGCATCACGAATTTTCATTCTAACCGAGTAGCAGACTATACTTTCTCCACGATCAAATATAGGAAAGGTGACAGCAATAATTTTGGCACTTACTCAAATTTTGCCACTATGATGACAATCAACTGCGTCAAGGCTAATGTTATTGTTGCTAACCAGTGTGAGAATATTATTCTATCACAAGAGAGAAAATGTAATAGTTATTTATTGTATAAGTGTTCTAGATATCATTTCATTTGCGCAAGAATGTTTAAACGCGAGAGCGAAGCTCGAGCGTTTAAATTTCTTGAGCAAATAAAATGTATCTAAAACACGCATGCAATACAACGTTTTATTCACAATCACATTCATTTAGAATCAGAATGCTTTGACGTTTTGCTCTGACAGCGGCTGTCACCTCCTCAAAAATCATTGAAATAACATACAAAAATATCGGGAGGTGTTGAATGGTTGCTATGTATTTTCGATTGTTTATCGACTCCATTTGTAAAAATTTGTGATGTTGGTGAAAATAAGTAAAATGTGATTGATATTCAAGATTGTATTTTTCATTATTCCATTAGTGGATAAAGTGGTACTTTATACGGTTCATAAGTGTGGATAAAACTTCAATTATAAGGTGATTGTGGATAAATACATTTAAATTGCATGGGGGCAGAGGTTTTGCAGAATATTTCTTCAATCTTAAGAAAGAGAATTCCAGCATTCTGTAATCAAATTTGATTTCAGAATTGGCAAATTCTGTGATGATCGTGGAGAAAAATAATTCTTTGATTTTTTCATTTACTTCGGGCTACAACAAATAGTAGAAAATGAAGAAAATATTATTTTTATACCTACAGGAACAGATTACATAATAATATTCAGTTTGTCTTGACACCAATGGACTCTTAGCCTATAAACTGTTGATTACTACTGATTGTAGTAGCTCAAAAGTGCCATTTAGGGAAAGAAAATATAATATTCTTATATTTTATAGTTACTTGAGCTTACTACAAGTGATAGAAAATTATAATTTTAGAGGTTTTTCGGGAAGCTGCATGAACAGATTCATAGCGCGTCATAGTTTTGTCATCAATTATTTAGGCCTACAAATTGGTAATTTCTACTCATTGAAGTTGCATGGGAATACCATTTCAAGATAGAAAATAGTATATTCTTCAATTCTACATAAGTTTTGAGTAACTACAAGTGGTATGGAATTCATAACCAGCGTCAGCAAGCATCAATCATGGCAGGCTGTGATCATTGTATTTTGACACTTCAAAACATCAAATAAACTCGCGTTTTGTTGCAATAAAGAATATTGCACGGCCAGTAAAACCAATACAATTCTTTGTTTAAATAATGAATCGATTTGAAATTCACACTATATGCAAAATATGCGTGAAATTGTCTGATGTAATGATCAATCATCGTACCATGACTTATTTATTCGCATTAATTGAGGATTGTGGCTTCAACTTGAAGAAAGAAAATTTGTTCCGTATTGTCCTCGAATATTTGCATCTAAAGTACGCAAAATTGAAAGTACTGAATGGAAAAAAGGTAAATAAATTAGTGTCTAAGTATTATACAGAGCTAGTCAAATATATGGATCCGGCCATTTTTCTCAGTTAATATGAGGGTTATCGAAAAAAAGTTCTAATGAAAGTAGGAGAGTATTTATTTCACTCTGCACCTTTTTATAAATTCAAACGATTTTTAGATGTGCCAATGGTGAAGAAGTGACGTCATCGACATTTTTTTAAATAGAACCATATGTCATGTTTGGTATCGCTAGATAGCTTGCTTTTTTCTCATTTCAGTAGTACCAATATTATTCTAATTCTCTCGATAGGTACAGTGTGGTTCGTATTTTTGTGTCCACCTCTGTAATTCATTTACCTATTGCTTAATTTGTTCAAACTTATTCTCAATCGGGAAATGTAGCCAGTTGGATATTCTAAGCAAAATGGCAATTTGATTCAGACAGTGGCGAACGTATGTATAAGTTTCTCAGATGCTAATTTTTCGAAAAAGATTTCTAGTTATTTTTCTATAGGAAAATGTCAATGGAAAATTTTGTTCCAGAATAATTGAAGTGCCCTAATCCTGAATTTTTCCTTAAGTGAAGGTAAAAAAAACAGAAAAAGTCATTTGTTTCATTAGTTCAAAATATTACTATTTTTTTGATTGGAAAGAATGACAACATATGTAGAGCGGCTATTTCATTTACTTATTCATTAGTCCTGAAACCAATTTTTTTATTTGAACTCGTGATCTGAGATAAAAAATGTAATTTCTGGAATGGCTGAGCCATAGAGATGAATATTGAAAATATCCTGTAACCATTACTCATTTTATGAGGTGAATGTTAATTGTAAACATCGTAAGTGGAATTTTTTAATGAAACAACTGTCAATGTAGCACATAAAAAATATTTTTTTATAAAAACGTACGTACGCCACTGTCTGAACCAAATTGCCATATCGCTCAAAATGTCTTCTTTCCATGATTGAGAAAAATTTTAAACGAATTGAGCAATAGGTAAGTGAATTACAGAGATGGACACAAATATACGAAACACACCGTACCTATAAAGAGAATTGAAATGATATTAGTACTACTGAAATGAGAAAAAAACAAGCTTTCTAACGATACTAAACATGACATATGTTTCCATTTAAAAAGAAATGCCGATGACGTCACTACTCCACCAATGGCACATCTACAAAATATTTGAGTTCATAGAATTGTGTATAGTGGAATACCCTTCAACTTTTATCCGAACTTTTTTTCGATAACTTTCATATTAACTGAGAAAATTGGGCGGGTCCACACATTTGACTAACTCTGTATATATTTTATTAGACATAGACACTTAATTGAAAATATTCAAAGTCCTTCATTTTCGCCATTAAGAAGAAAGGTGGTGTCCGAAGAATATAGAAAACATCTTAGCTTTGTAATTAAAATGTATCAAAACTAAATTTTATGTGAACAAATATAGGCCAGTCCTTCAAAAATGTCAAAAAATTTCCAGTATAATTCGCTGTTGGGTATCCCACGAGAAAAAAATTTCCACTAAAATACCTCCGTTGCCATGGTGATCTGTCAAAATAACGTATTTTGATTGGTTCAAAATTACAGGTGTGGAATTTATAATATCACAAGAGCTTAAACTATTTCCGGAAATTTTTTTGAGGGCACGAATATTTTCTTAAAATATTCGTGCCCAAAAGAAAATTTCCAGAAATAATTTAAGCTTGCGAGGTATTCGGTTAGAAAATTTCACACCATAATTTGGAAAAAAATTATTAATCCAATCTGACATTTTAAATTAATTTTACTGCTTGTCAAGTCCACCATGTTGCGTTAAATAAAAAATATTACCAACTTTAGTTACACCAAATGCTAAAACTCAGATGGGTATTAGATCAGTCTATCGCCCTTTCATAATTTTTGGTTACTAAAGGTGGTATAAATGTATTTTTTGTTAAAGTAATCCATAACCAGCAAACAAAGATATTCTTATGTAAAACATTTCTTGTAAGCATTTGCGTTAAACAATTTGAGAAAATGAAATGCTTTGAAAAGTACAATTTATGTTAATACTGCAAAGAGTTGAGTCAAGTGCAAATATGTCATCCAAAATTAATATATTTAACGAATTTAAAGGAAGATTGCGACCAGGAAGCGTTAGAGTCGAATGGTTTGTTTACGAAAATCCAAGAAAGTCTGCTGCAGATGTCAAGTAAATATGGCCTTTTGCGTAAAAGAGATTTGAACAAAATGGTTTCAAAATATTACATATATGTCTTAAAATACAGACATCCAATTAATTCGTCACCTTCTTATTCACCATTAAGAAGAGAGGATGGGTTGGAATTCAAGCAACATTTAAATCTTACTATGTTTGTAGATCCTACGCTTTTTGAAATATAAATTGTTAATGCATAATAATTAAACAAATTTGTGTTTTGTGTTTAATGAAACGTTATAGCGAATAATAAATAATTCACAGGTATATCTACAATATTTAATGGTTGTAGATCATATGTTTACCTTTTCAACTGTCAAAAAATTTCAACTTAAATATCACCATGGTAACTAGTCAATATTAAGGTATCTTATTGGTTAAAAAGTAGAGGTGTGGAATTTTCACAATCATTCTACGTCCCCTTTTCCAGAAACGTCTGATAGGCCATCGAGTTTGGGACACCCTGTATGTCTGTACTGTCAGTGCAAGAAAAAATATTACTAACATTCCTACTTGTGGACGTGACTATCCAACCAGAAAAAGATATAAGCTATAACAACCATTCACTACACTATCAGTGTCGCAGTATCATACGGGATCGAGATCGATTGATGACAAGCTTTATAATGGTCTTGATTTAAGTATCAAATCTGCCCCATCCATTGATGAATTTCTCCAGAAACTGCCTTTCTTGTTTAGTTATTTATTGTAATAATTACATATTTTTCAATTCAAAAATAATGTTTTTAGATTCAACTTCTTTAGTTTTAATGTCTGTCTGATTTTTTAAGCTCATCTGACGTGTTACCTAAATTAGTTCTTTATAATGTAGGCTCCTAACTGAACACTTCTCTAATACATTGATTGATTTACCGTCAGGGAGTCATCTACAGAGGAAGGTTATATTTTAATACCTTCCACCACGTTTTTATGCCTTTCAAGAAGTTCACCAAAACGTCTTTTTTTCAATGGGTAATTTGTGGAATCATGGCCTTTTTGGCCTTAGGTAACTGCGGCAGTTCAACCTTGGCTCGGGCTGTACCTACGAGGATGTTTTGATATCTAGTTAGCCTAGACCAGTTCCCTGCATAAACAAAATATTGCGTTACCTTAGCAACGAACAATAACTTATTAGAAGTGTCAATGTAAAGTTTGACGTCAAAAAAGTAAACCAGAGTTACGCAATAAATTAAAAGAAAAGATATGTCCACCGAAATTGTGAAAATCGAAAAATTGGAGTATCGAGCCATCATCAAGTACCAGTATTTAAAAGTGTTAAAAGGTAAGCAGATTTACGAAGATATGCCTAATACCCTTGGTGATCAATGTTCTTCGTATGCGACCGTGAAAAATTGGACTGCAAGTTTCAAAAGAGGTAAATTTGCTATTGAAGATGATGACCGATCGGGAAGGCCAGTTTCTGTGTCAGTCCCCGAAAATATCGATGCAGTTCATGACATGATTTTAACAGACCGTCGAATTGGGCTAAAACGGATATCTGAAGCACTGAATATTTCATACGAACGCGTTCATCACATAGCTCAAGTCAATTTGGACATGAGAAAAATTGCTGCAAAATGGATCCCCAAATGTTTGAATGTTGACCAAAAGCGTGCAAGGGTAGTAGCATCGCGTTGGATCTGTGCTCGATTTGATGAGACTTGGTTACATTTCTACGATCCAGAAACAAAGCAACAATCGATGGAATGACGACACTTCGGTTCTCCAAGACCTAAGTTGTTTCGTGTCCAGAAATCTGCTGGAAAAGTTCTTGCTTCAGTTTTTTGGGATTGCCATGGAGTAATCATGATTGATTTGTTGGATAAGGGTAGAACAATAACTGGAGATTACTATTCGACATTACTAAGCACTCTACGAGAAAAATTTAAGAGAAAAGATGCGGAAAGCTATCCAAAGGTGTTTTGTTTTTGCAGGACAACGCCCTTGCACACAAATCTCATGTTGCCATGCAAAAAATGCGTGATTTAGGGTTTGAATTACTAGAACACCCCCCTTATTCATCAGATTTGGCTCCGTCCGACTATCATCAATTTTCTCAACAGAAAAAAAGTTTAAAAGGTCGTAAATTTTCTTCCAACGAGTAGGTAATAAAAGTTGTGGAGGTCTGGTTTGCAGAGCAAGAAGAAACTTTTTTTGAAAGGTCTAGAGACGTTGCAGGTTCGCTGTAATAAATGTATCCAATTAAGAGGAGAATATGTTGAGTAATAAAATATTTTGACATTGAAATTTTGTTTGGTTCTATAGTAGGATAAGAATTTTTCAATATATCCTGGTACCTGTCTAATCAGTGGCTGCACCTGATTTTGTCTTGCCGGCTCGATCTCAGAGACAGTGACTAATGATCACAGCAATCAATGCCGCAATAAACAAAATTGAAAAAGAAAAAAGATTAGAAAAAAAATGGATTACCTGTCTGAAAAGTTCCAAAGAGTCTAACCATCTACTAATTCTTAGTAATCTCAATATCCCAATAAGTTGAATGCACATTAGAATTTCGTCTGGTATTTTGAAACCTCCAACGACACACACAAAGAAGATAAAGGATGGAGCTGTTGCGATCATATCGATGAAGAAGTATGTACTCAGATACTTTCTGAAATGATGAAAAAAATGCGTTTTACATATAACAACACATGCAACAAAAGAAAATAAAAAGTGTGCAGTTGAGGAAAATATTTTTTTACTAAGTGAATAAACTATGTTGTGGATGGTTACAGGACGTATTCTCAGTTATATTATAGTTATATTTTATATGCTTGTTACGTGATATTGCACTATGCATATATTGGGTGTCCCAGAAGTCGCGCACCCCATTGTATAGGGATCGAAAGAGAAAAATATTCTGAGAAGAATAGTCCTCAGCCATTTTTCAATCAGATGCATAGATAATTAATTGTTAACCAATGAAAGTGACCAATCAGGAGCGCGCGACAGAAGAATAAAAAGTGAGTGGAAAAGCAGTAAGAGACGCGAGAGTGAGACGCCAGAGCTGCTGCCGGCTTCTCACGCTCCTGATTGGTCACTTTCATTAATTAGTAATTAATTATCTATGCATCTGATTGAAAAATGGCTAAGGACTTTTCGTCTCAGAATATTTTTCTCTTTCGATCCCGTTTTCTGGGACGCCCAGTATAGTCCACGGTAAGGATGTTCACCATGGGGATATCGGAAACGGTAATATATAAAGTACTGGTTGAATTGAAAAAAGTTGCGTAATAGAAGTGCCATTCATATAGCAATATAAAATGTTTAAAAAAATGGTTTATCTAGTCATTTAGGAATATATGAATGTTTCGACTTCTTAACTTTTTTTACTGATGTTGTCGTCAGAGCTGGAATGAAATAAGAAAAACTTTTTGGAAAAACCTTTTTATAAGCTCTCTTGTGATAATATCAATCCAGACTGAAATCTCAGAATCCCGACTCTAATCTAGGGATCCTCACTCTAATCTCGGGGTCCTAACTTTAATCTCGGGATCCCGACTTTAACCTCGGGATCCCGACTTCAATATCGTGAGTTCAAAGTTTGGATGTCTACTGTGCTCTCAGGTTCTAGTACTTTTACCCTGGAATCCTTCATAAAGCTAGAGATAACAATGAAACTCTTCTTTCGTTCACTATTGATCAGAAGGTTACGCAGATGTATCTATTATTGCAAATGAATATGTCTGACAAATTTACTTATAGTGAATTTTAAACGTACGGAGACTCGCCAAAAGGGTACCTTGGTGTTCTAAGCTTGATCTGATTAAAGTTGAATTTATATAAACACTAGGCTGGTGCCAAAAACGAATCTTAAAAAAAGATAATAATGTGACTAGTACCAAGTGTATCTCTAAAGGTACGAAAGTAAGTATATATGCGTGATAGAGTAGAGTAAGTAGCTATATACATAAATTAGGGCAAAGTTGGGCGTTTTCATGCTGAACAATTACCTGAAAGAAATTTTTTTTTTAGTTTTTAAATTATTGGAAGAAAACGGAAATTTGTAATTTTCGTTTTTTTTTTCAAGCGAAAACCAAAAGAACTAGACGTTTTTAAATAGAACGTTCTTGAGGCACTTTTTTACAGGGACTCCAAATCCATCATCGTATTTTCCAAGGCGTTCTTGATGCCAGAGTTACAACAATCAACTTTGGTTTTTCTTATGAGCGCCATATTGGATTTTTGCCATTTTAAAAAGTATTTATTTTTTTGATTACAACGATGTATCACACAATCAGATCGAATCTAACATGCTGATCAAAATTAGGAAAAAATCGTTTTTGCGAAGAGTGCTTTGGAACGAACGCCAACAATTTTTTTTAACGAACTAAATCTTGATAGTTCAATTGAATTTGGTTCTGGAACGTTCACATTTCCATCAAGCTTACCTACTTAAAAACTAAGATTTTGAATTAGAAACGACATGATAAGTTAGAAGTTTATTCTTCGTAAAACAAAGTTATAAAATATGCTCGAATACTCCACCTTCGACTTCTAAACACAATTATACTCGTTTCCTCGCGATATGTTCCGTCTTCTTATCTCAGTCCTAATAGTGGTGATTATGGTTCTTCTGAGTTCATCAGTATCGATGGGTACGGTTTTAAAAACCAAATCTTTCATAGTTTCCCATAAATAATAATCCAGCGGAGAAACATCAGGTGACCGCGCTGGCCAACGAATGTCTCCGATAGACAAGAGTTATATACTGAGAATTTCTCCGTTGTTCGAAAATTCAAAATCACCTTACCGGGAAACATTTCTGACAAACACTCAGCAACTCTTCTAGCGTTATGCGGCGGTGCGCCGTCTTGCAGGAACCAGAAGGTATTCAAGCGGTTGAGACGAATGTGTTCAACGTAATCCGTAAGGAAGGTCCTCAAAAAATTTAAATAACGATCAACATTCAGATTTTCTTCATAAATGTGTGGGTCAATTATTGTGTAGTCCAATAAAGCGACCCATACGCCGAAGCGTACTTGCGGCCGCCGTTCTTGATGTCCATGTGGATTCTCCGGGAAGGAGAACTTGGGTGATGTGAATTTTGAATGGACGATATTTGTGTTTCTTTAGTATCCTCCACACCACTTGATGCGATATCCAAGATGTGTTGCTATTATCCGTGTGGAACCGGACCGATTATCTTGAACCTAAAGGAAAAAGATTCAAATACTAGGTAATTTTTTTCTATTTCACTCACCGCTTGCAAAATTGCTATCTCATTTAATTCTCTCTATCGTTGTACCTTCGTCTAGGCTTTACAAATGAACCATAATCGGCTAAATTTCTATGGAGCAATAGAAAATTATTCTGTGCTGGTTGCTCTCTCTCTGGATACCGCAAAAGATACGTTTCGGACGTAATTTGCGCATTTCGATGCGAGGCGTAATAAATCTGAAGCATATCACACTTTTCTTCATTTGAAAATGGCATTAGAACTTGAAAGAATTCAAAAGTTTCGCTCGAATATTTAACTGAACTGTCAAAATTTAGTTTGTTAAACAAAATTGTTGGCGTTCTTTCCAAAGCACTCTTCGCAAAAACGATTTTTTCGTAATTTTGATCAGCATGTAAGATTCGATCATATTATGTGATACATCGTTGTAATAAGAAAAAAATTTTTTAAAAAGACAAAAATCCAATAGGGCGCTCATAAGAAAAACCAAAGTTGATTGTTGTAACTCTGGCATCAAGAACGCCTTGGAAAATACGATGATAGATTTAGATTCCTTATAAAAAAGTGCTCCAAGAACGTTCTAGTTCTTCTGGGTTTCGCTTGAAAAAATAAAAACGAAAATTACAAATTTCCGTTTTTTCCAATAATTTAAAAACTTAAAATGACAAATCAAATTTTCTTTCAGATAATTGTTCAGCATAAAAACGCCCAACTTTGCCCTAATCTAACCGACCTCGTATCTCTTATAATAACTGAGATCCCCAGGTGGAGCTCGAAATACGGGCACCCGGTATAGTGGAGGTAATGTGGGTAAATACGTATATTATGAACAATATCCCTATTCAGGTCAAGCAAATATCCCTTGAAATTTTCTTCAAAAGCGTTATATTTATTACAGACTGTTGGGTCTGTTGGTTTACTCTGTGGCAGTACGTATTAATATTACTTACTGATGAAGATAAGTAGTTTGTCGAAATGGGTATCTAGATAACCTAATTTTTTAACCAATACTGGCAATACTGTACGAATGAAGACTTTTCATCTGGAGCATACCCTCATGAATCGACTCTACAGGGCGTCCCTCCGGGAAATGCATCGATCAATATATAGAAAACCATAAGTGGCCCGAATATGAAAATTTGGGAGTTCACTATTGTTGATAAGTGCTATCCGGCTAAAATATTTTGAAGATTTTGGCACTTCCGGTTCTACCGGAAGTAGACCCAACTTCGTAATTTTAAATAGGACACTCTGTATATTATCAAGGTTTTAGATTTTACGCTATATTCTGAACATGATTCATGTATAATGTCATATACCCAAGTCTAACCGTTTTCAAAATATTTCAAATTTTAAGTTGAAAATTGCGTTTGCAGACCGAATTATTTTTTTAAATTCTGGACATGATCATGTATTTTCGATTGTGTATCGATTTATTCGTAGGAGAGGACCCAGTTCAGTAGAATTTCGATATCAATTCGATTAGAGTTCACCAGCAAATGATATAGATCCGGTTGAACAAATTACTGTAAGTCCATTTTTTCAAATGGAAACCCCCCAACTTTATATTCTCATTCAATTCGGCATCGAAAATGAAGCTAACTTTGAGTGAGGTTATCTATGTCTACACTCAACAGTTTTCGAAATATTGGCGAATTAACATGTCTCAGTTCCAGAAAATCTCGTTTTCTTGAGTTTACTTATTCTTAGTTGGCCAAGGCGCCCGCAGTTACGTTGGAAACAATCAACTGCCACGGAAATGTCATTGTAATCAATCATGCCGGCTCGTTTGAATTATTCGAATGAAGATTACTTAAATCTGTTTATTATTTATGGCGAATGTAATAGGGTTATCTCAACAACATGTGATATATTTGCTATTCGGTATCCGCAGAAGCAGAAGCCCTCACAAAATACTGTTAGACGAATTATAGAAAACTTCAAAAACTTTGGATCCGTCAAAGCAAGAGTGCAGAGAAATAAGCCAATTGTTGATGATGAAGATATTGAAATTGCCATTTTGGGATATTTTGCTGCATATCAACAATATCTTTGAGACAAGTTGCAAGAGAATCAGGATTGTCAAAAAACTCAGTTCACAGAATACGGCGCAAATTTTGTGAATTCGTTTTAACTTGGTCGCAAGGGAACGAATTATATTTGGATAATATTATATGGACAGCCGAAGCTAAATTTACAAAAAATGGTGTCTTCAAACGACATAATTGCCATTATTGGAGTGACTCAAATCAGCATGTATTCAGAGAACTGAATTTTCAAGAGTCTTGGCAGTTCAATGTTTATTGTGCGATAAGAAGTGATAGCGTCGTGGCACTGCATTTTTATCAAGCAAACTTAAATGGTAAGTAAAAAACAGGGTAAAGGTAAGCTTATCGCGCTTCTGCGTTTTCAAACACGAATTTTTCAGTCAAGAATCACTCAAAGTGTTACCTTCTTTTGATAGGCCCTTTCTTTACACACTAATCAACCCATATATCACAATTACAAGCACTAAATACATTATTTTTTCACAAAAAATCCACCCTTCTTTGAGACAACACACAACCAACAAATCTGGATATTTTTATCATTTTTTATGTAGTGGGTTGGTAACTGCGCGCGCTAACTATTCAAATTTGATTCTGGGCAGATAACTTCCCCTTCATTACCATGTTCAATTGTTTAAATTTCGCCATGTTGGTGTTTTATTTAACGTAAATATCATAAACTGAAAATGTTAAAATTCTACGAATTTCTTATCTAGGTGAGCAATAGATTGGCACTTATTAATTTTTTAATTAAATTGGGAGTGTTTTTGGGTTCAGTGCGAAGGAAATACGTCTGGACAAAGATAAATTGTTTTATCGATGTCAATGAATAGTTAGCGCGCGCAGTTACCAACACACTACATATGAAATGATAAAAATATCCAGATTTGTTGGTTTTGTGTTGTCCTAAAGAATGGTGGATTTTTTGTTAGAAAAATAATGTTTTTAGTGCTTGTAATTGAGAAATATGGGTTGATTAGTGTGTAAAGAAAGGGTCTATCAAAAGAAGGAAAAACTTTGAGTGATTTTTTACTGAAAAATTCGTGTTTGAAAACGGTCAATTTTCAATGTTTGGAGAGCCATATCTCGGAAAGTAGTAGAGAGCGCCGCAAAATAATTTCAGATTCGTGTTCAGGAGACAAAACTACGTAAATAACATTACTTTTTTTTTATTTGCGCAGAAGCCCGATAAGCTTACCTTAACCAAAAACAGATGTCAATTTCGAAACAAGAATAGGAAGAAATGTACTTTTTTTTGCAGGTGAAGGATATTTGAATATTTTGCATAATTTCGAAAATGAGTACTTGGATACTTTACCAATTGCTGATTATTTTATCAACATGACGGTGTACCTCCCCATAATGGTCACTTAGTCAATACTCGTCTACAAGAATTGTTTCATGACCAGTGGATAGTCAACAATGGACCATTTCTTTGGCCGCCCCGCTCTCCAGATTTATCAGTGCTCGATTTTTTCATTTTGGGTACAATTAAAAATCAAGTCTATGAAACTCAATTGACTACCAAGGAAGATTGCATGCAACGAGTGAGGAATTCATTTGAGAATCTCAGACTCGATTCAATACGAAAAGCGACACATCAAGAATTATTAGTGAGATGTGAATAATGTTTGGAAATTGAATGGCGCCAATTCGAACATTTACTGACCTAATAATTTTTGTATACCTCTCAATATCGTTAATTGTTCTCTTTCATTCGAATTGTTTTAGAATTTCTTTATCTACATTTTTGTATTGGCAGAGATTGAATGTTTTTGAAGTTTTCTATAATTCGTTTAACAGTGTTTTGTGAGGGCTTCTGCTTCTGCGGATACCGAATAGCAAATATATCACATGTTCTTGAGATAACCCTATTAATTTCGCCAAAAATAATAAATAAATTTAAGTAATCTTCATTCGAATAATTGAAACGAGCCGGCATGATTGATTACAATGACATTTTCGTGGCAGTTGATTGTTTCCAACGCAACTGCGGGCGCCATGGCCAACTAAGAATAAGTAAACTCAAGAATACGAGATTTTCTGGAACTTAATTCGCCAATATTTCGAAAACTGTTCAGTGTAGGCATCGATAACCTTATTCAAAGTTAGCTTCATTTTCGATACCGAATCGAATGAGGATATAAAATTGGGGGGTTTCAATTTAAAAAAATGGACTTTTTCAACCGGATCTATATCATTTTCTGGTGAACGCCCTTTATAACTCTGTTCGAATTGATATCGAAATTCTACTGAACTGGGTCCTCTCCTACGAATAAATCGATACACAATCGAAAATAAATGATCATGTCCAGAAATAAAAAAATTTTTTTTTTCGCAAATTGTGAAAGGATTTCGCGGCCATCGTTGAATGAATGATGGTTTTTCGGGTCTTTAGGCCGACGTTTATTTATAGAAAAACTCGACGTTTATTTATAGAAAAACTCGACGTTTCGCCAACACGAGTGGTTGGCCTTTTCAAGAGAAATGTTTACAGTTTCGATCACTGAACACTACTTGTTTGGTATGCGTTGTCTCAGCCAGTATTTATGGGTCGACGTACTCGTACCTGCGTCCGGTGCCATCGTTCCTGCGTCGGGTACCCCCACGGATTCATTAATTTCCCGGTATGGTGTTATTACCGTTTTCTTGAGAACAGGTAGCCATGCTTTATTCAATTGTAACCCTTCTTCAATTCTGTTGAAATTGTTGGGATGTTTTTTTATTTCGATTGCTTCTCGGAAGAGTCTTGGATAATATGCATGTGTTGTGGCAATTACTTGGGTTTCTTCGAACTTCACTTTGTGATTGATTGTTATTGTTAAGCGCATGTTCTGCGACAATCACAGAGTGAAGTTCGAAGAAACCCAAGTAATTGCCACAACACATGCATATTATCCAAGACTCTTCCGAGAAGCAATCGAAATCAAAAAACATCCCAACAATTTCAACAGAATTGAAGAAGGGTTACAATTGAATAAAGCATGGCTACCTGTTCTCAAGAAAACGGTAATAACACCATACCGGGAAATTAATGAATCCGAGGGGGTACGCGACGCAGGGACGATGGCACCGGACGCAGGTACGAGTACGTCGACCCATAAATACTGGCTGAGACAACGCATACCAAACAAGTAGTGTTCAGTGATCGAAACTGTAAACATTTCTCTTGAAAATGCCAACCACTCGTGTTGGCGAAACGTCGAGTTTTTCTCTAAATAAACGTCGGCCTAAAAACCATCATTCAAAGATTTTTCGGTCTGCACACGCAATTTTCAACTTGGAATTTGAAATATTTCGAAAACGATTAGACTTGGGTATAGGACAATATACATGAAACATGTTCAGAATCATGCGTAAAATCTAAAACCTTGATAATATACAGGGTGTCCTATTTAAAATAACGAAGTTGGGGTCCACTTCCGGTACAACCGGAAGTGTCACAATCTTCAAAATATTTTTGCCGGATAGTGAACAACAATTAATAGTGAACTCCCAAATTTTCAAATTCGGCCCACCTATGGTTTTCAATATATTGATCGATTCAGTTCCTGCAGGGACCCCCTGTATAGTAGAAGCTCTAAAACCTGAGAGCACAGTTGTAATCCCGACTTTAATCGGGATCCCGATATTAAAGTCAGGATTATAAAAAAAAACTCTGGCCCTTCAGCGCCGTCGCATAAAGGTAGGTACTTACTTGGCAACTTCTGATTGCTTCATAATTGTACGGCTCTTTTCGGTATCATAATATCCTTTGAAAAATAGGTGAATGATATCCAGCAACAGAATGCTGTTCCCAACAAAGCGAGCCCAGTTTAAATAAAATAAAGTCTTCCTATCAGAAACGTAAAAAGATCCAACCGTGTAAATAATATACAAAAACAAATACACCCAGAAAATGAAGAATTCCCAGTATAAGCTGGAACAAAAAAATATTTCAGGTAGGAAATTATGGACAAAGTTAAATAAAAATATTACAGTCAAATTCATATTATATCAAGAAGTCTGTGTATACTTAATCAACTTAATATTCATTTTCCTGAAGACTACAAAAGTATAGTAATGTTGTATATTAGGCTTAAAATTAAATTAATAATTGTAATATTTGCCGATGTGCCAATAACGTGTGTTATAAGCATATACTTCATTCAATAAATATTTCAATTCCTGTGTTGATGTTGATTTTACCTTATCGTATACCTTCCCATCTTGTGCTCACTATATTCCTGTCCAAAATGAATGCGTTAATATAGAGTTCTATTTTCACTTTTGTGTTCAATTACTTTTCCGAGACGTAATCTATAGAAACATTTGTTGCATTTTATATTATTATTATTAATACAAAAGAAGGGCAGAGGTTTTCACGTATTATGCCCAAAAACAATAGAAATGATTGTGAACACAATAAATTATAATTATACAATATTATATAGATTAAGTCTGGGAAAAGTAATTGGACACAAAAGTAGAAATATAACTCTTTATTAACGCATTTATTTTGGACAGGAATATAGTGATCACAAGATGGCAAGGTATACGATAAGGTAAAATGAACATTAACACAGGAATTAAAATATTTATTGAATGAAATATATGCTTATACCACACGTTATTATAACAAATTGGCAAATATCACTATTATTTATTCAATTGTAGGCCTAACATACAATATTACAAATGTATAAATATGAAGTGTATGTGAAAGAATGATTCTCAAGAATGCTCAGTACATGAGGATTTCAACACTTGGTATTCATTGATTTTTAAATAGAACTGTCTTTGTCAATATTGACAATTCAAGGTATAATCAGATTTTGAAAAAAAATTGAAGTACTTATTACCTTTACCAAGGCAAAACTATGGTTTGATAAAGGCTCTTCCTCAAAGAAATGATTTCCAAAAATTTAAAGCAAGTCCTTTGGTATATCATCAATTGTCCTCACTGTTAGAATTTTAACAATGTCAATATTATTGGAAAATAAATTCAATTTTCCTTTCATAAGCCTCAATGTTTTTCCCCCTGCTCACAGATATTTATAACAAACATTGAGGAATTCACCACTTTGCCATAGGCTTTTCGTATCTGTAATTTTGAATGAGTTTCTTTGTCCTCCAATATTATACTTATTTGACGAATACCTTTGATTGCATGATTTGCATCGTGCATTCGACGCCACTGGAACCTCACATGTGGAATGTTTGTTTACTATCATTTGTTTTGCAAACAAAGCAGTATTTCGACATTGCGACTCAATAAACTACTGCACTATTTTGAAAAATATTCCAAATGTAACATTAACTTGTTTAAGGGTGAATTTAGTCAACTTTAGCATAAGCATTATCATAAACATAACGGCAACATCAAAGGTTTTTAGCATAAACTTAACATTGTTTTATAAAAGGTGCCATTTGATTTAACAGATTCAACTTTCGCTTTTAACATAAATTTAAGCACAATTTTGAAATGATGTTGACTAAATGCACCTTAAGCAGGACAAAAACCACGAAAACACACAGGAAAATTTCTAACAACACTTCATCAACACAAAACTACAAGGCACAATGGCCGCCACGGCCGGTGTCACAAGCGGTGTTGCCAAGAGTAAAATAATTCTAGTAACCGCTCGAAGTGCCTAAAATTTCATCAGTTCAAAACGACATATATCTTCCTTTTTGGTAATTTTTTCACACCTTTCTGGACATAAACATTTCTCTAGAATTTTTAGAATAATACATCGGAATATAAAATATGATTGATTATGCATTTATTGGTAGGTTCCAACCAAAATCATATTTTTTACCAATTTGACAACAGGGCGTCAATGTTTGAAAACATTAGGGATGAGAGGTGTACGTAAATAAACAAAGTTGTCTTCGGTTCAGTGAATGTGATGTTTACGTAGCATCGGGCCGATCTATGTTTACTTATTGATCTGCACAAAATCATGCATTTACAGAGAAATCGATCATTAATGATAAATTGAGCATTAATAGGGGCCATTAATGGTCGATTTCGTTTGCATTGAAGCATATTATACAGACATGTTAATACGAGGTCAGCGGAAAAATACTTTTTCGACATGTTCACAGTTAGTGCAGGGATACAGATACAGGAATTAAAAAAGATTGTAGAATACAAACAACAAAAACTTTCAAAACTTTGAAAACCGCATTAACCTCAAATAAGAAATCACGTAGGGCCTGTTCGTGTGCAACATATATATTTGATGGAACTGCTTTACTTGTATCCAATTCTGATGTAGGCAAACGAGTTAAACAGAGACAAACGATTCTTATTAGTTTGCTCCGTGAAACAGACGAACGGACCCATCTGGTATCAAATGACACCTGTCATCCGACACATATTTAAATGAGAATTTGAGATTCCATGGTGCACAAGTTTTACAACGTTGCCAAGTCTAGTTTTGATGAACGTGTCGTCACGAATCACTTTTCTTCTGATTATAGAGAAACTAGCGGCCAGAAAAAAATAATCCCGAGTGATATTGGCGTAAATACTTTCTCATTACAGTGTTTTCCCATATCTCATGGAAAGGTACATTTCAGTTTTTCTGCTGTCTCACCTGGAAAATTTTGGGGAGGAGGGAAATGGGGGTAAATAATAAAAAATCCGGGCGTGAAGCGCCAGGAAAATTGCGGGGATGGAACTGAGGGGGTAATGGGCGGTGAATAATCAAAACACAGGGTGCAAAGCGTCTGAAAAATATTGGGAAGGGGAGAAATGGGTGGGATATATTCAAAAATCAGGGCACGAAGCGCCTGGAAAAATTAAGGGGGTGGGGGGGAAATGTGGAGTACATAATCAAAAATTGGGTGAGGAGGGGGGAAATGGGGGGGTACATAGTAGAATTAAGGGCGTGAAGCAAAAATTAGAGGAAGACGGAAATGGGGGTTTTCGTAATTTTTTACTATAATTGATAATTTCATCCGGCTAATTCATTTGTTTTTGAAGTAGTGAAGAAACTTCATTTGAACTTTTTGTAGATCTGTTCAAGGACTATAAAACTTTTCAATATCTAACCTGGAGTGGTATGGATATACAAATCAGGAAAACGCAAAGTCGTCTCCACAATTTAATATCACCATCTAGTGTAGTAAGATGGTAAAACAGCGAACGCTATCAATCAGTTGACCGTCACATAGTACATGTTTTGGACCTACATAGATCCATAATCAGATATTTAAGAAATTATGGGGATGAAAAAATTGTTGTATAATATTATATGTGAAAATTATTTGCTGTGATGCATAATAAAATTAAGAACACAACATGATTTTTATGATTCAAATCCATTAATTTTTTTATTTTTTTAGTATTTGATTTTTTTCCTTCTTTTTTAAAAAATACTATATTTAAATCATGAAAATCATGCTGTGTTCTTAATTTTATTATGCAGCAACAAATGATTTTTACATATACCTAATATTATACACTTTTTCATCTCCATAATTTCCTAAATAGCTGATGATGGATCTATGTGGGTCCAAAACATGAACTACTATGTGACGGTCAACTGATTGATAGGTTTGCCGTTTTACCATCTTACTACACTAGGTGGTGATATTAAATTGTGGAGACGACTTTGCGTTTTACTGATTTGTATTTTCAATATCTCCTTTCGTTTTCGAGTTTTTGGTGATTTTATACAGTGTCCGCCAGAATGTTGGAACCATATAGAAAACTTTTTTATTGAGAGTTTCTCAGAAAATTTCATTCTTCATAAAAGTTTGTGCATTCATTTAGACTAAGTACGCGCATATCGGTTATTGCTAGTGGCGTGCGAATAAGAGAGAAACGGCCGATATTCTAAATTCACCATAGAGCATAATTATCTGTCAAAGCAATAACCTGATCTAACAAAATCTTGAATAAGAGTAAAAAAAACAATAATGGAAAAGATAATGAAATAAAGCCAGGATCCTTACAAAAATAAAAATTAGTAATTGGTAGACTAAACTGGATAACTGGGAATATCATTCAATTGCAAACAACTTTTTTAAATAACATTTTTCGATACTTTGCATATCAATAATGTCACTTTACTCTATAGTGAATTTACATTAACGACCGTTTTCCGCTTAGCCGCTCGCCACTGGCAATAACAAATATGCGCGTACTTAGTCTAATTAAATGCACCAATTTTTATGAGGAATTCAATTTTCTGAGAAACTTGTAATAAAAAAGTTTCCCATATGGTTCCACCAGTTTGACGGGCAATAGAAACAGTACAATTTTTTTATTCCAAATTTTTCCACTTTTTAATCGAGTTGGATGAAAACGGTTTGGAAATTTCGATGCGGCCTTTAAGTACGTATCCGAAGCGATTTTCATTTATTCCATTAGTACCGTAAAACATCTCTATTTTCCATTTTTTAAAAATATTTCCCAGACTATTGAGTTTACGGGAAAAATTTATGAACATTATTATATTTTCCGAAGACGGTCAAAAGAGATGTCTTGGTAAATTGTAAAAATATCAACCGTTTCCGAGATATTTCGTATTTTCCAATATGCAAATTTCGATTTTCAGAATTTGCAAGTTTTCCCGGTTTTCCGATCATTTTCGTAAAACATAGATTGAGTAGGATTTGTTCTTCTATTCGAGCTCTACCTGTCGCATTTTTCTAAATTTAATTTAAATGAACGGTTCGGCGTGTATAAATTTTTATTTATATCGAAATTTTTTCGGAAAATCGCCGAAAACACCCTGTTAGCATTTTGCGATCATTCTCAAAAACCATACACTTCTGTAGGATATATTGAATTATAACTTCAAGAAATGCGGAATGGATCAAATCAATTTCTGAACCTGTATCGAGGGAAGAAGAAACGAAAAAAAACCGTAAAATGTTTACGGATTTTACGATGGTATAAAAAAATGAAAAATATTGCTCTCGATTTATTAAAATAATTCAAATTTCAATACGATACCTCTAAGGTTTCGGAAAATATAAAGGTTCGAAGTGCTTATAGACCAGTCCTAAGGCATATTTGAGATAAAAAAATTTAGCAAAATATTGTTCAAATGACGGGAAAAATAATTTGGAGTCGACAAAATGGACAAGGGTACTTTTAGGGGTTGAAACTTGTTAATAATAAAAAGATGTACAACTTTTGTAGGTACCTAATATGATAACACATTACCTCAAATTTCCAGGGAAAATCGGAAAAAACGATTTTTCAGTTTCTATTTATTTTTTCTCGCGCAAATTTTTTTCACGAAATCTGGTGAAAATATAAATTATTTTGATTCAAGTAAGCTGTGATTGTTTTTTTTAGCAAAATACAGATTTTTCCTTTTATTTCGACATATTCCCAAAATCCGAAAAGTTTCACCGATAAAGTTCGTCTTTTCAAGCTCGCCAGCCGCCGTTTTTTCCGTTGAAGCGTCTATTTTTAGATTATGTAATAATATAGTAGCACTACTATGGAAAAAATTTCTAGAAAACGTGAAAAAATTAAAAAAACAGATTTTCAAAAATTTAAATCTAATTTTTTTTTTTTTGTTCTAAAGTCATATTTATTTATTAAAATTATTGAAATTAACAGTTGAAACCTTTCGAGAATATTAATTTTATGTTACCTTAATATGTACAAAGGATAAACAAGGAATTAAATAATACACCAAGCATTAGAGCATAAAATGAGTGAGTTTTTAACAAAAATACTAGTAGGAAACCGATTATACTATCACATGAAAGACAGTCCGTAGTTATATTCTGTTATGTTTTCGACTCGCATCTGTCATTTATTAATTTGTTATAAACATTTATATAACAAAAATCGTGTTTTTTAAAATTATTTTGCTCATAAAATGAAAATTAATAGAGCGACCTGGTTGCTCTAATGAAAAGAATTGTGGATAATTGAAATACGAACAAACTGGGATGTTTTACGACTCTGTCGGATCATTAGTAACGGAGAGAAACTGGAAAAACCGGAAAATTTTGCGATTTTTTTAAATTTCTCAACTCCACCATTTTTCATTGGCCTTCCTCATGAAAGTATTGAATCATGTGTACTTTATGTGTGCACAAAACAGGCGCTGTCGAATCGTTAGTTTTGGCACAATTGCAATTTGAATTTTTTTGCACTATCATGCAGCGGGACTCTGTGTCATATTGAATTCCACTTATCGACTGAATTCCATATGACGTACTCTGTGTACACAAATTATCGCCTAAACTCGACTACCCCGGTAGCCAGAAAGCAAGACATCGAGACATGTCGTTTTCTATGTTTAACCCAACTTTTTTCCTTCGATTCAATTCTGTCAGTGTTGTCAAATATATTTATTTCAATTTTGAAAGCAAATATTAAAAACTAATAAATAATGAGGGTAAGGAGTGAATAGAGGGCAAGGCGCAAGGTCACGCTCTGTGGAAAAATGTGAGCTACAAGCTTAACAGCTTAGGTTTTGAAGAAAAATCTGTCGGAGAATGGAGGATAAGTATTCATAAGTACAGTAATAGTGCTGAGCCTCAATCGATTGGCCAAGTGTTTATTTATAATAACTTCTTTATTTAAAATTTAGGTACCTATTATATTGAAAAACTTAGTGAAAAACTAAGGCAAAAGCTGCAAAATTGCTGAAAGAACAGCTAAAGACAGGAGGTGGAAAGCCTACCCACTGTGCTGACAAAGTATTTACACAAAGTATTTAGGACACTAAAAAATTAAATTTTTGGGGGATAGCCATAGGGTTATTCAACTGATTCATCTGAGGCAGGATATTGTTAAAAATATATTGAGCAATATCCTTATTTACTCTACAGAGTTCTTTGAGAGGCCATGAGCGCGATCATATTTGGGGCGCTTTTTAGGGTAGAAGAGTCAATTGAAACTCAAAAACGGTTCGTCGCCGTCGTATCGATTTCAAACAAGGACAGGATTCTAAAGGACGTTCGATTCTAGGTACGTGCTGTAATGGAAACTGAAATCTCCATTTACTTTGAAGCAATTTTTTTGGGTAGATGAACAGATAATTTCAAAAAAATATCAGAACACGTACATAGATCAACGTTTTACCTTTCATTTGATACCAAATTCATTTCGATTGGATGAAGATTGCTTCAAATTTTGATAGAAGAGTAATACCATTGCAGGTACCTCGATTATCTGTGAAGAGCATCGTGAGGTGTTTCCGCAGACGTAGGTGAATAGGATCGAAAGTCCTCTAGAAGCCTGACCTTGTTTGAAATCGATACAACGAACCGTTTTTGAGTTATCGACTCTTTTACCAAAAGAACTGTCCAAATATGATCGCGCTCGTGGCCTCTTAAACCTCGTATCTTCTATTAAAAATGGATGCTTATCTCATGAGTTTTCTCACAATATTTTGTTCGTCCATCAGAGCTAATACATTCAATCCGTTCATAGGCAACAATAATATCACAATTTATTCAAAATGAATTGAAAAAACATGAAACAACCAGACGTTAAAAATAAAAATGCGTGACAATGACAGTAATTTTGGACACAAGAATATGAAATGTCTATAGAATATCACCAAATTTTGGCAAATGCTTTTGAATCGGATAGTACGTTGCCGACCAAACCCGATGTGCAGGCGACTGAAGCACAGAGTGCCAAATAATGTGACTGTCGCTTGCGATAGTAGTAATCGACTGTAGAAAACGAGGGGTAGAATTCTATAAGACAGAGTCCCACTGCTGGATGGTCTAGTGATAGCCCAATTTCAATTTCTCAAACAGATTATGAAAGTAAACTGTAGTACTACAAAACGCATATTCTCATTTTGCGCTACAATGGTGCGAAAAGGGTGAAAATTGCATGCAAACATGACTGAAAACGGCCGAGCCCGCGGTTAGCTGCCGAATATAAGGAGTGATGAGGGGAATTCTTCTAATGAACGAGTTACGTGATAATACGCTTTCCCTCATCTCCCGGTCTCTCCTTCCACTCGACCGCTTTCACCAGCTCGGCCGTTTTCAGTAATGTTTGCAAGCATTTTTCACCCATTTCGCAGCATTTTAGCGCAAAATGAGGATATACTTTTTGTGGTACTGTACTTCTACTTTCAAAATCTGTTTTAGAAATTGAAATTGAACTATTACTAGTCCGTCAGAGCCTGTTTTATGCACACACAAAGTACCTACACGTGATTCAATACTTTCTTGAGAATTGCCAACTCTATTTCTTGAAAAATGGCGTAGTTATGAATTTTGAAAAAATCTTAAAATTTTCCGGGTTTTTCCGGTTTTCCTCAGTTACGTATGATCCGATCGGGCCGTAAAACATTTCATTTTGTTCGCATTTCAATTATCTACAATGATTTTCATGAGAGCAACCAAATTGCTCATTATTTTTAATTTTATAAGCAAAACAATTTTAAAAAACACGTTTTTGTTATTTAAATATATATAACAAATTATTAAATGACAGTTGCGAGTCGATAACATAGCAGAATATAACTGCGGACTGTCTTCAATGTGATGGTACAGTCGGTTTTTGTTAGGAAAAAATGCTCCATTGATTGGCCTATAATGATTTGATTATGATAGAAGGGATGAGGTGAACTTTTGGGGGTAGAAATGGTTTCTCACGATTTGCAGCGAAAATTACCCTATTACAAAAAAAAATTAAAACAAAAGTTGTTGGCAATAAAAAGATCTACAGCTTATCTATTTAACATTTTTCCACATAACCTCAAATTTTTCGGGAAAATCGAAAAAACCGTTTTATTAAGTTTTAATTTTTTCTTATGTAAAAATTGTATGTTTGTTGCAAAATTAAGTGGAAATATACATTTTTATGCTCTAAATCAGATGTTTTTTGCAATTCAAAGAAGTTTTTTCTTTACATTCAAGTCACGTTCATTAAGTAGAAAACTGTTTATTGCAATAAAAATGTATTATTATATCGTATTTACATTACAAACGCTCGAGAAAGTAAACTGAGAAAGTTAATTAATGATGCAATCAAAAGTTAATATTCAAAACACAATCATGTCCTAGCTTTGGCCTCTTCGATGGCTGCTCATTATCGGATGATTCATTATCTGATTCGTTCATTACTTTTTGCTCGATTAGCTCTGTGAACACGTCGTACAACCGAGATCTGCATCTTATAAGATTTCATTTCAGGGAAGTAGCTACTAGGAGCCGCCCCCTCTCCGAGTACTTCAAAGAGGTTCGATAAAATAAATATAAAAAGGTTGATTTCTACTTAATTTTGCGACAAACATACAATTTTTACGTTTTTTCCGATATTCCCGGAAAATTTGAGATTACGTGGAAAAATGTTAAATACAAAAGTTGTACATCCGTTCATTGCCAACAACTTTTTTCTACAACTTCTATTTGGAAGGAGGATAATTTTTGCTGCAAATCGTGTAAAACCATTTTTCCCAAAAAGTTCACCTCCTTTCGCCATTCTATCAAATCAAATCCTTAATATCAAATATATATTTATTCTCGAAAGGTTTCAACTGTTATTTCAATAATTTTAATAAATAGGTAACTGAGTTTAGATTAAAAATTCAAAAAATAGATTTTTAAAAGTTATTTTAATTTCTTCGCGTTTTCTGGAAAAATTTCCATAGTGGTGCTACTCTTTTATTACATAATATAAAATTAGACGCTTCAAAGGAAAAAATGGCTGCTTGCGAGCTTGAAAAGACGAATTTTACCGGTGAAACTTTTCAGTTGAAAATGTGGTCGTTTTTTCGGAATTGGTCTGAAAAAAAAGGAAAAATCTGTATTTTGCTACAAAAAAATTACAGCTTACTTGAAATATAATAAGTTATATTTCCACAAAATTTCGTAAAAAAAAATTATTAATTAAAAACTGAAAAATCGATTTTCCTGCAAAAATTGAGGTAATGGAAAAGTTGTAGATCTTTTTATTATCAGCAACTTTGCTATTTATCTTTTTTCGATAGGTCAATTTTCGTTGCCAATCGCGAAAAACCGTGAAATATACTTTGAACCCCTAAAAGTTCACCCGTTCCACCCCTTCTACATTTTCTCTACTCCAAATTACTTTTCCTGTAATCTGAACAATATTTAATTTTTTTTCCCGCATTTATATTTTTTGGCTCCATCAACACTGGTCCATTATAACAGACGGACGGAGCTACAGACAGACAGACCAACAGAATTTCTCCCCTGGAAGACCGAAGTATACTACTCCTTGTAAAGTAGATTATTATTCCGTTTAAAAAACTCAAAGTGAGAAAGGACCCCGCAAACTCCTTATGGAATTTGGGTCTTGGTGGATTTTTTTAAATTTTCGGTATGATGTAGTCCATGTAATTCTCAACCAATGTTACCTTTGCCCCAACGCAAAATAATGAGCAGTTTTGCTGCTAGGGGGCGTTGAAATCACCCCTTGCGCAGATTAGACTATTTATTTTTGAACCCGTTAACAATATTTTCACTTGTTTCATTGTTGCTAATGTTGCACAATATTGTACTGCTCTATTAAGAAAATTCTTACCCCCCTTCTTCACCCGACTCCTATTACGAAACGCAAAAAAAATATTACTCGAGTGACTTTATATATCGTCGAATGTTTAAATAGGCCTGAATAAGGGAAATAGCAGTTTTTTTATGATTATACACAGGGTATTTCATAATAAATGCGCAGGACTTCCGGATGTGATAGCTCGTTCAATAATATGAAAAAAAGTTTATTTCAACTTACCCTCAAAAGTTCAACATTTTCGAGATACAGGGTGTTGAAATTTAAAAAAATATATAGTTTTTTGCGAATATCTCTGGAATCTTTTATCACACAAAAAATAGATTTTGAATGCATTTTTTACTCATAATGAGCTATGTTTTGTGCAGATTTTTTATTTTTTTAAATTCTTAATTGGTGAAGATTTTGAAGGCGTAGTGGATGTTTTTTCTCCAGCTTCTACGCCACTGGAAAAAAATATGAACCGTCAATGTTTTCTACACAAAAAAGGTACTCTTGGTCATAAGCTCTAAAGTTGACCGTTTTCAAGAAAAATCAACTTTCATGTTGAAAAACATGGTACATTTTTTTAAATAATTTTTTCCTAATTATACAAAATTTATTTAAATTTCTTAATTGCAAAATAAAAAAAAACAATAACAATCATACTCAGTTGAATTGTTGGAAATGTCCGCCGTTAGCTTCAATGCACGCAGCAATTTTTCGAGGAAAAAACATTAATTTAATTAAACAACATGAAAGTTGATTTTTCTTGAAAACGGTCAACTTTAGAACTTATGACCAAGAATACCTTTTTTGTGTATAAAACATTGGCGGTTCATATAGGAGGCTCAAAACTGTACTCTTTCTAGTGGCGTAGATGTTGGAGACAAAAACACCCACTACCCCTTCAAAATTTTCACCAATTATGAATTTGAAAAAATAAAAAATCCGCAAAAATTTATTATTATGAGTAGAAAATGCCTGCAAAATCTATTTTCTGTGCGATAAACGGTTCCAGAGATATTCGCAACAAACGATTATTTTTTTTAAATTTCAACACCCTGTACCTCGAAAATGGTGCATTTTAGAGGGTAAGTTAATAGAAAGGAGTTGGGGGAAGAAGAGGATGGGGTCAGAATATTTTTTTATGTCATACTAGTTCATTATTGTGTTTTTATTGCTTAGTTACCTACTATCTATGCCCGTGCGGGCATAAAGAAGAAGAAATAATTTTTTGTTTAACTTATTTAATAACCTTTATTAATGAAGTTACAAACGGAATATAGTAATATATGTAAATATTCGATGAACGTTAATTTGACGAATTAACATAGAATTGGCAGTTTTGAAAAGATCCGGTGATAGTTAAGCTTCTTTAGACTTTTTTGGCAACAGATTTTCAGTTGCTTTCTTTGCTTTCTCAATAATTTCGTCAGGAATTCCAAAATCTTCGTTCATTTTGACTTCTAACTTTGACACATAAAAATTATTGTGATTTTATGACATTTACGTTTGTCAACATTCACCTAGCAACGATAGTGTCTACTATGATAAAATGGCAATGATATTAATTCAAACCGGATTTTTTAAAATACTGATTGAGATTGGATTGCAATAACGAACTAGTATGTATGTTATGTTGTGTTATGTATGTACCGCGGGCATAAACAGATGTGTATACCCTCGGGCAACTTACAAACCCTCAGGCCAACGTAAAAAGTCGCCCTCAGGGCATAAACATCTATTTACACCCTTGGTACATAAATACCTATTATAAAACAGCACAACCGGGTTCAAAAATAAATAGTCTGATCTGAGCAAGATGATGTGATTTCAACGCCCCCTAGCAGCAAAACTGTTCATTTTTTTGGGTAGGTACAATGGTAGCATTGGTTGAGAATCACATGGACTACATCATACCAAAAATTCAAAAATCCACCGTGACCCAAATTCCATAAGGAGTTTGCGGCGTCCTTTATAACGACAAAGCAGATAATTTTTTTCATCAATGGAGGAAGGGGTCACTATTTAACTCATACCCGACATTAAAATAATCACTGATGTCCTCTATACTATTATTACTTTTTCTTACCACCACATACAGAATGGATGAGACATGTGAGGGTAGTTAACCATATGTCTCACTTCTTCTTTTCTGCAAGCAGCAGAAGATTTGTAGTAGAGCTGGGTTCGAGGATGTGCCTTGTTGATTATAGCCAGTTCACATAACTTTCTACGAGTATTGATAAAAATTCCCGTATCGATGATTTGTTTAACAATACTTTCTTCGGCATCGTAATCCAATTTGCAATCATGATAATCGGTTAGGGTCATGGTAGTATTATTTAACTGACGTCCGCAGAATGACTAACTGGTGTTGACGATTGCTGTCATGAATTGTTTGAAAAAGAAATGAAAGACGTTATGTGGTATCTATAGTTACTTATCTGATATTTTGACACTGTTTAATTTTCTATTCAACTGTATACAGGGAGATTTACGTAGGGCGCGTGTATTATTAGGAGATTTTCAACTTGCAATAGTATTCAGGCAACAAGGTTAGGTATGTGATTTCATATCTGACAATTTTTGACGTAGTATGTTTAGATTTTAAAACAACCGGCGGCAACTCTGCAGTTAATAACGTAAAAATTGTATGTCGCAAACTATTTGAAATTGAGTTAACAGAAAGTCCAGGCTAATAATAGTACCAGTCCGCGTATACCATATTACATCAAGCAATAGAGCATAAAATGACTGAGATTTTAACAAAAATACTAGTAGAAAACGGACTATGCCAGTCCTTAGTTATAGTCTGTTATGTTATCGACTTAAATCACAAAAAAGCAGTTTTTAAAATTGATTTCCTTATAAAATGAAAAGCAATAAAGCACCAATGGAAGGAATTGTAGATAATTGAAATGCGAACAAAATGTGATGTTTTACGACCCGGTCGGATAGTTAGTAACGGAGAAAAACTGGAAAAACCGAAAAAATTTGCGATTTTTCAAAAATTCATTACTCCGCCATTTTTCAAGAAGTAGGATTGGCCTTTCTCATGAAAGTATTGAATCATGTGTTCTTTATGTGTGCACAAAACAGGCGCTGTCGGATCGTTAGTTTTGGCAAAATTGCAATTTAAATTTGTTTTTGCACTATCTTGCAGCGTGCCTGGATGCTCTACTGATATCCCGATTTCATTTCTCAAACAGATTATGAAAGTAGAAGTATAGTACTACAAAACGTATATTTTGCGCAACAATGGTGCGAAATGGGTGAAAAATGCATGCAAACATGACTGAAGACGACCGAGCCCGCGTTGGCTGCCGAGTGGACATAAAGTGCACATTTCAATACTTTCATGAGAAGGGCCAACCCTATTTCTTGAAAAATGGTGGATTAATGATTTTTTTTTAAATCGTAAAATTTTCCGGTTTTTCCGGTTTTCCTCCGTTACTATGATCCGATCGGGTCGTAAAACGTTTCATATTGTTTGTAAATCAATAATCTACAATTCTTTTCATCGGAGCAACCAGATTGCTCTAGCAGTTTTCATTTTATAAGCAAAAGAATATAATAAAACATGTTTTTTGTTATTTAAATGTTTATAACAAATTAATAAATGACAATTGCGAGTCGAAAACAAAACAGAATATAACCACGGATTATCTTCCATGTTATGGCACAGTCGTTTTTCTACTAGTATTTTTGTTACGAAAAAATGCTCTATTGATTGGCCTATATGCACGGAAAAAAAAGTTTAATAGTAGCGAGTAAAATTTGCATACCACCAAGTGAAAATTTGCATACTATATGGGACAAGTACTCGCTTTATTAGCCACAAGAAAATTAGATTTCTGAATTTGATCACTTGCTGTTATTGATGTAATTTCAGGAACGCAATGTAACCTAACGATATTAAACTCTTTACTAGAAGCAAACTTTTTATTATATAAGCCCCAATCTACGTTTTATTTGCAGTAGGTGCTCAGTTTGATAACTACTAGTGACAAGTAAATTTACCATTGATGAAGAATGATTTACTCTCAAATAACTCATATACTTAAATCTACTAAAAAGTATATTAGTTGCTACTATACAGTATTCTACTGCAGCTACATTCATAGATTATTATAGTAATTTTAGTTTACTTGGCATTATCTATCAAATGACTCACTTTTGGGTAGTTCATTATTGTCTTACCTTTAATAGCTTTCATTCCATCTTTGGTATCAGGATACAACGGACTCAATTGAAATATCCACTTGCCCTCAGTTTAGAGTTATTAGATCTTCAAAGAAGAATCATTTGTTTTTCATAAAGCCTTATTTTCAACACATTCCTTTCATTCTTGACTTTGAAATGATATGAAAGGTTCGGTTTCAACAAGGTAGCAATGATTCAGTTTAAACTATGAAAAAACGTACTTGCATGGCATATACAGGCTAGCAAAATACACTACTCAAAAAAAACTGGAGAAAGAGATTGCAGTTCCATGACAACATTTTTTTGTGAACTATAAGTTCATGTGGAAAGAAGTATAAATCATTTTGACGGTTCTTTTAAACAAATCATCGCCTCTGGCCATACCCTTACTGGATCACCCAGTACAGCCTGTTTCTTAATTATAAACTTTGTTGAATCTGTATGTATTCATCAGTATGAATGCCAATGTCTTTCCTCATTATGATCATAACAAACCCAAGTTATGCATAACATGATGTAGAATTAGAACGTTCTGAAAATTGGAAATAAAAGATGCCTAATGAAGAAATGAAATAAAGATATGTACATTTTTAATATTTTTATTGAAACAAAACTGTTGTTCAGTTTTTTGGGAAAATTATCTTGATTCTATTATACATAAAATGTCAATATTCTAGAAATGTTAGGTAAAACTCCACATTCTACAAACCAACAAGTAAAATACATAAATCAAACTAACACTATTCACACAACTCAGTAATAATAGTATAATTCCGGCACACGAAGTAACACGTCCACATACAACTACTAACTCAAATGCTGGAATTGGAATGAGGCCAGTTTTGCGAAAACGTTGATGATCAGTGCAACGGTTACTACCGATTGATCCCGAACTGGTCGCATATCAACAAGTAGGTGAACAGTTTCATTATCGTAGGAACACCTAGCTCTATTGCAAATAAACTGTTGTATTATGCCTGTAACACGAGTCTCTGTTATGATATACTTTTCAGAAACACAAAGTAGATAAATATGAATATACACTTTTCCAGCGCAAGTAAAATATTGACCTGACATTATACAAAGTGAATTATCTAATGTTCAAAGCACTTGCTGTATGAAAAAAAATATTATAGCTACAAGTTCATGCGTTCAGATTACTCATTTTTTTAGAGACAAAAAGTATTTTTTTTAATATAGGTAATAATTTTCTTACCACAATCGAAAAAAAGTCAGGAAAACGTTTTACTTGGACCATTTTTTTCCGTGTGGACAATTTTTTTCCGTGTGGGAACAGACAATTTCCAAATATTGCATTCCAAAGTTGTATGAGTAATTTTTTTTCAGCATTCACATTAGCACTCTTACGGATGACTCTCAGAAGTGTCCAGGAGACTTGCGTGAACTAGGAATGACGAAGATCTTACATTTTAACGTGCGATCCCAAGCACAGCCCAATACTCCTACTGAAAATATCCGTCGGCTATCCAAACTGCTGTAACGGAACCAAAGGTTGATTGGATTTTTGAGAGACACCGCCCCACTTATCAACTAGTTGTCTTCTCGACTGCTCAATTTTATTTTCTTTATGTTTTGATTCTCACGGAAGAGGAAAATCATGTACTGTTCAAAGAACATCGTGGGAGCCGAGGGAAAGTAGGACTTGGTGTTCTTCTTGAATTTCTGCAGGCTGTATGCCTCAGGGAATACCTTCCAAGGCAGTGAGTTTTTCAAGTTATAACGTTCGTTGGAAGAACGCGTACTCTGGTACCGCTAACGATGGACCGATTGATAATTTTTCAGAAGATCATCGTCCATGAAAATATCTGTAAAACAGAGACAGATCGCTAACCTTTATGCGATATTCCAGAGAAGTGAGTGAGCTTGCAAGCTCAGCATCACCGACGAGACGAATGGCTCTTTTTTAGACAGAATCTAAAAGTTTCAGTGGGTGTCAAAGGCCTTATAAATCATAATCAACTGACAGGAAATTAAATAGCTCTTGGCACGAAATAAAAAACCAAGTTTTTGAGATTCACTTTTGGCAATGGACCTCACATGGCTTTCCCATGACAGGGTACTGCTGATGGTAATATAACGAACATCGAAATGGGGGACTTTATTGGTATGGACACTACTGACATGATTACGTTGGCCACTATGAGATCGGCCTTTCTAGAGAAGACATGCTTGGATTTTATTTGCCTTGAATTATACCAAGTTGTTGGATCCCCATTCTAGAATTTTTGCTAGATCCACATTTAAATCGATCACATTACTTCCTTGTTCTCAGATGAAACTCCAACAACCACCACGTGATCTGTCAGAGAGAAAGCTGGATAGCAAAAAAAACAACTCAGGGGCATGCCATAAGATGGAAGCTTGGAGTATCTGGTGCCAAACGCGATAAGCAAGCAGGTCACCAGTTGATCTTCGATGACGGAAACCATATTGTCGATCATTCACAATTCCTGATCAAGGTTCAATTCAAGTTTCAAGTTTATTCAAGTAATATATTTTTAACAATTTTAACAATTTAATTTTAATGTATCGATATAACTATTTTTATGGTAGTATGCTGTTTATTTTGTCTTCTAAAGTGGTATTTTGTGAACTGTAGTGGATATGATTTAGACAAATCAACTTCTTTTTGGTTTATTTTTCGAGTGATTGACAAAGGTTTCAAAATATCAAAATTTGTTATATCTAATTACAAAGTCGAAAAATGTGGGCTTTATTTTTTTATGTTGGAGATTTCCCTCAGTTGAAGTGGTAGTGAATTAAAGAATTTTGGTTCGTAGTAAAAAACGTTTCTTTGTGAGTGAGTCTTCTTGAAAAGTGGTATGTCCGTTTTCCGATTTAACGTATTTCTAGTAATTCTAGATTTATCCGACAGGATTGTTTCAGTATTTTAAAAGTCCATAGAAGGCATTGTTGAACATATCTACATAAATTTGTTGTGTGGAGAATAAACCTTTATGTAATATTATTTTTAGTATAGTATTTTGCGATGTTTGCAGACTTTCTATACATTGATGAAATATCCACCCCATACATCAATGCAATAAAGCAGGATTGATTCTACTATATACATATAGTGCCTTATATACTAGCAATATATTTTTTAAATGCAATATTTCCCTAAGGGTGTAGAATTTAGCTATCATGTCTTTTGATTACTATTGAAACCTGTTCATCCCATCTCATATGTTGGTCCAATATAACTCCCAAATATTTCAATGGAATATGTTTTTTTCTATTTTAGGACATATACAGCTTTGGTGCTCACAGTTATTTTTATGAATATTCAGCATTTTTCTTTTGGTTGATCTTCAGAAGTGAGGGAAAAAGTGATTTATTTGCTATTGTTTACATTTAAGCTGAGTTTATTATGGTTAAACCAATATTCGTCTAGATCACAGAGTATACCAAGTACTCTTTTGCCTAGATATTTGACAGATAGCGTAATTAGTTGCAAACATAAATATTTGACGTCATTTTATTGCAGGGTTATTCAAAAAACCCTGATTTCAATGCTGTACCATTGTTTCAATCAAGTTTCGACATGACTTGGAGGCCAAATCACTGAAGTTACGACATGACTTGGATGTCAGATCACTGACGTCATCTTCATGTCGTCTTCATTTGAATCCAATATTGATCCCATAAGGTTGGCAAGTGGGATTCACAACCAAACTTTTTGCGTTTTGCTTTTTATGTTTCGTATTCCAATTGGTGAAACAGACTTTGAAATTAAATTTTAGATTCTGCTTCACCAATCAGGAAACAAATCGTAAAAAGCAAAACGCAAAAAGTTTGGTTGTGAATCCCACTTAACTACCTTACTTCTATTTAAACAATGGTTCAATCATTTGAAATGTCAAATAAGTTATGTAAACAATACGTGATATCAGATCAAAGAGACTAAACTAACAGGAGGGTTTAATAAGCTCTAGCCAATTAAAATCTTGTAGCATCAGCTCGTCATAGTGACGTACTTGGACATGAGTACAGAGTCGAACTCGAACCAAGAAACAAAACTGTCACATGTTACTCTCATACACCAAGAGTGCATGAATGCGCTAGTCCGTCACTGTCTATAGAGAATGGCTGCCATGACATGTCCAACTACGTCACATTTCGTCACAAATGTTCTTTCATCTCTTTCTATTAGTGACCCCATTGTCTTATGGGGATTAGACTCTCCTAGTCCAATAAGGTTTAGTCTCTCGATATCAGATATCCATTACCTACTTGATTAATGTAATGAAATATAAGGGACATAGTCACAGATTAGAAAACATGTTTTCTAATCTGTGACATAGTCCTTTAAAATTCCCTTCCAGCGTTGTTTTTGAAGTCTCGATTCAGACTTAATGACAAATAACGTGCGATACATGTGTACAAATGCTTGTAAAGCACTCGCAAAGTTAAACTCGTTGAGCGTGCTTTAAAGACTCACTTGTATAATACTTGTACACTTGTTATATAATATACTATTTCCTCATCCAAAAAACTCACTCAGCCATTGTCGAATGACCAAAACATATTTTTCGTGAAACATTTATTGACGTTACTGAATTGGAAAAACCTGTAGTTGGTAAAATTCGATCATTTCCATTATCTGAGCAGTGCAGTACCGTTGCACTGTATGATAAATAATTGTAATTTTTTTCGGTCGGAAATTTATTGTATAATTGTCGAATGACCAAACAAAATATATTTGTCGTGAAACCACCGACTTATTAGCAGCGAAGAAGTTACATTTTAATGCGGAATAATAGAATAATTCAGTTTTCTCAGCAATGTACCTACCTATGTACAGTTGTGTGCAAAAAAACGTCGTACAAGGTACGACACTAATTGAGACATTGCACTAATTGCACTAGAAAAATGTTAAAAGCGCATTACTGAAGAAATATTTTGAATTTTGACACAACTTGTCAAAGTCGATAAGAAGTTTAATAATTTAAATTGACAAGCCTGGCTCCCATTATCCTATAGGTAACTACTGTACGACCTTTTTGTGCACACAACTGTACCTTCTTGTTAGGTACATCATGAGTTCATTATAGACTACAAGCCCAGGCCATGACCCAGCATGAAATATATTCAGAATGATAGTGCCATACGAAACAACTCCTTTTCGCACTGTGCCGTCAGTTGTGAGCGGTGCAGATGAGTACCTACGCATGTCAAAAAAACTTTCCACCGAGGGGTGAGATTTTTCGACAAAAGATTCTTGTACGGCATTTCTCAAGATGATAGATCACTGAAAATTAATCAAATAGGACCTAATGCCGTACAAAAAGAACGGTACTGAAAGCCAGGAATTTTTTTATTTTCCGCAAATTTTTCGTATGAATTCAAGTGATTTATTACTGTACAGCATTTGTATAATTGATTTGTATTACTACATAGATTCATTTTTTAGCAACGCCGTACATATTTGCCGGTGCAGGGGTAGGGAGACCCGCACGCAAATTCATACTTAGACCTGTATGTTTCAAGATCATTGGAAAATGTACGGCATCGGTTCCACATTATTATTCAACATATAACATAAGTTTCAGAAATTATGCTGTCTAAAAATTTTGGTGCAAAAAATTAATTAAAAAATAAAATGAAAAATTACCTCTATTTGGGGGGTTGAATCTCATATTGTTCAAAGAAAGATTATAAATGCATGTACGGCAACCAGTTTTCAGACTACATATTTTTGTTTTACATAATAGCAGGTTATAATTAATGAAACTAAATAGAAATATGAATAAAAAAAATTGCACTGTGATTTATTAGAGAAGAAAATTTTAGAATATCATTGCTTTTTTAATTTCTCAAGCATCCCTAAACAGAAAGAAATTGATGCCGTACATTTTCAATTTAAGGATGATGAATTACCATTAAGGCCAATCCGGTTAGCCTCTGTTGCCCACAAAACTTCCGTAGACAGGTTTTTAGGCGTATAAGTGCGGAAAATGACCTTTCCGGAGTGCACGTGCTTAATACTGGCAGAGTCGACAAGATGTTCAACAATATAAATGTTGGGATACAATAGATTATTATTATTATTATTATTATTGTTATTTTTTTTCTCCTTAGGAGTGTACCAGTCAGGCCCTGTCTCCGGTGTTCCGACCCATTCGGAGGGCGCGCTGGTGTCGTTAACCCCAATAACCACTCCCTACGTCCGTAGGGTAAGTGATTATTGGGTCCGAGAATCGTGTGCCCTGAGTAGACGGAGCGAACCAAGAATAACGGCCTTCTGCATTCGTGCTGCTAAGATTTCTGCCATATTACGGCAAGCCGGTATTATCTTCAACTTAGAGAGCAGTGTGTCCATCATTCCACCAAGGACTCCTATAATCAGAACCACCATTTTGACAGAATGGTCCGGATACAACCTGCGGAGTTCAAAGAGAAGATCTCGATATTTAGTCCGTTTTTCCTCCTCTTTTCGAACTATATTCATTTCGCCTGGAGCAAAAAACTCCATGACGAATATCGTTTTACTTTGGTGGTCGAGGAGGACAACATCAGGCTTATTGGCTTGTATTTGCCTGAGGGTGTGCAATGAGTAGTTCCAATAGATTCGGCACCTCTCATTCTCCACCACGGACTCAATATCCCCCGGAACATAAGGCAACACCGGTGTCTCGTCTATACCGTACGAGTGTCGTAGATGGTAGTATAACACTCGTAGCGCCGCGTTATGCCTGTGGATATAGGCTGAGACCGCATAAGATGGGCATGCTGATAGCAAATGCATTACGGTCTCAGGTGCCCCACGACATGCCCTGCATCGGGTGTCAGGGACGTCTATACCCATCACGCGACTACGGTAGACGAGGGTGTTGAAGACACCATCCTGGCAGGCCATTATGAATCCCTCGGTCTCTGACTTTAGCTCACTCGACCTGAGGAAGGCAAAGGTCAAGCTTTTGGATAAGCCAAGGTCTTCGATGTTGTGAAAGAAGACACCATGCATTGGCTTATCCATAAGTAGCTGTAGCAGGACCTCTGTCTCCGCAGCTTTGATGTGAGCTTTTTGCTGAACGGGTCCCAACTCGGTGACAGAGTTTGGGTTAGCCCGTTCAGTGTCGAATACGAGACCGTGTTCATCAGCCGCACGAGTTGCTGCCTTAAAAAGAAATGCTCCAATCCCTGCTTTTTCATGGTCGCGGACCATGCAGAGAAGGGGATCTGACCTCCTGATGACTTTACAGGCCCCATCCAGAACCATTCTGTTATGCATACACTCCAAAGTCAAAAGTCCACGGCCTCCCCGTTGTCTGGGAAAGTATAACCTTGGAACGGACGATTTAGGATGTGTGGTGAGCTCGTCTTAATTTTGCGGCAATTCGCCGCACTGCAGGTGTGAAAGGCCTATTGGCCGCCACGTAGTCCACCACATACTGGATACGAGACGCGTTTTGTCTCGCCGACTTGATCTTAGCTTCCATCTTGTGTACGCGTCGCTCATGCCTCCCAACTACAGCGGTGGTGTCCCTCCTCTGCGTTTGGGTTAGAGCATGAGCGGCGTTATACACGACAGAATTGATCTGCCAGATGTCAGCCTCTTCTGGAAGAACATCGCCGATCTCCGCATCCACTCGTGCCAGTTCTTGTGGCTTCAGGGGCTTCACATGGTGAAGTGCCCTGCGAGTTCTGATGTCATCCATCGGTGGTATGATGCGAGCATTCTCCACAGCCAGACCGACACGTGGCATAACTTGTGCCACTTCGATAACCGGCTGAGGAGGTGCTCTGACATATCCTCGTCTCCGAAGATGAGATACATAATCCCTAAGATTTTGGGCGGAAAAGGCGGCATGCTCTGGGTGTCTTTCACACCACGATCATGCATTCTTGCCATGTATCCTCTCCGGGCGGGCTCACTGCTCTCGTAGCAATGCATAAGACCTTCCCTCAATCTATCCGTCCACTCAAAACGTCCGTTTTCATAGCGTAAGTCGTCAGTTGGCAAATCATCCTTGTTGGCCCCACCACCTTGCCTTTGACCCCTAATCCGAGGGGGTCGGTTGTGGGGGCCTCTTCCCCGATTATTTGGAACCGAGTGTTAGGGTTTACTGGGGGGTAAACCCAGTAAACCCACGGCCGACACCAGAGGGAAAGATGCCTCTTCCCTCTCGGATGCGCATGAGCTGCCGGTCCGATTTTGCATCCTTTGCTCGGGTAGGTGGTGTCGCAACTCACCAGGGCCTTAGGTGTTGGTTGACCTCCCTGCCTATTATTATTATTATTATTATTATTATTATTATTATTATTATTATTATTATTATTATTATTATTATTATTATTATTATTATTATTATTATTATTATTATTATTATTATTATTATTATTATTATTATTATTATTATTATTATTATTATTATTATTATTATTATTATTATTATTATTATTATTATTATTATTATTATTATTATTATTATTATTATTATTATTATTATTATTATTATTATTATTATTATTATTATTATTATTATTATTATTATTATTATTATTATTATTATTATTATTATTATTATTATTATCTCTTTTGAATTAAAATTCTCCAGTCGGACCCTGTCTCCGATGCTCCGATACATTCGGAGGGCGCGCTGGCAACATCATTACCCCAATAACCACTCCCCAAACTATGGGGTAAGCAGCTATTGGGTCCGGGAATCGTGTGCCCTGAGCAGACGTAATGAACCGAGGATGACAGCCTTCTGCATTCTTCCGGCTATGATTTCTGACATCTTTCTACATGCCGGTATGATTTTTAAGTTCGAGAGTAATGAATCCATCACACCGCCAAGGGACCCTATTATCAGAACAACCATTTTTACAGAATGGTCTGGATAGAGCCTGCGGAGTTCGAAGAGTAAATCTCGATATTTCGTCCGTTTCTCCTCCTCCTTTCGGACGATATTCGTTTCGCCAGGAGCCGAAAACTCAATGACGAATATCGTCTTACTTCCATGGTCGAGGAGTACTACATCCGGCTTATTGGCCTGTATTTGCCTGAGGGTGGGAAATGAGTAGTTCCAGTAGATTCGGCACTTCTCATTCTCCACCACGGACTCAATATCCCCCGGAGCGTAAGGCAACACTGGTGTCTCGTCTATACCGTACGAGTGTCGTAGGTGGTAATATAACACTCGTAGAGCCGCGTTATGTCTGTGGATATAGGCTGAGACCGCATATGCTGGACATGCTGACAGCAAATGCATAATGGTCTCAGGTGCCTGACGGCAGGCCCTGCATCTAATATCAGGTACCTCTATACCCATCACGTGGCTTCGGTAGACCAAGGTGTTGAAGACACCATCTTGGCAGGACATTATGAATCCCTCGGTCTCCGACTTCAGCCCACTTCACCTAAGGAAGGCGTAGGTCAAGTTCTTGGATAAGCCAAGGTCTTCAACGTTTCTGAAGAAGACCCCATGCAAAGGCTTATCCCTATGCAGCTGCAGAAGAGCTGCATTTTCTGCGGCCTTTACATGGGCTTTTTGCCGAACGGGTGCCAACTCTGTGACAGAGTTCGGATCACGCCGTTTGGTGTCGAAACTGAGACCGAGTTCATCAGCCGCACGAGCTGCTGCCTTAAAGAGGAACGCTCCAATCCCTGCGTTTTCATGGTCACGGACCATGCAGAGAAGGGGGTCCAAACTCCTGATTACTTTACATGCTCCATCCAATATCCAATGTGAAGACACTCCAAACTCAAAAGTCCTCGTCCTCCTTGTTGTCGGTGGAGATATAACCGAGGAACGGACGATTTGGGATGCAAGCTCCTGTATAGGTGCATCATCTTGCGAGACTTTACGTCGAGTTGTCGCAGCTCCTCCTGAGTCCACTTCATTACTCCGAAGGAGTAGAGTAAGATCGGAACGGCAAGCATATTTGTGGCAGCAACTTTGTTCTTTCCCGACAGTTCTGATGACCAGATCTGTCGGAGTTTGTGCTGATACTTGCCGCGGAGAGAGTTTTTGACAGTTATAACTTCTTGAGAGTGGTGTTGTTCCACTCCCAAGTAGGTATACGTCTCTCCGGCACCCAGATGACGTAGAATGCTTCCGTCTATGAGCTGGACGTCTTCTCCTTAATCGTCGCATCGTCCTCTTTTGAGATGAACCGTTGCACATTTGTCGATCCCAAACTCCATGCCGATGGCCTGCGTATACTCCTCCACCACCCTCAAAGACTGACGTAGGTCCTTTTCACCTGAGGCATAAAGCTTAAGATCATCCATGTAGAATAGATGAGTCACCTTATGCCTCCGGTTGCTGGGGGTGCCGCAGTAGTATCCACGTGTTTTTCTGAGGGCAACGGACAATGGCAATAGTGAGATGCAAAAGAGAAGGGGGCTGAGAGAATCTCCCTGAAACACTCCCCTTCTGAAGATAACCTGATCTGTTTGGACTCTAGCTTGACCTGATGTTATAGTGAAGCGAGTCCTCCAGAGTGGCATCAGTTGTTCAATGTATCTCACTATTTGATCGGGTATCGCAAGACATCGAAGAACGTGCATGATTAGCTCATGCGATGTCGTGTCAAATGCCTTGCGATAGTCGATCCAGGCCATCGAAAGGTTACGCTTATACTGCGTGGAGTCCTGCGTAATACATCTATCGATGAGCAGATTCTCCTTGCATCCAGCGACCCCTTTCTTTGACCCTCTTTGCTCATATATCCGTTCGTACACGTGTTCAACTGCGGTGAGTATTCGCATGTACAAAATGCGGGTGAACATCTTATAACATGCGTTCAGGCATGTTATCGGCCTGTAGTTCTTCGGTTCCGACAAATCTCCCGTTTTTGGGATCAGCACGGTTCGCCCCTCGACAAACCAACCGGGAATCTGCTGCTCACCATTCAACCATGAGTTGAAAACTCTGGCCAAATGTTGGTGGGTGCTGGGAAATTTTTTCCACCAGTAGTTTCCTAGTCCATCCGGACCTGGTGCAGCTGAGTTCTTCGAGCCCTCAAGGGCTCGTCGAACTTCTTCCGGGGTTATCGGGTCGCGCAGTTATCATTATTATTATTATTATTATTATTATTATCCTTAGGAGTGTACCAGTCAGGCCCTGTCTCCGGTGCTCCGACCCATCCGGAGGGCGCGCTGGTGTCGTTAACCCCAATAACCACTCCCTACATCCGTAGGGTGAGTGATTATTGGGTCCGAGAATCGTGTGCCCTGAGTAGACGAAGCGAACCAAGTATAACGGCCCTCTGCATTCTTGCTGCTAAGATTTCTGCCATATTACGGCAAGCAGGTATTATTTTCAAATTGGAGAGCAGTGTGTCCATCATTCCACCAAGGACTCCAATAATCAGAACCACCATTTTGACAGAATGGTCCGGATATAACCTGCGGAGTTCAAAGAGAAGATCTCGATATTTAGTCCGTTTTTCCTCCTCTTTTCGAACGATATTAATTTCGCCTGGAGCGGAAAACTCCATGACGAATATCGTTCTACTTTGGTGGTCGAGGAGGACAACATCAGGCTTATTGGCTTGTATTTGCCTGAGGGTGGGGAATGAGTAGTTCCAATAGATTCGGCATCTCTCATTCTCCACCACGGACTCAATATCCCCCGGAGCATAAGGCAACACCGGTGTCTCGTCTATACCGTACGAGTGTCGTAGGTGGTAGTACAACACTCGTAGCGCCGCGTTATGCCTGTGGATATAGGCTGAGACCGCATAAGATGGGCATGCTGATAGCAAATGCATTACGGTCTCAGGTGCCCCACGACATGCCCTGCATCGGGTGTCAGGGACGTCTATACCCATCACGCGACTACGGTAGACAAGGGTGTTGAAGACACCATCCTGGCAGGCCATTATGAATCCCTCGGTCTCCGACTTTAGCTCACTCGACCTGAGGAAGGCAAAGGTCAAGCTTTTGGATAAGCCAAGGTCTTCGATGTTATGAAAGAAGACACCATGCATTGGCTTATCCATATGTAGCTGTAGCAGGACCTCTGCCTCCGCAGCTTTTATCTGAGGTTTTTGTTATTATTATTATTATTATTATTAGTATTATTATTATTATTATTATTATTATTATTATTATTATTATTATTATTATTATTATTATTATTATTATTATTATTATTATTATTATTATTATTATTATTATTATTATTATTATTATTATTATTATTATTATTATTATTATTATTATTATTATTATTATTATTATTATTATTATTATTATTATTATTATTATTATTATTATTATTATTATTATTATTATTATTATTATTATTATTATTATTATTATTATTATTATTATTATTATTATTATTATTATTATTATTATTATTATTATTATTATTATTATTATTTCTGATTTGAATTAAAATCCTCCAGTCGGACCCTGTCTCCGATGCTCCGATACATTCGGAGGGCGCGCTGGCAACATCATTACCCCAATAACCACTCCCCAAACTATGGGGTAAGCAGCTATTGGGTCCGGGAATCGTGTGCCCTGAGCAGACGTAATGAACCGAGGATGACAGCCTTCTGCATTCTTCCGGCTATGATTTCTGACATCTTTCTACATGCCGGTATGATTTTTAAGTTCGAGAGTAATGAATCCATCACACCGCCAAGGGACCCTATTATCAGAACAACCATTTTTACAGAATTATTATTATTATTATTATTATTATTATTATTATTATTATTATTATTATTATTATTATTATTATTATTATTATTATTATTATTATTATTATTATTATTATTATTATTATTATTATTATTATTATTATTATTATTATTATTATTATTATTATTATTATTATTATTATTATTATTATTATTATTATTATTATTATTATTATTATTATTATTATTATTATTATTATTATTATTATTATTATTATTATTATTATTATTATTATTATTATTATTATTAATTATTAATTATTAATTATTAATTATTATTATTATTATTATTATTATTATTATTATTATTATTATTATTATTATTATTATTATTATTATTATTATTATTATTATTATTATTATTATTATTATTATTATTAGGAGTGTACCAGTCAGGCCCTGTCTCCGGTGCTCCGACCCATCCGGAGGGCGCGCTGGTGTCGTTAACCCCAACAACCACTCCCTACGTCCGTAGGGTGAGTGATTATTGGGTCCGAGAATCATGTGCCCTGAGTAGACGGAGCGAACCAAGAATAACGGCCTTCTGCATTCTTGCTGCTAAGATTTCTGCCATATTACGGCAAGCAGGTATTATCTTCAAGTTGGAGAGCAGTGTGTCCATCATTCCACCAAGGACTCCTATGATCAGAACCACCATTTTGACAGAATGGTCCAGATATAACCTGCGGAGTTCAAAGAGAAGATCTCGATATTTAGTCCGTTTTTCCTCCTCTTTTCGAACGATATTCATTTCGCCTGGAGCGGAAAACTCCATGACGAATATCGTTCTACTTTGGTGGTCGAGGAGGACAACATCAGGCTTATTGGCTTGTATTTGCCTGAGGGTGGGGAATGAGTAGTTCCAATAGATCCGGCACCTCTCATTCTCCACCACGGACTCAATATCCCCCGGAACATAAGGCAACACCGGTGTCTCGTCTATACCGTACGAGTGTCGTAGATGGTAGTATAACACTCGTAGCGCCGCGTTATGCCTGTGGATATAGGCTGAGACCGCATAAGATGGGCATGCTGATAGCAAATGCATTACGGTCTCAGGTGCCCCACGACATGCCCTGCATCGGGTGTCAGGGACGTCTATACCCATCACGCGACTACGGTAGACGAGGGTGTTGAAGACACCATCCTGGCAGGCCATTATGAATCCCTCGGTCTCCGACTTTAGCTCACTCGCCCTGAGGAAGGCAAAGGTCAAGCTTTTGGATAAGCCAAGGTCTTCGATGTTGTGAAAGAAGACACCATGCATTGGCTTATCCATATGTAGCTGTAGCAGGACCTCTGTCTCCGCAGCTTCGATGTGAGCTTTTTGCTGAACGGGTCCCAACTCGGTGACAGAGTTTGGGTTAGCCCGTTCAGTGTCGAATACGAGACCGAGTTCATCGGCCGCACGGGTTGCTGCCTTAAAAAGAAATGCTCCAATCCCTGCTTTTTCATGGTCGCGGACCATGCAGAGAAGGGGATCTGAACTCCTGATGACTTTACAGGCCCCATCCAGAACCATTCTGTTATGCATACACTCCAAACTCAAAAGTCCACGGCCTCCCCGTTGTCTGGGAAAGTATAACCGTGGAACGGACGATTTAGGATGCAAGCACCTATTGAGATGCATCACTTTGCGAGTTTTAACGTCGAGTTGTCGCAGCTCTTCCTTAGTCCACTTCATTACTCCGAAAGAGTAGAGAAGGATCGGAACGGCAAGCATATTGGTTGCAGCAACTTTGTTCTTCCCCGACAGTTCTGATGACCAGATCTGTCGGAGTTTATGCTGATACTTGCCGCGGAGAGAGTTCTTAACTGTGAATACCTCTTGGGAGTGGCGTTGCTCCACCCCTAGGTAAGAATACGTCTCTCCGGCAACCAGATGATGTAGGATGCTTCCGTCTACGAGCTGGACATCCTCTCCGTATTCCTCGCATCGTCCTCTTTTGAGATGAACCGTGGCACATTTGTCGATCCCAAATTCCATTCCGATAGCATGCGTGTACTCTTCCACCACCCTAAGGGACTGATGTAGGTCCCTTTCTCCAGAGGCATATAATTTGAGGTCATCCATGTAAAACAAATGGGTGACTTTATGCCTCCGGTTGCGGGGGGTGCCGCAGTTGTACCCACGGGTATTCCTGAGTACAACGGACAATGGCAATAGTGAGATGCAGAAGAGAAGAGGGCTGAGGGAGTCTCCCTGAAACACGCCTCTTCTAATGATGACCTGCTCTGTTTGAACTATGTCTCTACCAGATCTTATGGTGAAGCGAGTCCTCCAGAGTGGCATCAGTTGTCCAATGCATCCCACTATTTGATTGGGTACCTCAAGACATCTGAGCAAATGCATGATTAACTCATGCGATGTTGTATCAAATGCCTTGCGGTAATCAATCCAGGCCATCGAAAGGTTACGCTTATACTGCACGGAGTCCTGCGTGATACATCTATCGATGAGCAGGTTCTCCTTGCAGCCGGCGACCCCTTTCTTTGACCCTCTTTGCTCATATATCCGTTCATACACCGGATCAACTGCGGAGAGAATGCGCGTGTATTATTATTATTATTATTATTATTATTATTATTATTATTATTATTATTATTATTATTATTATTATTATTATTATTATTATTATTATTATTATTATTATTATTTTTTTTTTTCCCCGTTTGGAATGTACCAGTCAGGCCCTGTCTCCGGTGCTCCGATACATCCGGAGGGCGCGCTGGTGTCGTTAACCCCAATAACCACTCCCTACGTCCGTAGGGTGAGTGACTATTGGGTCCGAGAATCATGTGCCCGGAGCGAACCAAGGATGACGGCCTTCTGCATTCGCGCTGCTAAGATTTCTGCCATAATACGGCAAGCAGGTATTATCTTCAAGTTGGAGAGCAGTGTGTCCATCATTCCACCAAGGACTCCTATGATCAGAACCACCATTTTGACAGAATGGTCCGGATATAACCTGCGGAGTTCAAAGAGAAGATCTCGATATTTAGTCCGTTTTTCCTCCTCTTTTCGAACGATATTCATTTCGCCTGGAGCGGAAAACTCCATGACGAATATCGTTCTACTTTGGTGGTCGAGGAGGACAACATCAGGCTTATTGGCTTGTATTTGCCTGAGGGTGGGGAATGAGTAGTTCCAATAGATCCGGCACCTCTCATTCTCCACCACGGACTCAATATCCCCCGGAACATAAGGCAACACCGGTGTCTCGTCTATACCGTACGAGTGTCGTAGATGGTAGTATAACACTCGTAGCGCCGCGTTATGCCTGTGGATATAGGCTGAGACCGCATAAGATGGGCATGCTGATAGCAAATGCATTACGGTCTCAGGTGCCCCACGACATGCCCTGCATCGGGTGTCAGGGACGTCTATACCCATCACGCGACTACGGTAGACGAGGGTGTTGAAGACACCATCCTGGCAGGCCATTATGAATCCCTCGGTCTCCGACTTTAGCTCACTCGACCTGAGGAAGGCAAAGGTCAAGCTTTTGGATAAGCCAAGGTCTTCGATGTTGTGAAAGAAGACACCATGCATTGGCTTATCCATATGTAGCTGTAGCAGGACCTCTGTCTCCGCAGCTTTGATGTGAGCTTTTTGCTGAACGGGTCCCAACTCGGTGACAGAGTTTGGGTTAGCCCGTTCAGTGTCGAATACGAGACCCAGTTCATCGGCCGCACGGGTTGCTGCCTTAAAAAGAAATGCTCCAATCCCTGCTTTTTCATGGTCGCGGACCATGCAGAGAAGGGGATCTGAACTCCTGATGACTTTACAGGCCCCATCCAGAACCATTCTGTTATGCATACACTCCAAACTCAAAAGTCCACGGCATCCCCGTTGTCTGGGAAAGTATAACCGTGGAACGGACGATTTAGGATGCAAGCTCCTATTGAGATGCATCACTTTGCGAGTTTTAACGTCGAGTTGTCGCAGCTCTTCCTTAGTCCACTTCATTACTCCGAAAGAGTAGAGAAGGATCGGAACGGCAAGCATATTGGTTGCAGCAACTTTGTTCTTCCCCGACAGTTCTGATGACCAGATCTGTCGGAGTTTATGCTGATACTAGCCGCGGAGATAGTTCTTAACTGTGAATACCTCTTGGGAGTGGCGTTGCTCCACCCCTAGGTAAGTATACGTCTCTCCGGCATCCAGATGATGTAGGATGCTTCCGTCTACGAGCTGGACATCCTTTCCGTATTCCTCGCATCGTCCTCTTTTGAGATGAACCGTGGCACATTTGTCGATCCCAAATTCCATTCCGATAGCATGCGTGTACTCTTCCACCACCCTAAGGGACTGATGTAGGTCCCTTTCTCCAGAGGCATATAATTTGAGGTCATCCATGTAAAACAGATGGGTGACTTTATGCCTCCGGTTGCTGGGGGTGCCGCAGTTGTACCCACGGGTATTCCTGAGTACAACGGACAATGGCAATAGTGAGATCCAGAAGAGAAGAGGGCTGAGGGAGTCTCCCTGAAACACGACTCTTCTAATGATGACCTGCTCTGTTTGGACTATGTCTCTACCAGATCTTATGGTGAAGCGAGTCCTCCAGAGTGACATCAGTTGTCCAATGCATCCCACTATTTGATCGGGTACCTCAAGACATCTGAGCAAATGCATGATTAACTCATGCGATGTTGTATCAAATGCCTTGCGGTAATCGATCCAGGCCATCGAAAGGTTACGCTTATACTGCACGGAGTCCTGCGTGATACATATATCGATGAGCAGGTTCTCCTTGCAGCCGGCGACCCCTTTCTTTGACCCTCTTTGCTCATATATCCGTTCATACACCGGATCAACTGCGGAGAGAATGCGCGTGTATAAGATGCGCGTAAACAACTTATAGCACGCATTCAAGCATGTTATCGGCCTGTAATTCTTTGGATCAGACAAATCTCCGTTCTTGGGGATGAGCACGGTTCGCCCCTCGACAAACCACTCCGGAATCTGCTGCTCCCCATCTAGCCATGAGGTAAAAACTCTAGCCAGATGGCGGTGGGTTGTTGGAAACTTTTTCCACCAATAGTTATTCAACCCATCAGGGCCTGGAGCAGCAAAGTTCTTTGAGCCTTTGAGGGCCCCTCGAACTTCTTCCGTGGTTATCGGATTGCGCAGATCATTGTGCTCAGGCTGACGAAGCGTCCTGCAGTAAGCTTCGAACTGCGCTAGGGCTGGAGTGTCTACATTGAGTGGTTGCGGAAACTCATAGATGTTCTTCCAGAAGGTTTCTACCCGATCAGCAGCCGGCGGGTTATCGACAACACGTGGAGGCTCTCGGAATAAGCGGGAAGGTTTATCGCGGAACTTTATGTTTTCCGCGATACTTCTCGCCCGCCTCACTAGTGACTACTTTGCAGCCACTAGCATTCGTATCCTATCATGACAGTGCTGTTTTATGGTAAACAGCACGCCTTGATTCAATGTGTGGTGAGCTCGTCTTAGCCTTGCAGCAATTCGCTGCACTGCCGGCGTGAAAGGCCTATTGGCCGACATGTAGTCCACCACACACTGGATACGAGACGCGTGTTGTCTCGCCGACTTGATCTTAGCTTCCATCTTGTGAACGCGTCTCTCATGCCTCCCAACAAGAGCAGTGGTGTCCCTCCTCTCCGTCTGGGATATTGCACGGGCGGCGTCGTACACGACAGAATTGATCTGCCAGATGTTGGCCTCTTCTGGAAGAACATCGCCAATCTCCGCATCCACCCGTGCCAGTTCTTGCGGCTTCAAGGGCTTCATATTATGAAGCGCCCTGCGGGTTCTGGTGTCCTCCATTGGTGGTATGATGCGAGCCTCCTCTGCAGCCAGACCGACACGTGGCATATCTGCCACTTCGTTAACCGGCTGAGGAGGAGCTCTAACATAGCCTCGAGCCCGGAGATAGGATACATAATCCCTGAGATTTTGGGCGGAAACGGCGGCATGCTCTGGGTATCTCTCACACCAAAGAGCATGCATCCTTACCATGTATCCTCTCCGGGCGGGCTCACTGCTCTCATAGCAATACAGAAGTCCATCCCTTAATCTATCCGTCCACTCAAAGCGTCCGTTGTCATTGCGGTTGTCGTCATTTGGCAAATCATCGTTGTTGGCCCCACCACCTTGCCTTTGACCCCTAATCCGAGGGGGTCGGTTGTGGGGGCCTCTTCCCCGATTATTTGGAACCGAGTAAAAGGGTTTACTGGGGGGTTAACCCAGTAAACCCATGGCCGACACAGGAGGGAAAGATGCCTTTTCCCTCCCGGATGCGCATGAGCTGCCGGTCCGATTTTGCATCCTTTGCTCGGGTAGGTGGTGTCGCAACTCACCAGGGCCTCAGGTGTTGGCTGACCTCCCTGCCTTAATTTATTATTATTATTATTATTATTATTATTATTATTATTATTATTATTATTATTATTATTATTATTATTATTATTATTTTTTTTTTTTTTTTTTTTTTTTTTTTTCCCGTTGGGAATGTACCAGTCAGGCCCTGTCTCCGGTGCTCCGATACATCCGAAGGGCGCGCTGGTGTCGTTAACCCCAATAACCACTCCCTACGTCCGTAGGGTGAGTGACTATTGGGTCCGAGAATCATGTGCCCTGAGTAGACGGAGCGAACCAAGGATGACGGCCTTCTGCATTCTTGCTGCTAAGATTTCTGCCATATTACGGCAAGCAGGTATTATCTTCAAGTTGGAGAGCAGTGTGTCCATCATTCCACCAAGGACTCCTATGATCAGAACCACCATTTTGACAGAATGGTCCGGATATAACCTGCGGAGTTCAGAGAGAAGATCTCGATATTTAGTCCGTTTTTCCTCCTCTTTTCGAACGATATTCATTTCGCCTGGAGCGGAAAACTCCATGACGAATATCGTTCTACTTTGGTGGTCGAGGAGGACAACATCAGGCTTATTGGCTTGTATTTGCCTGAGGGTGGGGAATGAGTAGTTCCAATAGATCCGGCACCTCTCATTCTCCACCACGGACTCAATATCCCCCGGAACATAAGGCAACACCGGTGTCTCGTCTATACCGTACGAGTGTCGTAGATGGTAGTATAACACTCGTAGCGCCGCGTTATGCCTGTGGATATAGGCTGAGACCGCATAAGATGGGCATGCTGATAGCAAATGCATTACGGTCTCAGGTGCCCCACGACATGCCCTGCATCGGATGTCAGGGACGTCTATACCCATCACGCGACTACGGTAGACGAGGGTGTTGAAGACACCATCCTGGCAGGCCATTATGAATCCCTCGGTCTCCGACTTTAGCTCACTCGCCCTGAGGAAGGCAAAGGTCAAGCTTTTGGATAAGCCAAGGTCTTCGATGTTGTGAAAGAAGACACCATGCATTGGCTTATCCATATGTAGCTGTAGCAGGACCTCTGTCTCCGCAGCTTTGATGTGAGCTTTTTGCTGAACGGGTCCCAACTCGGTGACAGAGTTTGGGTTAGCCCGTTCAGTGTCGAAAACGAGACCGAGTTCATCGGCCGCACGGGAAGCTGCCTTAAAAAGGAATGCTCCAATCCCTGCTTTCTCATGGTCGCGGACCATGCAGAGAAGGGGATCTGAACTCCTGATGACTTTACAGGCCACATCCAGAACCATTCTGTTATGCAGACACTCCAAACTCAAAAGTCCACGGCCTCCCCGTTGTCTGGGAAAGTATAACCGTGGAACGGACGATTTAGGATGCAAGCTCCTATTGAGATGCATCATTTTGCGAGTCTTAACGTCAAGTTGTCGCAGCTCTTCCTTAGTCCACTTCATCACTCCGAAAGAGTAAAGAAGGATCGGAACGGCAAGCATATTAGTTGCAGCAACTTTGTTCTTCCCCGACAGTTCTGATGACCAGATCTGTCTGAGTTTATGCTGATACTTGCCGCGGAGAGAGTTTTTAACTGCAAATACCCTTGGGAGCGGCGTTGTTCCACCCCAAGGTAGGTATAAGTCTCTCCGGCATCCAGATGATGTAGGATGCTTCCGTCTACGAGCTGGACATCCTCTCCGTATTCCTCGCATCGTCTTCTTTTGAGATGAACCGTGGCACATTTGTCGATCCCAAATTCCATACCGATAGCATGCGTATATTCTTCCACCACCCTAAGGGACTGATGTAGGTCCCTTTCTCCAGAGGCATACAATTTGAGGTCATCCATATAAAATAGATGGGTGACATTATGCCTCCGGTTGCTGGGGGTGCCGCAGTTGTACCCACGGGTATTCCTGAGTGCAACGGATAATGGCAATAGTGAGATGCAGAAGAGAAGAGGGCTACGGGAGTCTCCCTGAAACACACCTCTTCTAATGATGACTTGCTCTGTTTGGACTATGTCTCTACCAGATCTTATGGTGAAGCGAAATGCATGATTAACTCATGTGATGTTGTATCAAATGCCTTGCGGTAATCGATCCAGGCCATCGAAAGGTTACGCTTATCCTGCACAGAGTCCTGCGTGATACATCTATCGATGAGCAGGTTCTCCTTGCACCCGGCGACCCCTTTCTTTGACCCTCTTTGCTCATTTATCCGTTCATATACCGGATCAACTGCGGAGAGAATGCGCGTGTATAAGATGCGCGTAAACACCTTATAACACGCATTCAAGCATGTTATCAGCCTGTAATTCTTTGGATCAGACAAATCTCCGTTTTTGGGGATGAGCACGGTTCGTCCCTCGACAAACCACTCTGGAATCTGCTGCTCCCCATCTAGCCATGAGTTAGAAACTCTGGCCAGATGGCGGTTGGTTGTTGGAAACTTTTTCCACCAATAGTTATTCAACCCATCAGGGCCTGGAGCAGCGAAATTCTTAGAGCCTTTTAGGGCCTCTCGTACTTCTTCCGTGGTTATCGGAATGCGCAGATCATTGAGCTCAGGCTGCCGAAGCCTCCTGCAAAATGCTTCGAACTGCGCTAGGGCTGGAGTATCTACGTTGAGTGGTTGCGGATACTCATATATATTCTTCCAGAATGTTTCCACCCGATCTGCAGCCGGCGGGTTATCGACAACACGTGGAGGCTCTTGGAATAAGCGAGAAGGTTTATCGCGGAACTTTATGTTTTCCGCGATAACTCTCGCCCGCCTCACTAGTGACTTCTTTGCAGCCACTAGCATTCGTATCCTATCAAGGCAGTGCTGTTTGATGGTGAACAGCACACCTTGATTTAATGTGTGGTGAGCTCGTCTCAATTTTGCGGCAATTCGCCGCACTGCGGGCGTGAAAGGCCTATTGGCCGCTACGAAGTCCACCACACACTGGATACGAGAAGCGTGTTGTCTCGCCGTGTGTACACGTCGTTCATGCCTCCCTACCAGAGCGGTGGTGTCCCTCATCTCCGTTTGGGATAGAGCATGAGCGGCGTCGTACACGACAGAATTGATCTGCCAGATGTCAGCCTCTTCTGGAAGAACATCGTCAATCTCCGCATCCACCCGTGCCAGTTCTTGCGGCTTCAGGGGCTTCATATTGTGAAGCACCCTGCGAGTTCTGATATCCTCAATCAGTGGAAAAATGCGATTCTCCTCCACAGCCAAACCGACACGTGGCATATCTGCCACCTCGATAACTGGCTGAGGAGGAGCTCTAACGTAGCCACGAGCCCGAAGATGGGATACATAATCCCTGAGATTTTGTGCGGAAAACGCTGCATGCTCTGGGTGTCTCTCACACCAAAGAGCATGCATTCTCGCCATGTATCCTCTCCGGGCGGGCTCACTGCTCTCGTAGCAATGTAGAAGTCCGTCTCTTAATTCGTCCGTCCACTCAAAGCGTCCGTTGTTATCGCGGTCGTCATCGATTGGCAAATCATCGTTGGCCCCACCACCTTGCCTATGACCCCTAATCAGAGGGGGTCGTCGGTTGTGGGGGCCTCTTCCTCGATCGTTCGGAACCGAGTAGTTTACTGGGGGGTTAACCCAGTAAACCCACGGCCGACACCGGAGGGAAAGTTGCTTTTTCCCTCCCGGATGCGCATGAGCTGCCTGTCCGATTTTGCATCCTTTGCTCGGGTAGGTGGTGTCGCTACTCACCAGGGCCTTAGGTGTTGGTTGACCCCCCTGCCTACTATTATTATTATTATTATTATTATTATTATTATTATTATTATTATTATTATTATTATTATTATTATTATTATTATTATTATTATTATTATTATTATTATTATTATTATTATTATTATTATTATTATTATTATTATTATTATTATTATTATTATTATTATTATTATTATTATTATTATTATTATTATTATTATTATTATTATTATTATTATTATTATTATTATTATTATTATTATTATTATTATTATTATTATTATTATTATTATTATTATTATTATTATTATTATTATTATTATTATTATTATTATTATTATTATTATTATTATTATTATTATTATTATTATTATTATTTTTTTTTTTTTTTTTCCCCGTTGGGAATGTACCAGTCAGGCCCTGTCTCCGGTGCTCCGATACATCCGGAGGGCGCGCTGGTGTCCTTAACCCCAATAACCACTCCCTACGTCCGTAGGGTGAGTGACTATTGGGTCCGAGAATCATGTGCCCTGAGTAGACGGAGCGAACCAAGGATGACGGCCTTCTGCATTCGCGCTGCTAAGATTTCTGCCATAATACGGCAAGCAGGTATTATCTTCAAGTTGGAGAGCAGTGTGTCCATCATTCCACCAAGGACTCCTATGATCAGAACCACCATTTTGACAGAATGGTCCGGATATAACCTGCGGAGTTCAAAGAGAAGATCTCGATATTTAGTCCGTTTTTCCTCCTCTTTTCGAACGATATTCATTTCGCCTGGAGCGGAAAACTCCATGACGAATATCGCTCTATTTTGGTGGTCGAGGAGGACAACATCAGGCTTATTGGCTTGTATTTGCCTGAGGGTGGGGAATGAGTAGTTCCAATAGATCCGGCACCTCTCATTCTCCACCACGGACTCAATATCCCCCGGAACATAAGGCAACACCGGTGTCTCGTCTATACCGTACGAGTGTCGTAGATGGTAGTATAACACTCCTAGCGCCGCGTTATGCCTGTGGATATAGGCTGAGACCGCATAAGATGGGCATGCTGATAGCAAATGCATTACGGTCTCAGGTGCCCCACGACATGCCCTGCATCGGGTGTCAGGGACGTCTATACCCATCACGCGACTACGGTAGACGATGGTGTTGAAGACACCATCCTGGCAGGCCATTATGAATCCCTCGGTCTCCGACTTCAGCTCACTCGACTTGAGGAAGGCAAAGGTCAAGCTTTTGGATAAGCCAAGGTCTTCGATGTTGTGAAAGAAGACACCATGCATTGGCTTATCCATATGTAGCTGTAGCAGGACCTCTGTCTCCGCAGCTTCGATGTGAGCTTTTTGCTGAACGGGTCCCAACTCGGTGACAGAGTTTGGGTTAGCCCGTTCAGTGTCGAATACGAGACCAAGTTCATCGGCTGCACGGGTTGCTGCCTTAAAAAGAAATGCTCCAATCCCTGCATTTTCATGGTCGCGGACCATGCAGAGAAGGGGATCTGAACTCCTGATGACTTTACAGGCCCCATCCAGAACCATTCTGTTATGCATACACTCCAAACTCAAAAGTCCACGGCCTCCCCGTTGTCTGGGAAAGTATAACCGTGGAACGGACGATTTAGGATGCAAGCACCTATTGAGATGCATCACTTTGCGAGTTTTAACGTCGAGTTGTCGCAGCTCTTCCTTAGTCCACTTCATTACTCCGAAAGAGTGGAGAAGGATCGGAACGGCAAGCATATTGATTGCAGCAACTTTGTTCTTCCCCGACAGTTCTGATGACCAGATCTGTCGGAGTTTATGCTGATACTTGCCACGGAGAGAGTTCTTAACTGTGAATACCTCTTGGGAGTGGCGTTGCTCCACCCCTAGGTGAGTATACGTCTCTCCGGCATCCAGATGATGTATGATGCTTCCGTCTACGAGCTGGACATCCTCTCCGTATTCCCCGCATCGTCCTCTTTTGAGATGTACCGTGGCACATTTGTCGATCCCAAATTCCATTCCGATAGCATGCGTTTACTCTTCCACCACCCTAAGGGACTGATGTAGGTCCCTTTCTCCAGAGGCATATAATTTGAGGTCATCCATGTAAAACAGATGAGTGACTTTATGCCTCCGGTTGCTGGGGGTGCCTCAGTTGTACCCACGGGTATTCCTGAGTACAACGGACAATGGCAATAGTGAGATGCAGAAGAGAAGAGGGCTGAGGGAGTCTCCCTGAAACACGCCTCTTCTAATGATGACCTGCTCTGTTTGGACTATGTCTCTACCAGATCTTATGGTGAAGCGAGTCCTCCAGAGTGGCATCAGTTGTCCAATGCGTGCCACTATTTGATTGGGTACCTCAACACATCTGAGCAAATGCATGATTAACTCATGCGATGTTGTATCAAATGCCTTGCGGTAATCAATCCAGGCCATCGAAAGGTTACGCTTATACTGCACGGAGTCCTGCGTGATACATCTATCGATGAGCAGGTTCTCCTTGCAGCCGGCGACCCCTTTCTTTGACCCTCTTTGCTCATATATCCGTTCATACACCGGATCAACTGCGGAGAGATTGCGCGTGTATAAGATGCGCGTAAACAACTTATAGCACGCATTCAAGCATGTTATCGGCCTGTAATTCTTTGGATCAGACAAATCTCCGTTCTTGGGGATAAGCACGGTTCGCCCCTCGACAAACCACTCTGGAATCTGCTGCTCCCCATCTAGCCATGAGTTAAAAACTCTAGCCAGATGGCGGTGGGTTGTTGGATACTTTTTCCACCAATAATTATTCAACCCATCAGGGCCTGGAGCAGCAAAGTTCTTTGAGCCTTTGAGGGCTCTTTGAACTTCTTCCGGGGTTATCGGATTGCGCAGATCATTGAGCTCAGGCTGCCGAAGCCTCCTGCAGAAAGCTCCGAACTGCGCTAGGGCTGGAGTATCTACATTGATTGGTTGCGGATGCTCATAGATGTTCTTCCAGAAGGTTTCCACCCGATCAACAGCCGGCGGGTTATCAACAACACGTGGAGTTTTCCGCGACTCCTCTCGCTCGCCTCACTAATGACTTCTTTGCAGCCACTAGCATTCGTATCCTATCAAGACAGTGCTGTTTGATGGTAAACAGCACCCCTTGATTCAATGTGTGGTGAGCTCGTCTTAATTTTGCGGCAATTCGCCGCACTGCAGGCGTGAAAGGCCTATTGGCCGCCACGTAGTCCACCACACACTGGATACGAGACGCGTGTTGTCTCGCCGACTTGATCTTAGCTTCCATCTTGTGTACGCGTCGCTCATGCCTCCCAACTACAGCGGTGGTGTCCCTCCTCTGCGTTTGGGTTAGAGTATGAGCGGCGTCATACACGACATAATAGATCTGCCAGATGTCAGCATCTTCTGGAAGAACATCGCCGATCTCCGCATCCACTCGTGCCAGTTCTTGTGGCTTCAGGGGCTTCATATGGTGAAGTGCCCTGCGAGTTCTGATGTCCTCCATCGGTGGTATGATGCGAGCATTCTCCACAGCCAGACCGACACGTGGCATAACTTGTGCCACTTCGATAACCGGCTGAGGAGGTGCTCTGACATATCCTCGTCTCCGAAGATGAGATACATAATCCTTAAGATTTTGGGCGGAAAAGGCGGCATGCTCTGGGTGTCTTTCACACCACAGAGCATGCATTCTCGCCATGTATCCTCTCCGGGCGGGCTCACTGCTCTCGTAGCAATGCATAAGACCGTCCCTTAATCCATCTGTCCACTCAAAACGTCCGTTTTCATAGCGTAAGTCGTCAGCTGGCAAATCATCGTTGTTGGCCCCACCACCTTGCCTTTGACCCCTAATCCGAGGGGGTCGGTTGTGGGGGCCTCTTCCCCGATTATTTGGAACCGAGTAAAAGGGTTCACTGGGGGGTTAACCCAGTAAACCCACGGCCGACACCGGAGGGAAAGATGCCTCTTCCCTCCCGGATGCGCATGAGCTGCCGGTCCGATTTTGCATCCTTTGCTCGGGTAGGTGGTGTCGCAACTCACCAGGGCCTTAGGTGTTGGTTGACCTCCCTGCCTATTATTATTATTATTATTATTATTATTATTATTTTCTCCTAGGAGTGTACCAGTCAGGCCCTGTCTCCGGTGCTCCGACCCATCCGGAGGGCGCGCTGGTGTCGTTAACCCCAATAACCACTCCCTACGTCCGTAGGGTGAGTGATTATTGGGTCCGAGAATCGTGTGCCCTGAGTAGACGGAGCGAACCAAGTATAACGGCCTTCTGCATTCTTGCTGCTAAGATTTCTGCCATATTTCGGCAAGCTGGTATTATCTTCAAGTTAGAGAGCAGTGTGTCCATCATTCCACCAAGGACTCCTATAATCAGAACCACCATTTTGACAGAATGGTCCGGATATAACCTGCGGAGTTCAAAGAGAAGATCTCGATATTTAGTCCGTTTTTCCTCCTCTTTTCGAACGATATTCATTTCGCCTGGAGCGGAAAACTCCATGACGAATATCGTTCTACTTTGGTGGTCGAGGAGGACAACATCAGGCTTATTGGCTTGTATTTGCCTGAGGGTGGGGAATGAGTAGTTCCAATAGATTCGGCATCTCTCCTTCTCCACCACGGACTCAATATCCCCCGGAGCATAAGGCAACACCGGTGTCTCGTCTATGCCGTACGAGTGTCGTAGGTGGTAGTACAACACTCGTAGCGCCGCGTTATGCCTGTGGATATAGGCTGAGACCGCATAAGATGGGCATGCTGATAGCAAATGCATTACGGTCTCAGGTGCCCCACGACATGCCCTGCATCAGGTGTCAGGGACGTCTATACCCATAACGCGACTACGGTAGACAAGGGTGTTGAAGACACCATCCTGGCAGGCCATTATGAATCCCTTGGTCTCCGACTTTAGCTCACTCGACCTGAGGAAGGCAAAGGTCATGCTTTTGGATAAGCCAAGGTCTTCGATGTTGTGAAAGAAGACACCATGCATTGGCTTATCCATATGTAGCTGTAGCAGGACCTCTGTCTCCGCAGCTTTTATGTGAGCTTTTTGCTGAACGGGTCCCAACTTGGTGACAGAGTTTGGGTTAGCCCGTTCAGTGTCGAAAACGAGACCGAGTTCATCGGCCGCACGGGTAGCTGCCTTAAAAAGGAATGCTCCAATCCCTGCTTTCTCATGGTCGCGGACCATGCAGAGAAGGGGATCTGAACTCCTGATGACTTTACAGGCCCCATCCAGAACCATTCTGTTATGCAGACACTCCAAACTCAAAAGTCCACGGCCTCCCCGTTGTCTGGGAAAGTATAACCGTGGAACGGACGATTTAGGATGCAAGCTCCTATTGAGATGCATCATTTTGCGAGTCTTAACGTCAAGTTGTCGCAGAACTTCCTTAGTCCACTTCATCACTCCGAAAGAGTAAAGAAGGATCGGAACGGCAAGCATATTAGTTGCAGCAACTTTGTTCTTCCCCGACAGTTCTGATGACCAGATCTGTCGGAGTTTATGCTGATACTTGCCGCGGAGAGAGTTTTTAACTGCGAATACCTCTTGGGAGCGGCGTTGTTCCACCCCAAGGTAGGTATAAGTCTCTCCGGCATCCAGATGATGTAGGATGCTTCCGTCTACAAGCTGGACATCCTCTCCGTATTCCTCGCATCGTCCTCTTTTGAGATGAACCGTGGCACATTTGGCGATCCCAAATTCCATACCGATAGCATGCGTATATTCTTCCACCACCCTAAGGGACTGATGTAGGTCCCTTTCTCCAGAGGCATACAATTTGAGGTCATCCATGTAAAATAGATGGGTGACATTATGCCTCCGGTTGCTGGGGTTGCCGCAGTTGTACCCACGGGTATTCCTGAGTACAACGGACAATGGCAATAGTGAGATGCAGAAGAGAAGAGGGCTAAGGGAGTCTCCCTGAAACACGCCTCTTCTAATGATGACCTGCTCTGTTTGGATTATGTCTCTACCAGATCTTATGGTGAAGCGAGTCCTCCAGAGTGGCATCAGTTGTCCAATGCATCCCACTATTTGACCGGGTACCTCAAGGCATCTGAGCAAATGCATGATTAACTCATGTGATGTTGTATCAAATGCCTTGCGGTAATCGATCCAGGCCATCGAAAGGTTACGCTTATACTGCACGGAGTCCTGCGTGATACATCTATCGATGAGCAGGTTCTCCTTGCACCCGGCGACCCCTTTCTTTGACCCTCTTTGCTCATTTATCTGTTCATACACCGGATCAACTGCGGAGAGAATGCGCGTGTATAAGATGCGCGTAAACACCTTATAACACGCATTCAAGCAAGTTATCGGCCTGTAATTCTTTGGATTTATTATTATTATTATTATTATTATTATTATTATTATTATTATTATTATTATTATTATTATTATTATTATTTTTTCTCCTTAGAAGTGTACCAGTCATGCCCTGTCTCCGGTGCTCCGACCCATCCGGGGGGCGCGCTGGTGTCGTTAACCCCAACAACCACTCCCCACGTCCGTAGGGTGAGTGATTATTGGGTCCAAGAATCATGTGCCCTGAGCAGACGGAGCGAACCAAGAATAACGGCCTTCTGCATTCGTGCTGCTAAGATTTCTGCCATATTACGGCAAGCAGCTATTATCTTCAAATTGGAGAGCAGTGTGTCCATCATTCCACCAAGGACTCCTATGATCAGAACCACCATTTTGACTGAATGGTCCGGATACAACCTGCGGAGTTCAAAGAGAAGATCTCGATATTTAGTCCGTTTTTCCTCCTCTTTTCGAACGATATTCATTTCGCCTGGAGCGGAAAACTCCACGACGAATATCGTTTTACTTTGGTGGTCGAGGAGGACAACATCAGGCTTATTGGCTTGTATTTGCCTGAGGGTGGGGAATGAGTAGTTCCAATAGATTCGGCACCTCTCATTCTCCACCACGGACTCAATATCCCCCGGAACATAAGGCAACACCGGTGTCTCGTCTATACCGTATGAGTGTCGTAGATGGTAGTACAACACTCGTAGAGCCGCGTTATGCCTGTGGATATAGGCTGAGACCGCATAACATGGGCATGCTGATAGCAGATGCATTACGGTCTCAGGTGCCCCACGACATGCCCTGCATCGGGTGTCAGGGACGTCTATACCCATCACGCGACTACGGTAGACAAGGGTGTTGAAGACACCATCCTGGCAAGCCATTATGAATCCCTCGGTCTCCGACTTTAGCTCACTCGACCTGAGGAAGGCAAAGGTCAAGCTTTTGGATAAGCCAATGTCTTCGATGTTGTTAAAGAAGACACCATGCATTGGCTTATCCATATGTAGCTGTAGCAGGACCTCTGTCTCCGCAGCTTTGATGTGAGCTTTTTGCTGAACGGGTCCCAACTCGGTGACAGAGTTTGGGTTAGCCCGTTCAGTGTCGAATACGAGACCGAGTTCATCGGCCGCACGGGTTGCTGCCTTAAAAAGAAATGCTCCAATCCCTGCTTTTTCATGGTCGCGGACCATGCAGAGAAGGGGATCTGAACTCCGGATGACTTTACAGGCCCCATCCAGAACCATTCTGTTATGCAGACACTCCAAACTCAAAAGTCCACGGCCTCCCCGTTGTCTGGAAAAGTATAACCGTGGAACGGACGATTTAGGATGCAAGCTCCTATTGAGATGCATCATTTTGCGAGTTTTAACGTCGAGTTGTCGCAGCTCTTCCTTAGTCCACGTCATTACTCCGAAAGAGTAAAGAAGGATCGGAACGGCAAGCATATTAGTTGCAGCAACTTTGTTCTTCCCCGACAGTTCTGATGACCAGATCTGTCGGAGTTTATGCTGATACTTGCCGCGGAGAGAGTTCTTAACTGTGAATACCTCTTGGGAGTGGCGTTGCTCCACCCCAAGGTAAGTATACGTCTCTCCGGCATCCAGATGATGTAGGATGCTTCCGTCTACGAGCTGGACATCCTCTCCGTATTCCTCGCATCGTCCTCTTTTAAGATGAACCGTGGCACATTTGTCGATCCCAAATTCCATTCCGATAGCATGCGTGTACTCTTCCACCACCCTAAGGGACTGATGTAGGTCCCTTTCTCCAGAGGCATATAATTTTAGGTCATCCATGTAGAACAAATGGGTGACTTTATGCCTCCGGTTGCTGGGGGTGCCGCAGTTGTACCCACGGGTATTCCTGAGTACAACGGACAATGGCAATAGTGAGATGCAGAAGAGAAGAGGGCTGAGGGAGTCTCCCTGAAACACGCCTCTTCTAATGATGACCTGCTCTGTTTGGACTGTATCTCTACCAGATCTTATGGTGAAGCGAGTCTTCCAGAGTGGCATCAGTTGTCCAATACATCCCACTATTTGATCGGGTACCTCAAGGCATCTGAGCAAATGCATGATTAACTCATGCGATGTTGTATCAAATGCCTTGCGGTAATCGATCCAGGCCATCGAAAGGTTACGCTTATACTGCACGGAGTCCTGCGTGATACATCTATCGATGAGCAGGTTCTCCTTGCAGCCAGCGACCCCTTTCTTTGACCCTCTTTGCTCATATATCCGTTCGTACACCGGATCAACTGCGGAGAGAATGCGCGTGTATAAGATGCGTGTAAACAACTTATAACACGCATTCAAGCATGTTATCGGCCTGTAATTCTTTGGATCAGACGAATCTCCGTTTTTGGGGATGAGCACGGTTCGCCCCTCGACAAACCACTCCGGAATCTGCTGCTCCCCATCTAGCCATGAGTTAAAAACTCTAGCCAGATGGCGGTGGGTTGTTGGAAACTTTTTCCACCAATAGTTATTCAACCCATCAGGGCCTGGAGCAGCGGAATTCTTAGAACCTTTTAGGGCCCTTCGAACTTCTTCCGTGGTTATCGGATTGCGCAGATCATTGTGCTTATGCTGCCGAAGCGTCCTGCAGTAAGCTTCGAACTGCGCTAGGGCTGGAGTGTCTACATTGAGTGGTTGCGGAAACTCATAGATGTTCTTCCAGAAGGTTTCTACCCGATCTGCAGCCGGCGGGTTATCGACAACACGTGGAGGCTCTTGGAATAAGCGAGAAGGTTTATCGCGGAACTTCATGTTTTCCGCAATACTTCTCGCCCGCCTCACTAGTGACTTCTTTGCAGCCACTAGCATTCGTATCCTATCAAGACAGTGCTGTTTTATGGTAAACAGTACGCCTTGATTCAATGTGTGGTGAGCTCGTCTTAGCTTTGCAGCAATTCGCCGCACTGCCGGCGTAAAAGGCCTATTGGCCGACATGTAGTCCACCACACACTGGATACGAGACGCGTGTTGTCTCGCCGACTTGATCTTAGCTTCCATCTTGTGAACGCGTCGCTCATGCCTCCCAACAAGAGCGGTGGTTTCCCTCCTCTCCGTCTGGGATAGAGCACGAGCGGCGTCGTACACGACAGAATTGATCTGCCAGATGGTAGCCTCTTCTGAAAGAACATCGCCAATCTCTGCATCCACTCGTGCCAGTTCTTGTGGCTTCAGGGGCTTCATATTGTGAAGCGCCCTGCGGGTTCTGATGTCCTCCATTGGTGGTATGATGCGAGCCTCCTCTACAGCCAGACCGACACGTGGCATATCTGCCACTTCGTTAATCGGCTGAGGAGGAGCTCTAACATAGCCTCGAGCCCGGAGATAGGAAACATAATCCCTGAGATTTTGGGCGGAAACGGCGGCATGCTCTGGGTGTCTTTCACACCAGAGAGCATGCATCCTTGCCATGTATCCTCTCCGGGCGGGCTCACTGCTCTCGTAGATATACAGAAGTCCGTCTCTCAATTCGTCCGTCCACTCAAAGCGTCCGTTGTCATTGCGGTTGTCATTTGGCAAATCATCGTTGTTGGCCCCACCACCTTGCCTTTGACCCCTAATCCGAGGGGGTCGGTTGTGGGGGCCTCTTCCCCGATTGTTTGGAATCGAGTATTGGGGTTTACTGGGGGGTTAACCCAGTAAACCCACGGCCGATACCGGAGGGAAAGATACCTTTTCCCTCCCGGATGCGCATGAGCTGCCGGTCCGATTTTGCATCCTTTGCTCGGGTAGGTGGTGTCGCAACTCACCAGGGCCTTAGGTGTTGGTTGACCTCCCTGCCTATTATTATTATTATTATTATTATTATTATTATTATTATTATTATTATTATTATTATTATTATTATTATTATTATTATTATTATTATTATTATTATTATTATTATTATTATTATTATTATTATTATTATTATTATTATTATTATTATTATTATTATTATTATTATTATTATTATTATTATTATTATTATTATTATTATTATTATTATTATTATTATTATTATTATTATTATTATTATTATTATTATTATTAATTATTATTATTATTATTATTATTATTATATATTCCATTAATAACTAATTAATTATTCAATCGATTTGTAGAAGTAGAAAACCAACTTCAATATCCAGAATTTCGAAAATCAAAAATACGAGTACATAAAGAAAGTGTTTCCTCAATCTGATATGGATTTCGACAATATGCTCAACGGTTTAGGCGTGAAGCCGATGGACACAAAAATTGAGTTTTTATCTGATTCACAGACTGAGTGGAATCAATTCCCATCAAAATATCAAATTTGAATTTTTTGACGATCACAATTTATCCTGACTTGGTCGCGAGAAAGCACAAAACAGAAAACCTACACTCAATATTTCTATTTTCAAGAAGTCAATTATTGATTTACTGTATATGTCATTAAAGGAAAACTGTGTTATATTTCAAATGCTATTACCGACAACTTATACCAAATTCAGGAACAGGAACTCAAAAATCCTAAGACCGTCCCTAGCGACACTTGCGCTCTATTGCGCACACTCATGGGTTGGTGTATCTGCCGTAGGCGGACCACGTTATTCCGAACTAATTGGCGTTCTATGTATTTATTTCTATGAGTATTACTGGAGCATGGCCCACATTTGTGGTTGAAGTAACATTATCATGGAGGTAGTTATTAAATAATGTCAATCAGTCAATCTTGGAAAATATATAAATGAGTGAAAAACCATAATGATAAGATAAGATAAGAATTTATTGGTCTTCATAAAATAATATATAAGTTGAACGGACAACAAACATAGTATGTTTAGACACGTCAGAGAAAACAAAAAAAAATCAATTAAAATTACAACAAGTATCCTACATACATGACACTATTTAAATTCACATTTGAAAATCAAAGTGACTGAACACAGGGGTGCCATTTCATTACATTGGCCAAACTGCACCAAAAATATCATTTATTTTATAAAATGTTTGGCTTATAAGTCTTCACCACAAATTTACGTTTTTTAATTGAAAAGTTTTTCCATTCTTGAGGAAGAGTATTATATATTTTGCCATACAATACATCAGATTGTTTTTCAGTATTTACCAATTTTATTTTAGTTGTTCTAATGGTGTCCTTGCTTTTGGTATTGTACTCGTGTATAATGATTAATCAGGGAAAAACAGAGTGCCTGGGTACAAGGCCGTGCCTAGATTTTTTTTAAGGGAGTTTCAAAAAAAATATGTGTTTATTCAAATTCAATTATTTTACCCTTACATTGACACAAAAAAATCGCAAAATTCCAATTCAGTGAATTCATAACACAAAATCAAGCCTTCTGTCTTTTTACGGCCAAATTCGGTTATAACATCAGATGGGATGATGAAGTTTTTTTGACCCTCGTACTCATCCGCACCGCTCACAACTGACGGCACAGTGCGGAAAGGAGTTGTTTCGTATTGTACTATAATTCTGAATATATTTCATGCAAAATCGACCTGGGCTTGTAGTCTATTATGAGAAAACGGAATATCTCCAAAAGATGTTTACGACAAATATGTTTTCGTCATTTGATAATTGTATAGAGAATTTTGAAAAAAATCACACTGTGTATAGATTCTGCTAAGGGAATCGAAATAAAAAAAATATACCAACTATGCGAAGTTTTTCCTCCTTAGTAAAATCGAACGTTTCACTACAAATATGTTTTCGTCATTGGATAATTGTGACAAAGTGATTTAATAAGAGTTGTCGAGCATATTGAAAAAATAATATCACACTTTCGATCCAATGTTGAAAAATAATTTTAGAATTTGTTTATGGAGGCAAAGGATTTATTGGCAGAGAGAGATCAGGCTTCCACGATTGACATCAGTACTGTACAGTACAGTACTACCGCATAACTGTTGCAATGCCCCATTAGAAGACTCAAATTCCCAGCTCAAATTGAGATTAACTGACCAAGTGTTGGCTGCTATATATACTCTTATACCTACAGTATGTTCCGAAATGGAAACGAGATCCCCAAGAGAGGATGATGTCCGAGGACATGGTGGAACTAGACGAGGCACAAGGCGAATTTCAACTATGGAAATTGTTTTGGCAGGGCAAAAGCCCTCCGGAATGGCTTTCTTGCGACATCAAGGCTGGAACGAACGAGGAAGAGGCCCCCACAACCGACCCCCTCGGATTAGGGGTCAAAGGCAAGGTGGTGGGGCCAACGATGATTTGCCAAACGATGACAACCGCAATAACAACGGACGCTTTGGGTGGACGGACGAATTAAGAGATGGACTTCTGCATTGTTACGAGAGCAGTGAGCCCGCCCTAAGAGGATACATGGCGAGAATGCATGCTCTGTGGTGAGAGAGAGACCCAGAGCATGCAGACTTTTCCGCACAAAATCTCAGGGATTATGTATCCCATCTTCGGGGTCGAGGCTACGTTAGAGCTCCTCCGCAGCCGGTTATCGAAGTGGCAGATATGCCACGTGTCGGTTTGGCTGTGGAGGAGAATCGCATTGTTCCACTGATGGAGACTATCAGAACCCGCAGAGCACTTCACAATATGAAGCCCCTGAAGCCGCAAGAACTGGCACGGGTGGATGCGGAGATTGGCGATGTTCTTCCAGAAGAGGCTGACATCTGGCAGATCAATTCTGTCGTGTACGACGCCGCTCATGTTCTATCCCAAACAGAGAGGAGGGACACCACCGCTCTGGTGGGGAGGCATGAGCGACGTGTACACAAGTTGGAAGCCAAGATCAAGTCGGCGAGACAACACGCGTCTCGTATCCAGTGTGTGGTGGACTACGTGGCGGCCAATAGGCCTTTCACGCCCGCAGTGCGGCGAATTGCCGCAAAATTGAGACGAGCTCACCACACATTAAATCAAGGTGTGCTGTTCACCATCAAAAAGCACTGCCTTGATAGGATACGAATGCTAGTGGCAGCAAAGAAGTCACTAGTGAGGCGGGCGAGAAGAGTCGCGGAAAACATAAAGTTCCGCGATAAACCTTCTCGCTCATTCCAAGAGCCTCCACGTGTTGTCGATAACCCGCCGGCTGCAGATCGGATGGAAACATTCGGGAAGAATATCTATGAGTATCCGCAACCGCTCAACGTAGATACTCCAGCCCTAGCGCAGTTCGAAGCATTCTGCAGGAGACTTCGGCAGCCTGAGCTCAATGAACTGCGCAATCCGATAACCACGGAAGAAGTACAACCACGGAAGAAGTACGAAGGGCCCTAAGAGGCTCTAAGAATTTCGCTGCTCCAGGCCCTGATGGGTAAAATAACTATTGGTGGAAAAAGTTTCCAACAACCCACCGCCATCTGGCTAGAGTTTTTAACTCATGGCTAGATGGGGAGCAGCACATTCCGGAGTGGTTTGTCGAGGGGCGAACCGTGCTCATTCTCAAAAACGGAGATTTGTCTGATCCAAAGAATTACAGGCCGATAACATGCTTGAATGCGTGTTATAAGGTGTTTACGCACATCTTATACACGCGCATTCTCTCCGCAGTTGATCCAGTGTATGAACGGATATATGAGCAAAGAGGGTCAAAGAAAGGGGTCGCCGGGTGCAAGGAGAACCTGCTCATCGATAGATGTATCACGCAGGACTCCGTGCAGTATAAGCGTAACCTTTCGATGGCCTGGATCGATTACCGCAAGGCATTTGATACAACATCACATGAGTTAATCATGCATTTGCTCAGATGCCTTGAGGTACCCGGTCAAATAGTGGGATGCATTGGACAACTGATGCCGCTCTGGAGGACTCGCTTCACTATAAGATCTGGTAGAGACACAGTCCAAACAGAGCAGGACATCATTAGAAGGGGCTTTCAAGGAGACTCCCTCAGCCCTCTTCTTTTCTGCATCTCACTATTGCCATTGTCCGTTGTACTCAGGAATACCCGTGGGTACAACTGCGGCACCCCCAGCAACCGGAGGCATAAGGTCACCCATCTATTTTACATGGATGATCTCAAATTATATGCCTCTGGAGAAAGGGATCTACATCAGTCCCTTAGGGTGGTGGAAGAATATACGCATGCTATCGGTATGGAATTTGGGATCGACAAATGTGCCACGGTCCATCTCAAAAAAGGACGATGCGAGGAATACGGAGAGGATGTTCAGCTCGTAGACGGAAGCATCCTACATCATCTGGATGCCGGAGAGACTTATACCTACCTAGGGGTGGAACAACGCCGCTCCCAAGAGGTATTCACAGTTGAAAACTCTCTCCGCGGTAAGTATCAGCATAAACTCCGACAGATCTGGTCATCAGAACTGTCGGGGAAGAACAAAGTTTCTGCAACTAATATGCTTGCCGTTCCGATCCTTCTTTACTCTTTCGGAGTGATGAAGTGGACTAAGGAAGAGCTGCGACAACTCGACGTTAAAACTCGCAAAATGATGCATCTCAATAGGAGCTTGCATCCTAAATCGTCCGTTCCACGGTTATACTTTCCCAGACAACGGGGAGGCCGTGGACTTTTGAGTTTGGAGTGTCTGCATAACAGAATGGTTCTGGATGGGGCTTGTAAAGTCATCCGGAGTTCAGATCCCCTTCACTGCATGGTCCGCGACCATGAAGAAGCAGAGATTGGAGCATTTCTTTTTAAGGCAGCAACCCGTGCGGCCGATGAACTCGGTCTCGTATTCGACAATGAACGGGCTAACCCAAACTCTGTCACCGAGTTGGGACCCGTTCAGGAAAAAGCTCACATCAAAGCTGCGGAGACAGAGGTCCTGCTACAGCTACATATGGATAAGCCAATGCATGGTGTCTTCTTTCACAATATCGAAGACATTGGCTTATCCAAAAGCTTGACCTTTGCCTTCCTCAGGTCGAGTGAGCTAAAGTCGGAGACCAAGGGATTCATAATGGCTTGCCAGGATGATGTCTTCAACACCCTTGTCTACCGTAGTCGCGTAATGGGTATAGACGTCCCTGACACCCGATGCAGGGCATGTCGTGGGGCACCTGAGACCGTAATGCATTTGCTATCAGCATGCCCATGTTATGCGGTCTCATCCTATATCCACAGGCATAACGCGGCTCTACGAGTGTTGTACTACCATCTACGACACTCGTACGGTATAGACGAGACACCGGTGTTGCCTTATGTTCCGGGGGATATTGAGTCCGTGGTGGAGAATGAGAGGTGCCGAATCTATTGGAACTACTCATTCCCTACCCTCAGGCAAATACAAGCCACTAAGCCTGATGTTGTCCTCCTCGACCACCAAAGTAAAACGATATTCGTCGTGGAGTTTTCCGCTCCAGGCGAAATGAATATCGTTCCAAAAGAGGAGGAAAAACGGACTAAATATCGAGATCTTCTCTTTGAACTCCGCAGGTTGTATCCGGACCATTCTGTCAAAATGGTGGTTCTGATCATAGGAGTCCTTGGTGGAATGATGGACACACTGCTCTCCAATTTGAAGATAATACCTGCTTGCCCTGACTGGTACACTCCTAAGGAGATAATAATAATAATAATAATAATAATAATAATAATAATAATAATAATAATAATAATAATAATAATAATAATAATAATAATACTAATAATAATAATAATAATAATAATAATAATAATAATAATAATAATAATAATAATAATAATAATAATAATAATAATAATAATAATAATAATAATAATGATAATAATAATAATAATAATAATAATAATAATAATAATAATAATAATAATAATCCAGTGTGTGGTGGACTACATGTCAGCCAATAGGCCTTTCACGCCTGCAGTGCGGCGAATTGCTGCAAGGCTAAGACGAGCTCACCACACATTGAATCAAGGCGTGCTGTTTACCATAAAACAGCACTGTCTTGATAGGATACGAATGCTAGTGGCTGCAAAGAAGTCACTAGTGAGGCGGGCGAGAAGTATCGCGGAAAACATAAAGTTCCGCGATAAACCTTCCCGCTTATTCCAAGAGCCTCCACGTGTTGTCGATAACCCGCCGGCTGCTGATCGGGTAGAAACCTTCTGGAAGAACATCTATGAGTTTCCGCAACCACTCAATGTAGACACTCCAGCCCTAGCGCAGTTCGAAGCTTACTGCAGGACGCTTCGGCAGCCTGAGCACAATGATTTGCGCAATCCGATAACCACGGAAGAAGTTCGAGGGGCCCTCAAAGGCTCAAAGAACTTTGCTGCTCCAGGCCCTGATGGGTTGAATAATTATTGGTGGAAAAAGTTTCCAACAACCCACCGCCATCTGGCTAGAGTTTTTAACTCATGGCTAGATGGGGAGCAGCAGATTCCGGAGTGGTTTGTCGAGGGGCGAACCGTGCTCATCCCCAAGAACGGAGATTTGTCTGATCCAAAGAATTACAGGCCGATAACATGCTTGAATGCGTGCTATAAGTTGTTTACGCGCATCTTATACACGCGCATTCTCTCCGCAGTTGATCCGGTGTATGAACGGATATATGAGCAAAGAGGGTCAAAGAAAGGGGTCGCCGGCTGCAAGGAGAACCTGCTCATCGATAGATGTATCACGCAGGACTCCGTGCAGTATAAGCGTAACCTTTCGATGGCCTGGATTGATTACCGCAAGGCATTTGATACAACATCGCATGAGTTAATCATGCATTTGCTCAGATGTCTTGAGGTACCCAATCAAATAGTGGGATGCATTGGACAACTGATGCCACTCTGGAGGACTCGCTTCACCATAAGATCTGGTAGAGACATAGTCCAAACAGAGCAGGTCATCATTAGAAGAGGCGTGTTTCAGGGAGACTCCCTTAGCCCTCTTCTCTTCTGCATCTCACTATTGCCATTGTCCGTTGTACTCAGGAATACCCGTGGGTACAACTGCGACACCCCCAGCAACCGGAGGCATAAAGTCACTCATCTGTTTTACATGGATGACCTCAAATTATATGCCTCTGGAGAAAGGGACCTAGATCAGTCCCTTAGGGTGGTGGAAGAGTACACGCATGCTGTCGGAATGGAATTTGGGATCGACAAATGTGCCACGGTTCATCTCAAAAGAGGACGATGCGAGGAATACGGAGAGGATGTCCAGCTCGTAGACGGAAGCATCCTACATCATCTGGATGCCGGAGAGACGTATACTTACCTAGGGGTGGAGCAACGCCACTCCCAAGAGGTATTCACAGTTAAGAACTCTCTCCGCGGCAAGTATCAGCATAAACTCCGACAGATCTGGTCATCAGAACTGTCGGGGAAGAACAAAGTTGCTGCAACCAATATGCTTGCCGTTCCGATCCTTCTCTACTCTTTCGGAGTAATGAAGTGGACTAAGGAAGAGCTGCGACAACTCGACTTTAAAACTCGCAAAGTGATGCATCTCAATAGGTGCTTGCATCCTAAATCGTCCGTTCCACGGTTATACTTTCCCAGACAACGGGGAGGCCGTGGACTTTTGAGTTTGGAGTGTATGCATAACAGAATGGTTCTGGATGGGGCCTGTAAAGTCATCAGGAGTTCAGATCCCCTTCTCTGCATGGTCCGCGACCATGAAAAAGCAGGGATTGGAGCATTTCTTTTTAAGGCAGCAACCCGTGCGGCCGATGAACTCGGTCTCGTATTCGACACTGAACGGGCTAACCCAAACTCTGTCACCGAGTTGGGACCCGTTCAGCAAAAAGCTCACATCAAAGCTGCGGAGACAGAGGTCCTGCTACAGCTACATATGGATAAGCCAATGCATGGTGTCTTCTTTCACAACATCGAAGACCTTGGCTTATCCAAAAGCTTGACCTTTGCCTTCCTCAGGTCGAGTGAGCTGAAGTCGGAGACCGAGGGATTCATAATGGCCTGCCAGGATGGTGTCTTCAACACCCTCGTCTACCGTAGTCGCGTGATGGGTATAGACGTCCCTGACACCCGATGCAGGGCATGTCGTGGGGCACCTGAGACCGTAATGCATTTGCTATCAGCATGCCCATCTTATGCGGTCTCAGCCTATATCCACAGGCATAACGCGGCGCTACGAGTGTTATACTACCATCTACGACACTCGTACGGTATAGACGAGACACCGGTGTTGCCTTATGTTCCGGGGGATATTGAGTCCGTGGTGGAGAATGAGAGGTGCCGGATCTATTGGAACTACTCATTCCCCACCCTCAGGCAAATACAAGCCAATAAGCCTGATGTTGTCCTCCTCGACCACCAAAGTAGAACGATATTCGTCATGGAGTTTTCCGCTCCAGGCGAAATGAATATCGTTCGAAAAGAGGAGGAAAAACGGACTAAATATCGAGATCTTCTCTTTGAACTCCGCAGGTTATATCCGGACCATTCTGTCAAAATGGTGGTTCTGATCATAGGAGTCCTTGGTGGAATGATGGACACACTGCTCTCCAACTTGAAGATAATATCTGCTTGCCGTAATATGGCAGAAATCTTAGCAGCAAGAATGCAGAAGGCCGTTATACTTGGTTCGCTCCGTCTACTCAGGGCACACGATTCTCGGACCCAATAATTACTCACCCTACGGACGTAGGGAGTGGTTATTGGGGTTAACGACACCAGCGCGCCCTCCGGATGGGTCGGAGCACCGGAGACAGGGCCTGACTGGTACACTCCTAAGGAGAAAAAAAAATCATAATAATAATAATAATAATGATAATAATAATAATAATAATAATAATAAATAGGCAGGGGTGTCAAACAACACCTAAGGCCCTGGTGAGTAGCGACACCACCTACCCGAGCAAAGGATGCAAAATCGGACCGGCAGCTCATGCGCATCCGGGAGGGAAAAAGCAACTTTCCCTCCGGTGTCGGCCGTGGGTTTACTGGGTTAACCCCCCAGTAAACTCTACTACTCGGTTCCCAACAATCGAGGAAGAGGCCCCCACAACCGACCCCCTCGGATTAGGGGTCAAAGGCAAGGTGGTGGGGCCAACGATGATTTGCCAAATGATGACGACCGCGATAACAACGGACGCTTTGAATGGACGGACGAATTAAGAGACGGACTTCTGCATTGCTACGAGAGCAGTGAGCCCGCCCGGAGAGGATACATGGCGAGAATGCATGCTCTGTGGTGTGAGAGACACCCAGAGCATGCAGCATTTTCCGCACAAAATCTCAGGGATTATGTATCCCATCTTCGGGCTCGAGGCTACGTTAGAGCTCCTCCTCAGCCGGTTATCGAAGTGGCAGATATGCCACGTGTCGGTTTGGCTGTGGAGGAGAATCGCATTGTTCCACTGATGGAGAATATCAGAACCCGCAGGGCGCTTCACAAAATGAAGCTTCTGAAGCCGCAAGAACTGGCACGGGTGGATGCGGAGATTGGCGATGTTCTTCCAGAAGAGGCTGACATCTGGCAGATCAATTCTGTCGTGTACGACGCCGCTCATGCTCTATCCCAAACAGAGAGGAGGGACACCACCGCTCTGGTAGGGAGGCATGAGCGACGTGTACACAAAATGGAACCCAAGATCAAGTCGGCGAGACAACACGCGTCTCGTATCCAGTGTGTGGTGGACTTCGTGGCGGCCAATAGGCCTTTCACGCCCGCAGTGCGGCGAATTGCCGCAAAATTGAGACGAGCTCACCACACATTAAATCAAGGTGTGCTGTTTACCATAAAACAGCACTGCCTTGATAGGATACGAATGCTAGTGGCTGCAAATAAGTCACTAGTGAGGCGGGCGAGAAGTATCGCGGAAAACATAAAGTTCCGCGATAAACCTTCTCGCTTATTCCAAGAGCCTCCACGTGTTGTCGATAACCCGCCGGCTGCAGATCGGGTGGAAACATTCTGGAAGAATATCTATGAGTATCCGCAACCACTCAATGTAGATACTCCAGCCCTAGCGCAGTTCGAAGCATTTTGCAGGAGGCTTCGGCAGCCTGAGCTCAATGATCTGCGCATTCCGATAACCACGGAAGAAGTACGAGGGGCCCTAAAAGGCTCTAAGAATTTCGCTGCTCCAGGCCCTGATGGGTTGAATAACTATTGGTGGAAAAAGTTTCCAACAACCCACCGCCATCTGGCCAGAGTTTTCAACTCATGGCTAGATGGGGAGCAGCAGATTCCAGAGTGGTTTGTCGAGGGGCGAACCGTGCTCATCCCCAAAAACGGAGATTTGTCTGATCCAAAGAATTACAGGCCGATTACATGCTTGAATGCGTGTTATAAGGTGTTTACGCGCATCTTATACACGCGCATTCTCTCCGCAGTTGATCCGGTGTATGAACGGATAAATGAGCAGAGAGGGTCAAAGAAAGGGGTCGCCGGGTGCAAGGAGAACCTGCTCATCGATAGATGTATCACGCAGGACTCCGTGCAGTATAAGCGTAACCTTTCGATGGCCTGGATCGATTACCGCAAGGCATTTGATACAACATCACATGAGTTAATCATGCATTTGCTCAGATGCCTTGAGGTACCCGGTCAAATAGTGGGATGCATTGGACAACTGATGCCGCTCTGGAGGACTCGCTTCACCATAAGATCTGGTAGAGACATAGTTCAAACAGAGCAGGTCATCATTAGAAGAGGTGTGTTTCAGGGAGACTCCCTTAGCCCTCTTCTCTTCTGCATCTCACTATTGCCATTGTCCGTTGCGCTCAGGAATACCCGTGGGTACAACTGCGGCACCCCCAGCAACCGGAGGCATAATGACAACCATCTATTTTACATGGATGACCTAAAATTGTATGCCTCTGGAGAAAGGGACCTACATCAGTCCCTTAGGGTGGTGGAAGAATATACTCATGCTATCGGTATGGAATTTGGGATCGACAAATGTGCCACGGTTCATCTCAAAAGAGGACGATGCGAGGAATACGGAGAGGATGTCCAGCTCGTAGACGGAAGCATCCTACATCATCTGGATGCCGGAGAGACTTATACCTACCTTGGGGTGGAACAACGCCGCTCCCAAGAGGTATTTGCAGTTAAAAACTCTCTCCGCGGCAAGTATCAGCATAAACTCCGATAGATCTGGTCATCAGAACTGTCGGGGAAGAACAAAGTTGCTGCAACTAATATGCTTGCCGTTCCGATCCTTCTTTACTCTTTCGGAGTGATGAAGTGGACTAAGGAAGAGCTGCGACAACTTGACGTTAAGACTCGCAAAATGATGCATCTCAATAGGAGCTTGCATCCTAAATCGTCCGTTCCACGGTTATACTTTTCCAGACAACGGGGAGGCCGTGGACTTTTGAGTTTGGAGTGTCTGCATAACAGAATGGTTCTGGATGGGGCCTGTAAAGTCATCAGGAGTTCAGATCCCCTTCTCTGCATGGTCCGCGACCATGAAAAAGCAGGGATTGGAGCATTCCTTTTAAAGGCAGCTATCCGTGCGGCCGATGAACTCGGTCTCGTTTTCGACACTGAACGGGCTAACCCAAACTCTGTCACCGAGTTGGGACCCGTTCAGCAAAGAGCTCAGATAAAAGCTGCGGAGACAGAGGTCCTGCTACAGCTACATATGGATAAGCCAATGCATGGTGTCTTCTTTCATAACATCGAAGACCTTGGCTTATCCATAAGCTTGACCTTTGCCTTCCTCAGGTCGAGTGAGCTAAAGTCGGAGACCGAGGGATTCATAATGGCCTGCCAGGATGGTGTCTTCAACACCCTTGTCTACCGTAGTCGCGTGATGGGTATAGACGTCCCTGACACCCGATGCAGGGCATGTCGTGGGGCACCTGAGACCGTAATGCATTTGCTATCAGCATGCCCATCTTATGCGGTCTCAGCCTATATCCACAGGCATAACGCGGCGCTACGAGTGTTGTACTACCACCTACGACACTCGTACGGTATAGACGAGACACCGGTGTTGCCTTATGCTCCGGGGGATATTGAGTCCGTGGTGGAGAATGAGAGATGCCGAATCTATTGGAACTACTCATTCCCCACCCTCAGGCAAATACAAGCCAATAAGCCTGATGTTGTCCTCCTCGACCACCAAAGTAGAACGATATTCGTCATGGAGTTTTCCGCTCCAGGCGAAATTAATATCGTTCGAAAAGAGGAGGAAAAACGGACTAAATATCGAGATCTTCTCTTTAAACTCCGCAGGTTATATCCGGACCATTCTGTCAAAATGGTGGTTCTGATCATAGGAGTCCTTGGTGGAATGATGGACACACTGCTCTCCAATTTGAAAATAATACCTGCTTGCCGTAATATGGCAGAAATCTTAGCAGCAAGAATGCAGAAGGCCGTTATACTTGGTTCGCTTCGTCTACTCAGGGCACACGATTCTCGGACCCAATAATCACTCACCCTACGGATGTAGGGAGTGGTTATTGGGGTTAACGACACCAGCGCGCCCTCCGGATGGGTCGGAGCACCGGAGACAGGGCCTGTTTGGTACACTCCTAAGGAGAAAAAAAAATAATAATAATAATAATAATAATAATAATAATAATAATAATAATAATAATAATAATAATAATAATAATAATAATAATAATAATAATAATAATAATAATAATAATAATAATAATAATAATAATAATAATAATAATAATGATAATAATAATAATAATAATAATAATAATAATAATAATAATAATAATAATAAAGGATGCAATATCGGACCGGCAGCTCATGCGCATCCGGGAGGGAAGAGGCATCTTTCCCTCCGGTGTCGGCCGTGGGTTTACTGGGTTAACCCCCCAGTAAACCCTTTTACTCGGTTCCAAATAATCGGGGAATAGGTCCCCACAACCGACTCCCTCGGATTAGGGGTCAAAGGCAAGGTGGTGGGGCCAACAACGATGATTTGCCAGCTGACGACTTACGCTATGAAAACGGACGTTTTGAGTGGACAGATGGATTAAGGGACGGTCTTATGCATTGTTACGAGAGCAGTGAGCCCGCCCGGAGAGGATGCATGGCAAGAATGCATGCTCTGTGGTATGAAAGACACCCAGAGCATACCGCCTTTTCCGCCCAAAATCTTAGGGATTATGTATCTCATCTTCGGAGACGAGGATATGTCAGAGCACCTCCTCAGCCGATTATCGAAGTGGCACAAGTTATGCCACGTGTCGGTCTGGCTGTGGAGAATGCTCGCATCATACCACCGATGGAGGACATCAGAACTCACAGGGTACTTCACCGTATGAAGCCCCTGAAGCCACAAGAACTGGCACGAGTGGATGCGGAGATCGGCGATGTTCTTCCAGAAGAGGCTGACATCTGGCAGATCAATTCTGTCGTGTATGACGCCGCTCATACTCTAACCCAAACGCAGAGGAGGGACACCACCGCTGTAGTTGGGAGGCATGAGCGACGCGTACACAAGATGGAAGCTAAGATCAAGTCGGCGAGATAACACGCGTCTCGTATCCAGTGTGTGGTGGACTACGTGGCGGCCAATAGGCCTTTCACGCCTGCAGTGCGGAGAATTGCCGCAAAATTAAGACGAGCTCACCATACATTGAATCAAGGGGTGCTGTTCACCATCAAACAGCACTGTCTTGATAGGATACGAATGCTAGTGGCTGCAAAGAAGTCACTAGTGAGGCGAGCGAGAGGAGTCGCGGAAAACTTGAAGTTCCGCGATAAACTTTCTCGTTTATTTCAAGAGACTCCACGTGTTGTTGATAACCCGCCGGCTGTTGATCGGGTGGAAACCTTCTGGAAGAACATCTATGAGCATCCGCAACCAATCAATGTAGAAACTCCAGCCCTAGCGCAGTTCGGAGCATTCTGCAGGAGGCTTCGGCAGCCTGAGTTCAATGATCGGCGCAATCCGATAACCCCGGAAGAAGTTCAAAGAGCCCTCATAGGCTCAAAGAACTTTGCTGCTCCAGGACCCGATGGGTTGAATAACTATTGGTAGAAAAAGTTTCCAGCAACCCACCGCCATCTGGCTAGAGTTTTCAACTCATGGCTAGATGGGGAGCAGCAGATTCCGGAGTGGTTTGTCGAGGGGCGAAACGTGCTCATCCCCAAAAACGGAGATTTGTCTGATCCAAAGAATTACAGACCGATAACATGCTTGAATGCGTGTTATAAGGTGTTTACGCGCATCTTATACACGCGCATTCTCTCCGCAGTTGATCCGGTGTATGAACGGATATATGAGCAAAGAGGGTCAAAGAAAGGGGTTGCCGGCTGCAAGGAGAACCTGCTCATCGATAGATGTATCACGCAGGACTCCGTGCAGTACTAGCGTAACCTTTCGATGGCCTGGATCAATTACCGCAAGGCATTTGATACAACATCGCATGAGTTAATCATGCATTTGCTTGGATGCCTTGAGGTACCCGATCAAATAGTGGGATGCATTGGACAACTGATGCCGCTCTGGAGGACTCGCTTTGCTATAAAATCTGGTGGAGACATAGTCCAAACAGAGCAGGTCATCATTAGAAGAGGCGTGTTTCAGGGAGACTCCCTCAGCCCTCTTCTCTTCTGCATCTCACTATTGCCATTGTCCGTTGCACTCAGGAATACCCGTGGGTACAGCTACGGCACCCCCAGCAACCGGAGGCATACAGTCACCCACCTGTTTTACATGGATGACTTAAAATTATATGCCTCTGGAGAAAGGGACCTACATCAGTCATTTAGGGTGGTGGAAGAATATACGCATGCTATCGGAATGGAATTTGGGATCGACAAATGTGCCACGGTTCATCTCAAAAGAGGACGATGCGAGGAATACGGAGAGGATGTCCAGCTCGTAGACGCAAGCATCCTACATCATCTGGATGCCGGAGAGACTTATACTTAACTAGGGGTGGCGCAACGCCGCTCCCAAGAGGTAATCACAGTTAAGAACTCTCTCCGCGGCAAGTATCAGCATAAACTCCGACAGATCTGGTCATCAGAACTGTCGGGGAAGAACAAAGTTGCTGCAACTAATATGCTTGCCGTTCCGATCCTTCTCTACTCCTTGTAAAGTCATCCGGAGTTCAGATCCCCTTCTCTGCATGGTCCGCGACCATGAAAAAGCAGGGATTGGAGCATTCCTTTTTAAGGCAGCTACCCGTGCGGCCGATGAACTCGGTCTCGTATTCGACACTGAACGGGCTAACCCAAACTCTGTCACCGAGTTGGGACCCGTTCAGCAAAAAGCTCACATCAAAGCTGCGGAGACAGAGGTCCTGCTACAGCTACATATGGATCAGCCAATGCATGGTGTCTTCTTTCACAACTTCGAAGACCTTGGCTTATCCAAAAGCTTGACCTTTGCCTTCCTCAGATCTAGTGAGCTGAAGTCGGAGACCGAGGGATTCATAATGGCTTGCCAGGATGGTGTCTTCAACACCCTCGTCTACCGTAGTCGCGTGATGGGTATATATGTCCTTGACACACGATGCAGGGCATGTCATGGGGCACCTGAGACCGTAATGCAATCCACAGGCATAACGCGGCGCTACGAGTGTTATACTACTACCTACGACACTCAAAAAGCCTGATGTTGACCTCCTCGACCACCAAAGTAGAACGATATTCGTCATGGAGTTTTCCGCTCCAGGCGAAATGAATATCGTACGAAAAGAGGAGGAAAAGCGGACTAAATATCGAAATCTTCTCTTTGAACTCCGCAGGTTATATCCGGACCATTCTGTCAAAATGGTGGTTCTGATTATAGGAGTCCTTGGTAGAATGATGAACACACTGCTCTCTAACTTGAAGATAATACCAGCTTGCCGTAATATGGCAGAATTCTTATCAGCAAGCATGCAGAAGGCCGTTATCCTTGGTTCGCTCCATCTACTCAGGGCACACGATTCTTGGACCCAATAGTGACTCACCCTACGGACGTAGGGAGTGGTTATTGGGGCTAACGATACCAGCGCGCCCTCCGGATGGGTCGGAGCACCGGAGACAGGGCCTGACTGGTACACTTCTAAGGAGAAATAATAATAATAATAATAATAACCCCCCAGTAAACCCTAACACTCGGTTCCAAATAATCGGGGAAGAGGCCCCCACAACCGACCCCCTCGGATTAGGGGTCAAAGGCAAGGTGGTGGGGCCAACAACGAAGATTTGCCAGCTGACGACATACGCTACGAAAACGGACATTTTGAGTGGACGGATGGATTAAGGGACGGCCTTATGCATTGCTACGAGAGCAGTGAGCCCGCCCGGAGAGGATACATGGCGAGAATGCATGCTCTGTGGTGTGAAAGACACCCAGAGCATGCCGCCTTTTCCGCCCAAAATCTTAGGGATTATGTATCTCATCTTCGGAGACGAGGATATGTCAGAGCACCTCCTCAGCCGGTTATCGAAGTGGCACAAGTTACGCCACGTGTCGGTCTGGCTGTGGAGAATGCTCGCATCATACCACTAATGCAGGATATCAGAACCCGCAGGGCACTTCACCATATGAAACCCCTGAAGCCACAAGAACTGGCACTAGTGGATGCGAAGATCGGCGATATTCTTCCAGAAGAGGCTGACATCTGGCAGATCAATTCTGTCGTGTGTGACTCCGCTCAGACTCTTACCCAAACGCAGAGGAGGGACACCACCGCTGTGATTGGGAGGCATGAGCGACGAGTACACAAGATGAAAGCTAAGATCAAGTCGGCGAGACAACACGCGTCTCGTATCCAGTGTGTGGTGGACTACGTGGCGGCCAATAGGACTTTCACGCCAGCAGTGCGGCGAGTTGCCGCAAAATTAAGACAAGTCCACCACACATTGAATCAAGGGGTGCTGTTTACCATCAAACAGCACTGTCTTGATAGGATACGAATGCAAATAAGTCACTAGTGAAGTCACTAGTGAGGCGAGCGAGAGGAGTCGCGGAAAACTTGAAGTTCCGTGTTAAACCTTCTCGTTTTATTTCAAGAGCCTCCACGTGTTGTTGATAACTCGCCGACTATTGATCGAGTGGAAACCTTCTGGAAGAATATTTATGAGTATCCGCAGCCAATCAACGTAGATACTCCAGCCCTAGCGCAGTTCGCAGCTTTCTGCAGGAGGCATCGGCAGCCTGAGCTCAATGATCTGCGCAATCCGATAACCCCGGAAGAAGTTCAAAGAGCCCTCAAAGGCTCAAAGAACTTTGCTGCTCCAGGCCCTGATGGGTTGAATAACTATTGGTGGAAAAAGTTTCCAACCACCAACCGACATCTGGCTAGAGTTTTCAACTCATGGCTTGATGGGGAGCAACATATTCCGCAGATATATGATCACAGTGTGGTCATCATGCAGTCAAAAACAAAAAGAAATTATTTATAGATTGATGAATAAAGCAATAAAAGTAACATTTGGTAAACCTTGGGATGCACCATCTTCAGATTTGTTCAAAAACACCAATAAAATGACATTGAACCAATTTATTAAATTTGAAAAAGCTAAATTGGCATTCAAATCAACCAAGAACATTCATAAGAGTAATACAACAATTCAGAAAAATTACATAGTCATAATACTCGGATTTTGAACCACTTTCACTTGGACAATATCCATTCCAACAAAGGAAAAGCAAATCCAATTTTGTTACTATTGAAATGATGTATATAAGAATACTACAAAACTTTATGAATTGTTTGTATTATTTGATAATGTATTAGAATTAGATTACTTTATTTTATCATTGATGTACATTCAAACTTCCTTTGACCAGAACTTGTTATACAATAAAAAAAATTAATGAAATAGGTCACCTATCCAAAGAACGGCCATTATAAGCTTATTTTGACTTTGTAAGTAGACACGACCTGATTTTGCCAATACATTTGATTTAAAATTATTTAATTCAAGTTTCTGTTCATCCGTTACCTGTAAAGGGGACGTCTGAGTGGCAATGTCACCAAAATATATGCTTCAGATAATTTTGGTAAAAACTACTAGCCATTTTTTAAGTAGAACATATTTTTGTGAGAAACGTGATGATTTTGTTATCCCAAAAGTGGAGGGGTTGTAGATGTTTGTTAATTATTTCTTATAATTTTAGGTCTAGATCAACTACTAAGCCTGCTGGTAAAGGACGAGATCACAAAGAGAAGGAAAAGGTGAAAGACAAAGAAAAGGACAAGAAAGATGATAAAGACAAAGAAATGGTAGAACCTAAGGAGGAAAAAGAGAAAGATAAAAAGATTCTTTCCCCTGTCAAAGAGAAAGATGATAGGAATCATGCTCGAAATAAATCAAGGTAATAGAATAGTTATAATTTTTATCACGCTCTAATATGTGAGAGAGTTGATGGTATTTATCCATCTAAAACAAATGTCAAAGCCCTATTGTGTGAACAATACACTTAATTGTTATTTTGTTTACTGTGCCTCAACATTGACGATCAAAAAAACATCTTCAGTTCTACAAAAAATCTTGACGAGTCAAAAAGTGGTGTAGGTATCTGACCTTTTTTTTAATTTTCCACTGGTCATCATCATAGTTCATACTTCATGTTTTGGTAAGTTATAAGCATTGTTTAAATAGAAGATAGTCAATGCCTGTGGAGAAGGTATTGGACTCAAACGTGAGTGTCATCTAGCGTGACATTAATATTTGACGTCGTTTTAATGAAGATTTCCCTGACCCTGATTTTAATGCCGTCCCATTGTTTCAATCAAGTTACGACATGACTTGGATGCGAGATCACTGTCGCCATCTACATGTCGCATCCATTTGAATCCAATTCAAATCACACAAGGTTGGCTAACTATCTTACTTCTATATAAACAATGTTATAAGATACCAGAAATCTACCATTCCTCAAAAAAACTCTTAAGGTACCATATGTGTGACATTTGACAGTAAAATGTACTCTAAACCATTGTCTAAAGAAGTACAATGTCTAAACCCTTTAGGAGCAACTTGCATTGTACCGAGTTCTGACTGGCGAAATCATGGCTGATATTTACATTTTTTTATTAATTTGTCAGATGTCTCAATTTGTCAATTATTTTTAATTCATTGTTCATTAGCTTTATTTTAATTTGATCATTGTTTATAATGAAGATAGTTAGTCAACCTTATGGGATTATAATTGGATCAAAATGGATGCGACATGTAGATGGCGATAGTGAGCTCGCATCCAAGTCATGTCGTAACTTCAGTGATCTGGCCTCCAAGTCATGTCGTAACTTGATTAAAACAATGGAAAAGCAATAAAATTAGGGTTTTTTGAAGAAACCTGCATTAAAATGACGTCAAATATTCATGTTTGTAACTAATCACGCTAGATGACATTCGCGTTTGTGTCCAATACCTTTTCCACAGGCATTGACTATGTTCTATTTAACCCTGCGTTACATACGTGGGGTGTGATGGACCCCAGCCGCCGAATATCGCTTTGAAAATATGCCAAACGTAAACTTATGCGTACGCCCCTCCTAATAGCTTCCAAAATATGTCTGCATCATCGAATTCAGGCATTTCCGCAGTATCTTGTAGACACTGAGTGAAGTTATAGGGAACTTAAGTGCTTTGGGGTGTGATTACTTGCCAAAATTGCATGGGTCAGAGAGCGAATAATTTTTTTCCTTTCTGTTTTTCAATCTGCAATTATTTTCTTTGTATTTCATCATAATCAAATTTTTGTTTCCGACTGTTCATTCCGGGGTGAGATGTTCATTTATCTCACATGATTTTTTTTGTCGCGGTGTGTTTTTTGGTACATGAAAAACTAGCCTTTTTCGGTTTATATCAGATTTCTTGAAATAGATTAAGCCTATTTGATTATTCCTTGCGTGTTTTTATTGTTCCGAAATGATCCCCTGATACTATGGAACAACGTAATATCAGAAAAAGAACAAGATAAAAAAAATACGATTTTTCAGGAAATGGGGTTTGTCACACCCCACGTATGTACTGATGCAACAATTATCCACGTATGTAACGCAGGGTTAAACAATGATTTGATGTAAGAAAACAACAGTAGGAAGGGTAATTCCAGTAATGGATTATGATTTTATTACATTTGTATTTATTAAGAGATATTTATTGTTACATAACCGTTCATATTTGTGAGTGAAAGCAGTTTCTATCCATCAGTTTCTTCATCAGAAAATTCCCCAATTAGTTCAAGAGTTTGCTGTCAAATTTATTCAAATTCAATGATATTCTACAACTTAATAATCTTAAAATTCATTCACAAATTTTTCAGAGCCATTTTCATTTTATTAATCTCTTAAAATGTGCTACTTTTGAACAATCATATGAAAGTTTATGAATCAATTCCTCTGTATTCATTTGACACACCTCTCTATACAACGGAACTTTTGTCGTTGAAAAAGCAACAGAAAACAGCTACTACTCCTTATGACTGCTGAATTATACCCATAAGATTCTTGGTAAAGCTTCTACAAGATATATTTTGCTTATGTTCATACTGAACCGGTGATAAGAACGGGAAATGCGAATGTTCCCCAAAAATTCAATTGATTTCATAAAATGACTCATCATTTTATTGACAGTTGTAATGCTGAACATCGAAAATTAATTTAATTCTCCTCCTCATATTTTTGAGATAGTTTAATGTATGAGAAGAAAATTATTAAATTATAGACCAGAATTTTGAAGCATTTAATGGCTTTCGTTTTAATTTCTCTCAAAGGTCAAGATCTCCCCGAAAACGTCGTCGTCGCTCTCCAACTCCACGGCCCACAAAAATTCACATTGGCCGCCTTACAAGAACCATAATAAAGATCACATCATGGAAATATTTGGTACCTACGGAACCATTAAGCATGTAGAATTTCCCAAAGACCACACTCATCTCCACTTAGGCCGACTGTACTGTTACGTTGAATACGCAACTGCTGACGAAGCCGAGAATGCCATGAAGCACATGGATGGAGGACAAATAGATGGACAAGAAATAACAGCAGCTCCTGTGCTGATTCCAAAACCACGACCGTTATCTCCCAGGAGATCATCGCCTCCAATGCATATTAGAAGACCCCCACTGCACAGGAGGACCACGCCAAGATTTAGGCGAAGATCTATGAGACCTATGAGAAGAAGTCCTCCCAGACGAAGACCTCACTCTAGGGAGAAGGAAACATTCTAGGTCAAGTTCCAGCAGTTCTCGATGAGTTTATTTTCTTGAATTATATCTTGTATTCACTAAGCATTGCAGTTGAAATAACAGTTTTATAGAGTCAAATTGATATGAATAAATGTCTTAAAAGTAGTTTCCTCAATTATTTTAATACAGTAATTTGCCAATTACTATTTACTATCGATACATACTTATTTTAAACTATTGTTAATAATGACAAATTCTAATTATCTTTAGAACTTAACTAAATATATTGTCACTTCTGTATTTTAGTAATCTTAAGCGAGAATCAGAAAACACTTTAGCCTTCAAATCTGGATATGAATTTATCACAGCAAGAAAGTCTATTCTCCTCAGCCTAAACAGTTCACAGGGAGTAACTGCTACAATTGTTGCAGATGCAGTTTCATTGAATACCAAACCCATTTCACCAAAGTTGTCTCCATCTTCCAAATGGTAAACCTAGACATAAAATATGTTTTTAATTTGGAAATACATTATTTTTTATTTGAATCAAAATTAATGATACTTCAAGTTTGGTAATAATTTATTGAGAAAATTCCCCCAGTATAAGTAGTAACATAGTTCTCGGGCCAATAATTAAAAAAAAATTATACAAGATTGTAAAATAGGACTTCTTTGCATGAGCGTGAAGTTTGTTGAACAAAACACGAGAGTTCAAAAAAGCTCTATATAGTTAGACTGCTGCCTATATGATTTACTGACAGGTAAACAAACCGTCTGCTGGACATGAAATATCATTCTTAGTGTTGCCCCCAATCGCCTGGATGTAGTTTTCGAATTTCTCCAGGTCAAGGTCGAAGAGGATGGGCGTTTGAATACCAGTCAGTTTGTGACTGATCCGGAAACCGTCTGCTGGTTAAGTAGGTATATGATTATTTATATATGTTTGACCCTTGAACGAGGTCAAGATCCAGAGTTATGCCCAAAAATCCGCGATTTTCGAGAGTCGCCCATTATGACTGTAACATGAGTGAGGTGACAAATTCGGAAACCGCTCAAAACCTTTTGGATTGTGTTGAGGCTTACGAGAGGTATGAGAAAATGCTTCCAGCAGACAAGCAGCTGATCAAGGGCCATTTTGGCAGCTCTTTGAAATGACCGAAAAATCGCCAAATTCTACATATTTTGATATAAATAAAAAAATAAGCCATGAAAATGTCTGCTGCTCAGTATATCTTTTCGTTATGTCGAGTTGGACAACATGCAAAAATGCTCAGGGACTATCCAACAACTAGAATGTCTCAAAAATTTTGTTGAACTAAATTTTGCATATTTTTCTTAAGAGGCCTCCTTACCCGTTTTAAATGATTTTCGTTCTAGTGTACACATTTTGTAACCAATTTTGTTGCAACTTTCACTGTTCACTTCGAAAAAAATATGTTTTCCGGGAAAATGGTTAGTTGTTTTTGTTTAATTTCGGAAGGAATAACCATATTCATATGTTTCAGTATAATGATCATTGAATTTCCCGGAACTGTACATTTGAATAATGGTCACTGATTTTGTTTTCATTTTGAATTATTGAAAATTGAAACAAGGAAAGCGAAAATTAAAAATGCATTACAAGACTCTATTGGTGTCTTCTTCTACCAAAACCTTTTCCATAGTGCAGCAATCAATAGAGCATAAACTGAGTTGAGTTTTTAACAAAAATACTAGTAGGAAACCGACTATTCCATCACATCTGCAACTTCGTGATGAAAAACTATGAGGTGCCGTTTGGGTAAAAAGTGTTTTTGCAAATATGTAAAATTTTGTATCAATATATTTATTAGTTGAAGCAATATTTTTATTTTGCTTTCAGATATTCAGGGTGTTATTTAAGTACGTGGCCAAACTTGAAGGGGTGATTCTTTGAGTGATTCTAAGACGAAAAGTTCATATAAATATAGTTCCGGTATTGCTTCGTTTTCAAGATACAGGGTGTCAAAATTTTTAAAAGAAATCGTTTTTGTCGTAAATATCTTAATAACCCTTCAACCGATTTTATTGAAATTTGGCAGTGTTATTGAAGGTCATAAAGGGCAAATTTAACCCTAACTATATCAAAATTATCATGTCCAGTGGCGTCCCGGAAGGCACTGTAACCAATATTTTTGACAGAAAACATGTGAGCCACTGATTTTTTTGCAATTTTTGTATTTGTTTCACATTGAGCAACTGAAATTACAACTTTTTTATATCTAGAATTTTTTTCTTATCTTGCTTTGTTTTTGAGAAAAAACATAAAAATCAATTCATTGCACGTCCCTGGCACAACACAATAAAAAATTGTTTTTATAGGGTTTTTAATGATTACAGGTGAATTTGTTATGCTTAAAAATTGTTCGTTTCATTTGGCCAGTGCGTGCATAGTGGTAACGCCGGAAATGCCAAAGCAACATCAAACAAGAAACACCCTTTATTAAAACCACACTGAAACAAAAATGGTACCTAGGCAATTTGTTTCTGTAAGAATACATTCAATAATAACTAACACAAAACTTACAATAGTTGCTCAAAATGTCCTCCTTCAACTTCAATGCAAGCATTAACTCGTCTTAACATCGATTCCCGAACACGTTGAAATATTTCCGGCGTATGTCTTATCTGATCACATGAATCCCGTATTCGTTGGATTAATTCTTCTTCAGTGTTGACTGGAGTTTTATAAACGAGAGACTTCAAATGTCCCCAAAGGAAAAAATCCAAGGGATTTAAATCCGGTGACCTGGGCGGCTATGACTGTGGACCTGCGCGACCGATCCAGTTTTCTCCATAAGTTTCATCCAGAAATTGACGTGCTACTATGCTGAAGTGAGGTGGAGCCCCATCGTGCATGAACCACATTGCTCCTCTTACTGCCAGTGGGACATTTTCTAGTAGTACAGGTAATACAAATTCCAAAAAATGACGATACTCTTGACCATTTAATCTCGGGGGTAAAAAATGAGGTCCAATGAGATAATCGCCAACAATACCAACCCAGACAATTACGGAAAACTGCTGTTGATAATTATTTTCTACAACCGCATGGGGATTTTCTTCTGCCCAGATATGGTTGTTATGAAAGTTCATAATTGAATTGTGGGAAAAACACGCTCCATCGGTAAATAATATACTGGATAAAAATGTCGGAGATGCAACCTGTTGTTGCAAAAGCCACGTAGTATAAACAACTCGCTTGGGAAAATCCGCAGGAAATAACGCTTGAACACGCTGTATGTGTTAAGGATACAGTTGGTACTCTTTCAAAATCTTCCATACAGTAAAGTGAGAAATGTTTAATTGTTGTGCAATTTTGCGTGTGCTTGTATCGGGGCAACGCTCAACTTCATGTAAAACTTCTTCCTCCAGCGCCACTGTTCTTACCGTTGCAGGTCTCCCAATAAGAGCAGCCGACCTTTGAAAGGTGCCTGATTCGCACAGCCTTTCATGTATTCTCACAAATGTTTGCCTATTTGGAACATTTCGATGAGGATATCTTTCTTGATAAATGCGTCTAGCCGCTCTGGAATTGCCTTGGGCCATTCCATAGACAAAATGCATCGGCCATTTCCGAGTTTGTAAACCGAACCATTTTCAGATATCAGTAACAAATTTTATATCTCAAAACTCTTGAAAACACTTAAAATAATTACTATCAAATAATTACGTATGTACCGTTTCAATGTGTGACAGTTATGAAGTTAAATTTGTTTGAACATTTGTTGTTCCTTCCATGGCCCTCTTACTTTAGTTTCAAAACACTGCAGTACTACATAACAACATTATTTGTTTCATCGAAAACAGGTAATATGAGCGAAAAAAATTAAAAGATGACTTCCATGTAATATTAATTGTTTAATCAAAAATAAAGATGTCTTTATTGCATGTCCATGGACAACAATGAGCCCATTTTGCAGCACGAGCCGAAGCCAAGAGCCGAAGGCAAGTGCTGCAATTCATACATACATATTTTTTTTTTCATTGCATCAATTTTGATAGAAAATTCTAAGACTAGAATAGAGTATTGATATGAAAAAATATTAGTAAGACCCCAGTTTTTGATGGTTTACTAGTTGAAATGTTTTATTGTGCAATGAAGTGATTTTTATGTTTTTTCTCAAAAACAAAGCAAGATACGAAAAAAATTCTAGATATAAAAAAGTTGTACTTTCAGTTGCTCAATGTGAAACAAATACAAAAATTGCAAAAAAATCAGTGGCGCACATGTTTTCTGTCAAAACTATTGGTTACAGTGCCTTCCGGGACGCCACTGGACATGATAATTTTGATATAGTTAGGGTTAAATTCGCCCTTTACGACTTTCAATAACACTGCCAAATTTCAATAATATCGGTTGAAGGGTTATTAAGATATTTACGACAAAAACGATTTCTTTTAAAAATTTTGACACCCTGTATCTTGAAAACGAAGCATTACCGGACCTATGTTTATGTGACCTTTTCGTCTTAGAATCACTCAAAGAATCACCCCTTTGAGTTTGGCCACGTACTTAAATAACACCCTGTATTTATTTTCTGCCAAGCACAATATATTTAAATTTCAAGCGTTGCAAATATATTAAAACGTAAATGCCCATATATTTATAAATTCGATCTATTTTATGTCGTCAATAGATGGTGCTGCCGACGCGATTCAATACACCCTTTGATTTTTTCAGTTCTAAGGTATTTGAGTTTGAATAATCCAATGATTATTCAACAAAACTAATGAGAAAGTATTCTGAGAATATTTTCTGGTGGATGCGATATCATTCGGCAGCTATATTGTCGAGAGTGTAATAAATCGCGTAGGTAGCTACATGAAATAGATCGAATTTATAAATATATGGGAATTCGCGTTTTTATATATTTGGAACGCTTGAAACGTAAATATATTGCGTTTGATTAAAAATAAATATATCGGAAAGCAAAATTAAAAATATTGCAACAACTAATAAATATATTGACACAAAATTTTATATATTTACAAAACACTTTTTACCCAAACGGCGCCTCATAAAAAACCTTGACAGTCTCTTGTAATGTGTTCTTTTCAAGAAGCTTGACTAACTTCAACTTCTCTGGGCAATAGAATGCACACTGATTGCATGTAGGAAGAGGATATACTGTTTGACAGCAGACGATATGTTGAAGTACTTGGAAGAGAAGAATGTGTTCTGAGAGGTTCCCTTTCCAGGTTTCATGGCGTAAATGTTGGATGAATTTGGTGCTCTGGCGGTTAATAGGATCAATAAATCGGAGTCCTCAGCGATTATGATGACCGTCGCGAAGTTACCTGCCAATCCAATGGCAGTGTTGACAATAAGGGTGTCAGCATCCTCAACACTTTGCCTTACTTCAAACCCATGCTTTATCAATTCATCACGCATCTTGGAAATAAGCCTTTTTTTGTTATTGTCGTTGGAGAGAAATTGTTCTTTTGGCATGGATAGATTAGACCAAGCTATAGAGGTTTTTTCCACACAAAATAAAAGACGCAAACGGCCTATACTACTTTTTATAGGATAGTTCGTTAATGAAAACCCCGGTTTTTGCGCCAGCAAAATCGCTTTGTGGAATTTTTTAAACAAGAAATAGTGAAAAAAATTACAACTTTTTTGGTTTTTTGGAAATATCTCAAAGAATATTCAAGGAATCGTTTTACAGTCGATGGAACTTTTGTAGAGTTTTATAAAACCTACAAAATGGTTTTTCATACGCCCAGATCAGTGTATTTTTCATTGAGAAAATCCGGAAAAACCTCGAAAAAGAGACCACTTTTCAAAAATTCATAATTTTTATAAATCTGAAGATGGATAAATAATATTGCAGAAACTGATAGATAAAAACTTGTGGTTCAACTGTGCGCAGGTAGGTTTCTGTCTGATATGCAGTTTTTACACAATCGCGTTATATACAATTTGAGGGCCAATATTTCTAAATGCGCCGATTTAAGGGAAAACATCTTATTCAAATTCTGTAAACGGCATATGGAAGGAGAGATCAATATCTATAATTTGTATATTTCGGATTTTCACCCGCAAGGTGGGAAATGTGTTGAAAATGTCACTGAAATCTACTCTTAATGCATCAAAGTGCACCCGAAGTCGCCCGAACTCAACTCTTATTAACTTCCGTTCGACTTCGGGTGACTTCGGACGCACTTTGAAGCGTTTTGATTAACTTTCTGTGATATTTTCAACACATTTCCCATCTCTCAGATGAAAATCCAAAATATACAAATTCTAGATATTGTAGTAGATTTATACTCTAATTAACTGACTAAAATAATTTATTTAACGAAATACAATGATACAATAACACAATACTCTAATTTACATAACATCACGGAACTAGGTATTTATATTCGACTTTCACTTCACTGACCGACTGTCTGCTGCGTAGTTCTTTTTATATCGAACGCCCTCTTCTCCGAAAGCTCCAGAATTTTCCATCGAATCGCCCAAACTCACCGAAGCGCCCAGATTCTTCTCGGTGCAAGCGCATCGACAGTCTCCCGCGGTTGGTCGCTAGCTATACGTGAGAGTTCAGGTCCGGCATCGCCCGCAGCTTCGCCACATTGCCCCCTTCTTAGAGATATTTCGTCCCGAAATGTCATCCTTGGAGTGTGTCGATATTTGCAGGATTACCCATATCTGCATCGTGAAGTTCGATGAAAATAACACTCCACAGTCTTCATGTTAGGTCGTGGAATAGGATTACAACAAACCAAAATCTGGATGCCGCTGGATCGGAATATCGTATCCAACATACTTCTTATAACTCTCCAATCTAGCCCATCAATACCACAGGATAATTTTGGGATTGCCAAGTCCACCAGATTCTGGTTCACCATCGTATCTCTTAGTTGGGTGAGGCTCCTCCAGACATCTTCATGGGACGGTTTGTCTTGGGAATGCTTCTTGGTCACCAAGTAGTAGACGTTCCTCTGGCCCTTCTTCAGCTGTAGCACACCTCCAATTTCTGGATTCTGTTTCCGTAGTGTCTGGAGTTGGCCAAATTTCTTGGAGAACACTACAGCGATGCCCCTGGACATTCGAAGATCTTCTGCGACGCAGTGTGCTAGGGCGTAATCGACTGGCACTTTGAAAAGGTCCCGTGGCTCCTCCCGAGTTACCCCGTGTGACACTTTCTGTCCATTTGAGTATAAGGACATGAATTTCTGGAACGTCATCGCATCCTCTGGTGGTCTGAGGGTGCGGACTTGGTCATGATTTCCAGCGTAAGGGGCCAACCTGTTGAAATGAACGACCCTGGCTTTACCTCTGGGTGGCTTGTGGATTCGGTAAAGCATGTCGTTTATCCTCTTGATGATCTTGTACGGACCTTCCCATGAATTCCGTAATTTCGGTGACAGGCCCCGGCGACGCATCGGGTTGTACAGCCAAACTAGGTCACCAACCTGAAATCCTCCAGCATCGGCATTGATGTCATAAGTCGCTTTCATTCGGTCGCTGGCACTCTGGATGTTCAAACGGACCCGTTCGTGGATGTCCTCCATTCGCTGCCGGAGTTTACTGACGTAGTCCTCTCCCGCGGTATCCTGTCCTGGTGGCATCCCAAACTTTAGGTCACAGGGAAGTCGCAGCTCTCGGCCCATTATGATACTAGCAGGGGTTTGGCCGGTCGACTCGTGTACTGCGGAACGGTAGGCCATCAGGAACAAATGGAGATACTGGTCCCAGTCTCTTTGATGGTCAGAGACTACCTTGGACAAGTGGCGATTGATAGTCCTGTTCATCCGCTCAACCATTCCATCGGACTGTGGATGTAGAGCTGTGGTTCTCGTCTTGCGGATGTTTAGCAGTTGGCACATTTCTTGAAACAGGTTGGATTCGAAATTTCTGCCTTGGTCCGAGTGCAGCTCCAAGGGTACACCGAATCGACATATCCACTCTTTCACCAAGACGTCCGCGACGGTGATGGCTTCCTGGTTGGGCAGGGCATAGGCTTCGGCCCACTTGCTGAAATAGTCCATTGCCACAAGGATGTATTTATTTCCGTGATCTGATACGGGGAACGGGCCGGCGATGTCAATGGCGATTCTCTCGAATGGACTACCTACGTTATACTGACGCATCGGGGCCTTGGGTCGTGTCCGAGGTCCATTGCTGGCAGCACAAACAGCACACTTTCTGCACCAGTCATTGACATCAACTTGACAATTGACCCAGTAAAACCGTTGCCTTACTTTCTGCAGGGTCTTCGTCACACCCAGATGTCCTCCAGCAACTCCATCATGGATCTCTCGGAGTACTTCTTGTCTTCTGTTCTTGGGCACCACTATCTGACGTCTGTCTTCCCCACCATCTTCGGACTCCAATACACGTTTCAGGACCCCATTGTCCAGGGTAAGGGAATTCCATTGGGCCCAGTAGGATTTAACTGCTGGGGAATATCTTGCGATTTCCTGCCATGTCGGTCTTTGATTACTATTTTTCCAACCGATGACTAAACCAAGATCCGGATCTCTTTCTTGGTCTTTCTGGACCTCGTTGTCATTCCAGTTATTGTCAACTGCCGTGGTTCTACAAATCGCTGCTTCCTTCTCTTCTGCTCGTCGGCAGTGTGAGCAGTCGTCTGGGCATGGTCTCCTTGACAGGGCATCTGCGTTCTTGTGGCCACTCCCTGCTCGATGTTCGATCTCGAAGTCAAATTCTTGGAGTCTTTCGATCCAACGTGCTACTTGGCCCTCGGGGTTTTTGAACTGTAGAAGCCACTTAAGGGCTGCGTGGTCGGTTCTTAACAGGAATCTTCTCCCGTACACGTATTTATAAAAGTGTTCTACTCCCTTGACAACAGCCAACAGTTCTCGTCTGGTGACACAGTAGTTACGCTCCGGTTTACTGAGAGTTTTACTGAAGTAACCGATGACCTTCTCTTGCCCATCCTGGATCTGGGACAAAACAGCTCCAAGTCCCACGTTGCTGGCATCCGTGTCCAAAATGAATTTTCCACTCGGAAGGGGATAACTTAGAATCGGTGCATTGATCAATGCCCCCTTCAGCGTCCTGAACGAGTCTTGGCATTCTTCGGACCATTGGAATTTTGTTTGACCTTCCGTGAGCCTGGTAAGTGGTTTAGCGATGTTGGCAAACCCCAGCACATATCGGCGATAGTATGTGCACAAACCAAGGAAACTTCGTAGTTGGTGTATGTCTTTCGGGATAGGCCACTCCTTCACTGCTTTAATCTTCTCGTCATCCACTGCTACTCCGCGCCCAGAGACAACATGGCCAAGGTAACGTACTTCTTTTTGGAACAGGTGGCATTTCTTGGGGCTCAGCTTCAATCCAGAGTTTCTTAGTCGCAGGAATACCTCCTCCAGGTTTTTAACGTGGTCTTCGAACGATTTGCCAACTACAATGATGTCATCGAGATATACCAGACACGTCCTCCATGAGAGTCCTTTCAGAACCGTCTCCATCAATCTCTCGAATGTTGCTGGAGCATTACAAAGTCCGAATGGCATGACGGTGAAATGCCACAGTCCTGAGCCGATGGTGAAGGCTGTCTTTTCTCTATCTTCTGGAGCCAGTTCTACCTGCCAGTATCCACTCTTCAGATCAAGGGTCGAGAAAATCGTGGAGCCGGCCAACGTGTCTAGGGTGTCATCTATTCTCGGAAGAGGGTAACTGTCTTTCTTCGTCACGTTGTTCAGTTGACGATAGTCTACGCAAAAGCGTGTTGATCCATCTTTCTTCTTCACCAGAACGACTGGAGAGGACCATGGACTGTCGGACGGTTCAATAACTCCATCTTTCCCCATATCACTGACTATTTTGTCAGCCTCTTCCTTCTTGGCAAGAGGAAGTCTTCTAGCTGATTGTCGGATTGGTCGAGCGTCCCCAGTATCAATTTTATGTTGGACTACATTCGTTCGACCCCCTTTTCCTTGTCCGGTATCGAAGATGTCTTGGTACTTCTTGACTAATTCTCTCAATCTGGGCTGTTGGGCTGGTTTAATGCCCTTGGAAGAGATGGTAACCAATTTTTCCAGTTCCGCTGTCAGGTTGTTGTCTTGACTAACAGTACCGTGTACACTCCTGATCACAGAGGAAATTGACGAACAGTGCCCCAAAACAGTTCCTTTCTTCAAGGTCACTGGGTAATAATTGACATTCATTACCCTTACTGGCACAAATTTATCAGCACGCAACAAAGTCTTGCCTAGTGCAATACCTCGTCCAATTTTCTCATCATGAAGCTTGGGCTCGAACATCACCACGCTTCCATTGCTCGCACCTCCGTCCAAGCGAGCCTCCAGTATGGTCTCAGCCCTCTCGGGTACACTTACATCTTCAACCAGCAGAACACGAATCATCTCTTCACTTCTTCCATGTAGCACCAGCTCTTCTCCGTTCACACGTAGGACGCCATCTTTGAAGTTCAATTCAAACCCTCTGGAATTCATGATGTCCATTCCAATAATTGCGTCGTCCTCAATGTCCGCTACTAATGCCCGATGTTTCACTTTTGTACTGCCTAGAATCAGTTCAATCGGTAGCTCTCCATGTACAGGGGCCGGCTCCCCTGTTGCTGTGCGTAGCTTCCAGGATGTTAGTTCCATTCTCTCTGGTGTTTTAATAAAAGCAGGTCCAAGGATTGTCCTAGTCGCACCTGTATCCAGCAGCATTGTGCAAGGCTTGTTGTTGATGAAACCGTCTACAAAGGCTCCTTTGTTCTGTCGTTCGAGGACAGCGACATATGCATTGTTCACCGGGTCTTTCTGAATAGTGGCCGACGATTGCCCCTTCTCAAAAACCTTCGTTGGTCTCGACCTCTTGAGGGTTGGACATTGACTACGCACGTGTCCAAGTTTCCTACAGTTCCGGCATCTCACTAGTCTTTTCTCAGGCAACATTTCCTTCACGACCTTCCTTATGGCAGCTTCCAGGTCAGCAGGCTCCTGTGGGTCTTCCTCAATAAATCGGACTTTACTTTGGCTTCTGCAGGATTGCTTTGCCGCCTCAAATTCCAAAGCGCGTGCCAGTGCATCCACGAGATGTGTTGGACGAGCTAGTGTCAATGCTTGTCTGGTTTCCTGGTCACGAAGTCCATCTAAGAATGCCTGAACTGCTAGTCGTTCCATTACTTTTTCCGGTGTGGCTGGATATGCAAGGCGAACCAAACGTGCAATGTCTGCTTCAAACTCCTGTAGGGACTCGCTTGATTTCTGGCAGCGGTTTTTGAGCTGTGAGTGGTATACATGTTCTAGATGGGTCTGTCCATACCGTAATTCGAGATGTTTAATCAGCTGCTCGTAGTCCTCTTGTTCTTGTGCCGTGAGGGTTTGTAAAATATTCGTTGCTTCTCCACGCAAGGCCAGTGTTAATGCCACAGCTCTTTCTCCTGCATTCCATCCATTCGCCTTTGCTGCAGCTTCAAATTGTCGGCGGTAGTTTGCCCATGGTGTTTTTCCATCAAACTGAGGTGGTTTCATAGAGAGTTTTCCTGTTTCTGGACTGATTTTTACATCTTTCAAACCCCTTTGAACATCATCTAAGTTCAAACTCAGTTCCAGCATTGAATTTTCATTGACAGATTCTGTGGTGTGGGTAGTGTCATTCTGATTTTCCAACTTACTGAGTTTCTCCTTTATTTTGATGATTTCCGCCTCGAGTCCGCCTCTGATTTCATCGCTGATAGTTTCCTTCAATTTTCCCATCTCTTCCTCAATTTCATCTTTGATGCGGCCTCTGATTTCATCACTGATGGTTTCCTTCAATTTTCCCATCTCTTGCTCAATTCCATCTTTGATTTTCTCCATCTCTGTCTCAACAGTCCCCATTCTTTCTTCTAATCGATTCGCCACGCCACAAAGTTCTTCTTTCATGTTCTTCGAGTTTTCTAGAAGCTCTTCCCTCAAACCCTTCGAATTTTCTAGAATCTCTTCTCTCAAATTCCTCGAACTATCTTGAAATTCTTCTTTCAGACCATTCGAATTCTGTTGCATTTTGTCTTCCATTCCGTCGAGTTTACTAATTATGGAACTCATATCTATTCCAGAAACTTCGAATAAAAACGTTTCTAGGCCCTCGCCCTCCTGGACTAATCCCTCTGCAAGTCTTGTTTGAAGCACGGCCTTTTTACCACTTGTGTCAAGTTCCCTCTCCTCCAGTTCTTGCTTCAATTCCGCAACCTTCAATTCAACCAGGCGAACTTTCCTCGAACACATTTTGTCTTAGTCTATGTCTCACAGTCTATTTCACGGGTCACCAGTCTATTATTATTATTATTGTCTATCTCACACAGTCTATTTCCCGGACACTAGTCTATTACTATTATTATTGTCTATTTCACACAGTCTATTCCACGGCCACCAGTCTATTATTATTATTATTGTCTATTTCACACGCGAAAATAATTGTCCGAAATACACAAACTTTCTACTTACACGAACACTCTGTATTTAAAGATCGCACTTCTAACACCAATGTAGTAGATTTATACTCTAATTAACTGACTAAAATAATTTATTTAACGAAATACAATGATACAATAACACAATACTCTAATTTACATAACATCACGGAACTAGGTATTTATATTCGACTTTCACTTCACTGACCGACTGTCTGCTGCGTAGTTCTTTTTATATCGAACGCCCACTTCTCCGAAAGCTCCAGAATTTTCCATCGAATCGCCCAAACTCACCGAAGCGCCCAGATTCTTCTCGGTGCAAGCGCATCGACAGTCTCCCGCGGTTGGTCGCTAGCTATACGTGAGAGTTCAGGTCCGGCATCGCCCGCAGCTTCGCCACAATATTGATCTCTACTCCCAGATGCCGTTCACAGAATTTGAATACGACGATTTCCCTTAAATCGGCGCATCTTGCAAGATGTGCCCTTAAATTGTTTATAATGCGATTGTGCAAAAACTACACATCGGACAGAAAACATCTTGTGCACAGTTGAACAACATGTTATCATCTATCAGTTTCTGCAATATCGTTTGTCCAGCTTCAGATTTATAAAATTTATGAATTTTTGAAAAATGGTCTCTTTTTCGAGGTTTTTCCGGATTTTCTCAGTGAAAAAGACACCGATTCGGTCTTATAAAAAACAGTTTTGTAGGTTTTATAATTCTCTACAAAAGTGCTATTGACTATAAAACGATTCCTTCAAAACTTTTTGAGATATTCGCAAAAAAACAAAAAAGTTGTAATTTTTTTCACTATTTCTTGTTTAAAAAATTCCACAAAGCGATTTTGCTGGCGCGAAACCCGGGGTTTTCATTAACGAACTATCCTATAAAAAGTAGTATAGGCCGTTTGCGTCTTTTATTTTGTGTAAAAAGAGCCTCTTATTTTTATCTACAGCTTGGCCTAGATCGTTTCAGTGAACACCACATTTGCAGAAGAGTACAAGGATGTATTGATATCTAGTTAGCCTAGACCAGTTCTCTGCATAAACAAAATATTGCGTTACCATAGCAACGAACAATAACGTATTGGAAGTGTCAGTGTAAAGTTTGACGTCAAAAAAGTAAACCAGGTTAGGCAATAAATTAAAAGAAAAAATATTTTCACTGAAATTGTGAAAATCGAAAAATTGGAGTATCGAGCCATCATCAAGTACCTGTATTTAAAAGGTTTAAGAGGTAAGCAGATTTACGAAGATATGCTTAATACCCTTGGTGATCAATATCGTTCGTATGCGACCGTGAAAAATTGGACTGCAAGCTTCAAAAGAGGTAAATTTTTCATTGAAGATGATGACCGATCGGGAAGGCCAGTCTCTGTGTCAGTCCCCGAAAATATCGATGCAGTTCATGACATTATTTTAACAGACCGTCGAATTGGGCTAAAACGGATATCTGAAGCACTGAATATTTCATACGAACGCGCTCATCATATAGTTCACGTCAATTTGGACATGAGAAAAATTGCTGCAAAATGGATCCTCAAATGTTTGAATCGTTGTATGAGGATTTCCTCATAGAACGTTTGAATGTTGACCAAAAGCGTGCAAGGGTAGTAGCATCGCGTTTGATCTGTGCTCGATTTGAAAACGATATAGACTTCTTAAACCGAATTGTTACTATGGATGAGATTTGGGTACATTTCTACGATCCAGAAACAAAGCAACAATCGATGGAATGGCGACACTCCGGTTCTCCAAGACCTAAGAAGTTTCGTGTCCAGAAATCTGCTGGAAAAGTTCTTGCTTCAGTTTTTTGGGATTGTAATGGAGTAATCATGATTGATTTTTTTGATAAGGGTGGAACAATGACTGGAGATTACTATTCGCCATTACTGATCACTCTACGGTAAAAATTTAAAGAGAAAATACGCGGAAAGCTATCCAAAGGTGTTTTGTTTTTGCAGGACAATGCCCCTGCACACAAATCTCATGTTGCCATGCAAAAAATTCGTGATTTAGGGTTTGAATTACTAGAACACCCCCCTTATTCACCAGATTTGGCTCCGTCCGACTATCATCTCTTTTCTCAACTGAAAAAAAGTTTAAAAGTTCGGAAATTTGCTTCCAACGAGGAGGTAATAAAATCTGTGGAGGTCTGGTTTGCAGAGCAAGAAGAAACATTTTTTTTGAAAGGTCTAGAGACGTTGCAGGTTCGCTGTAATAAATGTATCCAATTAGGAGGAGAATATGTTGAGTAATAAAATATTTTGACATTGAAATTTTGTTTGGTTCTATAGTAGACTAAGAATTTTTCAATATATCCTCGTATTTGCTTTTACGGCGAAGCTGCTCAGCTGATTTGGTACTCTTTACTGATGCCGCATCGTTACCATGATGGTTGTAATTGCCATTGTTTATTGCTGCTTCTTGCAACTGTTTATTTTTTTGCGTGCTTCTAATTTGAGTCTGAGCGTGTTTTCGGAGTTAAATGCGATTCGGATAATTGTCGATCCGGATAGTTGGAGTTCGGATAATCGGAGTTCTACTGTATCTTTATAACGTGAAATTTTATTCTCTACAGTCTTTATTCCATGTTTTTTTTTCAATAGGAGTATCTGTTATCCAGATATGTCGTCTTGGAAAGCCGCAAAATGTTAGTTTGCACCGATCTACGAAATTTTCTTTATTGTCAACATTCGATTTCAGCTATACCACTAAACCGTATTTGATTGTTTTAAATGTCATTTGATGCAGAATTTAATCCTCTGCATTATTGAATGGAATGATGTTTTACGTCCAACGCACCGTTTTCCAGCTACAAGCAAAATACTTAAAAAATTGCAAACATTTGACGGTTTTTGTTACCAAAAGTTAAGCTCACCTCCTGGGATTGTGCAAACTTAGATTACTCGCATTTAGGACTGAATAAAGGAATTAAAATTATTTCCAGCGTGCTAAAATTAATTCCTCAAAATATATCAATTGGGTTGGTTTATTTAAACAGGAGAGCCGTATGCAATATCTCCAATAAGAATTTTCGTTGTCATTAGACGATTATATTGTTGATCATGTTTTGTATACCGGTGTATTTATAAGGCGCAGGATGCCATTTGATCAAAATGAGGCAATGTTTTGTTGGGTAGTGATAATATTTGTTGCTCATATCATAACTTCCCTGCTTCTACTAGATTAACTGAACTGATTCGGTCAGATACTTACAATTACATTATAAACAAAATCAAAATAACCAAAGAACAAGAAAAGTAAGGTAATAGTTAGTACAAAATCACGATGAGTAAGTAAAAGTTAACCGAAATTCACTGGGAAGGTGTAACGTATATTTAATTTGATTTAATGATGGTATGAATTTGAACCAGAGACCGAAGTGAAGTTTCTATTATCATCCTTAATTACGCAGCAAAACAAATTCAACAGTGGTGATGAGTTATTTGATTTTATATAATTGATTAAGTATTTCAGCACACCTTTCTTATTTGTCATAGAAAAAATAGTGTATGCAACATTCATGTAATGGATATTATCATGTCCTTTTACCTCTTGCTCGTATCAAGTGATTGGGATATAGTATATTAATTAGATTTCATTACCTCTTTTCCCATTGCAGTATAAACAGCCACTGTTCCATAATATATGAAAAACATGTTACCACCATGTTTCCCAGCTGTCACTATAACATCGTCAGGTAGATAAATCACAGACTTGAGATGGGAAATCATTTTCAACATAACTGGTTCTGGTAGACTATTGAAGAGTTTTGAGCGCTCCATGTGCTGCTTTGTTACATGTTTCAGAATTTCCTAAGAAAGAATATATAAGATATTTCCAAACCATACACACCCCTATGAATAGTTTTGTGATCTGGTACCCGAAAGTCCTGTTTTCACACTAGATAGATGAAAACTGATTGCTGTGTCTGGGGATCAAATTTTATGACAAACTTAATGGTGAAAACCGCATATCGATATCTATCATCGTTTATGAGTTACAGCGTGTTTTTTGAAAATGTGCATTTACAAAAAGTTGCTGTAACTTTTTTCCTGTCCAAAATTCCTTGTTTCTACTAAAACATTTCCAAAGCACTTGTTTACGTAGAATTCAATGGTGTAAGTGATTTAATTTTTCAAATAACATTTCAATAGTTATTGATGGAAAAAAAATTAATAAGGCTCCCTGTATATTCCTGTATATTTCAATAGAGCTTAAAATTACCTTTCCAAAAATATAGCACACTTGATATTTTGCTAGAGTCATCTTTGAACTACAGAGCTTTTAGATTTTTTCATTTAGACTTTGTATCACATATTTTGAACAAGTAGGCTTTGGACGACGCGGCGATGAAACAAAAAGCAAATGTTTACTGGTAGCTGTCAAATTTTGATTTGAGCAGTAAAGACTGTCCTCAATTCGTGGTTTTTGTTCAATTTTTAAACACATTCGCAATGAAGTATGAGAATTATGAAAAATGAGATATGATAGTTTGTTTTATACAAACCAGGGAAAATGCAGAAGCAGCAAGCAATTTGTACCACGAGAGGGATCCAGAGAGAAGACATTCTTTTAGAGACATTTTCGGAAGTATGTGACACAACTTAATTGATGGTGGTCAATTTGAAAAGAAAAGACCAAAATTATATGCTTCAAATAGGGATACGGGGTTGGAAGAAATAGTCGTTTTAGGAGCTTTTGAAAATAATTCCTAAACGTCAATGCGAAATTTTAAAATATCAACAGGTCTACCGAGAACTAACGTTAAATTGTATTTGAACAGACGAAGCTCATGTAAGCCGCTACAATTCTACAATTCTTATACTTACTTGAGCAAAACAAAATCCTCATTCAATTGTGGAGCAGAGAAGTCAAGCAAGATTTGGATTTAGTGTGTGGGCAGGTGTTTTCAGGAGTAGAATTATCGGTCCGTTCATTTATAATGGCAGTTTCACATCTCAGAGAAATTTTAAGGCAAAATATTGAACCCCTTGTTGGTGAATTGCCACTAATGGAGCTCAGGAAAATATAATTTCAACAAGACGGGGCTTCGACTCACAACTCTGCAATTGTCAAAAATATTTTGGATGCAAATTTTGGTAATAATTGGATAGCCTACCAAGGATCCAACTGTTGGCCGCCCAGGTCACCGGACCTAACGCATATGGACTTTTACCTCTGAAGAAGGTTGAAAGATCTCATTTTTAAATTGCCAACCAACTCTAGATACGAATTGGAAGCGGCAGTGATGCTAAGTTTTGCTTCTCCCACTCCCATTGAACTAATTATTTCGGCAAAAAGCGTTCAGAAAAGGTGTCGCCTGTGTGTAGGAGAAGCTGATAGATATTTCGAACACCCCCTGTGAAGAAATATATTTTATTGTTTGCTCTTTATCATTATTATCATTATTGTTGGAGTTTCATTTATTAGTAGTAAATATAATATAAATTGTTATCAGTTTTATTGAAACTATGAGTTTTAATTACTGCGGTGAAAAGCTTTCTCAACATTTGATAGCTACTAGCGAAAAATTGCTTTTTGTTTCATTGCCGCGTCGTCCAAAGCCTACTTGTTCAAAATGTGTGTTTCAAAGACTAGATGAAAAAATCTAAAAGCTCTGTATTTCAAAGATGACTCTAGCAAAATATCAAGTGTGCTATATTTTTGGAAAGGTAATTTCCACTTTCAAGTTCTATCGAAATATACCGGGTGTCTCATTGATTTTTTTTTCATCAATAACTATTGAAATGTTATTTGAAAAAATAAATCACTTACACCATTGAATTCTACGCAAAAAATTTTCGACAGGAAATAAGTTACAGCATCTTTTCGTAAATGCACATTTTCGAAAAACACGCTGTAACTCATGAACGATGATAGATATCGATAGGCGGTTTTCACCATTAGGTTTGTCATAAAATTTGTTCCTCAGACACAGCCATCAGTTTTCATTTATGTAGTATGAAAACAGGACTTTCCCTTTAAAATTGTCCAAATCGGCACACCCTGTACATAGAATCGAACGTCCTCTAGAAGCCTGTGCTTGTTTGAAATCGATACATCGAACCGTCCCAAATATGATCTCGCTCATGGCATCTCATAATAACAAAGAGCTGAGTTTGAAATGTGAATCGCCTGTTTCTGAGACAGGATCAATAGCGTAGCGGTCTAACACACATGGCCGGATAGCATGAGATCCCGGGTTCGAATCCCAGTTGATTCACATTATTTAATTCAGTTCTGACGTTCATTTTCCCGTCTGCTACGCCATAAACTTATTTTCGAATTTAACTTAATAGAACAAGATCCCAGGGCCGTCAGTCGTTACTTATTTTTAAACGAACGAAATGTGTACGATTGAGTAGTGTTACGGTGGATTTATACAGCAGTCATAAGTCATATGTTTTGAGTCATAAGGAAGAATATTCGTCAATGATTGGTTGGTCCGTTTATTCCAACCAATCACTGACGTATATTCTTCCTTAGGACTTGAAACTTATGACTGCTGCATAAATCCACCATTAGTATGTACTATGTTCGCATGCCTACCTACTAGCTTGTCCATATGACCATTCTTCAGATATTAGGGAATCAAGGTACGTAAAAACACTGCTCACTTAGTTGAATTGCCAGTCTAAAGAATTATTTCTATAACCCATAGTGGATCAGTGGACAGAGTATCTAACTACCACCCCGGAGCTCCGAGTTCAAATCTCGTCTGCAACAATTTTTTTTGTTTTTTTTTTTAAACCCAGCAGAAGCATCACACTAGGGTTAGCCATCTCGGTTGGAAACGGCTTAGACTCTGGGAGGATTTTTATTCAAAAAGAAATTTAAAAGAAAACAGAATTTTGGTAAATGAAAGAGTTTGTAAAGATTTCCTTATGAGTGAAATCCCAGGGCCTTCAGACGTAGGTAACTTATTTTTGAAAAGATGAAGACTTGCTTGTGGAATTCGCTCTGTGACACCTGGGCAGGTACCAGGTGAGAAAGGTAACTAAAAATAAGAGTTACTTAACTTAAATTTGTGTGGCTGATTTTTATATATAATTTGTTTGAAATTACTTAAGAGTGATATTCTACAAAATGTATATAAAAATCAGCCATACAGATTCCAGTTAGGTACCTGCCCAGGTGTCACAGAGCGAACTCCACAAGCACGCAGGTATTGAAAGTACACGAGACACCACTCAGAACCTAAGTCTTCATCTTTTCAAAAATAATTTAGGTCTGAAGGACCTGGGATTTTACTCATTAGGAAATCTTAACAAAATCTTTTATTTACCAAAATTCTGTTTTCTTTTAAATTTCTTTTTGAACAAAAATCCTCCCAGAGTCGAAGCCGTTACCAACCGAGATGGCTAACCCTAGTGTGATGCGTCTGCTGTTTAAAAAAAAAAAAAATGTTGTAGACGAGATTTGAACTCGGAGCTCCAGGGTGGTAGCTAGTTACTCTGTCCACTAACCCACCATGGGTTACAGAAGTATATATGTAGACTGGCAATTCAACTAAGTGAGTATTGTTTTTACGTACCTTGATTCCCTAATATCTGAAGAATGGTCATCTGGACAAGCTAGTAGGTAGGCATGCGAACATAGTACATACTAACACCACTCAATCGTACACATTTCGTTCGTTTAAAAATAAGTAATGTCTGACGGCCCTGGGATCTTGGACTATAACTACAGATGTAAAACTAGTTAATTACTAATTTATCACTTTGACTGCTCATTCGAAAAGTTAACAAGGTTAAAACTCATATATTAATAAGATATACAGTATGGATGGATGCCAATAGGGTCATGTAAACTTATTGAATTTACTTTTTTTGCAGTAGGTCCATATTGTGGATATTGTGGCTGTGCTTCATAACTATAACCCAATAGAGGACTTCGGATAAGGATGCAGTCATGCCACCACACAACTTTTGGCTTTAAAAGTACTGACACGTTTTTCGGCAACTTTTCTTCATGTTAGGGTTCCTGGCAGCCTCAGAAACCCCGTAATATGATTGAAATTGTTCATAACGACGAGAATATTGAGATTTTCCATGAAATATAAAACCCTAGGGCAGAGGCGTAAGATCCATAAGGCAAACTAGGCACGTGCCTAGGGGCACGAGGTTATGAAGGGGCGCTCGCGATTCGTTTAGAGTTGACTTAGCAAGAGTTTGCCAAAATAAAAAAAACTAAGTCCCCTAGCAGAATATATACCTTGATCCGCACTATCACTTAACCTAGTGGGTAAATGTGCCGCTGAGTGCGCTCAAGAAGCTTGTTGGTTCTAGGGTCTCTCCAGACATTTACACGTTTTTTACTGCTTCAACTCAAAGATGAGAAACTCTACAAACTCAAATACTCCTAGGTAATGATAAAGAACAGAACTACTATCAAAAATCCATCTGCCACACGCTGGTCAGCTATCGAGAGCAATTCTGAGCAACAACGTTATGCTGTATGTGAAGCTAAACATTATATTGAAATTAGAACGACTTGATCTTTTTTTGGGTTTTATTTTGGTGCACATGAACAAAACCAACGAAATATTACAGTCAGTTGATCTTGACGATTGTACAGTTATAAAAATGTATGTCAGTCTAATTCAAATAATTTCTGCTGCATTAGAAATCTCATTTGTCATATAAAGGGAAAAGGACACGAAGAGGGAACGGAAGGGGAAGCTCACAGCAGATGAATCTGCCGAAGATGTTACTCCTTCATTATCTGGTTGGGAAATATTCAGACTTACAGTATATCTAGTAATTATAGATAGATTTGTGGTTGAACTTCAAAAGATACGAGAATCGTACAGAAATGTTTACAGTAAATTTTAGTTTTTAAGCAGTTTGATCAATTTGAATACTGAATAAATTCAAAATAGAGCAAATACGAGGATGTATTGATATCTAGTTAGCCTAGACCAGTTCCCTGCATTAACAAAATATTGCATAGCAACGAACAATAACTTAGAAGTGTCAGTGTAAAGTTTGACGCCAAAAAAGTAAACCAGAGTTACGCAATAAATTAAAACAAAAAATATGTCCACCGAAATTGTGAAAATCGAAAAATTGGAGTATTGAGCCATCATCAAGTGCCTGTATTTAAAAGGGTTGAGAGGTAAGCAGATTCACGGATATATGCTTAATACCCTTGGTGATCAATTTCCTTCGTATGCGACCCTGAAAAATTGGACTGCAAGCTTCAAAAGAGATAAACTTTCCATTGAAGATGATGACCGATCGGGAAGGCCAGTTTCTGTGTCAGTCCCCGAAAATATCGATACAGTTCATGACATGATTTTAACAGACCGTCGAATTGGGATAAAACGGATATCTGAAGCACTGAATATTTCATACGATCGCGCACATCATATAGTTCACGTCAATTTGGACATAAGAAAAATTGCTGCAAAATGGATCCCCAAATGTTTGAATGTTGACCAAAAGCGTGCAAGGGTAGTAGCATCGCATTCGATCTGTGCTCCATTTGAAAACGATGTAGACTTCTTAAACCGAATTGTTACTACGGATAAGACTTGGGTACATTTCTACGATCCAGAAACAGAGCAACAATCGATGGAATGGCGACACTCCGGTTCTCCAAGACCTAAGAAGTTTCATGTCCAAAAATCTGCTGGAAAAGTTCTTGCTTCAGTTTTTTGGGATTGCCATGGAGTAATTATGATTGATTTTTTGGATACGGGTAGAACAATTATTGGAGATTACTATTCGACATTACTGACCACTCTACGGGAAAAAATTTAAGAGAAAAGACGCGGAAAGCTATCCAAAGGTGTTTCGTTTCCAAAGAACACCTACCCGGTGAACGAAAACGTCTAATACGGAGGAAGGTCGGTTAGAATTACTTCGGAAAATATATTCATAAAACTGACATCAACTAATCAATAACACGTTCGTATGACAATGACATTTACTATTATGAATTTACAGGGGGATTCTCAACATACTCCCACCTTGAGTTACGAAACTTCCGTAGAGTAACTCAAAATTCACATCATTAACTTCGATGGGGGCTTAACCACTCTCCCATATCTCGTGACAATATGTTGCTTCTCATGTTCAGGTGAAGGTTTGTTTTCATTTTCATTCTTCAGTTCTTCAGAGCTTCCTTCATCGTGTCCTTCTTTCTCTTCTTCAATTTCATCCATTTTCATTTTATGTATAGAATTGAAGTCGATTTCTTGATCCCGACTATTGATTTCTAGAGGATAAATTCGTTGTACTGGTCTCAATAACGTTCCTGTTGATATTTTCAAGCGAACTACTCGAACTTCACCATCTCGACCTGGTATCAGTTCTTCTATTCGAGCAAGTGGCCAATCCATCCGTTTCACATTGTCCAGTCCTATTAACACAATATCTCCGACTCTGATATCAATAACTTTTTTTCTGTTCGAAAACAATTTCAGTTGTCCCAGATATTCTGTTCTGAATCTTCTTCGCAGATCCTCTTTTAGTCTCAACCTATACCTCAAGTGTTTCCTAAGATCAGTGGCTTCTGTTGCATCAATATCGGGTACACCGACTTCTCGAATTTCATGAAGAAACATATCAGGGGTAAGAGGAATCAGATCCTTACTATCAGCATCGCAAACAATTGTATAAAGTTCTTCGTATGTCAGAGATGCTTTACCCAGAACTTTACGCAAAATGTCTTTGGTGATTCTTTTCAATCTTTCCCACCAACCGCCCCACCATGCCGCAGTTGGAGGATTGAATTTCCACTCTATTCGTTGGGCCGAACTGAAAGTAATTATCTTATCCCAATCCAAATGGCTGAAAGCGTTTTCTGTGCCGACAAAGTTGGTGCCATTGTCGCTATATATAATGGAAGGTCTTCCTCGCCTAGCTACAAATCTTCGAAATGATTGAAGAAAGACGTCAGTGGAAAGTGAAGATAATAATTCCAAGTGTACAGCTCTGTAGATAGCACAAGTGAATAGGCAAATCCATACTTTTTCAGTAGATCGAAGGTAGAGTGGACCGGCCAGATCAACACCTATCACTTCAAATACAGACGCATTCCGTACTCTGTCTCTTGGTAATGGCACTGACTGAGCTTCTGCTGATTTACCGTTATATCGTCGACATACAACACATTTTGACACGATTGATCTCAGCGTTTTTCTTCCTTTAAGGATCCAAAACCGTTCTCTTACCAAGCTCAACAACCCGTGTACACCAACATGAGATGCCTTCACATGTTGTTCATATACAAGTTTATCGACAACAGGATGCTTACTTGGCAAAACTGCTGGAAAACGGAAATCTCGTGAGTCTTCTCTTTCGGAAATTTTTGTCGAAAGTCGAATGATTCCATCATCTTCGGTAAAAGGACATAACGATTTCAGTTTGGGGTCATTGACTCCCATAAAAGCCTCTTCTTGAATGAACTTTATAATGAGGTCTTCCGAAGAAATCAGTTCCGTCAGTGACAATGGACCCTCTATTTTGATATTTCGACAAGAGTTGGAGATGAATCTTCGTATCCAACTCAATACTCGGACCATCTTTTCGAATCCAGAAAAACGATCATGAAACCACGAAAAGTTTCTCTTGCAAGATAGCATTGAAGAAGTTATACATTTCTTCCTTTCACTATTTAAAATGTCTTCTTCCACGGCATAATTCTGGGCAGGCCAGTCTTCTGGAGATTTTTTTAGCCATGCTGGACACTCCCACCATCTTGATTTAATCAACTGACTTGCAGAACAGCCACGAGAAGGAAGGTCAGCTGGATTTTCGTTCCCTGGAACGTGAAACCATGCATTTTTATCGGTCAGATTCTGTATTTCCTTTACTCGATTCCATATGAAAGGTTTCCAGTTATCATCTCCTTTGATCCACGAAAGAACTGTAGTTGAGTCAGACCACCAAAAAACAGGAACATTGAATGGAATGTTTTCTATAACTGTTTTTGATAATCTTGCTCCAATCGTAGCAGCCAATAACTCTAGTCGGGGTATTGTCATCGGTTTAATCGGTGAAACTTGAGATTTTGCTTGAATTAATTGTACATTCACACCGATACTAGATTCAGATCTCAGGAAAATCGCAGTGGCATATGAATATTGATAGGCATCACCAAATACGTGCAAAGTAAAGTGCTTCTCAACATCAGCGGACGTGAATAACCAGCGTGGAATCCTAAGATTCAAAAGTGCTGGAATGTCTCTCACCCAACACAAAAAATTGTTCTTTATCTCATCTGGAACCTCAATGTCTCATCCAATTTTTAAATTCCACATTTTCTGTAGAAGTATTTTTGGGCACAGTGAAACAGGACAAGAGAACCCAATGGGATCAAAAATTCTTTGAGCAGTTGATAAAATAACTCTCTTGCTTATCAAGTCTGTGCTATCTCGATACCATTCAGAGTTCAATTCCATCGTATCCAAATTCCTATTCCAGTTGAGTCCCAAAACTGGTGATAAACCAGGTGCCAATTCAGAATTTTCAAAAACTGTGTGCTCCCACCCTCGAAGCTCGAACTTAGCATCAGCAAATATCATTGTAGCTTTTTCAATGAACTCCTGTAGTTCTGCTTCGCTGTCAACACTGGAGACGCAGTTGTCTACATAGAAACTCTTCAACAACCTCACATCGGTTCCGGAAATGTTCCTCAAATGGTAATCTATAACTGCTCCCAGCAAAAATGGACTACACGTAACCCCAAAAACGACTCGAGTGTGGTGATAAATTTTCAATTGTCCATTTTCATCGTACCAAAAAAATCTCAGAAAGTCTCTGTCTGTTGAAGTTAAACTAATTTGGAGAAATGCTTTCTTTATGTCAGATATCACACCAATTTTGCCCAATCGAAATCTTATTAATATTGAAGGTATTAGTTCGATGAGATTAATACCTTTCTCAAGACACTGGTTCAGTGAGGGATGGGATCTGTCGGATTTGGCAGATGCATCAAACACAGGTCTTATTTTTGTAGTAGCACTGCTTTCTTTGACTACATGACGATGAGGCAAGTAATGTTGGTGCTTTTCAATATCTAAAGCGGAAACTTCTTCGATGATTCCTTCCTCCAACCATTCCTTGAAAATCTGGAAATATTCAAGGTAATGTCCATCGGCGTTTAACTTCTTCATTAAATTATCGAGTCTTCTTTGTGCCATTTCAAAATTATCAGGTAATGGAGGATGACCCTCTATCCACGGCATCGAAACTTCATATCGTCCATCTTCCTTTCTCACAACAGTTTCAGTAAAATGTTTCATTACCGCTTCCTCAGTTTCTTTCTGTGATTTCTGTTGTGATGGATCGGTGATGCCAAGGACGTCAAGACTCCAGAGATCTGAAGGGCCTAGGTCTCTACTCAACATGGACGTTACAACCAGTATCGAAGAATTGATGGGTTGCTCATTAGCAGGAACTTTGTCCATAACTGTCCATCCCAATAAAGTTTGCATTGCAACAAGACCACATTTCAGTTGGTGACGTTTCCCTGTAAGTAATTTGCCAGCAATGTCAGCTCCAATCAATATATCCACAGGACCATCTTTGATATCTGTAATTTCGATTCCCAATAAACGTAGTTCATTCATCCAGGGCCCTTGTTTCACAGAAGTAACGTTATTACAGATAACGGGTTGGTCCAAAGCTTCAAAGTTACATACATAGTCATCGTGAATACTACTCAATCGGATTCGGTAACAGTGATGGTTGAAAACATTAGAATACGCACCACCAAAGAGAGCATGTACAATGTCTTCTCGTCGTATGGATTCGTATAACATTTCAGAAGCGATGGATTATTTTATGTATGACCTTTGGGAGCCAGTGTCGATGATTACCCGGGCCAATCGTGATTTTTTCAATCCATTGAGCTTTACTGTCAGAGTCTGTAAAAATACCTCAGCATAAGTATTATTAGATAAAGTATTTTCAATTTTTGAGTGTTCTGCAGGAGGTACAGTTTCAGCAGTGGTTTCATCAGTCTTTGTACACATAATACTAACATGTCTTCCACTACAGATTGAGCATACCGAATTCACTCTACATCTTCTGGCAATGTGGCCATATTTCAGACATAGGTAGCAGCACCCACGTTCAATTAATTTTTTCTTGCGGTCTGACAGGGTCCACTTTTTCGCATCCGAACAAACTTCACTGCAATGATTTCCTAAACAAAAATAACATTTCTTCTGCAATTTTTTGTTTACTAATCCAGAAGCAGTAGGAAGAGCAGTTTTAGTGGGTGAAGTAGCAGTCTGTTTCATCGTTTTAGACTGTGTTTGGAAACCAGAGACGGCCAAAGTGATTCGTTCTTCATTTTGGACTTCCTTTTTGAGAAATAACATCAAATTATCCAAGCGTAATTTCAAAGTAGATTCAACGTCATAATTACTACTTCTTTGCCATACCCTGATCAAGTCCTCAGGAAGGCAAGATTCCACCAATGGGTACAACATCGCTGCACAAGTGTCTGATGTTACATCTAGAGTTTCCAAGGAGCGTAACTGAGATTCTAGCTTATCGTAAAGGAAACTAAGTCCATTTTTGTTTGGGATACCCTTCAATAGCAACTTCAGCAACTCTCGAACATAAACTTCAATGAGAATATCTTTTCTGCCAAAACGACTTCGGAGACTTTCTATCACCTTAGGATAATTTTCTTTGCTCGGTGGATAACTCTCAACTAACTGACGGGCTCGTGAATTGGGAATTGTTGCTTGAAGGAGATATTGGAATTTGTCTTGGCAAGGTCTTCGTCTTCGTGGATACGCTGGAACTGGCTCCAAAATGATAGCCATTCTTTTATATCACCTCCAAATTTCGTAAACTCTATGATAGGTAATTTCAGTTTACGTTTGGAATGTGAAGAAACACTATTCATTTCATCTGAAGATTTATTCACCAAATGACTGTCAACAATCAACTTGAGTTCATGGTATTTACTCGTGAAATTATCAGCTATTTCAATCTCAGTTGATAAAGAGCTCTGCTGACAGCTTTCTGAATCCAAGAGATGGTCTAAATATTGTCTGTTTAAATCAGCTATCACTTCCATTTTTTTGGTCTAATAATTGAACTTTTCCTCGGACTTCAATGGTATTGATATTCTTCTCGGCAAGCAGTCTCATCACCTCGTCATAATTTCGAGTAAAAGTTGTTCTCTGAGCCTCAAGCATCTTCTGTACCTTCTCTATAGTCAATTCAGAAGGTGTCCTGTCACGGTCGCCACATTGTTTCGTTTCCAAAGAACACCTACCCGGTGAACGAAAACGTCTAATACGGAGGAAGGTCGGTTAGAAATACTTCGGAAAATATATTCATAAAACTGACATCAACTAATCAATAACACGTTCGTATGACAATGACATTTACTACTATGAATTTACAGGGGGATTCTCAACAAAAGGTGTTTTGTTTTTGCAGGACAACGCCCCTGCACAAAAATTTGAGATTTAGGGTTTGAATTACTAGAACCCAAGTAGCACACCTATATTGGTAAAATATTAGTACAATATTGTGAACATATTGGCGAAATACTTGAAATGCAATATTGGCGAGAAAAAAAATGTGAACATTCGGCGATATTGGTCCAATATTAGTTGAATAATATTGGCGAAATATTCTCGAACTAATATTGGCCTCAAAATATTCGGCGACATTGGTACAATATCGCTGATACAATATTGGCACAATATTCAAAAGTTATATTGTCGAGAATTAAAATGTGATCATTTTGCGATATTGGTCGAATATTGTTTGAATATTTCAAAAATAGTTTTGGTGAAATATTCTTGAAGCAATAATGGCCTCAAAATATGTATCGATATTGGTACAATATCATTCGGATATATTGGTGAATGTCAATATACCTTGGTAAATCATTAGATGTCTTTTAGTTGATGAAGATGACACCAGAGTCTGCCATTTGATCGCCATAACCACTGAGTGAGCTGTCTTGAAAACAAGTTATAGGAAGTATTTAATATACTTTCGTAGATTTTAGAAGACGTTCTATATGTAGAGCCACCTAGCGGATTTTTATCCAGGATCATGATATAATTTTAATATGATAAATTGAATATTCGGCCAATATTCAAATTTTGTCTCAATCTTGATGTAGAAAACAATATGAACACAATATTGTTTCAACGATATCGATAAATATTATTGAACCAATATTGAACCAATATTAATAATTAAGATTTGTTGTATATTGGCGAAATGATATTCAACCAATGTGTAATCACACTTATAGATACAATATAGTTTTTATTCCTAGAATCGATATGAGGGGAATATTGGGATTGCAATATTTATTCTAGTTGTTGAAAACGATGTGAAGACAATATTGTTTTATCGATATTGGTAAATATCATTCAACCAATATTGACTGAATATGAGTTATTACAATTTGTCGAATAAAGTGGAAACTATATTCAACCAATATGCTATCAAACTTGGAAATATAATATAGTTTTTTTTTCCCTATAATCGATATGACTGGAATATTTGGATTGCAATATTTATTCTAGATGTAGAAAACAATATATAACCAATATGGTATTATCGATATTGGTAAAAATTATTCAACCAATATTGACCCAATATTACATGTGACAATTTATATTCTGAATAGGCTCAACCAATATTCCACCAATATTATTAATATAATATTGGTTTTTGAATATTCACCCATATTGGATCAATATTGATTTTTAATTTACAATATATCTATATTGGCCCAATATGGAACCAAGATTCAGCCGATATGATGTGCTACCTGGGAACACCCCCCTTATTCACCAGATTTGGCTCCGTCCGACTATCATCTCTTTCCTCAACTGAAAAAATTTTTGAAATGTCGTAAATTTTCTTCCAACAAGGAGGTAATAAAAGCTGTGGAGGTCTGGTTTGCAGAGCAAGAAGAAACATTTTTTTTGAAAGGTCTAGAGACGTTGCAGGTTCGCTGTAATAAATGTATCCAATTAAGAGGAGAATATGTTGAGTAATAAAATATTTTGACATTGAAATTTTGTTTGGTTCTATAGTAGGCTAAGAATTTTTCAATATATCCTCGTATGTTAGTAACGACGTATTCTGGAGATGGAGATTTGGAAAAGTGATTTGTTGATGAATGTATCCGTCTATACGTTCTTATTTGACAACGATAGCTCAAGACGGTAAACTGTCCCGAACAACCGATGCGATTTTACAGGTTTTAAGAAATAAGGAACAATTTACCCATACAATGACATAGCCTTAGGAATATGTGTATCGACGGCAGTCAGCAATTGCAGTGGTGAGCAGAGTTTTTCTTGTCGAAAGAGAGTGAAAAATTATCTCCACTCAACTATAACAGAAAAGAGATTAAATTCTCTCTTTAAACTATGACGATATTATTGACACTCTCACAAGACAAAAATGTAGACGCAGAATTTTTTATTTTTCTACAATTGTCATTGATTGTGATTAGTACTAATTTTGAAATAAATAATTTATAATTCTTTTTTATTCCTCGTTCTTTCGAGTTAGTAAAAATTGTGTGCTAGAGGGGCGCCTATGAGGTGCTTTCTTAGGGCTCTCTTCACGTTTAATCCGCCTCTGCTCTAGGGTTGTTTAGGGATTTTTCTTACAAAATGGCGATTATTTCAAAATATATCATTATCCTGAATAAAAAAAAATGCGTATTTCACTTTTCCTAGTTGCCAAATAATTAATCGATCTAGAAGATATTCTGAGCTTGGTAAATTACATGGATAAACAAACCTTGGTACCTTTTTGATTAAAATGTTCTCGGCCTTTCATTCTATAACTACTTAACTTTGAGGTTACATCACAGAACTTGTATCAGTTTTGTGGGTACTGTACCCACAAATTCTTCTAAATGTTTTTCGATATTAGTTGACGAAACTACTGACGTTTCACAAATGTCCATATGTGTGAGATGTATTGAGCCTAGAGATAACATACCGGGTGGCTACGGAAGTATTGCCTACGGAATATCTCAGTTATTGTATGAAGTAGGTTTGTGAAATTTGGAGCGTCGATATAATGACATAAGAGCTAGAATTTGAGCATATTGACATGACGAAGTTAACTTCCGGTCTGACCGGAAGTAACATCAACTTTCTTATTTTAAATGGAAACTCTATTTTTTTTCTTTTCGCTTTATTCAACATTCAATTCCCTTTCTAATGACATATCACAAGTTGGTATCTAAGCAGAAACTAGATCAGAAAAAAATTATTATTGAAATTCACCGAGTAGGCCGTGGAAGCAAAATGAAAGCCAAAAATTGAAAAGTTGGCTATGGAAACCATACGTCACTTGATAACAGTTGCTACTACTGTGATATTTTATTTTCATTCGTCGGCGTTATAAAAAGCCGCCAAAAAAAACATTGGAAAATTGGGAAAAAAACAATACTCTGTAGGTCCATAACTTAAATAGGAACATACAACTTTTTCTTGCCTGTACTATTCAGCATAACCATTCCTTTCTAATGATATAATAGAAAATAATTTTTTGAACTGAGATACCGAAAAATCCAATTATTATTCTTCAAATAACAAAACAGATTATCGCTATACGCAAAAATAAAATTAAAAATAATGTGGAATGATAAATTATATCCTGTAGGTTCTAGGTTGAATAGGAACATAAACGTACTTGGTCTGTGCCATCGTCCATAGATATTCTAATATCTACCTATGGACGATGTTTGTGCTATTCAGAATAATCATTCCATTGCAATAATCATTCGAACCAAAATATTAACAAGTTGGCTGATTAAGATGTATTTTGGAATGAAACAAAAAAGAAATGAGAGCTGTCACGAACGCTGCTATCCATATTATTTTGACGTTCGAAGTAGTGTTTTTGATTCTGCCATTTTAAAAGGGTTTGGAAATCGAAATCAGTTAGTGGAATATTCAAAAAATGCCCCGTTATTCACGAACCGAACAAATTGACATGCTTCTCATTTATGGTGAATGTTTAAAAAATTCTTATGCCGCTGAACGATTGTATTTAGAGCGATATCCAGGGAGGCAGCAACCGTCAAGAAGGTATTTCCAGTGGCTTGAAGAAAAATTAAGAACTGAGCCTGATGTTCACGAAGACCAAGAAGCATTTGTTATTAATGAGGAAACTGAAAATAATGTATTAGCTTTAGTACAATATGATAGCACAATTTCCTCAAGGCAGATTGGAGCCGAATGAGCTATAAGTAAGGACTCTGCTGAAAATTTTGAAAAAACATCGATTGATATCCTTGCAGTTGCATCAACATTTGTATGAAAATGACGGTGAAAGGCGCCTGGAATACTGTAATTGGTTTCTTCGGCAAAATGCTGAGAATCACCTATTTATGATGGAGCTTCTTCGATGAAAGGCTTATTTAATGGTGTCCAAGCAGGTATCCGCCAAACTTATCTAGAAGAATTATACGTTCATTGCAGCTCGCATTCGTTGACTTTAACGGCTTCGAGTAACTCTTGTCAAATTCAGTCAATCCGAAATACAATCGGTATTATAACATCAGTGTGGCATTTCTTCAGAGCATCGGCAAAAAGAACGAAAAACTATAAAGAAAACCTATCCCGAAGTGAGATGGCAAAATCTTACAGCAATTGTATGCGAAACTTGCGTTGAGATGTAACAGTGTGCACTGTTTTATGTATAACGTTGTGCCCTGTATAAGATGGTCCTATATTAGTATTAGAATAGTATTATTTAATTTTCTGAGTTTATTCAAGATATCACTTCTCCGGGTTAAAGTTTATCGTAAAAATTCATGAAGGGGTGTTAAACGGCGCGCTAGACTAAACAATTTCTAGTGGGTCTCTGTCTGAAGATAAGCCACGATCTAAAAATAGCACAGAGGGTAGGTTGTAAAGAATGCCCTCGGTTTTTCGGAAGAACGAGCTTTTGGAACTGGACAGTCGGTGTTGAAGTGCTAGTGACAAGAGTTTTATTCGATTTCGAACGCCCGGTGAGGGTGGCTTTTTGCCACCCCATGGGGCCGATGTGGGTGTTAATTTTTAGGGATAAGTGGGTGTTCAATTATTCAACCTAAATAAGTAATTAAATATATGTTTGGGGTATTCTATTCGTTTAGTAATAATAATAGAGAAAATTGTTTTCTAATTTTGGGGTGTGAAAGGGATGATAATAGGGATAAGTGGGTGTTCAGTTATTCAATCTAAATAGTTAAATACTTGTTCGAGTCATTTTTCTATCTTTATTAATAACAATAATTATAATAGTGTCGTTGTTTCCGATGGACAAAAACAACTGTTTTTATGTTGGTAAGTGTACTCAACAATAGAGCAAGCTTTTATGTATATATTTTTTTTTGTTTATGGGAGGGTTACTATCCCATTTATCGTTTTTGATTGTTTTTGCGTTTTTTGCAAAGAACGGACTTCCGGACTTCCCAAACTAAATGTTTATTTTATTCTTTATTACTGGTTTATTAGAAGCGTTTGATTATTTTACACTTTGATTACTATATTTGATGCATTATTTTTAATTTATCGTTTAATTATTTCCACCAGTTTGATAAATGAATAAAGCTGGTTTGTGGAACTTTGCTGACTATTATTTACCTCTTCAACCCCTTATGTAAAGTCCACGCATTTGTGAAGCCGTGGCCGTACCTGCAAATTAATAACTGTGTTTTGAGATGATGGTGAAACACGAAAACCAGTAGGGCTGAAGAAGTTCAGCATCCAGCAGTATCATAATTTTTTAAAAGTTATCCACTGTCTAAAATCCTTATGGTCTTAGCGGATTCAAAATTCAATTCGGACCTGGTGGCAGCATGGTACCATTTTATAAAAATATTTCCTAGTATGGGCGATGTAATTTTTTTTATCTTCTAGTTTGAAAATAATTGCGTTACAGAAGGTTTCTGACAATGGACCTTTCCAAGAGATATGAGGTAAGACTGAAATTAGAAAGTAAATACGCTAATATCACTCGGGATTTATTTTTTTTTCGACCGCTAGTTTATCTATAATCAGAAGAAAAGTGGTTTCGTGACGTCACGTTCATCAAAACTAAACTTGGCAACGTTGTTACAGTTGTGCACCAAATTCTCATTCAAATATAATGTGTCCTATGACAGTTGTCATTTGATACCAGATGGGTTCTTTCGCCTGTTTCACGGTGCGATCAATAAGAATAGTTTGTCTCTGTCTAACTCATTTGCCTACCCATTTGATACAAGTGAAGCAGTTCCATCAGATCTAAACTTTAACGAACACTACCTTGATTTATTTTTTGAGGTTAATGCAGTTTTGAAAATTTTGAGAGCTTTTGTTGATTGTGTTCTAAAATTTGTTATTAATTCCTGTATCTCCAGTATCTGTATCCCTGCAATAACTGAACATGTCGAAAAGGTGCTTTGTACCCGGTTGTCTGAACACCAGTGCAAATTCCAATAAACTATTATCGAATTTATCAGTTGAATGTTGATTGTCGAATGAATGAAATAAACATTAACCTCAAATCTCCATATAACTTTTCAGAATTCAGAACTGTCATTACGATTTGCTGTGTTGTCAATGCTCGTTCTTTATCAAAAGGATGATCCGTTCAGAAAATTTGAAAGTTACAAATACAATAAAAAATAGCTAATATGTGGATTTTTATCTTTGAGTTGATCAAGTGACAATGTATTGATTATTTCTCAACGGCTTATATCATGCTAAAAGTTATATTTTTAAGGAGAATGGTATTGCCTGTTTCGGAACGTGGATTATGGTGGGAGGTACTTCCGATGAACGTGACGTCAGCGGCACACTTTCAAATGTGATATTTTTTTAAAATGAACGAAAAATAATGGAACTTTTTGTTGAATGGACATTTCAGACTAACAACTATCGATTTAAACGAGTTTTGTAATTTATTTTCCGTAAATGTAAAGGTCCGCTGTAATTGGTAATTCATTTATTTTAATGAAAAAATAAAAAGTAGATAGACTGAACAGTTTGGAGTCAGTAGATAGACTGAGCGGGTTCTGCGACTTTGGAAAAGTGCGTGAAACCTCCGCAATCTAGGAGGTGGAGCTTAGTTCGCTATAAAAAAATGTGGGTGGTTGTTTTGAGGAGTTTTAAATGAAACGCTTGAATCCGATAACAATCATAATAATAATAATATTTTTTACTCTAGTATTTTTTTTTTCCATTGATTTTTTTTAATTCAGTAGAAGGAAGATAGAGTTATCAACGTTAAGGAATCAGGAATAATTTTATTAAATTTAGAATTTCAGGCGCCAGTGGATACAATTAGGAAAATTTGGTATGAACTTTAAATTTCAGGAACCAGTGGAGACAAATATTTAGGGGATGGGGAAATGTTTACTTTTTGTCATAGGTCTTGGATTGGTGCAAGAGAAACTTGATTTCTTCACTTCTATATTAAATACGGCGAATTTTGAGACAGAATACTGATATGAAATTATCGGATTTTTGTGGTTTTGTTGATAGGGGATATTGTAGTTGAAAAATTTGAGGAATACACTCGTCGGCCCTGGGAAGGTTGTGGCTTGTCACTAAAGGTTGATGGAGCAGCAGGAGTATGGCTGGAAGTAGGTGAATGGTGAAATTGGCCCTTACAAATGAAAGCAGTTAGAGTAAAAGGTGAATCGACGGTGGAGAACTGCAGAGATGATGGAAGTTCCAGTAGTTGTTGTATTCGTCGGAGTATGTGCCCGGAATGCAGTTGGTTTTTGTCGAATGCGCAGGGCGCAAATCGTATTCTTTTTGTTATAGGGACATGTCCAATAATGGATCAAAATGGAAGGCTCGATGCAAGAAGGGCCGTTGTCTACTTAAAGGTATATGATGATGTTTTGAATATAGGTCTAATGGTAGACACTGAGCAAAGAATTTGGAGGACGGTAGTTCCTACGTTGGTGGACCTGAGGGCCATGTCGACATCTTGAACTATGAAAATAATGGCGTTATTTTTGTGTGTTTTTTGCGTCTATGGTATATGCGTTTTGTGTGGTTTTGGCTTAGTAGCCAAAAAGCAGAATACTCCCACCAGAGTTCAGCACCAGTTGGTGAGCAGGTGTTTTGTTTCTTCGCATGATGATCCTTCAGAAGAATACCAAGGAATTCGTTTTTATACGAACGTGAAGGACAATGCTCCTAACAAATGTATTTTTTTTTCAGAGCTGAAAATTGTAGGAAGATTTTTTTGGCAATTTTGTATTTTTTTAAACAAAACCAATGTGGATTTTTTTTTCAGGTTTATACAATTTTAGACGAAAATGAAATAGTTCAGAACTATTTTGTATTTTTTCAAGAGAAATATTTTTCAGTTATTCTAAAGGGATGAAGCACCTTTGAGCTTCTTTTGAAATAAAAATTCTATTGGCTATTTGATGGGACCTCAGATAGGCACTAGATTGAGTATGAATGATGTTGGTAAAATGTTGTCGATTTTGAACATTATTGTTATTATTTCTACAATTTTTTTTACAACATAATTTTTGGAGATGAAGAAGAAAATATATGCATCTTCATACAAACATTTTAAAGGACCCCGCACACCTTATATGGGAAAATGGCTCTCCGTCAAATTTCTTGAATTTTTGATATGTTGTAGAATTGATCATTCCGATGAAATGTTTCAACGGGCGCAACACGATCCTATGACTAGTTTTCGAGATACAGGGTGTTGAATATGAGAAACATTCACTTTTCATCACTCTGTATCTCCCAAGTTATGATTTAGTTCGGATTTATCTTTTGTGGGATCATCATCGCATCCGTGTATGATGAATTTATGAGAAATTCATTTCCAAATCTTTTCGTAGTACAGGGCGATTTCACTTGAAAACAATGCTATTTTGAGACTTTCATAATTTAGTTGTTTTATAAAGAGAAAATGCGAGAAAAGGTAGAATTATCACATAATATTATAAATTCATTTCATCTAGCATCACAGTTGATACAATTCATACAAGGTGATTCACAAATATGGAAACAAAACGAATTTTGGTTTTTGGGACACCTTGTAGTAATAAACCAACCTAAAATGACAAAATTCACTTGAAGAATGTTAAATGATATGTTTCATCGTATACAGAGTCGAATGATATCAATTTAAAAAATTAGTTATACTTTAATAAATAAAAACCTTGATTTTTTAAATCACCCTATATCTCATAAGGGAGTCCGAAAAGATAGCGATATTTTTTCACGGGAGAACTCGAAATACTTTCATTCATATCGTACAAAATTTTCAGCGGAATCCCATGACGGGTTTTTCATATACAAGGCGAACAATTTCTGAAAAAGTCCATATATTTCACTATTTTACGCTAATAAATGACCACTCTACCTATCCATTGAAGTCTCCTGATGTGATTGAGAAGATACTTATTTGACATTTATTCAAAACGTAAAAGTAAGGAATTCAGTGAAGTGAAATCAACATCATTTCAACTCATAACAACTTGTACGGCCTTGCCAGATGGCACACATAATATGTATCCCATGGCTATTGGGAATTCAAGATAAGGGATACTCCCTCTGGTGTCGCGTTTTGAATCTATACTTACGTGAAAATGAGGTTGAAACTATGATTTTGACATTTTGAGCTTTTCTACAACAATAGCACAAAGGACAACGAGGTTATGTTTTTTCGACATAAATACGCGAAAGAGGTTCCATTTTTTGCCACTTTGGCGCTGGCATCTAATTTTGAATTCCCAATAATAAAGACAGGCATACATTATGCGATTTCCGTGCAATGCAAGTGCCATGCAAGTCCAAACTACATTAACGCGCTTGCGCGCGTGTAATTTCCATGCAAGTTTTGAAAATAGCATCTGCTCTATTTTTAATGCAAGTTTTATGCAATTCTAGTAATTTTTCTAGTGGTAACAGCGTCACCAACGTGAACTTCAAAAACAGTATTATTATCTTCTAGCTATTTTCATTGTGTTGTGACTGATATGTTGAGCAGAGTGTATCTCTATTGATTACGTGTAACCAGGCATCTTAATTACGTGATTTTGGTCATCATCTGGAAAAAGGGACGAAACAAGACATGTTCATTAATTTCAGTGATGTCAAAATGTCAAAACAAATCAGAATTGCACTGAAACAGCATAATGTAATGTGCGCGGCAAGAGATATGCAATAGCTATGCAAGAATTTCTTGCATAGCACCAAACTTGCATTGCATGGAAATTGCATAATGTATGCCTGTCTTAAAGATGCCCGTCATGGATAATGCAGGAGGTTCAAGATGTCTGCTAAATAGTTTGAATGTAACGATATAAGGAACATTTCAAGTGGATAAATCTCAGGCACATGTCATTATGGAGGTATATCGTAAGATACTAGTGTTATCAGTTGATACCTTAGTAATAAGTAATCTGAAACAGCTGTTTAATTTAATGAGTTCTATAAACAGTGAATATATATATATATATATATATATATATATATATATATATATATATATATATATATATAACAGGAAGTAACTTGTGACATCTACAGTCACTAGTTGAAACTTAATTTGGCACGAACCATGGAATCGAGAGCAACCATAAAGCTGTCCTGATGAGTGGGAAACCACGAAACAGCTGTCGACAGATGATGGTGGCTCTCGGAATCAAAACATAAATCACTCTATTTACTTCTATATATATATATATATATATATGTATATATATATATATATATATATATATATAATCTATACATAAATTGATAGAAGTTCAACGGGATGTGATATATCTTTCGGATATTGGGTTGGCACGAGCATGTGCATGACAATACAACAAGGAAAATACATGATGGATAACTGAATTTTTCCCTAATCAAAAAACATTATCAAATACGAATTAGAAGGAGATTCTTACCAATAACCAATAAAATTAAACTATTTCTGGACCGATATCCATGTCCTCTGGAAGCATTCTATTTGCAGCATCTCCTATGGAATCTAAAAGACGATTGGATGGAAAATGTATGTTTTCTTGATATCTAGCGTACCCCAAAAACCATATCACGCTAGCAACATGCGCACAAGTTCCTAAAGTCCTAGCACCGGACTTACAAGTACAATAATACCCCGTAATGGGGAGAGCAGGATCTTCTAGATTTTCGTCACCTCTTTCAGTGAAAACAACCCAAAGCATGTGTTTAGCAGCATTCCTGAACCGAGAAAATATTCTGAATCTTAGGAAATTGGGTTCCCCATGTAACTCATCGACTTCTAAAATGTTGTCTACTTCACCATCTCTACGAGTTGTATCTTGGATATATGACGCAGCCAAGTGTAAATGATATGTTCCAGTAAGTAATTTTAAATATTCAATATCAAGGCGAGGAAACGATTGTATATGATATTGATTTAAACGAATCCATCGACCATTCCTAGTTCGGAGGTTTTCAGCTTCAACTCGTGCCTGAACAATGTTGACATCATCGGAATCAACCAACATTTGTGTGGCCGTATCCAACGTTCCAGGCATATTTATCAATGGATGGAATTTATTTATAAGAGCGCCAGCAATCAGGTAATAGTCATGTAGCTTCGCAGCATGTATTGCTGTTATGGGTTGACGAAAAAATTTGAAAATTGACTTAAAATGTCCATTTCTAGCTTCAACAATCCATCTAGTAGTGGTTATTAAACGTGCCTGATTGGCTTCATTTGTCGTTAATTGCCTTTGATTCGGCGGTAGAAATGGTGGCATATAGTAATGCAAGCCAAGTTCTTGTAGACTATTGATTGAATCTCTGTAGCCTCTATCGACTATCACAATATCTCCTTCTTGAAACCATGTTTACATTCCATTCAAATCAACTTGTAATTCGTGATTTAGAACACTTGCATCGTTATTCCTAGCATCTGCGAAGTACGGCCCGTTGATTGCTAAGATATATCCATCGGGGGCAACTATGATCTCTGGTTTGACCAAGTGTTCATTCTTGTGGAAACAGTATGATTGCCTCAATACCCGGAAGTTACTGCTCTTTTCTATTTTATTGTAGGTACAATCTATATAAACTATTGCTTTGGGAATATCTGGTGTGGGATTGTACAGTTGATTCGTATAAGGGGATACATGACTGTTAATATAATTTTCTCTTGTTATTGAATTAAATCCAATATTGTTCGGTACGAACCTTTGTAAAAGAGATAATCTCACATTAGAAATAATGAAGCTTGCTGTTTGTCGAGAAGGATAACTGAACAATATTTTCAAAAACTCATCCGAAACTCCATGTTTCATTTTGATAAAAAATGTCAGCAAATGTTTTCTTTCGACATTTCTTCTCTTGCCACCTTGTTCAACAATATCACAAAATTCTAGTAATTGTCGAAAATGATTTTTTGAGATTGATGTCAGATACTTAAATTCGTCTTCAGTGAAACAATTGATATCTTCCCAGTTACGGAGTGGCCTGTTTCTATTAGCAAATGTCCTCATTCTTTGAAGAAAATGTTGAAGATTGGAAATTATGTATGGTTTATTCACAAAATTCAAACCTCCATGCAAGTAATTTGGAAGGAAACCTTGATGATCAAGATGGTGACCACAAATTCTCAAGAAATCTGGGACATAGATATCAGAAGCAACAAAAATATCCACTCTACATTCTAAAGAAAGTCTTTGAATATTTTGACGAGCATTACAAATAATGCACGCACGACTTGATACGCGGGACAACACATTGAGACGAAGGCAATTCGGGTTATTTTCCATAGCAATAATGTCATTCATTACTGTGTTATTACAATTGAAACATATTTTTGTATCATCCTGAATATCAATAGGTGGATTTCCCGCAGTTTGTCTTCGATATGTTGCAATTTGCAAAACATCAATATTATCTCCTATATTCAAACGCATTGAGAGTCTAGGAATAACATTTCGGTCACAAACATAATAACTCACTCTATTTGCGAAGGCCATATTGTTCAGCAAAGTTCAACAAACACTGAAAATCACATAAACTTGAACAGTAAAAAAGAAACTTCAATTAGTCCAATAACCCAAAAAGAGTTCTCGGGCTTTATGACAACAAGAAAACGACTATTGACATAAGAATTTTGTTGATTTTATCCTCTTTGAATTGTTCTCCATGCCTACTACGAAATAAGAGGAATATATTAATAAGTAGGTATTCGAAGATGATTCAGATGATGTTTCAAATACAAGAAAAAGAAAGAGAAACGTTCTCTGAAAGGGGGTATATACTATATACAAACATATATACGATTCGAAGATACAAGAACATAATTGAAACATAAAACGTTAATTTGGTGTAGAAATATGCCGAGAATTTGATTTAATATATATATATCTATATAAGCCGATAGAAATAATTACATACAAATTATGATTTTTTTCTGATTTATCCTATGTGGTATTTTCGTTATGTGACAAATTCATGAGATATTCATGTCCAAATCTTTTTGTAGTACAGGGCGATTTCCTTTGATAATAATGCTATTTTGAGACTTTCACTATTTTATTGTTTTATAGAGTCAAAATTCGAAAAAACGAACTTCTGCGGATGTAATAAGTATAATATAACTTCTGAGAAACACTAAGCATGAAAAAATTACTTTTCCATTGAATCGCCTACTAGACGATGCTTGTGCAGATAATAATTCGAGTTATGGCTTTTTTTCGAGGGATGCGGTACGCTATTGTACGGTATAATAACTGATCACTATTTTATTGAAATATTTTTATTTCGAGTAAAAGCGGCCGGACGAGGAAGAACTACAGCAAACCCGCCAAAAACTGGACTGAAAATATAGCAATGGGAAAATGTACAGATCGTAGCTTTTTTCATACATTTTTCGCCTTGTATATGAAAAACCTGTCATGGGATTCCGCTGAAAATTTTGTACAATATGGATGAAAGTATTTCGAGTTCTCCCATGAAAAAATATTGAATTCTTTTCGGACTCGCTTATGAGATATAGGGTGATTTAAAAAATCAAGGTTTTTATTTATTAAAGTATAACTAATTTTTTAAATTGATATCATTCGACTCTGTATACGATGGAACATATCATTTAACATTCTTCAAGTAAATTTTGTCATTTTAGGTTGGTTTATTACTACAAGGTGTCCCAAAAACCAAAATTCGTTTTGTTTCCATATTTGTGAATCACCTTGTATGAATTGTATCAACTGTGATGCTAGATGAAATGAATTTATAATATTATGTGATAATTCTACCTTTTCTCGCATTTTCTCTTTATAAAACAACTAAATTATGAAAGTCTCAAAATAGCATTGTTTTCAAGTGAAATCGCCCTGTACTACGAAAAGATTTGGAAATGAATTTCTCATAAATTCATCATACACGGATGCGATGATGATCCCACAAAAGATAAATCCGAACTAAATCGTAACTTGGGAGATACAGAGTGATGAAAAGTGAATGTTTCTCATATTCAACACCCTGTATCTCGAAAACTAGTCATAGGATCGTGTTGCGCCCGTTGAAACATTTCATCGGAATGATCAATTCTACAACATATCAAAAATTCAAGAAATTTGACGGAGAGCCATTTTCCCATATAAGGTGTGCGGGGTCCTTTTGTTTTTCACTTTTTATGGTGAACATCATTACATGAGTTCCTGTTTTTAACTCCACTGAATTGTATATGATGTTTTTATAAAATTGCCTTGGTTCAATACAGAGCTAGAGCTATAGCTAGCTGTTCAAGGATGCGATTAAAGGTTGAATGTCTTGGACCTGTTCTTTTTGTTATTTTCAAATGTCAAATTTTGTTTTTATGAAAATGTGTTAGATATGGTTTACAAATTGGAATTTTATCAGTTATATGGCATTGAATTTTTTGGTTCACACGGACTATGAGTGATATTGAACTAAAATGGACTGAGTTTAATTTTATGTAGTGCGTGACCGGGAAAACATTTTAAAGACATTATCCCAAATGGACTTGATATTTGAAGGGGCAGCAACGGAGATTGTGAATGTTATTGGAGTGAAGCTCTGAGTAGATAAATGACATGTCCGATTGAGTAACTTATCTCATAAACCTTGTTGACAGAAGTGAATGGACTTATCAGAAGTAGCGGAGAAGTTCGCTCAGTTAACGACAGTTGTAGCTGAAGCATATTGTAGAAGGTGTCAGCTGATAGTAAACGCCGATGGGTCCTTATATGAGCTAGAGTTATGGAGCTCAGAGGACGGAAGTCAGAAAAGTGGCAAATGATGTGAAGAGGTTCACAATATTAAAAGTGAACCCAGTATACTTACCGAAATATTGAGGATGAGTTATGGTATGCAGAGGCGAGTTTATGGCGCCCTGTATGTATATACCAGCTGCAGTGGTCAACCCGTAGCCAAGAAGAATGATTTTGATAATGAACCAGTATGTCACTCTGTTTGTAAGGCAAATGAGAGGTTGCTCTTTTTCCAATGGTGGACAACGCCGAGTTAATCGGAGCTTGAAAAAACTGATAAGTTTTGGTCACTCCACTTCATTCACCAGCGACAGCGACGCCAGTGAAATAGACCAGAGTTCGTCGAAATTCGGGATTGAAAGTTATTGGAGTCAATTTCTTAAACCGAAATGAACGTGACCGCTGATAATGGTGTATGTTAGAGTTTAGGTTGTACCATAGAAATAAGATTTAGTAATAGCATACGAACCTCCAGAAACGGAAAAAGGACTAGGACCGGACTTTATTTTGTGTAAGATACAATTTTTTGTTTTGTTTGGATTCAACTCGACTTGTTTTTTTTATGCCAGTCCTGATCTTTATTGGGAGAAAGTTAAGGCAAGATAAAGAGGAGAGTATTGTAACAGTGTGCACTGTTTTATGCATAACGTTGTGCCCTGTATAAGATGGTCCTATATTAGTATTAGAATAGTATTATTTAATTTTCTGAGTTTATTCAAGATATCACTTCTCCGGGTTAAAGTTTATCGTAAAAATTCATGAAGGGGTGTTAAACGGCGCGCTAGACTAAACAATTTCTAGTGGGTCTCTGTTTGAAGATAAGCCACGATCTAAAAATAGCACAGAGGGTAGGTTATGAAGAATGCGCTCGGTTTTTCGGAAGAACGAGCTTTTGGAGTCGGTGTTGAAGTGCTAGTGACAAGAGTTGGTTCGATTTCGAACGCCCGGTGAGGGTGGCTTTTTGCCACCCCCGATAATAGGGCCGATGTGGGTGTTAATTTTTAGGGATAAGTGGGTGTTCAATTATTCAACTAAAATAAGTAATTAAATATATGTTTGAGGTATTCTATTCGTTTAATAATAATAATAGAGAAAATTGTTTCCTAATTTTGGGGTGTGAAAGGGATGATATTTAAATAGGGATAAGTGGGTGTTCAGTTATTCAATCTAAATAGTTAAATACTTGTTCGAGTCATTTTTCTATCTTTATTAATAACAATTATTATAACAGTGTCTTTGTATCCTATGGACAAAAACAACTGTTTTTATGTTGGTGAGTGTACTCAACAATAGAGCAAGCTTTTATGTATATATTTTTTTTGTTTATGGGAGGGTGACTATCCCATTCATCGTTTTTGATTGTTTTTGCATTTTTTGTAAAGAACGGACTTCCAGACTTCCCAAACTAAATGTTTATTTTATTATTTATTACTGGTTTATTAGAAGCGTTTGATTATTTTACACTTTGATTACTATATTTGATGCATTATTTTTAATTTATCGTTTAATTATTTCCACCAGTTTGATTAATGAATAAAGCTGGTTTGTGGAACTTTGCTGACTATAATTTACCTCTTCAACCCCTTATGTAAAGTCCATGCATTTGTGAAGCCGTGGCCGTACCTGCAAATTAATAACTGTCCTTTGAGATGATGGTGAAACACGAAAACCAGTAGGGCTGAAAAAGTTCAGCATCCAGCAGTATCATAATTTTTTAAAAGTTATCCACTGTCTAAAATTCGTATGGTCTTAGCGGATTCAAAACTCAATTCGGACCTGGTGGCAGCATGCTACCATTTTATAAAAATATTTCCTAGTGTAGGCGACTCAGGAGTGGTTGGTTGCTTTGGTGAAGTTTGGAACCGAACCAAAGAAATCGTCGCCTACCACACTAGCGATTTATTACAGAGAATCATGATGGTTTAATTAGATTCAAGGAAATTTTTAAGGCTATCTTCGAAACTCTTGAAGAACTAAGTGAAGAAAGGAAATTTTGATACTTCATCAAGAGCGACTTCCTTTTAAATGTCTATGATTACTAGTGAATTTGTAGTGAGTCTGAGTTGCTTGACCATGTTGTTTTCATTTATACTTCCACTTTGTAAAATACTCCAGTCGCCTCTCTGATTTTTGGTGGCCGCTTTGCAACATGTTGATTTGATCATAAGTAATATCAATGATATTCGAAAAAATGTCAAATCAAAATTCGCCAACATTTATAAGAGTATTCTAGGTTTGCTCAAATCTATAAATGAAGAAATAAAAATTCCACTAAGAGTGTCGCGACAGTGTCACAGGGCAAACTATGGAACCGAAGACCCAGAAGAGTACTTTAGAATATGTAGATGATTTCATTGATCAACTCCACTCAAGATTCCAGAAGCATAAATCTACTCTATCATCTTTTTATATTTTGATTCCATCAGTTTGTTGTAAAAAACAGTCGAGTGTCGAAGAAGACGATTTCGTACTGTATAAAAAGTTTTTGGAATGGGACTGATTGAAAGGAGAATTAGACCTATGGAAAATGATATGGCTAAAAGAACCTGTTTCTCGACAACATGTATACTTCTGAGAGATAATTTTTCTCGCTGAGTGTTTTGTATTTTATGGAAAATCTTAATTTTTCCGCCGTTATGAACAATTTTAATCCTAGAAGGGGGTTCTTGAGGCTGCCAGGAACCCTGACATGACAACAAGTTGCCGAAAAACGTGCCAGTAGTTTTAAAGCCAAAAGTTGTGTGGTGGCATGACTGCACCCTTATTCCAAGTCCTCTATTACAAAAGTAATAATAGGCGATATATTGCACGTGGCGTAATAGTATATTACGTAACAAGAGTTGTAAGTAATCCATTACGAACGAAACGAAAAAGTTTATGCACGAAGCCGCGCATGCTTGTGTCGATAATCCATAAATTTTTGATAGGTAATTTCGTACCTTTCTTTGGATTTTAGCGGTAACAAATTATGTGTGGCAGCTTGAGCTTTTTCTAAAATCTTCGGTGGAGTGCTCATAATTTCATCACTCTCACTACTATCAGACATATTCGTAGATAAAGTTGAGAAAATGTTCAGATACAATTATATTTTGTTCAAGAAACTGACAATATAAATGACATGACATTTATTTTCATAACATGCTACTTAAGAAAACGTGTCCTATTTTTAAAAGAAATTGAATAACTTGATGTCTTCATTTAGGGGCATCACTCTTTCAATCCTAAATATATCTCGCTAATGCTAAAAGTTTTTATGTTTTTTAATTCACTTAATTTGTGTAAATAGACCAAATAAAGTCTTACGTAAATAAAAATTTGATTGTAATTTAATTAAACCAAGAAGTTTAGGTTTTATTCTCAAAACGCACGTTATGTTATGAGATCTCATTACGTGCATGTTATTGTTATATGTCATTTACAAGGAATGTTGACAGTGCGATTTTTGACGTTTACAGACATGGGCGTAGAAAAACAATCTAAATCTTTTGAGACACCTAAAGAATAGAAAAATTTTGAAAATAACCGGTCAACCAATAGAATGAATAAACCGGATAAGAACCAAATTTAATTTCATCACTGACTGATCTCTGCCTTGAATAAAGACACTTTATTATTATCTTTATATATAATTACCTTTTTCAGAAGGTCCGATATCATAGAATTGATCTGGGCTTCACTGTAAAATTCGTTGTGATATTTAAACTGGAAGTAGGAGTAAATTCTTCCTCTGAGACTTGCACTTAATCCTTTGTATTTCATATATTCCTTGAACTGACGAAGTAAATTTTCGTTTGTATCCCTTGCTCTTGAAAATTTGTTCCAGACTTGTAATACTTGTGCTTAAATTTACATGGTACAGTATTAGGACTCAAAATTACTTGTTAGAAAACAATCTGATCTCAAATGCGATTTCTAACACACATTATGTTATAAAATATACGATTTTGCCGCTTCTCCAAAAACTAGGGACACTTTTCCCAGTTAACACAAACCTCTAGGCGGTGTCGCGTTCTTGATTGTGTTGACGAAATTAGTGACAAATATATGCAGTGCTGTTACTACTAGGTGATGACAAATATTATGAATTGTTTATAATTTTCTTTTTGTTGCTGTCGGTTTGGGGTACAAAATGTGTAGAAAATTGCAGAGCACAAATAATATGAATTTTGGTTTCATTGCTGAATCGGAAAGTTACTTTCCTTGGCAATCTTGGCAGCACAATTTTATGTCTCTGAGTCGGTAAAGTGTCTGATCAACAAGTTGAAAAACGTGAAACATAGAGATAGAGATATAGCTCATAGCGATAGCTCATTGGATTCGGAATGACCACTAGAAAAATGGATTTTAAGGATTTTTTCTACGACCATTAAGCAAAATGAACATTTCAATTGCGTCTTCGATTAAGAAACCTACCACGTTGTAACACCGATTTTCATTTCCCACGGGCTAGCTGTATCGAAATATTTCATTTCCTACGACTTTCATGAACTACTGGACTGTCATTGTAGGTAGGTATTAACGAATTTTATGAACATAAATAATATCGAATCAAGTTTGTTTACGTCTGTCTAATAATTTGACTTTTCACATCAGTAGATAATTACAAAATTCGATTGAAAAATTTTTTTTATTAAAAATGACTAGCGATAGTGAGAATGATTTAACAATCAAATTAATAAATTTATATCAAAAGTCCTGATAATGCCTATCTTCTGACAAAGGTATGATTTTCTTTTCATAAAACCAGAATAATTTTAATTAAAAGACTGATTACAATCGGATTCTATATTTTTGAATAGTTGACAGATACTTTCTATATAGCAGTTAATTTGAACAAATTATTATGTGCTCTAGCAACGACGAGTGTTGATTCAGATGACAAATTGACTTTGGATGGTGGGAGCGAGGGTTTAAATCCAAATTTTTTTCGAATGGTGTTTGAGTTTTCTGCATAAAGTTTTTTTTATTTCCAAGTTGTCAAAATTTGAAAATGGTGAATGTTATTTGTAGGTACGTGTACAAAAAGAAAAAATAGACGTTTTTATTCAACGGGTGAAGAAAGAAAAAAATATCTAAGCCATGTAAAAATGACGGCAGGAGAGTTTATGATAAAAAGGATTATTAAAAATATTACAGATTTTTTAATGATTCAGATGGTCGTAGAAAAAGTATAGTGTACAATGAGCATGTAATGACCCATTTCCCACTCGTAGGTATATGAAATTTTGTAGTACTCGCTATACTCGTGTATACCTACTCGTGGGAAATATACTATTAACGCAGAACATAGCTCTCCGCGAGGCCTTTACAGCACGGGCGCACCACTGCAAAAGACAGTATATCACAGAAAATTATTTTTCTATAGAATAAAATGTTACTTTGAAATTTTGAATGAATTATGGTATCATGTGGACACTTGAAATAATAAATACCCATTGGAAAAAAATGTGTCTATTATTCAAAAAGTTATTAACAATTTTTTTCCAGTCTCCGTTTTCATAAGTAACGACGTAAAAGTTTAAATAATTGACATATAAATCGTTGGCTTCCTGGAGCCCTTCTAATATACCTACTTAACAAGATCACACAAAGTTTATAAACGTTTATTATTTTGTTTATTATAATTTTTTTATAACTAAAAAAAAATTAATATCAAAAAAATGTTAAATAACTATTATTTTGACGAATGTTTTATTACTGCTGTTTTTACATCTAACAATGGTTACAATTTTTTGCCGTCATTTGTTTAAAAATTAGTTATAAACAAATAAACAAAAATAATTTTTATGATTTTTTTTCATTTTTTTAATGCAGTCTTGAAAATAATGATTTAGAAACTTATATTTTTTCTTAAATACATTTTTTGATTATCGTTTTTTTATATTTCGATTGTTTAAATAATTAGTTAGGAATAGGTTAACAGGTTAAAAAAATTCTTCATAAATAATTTTATTGTGTATTAACTCAACAATTTTTATAAACAAATTCTGATAAAGGTTTAATTTTTTCTGTGAAACTAAAAAAATTACAAAAACAGTCATATATAAATTAAAAATAATATAGTGTTATAAAAAAAACACAAAGAAATATTTTATCTACTTTGTTATACAGTGTGCCCCACTTTGAGCAGCCACGCCCTCATTTTTCATTGAGAATAAAATAATTTGAAATTTTCTATCAGTAGTTAATTCAAGAGTGTTTGTTAACATCACCCAAGAATTTCCAAAAACTCACATTATCCTTTCAATGACAGGAACGGTACGTAGATGTGAATCGTGCATCAAGAAGAAACCCACGATCAACGTTCATATGAGGGATCAATTTATACGAGGTGTTCGTTGTAGCCGAGTGGTTAAAAAATTGTTGTTGTCGTAAGGGGACGACAGCTGGTTAACGGAAAAATCAATTTTAACAATTTTTTTTAATATAACATGAGAAAAACTCGAACAACAGAGCAAAACGATTTCATTCGGAGAAACTCAACAGCTTTAATAATAATAATGATAATAAAATTTATTGTTCCAATTTGGACATTGAAATGGTCAGTATCTATTAAAAACAATTTGAGTAAATTAAGTAAAATATTTTTCAATATCAAACAACAAACATAGCACAAACGTTATTTACATTAACATGTTAAAAGTTAGATGTAACTAAGGTCGACCCTATGGAATATCATGTACGATGACCTACTGCGGATAGAACTACCGAGAGGGACTACGCTGATTGGCTTTAATGATGACGTGATGTTGGTAGTTCTCCAACGGGTATCAAATTGGACGGAAAGAAGGCAACTTGAATTAGCTCCGCATAAAACTGAGGCTGCGCTCCTCACCACAAAGAGGAAAATAGGCCCGATAGAGTTCAACATCCAAGGTCAAGTGGTTGAACTGTGCAAAGCTGTGAAATATCTCGGGGTGTGGCTTGATACCAAGCTCACTTTCGCTGAACAAAACTATAGAGAAAGCTGAGAAGACAGTAACGGCTCTCTGTTGCATCATGCCAAACATGAGAGGACCTAGGGCCTCAAAGAGGCACATGCTCGCCAGCGTGGTTCACTCCCAGTTGCTATATGCTGCTCCTGTATGGCACACAGTTACAGGAAACAAGAAGCTGATTCAACGACTGAATAGAGTTCAGAGGCAGATGAACATTCGGGTCTGTTGTGCATACAGAACCGTTTCGTCCGAGGGCGTGGGTGTTCTTGCTGGAATTCCTCCAGTAGAGCTCCTGATTCAAGAAAGATTAGAAAAATACAACGTAGTACCGAGAGCGACAGCAAAAATCAACCTCATGACCCAATAGCAGGAGAAGTGGAACCAAGGAAAGTATGGGCGCTGGACATGGAGCCCTACGGAGAAGTTGATTATTTTCTCACCCAAGCACTATCTGGTCATGGGTGTTTCAGAAAATATATTTTTGAACGAAGAAGAGTAGAAACGAACGAATGTAACTACTGCCCAGGAACCGAGGATGATGTGGCTCATACCCTATTCATGTGTTCCAGATGGGGAGAAACGCGAGAGCAGTACGAAAGAACGACCAACACGACATTTAATGCCTTCAATATGATGGAAAGTCTCATAAAATCTGGAGAAACCTGGAAACAAGCCTACACTGTTATAAGATACGTGATAAAAACTAAGGAAAGAGAAAGCAGAAGTCAGTGATTGACAGACAGCCTTCACGCTGAAGTAATGCGAGATCGGATGCCAACGTGAAGAGCTAAGATGAACGAAGGGGAAGTTTTTTAGTCGGTAGGCGGCCGTAAGAACCGAATCCGACACCAGCCGATAGAACACCAGGCTGGTGCGTCATTGGAAGATGTTTTACCCCTTCAGCAGAAAAACAAAAAAAATAGAAGATGTAACTAAGGTACTCTTCAACAGAGTAGAAGCAATGTTCAAGTAAATATTCCTTAAAATAAATTCATACCCTTAATTGATTGGAGGTTGACAGGTAAGGAATTGAAATTTTTTATTCCCCTATACTCTGCCCCACTTTCAAATAGGGCTGTACTGTGTGCTGGAATTCTCAGACTGTCGGAATAACATAGCACTCTATCACTATTAGTACGCCAATTTACATTTGTCATGAATAGATTTGGGTTACTTTTAACAAAAATAAGTAGCCTATATATGTAAAGAGAGGGAAGTGATAGTACATCGAGATTTTTGAAAAGTGGTCTGCACGGTTCTAAAAAGTGTGTTTTCAGTATACACCGTATACACGCTTTTGTACCAAGAAAACTCTATCAACCAATTGTGATCCTTCCCAAAAAATCAATCCATAGGTTAAGATTGATTGAGCATGAGCAAAGTAGTAGGTTTTCAAAACATCAAAGTCCACGGAATCGTTTAGTTTACGTATGGCATAACACATTTTATTCAGTTTCTTCACAGTTTGGGAGATATAATTACCAAATGACAGGTTACAATCAATTTCCACACCAAGGAACTTAGTATCAGAATGTACAGGAACTGATTTATTATTGAGTTTTATTGAAACATTTCTGTTTGGTTTGAAGCGGTTACTAAACTGCACCGACACTGTTTTTTTTGTGTTTAGGTATAGCTTATTATTGTTACACCAGGTCAATATTTCATGTGCTCGCTAACGCTCGTCCTAGAATTTGGTCTACTCGTCCAAAAAACAGTATTTTCCGGACTTGTTACGTAAATTACTATTTCTGATGACTCTCCTGGTAAAAAACCAAATTGACACGAGCTGAGAATGTTGTGTTCTTTCAAGAAATCAAGCAGTCTTGCATAAATCAGTCTTTCCAAGACCTTTGAAAATGCTGGTAACATCGATATAGATCTATAGTTTGAGAAGTCACTTTTTAGACCATTTTTATAGACTGGCGTAATGTCAGCATTTTTCAGGTCATCTGGGAAGATACCTGTTGAGAAACATATATTAGCTTTGGCTATCGAATCATCAAAATTTGAAAATAGGAACATGCAACAACCCCAAACTGTAAATAAGATATCAAGAACATATAAAAATAATTTCACGATCAATCATCATTTATCATACAAAGAGCTAAAAATTACATATTCAATCAATTTGTTTCAAGAAACGTTCACAACCTATGCATAACACAAATTTGGTTTATGTTACAAAGGAACGTGATAGTTATGAAATCAGTTAATTGATTCAATCAGGAGCATCATCTCATAAATTCTTTATCCGCATCATTTTTCGCTTGTTCAGAAAAGTTGTGTAATATTTCTGAGGCCGGACCTGACGCCTCATCGACGTGGCTCACGTCGCGATCGCTTTCTCACGCCGGCCGACGAGAAACCACTCGAACCAACCAGTCGAAATGCAGGCGAACGTTTTAGATACTTACTAGAAATCTCCAGAGCGTTCGTCGAAATGGACTGTAGATATAAAAAGCTTCACGCAGTGAGGAAAGGACGTCAGTGAACCAGATAGACAGTTTTAGTTTCAAATAAAATAGTGAGTTATAAATGTTACATGAATTAACTAGTTTGTATGTGAAATAAATGAATTAAAAACGTTTAGACTTTAGATATTCTACAGTTCTTTCTACAAATCTGTCCAAATACAAAATTGCAACCTACAACTATAAAACTCAAAACATACACTGGAGAAAGGTTTGAACCGCCGCTGGCTGAGCGTAAGTGATGATAAAATCAATTATGAAAATGAAAATAGTGTCGGGAGATTCTACGTAAGTAATTTGGTATTTGTAACGATCCGGAGCCGGACCTGTCCGGCTTGACCTCATCAGCCCGTGGTATGAGTGATTCATCGCTCTTGATCCTTCCACCAGAGGAGAGCTGCCGAACAGTGAGAGAATCATAGCGTAATAATGATGTAACCACTCACGTCTGTCGAAATGCCCAGAACCACTATAACTGAGTAGACTTGCGCAGAATCCAGAAGAAAACGGAATCCACAAAGATATAAATGGAGAGCCGCTACAAAAGAGGGCAGATACAGTTCCAGTTCAACACAGACAGTCTGATTTTAAGTAAAGGAATGCTATAATATGAATTATTCAGTAAATACGAACTAGTAGTTATATTTTATTAGTGAAAATAAATTAGATTAAAACCGTTAAGACTTTTTTATTACAAGTGGGGTCAGAAGTGGAATTTTCAGAATAAATAGTGCGTAGTAGACAGTCTCCTTATTGTGAAAAAATACTAACAGGGCTCTTTTGCGTAAAATAGACTGGTGGCCGGTAAAACAAGTGTTTGCGGGGTAAATAGTTTTCGAATATCGAAACAAATAAACTGATAAACTTTCCGTGTAAAACTGATACGGTGTGTCCTACTTTGAGCAGCCACACCCTCATATTTTTTGAGAATAAAATAATTTGATTTTTTTTATATCACGGTACTCAGGAATACCTACCTTTATGTTGATGAAATATTCATATATCCATTCTCCACGGCTAACTGACCAATTGAAAAGTGAAAAAGTGGAAAAAACATATTAGGGATTTTTTCATCACAAAATTAACATCAAACTCTGTTTCTGAATACTCTTAAACCCCTAGATCCCAGTGATTGTCAACTGATTATACAGGGTGTCATTTGTAGCTGTCAATGTGATTATCTCTTTTTTATTATATACACTCAGGTGGATTAAAAACGGCCACCTTGAAATGTCAACAAATCTTGAATAACTTTTTTATTTTCAGTCCGAATTGGATAGTTTTTCCAATAAATGGAAGGAAATTTGTTCTAGATTAATTCTTATCAAACAGATTTCCTAAGAAATTCTGAATTATACATAGTATACGAGGAAACACAAAGTTATGTTTCTATCATCTGAGTTTAAGACACCCTGTGTTGAAATACAGCTTTTGGATGACACTTCTGTATGCAAGCTTGGTACATTCCCTATACATCGCTTCTTCATTCATTTCGATATCACGATTCGTTTCAAAGTTATGAATTATTGAATAAAGCATTGCATTTTTTCTTCATATTCGTCATATTTAATGATCACGATTGCCATAAAAACATTTGTTCCACTTTGTTTATTATTTGACAGTTGTGTTATTATCATAACGTCAGTTTGAGAACACTTTTATTTGTTCTATAAATGGTTTTGAGTGAAGAAAACTTTGCTAAGGCCTTAGAGGATTGGAATAACATGCTTCATGGTTCATGAGTATATTCGAACGCTAATTCGTGGAATGCCACGGAGAATGGAAGCTTTTGTCCAAACTAGCGGAGGCAACACCCGATATTCAAAAATTGGTTGAGTGTTGTCTTTTCAACCGTTCGCTACTTATGTTATCGTTTAGTTGGTAATTTTCCCGTATTGAAGATAAAGATCAAGCAGAGAATATGCATTGCTTAATTCAATAATTCAAAAATTTTAAACGAATCGTGATATCAAAATGAATGAAGAAGCATTGTACTGGGAATGAATCAAGCTTGCATACAGAATGGTTTTGAGTGTCATACAAAACCTCTGTTTCACCTCAGGGTGTCTTAAACTTAGTTGATGGAAACATAACTTTGTTTTCCCTCGTATAATGTGTATAATTTGGATCTCATTAGGAAATCTGTTTGATGTGAATTATTCTGAAAAATAACCAAATAATACTTTTCCATGGCAAACTGTGACCACTTGAAAAGTGAAAAATTGGGAAAAAATATATTGAGGATCTTTTATTGAAAAATGAACCCCAACTCCTGATGGTTCTGGAATGTCCCAGAACCCCAGAACTAAATGCTGAATCATTGAAATATACAGTGTGTCATATGTATCTGGCAATTTCACCAACTCTTATTCATCCATACAATGCTTGGTTGATTTTATGTCTTTTTTTTTGTCACAAAGTGCCCAAAAATGTTCCATTATTACTGTAGGAAGTAACCAATAATCACATTTTCATGGCTAATTACGACAAAATGAAAATTGAAAAATTGGGAAAAACTTATTATGGATTCTTTTATCACTGAACTAACATCAGATTCTGGATCAGAACACTCTGAAACCCCAGATCTCAATTCTTGAGAAATATAAAGGGTGTCATCTGTGTATGGCAAAAGTTCAACTCCTAAATTGACTTATTTTGAAAAACATTGCACTTATCAATTTATTCCTCTTCTGCAGCTGCAAATTCACATCAATTTATAACATTTTTATTTGCAGATGACTCGGGGATTAAGATCTAAGAGTTTCAGAGTATTCTGAACCCATTTCTGATGTTAGTTCAGTATGATTTATTTTCCCCAATTTTTCACATTTTAGCTGATCACAGTTAGCCATGGAAAAGTGATGGTTATTTACATTCTGCAGTATTAGTAGTATATTTCTGGGCTCTTAGTAACAACATAATACATTTTCGAAATTATCCCGAGCATTAAGGATGAATTAGAGTTGGTTATATTGCCAGCTACAAATGACACCCTGCATATTCAATGATTCAGCAGTTCCGCAGTTCCGGGGTTCTGGGACATTCCAAAACCAGGAGTTGAGGTTAATTTTCCAATAAAAGATCCTTCATTTATTTTTTCCAAATTTTTCACTATTCAAGTGGTCACATGGAAAAGTACTATTTGATTATTTTTCGTAGTATAAATTGAATATTTTTGTGAATTTTGTGAAAAGTGAAGAAATTTTGAAAATTAAGCAAATATTACTGATAAAATAGAGTTGATCATATTGCCAGCAACAAATGACACCCTCAATTGATTCAAGCATTGAGATCTGGGGTTTTAAGGGTACTCTGAAACAGAATTTGATGTTAATTTTGTTATGAAAAACTCCCTAATATGTTTTCCCCATTTTTTCACTTTTCAATTGGCCATAGTAGGTAGTGGATTTAAGAATGTTTCATCAACATAAAGGTGGGTATACCTGATTACTATAATTTGAAAAAAAAATCAAATTATTTTATTCTCAATGAAATATGAGGGTGTGGCTGCTCAAAGTGGGACACACTGTACATATGTCGTGCAAAGACACTGAAAGAGAAATGTTTCAAGAGATACGATGATTTACGATACAGAAAAACACAAAGTCATCTCCACAATTTAATAAAACCATCCAGTGTTATGTAATGGTAGATCGATCAAAAACCATCGATCAGTTGAGTAGTATCATAGTACTACATGTTTCGAGCCTATATAGGCTGACCATCAGCCAAACTGAAGTTCTACAATAAAGGAAGAACATTGTAACTATCAGAGTAATCTGATAGTGTAATATTACTTACATGGAGAGGAAAAGATTGTTACATGTAAATTTTCTTAATAATGGCTGACCAGAATCTGGTGGACCTGGCAATCCCAAAACTGTCCTGTGGTATTGATGAGCTGGATTGGAGAGTTATAAGAAGTATGTTGGAGGCGATATTCAGATCCATTGGCGTCAATATTTTGGTCAATATTTTCCACGACCGAACATGCGAAGACTGCAGTGGAGTGTTATTTCCATCGAACTTCACGGTGCAGATATGGGGAGTCATGCAGGTATCGTTACACTTCAAGGATGACAAATGTCTTAAAGAAGGGAGAAATGTAACGAACTGAGGCCGGACCTGTCGCCTTATTTGCGTAGAACACCGGCGAACATTGGTATATAACGGTGAGTCATCGCTTCAGTATGCTAGTCGGATTTCTAGAACGGCGAGAGCCATCTAGAATCGTGTATGGTCGAACAGCGAACGACCGATTTAAAATATCCAGACCAATCGCGAGAGAGATCTACTTGGATACAAATATAGACAGCCCAGATCAGAGATGACAGATATAGTTAGAGTTCCACATAGACGGTCTGATTTGAAATACAATAGTGTGATATGAATCAGATAAATTGTGATATGAATTAGAAGTTAGATTTTATGTGTAAAATAAATTAGTGTGAAACCGATCAGACTATATAACAATACTTACCACACAGAAAGAGATGCATAATATATCCTATGCACAGAAAGAGTGCAACCACAGTTACAATTCCTACATTCTCCGGTAACGAGTCTCCATGGCTCACAACTAATAAAACCAGTATAGCTGAGAACAACAGTGTACTTGTGCTTCTTGTACCAGTCTTCATTTCGTATATATCTACTGCGTTTGTTATAGTAGTAATAATACCAATGAAGGAAGCCATAATAATAATGTACACCATAACCGCTTTGATTCCTTTGAAAAGGTAACTGGAATAGTTCATGTACTGAAAAAAGATGAAACACGCTATAAAAAACAGTAGTTTTTAATTGAGGGCTTTTGCACAAACCCTAAGGCAATCCAACCAAACTAATATGTCACTATTATATCAAGGTTTTTCGTAAAGAACGTGGGCAATTGAAGTGTAGTGTTACTTTTCGTGGTTACTTCACAGGAAAGTTTAAACTTTTACAAAAAAAGACGCCAAAGTTGACAAAACAAGATATATTATTTTGATTGAAAAAACAGCACAGTGGAAATGTTTTACGATATAAATAATAGTTACGGACTACTATCAACATCACCCTTAGTAAAATTCAGCGGTTAGGGATTTTGCCTTTTATTCATAGTTTGAAACCGGTTATTTTTGCCTTAATTTTTAGGACTGCCTTTCGAATGAAAACTGCTCTTTCTCTCCATGATCACACTGCTATTGATTATACTTGCATAAGCATTGCATGAGTCATGGTGATCCTGAAAGTTAAATCTAGAGGCAATTCGAAAGGGATCCAGGACACACCCGCTACCATCAACGGAGCCCACACAGGAAATTTAATAATAAAATATATCAAGAATAATTTTAAAAATCAGTTCCGAATAGGTACCTACCAATTTCCATTTATATCTTGAATTTATTCGGAAATACAAAATAGCGAGGAGCATATAGTTGCCAAATTGGGAGGGTTAGCGAGCGTTTCACCAATACGGTCCTTCCACAGTGACAGTAAAATGCTTTTAGTTGTTCGAGAAAGATTCCTGCAGAAGGGCCACATCGTAATAGTCTACTGTTAAAAAAGCCTTCCAATTCATGTTTCTGATTCAGGAAACCGTTACAATTCCAGAAGACGACCTTCATAGAGGTAAGCAATGTATGCATTAACAGATCCAGGTATCGGGTTGGTTTTTAGGGAAATCACTGCTTCCAGTAGGGGATGATAGATGCTTAAGCATCGTTTGCTTGGCAGCAAGGGCTGCTGCAAGCGATCCCGGAGGATGCGTCGCTTGTGGGGGCAGCTTGGGGTTTCGGTTCCTGCCCGGGGTCTGCCTAAGTTGCTGGGTGCTCCCCTATGCTTTGGGAAGTAGGAACATTTCCCATAACTTGACGTGTGAGCTTCTCATCCGCAGTTTATGAACTTCGCTGCTTGTGTCCTCGGTCGCTTGCACTCCGGAGACAAGTACCTGCCTTCGCATTTATCGCAGACCGGAATTGCGTGGCAATCCTTCATTCATGAGCGAATTTTTGGCATCTGTCAATGAAATTAAGAGATTTGAGCCGGTTTTGGGCCTTCCCCCCCACCACTATGACGTCATCGTTGACCTTGTGGTGACCTTCAGGGATGACCTTGGTGCATAGGTACCTTTATGTAGGTCTATGACCTTGGCATGCCCTAGAGATGCCTTTGAAATTTTGTGTTTGAGCTTGATGTATATTGTTGGAAGAGGTGTTCAGGGTTTGTGTTTGACCTTGAGATGACATTGTGATGACTTGGAATTTTTTTCATACACGGACAAGTACTTTTTGTAAGTACACATCTTTTTTTTTACCTCCATGTCTTGCATGACCTGCATGTATACCTACTCAGCTACTGTGTATGATTCTCATTTGTGGAGAGCACATGAAAATCTATACCAAAGTATGGAGAAGGTACACGTCTGCACACCACGGAGATCCAGCCAGATATGTTAGCTCTGATTCCTCTCCAGTGATGTATACCCTGCGGTGGTGGTGGGGGAAGAGGTTGCGTGACGTCAGCACTATGCGCACGACGATCCTCTGATGTGTGTCAGGCACTCGATTTCGACACGATGGAGTGGGTCTGCTGACGTCACACACCCATACGCTGTGGCGATGTAGCGACTACTATTAACTTTCCGTCCTCTCTGTATTTATATGATGTTGGATGCGTTAACTGGTGGGGAGGGCTCTGTGACGTTGCATGAGTAGTCGAAGTAGATAGAATTTGTTTACCGTCTCTTCCACTCATCGAAATAATATTTAAAGGTGGTGAGAATGATTGTGAAATCAGCATTTCGTTGAGTTTTGTGCTGAAGAGACATCGAGAATAGTATTCCTGTGAATGTGGTAAATCGTTCACTCGTAGTGATAATCTCCGTCGGCATCACCTCCAAAGTTGCCAAGGTGGCCCTTCTGTGAAAAGGATTAAGTTAGATGCGGCAGCATCGACACCAATGTACACATGCAATTGTTGTAATGTGTCAATTCCTGCTTCCCAAGTTAGTTCTCATAAAAGAACTCTCCAGCACAAGAACAATGCATGTGTTCAAGTAAGTGATGGCATACAAATTACAAGGAATGCTTTCAAGTGTAGAATTGTGAGCTATCGAGTGGAAAGTCAAAATGTTTACACTTAATATATGCCGTTCTTCAGTGAGATCAGAGAGAAAGTTATTGGATTACTTGAAGAGGCAATAAAGGTTCACAAGATCTTTAAAGTGAATATGGAAGTATTTGGCAGCTATATTGTCCAAACACGGGATTTGAGTGATACCAAGTCATTCAACTCACAAAATAAAATTGTGGACCTATCTACGGATTTAGGTGTAATATTCGATGTATTCCGTGATGTCATCATTGCTCAGACTACTGAATTTGAAGAACGTGATTCGGGTATGTTTAAAGTTTCATTTCTATTTATATGAATAATAAATTATTGTTATGTTTCAGGATGAAGCTGTGAAAAAGTTGAGTTCCTCGAAGTGAACATCAACAAGTATAGTCCACTCAGCGGATGTTCGTATGTGAAGCTGCCCGAGATCATCGAGACAAGAAAAGGTGTTGTAAATATTCGTAATGAAGACCAACATTGTTTAGCATGGGCTATCACATCTGCATTGTTTCCTGTGAATGGTAGAGTGTCAGAAGTTTCCTCATACCCCCACTATTCCAATGTCTTGAATGTAACAGGTATGAATTTTCCAGTTAAACTTCAAGCTATAAAAAAGTTTGAAGGCATGAATGATATTTCAATAAATGTTTATGGGTTAGAGTCGAAACTTGATAAGGGTAAAATGAAATATGAAGTGGTTGGTCCGTTGCGTTACTCACAGAGAAGACTTATAAGACATGTCAATTTGTTACTTATAACAGATGATTCTGGCAATAGTCATTATTGTTGGATTAAAGACCTTTCTAGATTAGTTTTAAGTCAACTATCTGCGCATGAGCATAAAAAATATTTTTGTGATGGATGTTTATTGTATTTCTCTCATGAGCGATTATTGTTACGTCATCAGTTGCATGACTGTAATCACTTGAGCACTACAACACCATCAGTCAATTTCAGTATCAACAAATATGGTTAAATGTTACCGGGGAATACACTTATGTTTGAAAATTTTGAGAAACAGATGAAAGTGCCATTTTTAGTTTATGCCGACTTTGAATCAGTTCTCAAACCCATTCAAACTAGTCAACCCAACCCTAAACACTCATACTCGAATAAAACATACAAACATGAACCTTATTCATTTGCTTATTCGATAAAATGTTCGTACAATGATAAATTAACTGAATTTGTTACATATAGGGGTGAGGAAGCAGCCGAGAAATTTGTTACAAAACTTGAAGATGATTTAAGGAATATTTATCACAATCATTTGAGGTATCCAATTCCTATAGCTGCACAAACCCCCGAGGAAGAAAAAGAGTTTTATTCTGCTCAAATTTGTGGTATATGTGATAAACCATTCTCGGGTGGTGATGTGAAAGTGAGAGACCATTGCCACATCACTGGAGAAAAAAGATCACCTGCTGCACATTCCATATGTAACTTGAATTTCAAACTACCCAATTTAGTTCCGATAATTTTCCATAACCTGAGTGGGTATGATTGTCATTTGTTCAAGGAAAAATACATATCTTTCACCAAGCATCTATTCACTCACACATACACTGACAAAGATGGAAAAGTGAAAAAGAATTATTTGAAAATGAGATTTATAGACAGTTTCAATTCATGTCGAATTCTTTGCAGAACTTAGGTGCTAACTTAACATCCGATCAGTGTATTGAGATGCATAAACATTTTCCACAAATTGACAAATTCAATTTGATAAGACAGAAAGGTGTTTTTCCATATAACTTTGTGGACCATATCGACAAGTTGAATCATCTAACTCTTCTCACAAAAAATCAGTTTTATGACAATCTTAACGGAGAGCATATATCAGATAACGATTATATGAGAGCGAAACTTGTTTGGCATTTATTCGAGTGTAAGAGTTTAGGAGAATACTCGGATTTATATTTGAAGTCCGATGTGCTCCTATTATGTGACATATTTGAGAATTTTAGAGACATATGTTTTGATAAATATAAATTAGATTCGGCACAGTATTATACAGCACCCGGATTATCATGGGATGCAATGCTAAAGTATACAAATATTGAATTGGAATTATTGACAGACATTGACATGATACATTTTTTCAAGAAAGGAATACGTGGTGGAATAAGTCAGTGTAGTGGAAGGAAGCATATTGCTAATAATACATTTTTACCTGATTATAACCCCGATGAACCTCCGTCATTCGTATCATATCTAGATGCTACCAACCTATATGGTCACAGTATGCCACAACCATTACCCACCAATTATTTTTCTTGGCTAACACTCAATGAAATTATCAATTTGGATGTAATGGGTGTTGCGTCTGATAGTCCATACGGTTATGTTCTCAAAGTGGACATTCATTATCCCCAAGAATTACATGACGAACATGCTGATCTCCCTTTTCTCGTTGAAAGTTTGATACCTCCATATTCCAAATCGAAAATTCCTAAATTAATTCCAAATTTAAATGACAAAAGAAAATATATTGTATATTACAAAAACTTACAGCAGGCTGTGGCCAATGGTCTTATCGTCATGAATACACATAGAGTGATGAAATTCAAGCAGTCATGTTGGATGAAACCTTATATTGATTTGATCACTGAAATGCGCAATCGATCTAACAACAAAGCTGAAAAAGATTTCTATAAACTCATGAATAATGCAGTTTATGGGAAAACTATGGAAAACGTTGATAACAGAATAGATGTTAGACTGGTCATGCATTGGGAAAGCATCAAGAGAAAAATGGGTGCTAGCACCTAATATCACGTCCTAATTTCAAAAGCTGTTCAATTTTTTCCGAAAATTTTGTTGCCATTCAATTGGGCAAAGTTAATGTATTATACGATAAACCACTATATTTGGGATTCTGTACTCTAGAATTATCCAAAACAGTTATGTACAACTTCTACGGATGTATTAAACGTCATTATGCAGAAAATGCCACCTTACTCTACACTGACACGGATTCTTTAATTTTGAAAGTAAAAACTGATAATTTTTATGAATTCATCACCAGCAATATAGGTGAGTTTGATACTTCCAATTACAAATTAGGAAACCAATTCAATATTCCCATTACAAAGTCAATTCTGGGTAATTTCAAAGACGAATTTCCGAATGATCCCATAATTAGCTTTTATCGTACCGGTGCTAAAGCATATTATGTTCAGTCTGTAGGTAGTGAATTCAAGAAAGCAAAAGGTGTAAAAAGATCCGTCATAAAGAATTGACATGTGAAGATTATAAGAAAATTGTCGAACAGGGTGGTTTAATATTTAGAAAGATGACCTCGTTTAGAAGCATATTGCACGACATGTATACTGAATTGAAAAACAAAGTTGCATTGTCGTACCATGATGATACACGGTTCATCATTCCCAATACGACACAAACTCTTCCTTGGGATCATAGCGATATAGAATTCTACCAGAATGACCCAGAAGAGAATATTCGTTGGGTTTCCAATATTACTCAATATTTTTCCAAAGAGAGTCCTTTAGATCAATTACTTCATTTGCTGAATTGAACAAATGAAATATCATTCAAAATGAAAAATTCACCACCACTATACTTATTTATTTGTCTTTCATATGTGATTACGCTTATCATATAAAAGTCAGATTGTACTAGTCAATTTCAGTTGATGTCTTGTCCTGTACCAAATATATTATATAGTACTCTTATTGTATAAAAGTCAATTTATACTAGTCAATGTTAGTTTATGTCTTGTCCTGTTACCAAATATATTTTTTTAAATAAACATGTTATTCTGAATTCCTATTGTTTCATTTGAGATATCAACATACCTACACAGAGATATATACAAATGATTGTTTTGAAATCATCAGTATGAAAGATATCAAGATGGGAGAAAGATGTCCAAAGCTATCTATAAATTCGGTCGTACACAATAATGGGGTGCTGTTAAAGTTCGAGTTCTTCAAGGTTCTCAAGGTCCCCAAGGTATAGGATTCAAGCTTTCACCTGATGACCAATATGATGTGCAAGGTAAAAGACTGAAAAATGTTGGTGAACCGATAGATGAGAGTGATTGTGTAACTCAATTGTATCTCAATGAACAAATCAAGGAGACGAAGGCACGTGTCCTCAAAGCCTTGCAGGCTGCCATACTTGCCACAACGGCTAAGGTTGTACCTGATGCCCGTCTAGCATTCAATGAAAAAATAGAGGAGGTAACTGATGATCTAGATCGCAAATAAAGTAATCTAAAAAGTGATGTGGATATCGAAGTATGGGATACCACAGCTACAATTACACGAAAAAAATCAGAGTTGACTAGTGACCTCGATCATAAATGCAATCTCATGAAAGAGGATTTTGAAGTTACATCTGCAATGATACAAAAATATGATGATTTGGAAAAGAGGTTAGCCGTATTAGAGAAGAAACATCAGAGGTTAGCCGATCTGGAGAGGAAACATCCTGATATTTGGCTGACACATGGACCAACACTTTGGGCTCCAGGCAGTGATCCAGACCCAGCTGTTTGAAAAAATGAATCTGTATTATCATTAAAATCTATAGAATAAATTTTGTCATACAAAAGTTATTTTCATTTCAATACCATAATGTTACCTATACATGCACATATACTGATATTCTCGCTAACACTTTTTGGGAGAACGAGAGCTCTTTACTCTTATGCAGAAGAGTTATGGTGGTGGTATCCCCCCTACTCTGAATGGAAGATATAAAAGACGAACAGGTCACTAAATACTTCATTCGACTCTCATCATTCGAATATTATTCTTTATCATATTCTCTTACATTTTTTAATTTCTTGAGCCATGGAAAATTACATGGAAGTTCTGACGAGTCTGTCCCTCATGGACATCAACAACTTCGAGGAGGACTGGGAAGATGACGTAGAGGTGGAAGTACCAGCGGTCCATGAGCTGGAGGAAATGGTTGACCAGCTGGTGGTCGAGGACCTTGTGGAGCTGGAGGACCTGGTGGAGATGAATGCTGCTAAAGATGATGCCGCTGAAGATGATGCCGTCGACGAGGACAATGAAAAAGATGACGTCGATGAAGGGGTTGAGGTGGATTCTGCCAGCGGCTTCGACTCCATCAAAAGTCGTACGGTACGAATGAACATGTCGGAGACGTTGTACAATTTTGCAAGCAGTTTGTATTGTTGCACATTGTCCTTCGTCGCAATTGATGTCGGTGATGAAGGCGAATTCTTCGTCTGCCGCATGTGTTATTTACGGTACTGTGGTATGAATGAGAATGGTGGGTATGATAATCACCATTCACATGCTAGTGTCGAGTATGCTGATACTCCAACCCACCATTGTCATGCATGCCAAACTCCCTTATTTCAACTCACTCCACTAAGTACATGTATTTTTTGTAGCGTTGTTGAAATGGGGGTGGGGTTATGATGAGTTTGATTCGGATGGTATCAGGGGAGGGATGTGCGCAATGGTCGAAGTAGCAGGGAGGGGGTAGAGTGGGAGGTGGGCCAATTGCTTAAAAGGAGAGTTCCTCTGAATACTCTTCAGTTGACTTCGAGTTCTCCAAGCCAACACCACCAGCACCAGCAGCAGTTTCTCGTCCAAGTTCCAGTTCTTCAATTCCAATTGGTAGGTACACAATCTTATATTCATGATTTTGTTCAATTTTTTTTTCAATGTATAGCGATGGCACCTCCGATGACAGCCAACTTGCTGATGCTAGCAGCCCTAACTAATGTCCTGGTCGACGAAGAGACCAGACCTCGAGGACCATCTCTGCCAACTCTACCAGGACAATTCTACCCAGAAATTGATGAAGATGCCTTCAATGAGGCCCTGGAGAGCATAAGGGAGGATACGGAGATCCCTGAGCCATTGACGCCGATGGCTTCACAGGAGCAAGGTGGTGGTGAACGGAAGCGACAAAGCGATTCCGTTGACGATGCTGCTCCCAAACGGAAACGAAAAATGAAGGCAAAGTCGTCAATGAAATGTAAGTCGATTGAGATTGTGGCTAGCGAGGACGAGTTTGCGCCGACACCACCACGACCAAGTGGTAACGGCGTGAAATCGTCATCGCGGAAGCAATCGGGCAGAAGCAGTAGGGTTAGTGCTATTTCCGCCTATCGGAAGAGATGCGATCAAACCAACCCTTATCAAGGAGGATGGCCATTATCTTCAAGAGCTGCGGTCCCTGTTGTTACTCCTGTTGCAACTATAGTGGCACCTATTGAACATGTTCAAGATGTTGTACCTATAGTTGTAACCGTGCAGCCGACAGTCGAAGTCGCGGAAGTTGTTCCACCACCAGCTGATGTGCGAGTCATCAGCGTGGATGTAATCACACCACCGCCCGCTGTCCCTCCACCAGCCCCTATCGTGGAGGTAGTTGCCATCGCGGAGCCCGTCGTAGCCGTCAACCACGTCGTCGCCTTGGGGGCCATCGCTCCCACGCTGGAAACGGATGTGGACCAGCTGATGGGTGTGATAGCCGAGGCTCAGCGCGACTTCCAGCTGAGCCAAGTACCGCGGGCGGAAATTACCCGCCAGCTGACAGAGCTGACTGAGCGTGACCGTCAGGAAGCCATCCTGGAGGCCGAACGCTTCGCCAGGTTGGAGATGGCCAGAGCGCAGGTGACGGCTTTGACGGAGAGGATGATGGCATCCCTCCAACGACTTAGAAATAGTTAGATGTGAGATATTTTGTAAAGGTTAAGTTATTTTTGAGTGTTGTAAAAATTAATTTAAATATAAGTTGCATGTGTAGAATTAGTTATTGTTAATAAAAAAAAGATCAAGTGAAAAAGGAGTGTACATTAAATTTGTTGGTTAGTACACATTGGGCAATGCGATGTTGGGGCATTGCCCATCACTTTATCTCAATTGTATTTTAATTAAAGTTGTATATATTAAATTAGTTGTAAGTAATAAAAAAGATGAAGTGAAAAAAAGGAGTGTACATTAAATTTGTTGGTTGGTACACATTGGGCAATGCGTGGTTGTGGCATTGTTTATCACTTTATTTTAATTATTGTCTTTCATACTTATGTTAATCAATAAGTATGTAAATAATCTCTGACTCTATGGTAAAACATAAACTTTACTACATTCTCCAATTCCAATTCAATAATAACATTCATTATTATAACCCTTTGATAAAACATATTACTTCATCTTAATTGCATTCTATCATATCATATCACTCTAAAATTAAATTTATTATTTTAATCCTTTGATAAAATATCATATTGTGTATTTCTCCCATCATACACTCTTCACGGAAGGGGCTTAGATGACATCGTCATAGTCCGATGACACCATCATCGTGGTGTCATCGGACGATGACGATGTCATCTAAGCCCCTTCCGTGGCCATCGCGCATGAATATGCGGGATGACACCCAGCTCTCCGGAGCACCCGAACGACCCTTCTCAGGGCCACAATGAAATAATTTCAATAATTTCAAAGATTAACGCGAGGAAAGTATAATATATTGAAACATTCAAGAAAATGGTCACTTTATACACGGAAACAAAGTGAAGCAGTCATTGTGAGAGGATGGATAGTGGAATAAGTGATCTCAAACGACAAGTTGTCAATGAATTACATACACCGGCGTAATTTCGCCAGAAGAACCACTACCCTCAAAGGTTTTGCAGATCTATGGCAAATAGATCTTGCCTAATTACAACCCTATGCTAAACATAATAAAGGATATAAATATGTTCTTGTAGTAATTGATTGCTACTCAAAATATCTATCTAGAACAGGTAGTGCTGTAACTGATGCAATGGAAGATGTGCTGAAAGAAGCCGACTATCCTCCGAAACATCTACAAAGCGATCAAGGAAAAGAGTTTTTCAACAATACTTTCTCATCTCTAATGGGTAAATATAAAATCAATCATTATTCAACATTCACCACAATGAAGGCGGCCTTAGCAGAAAGAGTGATTCGAACAATAAAGACGTTGCTTTATAGGGAATTTTCAGCGATGGGACACAACAAGTGGTTAAACATTCTTCCTATTATAACAAGAAAATGTAACCATAAAGTGCATCGTACAACTGGTATAGAACCAATTAATGTTACATCAACAAAAAAACTGAAATTTAAAGGTGCCAAAGTCATCCGAGGAAAACAAAAAATTCCCAAATTCCGAATGAATGACATTGTACATATAAGCAAGTACAAACATATTTTCGAAAAAAAGCAAATTTCACAACTGAACTGTTCAAAATCATTAAAATCGATAGGACATACCCCACAACGTATATCATTGGAGATATGGATGGCCAACCGATTAGAGGATGTTTTTCTGAAGAAGAGATATTGAAAACGGAAAATCCTGACATTTATCTCGTCGTGAAGGTGCTGAAGAGTAAAAAAGATAAACTATATGTGAAGTGGTTAGGTCTTCCCATTGAACACAATGGATTGATAAACGTGACATGGTTTAAATATGTATTAACTTTAATGTTTCGTTGAATAAAGTGGTGGAATTGATTTTAAGTTTTCATTTCAAGTAGACTAAATTGAAAAAATATTGTAGCGGTAAACGTTGCCCCAGCCAATCGCAACCTTCTGTGTATGCCAAACCCATTTAAATGCATACCTCATTCCCGCTTATATATTTTCAACTCACAACATTGATGACATTTCATAATCCTCAGAGCTAATTAGTATCAGATTGAAAAGCGTGATCAAACTCTTTTTGCCACTTATCTCGTACAGATGCTGCCGTATCAAAAAGTTTAGTGGACTCCTGAAGCTCCATCTCAGCTTGCACTTTCAAACAATGGGTGGACTGATTTTTCTGTGTGATTTTGTTACGGAGTTTATCTGCATCTTCACACATTTTGATCAGTTCAACCTTTGTTGATGCTATCTTTGCATCGAGCTTCTGAAGAACCACCTCGTCTATGCTGCTACTTCGAATATCGTCATCGCATTTGACGATGGTGGCCTTCGCTTTTACGATTCGGCATTTGGCTTTAATCAACATGTCTCCATAGCACTGCAGTGCACCGAAAGACTGAAGCGATACATTTCCCAAATCACCCATCACTTTCTTTAAGGTGTCATCTACCTTCTTCTTACGGGGTTTCCGTACACCCTTAGTTATTTTCTTGGGTTTAGAAGCAGTAGATGTACCCTTCCTCTTAGATGGTTTCGGTTTATTATCCACACTAAGAGGAGAGAGGGGTGGAGGGCATTCGGGTAGTGACAGCTGTGAAAGGATTGGATCAGCACATTCTGAAGATTCCGGTTTATCTGTCATCTTTAGATTAGCTTTGAAGTTGAAGTCATCGGTGGAATCTTGGGATGACAAGTGATATACCGGAATATTTTCAAAACCAAACTCACCATTTGTTGGATTACATGACATTGCACCTTCTTCAACAGATAAATTTGATAGTGAGTTCATGACTATTTAGCTCGGAGGAATGTGTGATATCAATGGAATGTGGATAGAAATGGTGCTGATGTTGATGCAACTTCACGTTATATATTAACAAACCGGCTAGTACATGCGCACAAGAACATGACAAAAAACCACCGTGGAAGGAGAGGGGGTGAATATCCCGGAGTCAACTCTATAAATTTCATAGGAATAAGAAGTGTTGAGAACACACAGTGTTCTTCCAACCGATGTCTTCTCCAGACGTGTATATAGTTCTATGTCACCTACATAAACTTTGCCCAATTAACTATAAATATGGAAATCATTTCGTTACATAATGCAAAGGTGTGATTTAGAACAAAATTATCCAAGTGAGTCATAGTTCTGATTCACACCTACGTATTGCATATAATCATAGTGACGAATATGATTCCCAATAGAAAGTGAGAGTTCTTTTTTGTAGCCTTGAAAAAGGTTGTTTTGCTCCAAAGAGCCAAGGGGGTTTGGGAGAAGAATGATTAGCTTGAGTCTTCACCGACATTGCCAACATTCCTAGCATAGAATGCCCTAGCCCACTCCTTCGTCTCCGCCCACACACGGTTAAACTCTGTAGCATCTCCGATATCATTGTCATCATCGGACCCATGCTCTTCTGCTGAGTGCCGCGGAGGCGCTGTGGTAGTTGGAATCTCCTGTGCTGTTGCTGAAGACATGTTGAATTGTTGAATGATACTTTGAGTAGGTTGTCACCGTATTATAGTGATCGGAGTGGGGATATGTGACGTAGGTTAGTGGAAGTGGTAGAGGTGGTAAGGCGCACGCGCTGGTTCTGTTAGGATTTTGTGTTGCCTCCTATCGTCTGCCCCCGGCTTCCGGCCTCTGTCCTCCGACTTTTGGCCCCGGCCTTCGTCCTTCGACCTCCAGTCTTCGACCTCCAGCCTTCGACCTACAGCCTTCGGCCTCTGGCTTTCGACTCCCGGCCTTCGGCCTCCGAAAATTTGAAAGTTCGGCCTCAAACAATAAATTTTTTTTTCGACCTGCGAATTAAATCGCGGCCGCTATATCAAAACCGCGACTGCGGCCGCGGTATTGATTCGCGGCACCATTATCGTGGTGTCATCGGACGATGACGATGTCATCTAAGCCCCTTCCGTGGTCATCGCGCATAAATATGCGGGATGACACCCAGCTCTCCGGAGCAAACCAACGGCCCTTTTCAGGGCCACAAAAAAAACACAAATAAACGCATTTGCGCTACTTGATGGCAAAAATGTACAAAGTTTCTAAAACTTGAATAGCCGTATGCATAGTCAATTTCAGCGACTCGCCAGAGTTTCGCCGCTCGCTACACAAGAACTATAATGCACAGTCGAGCTCCAAAATAGTGGTACATCGCCAGCGATTCGCCAAAATGTTACTTATTGCGTAGTTGTCACTCTTTTGGGGCTCAGCTGTGCCTAATAATCCTTGTGTACCGAACGGCGAAACTCTGGCGAGTCGCTGGCGATTGACTATGCATACGGCTGGAAGAGTTGTAGATGTTTAGTGCTCTACCACCTGATAGATTAAAAATCCTAAAATGAAAGGATTGAAACTCTTTGGATGTTAATGTTTCAGGGCTAAAAAAAAAAAATTATGCGCATGCGCACTCAACAGGAGAAAGATATTCGGATGCAGGTTAGATTGTCAGATTTGATTGATTGAGTGAAAAAAAGAAAACTTATGCGCATGCGCACTTAACAGGAGAAAGATATTTGGATGCAGGTTACGTTGTCAGATTTCATTGATTGAGTGAAAAAAAGAAAAAACGTCTATCAGTGCAGAAAGAATGATTATGGGGAAGGGGGGGCGGGGTGGAGCCGGGATGTCCTGGGGGCTTTCCATACCTTCGCGGAGCTGAAATTTTTCGAACTTTTTTGGGGGTCCGGGGGATTTCTCCTGGTTTCGACCAGCGAATTAAACCGCTAATTAAACCGCGGCCGCGAATCAATACCGCGGCCGCAGTCGCGGTTTTGATATAGCGGCCACGATTTAATTCGCGGGTCGAAAAAATTTTTTTATAGTTTGGGGCCGAACGTTCAAATTTTTGGAGGCCGAAGGCCGGGAGTCGAAAGCCGGAGGCCGAAGGCTGTAGGTCGAAGGCTGGAGGTCGAAGGCTGGAGGTCGAAGGACGAAGGCCGGGGGCCAAAAGTCGGAGGACAGAGGCCGGAAGCCGGGGGCAGATGATAGGAGGCAACACAAAATCCTAACAGAACCAGCGCGTGCGCCTTACCACCACTACCACTTCCACTAACCTACGTCACATATCCCCACTCCGATCACTATAAATACGGTGACAACCTACTCAAAGTATCATTCAACAATTCAACATGTCTTCAGCAACAGCACAGGAGATTCCAACTACCACAGCTCCTCCGCGGCACTCAGCAGAAGATCATGGGTCCGATGGTCACTGTCAGCAGACGAGGTGTCACTACCAAATTGATTCTTTCCCATTGGAGTACTCCTAACTGGAGTATAGTGTGAGTTCACTTGCTTCGTCATTGATTGTCGTAGTGGTGGTGGTAGTTGTTTCGTTGTGCTGAAGATAGAACGTTCAATGGCTTCATTAGAGGATCGTAGAATTTTTCAAGTGCTATTCTATTTTCAATAAGTCCACTCTTGATAGAGTTAAATTTCTGGCGTACAGCTTCTGTTGTCTCAACTAGTTGACGTTTCAAATTCAATTCATTGTTTTTATCATCAACTACTGAATCGTTCTTCATTTTGTTCTACAAGAGAGATTACACCACTGAAGTAACCTGTGTGCAATCCAACGATCGATTGAATGTGGATTGCAGTGTCATGGATATATAAAACTATCAAATCCCATGCGATATCTAACTTCATGCATTTTTCTATCTTTATTAATGACCATAACCATATTGATCCTCCCAACATTTAACACACATCAGTTGGAATTGTTTGAATGTTACATCGGGTGACACGTGATCGGAATAAATATGGTGTAGATTCGTTTCATCTTGCTTGAACATTACGATAAAGTTGGTATTATCTCGCACTAACTGTTTGGGCACACGTGAATATGTTTGAGCAAGATAAAAACAGTCAACATCTTTATGGCGTCCCATACAGAAATATGATCTTATAATGTCCTGTTTTTCACATATTACATCATCGAAAATGAAAACAGAATTTGGTTTGGCATCGGACGGTTCCACTATTTCTGCATTATTACTAAACGTAAAAAATCCCAGCCCCTTTATAGGTTCCAATACATTCCGTAGGAATTGATATTTGGGTTGATTGAGTGATTTTGAATAGAGATAAACGTTTGTGAATCGCAGTCCTTGTGGATGTGTTAAGAGAGAGATCATGGCATTCCTCTTTCCACAATTCGACGGTCCTCGAACAGATGATGGTCCGTCATGCCGCAACACTTTCTGTCCATTCAATCCACAACCGAGTTTTTCATCTAAATTATCTACAGCAAACTTTTCTTTCTGCTTCACAATGCGCATCGTACCGTGGTTGCAGACTATGTAAGCGTCGATATGTTGTGAATGTTTCATTTAAATGAGTACCATCAAACGAAACGGATGTGTTCGTGGTAGATGCAGAAAAAACGGTCGTGGATTCGTAAATAATTTTATAAACAAACTTCCGTTCGAATTACATTTACCTGGAGGATATCAGTACTGTGGACTCGGTACAAAATTGGAAAAACCTTTATCCCGCAAAGATCCTGGAATCAATAAATTGGATATCGCATGCGAACAACACGATATTCAATATTTGAATCATCTTACTGATCTCACAGCGAGACATACAACAGACAAAGAACTCGAATACGCCGCTTGGAATAGGGTTAAATCGAAAGACGCTGGTATTAAGGAAAGAGCAGCTGCCCTACTCGTTACCAACATTATGAAAGCAAAGAGACGTTTTGGTATGGGTTGTAGTACTAGTATGAAGGAAAAGAAGAGGAAGCAACCGAAGAAGAAGAAAAGTAATCTCAGAAAAATCGCCTTCGGTTCTGGGGTGGTTCATAAAGTGCGGAATGTATTGAAAAAAGCTGAAGGTGAGCAATAACGAATAATGTGAAAAAAGCTACCGTAGTGGCATTGCATGCGGTACGTAAATACCTCAAAGCTGCCGGTGGGAAGAAAACAATCCACACACCCCGCATAATTCCAATTCCTAAGGTCGGAGGGATTCTGCCATTGATACCGATTTTTGCTGGATTGTCCGCGCTCGAATGCTGTTACAGGCATCACCAGAGCTGTGAATTCAGCAAAAGCAAGCAGAACAGCCATGATCGAAGCAAATCGTTATATTAAGAAAATGGAAAATGTAGCATTGGGTAAAAGTGGTAGTGGTATATACCTTAAACCATACCGTAAAGGACTCGGACTCTACTTCAAACCATACAATCCAAAAAACTAGTTGATTCCCTACCTCGAAGACCTCTCACCGACATCGATCTCAATTATTATGCCGAGAAAATGAAAATTCCATACTTTCGCGGTATTTTCATGCGTGATACATTACCCACTAGAGGTCCACGACACTACGAGACCGCCATTGTCAATTTAGATGGAATAAGAGGATCGGGAACACATTTGGTGGCATACAGCAAATGTGGGAAAGACATTGCATACTTTGATCGAGTGATGCTTGCCACTATGCCGAAAGAAGTGATGCTTGCATGTGCTGCACATGAGATTGCTCATGTTACCCAGAAGTCTACAAGATGATGTCGACATAATGAAATATAGATATTGCAATGAACACCACAATCTTGACGGTGATAGCATTTCAGATTCTGATGTGAATGATGGTCCTACACCTCGAACAATATTCTGCTGTTATTGCAATATAAAGGATATAAATATTGGTGCTAATAAAAATGAACTGGATATTGATAAATCATCTCCGAAAAGGCGTAGGTTGTCTCAAGAGTGTTGTAGACAACAATAAATTGAAGTGATATTCATAAAATGTATCAGTCATGTCACGGAAGTTCGAACTACAAGCTGTCGGGACGAGTGTCTTGAGTGCAGACTTTTCACCACCTATTGAATTGGATATAAACAGTCGTTATGGATTGGGACTTTCAGGATTCTATGGATGCAACACATCAATAATATAAATGAAAAAAACAATGTGATCAGTTTTAGAATCAGTGCTGATAGTTCACGAATACTTCAGAAATACACAATTGAAATTCCATGTGGTGCCTATGAAATAGATTAGATCAATGCAGTTATTCAGAAACATATCATGTTTAGATTATTTTCGGGTAAAAATCAAAACGATACCAATGCAAATGATATATTCTACCTACATGCCAATAATAATACTTTCAAATTTGAGATGCGAACAAAATTTGAAATTGATCTTACTCATCCGAATTCCATATCAATTTTGATAGATTTCAACCGAATCAGATACATGAATCCTCACTACCGATAAACGTAACAACTGTGAGACTCATCCGCTTAGATAAATAATGAAGAATCACACATTCTTTTTTCATTCGATATCGATGTGGAGTCTGGATTCAATTTCACGAATGAACCACACATGATTATACAGTGCGGCATTTTTTAGTCCCCCCCCTGTTTACTTTTAAACGTTTTGACGTACAAACATGAATAAAAAACTTGGAAATTTTCACCGATACTACTTTTTGAATAAAAAATATGGTGATTGCTCGACAGGAGGCGCGGGGGGGGCACATCAATTCAAAATTTTTAAATAGCATGGGGGGTCTAGTGTCACATCGTTGAAAAGAGAATTCAATTCTCTTTACAACCATCTAATTTTTTTTGAATTTCGTTAATATTTTTTTTTGCAATTCTAATTCGAAATATCAAATATAAATGCGGATCTGAAAACTAGTCACACCTTGATAAATTTGAACGGTTTGTTGTGGAATAATGAAACCAAAAACATTGCAAAGGGTATTATCGATACTACTTTTTGAGAGAAGAAATATTGCAATTACAGTACAGATGACGCTGGATGCACACCAACTAGAAAATTTCGATAGGTATAAAAATTGAAGTTGGGAAAAAATTCCTCAACAAAATTCAAAAATATTTAGACGGTTGTAAAGAAAATTGAATTCTCTCAACGATGTGACACTCGACCCCCCATGCCATTTGAAAATTTTGAGTTGATGTGTCCCCCCGCGCCCCCTGTGGAGCAATCACCATATTTTTTGTTTCAAATATTAGTATTAGTGAAACCCTCCAAACGGTTTTTTTTCATGTTTGTTCGTCGAACCGTTCAAAAGTTAACAGGGGGGGCTAAAAAAGCCGCACTGTATATATGCCAGTCAGTCCAGAAGGTCGTCAGTTGATTCACAACATCACAGTGAGTATTTTGGATCACAATAACAATCTTATTGATTTTGGAAGTACAGAAGAGATTGTTATAATTTTGGAATTGAAGAAAATCTAATAACTATTATGGGTTTTTGTTATAATAGACAGAATCGTGGAGGATTTCAAATCATTCCACAAACCGCTAAAAAGGAACGTTCGACTAGAAAAGGCTCATTCCAAAAGTGTACGCTAAACAGTTAGCACACCACGCTCTGTCAGTGAGAGATCTCGAATTTTTGAAATCTATTGGACTGAAAGTAAGGGAAAATGGTGCTCGAAACAAATAGTGAAAAATTGAATATATTCGATGAGCCGATGCTCGATCATTCCCTCACGAGTTTACATGAGCACACATACAAACCATATGGATCACCATTGTTTGGGAATTCAGATGAAATTCGAATCGCAATCAATAATCAAGACGTTATACTCGACATTGCTGAGAGTTTCATTCATAAAGAGGGTAAATTCACACCTACAGATGAAACGCAATCATGTTATCTCTCGAAAAATGCAATCGCTTTCCTTTTTGGCGAAATTCGCTACGAAATGGGTGGTGAACAAGACGCTGTCGTCAGGAAGCCGTGGATCACATCTACTATGAAGAATATGATTTCATTTGGACAATCACATGCCAACACATTATTAACAACTGGATGGGGACTTTCGGAAACGAAACAGGATATCTTGGACACAACCAGTCACGTATTTAGTGATAAATTACCACTGAAATATTTGATGAAATTCGCTGAAGATAATAACAAGAAATGATTCTAATAATCGCTGGATCCTTCGATGGTGCGGTTGATGCTGATTTGGAAATCAATAAAATTGAGTGGAAAATAAGACATATAGTGCCAGAAGATAAGCACAAGCTCAAACTTTTGAATAGAATCAACAAAAGTGGTCTGAATGCTAAAATCAAGTTGGGTTATCGCATGTGGGATCTCTATGAACTTCCATCACTACGTGGCACATCTTCAGATATACACCAAAGTATATGCACTAATTCTGCATGATACATTTTTGACATACATTGGATGGTTCAGTTCTCAGCAGATATTGAAGAAACACACACATATTATGTATTTTCAATTATTCTCATTTGTATTAATTTATTTTTCATTTATTTATATAAAAGAGGAATAGGTAAATAAAACATGACTAAATAATATTACGTTTTTTATTCAAATATCACTAGCTAACAATTCAATTAGTTTTGGGTACATGCAAACAATCTAAAATTATTTCTCCTTCTTCATCACTATCTTCTTGGCCGTCTTCGATTTCGTCATCGCTTTGATTATCTAATTGATACTTTTGGATGATCTCTTCAGGTAGGTATGGTAAGAGGAGATAAAGAAATCTTCTCAGCTCACACACAATCATACTATTGCAGAGTTGATCCAAATCCAAAGAACCGTCTGAATATTGTTCGCAAAGATCCGCACCCTTCTTGTAGTTCTCGTAGTCTCGCAAGCAGTATTCAATTTGCTCTTCATCATAACACACACTCAAGTCGTAATTGGTGACATGGTGAGCATCCTCGCCCAAAGCATCCAGTTCTGATGACAACCTTCCAACGGTTGAAGAGATATCTGTGGCTTCGGTCCAATATTGGCTGGCATATTGCATCCACATCTTTCAAGAATGAAGCTATAATCAAAGAGAAATTATTGAAATAATTATGCTACAAAAATAATTAGTATTACTCACATTATACTTTTAATGATGTCTCCACCGAAAAGTGTGTTTAACAAAGTATGAAAAGTTTTATATTTTCCTTACAATTATCACCTATAATATAAAGAATCAGAATTAACCTATGACAAGTGGAAATTATATATTACTATTATTCAGTGAGATCAAATTTGACCAACGATCTCGTTTTCATGCCAACAATAGTCTGTTGACTTTGACCCAAATATGCTACCGTATATTTACCACCAGAAGAATTGATATAAGTAACATCAGCATCCGTTAATTGTGCTGAAACACGTTTTGGTAGCCATGTTTTAAAGAACGTATCATTGCTCACATCCACCAATGTTAATAAGATTGATTTACCAAACCGAGTAGAACAAAATGATATATTCTTAATTGGGAAAGCTTCATTCAGTGGCAAAGATGATATTACTCTTTGCTCTAACACTTCCATATCTTCTTTAATTATAGAATTGAGCTTTTGTAAACCTTTGGAACTGACATGATGAAAATATATAAGAAAAATATAAATAATTTTCAATAGAAAAACACACTCACTGATCTCTCTTTGTAGGCACTGAATAACTTCACTACTCTTGCTGACTACTCGACTGCTAGGTATACAACTTCTGATTTCATAACACCATACCCACTTCTTTTATAATTGATAGTGAAGCACCCCCACCACAGACTTATGCACCGCATGTGTGATGCAAAGCCCCCACCATGCGTGAGTTTGCATTACATCGATAGATGACTGAGAGTAAATAGTAGTCGCCACATAGCCGCAACGTATGGGTGTGTGACGTCAGCGGACCCACTCCAACGTGTCGAGAGCGAGTACCTGACACACATCAGTAGATCGTCGTGCACATAGCGCTGACGTCACGCGACCTCTCCCCCCACCACCATCGCAAGGTTTACATCACGGAAGAGGACTCAGAGCTCACATAACTGGCTGGGTCTCCGTGGTGGGCAGACGTGTACCTTCTCCATACTTTGGTATAGATTTTCATGTGCACTCCACAAATGAGAATCATACACAGTAGCTGAGTAGGTATACATGCAGGTCATGCAAGACATGGAGGTAAAAAAAAAGATGTGTACTTACAAAAAGTATGAGTCCATGTATGAAAAAAATTCCAAGTCATCACAATGTCATCTCAAGGTCAAACACAAACCCTGAACACCTCTTCCAACAATATACATCAAGGTCAAACACAAAATTTCAAAGGCATCTCTAGGGCATGCCAAGGTCATAGACCTACACAAAGGTACCTATGCACCAGGTCATCCCTGAAGGTCACCACAAGGTCAACGATGACGTCATAGTGGTGGGGGGAGACCCAGAACCGGCTCAAATCTCCTATTGAAATTAAATCAAACAAGAATGTTGTAAGAAATTATAGAATAAGGAAGCCAATATGCGAGTATTGCGGTGACTGACACGAACCTAGAAAATGTCCAGCTTTTGGAAAATCGTGTGCCAAGTGTAGAGGAAGAAATCAGTGTTTGCAAAAGAAAAATAGTCCAGGACAATAAGCAGAAGAATATCAATGTAGTAGTTTTGGTTAGAGAATATGAGGATACGGAAGAGGAGAACGAAATATATATCGATGCTATTTCGAAAAATATCAAGCCGTTGGTATATATTGTTGGGAGTAACTATTTGGATCCAAGAAGTGAAAGTGATTCTGGTGCTGAAGTCAATATACGAGTATACTACCCTTGAATCAACTGGAGTTTTTAGGAAGCAATTTGAAAAATGTCAATAAGCCTAATCAAATGACATTGGTAGCATATATCGTAGTGAAAATTGGCCTCTTGGTGAGATAGAACTTTTTTGTACAGTACGAAATATTTCTGCACTGATATCATTTATTGTTGTTGATACCATGCATCAAACACCTCTTTTAGGTTTACCAGGGTGTATTAAGTTGAATTTGATTGAAAAAGTTGATAGTAAAAATATTTCTCTGTATTAGACATGAAAGATGGGTATTTACAGATTGAATTAGATGAAAGTAGTGCTGATTTGTGTACATTTGCAACACCTTTTGGAATATATCAATATATTCGTCTTCTTTTTGAGATCTGTTCAGCTCCTGAAGTATTTCAAAAGAAATGTCTCAAATACTCCAAGTACATTCCAATCGAAAACGCTGCAGAAAGAAATAGTTACTGTCAATGTCAGATCTTAGAAAATAAAGATTTTTCATCTTGAAGCATTTCTGAACATTAATTATAAACTAACGCAATATAAAATATTACATGGTGTCAGGTCGGTCACAATCAGTGAAAATCTGAGATATTTTATTTTTGAAATTTAACAAACCCGAACATTTGGTACTTGAAGATGGAAATGTTAGTCAGAATTGGTAAAGATTCGTTAAACTATTCGAGTTGTTTATGGAAGCTACAGAGCCAGAGAAAAAGAAAATAGCAGTATTCCTTAATTTAATCGATGATCAAGGGCTTGAACTTCACAATTATTTCACATATGATGTTGAACCGGAAGGAAGAACTTTGGAAATGATAAAGCTGAAATTTGAAGCATATTGTTCACCCAAGAAAAATGAAATATTTGAGAGATTTCTTTTCAATAGTATTGTGGCGAAGCTGCGGGCGATGCCGGGCCTGAATGATCACGCAGGCCGCATATGACCTTCGAGAAGACTCTGGACGATTCGAGGGCTTACGCGAAATTTCCACGAAATGAACAGTAAATATAAAAGAAGAACCAGGCAGCAGTGAGGGACAGTCAGAGTTAGTGAAGTGAAAGTCGAATATAAATCGTTCAGTGGTTCAGTGGTTGTTCAGGAAGTCCATTCGAGAGAATCGCCATTGACATCGCGAGCCCGTTCCCCGTTTCAGATCACGAAAATAAATACATCCTTGTGGCAATGGACTGTTTCAGCAAGTGGGCCGAAGCCTATGCCCTGCCCAACCAGGAAGCCACCACCGTCGCGGATGTCTTGGTGAAAGAGTGGATATGTCGATTCGGTGTCCACTTGGAGCTGCACTCGGGCCAAGGCAGAAAGGAGCCACGGGACCTTTTCAAAGTGCCACTAGATTACGCCCTAACACACTGCGTCGCAGAAGATCTTCGAATGTCCAGGGGTATCGCTGTGGTGTTCTCCAAGAAATTTGGCCAACTCCAAACACTACGAAAACAGAATCCAGAAATTGGAGGTGTGCTACAGCTGAAGAAGGGCCAGAGGAACATCTACTACCTGGTGACCAAGAAACATTCCCAAGATAAATGATATGAAGATGTCTGGAGGAGCCTCATCCAACTGAGAGATACGATGGTGGTCCAGAATCTGGTGGACTTGGCAATCCCAAAATTATCCAGTGTTATTGATGGGCTGGATTGGAGAGTTGTAAGAAGTATGTTGGAGACGATATTCCGATCCACCGGCATCCAGATTTTGGTTTGCTGTAATCCTATTCCACGACCTAACATGAAGACTCTGGAGTGTTATTTCAATCGAGCTTCACGATGCAGATATGGGTAATCCTGCAAATATCGACACACTCCAAGGATGACATTTCGGGACGAAATATCTCTAAGAAGAAGGCAATGTGGCGAAGCTGCGGGCGATGCCGGGCCTGAACGATCACGCACGCCACATATGACCTTCGAGAAGACTCTGTACGATTCGAGGGCTTACGCGAAATTTCCACGAAATGAACAGTAAATATAAAAGAAGAACCAGGCAGCAGAGAGGGACAGTCAGAGTTAGTGAAGTGAAAGTCGAATATAAATCGTTCAGTGGTTGTCATATAAATTAGAGTATTGTGTTATTGAATCATTGTATTTCGTTAAATAAATTATTTTAGTCAGTGAATTAGAGTTTAAATATACGACAGTATTGTACAGAAAGAAAGTCAGCTATTTGACAATTTCTTGACATAATTACGTAAAGCTATCAAGACTGTATGCTGAGAGGTCGAATTGTTATCGGAGTATTTGACAAATCAATTCAAGAACACTTATTGAGAGAGCCAAATCTAACTTTGGAGAAAGCAGTCGATTATTGCAGAGCAAAGGAAACAAGTACATTTCAATCGAAAATGCTACAGAAAGCAGAAAGAAATAGTTACTGTCAGAGTCACATCTTAGAAAATAAAGATTTTTCATCTTGAAGCATTTCTGAACATTAATTATAAACTAACGCAATATAAAATATTACATTGGCCTAGAGATACCCTAGGTCGTTGGGTCTCAATTTTGATTACCAGATTTCCTGACCCTGTGATCTGGTAGATGCCTTTTTCCCTTGTAAGAAGAAGGGCATAAACTAGTGGCATGGTCTTTTTGTTCGCCCCATGCAACTTGGTTACCGACTCTGGGTGGAATCTCAGGTCGATTAACTCTTTTTCTGATATCCTCTGTCTCGATGAACTCGGAGACCCCGCGAAGCACGACCCTGATGAGTTTATTCATTCGACAACTTTCTGACACAAGATTTCTAGGAATTAATATAGATTCGAAACTCACCTGGTACAATCATACTGAGAATATTAAATGCAAGCTTAGTACAAATATTTCTACTCCGTCAACTGAAACACACCGTTTTTCTCCCGCAGTCTTCAAACTTGTATATTTCAGTCATTCATTTGATATGAACTCATTCAGTGGGATGCAACATCTAAGGCACATGAAATATTTGCCGTTCAGAAAAAAGCAGTAAGGTTAATGATGGCAGTTGGTCTTAGAGAACATTGCAATAGCTATTTATGTACCAAGTGCGTTATATAGATCCTAATGCCCGGAGGGTAACATTCACCCGAGGCGTTGGCCTCTGGCCCGAGGTATGAATGTTGCCCGATAGGCTTTAGGATCTAGTAATGCTCGTGGTGCATACAAGATTTTACTTTTCACGAAAAAATTATCTTAAACGACGTTGTTTACTTCATAAATTTCTTCTCATAGTATTTACTCTCGGCAACTGAGCACAAGCGAGCTTCTATGCAATTGCCAAGGAACATTGCTAAGGTTTGTTTATTTAATAAAATGACGCTGCATTTTTGTAAGAATTGACAAGCTTGTAATTATGGAGATCCCACAGAATGTGATGCTCAAAGCTGAAAAAGCGTTAGGAAATTTACTGCCTGTGAAATCCAAATACTTATACGAGAAGGGGTATGACCTTTTTTTCAAATGGCAAGATGAAAACAGAGTGAATATCGTAAATGAAACTGTCTTAATGGCATTCTTCCAGGAACTGGTGAGTTTATCTCATGAAAAATATTAATATTTTTTATTTATTTTACATTATTTCAGTCTGAAAAATATAGTGCAAATAGTCTATGGACCAAATACTCACAGCTGAAATCAATATTGATTGTTAAAGAAAACAATAATATATCAGCATTCAGTCAACTGATGGCCTTTCTGAAAGTTAAATCAAAAGGATACATTCCTAAAAAATCAAAGGTGTTGGAAGGTGGACAAGTATTACTTTCCATTAGAAAAGCTCCAGATGATACTTTTCTGCTACATAAAGTTGTTCTGGCAATGGGCGTATTTGAAGTCTTAAGACGTGATGAAATGGTCAAGATGACAATTGATGACATTGAAGACAGACGAGCCGTTTTACTGATCAAGGTACCAGAAACCAAGACCTGCATCTCAAAAAGTTCCACCATTGTTGAAGAAAGCGAAATAGGAGCATTGAACTTAGTTAAAAAGAACATTGCACCACGACCAAAAGGATGTAAACAACGTAGTTTTTTTTTTAACCTACAGAAATAATAAATGCATTGAGTTACCTGTAGGTAAAAATACTATACGAAGTGTTCCTTCCTTCATAGAGAAATACATTAGTTTGGAAAACCCGAAAGGTTACACCGGGCATTGTCTATGCCGAACGTCGCCAACGCTTCTTGTTCAAGGTGGTGCTTCCTTTGAAACACTAAAATTACTTGGAAAATGGAAGAGTAGTACGGTAGCGGAGTGCTATATTGAAGAAAGTATCTCATCGAAGAACAAAATTGCTACAATGATACCCCATTCCGTTTCCGAAAAAGAAAATGGTAACGTTCCGAACGAAACCGAATGCACATTGAGGAGTTCATCTTCGGTCAACTCCATAGAAATATATATTATATACTTACTCTAGAATGCTAATCCTGCCAATTTTCACGGCGAAAAGCAAGCCACGTATGCGACCCGTTTACGATGTGCGCATGCGCGTCATCAGTGTAGTTTGGGTAGATCGTTGCCAAGTTTGAAAATAATTTGGTGTTCCAATTCAGAGTTTTTTGTTATCAGGCAATAAAACACATGTCATTTGAAAGAGAGAAATTTGACAGCGCATTTAGGACTTTTTAAAACCGAAAAGAACCTTTTAGAGATACATTACTCCGAATTTTAGGCGAGAAAGAAATTTATTTAAAACAATAATGTACCCTATGCTACTGTAATTATAATGACCGTGCAACAGTGCTTTTTCATCAACAGGAAGACTTGTCACTAAGATCTGTCACTCTTGTCAGAGACAGAGTCGGTTTTTAAAATTTCAGATTTTCTCTTGTCGTTTTGTGTGGTGTTTGTTGTCTTTCGTGAATTTGCATTATTCTTGTTCCTTTAAAAACAATTTCTAATAAAGCCGTTTCTTTCTACAAATAAGCAATGAACTGTTTAGTGTTGTGTAAAGGAAAAATACGTGAAATAAATCATTTTTGGTAGATAATGAAATTTTTTATGTACCTATATGCTTTGCTCAAAATAGCTTAAAAATTATTTTGGCTTGACAAAAAAGACATGATTTTTGGTTATTATTTTTAAGAAGAGACCCCAACAGAACATTTGAGTGAGAAAATTGTAATTTGTGGCAGACATTTTCCTCATGAAGATTCATGTGAAAACGACATTAGAATAATTTGAAACCTAGTGCAGTACCAATACTGTGTCTGCGTAAGCAAGCATGGCGAGTGATACAACTTTCTGCCCCACCGCTTATATTATGAGTTCTAAATTCCTACAAAAAGTGCTAAACATACACAGAATTGCCTCAGAAAATGAATGTCCATATGGAAGTGCTTTTCTTTGATGGTAAGAAAAATGCTTCTGGCCTCACTTTTTCATGCACCCCCATTGTGGAAATTGCACTAAGGTAATACAACCAGAAATACTCGTAGAAATAGCATGTTAATCTCTTCAAATGATTTAATTTAAATGCAGTTGCGTATTTTGACATCAATCGTTCTATAAAATAAACCTCGAGCTTCCAATTTTATAAATCCAATTTGAGTTGAAATTATTCATGATATTAGCTGAAATAAATTTTCATAGTTTTTTGTACTCTCAATTTATTTTCCAATCCAGTGCTTCCTTGAAATTCACACCGACGATTTGGGGTGGTTCCGTAGGTTTTTGTTGGTTAACTACTGCTGAAAAGTGAATGTGATACCAAAATTCAGTCGCTTCAGAGCGGTAAATAATAATAATAAACGGTACTCTACTTTCTGATGGCCTTTGCTGAATATTCGGGATCATAAATATGTGAAAATATGTATTCAAATCGGCTAAATACAAATAACAGGTATAAGCACAATGAGGTTTTCAACCTTATTCTCCGAGATTCAGAATTAACATTTTTTGATCTTCACAAGTACCATAATATTTTACTAAGACCGGGCCTGTTACAAAAAATCACTAATAACGCGCTTGCGCACTAGCCTGAACTTTTCACAACACTTTTGACATGAGGATTAGCATTCTAGAGTAAATATATAATATATATTTCTATGGTCAACTCACAGAACTTCAAGTAGTAGTAGCAGTTCTTTGGGGAGGCCGCAACCACAGCCAGGCAAGTAGGCCCTCATGGACCCTTTTTGCCATCCCCTGCTCTCCACTTATCTACATTCAGCCTCCTAGTTTTCCTTTTCGAACCTTTGTGACCTCCTAATGAAGGTCAGTGTGTCCGACCACTCCAAGTCGATCAGTTCCTCTTGTTGGAGTTTGTCAACTCCGAAGGTTCCAAATCTTTCAGCCGTATGCATAGTCAATCGCCAGCGACTCGCCAGAGTTTCGCCGTTCGCTACACAAGGATTAAAATGCACAGTCGAGCTCCAAAAAAGTGACAACTACGCGATAAGTCACATTTTGGCGAAACGCTGGCGATGTACCACTTTTTTGAAGCTCGACTGTGCATTATAGTTCTTGTGCAGCGAGCGGCGAAACTCTGGCGAGTCGCTGGAATTGACTATGCATACGGCTGTTTTAGCCTCCCGTATGCCTCACACTCGCCGAGGAAGTGAGATGAAGTTTCTTCGTCTTCTTTACATTTTCGGCAAGTGGGACTGTCTTCTATACCTATAAGTGATAGGTGTCTGCCTAACTTGTTATGTCCTGTTAGTATTCCTATAACGAGGAGTAGTGCTTGGCGATTTCTACCTAAGAGCCATGTCGTCAGAACTTCAAACTTGGTACTAATTTTTCAGGAGCATTTGAAAATTGTTATTTCTATTTGAGAGAAAATAATTAGTCCCTTTTTTATGTACAGTTATAAATAAAACTTTTCTGAGTAATTAATTTATTGAACTACAGAAAAAAAAAACATTTAGTGGGCGTTATGATTCATAATGCCCTCCATAACGCCCCGGGCGTTATGGGTCTGTTAATAGCAACCGTTGCCAAGGTATTATAAAGCAGTAATGGACAAGTGAAAAATAAACATCTTCTTGTAAAAATTAGTACAATGACTACCCTGTTTGTTTATATACAGGGGGAGTTCCAAACTCGATGGCCTATTAAACGTTTCTGGAAAAGGGACGTAGGATTATTTTGAAAATTTCGTTTTGTGGATAATCAGGTCTACTTTATCGATCTAAAATACTTTCAGCGTTGCCGCTTCTATCGAAAGTAGCAACGTCTTTGTTGTTATAAATTGAATATCCTGCATATTATTGCATTTTTCGCTTTGCTATTGCTTTTATTTCCTTTCAATACTTCCCTATACCTATCTCCAGTAGTTTTCGAGAAAATCATTAATTTCCTTATTTTTTGTGCTTTAATTAAATGTTTATTACTGCAGTGTTTGGATAAGTAAAAGTAAAAAGTTTGACAATGTCCTGTGTATTAGTTGTGACTAGAGGGACTCGTTCTTCATTATACAGAGTCGTTGAAGATTTGTGATTTAACCGATAGATACAAATGTGATGAAAAGTGCATTTTGTAACGAAGTTACTAGATTCCGTAATTTTATAAGACAGGTAGAAGCAACAATTAATCATTTAATACCTTTTTGTTTATATCTCCGTTATAACTAGGCGTATAAATGCCATTCTTGTTGTAAATAACTCAGTGATTCACCCCTGTATAAATCAAACCCTTTAAATGCGATCCGGTGATGTAAGAAAGCAATCCCTGGAACTGTCGTTCTCCAGAGCAATAAACATGCCCCACCATCGCCCCTCCTCGTCAAGTAAGAATCTCGAGACACGAGCGCAGTAAGCTGAATTGAAGCGACGACAGGAAATTCAGTTTGTTCTCCGTCCAGCCAAGGTTCATCACGTAGCAGGAGTCCACTAGCAGCCGTCTAGCAGGTGAGAATTCGCTAAGTCCAACCGGAGGCCGACCGCGTAGGCCTGAGATAGTAGTAGTGGGAGAAGACAGCCGAGAACCAAGAAGAGAGCTGAAGTAGAGTCAGAAGTCAGTTGTGTGCCGTCCATCAGAACAGAAGCCACGCGAAGAAAACCAAGCGATCCGTGAGAGAGTGTCCAGCCGACGTGAATGATACTGACCCGAAACCGTAAGCACTTGTAAATAATTTTGGTGATGAGTAAAGGGTGAGTGGTTCTCAGACGATTTAGGGTGGTCATTGTCAATTGATGCACTGTGCAACATCAACCTACATTGACAGCCATATATGATAGGAGATTAGATGGGTAAACCGATACAGGGTGGTCATTGTCAATTGAGGCACTGTGCAACATCAACCTACATTGACAGCCATATATGATAGGAGATTAGATAGGTAAACCGATACAGGGTGGTCATTGTCAATTGATGCACTGTGCAACATCAACCTACATTGACAGCCATATATGATAGGAGATTAGATGGGTAAACCGATACAGGGTGGTCATTGTCAATTGAGGCACTGTGCAACATCAACCTACATTGACAGCCGTATATGATAGGAGATTAGATAGGTGAACCGATACAGGGTGGTCATTGTCAATTGAGGAACTGTGTAACATCAACCTACATTGACAGCCATATATGATAGGAGATTAGATAGGTAAACCGATACAGGGTGATCATTGTCAATTGAGGCACTGTGCAACATCAACCTACATTGACAGCCGTATATGATAGGAGGTCTAGATAGGTAAACCGATACAGGGTGGTGATTGTCAATTGAGGCACTGTGCAACATCAACCTACATTGACAGCCGTATAGATTAGGAAACTTTTATTTATATCAGATAGATACAGGGTGGTCACTGTCAATTGAGGCCCTGTGCAATACCAACTTCCATTGACAGCCGTGTTGTCTGAGAATTACGACCCCAAGAGGTGGAGCTTTGACTGAATTTAGAAATTGCATTTACACATCGTGTGCCGTAACCGTTTTGACCCCGTAGACTTCCGTTTATAACCGCTTGCGTAATAAATACCTGTCCTCCACCCCGCTTTTAATGTTTAATACCCCTGTTGTTGCTTCCGCTTGCATATATAGGATATAAAGTGATTTGTTTTCCAGTTTGTGCATTTTAGAATAGTGCTTGGTTATTGAAATACATAGTTGCTGAGAGTGTTGCATACTGTTACGTTATATAAATAAAAACAATTTAGATAATTCTTTGGTGTTTGATTTGATTAATTAACTGTTTCTTTTCTCCTCCAATCGATTTGATTGCTTCTGAGTATTTCATCAAATAGCAGCAGGTACCCAGGATTCGAACCCAGGATAGGCAATTAAAGCCTACCTTCCTGGCCACCGAGCCCGGTGAGACTGCCCGGAGCAAGTGGCCTTCCCACGTTAAACAGAGGTGGCGCCCGAGAATTCCGAAAACTGGACTCGGGTGTCAAAGTGACGCGTAACGACGAAAGGCCGTTACAATTTTTTTCAAATAAAACACCCTGTCACCCCATCAGATATCCTGAAAGACAATTAAATTTTCTTCCAAATGATGTATCATGTTCTTATACCTAAAGAGTCAGGTTTCCGAAATAAGAGCAAGTTTTCTATAAAAATTGGATTATTTTGCCATATTTTGTGTTGGGTAGATAGGAAATGTCATGGAACAAATTATAGAAAGGTTGTACAAAGAATGATTAATATACAGGGTAATAAAAACTCAATAGCTTTTTTGGAGACCTGGAAGGTGAATAATTTTTTAAACTTCTTTCTGACAGAAACTCATTTAAATTCACTGTTTATCAAACTAACAGATTTTTTTGCTTTTTTCTGGTCACGGCGTACTAGAGATTATTTCAATTGGGCAAAATTACCCATTTCGAATCGTTATACTGGGAATTGAAAATGATGGATTATAATGCATATTGGAACGCAGATATTTCGAATCTGTTTTAAATTCACTATTAGTGCAGAAACATGATTTTAAGAACACGCAAGAAATTCAATGAACTTTACAAATGAATAAAAAGATATTCAGAAGAATCGAACGGAATTATATATGCTGTGTTTGGGAATGTTGAAGCGCCAAGAGGTGATCCTTCAAAATGTGTTGATTTCTGTTAATGGATTTGAACATGGACTTATGAAGCTCCAAATTTCCTTCGGAAAGTTATATGGAAAATATTTGAATAATATGAAAACAACAATTAGGAACTTTTTGGCAATTTACCGCTTCATGTATATCGAAGTTATTTGTATCAGTTGGATGGTGCCCGCTCTCACTGACTACACCTTTTTCATATGTAATTCAGAAAGTATAACTTGTAATTCAGATTAGTAAAATGTAATTCAGAAAACGTAACTTGTAATTCAGAATTGTTAATTGTATTTCAGAAACCGTAACATGTAATTCAGATTAGTAAATTGTATTTCAGAAACCGTAACATGTAATTCAGATTAGCAAGTAGTAATTCAGATAGTGTAACTTGAAATACAGAAAGCGTCAATTGTAATTCAGAAACCATCACTTGTAATTCAGAAACCATCAAAGATCTGACCGGTGTGAAAGGAGCGGCCAAAGATAGCAGCCGAAATCTCCGGAGACGCCCCGGAGACACCAAAAGGGGGCTATTATGATAAATAATAACAAATATCTACAAAATAGAGTATGTGGACCTTTTGCATAACTTTACTGAAGACAGGGTTGAAAGTGGGTGGGTGAATAATGCGGTTGTAGCGTAAAATGACTTCCGGCAGAGTATTGTAATAAAATAATTTCGCTTTTGGACTAGGGTTGGATATTTTGAATATGCGATTTTCGTAAAGTACTGAATAATGGGATTCAGGGTTGAAATTTTCAACCCTAAAATTTTGAATATTCATTTCAAATTGGTTCTAGCATACACAGATTTTGAATGTCCATCTTTTGTTGTAAAAGGACCATTCCGTTAGAGAATTGTTGACCTCCGTTGGGATCCCATGGTGGATTTTTCAACCCTACTATCGGGGGAGCCAGGTGGTGCATTTAGCACTTATCTTAAAAATTCTACTTATGAGTGAAGTCGTCGTCGGAGCACTAACAGATTTTGTCAAAATGTTGCAAATCACTTCTCCTTTACTGTTTGATCAGAAAATTCGACTTCCCGTTTGAGGATTTTTCCACTTCGGAGGGTTGTTGAGGGTAGTTTCTGATTCACATATTATTTCACCCGATAGAGCGTGTTCAGTAGCTGTAGAATAATTCATTTTTGTCAAAAAAAAATCGAGCAACGGGTTTTTAAACTGTTTGAGGAATTTTCCACTTCGGAGGGTTGTTGAGAGTGGTTTTTGAATCACAAATTATTTTACCCCATAGAACGTGTACAGTAGCTGTAGAATAATGCATTTCCGCCAAAAAACATCGAGCAAGGAGTTTATAAACTGTTTCAGGATATTTCAACTTCAAAGGGTTGTGAGGGGTAGTTTTTGATTCACAAATTAGTTCACCCTACAGAGCGTGTTCAGTAGCTGTAGAATAATGCATTTCCGTCAGAATACCTCGAGCAACGGGTAATTCAACTGTTTCAAGATTTTTCTAATTTAGAGGGGTGTGGGGGGTAGTTTTTGATTCACAAATTATTTAACCCCATGGAACATATTCAGGAGGTTTACAATATTTCATTTTCGTCGAAAAACCTGGAGCAACGGTTACACATGAAGCGAAAAAAAATAAAAAAAAAACCGTTGCTGGAAAAACCGTTGCTGCTTTCACACCCGTGGTCTTCATTAGTTTTTCATAAATTCAATGAGAAAGGTTCAGGGTTTTGTTTGTTTGACTTGATTGAGTTTTTGAGATATGCGTCAATATGCAATGAGGGTCTGTATAGATTTTGAGAAGGATCGGAAATTGCATAACGATTTCACGGGCAATTTTCCGAAAAGAAAAAACACGAATAAAAACCGTACCGATGACTGAAACGAAATTTTTGATAGTGCAATGGATAGAGCTGGAAAATGCAAACAAATCATGTCACTTGGAAATTTCTGAAAAAATGATTGGAAAACTGAGGAAACTTTAAAAATATGAATTAAAAAATTTAAATTTTTTGAAATTCGAAATATCTCGGAAACGCTCAAAACTTTCCAAATTTATCAAGAAATCTTTTTTGATTGCCTTCAGAAAATCTACAAAAAATGTGAATAAAATCATAAAATCAATGTACCGTGAAATAATCCAAAAAAAACCGGGGAATCGATAGATCTCCCAAACTATTGAAAAAATCCAAATTGTTTTTTTGCAGCAAATGCCTTTTGACAAAATCTACCTACTCTTCAAATTTCAGTTTTTAGAATTCGTTAACAGAGCGGGGAAAAAATAAAATCGAAAAAAAAAATGGGACTTGGAAACTTTTTTTATAAAAGCATCAAAATCTAAAAACAAAGCGAGATATCGAAAAGTTTGTACGAACAATTTCATTGTACTAACTCAGTACTACAAAAACAACGTATGATTTTTTTTTATATTTCAAACCTATATTCCACCTAGTCTTCTGGCAATTTTTTCTCCCCTTATTTGTATAACATCCGATTATTCTGCCAATTTCCAGCCTTGCACCTTATGACTTATTTTACGTAAAAAATGCATATTTAACCCTCTACCCTCACGTTATTCTTCCGGGGTGCCTTCTTGCGGCCCGTCTCACGCTACGTTGGTGATACCCGAACCTATAAATGCTAAAATTCACTTTGCACGGAGTCACCCGTATTTCTACGTAGTCAGAGCTCTCCGTCTAATACGGGTTGTTCTTGGTTTCTGAATTACAGTTGACACTTTCTGAATTACAACTCACGCTTTCTGAATTACATGTCACACTTTCTGATTAACAATTCACTAATCTGAATTACAAGTTACACAATCTGAAATACAACTTACTAATCTGAATTACATGTTACGGTTTCTGAATTACAATTTACTATTCTGAATTACAAATTATACTTTCTGAAATACATGTTATACTTTCTGAATTACAATTGAAAAAGGTGTAGAACCTTTGAAGATCGGTGGATAAGATGCTTGGCCACCGCGATCCCCAGATCTCTCTTCTAAATTTTTACATTAAATCAAATTAAACAGCACTTCGATTAATATGACCTTCATATGTTTATTGATTGAAATAAAATTTAGTTCTGCTTAAGGTGAATCATGATTTCTCAACAGAAACACGTTTTTCAGATATCCTGAACCAGGCATACTTTGCTCAAATCTCAATTAAAATTGCATATCACTGTATTTCTCGGTTCATGCAATATTAGTTTTGGAAAGACTGTTGTGACAAAAAAACAAAATATCAATATACAATGAACAAAAATTCGACAAAAATTATTCAGATTTTCATTTGAATAATTATTGTATTCCATTTTGATTCTTTTCTAATCAAATTTACGTTAATGAACGCGCAAACGTTTTATTAATAATGCACTAATTTTCGAATTTTGATATGGCAAAATAATCCAGTTTTTATTGAACTTGCTTTCATTTCGGAAACCTGACTCTTTAGGTAAAGGAACATGATACGTCATTTGGAAGGAAATTCAACTGTCGTTCAGGATATCTGATAATATGCAGGGTGCTTCATTTGAAAAAATGCCCTTTTCAATGCCTTTGTATCTGTCGGTGAAATCACAAATTTTCAACAACCCTGTATAATGAAGAACGAATTCCCCTGGTCATTACTAATATACAGGACATTGTCAAACTACATCCGAAATTTCAGCTTTTCAAAAACTGCAGTAATAAACATTTACTTGAAGCTATGTTTTGCACAAAAAATAAGGATATTAATTACTTTCTCGAAAACCATTGGAGATAGGTATATGGAAGTATCATATGAATATAATTTTAAAGCAATAGCAAAGCGAAACATGCAATAATATAATATTCCATTTAAAATATCAAAGTTTTCGATAGAAACGCTGAAAATATTTTAGATCGATAGAGCAGAACTGATTATCCAAGGAAACAAATTTTCACTAGTCAGTAGTAATACCACTAGAGGTCAAATTATTTCCGGACATTTTTTCGAGCTCATGAATATTTGGAAAATTTCCCGAGTCGCAGACGAGGAAACTTTTCTAAAAATATTCATGAGCAAGAAAAACTTTCATGATATTAATTATAGACTACGCGTGATATTCGATGAGAAAATTCCACACCAAATTGTGTTCGATTCTCAACAATGCAAGTTATTTTCAGGTCATTTCAAGTCATTCAAGTCATTTTCAAGTCACCAGCGAAACATAAAATGTGTGGTCGACTTGATTGTTGAGTTGCCATGGTAACTAAGTGAGACATCGATATTATTATTTCACTTTTAAAGCTGTCAAGTGGCACGACGTAAAGAAAGTTTCGCTTCGGTCAAGAAAGTAAAGAAAATATTCGTCAAGAGATTGAGCAGTTGACACCCGCGAATACCAGGAAATCGATGTCAAGCATATGGAGGCAGTTTACTAACATTTGCGCAGAAAAATCGTATCTACCTGTGGCTGTGGAAGAACTGGCGCTTATTCTTGAATACTATGGGTTCTCAACATGCGAAAATAGAACTCCGAAGACTACAAGGAGAGTGTTATCAAAGTTTTATGGAATTCCACAGCCAAGCAGTTGCACGAATATTTTTTTGAAAAGTATAATCGCAAATTTATTCCATTCTCTGACATACAATTTATGAACGCAAGAGCTGCAAAAAATGGAAAGTTCATCTGCACTATCAGCAGACGAGCTGAAAAACATTATTGAGCTTTGGGACGAAAACACTCCGGAAGGATTGCAGAAAAAGTTTTTCCACGTTGCTGGTCATGAATTGGCCTGGAGAGGAAATGAAGGAGCGGTAGCACAACTCGAATATTTTGTGGAGGAAGTTGAGGCTGAACTTTGGTTTATTGGAAATCTGATATGGAAAAAACAAGTCAACGTCGCGATTGTGGACCCTCAGCAAATTGTTATGGTACCATTTTTGTTTTGCGGAAATGCCTTGTTGCCAAATTGACCTCTTCGGATTACTGGAAATCTAATATGAAAGAAACAGTTGAACGTCTCGATTATAGACCCTCAACCTATTCTATAGGTACTATTTTTGTTTTGCGGAAATGCGCCGTTGCCAAGTTTTGGTCACTTGGGATTACTGGAAATCTGATATGGAAAAAAAACAATTGATCGTAGCGATTTTGGGCCCTCAGCCAATTGTAATAGTATCATTTTTGTTTTGCGGAAATACCATGTTGCCAAGTTGGTCACTTCAGAGTACTGGAAGTCTAATATGTAGAAAACAATTGAACGTCTGGATAATGGACCCTCAACCTATTCTAATGATACTATTTTTGTTTTGCGGAAATGCCCCGTAGCCAAGTTTTGGTATTTTTGGATAACTGGAAATCTGATATGAGGATAGTTCTGAGTGGATACCATACTATTCAATCAGTTTATTGGGCAATGATATTTGACCCTTGCAGAAATTCGCCGAAGGCGTGTCTCTTTCTTCTGGTAATTTATAACATCGCATTTCCTCAAAACAAAAATGGCACCATTAGAATCGGATGAAAATTTATATTAATACTCTCCAATGAAAATTTCTATCAAGCTTCTCTGAATGATTTGCCGCATCCATAACTTGGCAATAGCGCATTTTCGCAAAGTCAAAATGTCATAGCAGAAACCACCTGATTGAATAGAATAATGTCCACTTCGACCCATCTCCATATCAGACTTCCAGTATTCCGAAGTGACCAACTTGGCAACAGAGCATTTTCGCATAACAAAAATGGTAATACTAGAATCGCGTGATAGCACAAAATGGCGACGTTCAACTATTTTTTCCATATCAGATTTTCAGTAATCCCAAGTGACGAAAACTTGGCAACGGCGCATTTCCGCTAAACAAAAATAGTACCATTCGAATAGGTTGAGGGTCTATAATCGAGACGTTCAACTGTTTTTTTCATATCAGATTTCCAGTAATCCGAAGAGGTGAACAACAACAACAGGTCATATCCGCAAAACAAAAATGGTACCATTAAAATTGGCCGAGGACCTACAATCGCGACATTAATTTTTTTTTTTTTCATAACAGATTTCCAGTAAACCAAAGTTCTACCGAAATTGACTATAGAGGGGAACTAACAGGCCACATTGAGTATAACCCGGTTTTTTCCAAGACTACCCAAGGCGGTTCAAAGAAAATGGCTGACAGTAAGTGGCTAGTACCGAATACACTCACGAATACAAAACGAAGCGTTTATTTTTGACGCCAAATCCAAACTGGAAGAATCCCAGTTCCAAAGGCTGGTACAAGAACAGTCCAGTTGGACAGAATACAATATCTTCCTGTTTCAAATCCGCTGCATCATTGATTGGAATGGATGTCAAAAAGATCAGAATAACAAATCATTCTGCAAGGGCCACTGCTGTTTCAACTGTAGCCAAAACGGGAATTGGAGAACAGCAATTGATTAAAATAACCGGTCATTGTGGCAGCCACTCAAACTGAAACCATATCTGCAAATAGACCCCGGCCATCATCAGGAAATAATTGACGCAATAAGGTCTGCTTCAAGTTCGACAAAGACGATTCGAAAATCTTTAAATCAAGAACAAGCAACTACTTCCAGTCAACCTGCCATAGTTTATAATAATTGCGTTTTCCATATAAACAATAATTACAATAGTCAAAATAATATTAGTATATTCTTCAACGAGCGTATAATGATAGCTATTATTCTCGAGGATAAAAATTGTCCGAGAAAATAATAGCTATTATACGCGAGTAGAAGACTATACTTTCTCTACGACTATACGATAGTCAGAGTTTTAATGAAATCTAAATATTATTTATGAAAATAAGTATTGTCGTATATTTAAACTCTAATTCGCTCTAAAATAATTTATTTAACGAAATACAATGATTCACAAAACAATATAATACTCTAATTTATATACAATCGAGGAACTATTCATATGCGACTTTCACTCCTCTGACTGTCCGAATGTCTGCGTGGTTCTGTTTATATACACCGTTCATTTTCCTAGAATGCTCGCGATATTTCTCGAAAAGCCATAGGAACGTTCTCCGATTAGACCAGATTCTTCGCGAAGCGAAGCGCCTCGGGAGTAATTGACGGTCGGGCGCTGGCTACGTAATAGTTCAGGTCCGGCATCGCCCGCAGCTTCGCCGCATTGCCCCCTTCTTAGAGATATTTTGCCCCGAAATGTCATCCTTGGAGTGTGTCTATATTTGCAGTCTTCATGTTAGGTCGTGGAATAGGATTACAGCAAACCAAAATCTGGATGCCGCTGGATCCGAATATCGTCTCCAACATACTTCTTATAACTCTCCAATCCAGCCCATCAATATTACAGGATAATTTTGGGATTGCCAAGTCCACCAAATTCTGGTCCAACATCGTATCTCTCAGTTGGGTGAGGCTCCTCCAGACATCTTCATAGGACGGTTTATCTTGGGAATGCTTCTTGGTCACCAGGTAGTAGATGTTCCTTTGGCCCTTCTTCAGCTGTAGCACACCTCCAATTTCTGGATTCTGTTTTCGTAGTGTTTGGAGTTGGCCAAATTTCTTGGAGAACACCACAGCGATGCTCCTGGACCTTCGAAGATCTTCTGCGACGCAGTGTGCTAGGGCGTAATCGACTGGCACTTTGAAAAGGTCCCGTGGCTCCTCTCGAGTTACCTCGTGTGACACTTTCTGTCCATTTGAGTATAAGGACATGAATTTCTGGAACGTAATCGCATCCTCTGGTGGTCTGAGCGTGCGGACTAGGTCTTGGTTCCCAGCATAAGGGGCCAAGTTAAAATGAACGACCCTGGGTTTACCACTGGGTGACTTGAGGATTCGGTAAAGCAGGTCGTTTATCCTCTTGACGATCTTGTACGGACCTTCCCATGAATTCCGTAGTTTCGGGGGCAGGCCCCGGCGACGCTTCGGGTTGTACAGCCAAACTAGATCACCAACCTGAAATCCTCCAGCATCGGGATTGATGTCATAAGCCGATTCTGTTTTCGTTGTGTTTGGAGTTGGCCAAATTTCTTGGAGAACACCACAGCGATTCTCCTGGACCTTCGAAGATCTTCTGCGACGCAGTGTGCTAGGGCGTAATCGACTGGCACTTTGAAAAGGTCCCGTGGCTCCTCTCGAGTTACCCCGTGTGACACTTTCTGTCCATTTGAGTATAAGGACATGAATTTCTGGAACGTAATCGCATCCTCTGGTGGTCTGAGCGTGCGGACTTGGTCATGGTTCCCAGCATAAGGGGACAACCTGTTAAAATGAACGACCCTGGGTTTACCACTGGGTGACTTGAGGATTCGGTAAAGCAGGTCGTTTATCCTCTTGATGATCTTGTACGGACCTTCCCATGAATTCCGTAGTTTCGGTGGCAGGCCCCGGCGACGCTTCGGGTTGTACAGCCAAACTAGATCACCAACCTGAAATCCTCCAGCATCGGGATTGATGTCATACGCCGCTTTCAATCGGTCGCTGGCACTCTGGATTTTCAAACGGACTGGTTCGTGGATGTCTTCCATTCGCTGACGGAGTTTGCTGATGTAGTCCTCTCCCGCGGTATCCTATCCTGGTGGCATCCCAAACTTTAGGTAACAGGGAAGTCGCAGCTCTCGGCCCATTATGATACTAGCAGGGGTTTGGCCGGTCGACTCGTGTACTGCGGAACGGTAGGCCATCAAGAACAAATGAAGATACTGGTCCCAGTCTCTTTGATGGTCAGAGACTACCTTGGACAAGTGGCGATTGATAGTCGTGTTCATCCGCTCAACCATTCCATCGGACTGTGGATGTAAAGCCGTGGTTCTCGTCTTGCGGATGTTCAGCAGTTGGCACATTTCTTGGAACAGGTTGGATTCGAAATTTCTGCCTTGGTCCGAGTGCAGCTCCAAGGGGACACCGAATCCACATATCCACTCTTTCACCAAAACGTCCGCGACGGTGATGGCTTCCTGGTTATGCAGGGCATAGGCTTCGGCCCACTTGCTGAAATAGTCCATTGCCACAAGGATGTGTTTATTTCCGTGATCTGATACGGGAAACGGGCCGGCGATGTCGATGGCGATTTTCTTGAATGGACTACCTACGTTATACTGACGCATCAGGGCCTTCGGTCGTGTCCGAGGTCCATTGCTGGCAGCACAAACAGTACACTTTCTGCACTAGTCATTGATATCAACCTGGCAATTGACCCAGTAAAACCGTTGCCTTACTTTCTGCAGGGTCTTCGTCACACCCAGATGTCCTCCAGCAACTCCATCATGAATCTCTCGGAGTACTTCCTGTCTTCTGTTCTTGGGCACCACTCTCTGACGTCTGTCCTCCCCACCATCTTTGGACTCCAATACACGTTTCAGGACCCCATTGTCCAGGGTGAGGGAATTCCATTGGGACCAGTAGGATTTGACTGCTGGGGACTATCTTGCAATTTCCTGCCATGTCGGTCTTTGATTACTCTTTTTCCAACCGACTAAACCAAGATCTGGATCTCTTTCTTGGTCTTTATGGACCTCGTTGTCTTTCCAGTTGTTGTCAACTGCCGTGGTTCTACAAATCGCTGCTTCCTTCTCTTCTGCTCGTCGGCAGTGTCAACAGTCATCTGGGCATGGTCTCCTTGACAGGGCATCTGCGTTCTTGTGGCCACTCCCTGCACGATGTTCGACCTCGAAGTCGAATTCTTGGAGTCTTTCTATTCAACGTGCTACTGGCCCTCGGGGTTTTTGAACTGTAGAAGCCGTTTGAGGGCTGCGTGGTCGGTCCTTAACAGGAATCTTCTCCCGTACACGTATTTATAAAAGTGTTCTACTCCCTTGACAACAGCCAACAGTTTTCGTCTGGTGACACAGTAGTTATGCTCCGGTTTACTGAGAATTTTACTGAAGTATCCAATTACCTTCTTTTGCCCACCCTGGATCTAAGACAAGACAGCTCCAAGTCCCACGTTACTGGCGTCCGTGTCCGAAATGAATTTTCCACTCAGAAGGGGATAACTTAGAATCGGTGCGTTGATCAATGCCCCCTTCAGCTTCCTGAACGAGTCTTGGCATTCTTCGGACCATTGGAACTTTGTTTGTCCTTCCGTGAGCCTGGTAAGTAGTTTAGCGAAGTTGGCGAACCTCAGCACATATCGGCGATAGTATGTGCACAAACCAAGGAAACTACGTAGTTGGTGTATGTCTTTCGGAATAGGCCACTTCTTCCCCGCTTTGATCTTCTCGTCATCTACTGCTACTTCGTGCCCAGAGACAACATGGCCAAGATAATGTACCTCTTTTTGGAACAGGTGGCATTTCTTGGGACTCAGCTTCAGTCCAGAGTTTCTCAGTCGCAGGAATACCTCCTCCAGGTTTTTTATATGGTCTTCGAACGATTTGCCAACCACGATAATGTCGTCGAGATATACCAAACACGTCCTCCATGAAAGTCCTTTCAGAACCATCTCCAGTAATCTCTCGAATGTGGCTGGAGTATTACAAAGCCCGAATGGAATAACGGTGAAATGCCACAGTCCTGAGCAGATGGTGAAGGCTGTCTTTTCTCTATCTTCTGGAGCCAGTTCTACCTGCCAGTATCCACTCTTCAGATCAAGGGTTGAGAAAATCGTGGAGCCGGCCAACGTGTCTAGGGTGTCGTCTATTCTCGGAAGAGGGTAACTGGGCTGTTGAGCTGGTTCAGTGCCATTGGAATAGATGTTAACCAATTTTTCCAGTTCTGCTGTCAGGTTGTTGTCTTGACTAACAGTACCGTGTACACTCCTGATCACAGAGGAAATTGACAAGCAGTACCCAAAACAGTTCCTTTCTTCAAGGTCACTGGGTAATAATTGACATTCATTACCCTTACTGGCACAAATTTATCAGCACGCGACAAAGTCTTGCCTAGTGCAATCCCTCGTCCAATTTTCTCATCATGAAGCTTGGGCTCGAACATCACCACGCTTCCATCGCTCGCACCTCCTTCCAAGCGAGCCTCCAGTATGGTCTCAGCCCTCTCGGATACACTTACATCTTCAGTCAGCAGAACACGAATCATCTCTTCACTTCTTCCATGTAGCACCAACTCTTCTCCGTTCACACGTAGGACGCCATCTTTAATGTTCAATTCAAACCCTCTGGAATTCATGATGTCCATTCCAATAATTGCATCGTCCTCAATGTCAGCTACTAATGCCCGATGTTTTACCTTTGTGCTGCCTAAAATCAGTTCAATCGGTAGCTCACCATGTACAGTGATCGGCTCTCCTGTTGCTGTGCGTAAATTCCAGGATGATGGTTCTATTCTCTCTGATATTTTAGTGAATGCAGGCCCAATGATTGTCCTAGTCGCACCTGTATCCAGCAGCATTGCGCTAGGCTTGTTGTTGATTAAACCGTCCACGAAGGCTCCTTTGTTCTGTCGTTGGAGGACAGCGACGTATACGTTGTTCACCGGGGCTTTCTGAGTATAGGCCGACGATTGCCCTTTCTCAACAACCTTCGTTGGTCTTGACATCTTGCTCTCGGGCAACACTTTCCTTATGGCAGCTTCAAGGCCGGAAGGCTCCTGTTGGCCTTCTTCCATCATCCGGACCTTGCTTTGGCTCTTGCAGGATTGTTTCGCCGCCTCAAATTCCAAAGCGCGTGCCAGTGCATCCACGAGATGTGTTGGACGAGCTAGTGTCAATGCTAGTCTGGTTTCCTGGTCACGAAGTCCATCCAAGAAGGCCTGAACTGCTAGTCGCTCCATTACCTTTTCCGGTGTAGCTGGGTATGCAAGGCGAACCAAGCGTGCAATGTCGGCTTCATATTCCTGTAGGGATTCGCTTGATTTCTGGCAGCGGTTTCTGAGCTGTGAGTGGTATACATGTTCTAGATGGGTATGTCCATACCGTAACTCTAGATGTTCAATCAGCTGTTCGTATTCCTCTTGTTCTTGTGCCGTGAGGGTTTGTAAGATATTTGTTGCCAGTGTTAATGCTACAGCTCTTTCTCCTGCATTCCATCCGTTCGCTTTTGCTGCAGCTTCAAACAGTCAGCGGTGATTTGCCCACGGTGTTTTTCCATCAAACTGAGGTGGTTTCATGGAGAGTTTTTCTGTTTCCGGACTGATTTTCACATCTTTCAAACCCTTTTGAATATCATCTAAGTTCAAACTCAGTTCCAGCATTGAATTTTCATTGACAGATTCTGTGGTGTGGGTAGTGTCATTCTGGTTTTCCAGCTTACTGATTTTCTCCTTCAATTTGTTGATTTCTTCCTCAATTTCATCTTTGATTTTCTCCATCTCTGTCTCGACAGTTCCCATTCTTTCTTCTAATCGGCTCGCCACACCACAAAGTTCTTCTTTCATGGTATTCGAATTTTCTAGCAGCTTTTCTTCCAAATTCCTCGAACTTTCTTGAAATTCTTCTTTCAGACTATTCGAATTTTCTAGAAGTTTTTCTTCCAGATTTTTCGAGTTTTCTTGAAGTTTTTCTTCTAAACTCACCGAATTCTGTTGCATTTTGTCTCTGTTTCTGGGTCCTCGCCCTCTTAGGCTAATCCCGCGGCAAGTCTTGTTTGAAGCACGGCCTTTTTACCACTTGTGTCAGGTTCCCTCTCCTCCAGTTCTTGCTTCAATTCCGCAACCTTCAATTCAACCAGGCGAACTTTCCTCGAACACATTTTGTCTTAGTCTATGTCTCACAGTCTATTTCACGGGTCACCAGTCTATTATTATTATTGTCTATTTCACACAGTCTATTTCCCGGACACCAGTCTATTATTACTATCTATTTCACACAGTCTATTCCACGGCCACCAGTCTATTATTATTAGTATTGTCAATTTCACACGCGAGAAGTGTATCAGTTTATACTCCGTTAATGCACACAACTGCCCACTTCACGAAAAATGTTTATCAGTCACTGTCTATTTTTCGCGAAAAAAATTGTCCGAAATACACAAGCTGTCTACTTACACGAACACTCTGCATTTTATCTTTAATAATCGCACTTCAGTCAACACTGTCGTATATTTAAACTCTAATTCACTCTAAAATAATTTATTTAACAAAATACAATGATTCACAACACAATATAATACTCTAATTTATATAATAATCGCGGAACTATTTATAGTCGACTGTCACTTTTCTGACTGTCCGAATGTCTGCGAGGTCTGTTTCTGGGTCCTCGCCCTCCTGGACTAATCCCGCGGCAAGTCTTGTTTGAAGCACGGCCTTTTTACCACTTGTGTCAAGTTCCCTCTCCTCCAGTTCTTGCTTCAATTCCGCAACCTTCAATTCAACCAGGCCAACTTTCCTCGAACACATTTTGTCTTAGTCTATGTCTCACAGTCTATTTCACGGGTCACCAGTCTATTATTATTATTGTCTATTTCACACAGTCTATTTCCCGGACACCAGTCTATTATTACTGTCTATTTCACACAGTCTATTCCACGGCCACCAGTCTATTATTATTAGTATCATCAATTTCACACGCGTTAATGCACACAACTGCCCACTTCACGAAAAATGTTTATCAGTCACTGTCTATTTTTCGCGAAAACAATTGTCCGAAATACACAAGCTGTCTACTTACACGAACACTCTGTATTTTATCTTTAACAATCGCACTTCAGTCACCACTGTCGTATATTTAAACTCTAATTCACTCTAAAATAATTTGTTTAACAAAATACAATGATTCACAACACAATATAATACTCTAATTTATATAACAATCCCGGAACTATTTATAGTCGACTGTCACTTCTCTGACTGTCCGAATGTCTGCGAGGTTCTGTTTATATACACCGTTCATTTTCCTAGAATGCTCGCGATATTTCTCGAAAAGCCATAGGAACGTTCTCCGATTAAACCAGATTCTTCGCGAAGCGAAGCGCCTCGGGAGTAATTGACGGTCGGGCGCTGGCTAAAGTATATATTATAAAGTATATACAGGGTGTCCGGTAAACCTTGTACAATATTGAAACTGGTGATAGACCAGGTCATGACGGTTCAGATTATCGGAATTTCACCTCTTTAAAAATATCACCGTTTTCGAGATAATGGGCATTTTAAGAATTTCTGGAAAATCGCTACCTAACCTTGGATTTTTGAGTGCCATGTATACAAATTGGGACGAATCCAAATATCTTTGCTACTGAAGATTACTGATGAGTGATGCTTCTAGACGTACAGAACAGTTTCTCAGAAAGTGAAAACATTTTTCAAGAAATGAGGGTAAAATGACAGATTTGAGTTTCATCAATTTTTTTTTTCAAAGTTTGACATTATTGTCCGAAAGAAACATAACCAATTGGAAGTGGACATTCATTTCAAAAGGATGCTGATTTTGTTCGGACTGTACCATGGTATTAAACAAACTATAATTATTATTGGAGGAAGTGGTATCCATTGAATTAGGCGTGGTTTTATTCTAGGCCTCCATCAACTTTTATACTTACGCCCAAAAATTATTTTATTTCGATTTTATCAAGATAAAATGTGGAAATGATTATCAATAATAAAGAATAGACTGCTTGATAGCATTAAAAAGTGTGCCAATAAAATTAACTTTTCATGTAATTAATCCTAATAAAATTATCGAAATGACAGGGCACCAATTAATACGAATTCTTGTGATAAATGTCGCAATTGTCCAACACCCAGATTCCAACGAAGTTTCAGAGACCGACAGATATAAAGGGTGTAACAAAATAAGCGCAAATTTTTTTAGGAGGTGAATCCTTGTCGAAAATTAATAAAACTTTTCTAACTTCTGTGTTGTGTCCGTAGAAGCAATAGTTTCCTGGTGTAAAAATAAAATACAGCATTGTGCATAAACGGATCTTCTGTAAATAGAATCGAAAAAATCTAGTAGGTGGCTGTCACATTTTGTTTGAACAACTTGTGACTTCAGTCGTAGTTTTTTTAAATTATTCTGCTTGTTTCATTCAGTGGTATTTATTTCTTTGTCATGCCGTATACACGTTATACTCCCCGAGAATATGCGCATATGCACTACATTTATGGTGAATGTGGAGGTAGTGCTACTGCTGCAGCAGCGCTTTATGCACAACGATATCCGATTGCATAATGCCTCTCAGAGAATCACTGATTTGGGGGATATAACCTATAACGCATTTGAAAAGGTTTTCTTGAAAAGATGTCGTCTCTGCGTACGAGTTGATGGAAAATAACATTTTTGTAATGTTATTCAGTGCGATGTTGAATAATCGTTATTGTGGTTTATAGTGTATGCTGATTCAAAAAAACGTTGAATTAGTATTTACTCCCTTACATCTCATTGAATTGCTTCTAAGCAGTTGATTCGCTATTACTCATAATTATTTAATCATTTCATCTTGATAGGATAAAAATAAAAGAAATTACTGACAAAGTCTAATGGAGTTGATTTTAGCTCAGAATAATATCAAACTCTAATATAATCGAAATTCTACTCCTTCCGAAAATAATTATCATATGTTTTATACCATGGTAAAGTCTGGACAAAATGGGCATTCTTTTGTAATGAATATCCACTTCCACTTGGTTATGTTTTTTTCAAACAATAATGTCAAAATGTTGTTAAAAAAATTGGTGAAACTCAAATCTGGCATTTTCCCCTCATTTCTTGAAAAATTGGATAGCTTTCTGAAAAACTGTTTTGTACGTCTGAAAGCATCACTCATCAGTAATTTTCAGCAGCAAAGATATTTGAATTGGTCTCAATTTGTAGACATGCCACTCAAAAATCCAAGGTGAGGTAGTGATTTTAAATGCTCATTATCTCGAAAACGGTGATATTTTTACTAAGGTTAAATTCCGATATTCTGAACAGTCATGACCTGGTCTATCACCAGTTTCAATACTGTACAAGGTTTACCGGACACCCTGTATAAGGTAGAATAACAATTATACATGAATAACTGCCTTAATTGGAAATAATTTAAAAAAAAAGAGTGGGATTCGAACTCAAGCCTATACCTTCGTTATACATTTACCTCATGTACACGCTTCTACCAACTGAGCTATACAGGCACTCGAACATTTGTGAATGAAATACCTACTAGAGAAACTCTGACCAGGAACTGAGAGAGTGTGGAACGTTCAAGTAAAAATTGCAAGATAGATTTCATCTTCCTCACTATCACTGCTTTCCCAATCCGCTCTATTCGTTTTTATATCAGGTACTTGTCACACAGATCAAAGTTAAAACTAAGAAAATAGTCAATCTGACATTCGCGTATGCCAAGCTGTGACAAAAGTTCAATCAAGCAAAGCCTTCTTGAGAAATTTGTTTGTTAAACCTCTCAGTTCCCGTGGATTCTGAAAATTCTGAACCTGTGATTGGCCGAGTGCCGTTGAATAATGAGTTAGGATAGACGGTGTCTTGGAATCATCTTTATTCTTCAATTAAAAATCAATATGTAATGAACGTAGAATACAATAGTCGTAGAGAATAGTATATTCTGTAACAAGGTTAGAATGAAAATTCGATGAGAGTGGAAAGTTCCGAGCGCGAGCCGAATGTGAGCGTGAGGAACCACGAGCATCACGAATTTTCATTCTAACCGAGTAGCAGACTATACTTTCTCCACGATCAAAGATAGGAAAGGTGACAGCAATAATTTTGGCACTTACTCAAATTTTGCCACTATGATGACAATCAACTGCGTCAAGGCTAATGTTATTGTTGCTAACCAGTGTGAGAATATTATTCTATCACAAGAGAGAGAATGTAATAGTTATTTATTGTATAAGTGTTCTAGATATCATTTTATTTGCGCAAGAATGTTTAAACGCGAGAGCGAAGCTCGAGCGTTTAAATTTCTTAAGCAAATAAAATGTATCTAAAACACGCATGCAATACAACGTTTTATTCACAATCACATTCATTTAGAATCAGAATGATTTGACGTTTTGCTCTGACAGCGGCTGTCACCTCCTCAAAAATCATTGAAATAACATACAAAAATATCGGGAGGTGTTTGGTTGCTATGTATTTTCGATTGTTTATCGACTCCATTTGTAAAAATTTGTGAAGTTGGTGAAAATAAGTAAAATGTGATTGATATTCAAGATTGTATTTTTCATTATTCCACTAGTGGAATAAAGTAATTTCATTATTCCACTAGTGGATAAAGTGGTACTTTATACGGTTCATAAGTGTGGATAAAACTTCAATTATAAGGTGATTGTGGATAAATACATTTAAATTGCATGGGGGCAGAGGTTTTGCAGAATATTTCTTCAATCTTAAGAAAGATAATTCCATCATTCTGTAATCAAATTTGATTTCAGAATTGGCAAATTCTGTGATGATCGTGGAGAAAAATAATTCTCTGATTTTTTCATTTACTTCGGGCTACAACAAATAGTAGAAAATGAAAAAAATATTATTTTTATACCTACAGGAACAGATTACATAATAATATTCAGTTTGTCTTCACACCAATGGACTCTTAGCCTATAAACTGTTGATTACTACTGATTGTAGTAGCTCAAAAGTGCCATTTAGGGAAAAAAAAAATTCTTTTATTTTATAGTTACTTGAGCTTACTACAAGTGGTAGAAAATTATAATTTTAGAGGTTTTTCGGGAATCTGCATGAACAGATTCATAGCGCGTCATAGTTTTGTCATCAATTATTTAGGCCTTCAAATTGGTAAATTTCTACTAAAGTTGCATGGGAATACCATTTCAAGATAGAAAATAGTATATTCTTCAATTCTACATAAGTTTTGAGTAACTACAAGTGGTAGAAAATTGTTTTTTTTTTGCGTTTTTATTAACGTGCGTTATGCGCGCTTTAATGGTATGGAATTCATAACCAGCGTCAGCAAGCATCAATCATGGCAGGCTGTGATCATTGTATTTTGACACTTTAAAACATCAAATAAACTCGCGTTTTGTTGCAATAAAGAATATTGCACGGCCAGTAAAACCAATACAATTCTTTGTTTAAATAATGAATCGATTTGAAATTCACACTATATGCAAAATATGCGTGAAATTGTCTGATGTAATGATCAATCATCGTACCATGACTTCTTTATTCGCATTAATTGAGGATTGTGGCTTCAACTTGAAGAAAGAAAATTTGTTCCGAGTTGTCCTCGAATATTTGCATCTAAACTACGCAAAATTGAAAGTACTGCATGGAAAAAAGATAAATAAATTAGTGTCTAAATATTATACAGAGCTAGTCAAATGTATGGATCCGGCCATTTTTCTCAGTTAATATGAGGGTTATCGAAAAAAAGTTTTAATGAAAGTAGGAGAGTATTTATTTCACTCTGCACCTTTTTATAAATTCAAACGATTTTTAGATGTGCCATTGGTGAAGAAGTGACGTCATCGACATTTTTTTTAAATGGAACCATACGTCATGTTTGGTATCGCTAGATAGCTTGCTTTTTTATCATTTCAGTAGTACCAATATTATTCTAATTATCTCGATAGGTACAGTGTGGTTCGTATTTTTGTGTCCATCTCTGTAATTCATTTACCTATTGCTTAATTTGTTTAAAATTATTCTCAATCGGGAAATGTAGCCAGTTGGACATTCTAAGCAATATGGCAATTTGATTCAGACAGTGGCGAACGTATGTATAAGTTTCTCAGATGCTAATTTTTCCAAAAAGATTTATTAATTATTTTTCTATAGGAAAATGTCAATGGAAAATTTTGTTCCAGAATAATTGAAGTGCCCTAATCCTGAATTTTTCCTTAAGTGAAGGTAAAAAAAACAGAAATAGTCACTTGTTTCAATAGTTCAAAATATTACTATTTTGTGAATGGAAAGAAGGACAACATATGTAGAGCGGCTATTTCATTTACTTATTCATTCGTCCTGAAAACAATTTTTTTATTTGTACCCGTGATCTGAGATAAAAAATGTAATCTCTGGAATGGCTGAGCCATTGAGGTGAATTTTGAAAATATCCTATAAGCATTACTCATTTTATGAGGTGAATGTTAATTGTAAACATCGTACATCAACTGTCAATGTAGCACATAAAAAATATTTTTTTATAAAAACGTACGTACGCCACTGTCTGAACCAAATTGCCATTTCGCTCAAAATATCTACTTGTCTTCTTTCCATGATTGAGAAAATTTTTAAACGAATTAAGCAATAGGTAAGTGAATTACAGAGATGGACACAAATATACGAAACACACCGTACCTATAAAGAGAATTGAAATGATATTAGTACTACTGAAATGAGAAAAAAACAAGCTTTCTAACGATACTAAACATGACATATGGTTCCATTTAAAAAAAATGCCGATGACATCACTACTCCACCAATGGCACATCTACAAAATATTTGAATTCATGGAATTGTGTATAGTGAAATACCCTTCAACTTTTATCCGAACTTTTTTTCGATAACTTTCATATTCTCTGTGAATCATATATCAGATCATGAATTGATAAGATGTGAGTTAAATTTCGAAATAAAATCCAATACTCCTATTTTTAAAACAATTAGAAATTTCAAAAACTTTGATTACGATGAATTCTCAAGGAACTTGGAAAACCTTCCTCTTGAATCTATATTAGATATTCTTGATGTTGATGAAAAAATTGCATATTTTAATGAGCTTGTACTGAACTTACTCGATCATCATGTCCCTTTGAAAAAAATAAAAATAACTAGGAAGTATAACCCATGGATGACAGATAACTTGAAATTATTAATGACTGTGAGGGATAAAGCTTATAAAAAATGGAAAAAGACTAGAAATCCATCTAAATTGGACTATTATAAAATGCTTCGAAACTATACAAATTTGGCATGCAAAAACGAAAAAAAAATTTTATTTAGAAATGTATAGGTTAATTATTATGGTTTTGTTGAATGTTAGATATATACTATATATTACTGTATTAGTTTTTTATATATATATATATTTTTTTAAGGTTAGGTTGAAAAACAGAGGAAGCGGTGTGTACCTACCTACACATCGCAACCAGCTGACACCTCGCCTTTTTCCATTATATAATTTTTATACTCCAAAATTGTTATGTTTACCCAGATGGAAATAAAGACCTATTATTATTATTATTATTATTATTATTAACTGAGAAAATTGGGCGGGTCCACACATTTGACTAACTCTGTATATATTTTATTAGACATAGACACTTAATTGAAAATATTCAAAGTCCTGCATTTTCGCCATTAAGAAGAAAGGAGGTGTCCGAAGAATATAGAAAACATCTTAGCTTTGTAATTAAAATGTATCAAAACTAAATTTTATGTGAACAAATATAGACCAGTCTTTCAAAAACGTCAAAAAATTTCCAGTATAATTCGCTGTTGGGTATCCCACGAGAAAAAAATTTCCACTAAAATACCTCCGTTGCCATGGTGATCTGTCAAAATAACGTATTTTGATTGGTTCAAAATTACAGGTGTGGAATTTATGATATCGCAAGAGCTTAAACTATTTCCGGAAATTTTTTTGAGGGCACGAATATTTTGAAAATTAATAATTATAATTTTCTTAAAATATTCGTGCCCAAAAGAAAATTTCCAGAAATAATTTAAGCTTGCGAGGTATTCGGTTAGAAAATTTCACAACATAATTTGGAAAAAAATTATTAATCCAATCTGACATTTTAAATTAATTTCACTGCTTGTCAAGTCCACCATGTTGCGTTAAATAAAAAATATTACCAACTTTAGTTACACCAAATGCTAAAACTCAAATGGGTATTAGATCAGTCTACCGCCCTTTCATAATTTTTGGTTACTAAAGGTGGTAGAAATGTATTTTTTGTTAAAGTAATCCATAACCAGCAAACAAAGATATTCTTATGTAAAACATTTCTTGTAAGCATTTGCGTTAAACAATTTGAGAAAATGAAATGCATTGAAAAGTACAATTTATGTAAATACTGCAAAGAGTTGAGTCAACTGCAAATATGTCATCCAAAATTAATATATTTAACGAATTTAAAGGAAGATTGCGACAGGGAGCGTTAGAGTCGAATGGATTGTTTATGAAAATCCAAGAAAGTCTGCTGCAGATGTCAAGTAAATATGGCCTTTTGCGTAAAAGTGATTTGAACAAAATGGTTTCAAAATATTACATATATGTCTTAAAACACAGACATCCAATTAATTCGTCACCTTCCTATTCACCATTAAGAAGAGAGGATGGGTTGGAATTCAAGCAACATTTAAATCTTACTATGATTGTAGATCCTACGTTTTTTGAAATATAAATTGTTAATGCATAATAATTAAACAAATTTGTGTTTTGTGTTTAATGAAACGTTATAGCGAATAATAAATAATTCACAGGTATATCTACAATATTTAATGGTTGTAGATCATATGTTTACCTTTTCAACTGTCAAAAAATTTCAACTTAAATATCACCATGGTAACTAGTCAATATTAAGGCATCTTATTGGTTAAAAAGTAGAGGTGTGAAATTTTCACAATCATTCTACGTCCCCTTTTCCAGAAACGTCTGATAGGCCATCGAGTTTGGGACACCCTGTATGTCTGTACTGTCTGTGTAAGAAAAAATATTACTAACATTCCTACTTGTGGACGTAACTATCCAACCAGAAAAAGATATAAGTTATAACAACCATTCACTACACTATCAGTGTCGCAGTATCATACGGGATCGAGATCGATTGATGACAAGCTTTATAATGGTCTTGATTTAAGTATCAAATCTGCCCCATCCGTTGATGAATTTCTCCAGAATCTGCCTTTCTTGTTTAGTTATTTATTGTAATAATTACATATTTTTCAATTCAAAAATACTGTTTTTAGATTCAACTTCTTTAGTTTTAATGTTATTTATCACTGTCTGGTTTTTTAAGCTCATCTGACGTGTTACCTAAATTAGTTCTTTATAATGTAGGCTCCTAACTGAACACTTCTCTAATACATTGATTGATTTACCGTCAGGGAGTCATCTACAGAGGAAGGTTATATTTTAATACCTTCCACCACGTTTTTATGCCTTTCAAGAAGTTCACCAAAACGTCTTTTTTTCAATGGGTAATTTGTGGAATCATGGCCTTTTTGGCCTTAGGTAACTGGGGCAGTTCAACCTTGGCTCGGGCTGTACCTACGAGGATGTTTTGATATCTAGTTAGCCTAGACCAGTTCCCTGCATAAACAAAATATTGCGTTACCATAGCAACGAACAATAACTTATTAGAAGTGTTAGTGTAAAGTTTGACGTCAAAAAAGTAAACCAGAGTTACGCAATAAATTAAAAGAAAAAATAATTCCACCGAAATTGTGAAAATCGAAAAATTGGAGTATCGAGCCATCATCAAGTACCAGTATTTAAAAGTGTTAAAAGGTAAGCAGATTTACGAAGATATGCCTAATACTCTTGGTGATCAATGTTCTTCGTATGCGACCGTGAAAAATTGGACTGCAAGTTTCAAAGGAGGTAAATTTGCTATTGAAGATGATGACCGATCGGGAAGGCCAGTTTCTGTGTCAGTCCCCGAAAATATCGATGCAGTTCATGACATGATTTTAACAGACCGTCGAATTGGGCTAAAACGGATATCTGAAGCACTGAATCATAGCGTTCATCATATAGCTCACGTCAATTTGGACATGAGAAAAATTGCTGCAAAATGGATCCCCAAATGTTTGAATGTTGACCAAAAGCGTGCAAGGGTAGTAGCATCGCGTTCGATCTGTGCTCGATTTGATGAGACTTGGTTACATTTCTACGATCCAGAAACAAAGCAACAATCGATGGAATGACGACACTCCGGTTCTCCAAGGCCTAAGTTGTTTCGTGTCCAGAAATCTGCTGGAAAAGTTCTTGCTTCAGTTTTTTGGGATTGCCATGGAGTAATCATGATTGATTTGTTGGATAAGGGTAGAACAATAACTGGAGATTACTATTCGACATTACTAAGCACTCTACGAGAAAAATTTAAGAGAAAAGATGCGGAAAGCTATCCAAAGGTGTTTTGTTTTTGCAGGACAACGCCCCTGCACACAAATCTCATGTTGCCATGCAAAAAATTCGTGATTTAGGGTTTGAATTACTAGAACACCCCCCTTATTCATCAGATTCGGATCCGTCCGACTATCATCTCTTTCCTCAAATGAAAAAAAGTTTAAAATGTAGTAAATTTTCTTCCAACGAGTAGGTAATAAAAGTTGTGGAGGTCTGGTTTGCAGAGCAAGAAGAAACTTTTTTTTTGAAAGGTCTAGAGACGTTGCAGGTTCGCTGTAATAAATGTATTCAATTAAGAGGAGAATATGTTGAGTAATAAAATATTTTGACATTGAAATTTTGTTTGGTTCAATAGTAGGCTAAGAATTTTTCAATATATTCTCTTACCTGTCTAATCAGTGGCTGTACCTGATTTTGTCTTGCCGGCTCGATCTCAGAGACAGTGACTAATGATCACAGCAATCAATGCCGCAATAAACAAAATTGAAAAAGAAAAAAGATTAGAAAAAAAATAGTTTACCTGTCTGAAAAGTTCCAAAGTGTCTAACCATCTACTAATTCTTAGTAATCTCAATATCCCAATAAGTTGAATGCACATTAGAATTTCGTTTGGTATTTTGAAACCTCCAATGACACACACACAGAAGATAAAGGATGGAGCTGTTGCGATCAAATCGATGAAGAAGTATGTACTCAGATACTTTCTGAAATGATGAAAAAAATGCGTTTTACATATAACAACACATGCAACAAAAGAAAATAAAAAGTGAGCAGTTGAGGAAAATATTTTTTTACTGAGTGAAGAAAATATGTTGTGTATGGTTACAGGACGTATTCTCAGTTATATTATAGTTATATTTTATATGCTTGTTACGTGATATTGCACTATGCATATATTGGGTGTCCCAGAAGTCGCGCACCCCATTGTATAGGGATCGAAAGAGAAAAATATTCTGAGAAGAATAGTCCCTAGCCATTTTTCAATCAGATGCATAGATAATTAATTGTTAACTAATGAAAGTGACCAATCAGGAGCGCGCGACAGAAGAATTAAAAGTGAGTGGAAAAGCAGTAAGAGACGCGAGAGTGAGACACCAGAGCTGCTGCCGGCTTCTCACGCTCCTGATTGGTCACTTTCATTAATTAGTAATCAATTATCTATGCATCTGATTGAAAAATGGCTAAGGACTTTTCGTCTCAGAATATTTTTCTCTTTCGATCCCGACTTCTGGGACGCCCAGTATAGTCCACGGTAAGGATGTTCACCATGGGGATATCGGAAACGGTAATATATAAAGTACTGGTTGAATTGAAAAAAGTTGCGTAATAGAAGTGCCATTCATATAGCAATATAAAATGTTAAAAAAATGGTTTATCTAGTCATTTAGGAAAATATGAATGTTTCGACTTCTTAACTTTTTTACTGGTGTTGTCGTCAGAGCTGGAATGAAATAAGAAAAACTTTTTGGAAAAACATTTTTATAAGCTCTCTTGTGATAATATCAATCCAGACTGAAAACTCAGGATCCCGACTCTAATCTAGGGATCCTCACTCTAATCTCGGACTTCAATTAGGAAAAAATCGTTTTTGCGAAGAGTGCTTTGGAACGAACGCCAACAATTTTTAACGAACTAAATCTTGATAGTTCAATTGAATTTGGATCTGGAACGTTCACATTTCCATCAAGCTTACCTACTTAAAAACTAAGATTTTGAATTAGAAACGACATGATAAGTTAGAAGTTTATTCTTCGTAAAACAAAGTTATAAAAGATGCTCGAATACTCCACCTTCGACTTGTAAACACAATTATACTCGTTTCCTCGCGATATGTCCCGTCTTCTTATCTTAGTCCTAATAGTGGTGATTATGATTCTTCTGAGTTCATCAGTATCGATGGGTAAGGTTTTAAAAACCAAATCTTTCATAGTTTCCCATAAATAATAATCCAGCGGAGAAACATCAGGTGACCGCGCTGGCCAACGAATGTCTCCGATAGACAAGAGTTATATACTGAGAATTTCTCCGTTGTTCGAAACTTCGAAATCACCTTACCGGGAAACATTTCTGACAAACACTCAGCAACTCTTCTAGCGTTATGCGGCGGTGCGCCGTCTTGCTGGAACCAGAAGGTATTCAAGCGGTTGAGACGAATGTGTTCAACGTAATCCGTAAGGAAGGTCCTCAAAAAATTTAAATAACGATCAACATTCAGATTTTCTTCATAAATGTGTGGGTCAATTATTGTGTAGTCCAAAAAGCGACCCATACATTTACGCCGAAGCGTACTTGCGGCCGCCGTTCTTGATGTCCATGTATTCTCCGGGATGGAGAACTTGGGTGATGTGAATTTTGAATGGACGATATTTGTGTTTCTTTAGTATCCTCCACACCACTTGATGCGATATCCAAGATGTGTTGCTATTATCCGTGTGGAAACTGACCGATTATCTTGAACCTAAAGGAAAAAGATTCAAATACTAGGTAATTTTTTTCTATTTCACTCACCGTTTGCAAAACTGCTATTTCATTTACATTCTCTCTATCGTTGTACCTTCGTCTAGGCTTTACAAATGAACCATAATCAGCTAAATTTCTATGGAGCAATAGAAAATAATTCTGTGCTGGTTGCTCTCTCTCTGGATACCGCAAAAGATACGTTTCGGACGTAATTTGCGCATTTCGATGCGAGGCGTAATAAATCTGAAGCATATCACACTTTTCTTCATTTGAAAATGACATTAGAACTTGAAAGAATTCACAAGTTTTGCTCGAATATTTAACTGAACTGTCAAAATTTAGTTTGTTAAACAAAATTTTTGGCGTTCTTCCCAAAGCATTCTTCGCCAAAACGATTTTTTCGTAATTTTGATCAGCATGTAAGATTCGATCATATTATGTGATACATCGTTGTAATAAGAGAAAAACTTTTTAAAAAGACAAAAATCCAATATGGCGCTCATAAGAAAAACCAAAGTTGATTGTTGTAACTCTGGCATCAAGAACGCCTTGGAAAATACGATGATAGATTTAGATTCCTTATAAAAAAGTGCTCCAAGAACGTTCTAGTTCTTCTGGGTTTCGCTTGAAAAAATAAAAACGAAAATTACAAATTTCCGTTTTTTCCAATAATTTAAAAACTTAAAATGACACATCAAATTTTCTTTCAGATAATTGTTCAGCATGAAAACGCCCAACTTTGCCCTAATCTAACCGACCTCGTATCTCTTATAATAACTGAGATCCCCAGGTGGAGCTCGAAATACGGGCACCCGGTATAGTGGAGGTAATGTGGGTAAATACGTATATTATGAACAATATCCCTATTCAGGTCAAGCAAATACCCCTTGAAATTTTCTTCAAAAGCGTTATATTTATTACAGACTGTTGGGTCTGTTGGTTTACTCTGTGGCAGTACGTATTAATATTACTTACTGATGAAGATAAGTAGTTTGTCGAAATGGGTATCTAGATAACCTAATTTTTTAACCAATACTGGCAATACTGTACGAATGAAGAATTTTCATCTGGAGCATACCCTCATGAATCGACTCTACAGGGCGTCCCTCCGGGAAATGCATCGATCAATATATAGAAAACCATAAGTGGCCCGAATTTGAAAATTTGGGAGTTCACTATTGTTGATAAGTGCTATCCGGCTAAAATATTTTGAAGATTGTGGCACTTCCGGTTCTACCGGAAGTAGACCCAACTTCGTAATTTTAAATATTATCTGTATATTATCAAGGTTTTAGATTTTACGCATTTTTCTGAACATGTTTCATGTATAATGTCATAAACCCCAGTCTAACCGATTTCGAAATATTTCAAATTTTAAGTTGAAAATTGCGTTTGCAGACCGAATTATTTTTTTTTATTCTGGATATGATCATGTATTTTCGAATGTGCATCGATTTATTCGTAGGAGAGGACCCAGTTCAGTAGAATTTCGATATCAATTCGATTAGAGTTCACCAGCAAATGATATAGATCCGGTTGAACAAATTACTGTAAGTCCATTTTTTCAAATGGAAACCCCCCAACTTTATATTCTCATTCGATTCGGCATCGAAAATGAAACTAACTTGAGGTTATCTATGTCTACACTCAACAGTTTTCGAAATATTGGCGAATTAACATATCTCGGTTCCAGAAAATCTCGTTTTCTTGAGTTTACTTATTCTTAGTTGGCCATGGCGCCCGCAGTCGCGTTGGAAACAATCAACTGCCACGGAAATGTCATTGTAATCAATCATGCCGGCTCGTTTGAATTATTCGAATGAAGATTACTTATATCTATTTATTATTTATGGCGAATGTGATATATTTGCTATTCGGTATCCGCAGAAGCAGAAGCCCTCACAAAATACTGTTAGACGAATTATAGAAAACTTCAAAAACTTTGGATCCGTCAAAGCAAGAGTGCAGAGAAACAAGCCAATTGTTGATGATGAAGATATTGAAATTGCCATTTTGGGATATTTTGCTGCATATCAACAATATCTTTGAGACAAGTTGCAAGAGACTCAGGATTGTCAAAAAACTCAGTTCACAGGATACGGCGCAAATTTTGTGAATTCGTTTTAACTTGGTCGCAAGGGAACGAATTATATTTGGATAATATTATATGGACAGCCGAAGCTAAATTTACAAAAAATGGTGTCTTCAACCGACATAATTGCCATTATTGGAGTGACTCAAATCAGCATGTATTCAGGGAACTGAAATTTCAAGAGTCTTGGCAGTTCAATGTTTATTGTGCGATAAGAAGTGATAGCGTCGTGGCACTGCATTTTTATCAAGCAAACTTAAATGGTAAGTAAAAAACAGGGTAAAGGTAAGCTTATCGGGCTTCTGCGTTTTCAAACACGAATTTTTCAGTCAAAAATCACTCAAAGTGTTTCCTTCTTTTGATAGGCCCTTTCTTTACACACTAATCAACACATATATCACAATTACAAGCACTAAAAACATTATTTTTTCACAAAAAATCCACCCTTCTTTAGGACAACACACAACCAACAAATCTGGATATTTTTATCATTTTTTATGTAGTGGGTTGGTAACTGCGCGCGCTAACTATTCAAATTTGATTCTGGGCAGATAACTTCCCCTTCATTACCATGTTCAATTGTTTAAATTTCGCCATTTTGGTGTTTTATTTAACGTAAATATCATAAACTGAAAATGTTAAAATTCTACGAATATCTAATTTATGTGAACAATAGATTGGCACTTATTAATTTTTTAATTAAATTGGGAGTGTTTTTGGGTTCAGTGCGAAGGAAATACGTCTGGACAAAGATAAATTGTTTTATCGATGTCAATGAATAGTTAGCGCGCGCAGTTACCAACACACTACATATGAAATGATAAAAATATCCAGATTTGTTGGTTTTGTGTTGTCCTAAAGAATGGTGGATTTTTTGTTAGAAAAATAATGTTTTTAGTGCTTGTAATTGAGAAATATGGGTTGATTAGTGTGTAAAGAAAGGGTCTATCAAAAGAAGGAAAAACTTTGAGTGATTTTTTACTGAAAAATTCGTGTTTGAAAACGGTCAATTTTCAATGTTTGGAGAGCCATATCTCGGAAAGTAGTAGAGAGCGCCGCAAAATAATTTCAAATTCGTGTTCAGGAGACAAAACTACGTAAATAACATTACCTTTTTTTTTATTTGCGCAGAAGCCCGATAAGCTTACCTTAACCAAAAACAGATGTCAATTTCGAAACAAGAATAGGAAGAGGTGTACTTTTTTTTGCAGGTGAAGGATATTTGAATATTTTTCATAATTTCGAAAATGAGTACTTGGATACTTTACCAATTGCTGATTATTTTATCAACATGACGGGGCACCTCCCCATAATGGTCACTTAGTCAATACTCGTCTACAAGAATTGTTTCATGACCAGTGGATAGCCAACAATGGACCATTTCTTTGGCCGCCCCGCTCTCCAGATTTATCAGTGCTCGATTTTTTCATTTTGGGTACAATTAAAAATCAAGTCTATGAAACTTAATTGACTACCAAGGAAGATTGCATGCAACGAGTGAGGAATTCATTTGAGAATCTCAGACTCGATTCAATACGAAAAGCGATGTGAATAATGTTTGGAAATTGAATGGCGCCAATTCGAACATTTACTGACCAAATAATTTTTGTATACCTCTCAATATCGTTAATTGTTCTCTTTCATTCGAATTGTTTTAGAATTTCTTTATCTACATTTTTGTATTGGCAGAGATTGAATGTTTTTGAAGTTTTCTATAATTCGTTTAACAGTGTTTTGTGAGGGCTTCTGCTTCTGCGGATACCGAATAGCAAATATATCACATGTTTTTGAGATAACCCTATTAATTTTGCCAAAAATAATAAATAAATTTAAGTAATCTTCATTCGAATAATTGAAACGAGCCGGCATGATTGATTACAATGACATTTTCGTGGCAGTTGATTGTTTCCAACGCAACTGCGGGCGCCATGGCCAACTAAGAATGAGTAAACTCAAGAATACGAGATTTTCTGGAACTTAATTCGCCAATATTTCGAAAACTGTTCAGTGTAGGCATCGATAACCTTATTCAAAGTTAGCTTCATTTTCGATACCGAATCGAATGAGGATATAAAATTGGAGGGTTTCAATTTAAAAAAATGGACTTTTTCAACCGGATCTATATCATTTTCTGGTGAACGCCCTTTATAACTCTGTTCGAATTGATATCGAAATTCTACTGAACTGGGAACTTGTAACCCTGTAATTGTAATTGTAATTCTGTTGAAATTGTTGGGATGTTTTTTGATTTCGATTGCTTCTCGGAAGAGTCTTGGATAATATGCATGTGTTGTGGCAATTACTTGGGTTTCTTCGAACTTCACTCTGTGATTGTCGCAGAACATGCGCTTAACAATAACAATCAATCACAAAGTGAAGTTCGAAGAAACCCAAGTAATTGCCACAACACATGCATATTATCCAAGACTCTTCCGAGAAGCAATCGAAATCAAAAAACATCCCAACAATTTCAACAGAATTGAAGAAGGGTTACAATTGAATAAAGCATGGCTACCTGTTCTCAAGAAAACGGTAATAACACCATACCGGGAAATTAATGAATCCGAGGGGGTACGCGACGCAGGGACGATGGCACCGGACGCAGGTACGAGTACGTCGACCCATAAATACTGGCTGAGACAACGCATACCAAACAAGTAGTGTTCAGTGATCGAAACTGTAAACATTTCTCTTGAAAATGCCAACCACTCGTGTTGGCGAAACGTCGAGTTTTTCTCTAAATAAACGTCAGCCTAAAAACCATCATTCAAAGATTTTTCGGTCTGCACACGCAATTTTCAACTTGGAATTTGAAATATTTCGAAAACGGTTAGACTTGGGTATAGGACAATATACATGAAACGTTCAGAATCATGCGTAAAATCTAAAACTTTGATAATATACAGGGTGTCCCATTTAAAATAACGAAGTTGGGGTCCACTTCCGGTACAACCGGAAGTGTCACAATCTTCAAAATATTTTTGCCGGATAGTGAACAACAATAGTGAACTCCCAAATTTTCAATATATTGATCGATTCAGTTCCTGGAGGGACCCTCTGTATAGTAGAAGCTCTAAAACCTGAGAGCACAGTTGTAATCCCGACTTTATTCTCGAAATCTCGAGTTTGAAGTCAGGATTCCGAGATTAAAGTCGGGATCCCGAGATTGAAGTCGGGATCCCGATATTGAAGTCAGGATTATAAAAAAAAAAACTCTGGCCCTTCAGCGCCTTCGTATACAGGTAGGTACTTACTTGGCAACTTCTGATTGCTTCATAATTGCACGGCTCTTTTCGGTATCATAATATCCTTCGAAAAATAGGTGAATGATATCCAGCAACAGAATGCTGTCCCCAACAAAGCGAGCCCAGTTTAAATAAAATGAAGTCCTCCTAACAGAAACGTAAAAAGATCCAACCGTGTAAATAATATACAAATACAAATACACCCAGAAAATGAAAAATTCCCAGTATAAGCTAGAACAAAAAAATATTTCAGGTAGGAAATTATGGACAAAGTAAAATAAAAATATTATAGTCAAATTCATATTACGAGTATATCAAGAAGTATAGGAATAAGTCAGACAGTCGGTCACCACAGAATAGTGTCCATAAGTATATAAATAAGTATAGATAAAAGTATAAATATAAATAAAAAAATATTTCAATACACAAAATGGGGACACCAATAAATTTCGTCACACTACATGCAGGGTGTCCCAAACTCAATGTCCTATTAGACGTTTCTGGAAAAAGGGACGTAGCATTATTTTCAAAATTTGTTTTTTTGGAAATCAGATCTGCTCTATCGATCTAAAATATTTTCAGCGCTGCGACGTTGCCGCTTCTATCGAAAAGTAGTATCAACTTTGATATTTTAAATAGAATACCCTGTATACTATTGAATTTTTCGTTTTGCTGTTGGTATTAGATTATTTTCATATATATTCCTATACATATCTCTAGTGGTTTTCGAGAAAATCAATAATTTCCTTATTTTTCGTTCAAAACATAGCTTCAATTAAATTTTTATTACTGCAGTATTTGGATACGTAGAAAGCTGAAATTTTGGATGAAGTTCGACAATATCCTGATTAGTTATGACTAGAGGAATTCGTTCTTCATTATACAGGGTCGTTGAAAATTTGTGATTTTTACCGATAAATCGAAAAGTGGTAAAAAGTGCATTTTTTTAAATATAATACCCTGTATATTATCAGATATCCTGGAAGAAAATTGAATATCTTTTCAAATGATGTAGCATTATACAGGGTCGTTGAAAATTTGTGATTTTCACCGATAGATCGAAAAGTGGTAAAAAGTGCATTTTTTTAAATTTAATACCCTGTTAAAATATCACGCGTTAAAATATCTCGATCATTAATCGTCTCCATTAATACACTAGTTAATTAAATAACTATTCTTTCTGACAGAAGCTCAATTAAATTCACTGCTTGTCAAACTAGCAGATTGTTTTGCTCTTTTCTGGTCACGGCACACTACAGATTATTTCAAATGGGAAGTATTACCTATCTCGAATCGTTATACTGGGAATTGGAAATGGTGGATTATAATGCATATTTCGAATCTGTTTTATATTAACTGTTAGTGCAAAAACATGATTTCAAGAACTCTTAGAAAATTCAATGAACTAACCACAAATGAATAGAAAGAAATTCGAAAAATCGAACAGAATTATGCTGTGTTTGGGAATGTTGAGAGATGATCCTTCAAAACGTGTTGATTTCTGAGAATGGATTTCAACATGGACTTATGAAGTTCCAAATTTCCTTCAGAAAATTATATGGAAAATATTTTAATAATATGAGAACAACAGTTATAAACTTTTTGGCAATTTACCGCTTCATGTATATCGAAGTTGTTGGTATCAGTTGCCCCCCCCTCAGTGTAGACAAGAAGTGAGCAGAAAACTGACTACAACCTTTGAAGATCGGTGGATAAGACGCTTGGCCACCACAATCCCCAAATTTAACTCTTCTAAATTTACACATTGAATCAAATTAAACAGCACTTCGAAAACATAAATTAGCGATTAATATGATATGATTTATCAACAGACACACTTTTTTCAGATACACTGAATGGGAGATAAATTATCATGGACATGAAAAACCAAACCACGCATACTTTGTTCAAATCTGAATTAAAATTCCATATCACTGTTTTTCTCGGTTCATGTAATGTTGGTTTTGGGAAAGACTGTTGTGACAAAAATACAAAATATCAATTTACAATGGACAGATACAAATATGGGACAAATTCGACAAAAATTAACGAGATTTTCATTTCAATAATTATTGTATTTCATTTTGATTCTTTTCTAATCAAATTTACGTTAATAAATTAATTAATGTACTAATTTTCGTAATGACATGTTCCATGACATTTCATATCTACCCAATACAAAATATGTCAAAATAATCCAATTTTTATAAAAAACTTGCTTTTATTTCGGAAACCTGACTCTTTAGGTATAGGAACATAATATATCAATTGTCTTCCAGAATATCTTATAATATACAGGGTGTTCCATTTGAAAAAATGAAATTTTCAATACTTTTGTTTCCATCGTTTGAAATCACAAATTTTCAACGACCCTGTACAATGAAGAAGGAATTCTTCTAGTCATAACTAATTCCTAGGACATTATTAAACTATATTCAAAATTTCAGCTTCCCACGTATTCAAATACTGCAGTAATAAACATTTAATTGAAGCTGTTTCGAACAAAAGATAAAAAAATTAAAGATTTTCTCGAAAACCACTGGAGATAGGTATAGGGAAGTGTCATATGAAAATAATCTTAAAGCAATAGCATAGAGAAAAATGCAGTAATATATAGGATATTCCATTTAAAATATCAAAGTCGTTGCTACTTTTCGATAGAAGCTGAAAACATTTTAGATCGACAGAGCAGATCTGATTATCCAAGAAACCAAATTTTCAGTAGTGATATCCCGACAAAATGCTGAATTTTCAAAAAATACTTTCACCTTGCTGTCACGAAAACTGTGTTGCTTAGAAGCTGTGAGCTTAGAGCTTAGAGCCGTAGAGAGTAGTTTAAACGAGATTGAAAATTGGGCTCGATTAATTCTAATTTTTTTTGTATGCACCGTATCCAAATACGCATTAATCGCGATTAACTTTAATCCAATGATTTTCGAGGTTTAAGCTTAACAAACGCACGTGCGACTGTTGGGTTGGTCAGAAACTTTTTTTTTTATTCATTCAATATAATCAATATACATATAAATAATTTGTAGGATTGAACAAAGTAGAAATCGATATGTGATCTATCACTTGTTTCGATATTTGCCAACAAATAAAAACGGGTATGTATAAATAAAAATTATCTCAATAAAATCAGAATAAGATAACTAAAATGATACAAGATTATACAATTAGTAAATAAAATTTAAACGTTTACAAGATATAATTCATATAGGCTGGTAATAAAAATCTGAAGGATACACAGTATAAATGGAACATGGAAGTAAAATTGAGTACCTGAGCTAACAACATTCAACAAATATGGATATCAATGGTTGGTGTTGTTTTGCTTCTTCATGATCTCATTTCTATAAGATCGATTATTTTTTTCTGTCGATTTCCAGAATATATTTTTTTATTTCTCTCTTAAACTTAGAATAATTTTTTTCGCTTTTGATTGTGTCAGGGACACTATTATGTATTTTTTTGGTTATGTATGCATACGACCTTTGAGATAACGGTTTTTTCACCTGTGGTAGGGCTGATAGGTTTTTTCTCCGTGTGTTATAGTCATGAGTGGGTCCTAGTTCAACTCCGGTTGAGTGCAGTTTCTCGTTCACACAATAATAAAATAGTTGCCTCATGTCCATGACTTCGCATTGTCTATATAACAAATCGGAGGGATATCTTGTGTTTTCCATCATGATTAATTTGAGGAAACTTTTTTGTATTACTTCGAGAGGATTTATGTGTATCCGAAGAGCAGCTCCCCACAATAGAATTCCGTATCGGAGATGACTTTCCACCAACGTATTGTATAATATTTTCATTGACTTCAAAGGCAGATGATCATTGAGGAATTTGAAATTATATAGTATTGTGCGCAGTTTCTTTATGATGTAATTGATGTGTATGTCCCACTTCATATGTGGGTCTAGATACACTCCAAGATATTTCACATTTTCTGCTGCATTTATTTTGAAAGTGCCTCCCTGAACTTTCATGTCGAGATGTTGAAATGGGGAATTTCCAGCTTTATTGCAACTGAAAGGAAGGAGGTTGGTTTTGTCTATATTAATTGTTAGTAGTTTGCTATGAAACCAGTTTTTCAGGATCCTGAAATCATTTTCAACTTTGTTCTTCAATTCGTGCCATGTTTCCGCATCGTAGAAAATGGCGGTGTCGTCGGCATACCCTATAATGCTACTTTGGGAATCGAGTGAAAATAATTCATCAACATACATATTGAATAAAAGTGGACCCAATACAGTTCCCTGAGGTACTCCATATTCGATTTCTCTCAGATCACTCATTGTGTCAGACACTTTCACCTATTGCCTTCTACTTTGCAAATAATTTTTGAGATTTGCACATTTTCCTCTCAGACCTGCTCGCTCTAATGTCTCAATAAGCAATCGGTGGCTGACAGTATCAAAAGCCTTCGAAAGGTCAATGAATACACATAGACATGGTCGTCCTTTTTCCAGTGATGTATGTACTTTTTCAGTTAGTGCAAGAACAGCATCTTCCGATGACATTTTTTCCTTAAAGCCATATTGGTTGTTAGAAATAAGTCTATACTTCGTTATGAATGATGTCATTCTGTTTTTCAAGAACCTTTCGAAGATCTTCGATAAATGACTGATGAGAGAAATCGGTCTGTAATTGGTCACTACTGTCTTGTCTCCTTTTTTGAAAATTGGTATGACAATTGAATGTTTGAATACATCAGGCCAGATTTCCAGGTCTATACATTTATTTAATACGTATTGGAGCGGAAGCAATATGTATTCCGAGACAGCTTTGATAGTTTCTGCTCTTATGCCGTCCTTTCCGACAGTTTTTCGGTCTTTCATGCCCATTATGATATTTGACAATTCATTCGTTTCAACTGAAGTTAAAATCATTGAGTTAGATGGAAAGTTTCCGGATATTTTTTGGTTTGGATCTATGATAATTTTTAATTACCTTTGTATTTCTCAATCAAAAAAGGAAAAATGGAAGTTGAAATGAAATATTTTTAGAGGATGACGGAGACATTACTTTATTAATTTTGGATTTCCTAGAAGATATGATCGGGCGAAATACTTCCAAATGACATGGACAATATGTTTTTCTTCCGGAAGTTCAAACTTCGAAAGGAAACAACTCTTCTGGATCTTCAGCAAAGTCAGAAGGAACTGCAGTGTTACATAACATCACCTCAGATATGAATGAAGGGATTTCTGATCCCCCTGAAAATCTAGCAGAGCACGAATCGGAACAGATGGTCCAATAATTGGGGGATATACCCATTATGTATGATATGAGCAATCGTATGGAAGGCCAAAGGATTCTTTGAAATCGTAGAAAGAATTCATTCAATAATTATTTTGCTTGTTTGTAAATATTCCATAGTTCGATTATATATTTGGCTAAATTCTGCTGTGCATTTTTTATGAATACCTACTCGTGAAAGGTTTTGTAGTAACACAAAATCTTTCACAAAATGTGAAAAATTGTCCTTCTTCATGCTATCTTCGAATCTGAAAGTAACACATTTTTACTTTTATGGAAATAAAAGAGTGGTTAATGAATACACCATGAAGAAATAACTGTATTCCACTGTAAAATTAGAACATCAAATCATTCATACATTTTCTTAATGTAATAAAGAAAAACAAATAAAAACTGGCTGATTTAATTTCAGAAATATTGCCTAATTTTTTAGTTGTATCTGATTTGGATAGCTAGAAACATGATTTTTTGGTTTGTTCAAGTTTCTTCAACCTCATCTTCCCTAATTGTTGGCATCGTTTCTCATCCAGTCATAAGTCTCTGCTACCTTTCATGGTAAACGTGAGTTTATCGGGCTTTTTCTCGAAACAAAAAGAAAAGTGAGTCTTATAATTTGTATAAATCACAACGTTTCAACTGCTATCCGCAGAATTCTTCTGGTGAGAAAGAAAAGTGATGTTACTATAGTTTTATCTCCTGATCACAAAACCGAAATAATTTCGTAGGGGTCTCTACTACTTTACGAGTTATGACTTTGTGAATCTTGAAAATCAACCAAATTCCAAAACAATTTTTTTGTTGAAAAATAACACCTTCTTTATGTCGACACATTTTATATACCCCAATCAACTCAGGTTTCACAATTACAATCACCAAAACCGAACGTTTTACAAATAAAATAAACCTTCTTGTATTACTATACTCAACCTCACTTTTCATAGAGGCTCATTCTTGAAATAAATTGGTGGTTATGTATGGGTACTTTACACGGTTGATTTTTTCTGTGAAATGTTGGATTTTGGTGCTTGTAATTTTGAAATACGTGTTGATTTCAAAAAAGTATCGACCAAAAGAAGGAGGAATTTTTGTGTGATTTTTTACTAAAAAAATCGTGTTTAAAAATGGTTCAAAAGGTCATAACTCGAAAAGTATCAAAGACCCCCACGAAATTTTCTCACATTCGTGTTCAGGAGATGAAACTACGTAAGTAACAATACTTTTTTTGTTTCGGGAAAAAGCCTGATAAACTTACTTTTAAGTAGGTAACCTTTTCATCTGCCATTTTTTTTTCACAACTCTTTTTCCTTATTTTCAAATAATATTTTGAGCGACTATGCAGTACGATAGCATAGACCAGGACCGCTTGCATTGTATTCGTTTTCGATATTTTTCCATGCATTTTTCTTATCATCGTCGCATATTCCTCAATTTCTAAATTAACCAGACACTGTTTCTCCAATATAGATAAATTTCGAACTCTTTTTATCCCTTCATACCGTTCGCTCATTTTTGATTCTTATAACTTTCAAAATTATTTTGAGTTTGCGCGATTCTCTGGAGATGTCAAAGTTTGATAAGATGATATTAAAAACGTCAAGTTGTACAGATTTTTGCAATGATGCCAAACTGTTGTTTGGATTAAGTAATCCGCACTTTTCATATATCGGAGAATATAACTCAACCCAATACCACTTAATCCGGTTTAGTTGATCTGGATTAAACGCGAAAACGGTGCATATGGGCGTTAGAGAGCTTGCTCGAGTAGTGTTTTGTACAGCAACACAGTTTGAGCGACTGGCACGGTGAAAGTATTTTGAAAATTCTGTATTTTGAAGGGATATTCGATCAAACAATTAAACGAATACATTAAACTATTATGGACTAAATGCGTATTGCAGGAACGGTTCATCATGTGTCATTAATGTCAGTTAAAGAGTTGAACCGTCAAACTGACGTTTCTCTATTCACAGAAATTGCTGTAACTATGGAAACGTATAAATAAGGAAGAAGCGAAACACCGATTTGAAAATACCACGGGCTGGAGACAGTGTATTCGAAAAGTCCTTTTCTCATTGGTTTGAATTAAAAAAATGATGGCATTTGGTTGGTTTATATAATATGAGGGAAATTGTCAAAATAATCCTAAAAGCAATGTTCACTGAGGAAGCATTCCAGGGGTTTATAAAAAGGATTACATTTTTCGCAGATTTTAAATTATTGGGTAGTAAATTATATATTTGGTGTATTATTTTGTATTTTGTTAGGTACTAAATGGCATGCAACTCATTTTTCGAACTGGTAATCATGTTATGAATATCACTATTACGTCATAAGAAGGAAGACTTATTTTTAAAAACGTTTACACATAGCTCAAAAATAAGTATCCCAGGTAGTGTTAATATTTTCATTGCTTTGAAAATACTTTTACGGGATTCCCTTTTCGATATGCCAGTCATACTTCTAATTACTCTTTTTTTGTGCTCGAAAAATATCCCCTGCTGATACATATGCTCCCCAAAAACAGATAGGTATAGTCTATACGAACTCGACTTAGACAGCACACAACCAATCGATCATACGAGGTTATATCAATATACAAATTTCCGCTGATAATTTGCATAGGCATAAATAACACGTTATTCTCTAACCACTCCTCGACTCAACTCGATTGCAGTCCACGTGGACTAGATATCTTCTGTCACATGCAAAGGGAGGGCGAAATGAAAAACGAACGCCTTTCATTGGCCGCTGCCGAATTCTAATTGGTCGGACACCGAAAGTCTTTGACATGCCGCTGAATTGGAATTAGTTTTTATTTGACAGATTTATTTACCAGACAGTGCGGTGCATTTACATATATCGTTATTTATTTGTCATAAATAATATGATCTGTTCGGTATAGCATTCTGGAGAACTTTCGATGTTGAAGCAGAATATTTTAATGAAAATTTCACACCTCACTTTTAGAGAGAACCAAAACAATCGTTCTTATTTAGATGCCATGGCAACCCAAAAAATTTCCGGAAATTTTTATCCTCCTGGGTACCCTGGACGAAATTAATAAGTGGAAATTTTTCTGTCAAATATTTGACAGGTGATAGTTTATATTTTGCTTTGATGTACAAATGGAATTGTATTTTTCATTTGAAATGAGATAATATTTCATATTTATTATTTATTAAATATTTCGAATGTGTCTGAATATTTTCGTCACGATAATCGCAGAATTTGCAAATTCTGAAATCAAATTTCAGAAACACTTCAATACACCAGTTGTCTACATGTAAATCAAAGGCCCCGTGGCGAGTCGGTAAAGTGGAGCAAGAACATTTTTACTTTTTTTTTGATTAAATTTAAAAAAATCAAATTGAAATTTTGTTAAGTGTGTTTTACATATCAATATTTTCATGCATCTTTTTTGTACTATGCATATAAATAGTTCAGGTGAACCATAGTTAGTTATTTCTTATGAATTGTTGGATATATTTTGGTGTAAAATTTTCTTACCGAATCCCCCGCGTGCTTGAATTAATTGCAGGAAATTTATCTCGTACATGAATTTTTTAAGAAAATTACCCTCGTCGCTGCGCGACTCGGGTAATTTTCAAAAAATTCATGTACTCGAAAAATTTCCGGCAATAATTCAAGCACTTGGGAGATTACAAGTGATAATTCTCCAAGTGTTAATCCAGAACGTCCCAAGTGGAAGCTGATCTGGAACTACTTCGTAGGGAATTATTTAATAAAGCCTTACACATTCAAAGGGTTATTTTGAACATGTATTCGCGTTTGAAATATGAGAATAGTAGTGGTTCTTCAGACAATCAAATTGTGAGACGGACAGAAACTCAAGAAACTTGATTCAGCTACCAAAGAACACATTCGCAGATGTGTGTGTAAGTTTTATCCAGAAAATAAGGTGCCGAAGTTAGAAATGATTCTTGATAAATCACGTGAATATCCAGATTATGTTTGTAAATCGTTAGATACTTCGCGAAAATGTTTGATTGCAGTTTCAAATACAAAAAATTGGATGAACACATGGTTATAGAGTCAGCACGAATCGTTGTCCATCGACAATACTACTAAAGAAAAATAAAAGAATATCGAAATGAGAAGAGAGACATAATTATCTTGAAGAAATGTGGTTTGATACCCATGCTGTCGTACAATTCGGTCGGGTAGTTAAAAGCAACAAGTGTACTTTGAAAGCTCCATGTCCTCCGCATTGTTTGAAATATGGGCAGAGCAGCAGCTCTTACCAAATATTCGATCTCATTCCGTAATCGTCATGGACAATGCATCTTATCATTCCCATCAAGACAAACAAATCCCCAACAGCAATGCGAGAAAAGTCGATATAATCAAGTCCATGGAAAGTAAATAGATACTTTTTGAAAAACATGGTCATGTTGTCCTAAGTCTGCCGCCATATTACTACTGCTATTAAAGGGAAACAGAAAATATAATTAATTGCCAGAATTGAGTGTATCTGTATTGAATAATATCAGAACAGTGGTAGATGCAATGGCTGGACGTAGATATGTGAAAGAAATGTATATCTCATGTGATAGACCATGAATAGTATATTCTTCAACGAGCGTATAATGATAGCTATTATTCTCGAGAAAATAATAGCTATTATACGCGAGTAGAAGACTTTCTCTACGACTATACGATAGTCAGAGTTTTAATGAGATCTAAATATTATTTATGAAAATAAGTATATATTATAAAGTAATATAAGGTAGAATAACAATTATACATGAATAATCGGTGTTCATTCATGAATGAATATATGCCTTAATGAAGATAATTTTTAAAAAAATTCCAAGAGTGGGATTCTAACAGCCGTATGCACCAAAGTAGTTTAAACGAGATCAAAAATTGAGCTCGATTAACTCTAATTTTTTGTATGCACCGTATCGAAATACGCCTTAATCGCGATTATCTTTAATCCAATGATTTTCGAAGTTTAAGCTTAGCAAACGCACGTGTGACTGTTGGGTTAGTGGGGTTAATGTATCTTTGTATTCCTCGATAAAAAAGAAAAAATGGAAGTTGATACGAAATATTTTTAGAGGATGACGGAGATATTACTGATGTTATTAATTTTGGATTTCCTAGAAGATAATATGTTTTTTTATGGAAGTTCAAACTTCGAAAGGAGACAACTCTTCTGATTCTTCAGCAAATTCAAATGGAACATAACATTGCCTCAGATATGAATGGAGGGATTTCTGCTCTCCCTGAAAATCTAGGAGAGCACGAATCGGAACACCATGCATGGTCGAATAATTGGGGGATATACCCAATATTTATGATATGAGCAATCGTATGGAAGGCCAAAGGATTCTTTAAAATCGTAGATAGAATTCAATCACTAATTATTTTGCTTGTTTGTAAATATTCTATAGTTCGATTGTATATTTGGATAAATTCTGCTGTACACTTTTTATGAATACCTACTCGTGAAAGGTTTTGTAGTAACACAAAATGTTTCAATTGTGACAAAAATGTGAAAAATTGTTCTTCTTCATACCATCTACGAATCTGAAAGTCACATATTTTAACTCCTTAGGAAATGAAATAGTGTTTAATGAATACACTATGAAGAGATACCTGTATTCAGTACATTAAATCATTTATACATTTTCTTAATGTAATGAAGAAAAACAAAGAAAAACTTGCTGATATAATTTCATAAATGTTGCCTAATTTTTCAGTTGTATCTGATTTGGATAGCTAGAAGTTTCTTCAAAACATGCTTTTTTGGTTTTTTAAGTTTTTTTCAACCTCACCTTCCCTAATTTTTGGCATCGTTCCTCATCCAGTCAAAAGTCTCTGCCTTCTTCCATGGTAAAGGTAAGTTTATCGGGCTTTTTTTCGAAACAAAAAGAAAAGTGAGTAAATTCATTTCGGACTTATCATCAACATCTTATGATTTGTATAAATCACCACGTTTCATCCGCAGTCGTCTTCTGGTGAAAAAGAAGTGGTGTTACTTACGTTGTTTCATCTCCTGAACACAAAACCGAAATAATTTCGTGGGGTCTTTAATACTTTACGAGTTATGACTTTTTGAATCTTGAAAATCAACCATATTCCAACAAGATTTTTTCTGTAAAAAATAACACAAAATGCCTCCTTTTTGTCGACACTTCACCAAACGTTTTACAAATAAAATTAAACTTCTTATATTACTATACTCAACCTCACTTTTCATAGAGATTCATTCTTGAAATAAGTTGGTAGGGTTATGTATGGGTATACTTTACAAGAAGGTTGATTTTTTTGTGAAATGTTGGATTTTGGTGCTTGTAATTGTGAAATACGTGTGGATTAGGATCTCAGAAGGAGGAATTTTGTGCAATTTTTTACTGAAGAAATCGTGTTTGAAAATGGTCGATTTTCAAGATTCAAAAGGTCATAACTCGAAAAGTATTGAGGACCCCCACGAAATTTTCTCGGATTCGTCTTCAGGAGAAGAAACTAAGTAACAATCCTTTTTTTTTTGTTTCGGGAAAAAGCCTGATAAACTCACCATTATGTACCATCTGCATTTTTTTTGTCAACTCTTTTTCCTTATTTTTGAATATTATTTTAAGTGACTCTGCAGTACGATAGCATAGACCAGGACTACTTGTATTGTATTCGTTTCCGATATTTTTCCATGCATTTCTCTTATCGTCCATCGATATTCGATTCGTTTTCTCATCTTTTGATACCGTCGCATATTCCCTAATTTCTAAATTAACCAAACACTGTTTCTCGAATATGGATAAATTTCGAACTCTTTTTATACCTTCATACCGTTCGCTCAATTTTGTTATCAGATTCTTATAACTTTCAAAATTATTTTGAGTTTGCGCGATTCTCTTGAGATGTCAAAGTTTGATAAGATGATATTAAAAACGTCAAGTTGGACAGATTTTTGCAATGATGCCAAATTGTTGTTTGGATTAGGTAATCCGCACTTTTCATATGTCGGAGAATACAACTCAACCCAAGACCACTTAATCCGGTTCAGTTGATCTGGATTAGACGCGAAAACGGTGCATATGGGCGTAACTCACGCCTATATAACTACCTTCGTTATACATTTACTTCATGTACCAACTGAGCTATAACAGGCACTCGAAAATTTGTGAATGAAATACCTACTAGAGAAACTCTGACCAAAAACTGAGAGAGTGTGGAACGTTCAAGTGAAAATTGTTGCAAGATAGATTTCATCTTCCTCGCTATCACTGCTTTCCCAATCCGCTCTATTCATTTTTATATTAGGTACTTGTCACGCAGATCAAAGTTAAAACTAAGAAAATAGTCAATCTGACATTCGCGTATGCCAAGCTGTGACAAAAGTTCAATCAAGCAAAGCCTTCTTGAGAAATTTGTTTGTTAAACCTCTCAGTTCCCGTGGATTCTGAAAATTCTGAACCTGTGATTGGCCGAGTGCAGTTGAATAATGAGTTAGGATCCACGGTGTCTTGGAATCATCTTTATTCTTCAATCAAAGATCAATATGTAATGAACGTATAACACAATAGTCGTAGAGAAAATTAATACATCCTTCCACCGATCAATCTAAAAAATGAATACCACCAATCAATCCGATTATCACTAACGTTCAGAAAATGGGATGTTGGACGCCTGTAGTGTCACTCAGTGAGAACAAAAAGTATTTAGCCTAGACCAGTTCCCTGCATACATAAAATATTGCGTTACCATAGCAACGAACAATAACTTATTAGAAGTGTCAGTGTAAAGTTTGACGTCAAAAAAGTAAACCAGAGTTACGCAATAAATTAAAAGAAAAAATATGTCCACCGAAATTGTGAAAATCGAAAGATTGGAGTATCGAGCCATCATCAAGTACATGTATTTAAAAGGGATAAGAGGTAAGCAGATTTACGAAGATATGCTTAATACCCTGGTGATCAATGTCTTTCGTATGCGACCGTGAAAAATTGGACTGCAAGCTTCAAATGGGGTAAATTTTCCATTGAAGATGACGACCGATCGGGAAGGCCAGTTTCTGTGTCAGTCCCCGAAAATATCGATGCAGTTCATGACATGATTTTAATAGACCGTCAAATTGGGCTAAAACGGATATCTGAAGCACTGAATATTTCATACTGTGGCGAAGCTGCGGGCGATGCCGGACCTGAACTCTTACGTAGCCGGCACTCGGCCGCGGCTAACTGTTGTTGCGCTATGCACCGAGAAGAATCTGGAAGATTCGAGGCTTCACGAGAAATTTCATAAGCTTTCGGAGAAGTGGGCGTTCGATATAAAAAGAACTACGCAGCGGACGGACGGACAGTCAGTGAAGTGAAAGTCGAATATAAATACCTAGTCCCGTGATTGTTATGTAAATTAGAGTATTGTGTTATTGTATCATTGTATTTCGTTAAATAAATTATTTTAGTCAGTTAACTAGAGTTTAAATCTACTACAGTGGTGATCAGAAGTGCGATTGTTAGAGATAAAATACAGAGTGTTCGTGTAAGTAGATAGCTTGTGTATTTCGGACAATTGTTTTCGCGAAAATAGACAGTGACTGATAAACATTTTTTCGTGAAGTGACACTTCTCGCGTGTGAAATAGACAATAATAATAATAATAGACTGGTTTCCGGGAAATAGACTGTGTGAAATAGACAATAATAATAATAATAGACTGGTGACCCGTGAAATAGACATAGACTAAGACAAAATGTGTTCGAGGAAAGTTCGCCTGGTTGAATTGAAGGTTGCGGAATTGAAGCAAGAACTGGAGGAGAGGGAACTTGACACAAGTGGTAAAAAGGCCGTGCTTCAAACAAGACTTGCCGAGGGATTAGTTCAGGAGGGCGAGGACCCAGAAACATTTCTATTCGAAGTTTTTGGAATGGATATGAGTTCCATAATGAGTAAACTCGACGGAATGGAAGAAAAACTTCAAGATAAACTTGTAGAAAATTCCAAAAATCTGGAAGAAAAGCTGCAAGAAAACTCGAAAAATCTGGAAGAAAAGCTGCTTGAAAATTCGAATACTCTGAAGGAAGAACTTCAAGCAAAACTTCTAGAAAATTCGAATGGTCTGAAAGAAGAATTTTTAGAAAGTTCGAGGAATTTGAGAGAAGAGATTCTAGAAAATTCGAAAGGTTTGAGGGAAGAGCTTCTAGAAAATTCGAAGAACATGAAAGAAGAACTTTGTGGCGTGGCGAACCGGTTAGAAGAAAGAATAGGGACTGTCGAGGAAGAGATGGGAAAATTGAAGGAAACAATCAGCGATGAAATCAGAGGCGGAATCGAGGAAGAAATCAACAAATTGAAGGAGAAAATCAGTAAGTTGGAAAACCAGAATGACACTACCCACACCACAGAATCTGTCAATGAAAATTCAATGCTGAAACTGAGTTCTGACAATGCTGAAACTGATGTTCAAAGGGGTTTGAAAGATGTAAAAATCAGTCCAGAAACAGGAAAACTCTCTATGAAACCACCTCAGCTTGATGGAAAACACCATGGGCAAACTACCGCCGACAATTTGAAGCTGCAGCAAAGGCAAATGGATGGAATGCAGGAGACAGAGCTGTGGCACTAACACTGGCGTTGCGTGGAGAAGCAACGAATATTCTACAAACCCTCACGGCACAAGAGCAAGAGGACTACGAGCAGCTGATCAAACATCTAGAATTACGGTATGGACAGACTCATCTAGAACATGTATACCACTCACACCTCAAAAACCGCTGCCAGAAGTCAAGCGAATCCCTACAGGAATTTGAAGCCGACATTGCACGCTTGGTTCGCCTTGCATACCCAGCTACTCCAGAAAAGGTAATGGAACGACTAGCAGTTCAGGCATTCTAAGATGGACTTCATGACCAGGAAACGAGACAAGCATTAACAATAGCTCGTCCAACACATCTCGTGGATGCACTGGCACGCGCTTTGGAATTTGAGTCAGCGAAGCAATCCTGCAGAAGCCAAAGTAAGGTCCGAGTTATTGAAGGAGACCCAAAGGAGCCTGCTAACCTGGAAGCTGCCATAAGGAAGGTGGTGAAGGAATTGTTGCCTGAGAGAAGACTAGTGAGATGCCGGAACTGTAGGAAACTTGGACACGTGCGTAGTCAATGTCCAACCCTCAAGAGGTCGAAACCAACGAAGGTTGTTGAGAAGGGGCAATCGTCGGCCATTACTCAGAGAGCCCCGGTGAACACCGCATATGTCGCTGTCCTCCAACGACAGAACAAAGGAGCCTTTGTAGACGGTTTCATCAACAACAAGCCTTGCGCAATGCTGCTGGATACAGGTGCGACTAGGACAATCCTTGGACCTGCTTTTATTAAAACACCAGAGAGAATGGAACCAACATCCTGGAAGCTACGCACAGCAACAGGAGAGCCGGCCACTGTACATGGTGAGCTACCGATTGAACTGATTCTAGGCAGCACAAAAGTGAAACATCGGGCATTAGTAGCGGACATTGAGGACGACGCAATTATTGGAATGGACATCATGAATTCCAGAGGGTTTGAATTGAACTTCAAAGATGGCGTCCTACGTGTGAACGGAGAAGAGCTGGTGCTACATGGAAGAAGTGAAGAGATGATTCGTGTTCTGCTGGTTGAAGATGTAAGTGTACCCGAGAGGGCTGAGACCATACTGGAGGCTCGCTTGGACGGAGGTGCGAGCAATGGAAGCGTGGTGATGTTCGAGCCCAAGCTTCATGATGAGAAAATTGGACGAGGTATTGCACTAGGCAAGACTTTGTTGCGTGCTGATAAATTTGTGCCAGTAAGGGTAATGAATGTCAATTATTACCCAGTGACCTTGAAGAAAGGAATTGTTTTGGGGCACTGTTCGTCAATTTTCTCTGTGATCAGGAGTGTACACGGTACTGTTAGTCAAGACAATAACCTGACAGCGGAACTGGAAAAATTGGTTACCATCTCTTCCAAGGTCATTAAACCGGCCCAACAGCCCAGATTGAGAGAATTAGTCAAGAAGTACCAAGACATCTTCGATACCGGACAAGGAAAAGGGGGTCGAACGAATGTAGTCCAACATAAAATTGATACTGGGGACGCTCGACCAATTCGACAATCAGCTAGAAGACTTCCTCTTGCCAAGAAGGATGAGGCTGACAAAATAGTCAGTGACATGGGGAAAGATGGAGTTATTGAACCGTCCGACAGTCCATGGTCCACTCCAGTCGTTCTGGTGAAGAAGAAAGATGGATCAACACGCTTTTGCGTAGACTATCGTCAACTGAACAACGTGACAGTTACCCTCTTCCGAGAATAGATGACACCCTAGACACGTTGGCCGGCTCCACGATTTTCTCGACCCTTGATCTGAAGAGTGGATACTGGCAGGTAGAACTGGCTCCAGAAGATAGAGAAAAGACAGCCTTCACCATCGGCTCAGGACTGTGGCATTTCACCGTCATGCCATTCGGGCTTTGCAATACTCCAGCAACATTCGAGAGATTAATGGAGACGGTTCTGAAAGGACTCTCATGGAGGACGTGTCTGGTATATTTCGATGACATCATTGTAGTTGGCAAATCGTTCGAAGACCACGTTAAAAACCTGGAGGAGGTATTCCTGCGACTGAGAAACTCTGGATTGAAGCTGAGCCCCAAGAAATGCCACCTGTTCCAAAAAGAAGTACGTTACCTTGGCCATGTTGTCTCTGGGCGCGGAGTAGCAGTGGATGACGAGAAGATTAAAGCAGTGAAGGAGTGGCCTATCCCGAAAGACATACACCAACTACGAAGTTTCCTTGGTTTGTGCACATACTATCGCCGATATGTGCTGGGGTTTGCCAACATCGCTAAACCACTGACCAGGCTCACGGAAGGTCAAACAAAATTCCAATGGTCCGAAGAATGCCAAGACTCGTTCAGGACGCTGAAGGGGGCATTGATCAATGCACCGATTCTAAGTTATCCCCTTCCGAGTGGAAAATTCATTTTGGACACGGATGCCAGCAACGTGGGACTTGGAGCTGTCTTGTCCCAGATCCAGGATGGGCAAGAGAAGGTCATCGGTTACTTCAGTAAAACTCTCAGTAAACCGGAGCGTAACTACTGTGTCACCAGACGAGAGCTGTTGGCTGTTGTCAAGGGAGTAGAACACTTTTATAAATACGTGTACGGGAGAAAATTCCTGTTAAGAACCGACCACGCAGCCCTTAAGTGGCTTCTACAGTTCAAAAACCCCGAGGGCCAAGTAGCACGTTGGATCGAAAGACTCCAAGAATTCGACTTCGAGATCGAACATCGAGCAGGGAGTGGCCACAAGAACGCAGATGCTCTGTCAAGGAGACCATGCCCAGACGACTGCTCACACTGCCGACGAGCAGAAGAGAAGGAAGCAGCAATTTGTAGAACCACGGCAGTTGACAACAACTGGAATGACAACGAGGTCCAGAAAGACCAAGAAAGCGATCCAGATCTTGGTTTAGTCGTCGGCTGGAAAAAGAGTAATCAAAGACCGACATGGCAGGAAATCGCAAGATATTCCCCAGCAGTCAAATCCTACTGGGCCCAATGGAATTCCCTTACCCTGGACAATGGGGTCCTGAAACGTGTATTGGAGTCCGAAGATGGTGGGGAAGACAGACGTCAGATAGTGGTGCCCAAGAACAGAAGGCAGGAAGTACTCCGAGAGATCCATGATGGAGTTGCTGGAGGACATCTGGGTGTGACGAAGACCCTGCAGAAAGTAAGGCAACGGTTTTACTGGGTCAATTGTCAAGTTGATGTCAATGACTGGTGCAGAAAGTGTGCTGTTTGCGCTGCCAGCAATGGACCTCGGACACGACCCAAGGCCCCGATGCGTCAGTATAACGTAGGTAGTCCATTCGAAAGAATCGCCATTGATATTGCCGGCCCGTTCCCTGTATCAGATCACGGAAATAAATACATCCTTGTGGCAATGGACTATTTCAGCCGAAGCCTATGCCCTGCCCAACCAGGAAGCCATCACCGTCGCGGACGTCTTGGTGAAAGAGTGGATATGTCGATTCGGCGTCCCCTTAGAGCTGCACTCGGACCAAGGCAGAAATTTTGAATCCAATTTGTTCCAAGAAATGTGCCAGATGCTGAACATCCGAAAGACGAGAACCACAACTCTACATCCACAGTCCGATGGAATGGTTGAGAGGATGAACAGGACTATCAATCGCCACTTGTCCAAGGTAGTCTCTGACCATCAAAAAGACTGGGACCAGTATCTCCATTTGTTCCTGATGGCCTACCGTTCCGCAGTACACGAGTCGACCGGCCAAACCGGCAAAAAAATGGATCGCATATTTACAATAGGGCTAAACATTACAGCGAAAACAACACATCTGAAATAAAACCCTTTTCACTATCATTGAGGTAATCAGGGGCCATATTCTCGAGTTTGTGCTTATGCCAATAAGATTCACTGTTTCACAACAATGAAAATAAAAAATTTATGTTTGTCTCTCTAGTTCGTATACGGATTGAAACCGAACAATTCCTCTATGTATGGATTCCGTGCATAAAGTTGTTTTCTGTGTTTTGTGTTCTGTGTTCAAGTGAAGTGTTGACGAATTGACAGACAATTGTTGAGTATTTACCAGCTATGGCGGCTTTTCTATCGTCTTTTGTGATTAATTAGTTTAGTGACTGTTCTGTAAGTTATTTTGTGTTCATTCAGTGTAGTTATATCTTTAAATGAAAATAAAAGTTTTGTTATACTATTCAATAGTTATTACTAACCTATTCAACACTGTTTTGAAAAAGATGTTTCCATAAGACAAGTAGAGTTGTGTGTATCCTTTAAACATGTACAAAACCGAATTGAATGACTCTGGGAGAGTGCTGAGCTTACCTAGTAAGTAAATCTGGTTCCATCCAAATTGTTATCTCCAGTAATCCACAACAATATCATAATCTTAGTCCTGAAAGAGATGTAGGAACAAACACATGTGATAATTCTGCACATCCTAAGTACGTCCCAGATGTACTTTCGATTGATGTAATTCGGGGACGTCCAATGAACATCCCAGGTGGATGTCGATTGAATATCCTCATAGATCGTCCAATTTTGGTGAGAAGTCGAAACATTGGTACTTCCCACGGATGTCCAATGGACGTCCGCGGTACCAATACTGCACGTCCTAAGAACGTACCAATATTGCTCGTCCTAAGGACGTCCAAGATGTTCTTTCGATTGATGTAATTCGGGGACGTCCGATTAACATCCCAGGTGGATGTCCATTGGATATCCTTATAGAACGTCCAATTTTGGTGAGAAGTCGAGACATTGGTGCTTCCCACGGATGTCCAATGGTCGTCCGCGGTACCAATACTGCACGTCCTAAGGACGTACCAATATTGCACGTCCTAAGGACGTCCAAGATGTACTTTCGATTGATGTAATTCGGGGACGTCCGATTAACATCCCAGGTGGACGTCCATTGGATATCCTTATAGAACGTCCAATTTTGGTGAGAAGTCGAGACATTGGTGCTTCCCACGGATGTCCAATGGTCGTCCGCGGTACCAATACTGCACGTCCTAAGGACGTACCAATATTGCACGTCCTAAGGACGTCCAAGATGTACTTTCGATTGATGTAATTCGGGGACGTCCGATTAACATCCCAGGTGGACGTCCATTGGATATCCTTATAGAACGTCCAATTTTGGTGAGAAGTCGAGACATTGGTGCTTCCCACGGATGTCCAATGGACGTCCGCGGTACCAATTTTGTACATCCTAAGGACGTCCCGAATATCCTGAGAGGATGTCCTATGGATTACCATCGGACTTCATGGTGCTATTAGGGATGTTCAGTATTGATATTGGAATGATAGTTTCACTGATTACCTATATAGCGAATATGCACCATGTCATAACACAGTACCTACTTGTGATGTACGTCGTGAATACGATATTGGAAATGGGAATTAAAAACATACTTTTTCCTGATGAGTAGTGTATAAATGAGTTGAGAGCAATTTCACAGGAAAAATAACGGAAAAGTAAATATGTTTCTCTAAACAATACAAACCAGTTTTAATATCACCGTATGAATGAAAGAAATAATACATTCTATGGAAATTATGCGTTAAATATAAAAGAAAAATTAAATTCCTCAATTTATAATGTAAAACATACATTTAATATTACGCATTTTTACTATAATTTTTTGCAGTGATAGGTCGTTAGTGAATATATTGAAACAGCTTGTGCTTCACACAACAAATTTGTATAAAACATATGCCATCTTATAAGATTAGTAATTATAAATATTTATACTACCACCACAAAAACATTATCCGCCAACACTGCTTTATAAAAGATATGCCGACCCTAAGGACCATCCCCTTTTCATTTAAGAAAAATAAATTGCAAAACTCGTTTAAATCGATAGTTTCTAGTCTGAAACGTCCATTTAACAAAGAGTTCCACTATATTTTTTTCATTTTGAAAAAACATCAGGTTCATCGGAAATAATCCACGTTCCGAAACTGGCAATACCGTTCTCCTTAAAAATATAGCTTCTAGCTTGCTACAAGTCATTGAGAAATAATTAAAACTTTGTCACTTGATCAACTCAGAGAAAAAATCCACATATTACCTATTTTTATTATATTTATAGCTTTCAAATTTTCCGAACGGACCTTCCTTTTGATGCAAAACGAGCATTGGCAATACCGCAAATCGTAATAATGTGCTCATTATTCATCGGGTGAAATCAAATCAGATAAAGCAATGTCTAGGATTTCATTGTGACTTTCATCTCTTTGAATTTGGTTTTTCGAGTATATTTTTCTGAATCTTCACTAGTACCTAAATTTTTTTGAAGTTCAAGGTCTTTTTTGCAATTACTAAAATTTAAAATCTTTCTTTGAACTCTGCTTTGAATACAATAATAACGTAACGTTAAGTACTCACTTGGAAATGTTCTTCACAATAACATACATTTCCGCTATTTAAACAGGGTTTATTCCCTGCTTCAAAACACATTTTACGATGCGCTTTATCTTTAATTGCATAAAAAATTGTTTGCCTATTGGAAATTTCACTGGTGTTCATACAACCGTGTACAATAGTTATTTAATCAACTAGGGTATTAATAAAGGCGATTAATAATCGAGATCGTTAATAGCATTTTATTATAAGAGGTGATTACAATACTTTTCCGTCGACCTAATGATAGTATGAAAGAAAATAAATAAAAAGTTGAGAAATTTTCGTGGTTCAGGATTCGAACCCCCGATCTATACATCCGAATTGTCTTCGTTCACTCGCATTTCACCTTTGCGCTACGGAGCCCATGTATAAAATGTCGCGTTTTGATAAGTTGAGTATTTGCTACATTTTCCAAAATTACTTGCTATACATAATAATGAAAATAATTAATTTTTCATAGATTTTTCTGCTTTTATCAGACAATAAACTTTAGCGGTTTCCGCAACATCTGGCGGTGTCAACGTGAAATTATCTTCAATATTCATTATTTAGATTGGAAAATTATGTGTCAAAATTTTACAGAGCACATAAAATCTGAATCCGTTGATGTCTGGTTGCCATGCAACGCACAAAATCATGCATTTACAGAGAAATCGATCATTAATGACAAATTGAGCATTAATAGGGGTCATTAATGGTCGATTTCGTTTGCATTGAAGCATATTAAACAGACATGTTAATACGAGGTCGGCGGAAAAATACTTTTTCGACATGTTCACAGTTATTGCAGGGATACAGATACAGGAATCAAAAAAATTGTAGAATACAAACAACAAAAATTTTCAAAACTTTGAAAACCGCATTAACCTCAAATAAGAAATCACGTAGGGCCTGTTCGTGTGCAACATATATATTTGATGGAACTGCTTTACTTGTATCCAATTCTGATGTAGGCAAACGAGTTAAACAGAGACAAACGATTCTTATTAGTTTGCTCCGTGAAACAGACGAACGGACCCATCTGGTATCAAATGACACCTGTCATCCGACACATATTTGAATGAGAATTTGAGATTCCATGGTGCACAAGTTTTACAACGTTGCCAAGACTAGTTTTGATGAACGTGACGTCACGAATCACTTTTCTTCTGATTATAGAGAAACAGCGGCCAGAAAAAAATAATCCCGAGTGATATTGGCGTATTTACTTTCTCATTACAGTGTTTTCCCATATCTAATGGAAAAGTACATTTCAGTTTTTCTGCTGTCTCACCTGAGTTAGTAAAAATTATAATTCATTGTGAATTCCTCGGAAAATTTTGGGGAGCGATGGAAGGGGTAAAAATAATCAAAATTCCGTGCGCAAAGCGCCAGGAAAATTTTGGGGAGGAGGGAAATGGGGGTAAATAATGAAAAATCCGGGCGTGAAGCGCCAGGAAAAATTGGGTGAGGAGGGGGGAAACGGGGGGGTACATAGTAGAAATAAGGGCGTGAAGCAAAAATTAGGGGAAGACGGAAATGGGGGTTTTCGTAATTTTTTACTATAATTGATAATTTCATCCGGCTAATTCATTTGTTTTGAAGTAGTGAAGAAACTTCATTTGAACTTTTTGTAGATCTGTTCAAGGACTATAAAACTTTTCAATATCTAACCCGGAGTGGTATGGATATACAAATCAGGAAAACGCAATGTCGTCTCCACAATTTAATATTACCATCTAGTGTAGTAAGATGGTAAAACAGCGAACGCTATCAATCAGTTGACCGTCACATAGTACATGTTTTGGACCTACATAGATCCATAATCAGATATTTAAGAAATTATGGAGATGAAAAAATTGTTGTATAATATTATATGTGAAAATTATTTGCTGTGCTGCATAATAAAATTAAGAACACAACACGATTTTTATGATTCAAATCCATTAATTTTTTTATTTTTTTTAGCATTTGATTTTTTTTCCTTCTTTTTTAAAAAATACTATATTTAAATCATAAAAATCATGCTGTGTTCTTAATTTTATTATGCAGCACAACAAATGATTTTTACATATACCTAATATTATACACTTTTTCATCTCCATAATTTCGTAAATAGCTGATGATGGATCTATGTAGGTCCGAAACATGAACTACTACGTGACGGTCAACTGATTGATAGGTTTGCCGTTTTACTACACTAGGTGGTGATATTAAATTGTGAAGACGACTTTGCGTTTTACTGATTTGTATTTTCAATATCTCCTTTCGTTTTCGAGTTTTTGATGATTTTATACAGTGTCCGCCAGAATGTTGGAACCATATAGGAAACTTTTTTATTGATAGTTTCTCAGAAAATTTCATTCTTCATAAAAGTTGCACAGAGAGAAATAAATGTATGTTTTCTACAGAATTGTGAATAATTTCAGTACAATTTGTTTCTAAAAAATTGACAGCACCAATTTGTTAATTTTTCTTCTATAATATTGTATTAGAGATATTGTGTATAAACGATACACTTCAGTGTTGTATTATTCTGAATAGTTTTGTTTTAATTTTATACACAAAATATACAAAATTAATCAGTATGTTGTGCGACGAATGTCAACAACTTGTGTACTGTTTATGTATAAATTGTAATGAATGACAACAATTTGTGTACCTAGTTTGTACAAATTGTGTAGGTATTTTAAATATAGGATGCAAAAAATGTCACAAATTTGTGTACTCCGCATACATGAATTGTGTAGGTATATTGTACATATTTGTGTACAAAGCAAGGCCAATTTTCATAGGTACCATTTATAATTTTAAGAAAGGATACACTTGAGGCACATAATATCCAAACGGAATAAGATAAGAATAAGCATCAGTTTCAACCAGCTCGCTTCTTCATATCTTATTCTCTTCAGAAATTATAAGCTTCATTTTCCAGAAGGTTGAAATGAAATCAAATATCATTCAAATAATTTTTATTTCATCACAAAGAACTAATAACAAAAATAACTGAACTGTAAACTCTTATTACAAATAAAATAAAACAGAAACACAAAATACCAAACTGAACATGAATGAACCATACATTTTGTTATTTTGGAACACGTTGAATAATAATAAAGTTTAAAGTAATCTTCGTGTCAAACTATATTTATTCAAGTAGGAAGTAGGTACAGGGATGCACCTTTCAAACCGTTAAAAATGATGAAAATGAGTCAGTTTGTAGGTTTCATGTCATAACAAAAAATAATAGCAAAACCAACCTTCAAATATTAGTATCAGTTTGCAAATATTCTAACACTTTCATTTGACACAAAACCACATACACATGAGAAAATAATAAATAATAGGTAAGTACACTTAACGAGCTTCTCCCTTCGATCAGCAGAAAACAATCAAACAATGATGGACTGATGGACTGGACATTTGGAGTGCCGCGCATGCGTATTTAGTTGGGTGAGACGACGCCTTGGTCAAGTTGTGGCAAATTACACAATTGTGTTGAAATAGTATACAATTTGTGCATATCAAATAGAAAGTGCACAACAGGTGTAAGATGAGTTCAATGCGTTGTAGATGTTTTCCATATAAATTGTGTTATGGTAGATGTGCATATTTTTGTGTATTTTTAAACAATGTGGAAGTGAATGAATACTAACTATACAAATTGACTTGCACAAATATTTATTGAATTTCACAAAACGCGTGTGATGGAAAAATGGACAATTGTGTAAAATATCTACATAACTGTGTCTTACACAACGTTGTGCATGAACCTGCTGCAGTATTTTCTCTCTGTGTGGTGCATTCATTTAGACTAAGTACGCGCATATCGGTTATTGCTAGTGGCGTGCGACTAAGAGAGAAACGGCCAATATTCTAAATTCACCATAGAGTTAAGTGTAAGTTAATGAATTAGCATAAATTATCTGTCAAAGCAATAACCTGATCTAACAAAATCTTGAATAAGAGTAAAAAAACAATAATGGAAAAGATAATGAAATAAAGCCAGGATCCTTACAAAAATTTAAATTAGTAATTGGTAGACTAAACTGGATAACTGGGAATATCACTCAATTGCAAATAACATTTTTTGATACTTCGCATATCAATAATGTCACTTTACTCTATAGTGAATTTAGATTAACGACCGTTTTCCGCTTAGCCGCACGCCACTGGCAATAACAAATATGCGCGTACTTAGTCTAATTAAATGCACCAATTTTTATGAGGAATTCAATTTTTTGAGAAACTTGTAATAAAAAAGTTTCCCATATGGTTCCACCAGTTTGGCGGGCAATAGAAACAGTACAATTTTTTTATTCCAAATTTTTCCACTTTTTAATCGAGTTGGATGAAAACGGTTTGGAAATTTCGATGGGGCCTTTAAGTACGTATCCGAAGCGATTTTCATTTATTTCATTAGTACCGTAAAACATCTCTATTTTCCATTTTTTTTAATATTTCCCAGACTATTGAGTTTACGGGAAAAATTTATGAACATTTTTATATTTTCCGAAGACGGTCAATAGAGATGTCTTGGTAAATTGTAAAAATATCAACCGTTTCCGAGATATTTCGTATTTTCCAAAATGCAAATTTCGATTTTCAGAATTTGCAAGTTTTCCCGGTTTTCCGATCATTTTCGTAAAACATAGATTGGGTAGTATTTGTTCTTCTATTCGAGCTCTAACTGTCACATTTTTCTAAATTTAATTTAAATGAACGGTTCGGCGTATATAAATTTTATTTATTTCGAAATTTTTTCGGAAAATCACCGAAAAAACCCTGTTAGCATTTTGCGATCAATCTCAAAAACCATACACTTCTGTAGGATATATTGAAGTATAACTTCAAGAAATGCGGAATGGATCAAATCAATTTCTGAACCTGTATCGAGGGAAGAAGAAACGAAAAAAAAATCGTAAAATGTTTGGTATAAAAAACTGAAAAATATTGCTCTCGATTTATTAAAATAATTCAAATTTCAATGTGATACCTCTAAAGTTTCGGAAAATATAAAGGTTCAAAGTGCTTATAGACCAGTCCTAAGGCATATTTGAGATAAAAAAGATTAGCAAAATATTGTTCAAATGACGGGAAAAATAATTTGGAGTCGACAAAATGGACAAGGTAACTTTTAGGGGTTGAAAGTGGCATTTACGGTTTTTCGCGAATTACAACAAACTTGCTAATAATAAAAAGATGTACAACTTTTGTAGGTACCTAATATGATTCCACATTACCTCAAATTTCCCAGGAAAATCGGAAAAACCGATTTTTCAGTTTCTATTTATTTTTTCTCGCGCAAATTTTTTTCACGAAATCTGGTGAAAATATAACTTATTTTGATTCAAGTAAGCTGTGATTGTTTTTTTTTAGCAAAATACAGATTTTTTCTTTTATTTCGACATATTCCCAAAATCCGAAACGTTTCACCGATAAAGTTCGTCTTTTCAAGCTCGCCAGCCGCCGTTTTTTCCGTTGAAGCGTCTATTTTTAGGTTATGTAATAACATAGTAGCACTACTATGGAAAAAATTTCTAGAAAACGTGAAAAAATTAAAAAAAACAGATTTTCAAAAATTTAAATCTAATTTTGAAACCCTACAACGACGCACTAGCTTGTAGTAGTTTCCAGATATTTGCGGCTAAGCATCAGCGAAGGTGGGGAGGTCCATAAGTGATTACTGATAAAATATTCAAGTTGTGAGGGGCGCCAGGTAAATCAAATCCCCTCAAATATCCAGCTAAAAGTCCAATTTAACCCGTCAATTTACCAAAGGAGCTAAAGAAAACACGTCGGTACGACTCTAATGAATTTTAATTAGTATATTATAAAGTATCGTAACTGTAAAGTAATAGTCTGATCAATCCAATTGACCAAGCTCACTAAAGCAGATAAAAACCAAGCAAAACAACATTAAATCCAATAAAGCCAGTTAGCAGACTTCAAACGGTAACACTAAATAAAAGCGAGCATATGGCCTAGGAGTAACAAGTGTTACGAAAAGTAATGAATGCGAGTATAACACGCATATAAATCTATAATAATTCTACAAGTTCAAGCGTTCTAACTACTAAGCGGCAGCGGGGATTGGGACAGTACATATCAATAAACGGGAAATAATGGGGACAGGCGACCGCTTGAGCTCAGGCGTGACGCATGCGTAATACCAAAACCGTAATAATCAAAATATGCAAGTGTCATCCCAAATTTCGCTAAACAATCAATCATATGCAACTTAATGAATAAGCGGACACCAAAAAATATATATAGCAGCTACTATCAATGATAGCGATAAATAAAAATAAAAATAAATTATATCTGTAAATCATAAACTTTCGTGATCCAAAAGTATCAGTCCAAAATACTTCAGGTATAGCTACTCGGAAGCACTCCTTAGGATGGGCCACCCTGATGTGATGTTAAAAGTGGTCACCCTGTAGGCTGCTACGCAATGGACCACCAACTAGTAGTAACCTCCTAGCAAGATCACCCTGTATGTAGTAGTAGTAACCCTCAGAAAATGATGTCCAAAATGGCCACCCTGTAGACTAATTCCTTGGACCACCGTGTATGTAAAAGTATCCCACGGGTAAATTGGAACCCAAAAAAAACCCTAAGGAAGGAAATACGGAATTAGAATTTTTCCTCTCATAGAAAGTAACGTGACTTAGCATTGGAAAATAAAATAAAAATAGGATATCAATGAATGCAGCGATGAAACACAACAGTATATGAATCATTTTCTAGGTAGTGCTTTTGAAGAAATAATAAAATGGGAGATATGGAAAAATAAACTAAAATATTAAAATATTTAACGAGGACCATCTAAGACGGCTCTCTGATTTTATAACGACGAAAAATCACATGTTTTGTCATAACTTACTATGATTTGTGACCGTATCACAAAATAAATATTACTTGAAGTTTGACTAAAAATGCCTAGAATGTCCCAGTGAGCGTATCACTGAGTAAACGACAGATAATACAAAAAATGTAATCCTTGTCCGGATAAAAGACTTTCAAAATTAAATTTCATATTCTAGAAATGTGTTCAAAATTCATACTAATTTTATGCGGGAAAATATTTCAATGGCAACACCGGCCAAATGACCAAATAGTGTCGAATATACCGGAATAATAATTTCTTTCAGATTCAACAGGAATCAATGAGAAAACTATGTACAAAATTTACAACAAAAATTCAACATACCCTGTTGTGACGATGTTCGATTGAAAATGGACAGACAGGTGGAACGGGACGATTATCAGCCTTATCGTTTCTGTTAATAAAGAAAACAATATTTTATACGCTATTTTATCTTCAAGATATATTTTAATTAGGGCAGGCAATACAAATGCGAACATACCTTTCAAATCAAATGGCGTGGTATGAAAATTTTCAAATCCTCCACAGAGTGCAAATAAGAATAAATATTCAAACTATGCACACAGGCACTACCAGTTTATTCAAAATTCGTAGAATTTGGTTCGAAAAAGAAGTCCCAATGGAGGATGATTCGAAGATCACAATTTTTCCGGAACCAATTGCCTTCACCGGAACCAATTGCCTTCACCGAGCAAAAATGAATAAGTTCTTCCTATTAAAAAAAACTACCCCCTTGTCAACCGACAAGAGTCCTACGCTTGACCAATCAGAAGCGCGCACGTTCGGCTGAACTTTGCCTTCTTGCCCCAAGATGCCGCTATCCCGACGATTCGTGTCGGAACTCGATACCTTCGATATTAGGATATTTATTACCTGTCCTTGGGTTTCTGAAACACTCGTAAGCACATTTTTCCTAAGAAAAGTCCATGAATATATAGTCAATTCGGAAGAGAGAAAGAATAATTGTCAAAACCTCGATGACCACTGTCATCATGCCCGAGGAAATTACGTCCCGATGCTTGGCAACTCTGTACGTTGCCAGAGACCGAGGTCGACAGGGATCTGTCGGTTCGATTGAATCGACCCTCAAATGTCAATTCTATTTTGTTGGTTATGATAAATGTAAACAGTTGAAAAGATGGATTTATTAAAATTATTGGTTTTACAAAATAATATGGATTGGTGGAGACACTACGAGGTAAGTGGAATTTAACGTATGCTTCAAATATAAAAGTGTTGCAATAATTACTCGATTAATCTGATTCGAACATTACCGATCTCACTGGAAAATAAATACAAGTAATGTTTTTCTGTTATTTGCAGGACTTGCCTTGAGAGCGATGCCACAGGAATCGGAGACTAACCAGAATCAATGAGCAGGCTCGGTACGGGTGAACTAGTGGAAGATATTGGAATGAAACATGCATTAAATATATTTACATATAGCTTCACCTCAGCTGATGTGAAGTATTCATAAACCAAGAGCAGCAAGGTATTGATTCATCAACTTCAAACCTACCAGATCTCACGTAACCTTCACTCTTGTTCTAGATTTTTTTTACGAGACAACAGTGGACGGGGTGAGAAGAATAACAAGCAGGCCTTTCAAGAAGATAACGTTCCATATACAATATCCTTAACCTAACGGTGTTACAATGAGAAAGAATAAAGAAATATGCAAAGAATAAACCGTGAAGTTCATTATTAACAGGGTGGAACTACTTAAAGTCAAAAATGAACGCAACAATTTTTTTTTATTTTTGTTCTAAAGTCATATTTATTAAAATTATTGAAAATAACAGTTAAAACCTTTCGAGAATATTAATTTTATGTTACCTTAATAGGTACAAAGAATAAACAAGGAATTAAATAATACACCAAGCATTAGAGCATAAAATGAGTGAGTTTTTAACAAAAATACTAGTAGGAAACCGATTATACTATCACATGAAAGACAGTCCGTAGTTATATTCTGTTATGTTTTCGACTCGCAACTGTCATTTATTAATTTGTTATAAACATTTATATAACAAAAATCGTTTTTTTTAAATTATTTTGCCCATAAAATGAAAATTAATAGAGCGACCTGGTTGCTCTAATGAAAAGAATTGTGGATAATTGAAATACGAACAAACTGGGATGTCTTGCGACTCTGTCGGATCATTAGTAACGGAGAGAAACTGGAAAAACCGGAAAATTTTGCGATTTTTTAAAAAATTCTCAACTCCACCATTTTTCATTGGCCTTCCTCAGGAAAGTATTGAATCATGTGTACTTTATGTGTGCACAAAACAGGCGCTGTCGAATCGTTAGTTTTGGCACAATTGCAATTTGAATTTTTTTGCACTATCATGCAGCGGGACTCTGTGTCATATTGAATTCCACTTATCGACTGAATTCCATATGACGTACTCTGTGTACACAAATTATCGCCTAAACTCGACTACCCCGGTAACCAGAAAGCAAGACATCGAGACATGTCGTTTTCTATGTTTAACCCAACTTTTTTCTTTCAATTCAATTCTGTCAGTGTTGTCAAATATATATTTATTTCAATTTCGAAAGCAAATATTAAAAACTAATAAATAATGAGGGTGTGGAGTGAATAGAGGGCAAGGCACAAGGTCGATCAAAAGAGCATGGCTTCTACCTATTACTCTTTGATATGTTCCTGTTGCACAAAAACTTAGGACACTAAAAAATTAAATTTTTGGGGGATCGCCATAGGGTTATTCAACTGATTCATCTGAGGCAGGATATTGTTAAAAATATATTGAGCAATATCCTTATTTACTCTACAGAGTTCTTTGAGAGGCCATGAGCGCGATCATATTTGGGGCGCTTTTTAGAGTAGAAGAGTCAATTGAAACTCAAAAACGGTTCGTCGCCGTCGTATCGATGTCAAACAAGGACAGGATTCTAAAGGACGTTCGATTCTAGGTACGTGCTGTAATGGAAACTGAAATCTCCATTTACTTTGAAGCAATTTTTTTGGGTAGATAAACAGATAATTTCAAAAAAATATCAAAACACGTACATAGATCAACGTTTTACCTTTCATTTGATACCAAATTCATTTCGATTGGATGAAGATTGCTTCAAATTTTGATAGAAGAGTAATACCATTGCAGGTACCTCGATTATCTGTGAAGAGCATCGTGAGGTGCTTCCGCAGACGTAGGTGAATAGGATCGAAAGTCCTCTAGAAGCCTGACCTTGTTTGAAATCGATACAACGAACCGTTTTTGAGTTATCGACACTTTTACCAAAAGAACTGTCCAAATATGATCGCGCTCATGGCCTCTTAAACCTCGTATCTTCTATTAAAAATGGATGCTTCTCTCATGAGTCTTCTCACAATATTTTGTTCTTCCATCAGAGCTAATACATTCAATCCGTTCATAGGCAACAATAATATCACAATTTATTCAAAATGAATTGAAAAAACATGAAACTACCAGCCGTTAAAAATAAAAATGCGTGACAATGACAGTAATTTTGGACACAAGAATATGAAATGTCTCTAGAATATCACCAAATTTTGGCAAATGCTTTTAAATCGGATAGTACGTTGCCGAACAAACCCGATGTGCAGGCGACTGAAGCACAGAGTGCCAAATAATGTGACTGTCGCTTGCGATAGTAGTAATTGACTGTAGAAAACGAGGGGAGAATTCTATAAGACAGAGTCCCACTGCTGGATGGTCTAGTGATAGCCCAATTTCAATTTCTCAAACAGATTATGAAAGTAAACTGTAGTACTACAAAACGCATATTCTCATTTTGCGCTGCAATGGTGCGAAAAGGGTGAAAATTGCATGCAAACATGACTGAAAACGGCCGAGCCCGCGTTAGCTGCCGAATAGAAGGAGTGATGAGGGAAATTCTTCTAATGAACGAGTTACGTGATAATACGCTTTCCCTCATCTCCCGGTCTCTCCTTCCACTCGACCGCTTTCACCAGCTCGGCCGTTTTCAGTAATGTTTGCAAGCATTTTTCACCCATTTCGCAGCATTTTAGCGCAAAATGAGGATATACTTTTTGTGGTACTGTACTTCTACTTTCAAAATCTGTTTTAGAAATTGAAATCGAACTATTACTAGAGCATCCAGGAACGCTGCAAAAAAAAATTAAATTGCAATTGTGCCAGCTTACTTGAAATATAATAAGTTATATTTCCACGAAATTTCGTAAAAAAAAGGATTAATTAAAAACTGAAAAATCGGTTTTTCGATTTTCCTGAAAAATTTGAGGTAATGGAAAAGTTGTAGATCTTTTTATTATCAGAAACTTTGCTATTTATCTTTTTTCGGTAGGTCAACTTTCGTTGCCAATCGCGAAAAACCCTGAAATATTCTTTGAACCCTTAAACGTTCACCCGTTCCACCCCTTCTACATTTTATCTACTCCAAATTACTCTTCCTGTAATCCAAACAATATTTAATTTTTTTTCCCGCTTTTATATTTTTTGGCTCCATCAACACTGGCCTATTATAACAGGCGGACGGAGCTACACTATACTATTATTACTTTTTCTTACCACCAGATACAGAATGGATGAGACATGTGAGGGTAGTTAACCATATGTCTCACTTCTTCTTTTCTGCAAGCAGCAGAAGATTTGTAGTAGAGCTGGGTTCGAGGATGTGCCTTGTTGATTATAGCCAGTTCACATAACTTTCTACGAGTATTGATAAAAATTCCCGTATCGATGATTTGTTTAACAATACTTTCTTCGGCATCGTAATCCAATTTGCAATCATGATAATCGGTTAGGGTCATGGTAGTATTATTTAACTAATGTCCGCAGAATGACTAACTGGTGTTGACGATTGCTGTCATGAATTGTTTGAAAAAGAAATGAAAGACGTTATGTGGTTTCTATAGTTACTCATCTTACTGATATTTTGACACTGTTTAATTTTCTATTCAACTGTATACAGGGAGATTTACGTAGGGCGTGTATTATTAGGAGTTTTTCAACTTGCAGTTGTATTCAGGCAACAAGGTTAGGTAGGTATGTAATTTCATATCTGACAATTTTTGACGTAGTATGTTTAGATTTTAAAACAACTAGCTGCAACTCTGCAGTTATTAACGTAAAAATTGTATGTCGCAAACTATTTGAAATTGAGGAATCGAATTTTCGGAGCAGTTAACAGAAAGTCCAGGCTAATAATAGTACCAGTCCGCGTGTACCATATTACACCAAGCAATAGAGCATAAGATTTTAACAAAAATACTAGTAGGAAACGGACTATGCCAGTCCCTAGTTATAGTCTGTTATGTTATCGACTCGTAACTGTCATTTATTAATTTGTTATAAACATTTAAATAACAAAAAAACGCGGTTTTTAAAATTGATTTACTTATAAAATGAAAACTTATAGAGCACCAATGGACGGAATTGTAGATAATTGAAATACGAACAAAATGTGATGTTTTACGACCCGGTCGGATAGTTACTAACGGAGAAAAACTGGGAAAACCGAAAAAATTTGCGATTTTTTTTAAATTCATTACTCCGCCATTTTTCAAGAAGTAGGATTGGCCTTTCTCATGAAAGTATTGAATCATGTGTTCTTTATGTGTGCACAAAACAGGCGCTGTCGGATCGTTGGTTTTGGCAAAATTGCAATTTAAATTTGTTTTTGCATTATCTTGCAGCGTGCCTGGATGCTCTACTGATATCCCGATTTCATTTCTCAAACAGATTATGAAAGTAGAAGTATAGTACTACAAAACGTATATTCTCATTTTGCGCAAGAATGGTGCGAAATGGGTGAAAAATGCATGCAAACATGACTGAAGACGACCGAGCCCGCGTTAGTTGCCGAGTGGAAGGAGTGTCCGGGAGATGAGTGGAAGGAGAGTCCGGGAGATGAGGGGAATTCTTCTAATGAACGGGTACGTCATAATCATAGAAATATATATTATATACTTACTCTAGAATGCTAATCCCCATGTCAAAAGTGTTGCAAAAAGTTCAGGCTAGTCCGCAATGCGCAAGCGCGTCATTAGTGATTTTTACAACAGGCCCGGTTTTAGTAAAATATTATGGTACTTGTGAAGATTAACAAACATTAATTCTGAATCTCGGAGAATAAGGTTGGAAACCTCATTGTGCTTATACCTGTTATTTGTATTTAGGCGATTTGAATACATATTTTCACATATTTATGATCCCGAATATTCAGCAAAGGCCATCAGAAAGTAGAGTACGATTATTATTATTATTATTTAACGCTCTGAAGCGACTGATTCTTGGTATCACATTCACTTTTCAGCTGTAGTTAACCAACATAACCTACGGAACCACCCCAAATTGTCGGTGCGAATTTCAAGGAAGCACTGGATTGGAAAATAAATTGAAAGTACAAAAAATTATGAAAATTGATTTCAGCTATTATCATGAATAATTTCAACTCAAATTGGATTTATATAATTGGACGCTTGGAAGCTCGAGGTTTATTTTCTAGAACGATTCATGTCAGAATACGCAACTGCATTTAATTTAAATCATTTGAAGAGATTAACATGCTATTTCTACGAGTATTTCTGGTTGTATTGCCTTAGTGCAATTTCCACAATCGGGGTGCATGAAAAAGTGAGGCCAGAAGCATTTTCCTTACCATCAAAGAAAATCACTTCCATATTGACATTAATTTTCTGAGGGGATTCTGTGTATGTTTAGTACTTTTTGTAGGAATCTAGAACTCATAATATAAGCGGTGTGGTAGAAATTTGTATCACTCGCCATGCATGCACAGTATTGGTACTGCAATAGGTTTCAAATTATTCTATTGTCGTTTTCACATGAATCTTCATGATGAAAATGTCTGCCACAAATTACAATTTTCTCACTCAAATGATCTGCTGGGGTCTCTTCTTGAAAACAATAACCAAAAATCATGCCTTTTTTGTCAAGCTAAAATAATATTTAAGCTATTTTGAGCAAAGCATATGGGTACATAAAAAATTTCATTATCTACCAAAAATGATTTATTTCAGGTATTTTTCCTTTACACAACACTAAACAGTTCATTGTTTATTTTTAGGAAGAAACGGCTTTATTAGAAATTGTCTTTATAGGAACAAGATTAATGCAAATTCACGAAAGATGAAAGAATAACCGATGACAACAAACACCACACAAAACGACAAGAGAAGATCTGAAATTCTAAAAACCGACTCTGTCTCTGACAAGAGTGACAGATCTTAGTGACAAGTGTTCCTGTTGATGAAAAAGCACTGTTGCACGGTCATTATAATAACAGTAGCATAGGGTAAATTATTGTTTTAAATAAATTTCTTTCGCTCTTAAAATTCGAAGTAATTTATCTCTGAAAGGTTCTTTTCGGTATTAAAAAGTCCTAAATGCGCTTTCAAATTTCTCTCTTTCAAATGACATGTGTTTAAATGCCTCATAACAAAAAACTCTGAACACCAAATTATTTTCAAACTTGGCAACGATCTACCCAAACTACACAGATGACGCGCATGCGCACATCGTGAACGGGTCGCATACGCAGCATGCTTTTCGCTGTGAAAATTGGCGGGATTAGCATTCTAGAGTAAGTATATAATAGTTATTTACCTAACAAGTGCGGAAAGTAGTACTTTTCCGCACGCGACGGCAGTTGCACGAACGACGCGGAGGAGCGGAGTTCGGGCAAGCCGTCAAGGGCGGAATAGTTATTTACCTAACAAGTGCGGAAAGTTGTACTTTTCCGCACGCGACGGCAGTTGCACGAACGACGCGGAGCGGAGTTCGGGCAAGCCGTCAAGGGCGGAAAAGACGTTTTCCGCAAGAGTAAGGTACAATGTTTTTCCTACGAGTGTTTTTGTTCATCTTATTTATGAAAAAAAAGGTTTTTATTAAACAAGATTTTATAATAATGCTACAAAATGACACATAAGACAGAATAGTTACATAGATCATTTAGTTAGTCCTAAATATCCTCATTTTCAACAATATAAAAATCGTGCGGAAAAGTAACTTTTCAGCACTAGTGCGGAAAAGTAACTTTTCCGCATGATTTTATCTTTCCTCGAGATTTATAATATGAGATCGAATCTAGTCTATTAATGAATGTTTGATAATAACTTTCCGATATTCCGTAATTTTCATAAAATTAATTTCAAAATATAAAGTAATTAAGACATTATCAAAATAAATAGTGATATTTAAAATTTGACAGGATTTGATATGGTATTATAGCAATTAAATTAATATCTGAAATAGATCAGTTGGCAAAGTAAGGGAGCAGTCGTTCTACGCTGGTTAATAGTTAATGGGGTAGGTGGTTCGAATCTTGGGGAAGTTACTTTTTTTTGTTTTTGTTTTGAAATCGATGAGAGTACTTACTGTTCAATTTTCGTTATATTTTTCAATATTTGTATATTCAATGACGACATAGGTGTTTTTGATAGAATCTGTAATGAAAAAAATAATTCGCTCGTACTACAAAATTTCATATACCTACCTACTCGTGGGAAATGTATGTCATTTCATGCTCATTGTACAATATACTAATATTGAATTAAAATATTGTGCTTTAAAGAGAAAATCTTGCGAAAAAGTAAAAATCGTGCGGAAAAGTAAAAATCGTGCGGAAAAGTAAAAATCGTGCGGAAAAGTAGAACTTTCAAAACAAAAAATCGTGCGGAAAAGTTACTTTTCCGCACGCTCGTAGGAAATATATATTTCTATGGTCATAATTCGCTTCCCCTCATCTCCCGCTCACTCCTTCTACTCGACCGCTTCCACCACTTGGCCGTTTTCAGTCATGTTTTTCACCCAATTCGCAGCATTTTAGCGCAAAATGAGAATATACGTTTTGTGGTATTGTACTTCTACTTTCAAAATCTGTTTTAGAAATTGAAATCGGACTATCACTAGAGCATCCAGGCACGCTGTAATTTAGTGCAAAAAAATTCGAATCGCAATTTTGCCAAAATTAATATTTAAGAGCCTGTTTTGTGCACACATAAAGTTCACATGATTCATGAGAAAACGAAAACAAAAAGCTCATTGGGTACCATAATATCAAAAAAAAACTGCACCAATTGCTTTTATTCAGAACCCCAAAATTACAATTCTCCACTACTTTCGAGTTCGTGGGACACCCAGTATATTATATTATTATTATTATCAACATTTTCGAAACAATAGATTCAATTCGAAAGAGAAAGTTGTATATGAATCCAAATTCCGAGATGCAAGTCGGAATTCCGAGATGCAAGTCGGAATTCCGAGATGCAAGTCGGAATTCCGAGTTGCAAGTCGGAATTCCGAGATGCAAGTCGGAATTCCGAGTTGCAAGTCGGAATTCCGACTTGCAAGTCGGAATTCCGAGATGCAAGTCGGAATTCCGAGATGCAAGTCGGAATTCCGAGATGCAAGTCGGAATTCCGAGTTGCAAGTCGGAATTCCGAGTTGCAAGTCGGAATTCCGAGTTGCAAGTCGGAATTCCGAGATGCAAGTCGGAATTCCGAGTTGCAAGTCGGAATTCCGAGTTGCAAGTCGGAATTCCGAGATGCAAGTCGGAATGAGGAATAGGAATCCAAAAAAAAAAAAATTCATAATTTCACAGTAGATAGAGCTCAACGCCCTGGTTCCGAATATATATAACACTTATATTTCTTTTTCAATCAAAGCCGTAAAAAAAATAAAATCTGATTTTGCGCGGGAAACACAGTTCATTCATAAAAATGGCAAAGTGAACATAGCTACGCCAACACCAACTTTTTTAAGGTTGGCAACAAAATTCCTTGAATAAATGGATTGTTGACATGTACAGAATGTTTTTCGGTTTTTGACAGTTTCAAAATGTTTGGATTATTTATTCATTGAAAATGATGTGTATTTCGTGGAATTTGACTTGAAAACCGTGTTGAACGTTCAGATGAATATTGTTTCGATTATTTCGAGAGAAATCATGAAGTAATCAGAAGTTTGTGTGTGTGTAAATAATACGTGCAGGGGCATTTCAAATAAAAACTCATAATCTATATGCAGTGATCATTTCATGTAAGTACTTCAATTGAATTAACAATATTACTTCATGTAGCTTGTTAGTCAAGCGGATTATTACATTTCTTTGTCATCCCTGATTTGAATGCAGCATATAAAAAAGCAAGGTTAAACTTAACATCCCGGTAGATCATTTTGCAAATTGATTCATAAATAAAATGCTTTTCTTTACACAATTATTAGATAACATGAAGATGAAACTATATTAAAGCCATTAGATTAAAATTGGAGGGAAGAAACAGTTTGAAAAACATCATTCAGAATGCTTCGAATATTTTACTTAGCATAGTTTCTTATTAGGTACAATGGAAAATTAGGATAAAAACCATTTAAAATAGTTTTAAGAATGTTCAAGCCTATTACTGCTTTTAAGATTTAATGAAATTATACTGGTAGTGGACATAACCTCTTGTTTTAGTTCGAAATTATACAGTTCGACAACTTCATCAATTTTGTGACCTTAAACAGTTTCTGTAATTTTCGGCTGTTTTGAGTGTTATGATAACTATATATTCATTGTATAATTTAATACAAAACATAAATTTAGATTTTTGAGGCTATAACTTACCGATTCACAGAGGGTACATTATTATTTCAAGAAGAATAGTCAATAATTTACACCGAGTCACATTCACATTAATATGCATTGCAAAACTCAAGACAACAAAATCTGGGAGATGGTGGATAGACCCTGGATGCACAAAAAACAAACAAAAAGGAAGCTTGTCATTAGTTCATGAAACCCCAGTACAATTTAAACAATATTTCAGAATGTATCATAATGTATTATTGTATTTGATAAGATATTGCAATGTTGGTATTTATTTCTGAGAAAAACTAACGCCAGTTTTGTTGGGACAATGAATTGCCATGTGTACCTAAATACAACCAATATTGGTCAATTTTATTGTTTATTTACTAATAGATTTTACTAGACCTTCTGTTTCAATAAAATGAAAAGATGGGTAAAATCTATGAGAAGTCGAATTGATGAATATTTGTTCAGGTTCTGATCAGGATAGAAAAAAGGAAACTGGAATAGTGAGAAACTGTTGCTGATGTAAGTTGCATTCCAAATTAACACTACCTAACAAATATTGAAAAATTACTGAGAACAGGAAAGCAAGGTTATTTGTGTTCTATCTCAAATTTGCCATTAGTTTAAATATATGATTGGGAGCTATAGTTCTCTTTTGTCGAGTTTTGAGACATTTGTATGTTCGAATTTCTTCATAACGTTTCATCAGTCAAATAAATAGCAATTAGTTGGTAAATGTACCAGATTTCCTTTCAAAATGTTTGAGCAGTGATATAATTAAAATACAATCATGGAATGTTCAATTTTAAATAAATGTTTCACTCATTAAACTTGTTATATTCCTTTTAAAATATTGAAATAACTTATCGAAACAAATTGATATGCCTCCACTTGTATAGATTTTCTTAATCTTACATTTATTCATTTTCGAAATTTATCAAGAAAAGAATTCCTCCACAAAATAAAACTCTCAGTCAATATTTTTTTTTAGGTTCTACAACCCATTTTCGTGAATTGTAGGGAAAGACAATAATGAAATTGTTTACAAATAAGAGACAAATTTTCAGGATTTTAATGTTTTCAAAACTTTATCAAAATGCTACTTTCACTTGAACAATAGAATAAATGGAAATTAAAATCTGACAAGAATCCTATCAAGAAATTTACCAGTATCAATACCAATCTGAGCTTTTTAAAATATTAACATTTTAGGATCAAAATCAAATCTCGATAATACAAAAACACTTGCATTACATTTTGCGGTTTTAATCTCATTTCTGAAGTAAATATAAGTACTTATTGAGATCAATGAATACCTCCATTCAATCATTCCAAATAAAAACCCCAACATGAATAAATCTGATTTATCTTGTAAAAAAATGGTTCACAAATAGAAATCATCTTACAACAATACATTGAATATAGGCTCAACTCAAACACTAGAGTATATTTTTTTATAAAGTACGAGCCAAATGTTTAAGTGAATATTATTCAACATTTAGACATAACGTTAAGTTCCACTACCAACCTGTTGAAAGTTTCCATGCATTTTGATTTTTTATACAATGCTAGCTTTTATTTTGAGTTTGTCCAGTGTTTAACATCACAGAGATTACAAATTTATATGCTACATCACAAGGTTGCTAGACCAATGAATAATTTGTAAACAGTTCCATTAAAACCCAGTTTTCTGAATGGACAGAGAGTTGAAATAAATAAACATTTATCGAAAGCAATACAAGCACATTTTACTCTCCATTCAAAAAACAGGTCTTTATGTAAAAAAAAGATCAAGGTTTCTCTGTGTACTTTGAAATCCAGGAAACAATAATTGAAAACCAATCATCCACTTCAAAGAGCCCACCTATGTGGTCTATGTATTATGTATACCTACGTATTTATTACAAAATTCTACAGAAAGGCACTAGGCCACCGACTACATTTACAGTACAAATTAAAATCAATATTTACCTAAGATCATATTTGTGGTTACAGTCTTTTATAGCAATTATAAATTGTGTGGAGATTACTCAATTCAAAATGTACTTATGGTCTAAGAAAATAACTTGTTGACAAAGTCATTTCAAGGTGCAATATCAATATAAACGCAAATGTTGACTATATACATACATACAAAAATCAAAACATTTCAATAATCCTAATGTAAAATACATACAATATACACAATATTCAATTAAAAAAATCAGAAAATTATACTACAATGGAAAACAAAACTTTTACTCCTTCGAGAGAATTATATTAGATAGTTTTCGGAAGAATTCCAAGAAAACATCTAGAATCTCTCAAATTGTCTAGGTTGTAGTAGGGCTATATTTTCCTGATATATCGCAATTCAAATATGAGATTTGACAGTAGTTGATTGATAAAAGTATTGAGATATTTGAGTGTCGGTGTCAAATGGAGTTGAGCTAATAAAAACAGTACAATAATAGCATATTTCTTATTTAGAACTCAAAATTTTACAGCTAGATCCAAAAAAAAACAGAATTACTTTTTCAATTATGCTATATTTTCCTGATATATAGCAATTCAAATATGAGATTTGACAGTAGTTGATTGATAAAAGTATTGAGATATTTGAGTGTCAGTGTCAAATGGAGTTGAGCTAATAAAAACAGTACAATAATAGCATATTTCTTATTTAGAACTCAAAATTTTACAGCTAGATCAAAAAAAAAACAGAATTACTTTTTCAATTATGCAAACTCTTTTTTATGACAAACAAATGTTGCCGAACTGGTCTAGATAAAGTCAAAATTTACAAAAATTCAGCAACTTTTCTGCTGCAAATTTAATTTGTCCATAATTCATTAAATAAAGACCCCAAGAGGGCCTGTTTCTTTTTCTGCAGCGTGATGGATTAGTAATCATTTGCCACTTTTTATTTGTCTAAAAAACCTCAAATCTTTTTATTTATTTTAAATTATGTTCTGATTGTGAAAACCTTTTTGAAATTTTTTTTCCTAATGAAAACTAATGCTCCTACTTTACTCTTGGTGCACTTATTCATCTCCCTCATATACCAAATAATACTGAGATTTCTTTGGTTGCATTTTCTGTTTTATGGTGGATTTATGCAGCAGTTTTAAGTCATGAATGTTCGTCAATGATTGGTTGAAATAAACGGTTCAGCCAATCACTGACAAATATTCTTCCTTGTGACTTGAAGCTTATGACTTTTGACTGCTGCAAAAAGGAAAATTAAAATATCTCTGATGAGATAACTTTTCAGAATATGATATCGTATTTCATTTCCTTCTGACAAAATTGAAAACTTTCTTTTGACTCCTCTACTATCCTACAATTGTTTTTGCTTTATTGAGCAGAGAACTTTGAAATTGTTTCAAAGAAAATTATTGAATCTGCTTAGACTGAACTTCTTATATGATTATCCTGAAGAAATTCCAAGAATGAACCTGGTGCAAGATAGTCCTTCCAGTGTGTTTTCTTAAAGTTAACAGAAGATCATCTCTGCGGCAAAAAATCCAAGCCTCATATCATTGAAAGTTTGCACCTCCCTCTGTAATTAAAAATCATAAATCAGCTACATTAAAATATAAATAGTGAAATAAATATAAATGAAAGGGGTAATAAATATTTTATAAAACCTGGAAATTCTATTATCTTATACTCAAATGAGAAATATGGATTCTTATTACACAAGTCTCTCGAAGACTTCCGAGGGTTGCGCGTAGGGGTGCAATCGGTTGACGGAAATAACAATTTTAACAATTTAACAATTTATTGTGCTTGGATTAATTAGAATATTAATATTGTTTTGACTAACTGAACTGATAGGGTACGCTGTGCAATCAATTTTATATATCTGTATACTCCTCATAAGTGAATAAAGTGCTATTCTATTCTTGATAAAAGTAGCTAGATGACTGTGAAGCCACCTGAAAAGTTATATGTTAAATGTTGAGCAAAGCTGACTCTGTTATAGGTCGAAGTGCTTGTGAGGCTGCACAGCCGGTACGACCCCCCTACAATCTAACTCTCTTAGATGGGTGACTAATGTACATCTAAAAAAAATCAATTGGTTCTCAACTTTGTCTGGGATCACAAGTTGAAAAACAGGTCCCCGTCTTTCCTAGGTCTTGTCTTTCCAAGATACTATAAGCTAAGTGGCCATCGCGCTACAGTGATGCCCTTTCACCCAGACGACCTAGGATCAAAACAGCATCTACCACCAAGCTAAGAGTGGTTCGGAATCTACTCTCACAAAAGCAGTAGGTTCTGAATGTCCCCCGTTTGCACAAGATCTCATATGAGTTTCCAATGAAGATAAATTAAATGAGTTTATTTTTTTTAGTTGCTCGTAAGGGCTCAGATGGTTAACAAAAAAGGTCAAATTAGGAGCAACATTGCATTTTTTTGTATCACTTCATTTCATGAGTAAGCACACTATTAGTTTCATATGTGAATTATGTTAATATCCCCCTTGAAACTAAGATAGGTATACCTCAGGGAACAGTGCTTGGTCCACTTCTTTTCATCACTTACATCAACTCACTGCTAAACCTAAACATAAGTGGCATCTCTATCTCTTTTTATAGAAGAAACCTGAGAAAATGTAAAAAATAAGGGGTCTCATGGATTAGATTTGGTAAAATGTTGGCTCGACAAAAATAAACTAACTTTAAATTCTGATAAAACATTTTATATTGCCTTTTCAATGATAGATTCAAAGAGACCACAATTTAATTCTATCACAATGAATGATCTCATAATAAAAGAAACTAATTCCATAAAACATCTAGGTATCACTCTAGAATGGACAACTCATATTAAAGACTTAACTGACAAAATTAGAATATTGATTCATAAATTTTATATAATATGCAAAATTTTAACAAAAAAACTTCTTTTGCAAATCTACAAGTCCCTAGTCGAATCACTCCTAAATTATGGAATCATAGTATGGGGGTGGCTCTATGACAATGCAGTAACTCAACTAAATGTAGCACAAAACTACATACTAAGAATAATATTGTTCAAAAATAGACTATATTCTACAAGTAGTTTCTATAATGAATCGATTCTGAATGTCCGATGTCTATACTATCTTAGTAACTGCATCGCATCTTCTGTTTTAAATCTACAAATAAACATTTTGTGAACCATTGCTACCAAGCTAGACAGTACACAAACAAACATATCGTAATACCATTTAGAAAATATGATGGAAACCAAAAGTTTGTACGAACTGTTGCACCAAAAATTTATAACATCTTACCAAATGAAATTGAAGTAATAACTAAATACAAACACTTACTAATACAAGATTATTTTGTATTATTGCACACACAGGTGTTAATTCACCTAGGTGCATAACTGTAAAAATGTACTGGCGAACTTGTTGTTAACACATATGAATGTGAACCTCAGAACAGAACAGAACAATCATTTGAAAACTCGTAGGTAATTCAAATATGAAAGTGTGAAAAATGTTCAGCGTATATTTGATCATATCGTATTTTCATATTAGTTTATAGTAGTTTATACTAATTTCACAGATTAAGTCCTAATCTGTGCTAATTTCATGAATTCAATAAAACACATGATAATAGTTACAAATCACAAAAGTTTTAACTCAAAGAAAGGCATGTCTCTGAAACAAATTGAAAATATATCTGAATTAAAAATGTTTTGCCCTACTAAGTTTTCTACAAAATCTTTCATCGTATTACACTGGAATTAAAAATAAATAATTAAAATATTGAACTAAATCAAAAATAATATTGTAACTACTGTAAGATTGAAAAGTTCAAATTGTGATTTTCACGAAACTTATCTGGAAGTATTTTGAAAAAGAATTCACCTGAAAAACACTGGCAATTGGAGATTATGGAATAAACCATAATCAGTTTGAAGATATGTTATTGTTATTTCCGTTAACCTGTTGCATCCCTACATGCAACCCTTATCCATTCACAAGACCGGTGACCATGGGATTCGAACCCACGATCCTACGCTGGAGAGGCAAACGGCTCTACCAGCTGACCACCACGGTCCATAACAGAAAAATCTTTGTGGCTTACAAGTCGAAATTAAAATAATATTCACTTCATTTTTGCAATAGGTTATTTGAGTTGTTATGTAATGAGATTCATCATCCTCTATTAACCATTATAGGAAATAGGAACTCAAAAAATAATTTTCCTCCAAAAAGGTGAAAAAACCAGAATTTTATACTTACATAATATTTCTCTGTTCTGGATGAATATTTTATATGTGGCTGGACCAACAACCCCCATCACGTTTCTTTGATATCCCATAGCATATACGTCTTCATAAGTTTTCTGCCTTGAGCTGGAAAATAAATTGAATGATGTTTGAATCAAGAGATGAAAGGAAATTTGTAGCACACTCGCCCACATATATCATTTGAACTGATAGAAAGATATAGACATTTGAATTAATGTGGTAAAATTGGTTTGTGTGATATTTCTGAGTGAATCTGTGTTTGATGGCTTAGGTACAGAATTTTATAGGAATTTCATAGGTTTTTTATTTAGGATGTTCAATAGAAACATACGATTTTCCTACAAAATAAATTGAAAGCATTGATAGTCTCCATAGTGTTCTTACCAGTTACCACCAAGAATATTCCATCTTATCTGCACAAATTTTTTTTTTCACATAATTATGAGCGTAATTTGATTATTAAGAATGAGGGATTGTAATGCACAAAAGATCAAAGTTTGGAATTAACTTTTCTTAAAATTCACCTAGAGAAACTAAATTTAAAAAAAGCTGATTTGAGAGTACCCAGTTATGTCTGTCCCAGTAACATTAAAGTCATCCATTTTGATGCTCGGTATTACTATCAACAATACTCTAAAAACTAACCACCAAGAGTACATTGTCAAAAGAGCCACTTAGAAACTGTTTTCTGTTTTGTGCCAAGAGATATAGATTTTTAATCTATATACTACAGATCCGACTTGTTATAGGTAGGTATTCACATATTTAGAGTTCAGCTCCTGTGCTAGATTAAATGCCATTGAGAAAATAGCAAAGCATCTCATCGGTAATACCTCACTCACATTCACGCTTACTTTCCTAGAACACTGCAGACAAGTTGAGACTCTTTCATTTTCTTATGGCCTGGAGACTTGTTGAACGTTTCTTTTCTGGGACTAGTTATTTCAAGAAGGACAAAGCTTAGGAACTTATTATCTTGGCATGTATTCCACAAAGCTTACAATTCAAAACATATAAATTAGTCCAATCCTTTCCAACAATTCTTGGTTCACACAAAACCTACCTATTTCTAAATTTTAATTAAATTTTTTAGTGAGAAAAATGGTAGGAAACTCAAATATTTTGAAATGCTAGGACGTTTATAAAGCATTTTTGATTTGCCTTTTATGTTAACTAATTTCAAAATGCCTCAGAGAACAACAAATTTGAGAAAGTTCTAATATTAACACAGGTGTTTTAGGTTATGGATTGTTGAAATTGAGTTATTCAATAGGTGCCTCTCTAACTGTTAGGAATGGGAATAATATTTGTTATTGCTCGCTTATATTGGAAACTGGTGAAATACGCCTTTTGATTCTACTTACATGGTTTGATATCTTGAACAAGGCGAACACGAATTTAATCACATTCGGCTCTCAGCTCTAGAAACGTCCACTCACAAAAAATAGGTATCTGGTGATTGACTTTCACAATCTGCATATCCTCAACCACGTGTATTGTACTTTCACAACATCAAAAATGTCTATTCGAAAATTAGGACTTTGAATAAATACGTTGTGCTTGATCACAGCCTCAAACATATCAATAACAATAACAATGCGCCATTTTGTCATTTCTAGTGCACCTGGACCGAGGCCACCGTCGCCACTCATGTCGGAAGTCGGAAGACGTATTTTAATTTCAAATTTGAAGCGGGTAAATATTCAATGCAAAAAAATAATTTTAGATTCTGGATGTTGTATATTATTGTTTGATACGAGGGATTGGGGGTATGCATTAAGTTTTGATTAAGGAAGAGAAATCCTAACTTGTTTTAGTAGTTAAAAAAGTTATTGAAATATCATTCTCTATCATTTTTATTTGCGAAGTCTGAACTCTACGTATTCGTACCTATTTAGGACGTACGTAAAACAATGTCATTGAAGGAAAATATTTTCCTTTTAATAAACAGCTAGGTATTTCTCTATCAATAAGTTGAAATCATTTTTCTGTCATACCTACCTAGTGCCTAAATCTTGAGGCGGGATTTATAGGTAAATTGGCATTGGATTATTTATTATTTATATAATGCTCAGCTAAGCTGAATTTGAAATTAAACAACAGATATATAGAGAAACTCACCTGATGAGTATTTTTTTGTGTCCTTAATAATAGTCCAGAGTGTTTTTGAAGTACAAGTCTATTTGGATCCGATTGATCTTGTGCGAATTTGTCATCTATTACTTCAATCATCATATAGACACTGAGAACTGATGAATTGATTTGTTCACAATATTCACTATCACACACAAAAACTATTATGAAAATATGAAATAAACCAATTAATTTATTAAGTTAATCAATTCCCGTTGAAAAAGCATTTCCTCTTTGACACTTTTGACAGCAGACAAACTTTGCAATTGACATGCACGAGTACACGACCAGTGCAACCAACTTGAATTTCCCGCGAAAAAAAATATGAATTTTTATGAATGGCAACTTGTGACGTCACAAGTTGTGCGTAAACGAACTATAGTACAGCTTTTCTCCGGGAAAACGTCGTTTTTCGAAAAAACGCTTTTACAGGTCGATTCAGCGTGTTGGAAAGTACAATTCAACAAATTTTGGAGAAATTTAATTTTTCATTCCGATTCCTCATTCCGAGTTGCAAGTCGGAATTCCGAGTTGCAAGTCGGAATTTATTTCAAAATGAAAATAAAATTAGTTGTGGCCCTTCTACGCTTTCGTATTTTTCTACTAGTATTTTTATTACGAAAAAATTCTCTATTGGGACAGACAATTTTCAAATATTGCAATCCAAAGTTGTACGAGTATTTTTTTTTTCAGCATTCACATTAGCACTCTTACGGACGACTCTCAGAAGTGTCCAGGAGACTTGCGTGAACTAGGAATGACGAAGATCTTACCTTTTAACGTGCGATCCCAAGCACGGCCCAATATTCCTACTGAAAATATCCGTCGGCCATCCAAACTGCTGTAACGGAACCAAAGGTTTGCTTGACTTTTTGAGAGACACTGCCCCACTTATCAACTAGTTGTCTTCTCGACTGCTCAATTTTATTTTCTTTATGTTTTGATTCTCACGGAAGAGGAAAATCATGTACTTTTCAAAGAACATCGTGGGAGCCGAGGGAAAGTAGGACTTGGTGTTCGTCTTGAATTTCTGCAGGCTGTATGCCTCAGGAAACACCTCCCAAGGCAGTGAGTTTTTTAAGTTATACCATTATTTGGAAGAACGCGTACTCTGGTACCGCTAACGATGGACCGATTGATAAATTTTCAGAAGATCATCGTCCATGAAAATATCTGTAAAACAGAGACAGATCGCCAACCGTTATGCGATATTCCAGAGAAGGGAGTGAGCTTGCAAGCTCAGCATCACCGACGAGACGAATGGCTCTTTTTTGGACAGAATCTAAAAGTTTCAGTGGGTGTCAAAGGCCTTATAAATCATAATCAACTGTCAGGAAATTAAATAGCTCTTGGCACGAAATAGAAAACCAAGTTTTTGAGATTCACTTTTGGCAATGGACCTCACATGGCTTTCCCATGACAGGGTTCTGCTGATGGTAATATAACGAACATCGAAATGGGGGACTTTATTGGTATGGACACTACTGACATGATTACGTTGGCCACTATGAGATCGGCCTTTCTAGAGAAGACCTGCTTGAATTTTATTCGCCTTGAATTATACCAAGTTGTTGGATCCCCATTCTAGAATTTTTGCTAGATCCATATTTAAATCGATCACATTACTTCCTTGTTCTCAGATGAAACTCCAACAACCACCACGTGATCTGTCAGAGAGAAAGCTGGATAGCAAAGAAAACAACTGAGGGGCAGGCCATAAGATGGAAGCTTGGAGTATCTGGTGCCAAACGCGATAAGCAAGCAGGTCACCAGTTGTCCATATTGTCGATTATTCACAATTCCTGATCAAGTTTCAATTCAAGTTTCAAGTTTATTCAAGTAATATATCGGTATAACAATTTGTATGGTAGTATGCTGTTTATTTTGTCTTCTAAAGTGGTATTTTGTGGACTGTAGTGGATAGGATTTAGACAAATCAACTTCTTTTTGGTTTATTTTTCGAGAAATTGAAAAAGGTTTCAAAATATCAAAATTGTTATATCTAATTACAAAATTCCATAGTAACATTCAATTCTCATGAAACGATTAACTAATGTCCAAATTTAGCTACAGAGTGATTAAATTTCTATCTAGTTTCGGATTTCAATACATATATATTCCTAAATAGCAGTTGAGATGGATTATCTTATTTGTTATCAACTAGAAATATTTGTAGGTTTTGAAAACCTACAGAGAGAAGTTTTGCAAGAAATTGTGGAGAAAAATAATTAATAGATAACAAAAATAACGAAGAAAACGGTATTAGAAGTCGAAAAATTTGGGCTTATTTAAGATATGTTCTTTGATTTTGTATTTTTTTATGTTGGAGATTTCCGTCAGTTGAAGTGGTAGTAAATTATAGAATTTTGGTGCATAGTAAAAAACGTATCTTTGTGTGTGAGTCTTCTTGAAAAGTGGTATTTTCAGTTTTCGGTTTAACGTATTTCTAGTAATTCTAGATTTATCCGATAGGATTGTTTAAGTATTTTCAAAAGTTCATAGAAGGCATTGTTGAACATATAAGTTGCGTATATTCAATACTTTTGTATCTACATAAATTTGTTGTGTGAAGAATAAACGATCTTTATGTAATATTATTTTTAGTAAAGTATTTTGTGATGTTTGCAGACTTTTTATACATTGATAAAATATCCACCCCAGACAACAATGCAATAAAGCAGGATTGATTCTACTATAGCAATAAACAGTTTATTGTAATCAAACAATATACAAAAGGAGAGATGGGCAATAATTAATTACCTAATAGGAGCAAATAGTGCTTCAACCAATATCAGCATACCGTCTTGTAATGAGTTAAATAAATTTTATAGTACAGTCGCAGTCGCCTTGAATCTATCAAAAACCGTAGCAGTCACGGAATACCCCATGAACTATATGGGAAATGTAACAGCCCATAACACCTTCTTTTTTACTCCCACAGACCGCCATGAATTGAAAGAAGTATTCGCTGAAATAAAAAACAAAAAGGCATCTGGTTGGGATAAAATATCTATAAAAATTCTAGAACAACTACCGATTAGTGCATTGGATGCTCTAGCGGAGGCAATTAACATTTCTTTTGAGAAAGGCACTTTCCCATGCTGTTTAAAAAACGCTGTCATTATTCCAGTACATAAAGGGGGCAATCATAATGACCCCAGTAACTTTAGACCTATCTCTCTCCTACCCACTCCAAAATTATTGAAAGACTTGTTAAAAGAAGAATTCTATCATTCACGAATAAAAACAATATAATATCAACTACCCAATTTGGTTTCCAATGTAACAAATCCACCTCTCATGCCACATTCGAACTTCTCGAGCATCTTTACCTAAAGCTTACTGACAATGAAGCCGCGGCAGTGGTGTTCTGCGACTTATCAAAGGCTTTTGACTGTGTGAATCACAGAATACTACTGCGAAAGTTAGAAAGATATGGCTTCCGTGATGTGTCTCTGAAAGGGTTCGAGTCTTATCTCTCTAACCGTTGACAGGTGGTCTACTCTAACGGTCTAACCTCTTTGGTGGATTGTGGAGTACCATATTATTTCTGCTGTATGTGAATGATCTCGCACTACTGGATATTGCGGGTTGATTCACCCTATTTGCAGATGATACCACCATTCTATGGCATAACAAAGACACTCATCAATTGAATGCAATAGTAGAATACGACATTCTCAAAGTTAAGAAGTGGTTCGACTCCAATCTGTTGTCCTTCAATGTAAATAAAACCCAAATTCTCACCTTTAAATGTTTGCTAAACCCGACTACAATATACACCAATCCTCCGTGGCCAAATTTATGGCGGTATATATTGATAATAAGTTGACGTTCAAAGAACATATTTCAAGTTTATGTACTAAACTAGCTAAAGGCTGTTATGCACTTAGAGTCATATCAATAGAACTCGACCCGACCATTGCAAGAACTACATATTTTGCAGTTATAGAGTCCCACCTGAGATATGGAATCTGCTACTGGGGGAACTCCGACAAAGCATCACTTAAGTCGGTATTTATGCTCTAAAAAAGAGCTGTTCGGTATGTTTGCAGGGCTGGCTTCAAAGATTCATGTCGGCCCCTATTCAAAACACACAGAATAATGACCCTTTTTTACATTCATATTTATACTTGAGACTGTGTTTGATGTTTAAAAAACATAAGTTAAACAATAACTCCATAAGAAATTCTCGTTTTCCGACTAGACAGACCTGTAATATTGATCTCCCTAAGCCCAACACTACTCAAGCTAAGAATTCACTGATTTATAACTCAAAAAAAGTTTTCAATCATCTACCACAGAACATCAAAAATCTAACTTCAGAAATAAAAATCAGGAAAATTGTCAGAGAGTTACTGTTGGATAAGGCATCCTACACTTTGGACGAGTTTTACAACGATCCGCTTCAAGTATAAAACTATATATGTGATGACTTTGTGGTCTCTTAAGTGTATCCTAGATTTGTATATTAGGCATTTCTGCGCATATAGACGTATGTTTTTACTTTTTTGTGATGTACTTGTTTATACACATTAATTTTATCTCATTTGAATCCAATATTGATCCCATAAGGTTGGCTAACTATCTTACTTCTATTTAAACAATGGTTCAATCATATGAAATGTCAAATAAGTTATGTCAGATCAAAGAGACTAAATTAACAGGATGGTTTAATAAGCTCTAGCCAATCAGAATCTTGTAGCATCAGCTCGTCATAGTGACGTACTTGGACATGAGTACAGAGTCGAACTCGAACCAAGAAACAAAACTGTCACATGTCATGTTACTCTCATACACCAAGAGTGCAGGAATGCGCTAGTCCGTCACTGTCTATAGAGAATGGCGGCCATGACATGTCCAACTACGTCACATTTCGTCACCAATGTTCTTTCATCTCTTTCTATTAGTGACCCCATTGTCTTATGGGGATTAGACTCTCCTAGTCAAATAACGTTGGGCGTGCTTTACAGACTCACTTGTATAATACTTGTACACTTGTTAAAATATACTATTTCCACATCCAAAAAACTCACTCAGCCATTGTCGAATGACCAAAACATATTTGTCGTGAAACGTTTATTGAATTTCCTGAAGTGGAAAAACGTGTACTTGGAAAATTCGATCATTTCCATTATCTAGGCAGTGCAGTACCGTTGCACTGTATGATAATTATTTGTATTTTTTTCGGTCGGAAATTTATTGTATAATTGTGGAATGACCAAACAAAATACATTTGTCATGAAACCACCGACATATTAGCAGCGAAGAAGTTAAATTTTAATGCGGAATAATAGAATAATTCAGTTTTCTCAACAAGGTACCTACCTATGTATAGTTGTGTGCATAAAAACGTCGTACAAGGTACGACACTAATTGAGACATTGCACTAATTGCACTAGAAAAATGTTAAAAGTACATTACTGAAGAAATAGTTTGAATTTTGACACTACTTGTCAAAGTCGATAAGAAGTTTAATAATTTAGATTGACAAGTCTGGCTCGTATTATCCTATAGGTAACTACTGTACGACTTTTTTGTGCACACAGCTGTACCTCCTTGTTAGGTACATCATGAGTTCATTACTGAGAAAACGGAATATCTCCAAAAGATGTTTACGACAAATATGTTTTCGTCATTTGATAATTGTATAGAGAATTTTGAAAAAAATCACACAGTGTATAGGTTCTGCTGAGGGAATCGAAATAAAAAAATATACCAACTATGCGTAGTTTTTCCTCCTTAGTAAAATCGAACGTTTCACTACAAATATGTTTTGGTCATTGGACAATTGTGACAAAATGATTTAATAATAGTTCTCGAGCATATTGAAAACATAATATCACGCTTTCAAGCCGTTCGATCCAATATTGAAAAAGAATTTTTAGAATTCGTTTACGGAGGCAAAGGATTTATTGGCCGAGAGAGATCAGGCTTCCACGATTGACATCAGTACAGAAGCATCGCGCCAACCCAAATACCAATAACCCTGTACAGTACTACCGCATAACTGTTGCAATGCCCCATTAGAAGACTCATATTCCCAGCTCAAATTGAGATTTACTGACCAAGTGTTGGCTGCTATCTCTACTCTTATACCTACAGTATGTTCCGAAATGGAAACGCGATCCCCAAGAGAGGATGATGTCCGAGGACATGGTGGAACTAGACGAGGCACAAGGCGAATTTCAACCATGGAAATTGTTTTGACAGGGCAGGGGAGCTACAACAAAAAATCATATTTCACAGCTAGAGATTATCCAGAGGATGGCAATCAAAAGCATCTATCGAAAACCATATACTTACCGCACAGAAGACCTACATAAGAAAACCAAAATCATGGATATTAGACAACTATATTTTTTTCAAACAGTAACTAGACAACACCTTAATAAACATGAATTAACGCCAGTTCACCACACACATGCTACTCGGTACAGAAATAAGTCAGTATGTGTACCAAAACCAGAAAAAAATACTTCACGGAGATCTTATGTTTACTTGGGACCAAAACTGTATAATGCAATACCACCAGAATTGAAGGAAATCAACTCTATTTCACTCTTCAAGAGACATCTAAGGACTTGGATGACAGAAATAGAAAGATTGAAAATTCACAAACTTGTTGATACGATTGTAAGGCTACATTTCTGATGAGAAATTGCAGTTTTCTAGATCCAATGTTATATGTGTAAACGCCTGTGAATGGGTGTGTATATTTATGTATCCCTGCACTAATGTTTCTAAATATTTGTGATGTTCATTATTTTATCTATTGATATTATTATTATAATTTTTCCCGTTTTTATTACTTTTCATTATCGATTTTAAAATAAGCGTTTTCTCCATAATGAGGAAAAAAAACATTTCATTTATTTATTATTATTTATTTTTGTATTTTTATTATATAATTAGTTATTTATCTTATCCCCCATATATTATGTCATGTATCATCGTTGTTTTTGAAACAACTGATGTATTCATTTATTCTATTTTTCCCCATACCCATGCTCGAGGGCAACCTTTTATGGGTTCACTATATTTGTTTCCTTTTTTTTTCTACCAATACTATTGTAAAACGATGAGAAATAAATACTATTATTATTATTATAAAAGCCCTTCGGAATGGTCTTCTTGCGACATCAAGGCTGTCGGAGAGTGCTATTTTATCCCAACATTTGTTGTTGAACACCTTGTCGACTCTGTCAGTAAGCACGTGCACTCCGCAAATGTCATTTTCCGCACTTAGACGCATAAAAACCTATCTACGGAAGTCTTGTGGGCAACAGAGGCTAACCGGATTGGCCTTAATGGCAATTCACAGAGTCATCATCCCAACTGATGTTATAACCGAATTTGCCCGTAAAAAGACAGAAGGCTTGATTTTGTGTTATGAATTCAATGAATTGGAATTTTGCGATTTTTTTGTGTCAATGTAAGGGTAAAATAATTGAATTTGAATAAACACATATTTTTTTTGAAACCCCCTGAAAAAAAATATTTTAGGCACGGTCTTGTATCCAGGCACTCTGTTTTTCCCTGATTAATATCATTATACACGAGTACAATACCAAAAGCAAGGGCACCATTAGAACAGCTAAAATAAAATTGGTAAATACTGAAAAACAATCTGATGTATTATATGGCAAAATATATAATACTCTTCCGCAAAAATGGAAAAAGTTTTCAATTAAAAAACTTAAATTTGTGGTGAAGCAGGCACTTATAAGCCAAACATTTTATAAAATAAATGATATTTTTGGTGCAGTTTTGCCAATGTAATGAAATGGCACCTCTGTCACTTTAATTTTCAAATGTGAATTTAAATAGTGTCATGTATGTAGGAAACTTGTAATTTTAATAGATTTTTTTGTTTTCTCTGACGTGTCTAAACATACTATGTTGTCCGTTCAACTTATATACTATTAACCTGTGGTAGAAGTCCATTATATCTCAAAGTGGAGTGGTATGGATATACAAATCAGTAAAACGCAAAGTCGTCTCCACAATTTAATTTCCCATCTAGTTCAATAGGATGGTAAAACGCTGACTGACCGCTATCAATCAGATAGCCGTCCAAAAGTAGAAGTAGTACATGTTTCGATCCTATATAGGACCATCATCAGCTATTCAAGAAAATTATGGAGAAGAAAATTAATGTTGTGAAATAAGTATATATCTAATTGTTTAAAAAATTAGTATTAAATATAGTTAAATAACCACATGGTTACATATTTGTGGTGTTTGAACAACCAAAATTTTTTTAACGAAAACAACAAAAGTACCCCCTACCTATACTTACTTTTGTTGTTTTCGTTAAAAAAAATTTTGGTTGTTCAAACACCACAAATAATTAACCATGTGGTTATTTAACTATATTTAATACTAATTTTTTAAACAATTAGATATATACTTATTTCACAACATTAATTTTCTTCTCCATAATTTTCTTGAATAGCTGATGATGGTCCTATATAGGATCGAAACATGTACTACTTCTACTTTTGGACGGCTATCTGATTGATAGCGGTCAGTCACCGTTTTACCATCCTATTGAACTAGATGGGAAATTAAATTGTGGAGACGACTTTGCGTTTTACTGATTTGTATATTATATACTATTGTATTATGAAGACCAATAAATTCTTATCTTATCTTATCATTATGGTTTTTCACTCATTTATATATTTTCCGGAGTGAGGATTGACATCATTTAATAACTCAATCAATCAGTCATCTTTATTTCTTCAGGTTTATACAAATAAACATAGAAATGCGTCAGATACGTCATAAAAATATACATTACAAATGTCTTTATAATATAATATAATATATCAGGACCTAAAAATGAAACACAAAATTATAGACCAATCACATTGATTTCAACTTTAGCAAAAATATTCGAAAGAATATTGAAATATAAAATGGAAACTTTTTTAGAAAAAATTAATATTTTATCAAACAGACAATTTGGATTCAGGAAAAATAAATCAACACAGGATGCCATCTGTAATTTCACTCAAAAAATTTATGATTCACTGGATAAGAAGATACCAACTCTAACTATATTTCTTGACTTATCAAATGCCTTTGATACAGTTTCGCATTCAAATCTACTCAGAAAACTAGAAAATATAGGATTTCGTGGAAAAATTCTAGAATTATTAAAAAATTATCTTGACAATAGAATCCAACATGTTAAGATCAACAATCATATTAGCAATTCAAAAGTATTTGAATATGGAGTTCTCCAAGGGAACAGTTTTAGGGCCACTTTTATTCAATATATATATGAATGATCTTTTTGATTTGAAGACTCTCGGAGATATTCAAAATTATGCTGATGATACCCTTATAACCTACCAGGCAGAAAATTGGAAAATACTCTAATTATCTGTTGAAGAAGAATTTCAATCAATAAAAAAATGGTTTGATGCTAATTTATTAACGATAAATTTTGAAAAAACGAAATACATCTCTTTTACTTCTCAAACATGTTCAGATTCAAATTTAGGACCAATCAAAATTGATAATTTGAATGAGATTCAACAAACAAATAATATTAAATATCTAGGTATAATAATTGACAGGAATCTCAAATGGAATTTACAAATAAATTCCACATCGAGAAAATTGAGAGGTCTCTTATCAAAATTCAAGTTTCTTAAACAATTCCTAAACATTTCTCAATTGGAAATGCTTTATTATTCACTTATACAAATACAACTAGGCTATGGCATTCTTGGATGGGGGGGTGTGAATGATAATAATTTAAAGCCTTTAGAAATTCTTCAGAAATGGTTTCTTAAAATTATTTATAAAAAAGATATAAGATATTCATCGGATCTTTTATTCAGAGAAAGCAAAAAATTGGACATTAGACAATTATACTGTTATAATATATTGATCTACCTTTTCAAAAATAAAAATAAAATAATGTACAAAAATCACATTTATAATACCAGATTTAAAAACGAAATAACAACTCAAATCAGAATTAATAAAACAATTGGCCAAAAAAATTATACAATTATTGCACCATATGTTTATGATATAGTACCTGACAAAATAAAATCCATTACATCGATTTTCTCATATAAAAAGAATCTGAAAATTTGGATATTGGAGAGTCCAAGGATATTTCATGAAATACTAAAAATTTAAATTTGTGTTTCAATACTAACTAGGTTAGGTTAGGTTTGAACGTGAGTGGGCCCGTATCAGGCCCTCCACTGCGGTCAATGGCCTATTGTGGCTCACCCTATGGTTATATTTCTCCCAGCATATCCAATCTCTTGACGAAATTGAGGAATGCATTGGGAGAACAATTTACCAGGTTTTCTGGCCTTACTGTCGTATCGCCAAATATTGAGAATCTGGTTCTGGCCGCTGCAGGGCATGTACACAGAATGTGTTCAGCCGTTTCATCATTCTCCATGCATAGCCGGCACTCTGCATCTTGTGCAAGTCCGAATTTATGCATGTGATGTTTGAGTTTGCAGTGGCCAGTAAGCAAACCTACTATAACTCTGAGATGCGCTCTGCTGAGTTCTAGCAGTTTGTCAGAGTCCTGTTTTTTCCTTGTACAAGCAATAAATGCTTTTGAATGAGCTAGGCCCGGTAGACTACGCCAGTACTCGAGTCTTTTATTGTCTGCCCAAGCTGTTATGACATTCTTGGCAGTGCTATATGCTAAACCGATTACCGGTTCTGGTCCAGTGAACGTTGTTTCGGCCCCCCCCTTTTGCTAGGGCGTCCGCTATTTCGTTTCCTTCTAGGCCTGTGTGACCTGGTATCCAGACTAGGGTAACTTTGTTGCGTTGCGCCTGTCGGTTTAAGGTGTCTCTGCAGTTCCATACTGCTCTAGATTTAAAGCAGTTGGATTCAAGCGCTTTAAGTGCTGCTTGACTATCTGAAAATATTTTTATTGTTTTTCGTGTGTGCTGTCGATTTTCCAGCTCCCTGGCACACATTTCAATGGCATATACCTCTGCCTGAAATATCGTAGCTAGTTTGCCCATACTGAACGAGCGTTTCACTAGTAGGTTCATCCCATATATTCCGGCTCCGACGCCTTCCTGAGTTTTGGAACCATCGGTGAACCAACGTTCATTTGCCCTACATAGGTTGGTTTCATTCCGGACCCAGTCTTCTCTTTCGGGAAAGACCACAGTGTAGGACGTGTGAAGGTTGATAGTTTTAGGCATGTCTGAGGGCATTCCTAGAATGTTGTGAGCTATTATGCCCTCTAGCATGCCGCTGCCTCTCATGACACATGCCTGCGGTAGACTAATGGCCGCTTGATAAAGTCTGTATGTTGCCCATCTTGCCTCTCTCTCCAGAACTATGTGGAGAGGAAGTAATCCAAGGAGGACTTCCATTGCGTGGAGCGAATGCTTCCAGTAATCGCCAGGCACGCTTGTCTCTGTAGTCCGTTGAGTTTAGCAATGGCCATTTTTTTATGTCCCTTGCTCCACCAGACTATAGAGACTATAGACGTTATCATTGGACGTATGACGGTTACGTACAACCAGTATACGTGTTTTGGTGACATGCCCCATGTTTTGCCACATATTCTGCGGCATGTCCATAATGAAAGGCTAGCCTTCCGGATAGTCTTTTCCAAGTGCGAGTTCCAATTAAGTTTTTTATCCAGGGTTATTCCCAGATATTTTGCTTCACTCGCAAAAGGAATTGTTACACCATTGATGGAAGGAGGTATTAAATGTTCCAGCTTCCTTTTCCTGGTGAATGGTACTATGACCATTTTGTGGGAGTTAATGGACATTTCCTCCCTCTCACACCATTTATATATGGTATCCAATATATCCTGAAGGACGTAGGAGATCGTCTCTTCGGATTTATCGTTTATTACTAGGACCAGATCGTCAGCATATGCTTGCAGATCAACCTCCCAAAGCGAGAGAATGGCCATCAGATCATCCACCAGCAGTGACCATAACAGTGGGGAGAGGACCCCCCCCCCCTGGGGACAGCCCCTGGCTGGCTTGAAGCTGACACTTTTCCCCTGTAGAGAGGTCGTTATAGTTCTGTTGTGAAGCATAGTTCTTATCCAGTCACATAGTCTCGGTTCAATCCCTCTAGAGACAGTTGCCTCATAAGGGAGTGAGGTAGTGCATTGTTAAATGCTCCTTCTATGTCCAAGAATGCAGCGACTGCTATTTCCTGGCGTTCCAGGGCGTCGCTTATTCCTGAGACAAGGTTATTGAGGGCAAGTTCTGTTGATTTGCCAGCCTGGTAGGCATACTGGTGAACATTGAGGGGGTGCTTCGTTAGTGCGCCACACCTTATGTGCCCATCCAGTATTTTCTCCATGCTTTTCAACAGAAAGGATGTCAGACTAATGGGTCTGAGCGATTTTGGGTGTGGGTCATTCCGACCCACCTTAGGAATATAGATCACCCTAGTCGCGGTCCAGTTAGACGGAATATGGTTCCATGCTAAACTGGCTCTAATGATAGGTATGATATGTTCCAGTCCGATTTGTAACAGAACTGGAGCTATGCCATCCTCTCCTGGCGATTTTATGGGTGGAATGAGTTAACCGCCCATCTTATCGCCTGTGGTGTAATTATTTTGTTGGCAACCACCCAGTCATCTCTGTGAGGTCGTTTTATCCGGCCTATATTTGTGACTAGAGGTTGATTGTCCAGAATCAGGCTGCCTGGGAAGTGGTTATTAGCTAATAGCTCTAGTGTTTCTTTCCTGGAGGCCCCAGCTCCTGTGTCGGCTCTCTGGATAGAATCTTGTGGATACGGGTTCCACTTGATGTGTTGGACACATTTTCGCAGAATCGTTCCCATGATTCTCGTTTTGCTTTCCGGATATCTTTGTTGTAAGTGGTTAGAGCAGACCTGTAATTTTCCAGTTCACCTGATACCTTAGCTCGGTTAAATAACCTTCGAACTTCTTTTCCTGTTTTATCCAGATATTTGTTCCACCAGGAATCATTTCGGTTATCCCTTTTCTCCCTCAGTGGACAGTTTTCGTGATAAGCTGAAATAAGTGCAGTTTGTAGATGTTCCGCAGCAATATCTATTTGATCACGACTATTTATTGTGGACAATCCGTTTTGGAGATGGTTTTTCAGAGAGGTCTTGTATCCTTCCCTGTCCATGCTCCGTATGTTTCGGTATTGTACCACTGGTCTGGGGCCTATTTCAATGTTGAATTGAATATGTCTGTGGTCTGAGCATGATGGCTCAGAGGACACCCTCCAGTTGGATATCTTGTTGCTTAGAAATTCTGAGCTGATCGTAAGATCTAGTACCTCTTTCCTAATACTAGTGACAAAGGTTGGCTCGAAGCCGACATTGTTAATTGTAAGCTCCTCCCCTATCAGGTAATCGAAAAGAGACTCACCCCTTATGTTGATGTTTGTGCTGCCCCACGCTTCATGGTGCGCATTGGCGTCACATCCTATCAGTATATGGGTGTTGTTCCTCCTGCAGAAGGCAATTAGTTCTCTCACGGCTGCTGGAGGAGGCTGTTCCGCACCCACTTCTCCAGGAAAGTATGCTGAGCAGACGATCATTTCTGTCATGCTCCCCCTCTCTGGAAATTTCACATGGATTGTTGCCATGTCTTGGGTGCAGAAATCTGAAAGAATAAAATAATTAATGTTGTTTCTGGCTAGAATGCATGCCCTAGGTTTTACCCCAGAACTGACGGCAATTACCTTACCAGATGTGTTACTCAGGCCGGTAACTCGGCCTGTGTTGGAGGTCCAGGGTTCCTGGATGAGGGCCAGATCTATCCGCTCCTCTAGGAATTTTTTGCCAAGGACGTAGGTGGCGGCCTTGGCATGTTGCAGGTTTCCCTGCAGGAGTCTGACTGTTGTATCGCCAGGCCCTTATTTGCCGTCTTTTGGCGGTCCTCCCCCGCTCTTTTCCTCAGAGGGCGGTTTACTTCCCTTCCCTTCAGAGATGCCGGCACCCTTTTTGAGTGGTGGTCTGTTCGGGATGGATTTACCCTTCCCCGAGGCCACACTCGCAGGCTTTTTGGTCCGAGGCGCAACACTCGGGACGGATTTACCTTTCCCTTGCGGTGCTCCCCTTACGACCGTTTTCTTTAGAGGAGGCTTGCTTTCCTTCCCCTCCTCCGGCTGCGTCCGGGAGGGTTCTTTCCCTCCACGGCTGCCTCTCAGACGGAACTGAATCTGTCCAAAGCCGAAGTAGGGTTTGAAGTCCAGCTCCTCCAAGGCTGTTATGGACCTTTCGTCAATGGCGAATGTCCATGTTTGGCCACGGCCCGAGTCCTCTCGGTTCAGTATTACCCAATCCTGGGTGGTTAGACCGTGGTTCATTTTTTTCAGTCTTGTGAGCACCATCTCGGCCGCGAGTCGTTCGTCGGCTTCATCGTCCGGGATGTATGCCACACAGATGAATGGCTTCGGAAGGTCCTGCCCTTTGACGAATTTAATTTTCGCCCCTTCCCATGGTTGGAGTTGCTTTGATGCCTCCTCCAGCCAGCTGGCACTGATGTTGTCCACGCAGGTGATTTGTAGCCATCCAGGCCGAAAAGTACAGCTCTGGAACCTCACCTGAGGGCCATCATCGGGTATTAGGCTCACAGCTTTCATAATTGAACGATGAAGAGCCCTAAGTTGTTCGCCTGTTAGGGCAGTGGTAGGATATTCAGGGTGGATTAGGCCCACCCTATTGCCCCCAGCCACTGTCCCTTTACGAAGGTTTGGCTACCCCCAAACAAGCTTTCTTCGCCGTGTGATCCGGCGTACTGTCGTCGGATCTCAGGCGTTTGCTTGTTCCAACAGCTCCAGACTGAGATTTGTCCCCCTCCGTTTGCTGATTCGGCTTGCCAATATCTTTGAGCACTTGCTCTAAGGCGGTCTCATAAGCCATTCCGCTCTTGAGCAAGCGACTCAGAGCTTTCCTTCTCGACCCGAGTGCGTTTCAGTTTGAGGCTATCCATAGCTATGGTAGCCTCATCCTGATCAGCTCCAGTAGGTTTCGGAGACTTTAACAGTTCCCTTTCCTGATCTGGAGTCAGTTTTGGAGGCGGTAAAATTCCGCTCTCCTCTTGTTGAGAGACTAGACCTAAGCCCAGTCACTCTTGTGGAGTCGGAATTCCGATCTCCATTGGTTCCCCAGTTTCCTGAGGATCGGGGGATTTATCCCCCCCCCCGTTGCAACAAGCACCATAAAAATATTTACATTATTCATAATTAATTTTAATTATTTCAAAACGAACCAATGAATATCCCACCACAAGTTTACTTCATGGGATTGTTTTATAGTTTATTTGCATGTTATATATTTATATTGTGATCATTTATTTTTAAAATTGAGAATAAACTTATTATTATTATTATTATTATTATTATTATATACTAACATTAAAAATAAAATTAACAATACAAAATCGAATTGCTCACACATACAGATTAAAAAGCATATTTAACACTACATAGGATATTATATATACTATATACATACACATCGTAGATATAGATCGATTAGTGTTGATTAAGATACTCGTTAGTGGAATAATATGGATTTTTCAGCAAAAAAGATTTTACCCCATTTTTGAATGAGTTCAGAATTGTGAGGTTTCTAATGTCGATAGGAAGATTATTATATAATTTTATAGACATAATGTGAGGACCTCTTGAAACAGTAGATGAGTAATGAAGTGGAATCGACAACATCTGATTTTCGCGTAAATTATATCCTGTTACTAGACTCAAATCTTTTCTGCTTGTGAAATTTTCATTGTGTGACTTCACGTAAGATACACAATTAAATATATATAATGAGATGACTGTTAAAATTTTTAGATTTGAGAATATATCCCTACATGAGTCTCTGGGACCCTTGAAAGTCATAACTCTGAGGATTTTCTTTTGGAGTACTAATACTTGATTGATTCTGGTTGAATTTCCATAGCACATGATGCAATAATTGAGGGTAGAGTGGACGTATGCGTAGTAGTAATTGAGTAAGATGTTCAGAGGAACAGTTTTTCTAAGATTCCATTAAACATAACAGTGACTAGATAGCTTCTTAGTTATATACTCTACGTGATGACCCCAAGTGAGGTGTGAGTCGATTTGTACCCCAAGAAATTTAATGACATACATCTTTTTGTTCTATTGAGGTATGATCGTATCTTACTAGAACACTATAATCAATCTTTTTCGGAGTGAATACAATGCTATTCGTTTAGAACAAGACCATTTCTGGAACAGTAAGATTTCATGTTAAAAACTGAATTATTTGCTTTGTCTGAGAGTACAACGATATCATCAGAGTGCACACCAAAAGAAGTGTCAACAGCGAACCGGGTAGTGAAATTATTTTTGTTTACAGTACGGAGATGATTGACGAATAAAATAAATAATGTTGGTTCCAGAACACTTCCCTGGGGGACGCCGGTGGTGACAACATGATGATCAGAATAGTACACATTCGAATTTGCATTCAATTTAACACGTTGAGTTCCATTTTGGAGGTATGTTTTGATCCAATTATGTGCGCAGCCTCGCACACCGTGGTCGTATAGCTTACTGAGAAGTAAATTATGATCAACCGTGTCGAAGGCCCTAGTAAGATCAAAGCATATGTTCAAGGTTTTATTACCACGGTCAAGATTTTTAAGAATATAATTATACAGAGAGAGAACTGCGTCCTCAGTAGCTAATCCTTGTTGAAAACCGAATTGATATTTATTCAGAACCCCAAACCTGTGCATGAAATCAGAAAGACGTCTGTTGTATGCTTTTTCGTAAGCTTTGGAGAAGGGTGATAATAGGGCTATGCCTCTGTAATTATTGTCGGCTTTTTTGCTTCCTTTTTTATGGATTGGGACCAGAGCAGCATCTTTTAGCGAAGAAGGAAAAATACCCTCTACGAAAGATGAGTTGATCAGATTTGTAAGAGGTGTTACGATGAATTCTGCAACTTCATATAAGAGAGAGCATGGAACTTCATCGAGACCCCAAGAGTGTTTTTGGGCAATTGATTTCAATATTTCACGTAGCTCTGTTTCATCAATATGACTTAAGAAAAGAGAATTTATTTTGATATCATTGTGAGGCTCTCCAATTGGACGGCCATGTTTCACCAGGTCTTTCACAGAGTTTACAAAAAAATCATTAAAGGTTTGAGCTATTTCTTTAGGTTCTATTATGCGTTGATTATCGCTATTGATGATTTCAATATTTATTGCAGCTTTGGGTGTTTTGCCAGTGTTTTCATTGATTATTGACCACGCGGCTTTTGACTTATTTTGAGATGATGCGAGCCGGTTTCCGTCATACTCTTTCTTTGCTTGGATAATTTTTAAATAGTGACTATTGAGTAACAGTTCGTTTTGCAAATAGAATAAACCTCTCTCAAGAACTTGCCTTCGTTAATAATACTTTCCGTGATCCAGGTGTTGAATCAAGAAAGTGTTCCATGTTTTCGAGAAACAACTTTGGATCACTGGAAGGAGATCTATAAAAACAAAAATGTAATTTTTTGTGGTGAATGTAATGCTATTATCAAACTTAGTCAAACTTCAATTGAGTGTAAAGGAGAATGTGGGAAATGGTACCATATTAAATGCTCCAAGTTAAACATGAAAGATTTCGAATTTTTTTCCAATGAACTTAAAAAATCTAAAGGCAGTAGGTGGAAATGTCCCAAATGTAATGAAAAAACCACATTACAAGGTAATATTCAGGAAGTTCAAGTTTATGAAATCATTGAGGAATTAACAAAAACGGTTAGAGACCTTCAACATTCCATTGAATTCATGTCGAATAAATATGAAGAAGTCAAGAGAGAGAACCAAGAAGTACTAACTATTCTGAAAGAACTTAGGAAAGAGAGGAAAGAAATAATTATGGAAAATGATTCTTTAAAAAAAGACATTGCGATTATGAAACAAGAAATAAATCTTTTAAAACACTCTATTAACGAAGGAGAACAGTTCAAAATCAAGAATAATATCGAGATAAAAGGTGTTAGTAAACAAAATAACGTCCAAGACGAGGAAATTATAGAAAACATATTCAGAACAATTGGACTGTCGTCGCAGAAAGAAGAAATATAACAAATACTACGATTGAAAGAAAATAATGAAAAACCAATAAATACCGTGAAAATTATATTGAAAAATGAAGAAACAAAGGAAAAAATTTTATTAGCTTCAAAGAAATACTATAAAACTAAAGGATTTTTATCATCATCGGAAGTCGGAATAGAAGGAAAACCTTTGGTTATATTTGTAAACGAAGAATTGACTCCAAGGAATAAATATTTATTTGGGAAATCAAGAGAATTGAACATTTGAAGAGTACAGATTAGAAGAAAATATACATAAGAAGAGGAAAGCAAACAAAGTTGAGTTACTATGAATCCAAATCCATTCGGAATTAATTTTGAACCAAAAATTGTCACTACTGAAATCGTTAGGGAATTCGAGTCTTACAAAAATATTAGTTTTGAAAATAATGAATTTTTAATTTATCATAATAATATTCGTAGTATTTCCAAAAATTTTGAAGAAGAAAAGATATGTATTAGCCAGTTTGAGAAAGAATTTGATTTAATCGTATTCACAGAAACATTTGAAATTCTCAATACAACTTTGTTCAACATTGCTGGATATGATTTAATATATAATCATGGACATATAAATCAAAATGACGGGACAGTGGTATTCATAAAAAATAATTATATCTATGAGTATACTATAGAACCCTTGAATCACTTCCAATTTATAGTAATAAAAATTCAAATAAATCAATTCGAAATAGTACATCTCGATATGAATTTAATTCATTATTAGAAGATTTTTTAGATAATAATTACTACAGATTTTAAAATGATACCACCATATTTATTGGTGATATAAACATTGATATCCTTTCTGATACACCACATTCTCATGAGTACTGTAATATTTTCAGTGAGCATGGTTTTTTCTCTTACATTAATGAGTGTACAAGAGAAGTTAATAATCAAAAATCTTGTTTAGATCACATATTCATAAAAAGTAAAAAAGAATGTGATTTCTTCAGGCCTATCATCTTCAGGTACAATATTACAGACCACTTTCCAATTATTTTACAGATGAATTGTGAAAAATTTGTAGGAGAAACACCTCAGTATTACTTCAAATACTATACTGATTACAAAAAATTGAGAGATATTTTTTTAAATATAGATTGGAATGAATATTTTGAGTTACAAGATTCTGAAGATTTGGCAAATTACCTAATTAATGCAATCAAAACAGCGATGGATAGGAGTACTGCCCGTGTAAAAATGAAAAATAAATTGAGGAAAAGAAAAAATTGGATTACGAGAGGAATAATAAATTCAGTAAATAAAAAAAATGAGTTATATCAAAAATTAAAGAAAAATGCTGATAATTTGAATTTGCAAAAAGAATACAAAACTTACAAAAATACCTTAACCCAAATAATACATGAAGCCAAAATAAAATACTGCAAACAAGAAATAGAAAGTAATAGTCATTCATCAAAATATTTATGGGACAGCACCAACAAGTTATGCAATGAAAACCACAAATTAAAGCTGAATTCTATACGGTCGATTAAATTGAACAATAAGACAATATCAGATGAAAAAACCATATCTAACGCGTTTATTAATTACTATGGAAGTGTAGGAAAGAATCTTGCAGAAAAAATTAAGAATATTGATAATAATACGGAAACATCAATTAGTCATCTTAAATCTATTTATATTTAAGAAACCAACTGCACTGAAGTTGAAAATATAATAAGAACTTTGAAACCAAGGAAATCCCCAGGTGCAGATGGTATAACAACAGAAGTTTTACAAGTTTTAGTAGATTTGATTTCAGATCCCTTAGCACATCTCATAAATAATATTTTTGAATCAGGAATTTGTCCTGATTCCTTCAAAATAGGCAAAACCGATTTATAAAAATGGCAATAAAAATGAGATGAAAAATTATAGACCAATTACTTTGATATCAAGCATAGCAAAAATTTTTGAAAAAATTCTCAAATACAGAATTGAAAAATATCTTAATAAGTTAAATTTCCTTTCTTCTAAACAGTTCGGATTTCGAGAAAAAGTTTCAACTGAAAATGCCATATGTCATCTTACGAATCATGTGTATAGCTCATTAGATAACAACACTCCAAATATTAGTATATTTCTTGATCTAGCCAAGGCGTTCGATTCCGTTAGTCATGAACGACTACTACAAAAACTAGAACACATCGGTTTCCGAGGAGTGGCTCACAAATTAATGAAAAGTTATATAACTGGTAGAACACAACAAGTACAAATTAACAAAGTGTTTAGTGATCCAATTATTTTTGGTTATGGAGTACCTCAAGGTAGTGTCTTAGGACCACTATTATTTAATATATATATATATATATATATATATTAATGATTTATTCAATTTAGACTGTATTGGAAAAATTCATGCTTTTGCTGATGATACTGTGATTTCTTACAGTGCTTCAACTTGGGATTAACTGAAAGAATCAATGAAGATTTAGGAAATATAAAAAAATTGGTTTGATCGGAATTTATTGTCCATAAATTTTGATAAAACGAATTATCTTCCTTTCACCTGTTATCAGAATTCTTTGCCAAATTTAGGTCCACTCAAAATTGGTAGTGAGTTTAAAATTAATGAAACCAAATGTGTCAAATACTTAGGAATAATGATTGACAATCATTTGAGGTGGGACCATCATATTTTTTTTTGTCATTAAAAAACTGAGATATCTGTTACCCAAATTCAAGTTTCTAAAACAATTTCTCTCATTGAAGCACCTTGAAATGTTTTACTTTTCCTTAGTACAATCTCAGTTGAGTTATGGCATTCTGGGATGGGGTGGTGTTAAAAAATGTCATCTTTATAACTTGGAAGTGATTCAAAAAAAAATCTTAAAATAATATATGGTCAAAATCATTTGTTTCCTTCCGATCTTCTATATAAAAAAAGTAGAAAATTTGATATTGTGCAATTGTTTATGTATAGAATTCTAATCCACATAAAATATATCAATTTTGGTGATCATCTTTATGAGACGAGGTATAAAAGGGCAGTCACAGTTAAAACTAGATTGAATAAAATAATAGGCACAAGAAATTTCATTCACATTATCCCAAAATTGTTTGACATACTACCACATATTAAAATGACTAAGTCCATGTATTCTTACAAAAATGAAGTGAAAGACTGGTTGAATACTACAGAAAGACATATTTTTCATAATTTGATAAATAGTATTAATTAATGGGTGAGTTTCGACATAATTTTTTTTTTTGAAATATTCAGATTAGAAAAGAAAATTATACATAAATAAGATTGAAAATGAAAAAAAAATTTTTGTCATTTTTGAAATAGTTCTTTAGTAGAATAGTTTTTTACCTTACAACAAGGTTACTTAGTAAGGTTTATTTTTAGTTTATTCATACAATGTATTCTACACTTTATAGTTATGTATGTATTTATTTATGAATAAACTTATATTATTATTATTATTATTATCAAATTTAATATAATGAGCACCTATTTCTCTGAGGGAAAACTCAAATGTGAATATGGCCACTCCGCCCCCCATAATCTACAGTAATAGTCAGCAAGTGTATAAGAATCAAGAGAAACATTCAAAATTTCAAAAGCTTTACACCACGTTTCAGTTAGGCAAATAATATCAGGAAAATTAAGAGTTTCTAACAGAAATTCAAGTTTTTCCACTTTGTTTCGCAGACTGCGTATGTTTAAGTGAACAATTTTTAAGGTAGTCTTACATTGAGGAATCTCATGGATATAATCTTCGCAAAAATTATTGACATTAGTTAAGTTTGGGTGATTTGGAGAAAAAAGTTGCATGCTCTGTCTATTAACGTTGACTGTGTTCTTTGCAGCTTGACAGTTTGATACCTACCACCATGATAATGTTACTTCAACCACAAATGTGGGCCATGCTCCTGTAATACTTCATTTGTTTGTGGGGTCTTGCATGGAAATTGAAAATTATAACTCTGTACAGTTCTGGTATAAAATACATCCCAGATCACTGAAATGGGAGAAAGTAAAAATAAATAGAAAAACCAGCTAGGTACTAAAAAAACTATCTATTTAGTAAATAAAGCAGAAAAATAAAAAGTTACACATTTTCAATATAAAATATTATCCTAGTTACATCAAAATACTGAATAACTCACTTGTTGAGCATATTTTCAAAAAATTGAAATTGCTTTAGTGCAACTAGATTGATTGCACAGTTCAAAATAGTACTTGGTCATCAAATGAGCAAATCTAGTAGCTGAGGTAAAAAAAAATCTGGAACTATCATAGAAATTGCTCATGTCATTAACCATTCAATTCAAAGAGTTGTGCACATAATGACCATCCCTTACACTGAGAAGGTAAGCTTTTCTGACAAGTAATTTCTAAGTGATTACCTGTCTAGGGCTCATCAGCCATGGAAACAAGTAATCACCTAGCATACCGGGTGTCCGTGGAAAGTGACTCGCCCCAATAACTTTTTTGTTTTTGAAGATAATGGAATTAAATGTGGGGGATCTATATAAAACATAAAACTGCATCTTTTGACAAGTAACTCAACTTCATGCAACTTTTGGTTTCACCGGAAGTAACATAAACTTTCGATTTTCAAATGAGACATCCATGTATATTTTCACTTGTCTTGTCTCCATATGACATACTGAATGCAGCCATGTGTTAGTTATTACTTTTTGTAACAGACTTTTATATTTGTTTTTAAATTTATTCTCTATTCTGGATGGGTTCAAATCACGAATTTCAGTCCTAAAATTTTGAGAATAATACAACTTTGATTTTTGATCAAAATGTATCTGCTATGGAAATTTTCGTTTTAAAATTTCTAGTAGGTACTAATTTTTTTCAAATGGTAACATTGTGTCTCGTTGGGTTGAGAAAAAAGAGTATTTGATTACGATTAATTTGATACTGCACATTATTAGGTTTCAAACAAACTTCGGTTAAAAACTTTAAATAATTAAATTAAATTTCTAAAAATGAAGGATCTTAAGAGTTTGAAATAAGATTTAAATGCATCGAGCAACATATTGTAACCAACACAACTTATCAAACAAGATAAATAATCCAAAAGCTAATAAAATATTTTGTTGGATAAATATTATAAAAAATATGAACAGGATGTTCATAAAGTCAGTTGTGTATTGATTCAATTTTCAATTGAGAATGTTTCTCTTTAAAATTATAAAAAACATTTAAATAATTACACAATAAATACTTAATTTACTTTTGGAGAAACGAGGTAAAATAAGAAGACGACCTCCTTGATGATTTTGTTTTGTCAGTTGAGTATGTCACAGGATGCATTTAAATCTCATTTTAATACCAAAAGATGCTTTATTTTATAAAACACCTATTGTAGTGTTTTGAGTTTTTTAATGGAACTTTGTTTAAAACCTATTTGTGTGGGGTATCAAATTAATCATAATAAAATGTTCTTTTTTCTAACCCGACGAGCCACCATGTTGCCATTTGAAAAAAAAATAGTAATTTCAATTGCAGAATTAAATTTCACATAGCACATACATTTTGACCGAAAACTGTGAAATTGTACTTCCTAAAATTTTAGGGCTGCAATTAGTGATTTGAACGTATCCATAGTATTCTAGATTAAAAAATTAAATTCGAAAAAAAAATTGGTTACAAAGAGTGACAAATGATACATGGTTGTATTCAGAATGTCATGTGGAGACAAAAGAAGTGAAAATATACTGGGTGTCCTATTTAAAAATCGAAACCAGAAGTTCCAAGAACTTGACTTACTTGTCAGTCAACGCAGTTTTATGTCTTATGCAGATCCTCAAAATTTCATTCCATTATCTTTAAAGACAAAAAAGTTATAGGAGCGAGCCACCTTCCGCGGACGCCCGGTATAGGCTTCATATAATCTGAAAGACAAAATTTTGAACTGCCAGTTTAGTGAACCCACGCCCCAAACAAGGTGAATATATCAATGAAAAAAGATTTTAAAGGGTGTTTTAACTTTCAATGCTGAAAACTTTTCATTCTGACATTAAATTCATAACAGGTCTCTTAGATTTGAAAATAGATGTAATTCCCGTACCAAACAATTGAATGAAAATCACATGGATGTTGAAAAATCAATGCCAACATCACACTTCATCAGCAAATTGAAACTAAAGGCTTTTCAAAAATTGACTTAATTACAGATGATTTTTTCTTGATATCCTTCATGGAAGGAAGTTTCTTACCCTTTGGCCCCAAGGGAATTATTCTAACATTATCTAAAGTCTTATAAAATGTCAACACATCAGGGTTTGCCCAAACTTGACTTGATTTGAAATCAAGAACCCGCAAGGACTCCAAACTCTGTGCTCGACTCAATGCAACATATGCTTGACCTGCTTCAAAAACTCTTCCTAACGACATTTCTACACAATCCAAGGTTAAACCTTGGGATTTATGGATGGAAAAGGCCCAAGCCAGCTTCAACGGTACTTGTTTCCTAGTAAGAGATCCACCCCCAGCTGTTTTTATAATCCATTTCTCGTATTTGACAGTGTACACTTTGTGATTCCGGAACTGAACAACAGGTAGTCCTTCCGCAAACTTTTTAACTACACCTCTAGCACCATTCACTAAACCAGTAGAAACATTTATATTTTTGAGCAGCATTACTTGAGCTCCAATCCGCAATTCTAATCGACTAGGTACTGGTGTCTGTTGGTCCAATTGTTTCGTGGTACCTGGCACGGAATCGAGGCATTCAAAAACTTTGCTTTCACCTGTAAGAGCTCTCAGCTTTGATTCATTGATAATATCAGCGTCTTTGGTATGGGAGCAGAGTCTAGTGGCTAAAATGCCATCACTTTCTATCCTCTGCTTGGCTGTTTTCTCCAATGCTTGAGATACCATTTCATCCACTCGACCTGAAAAATTAAATAAAAATAATATGGTACAATCATTTCAATGTATTTTTTATTCTTACTCAACATATGGACTGTTGGTTTGGGTTTCAAATGGTAGATTCAAAATAATTCAATCAATCAAAAAACATAAAAGGTGCATCATACCTCTTAATGAATCAATAACAGTTTCTCTATCATTCTTGGAATTACAGGTACAATGAACACTTCTTGTTTTATAAACAGGAGTGTGTATGCCCTATCCATGAGAGACCACATTTCCACACAAAAGGATTGAAGAATGTAGGAAATTCCTGTTTTATGAATAGCATGATCAAGGGTTCTTCAAATTCAAAGGTTTTGTTGAAATTCTTCAAGAATGAATTTTGTATGGAGGATTTCAACACTACTACACCATGCATGAGAGGAGGACTGCGTCTTCTCGAAGTCGCACAAGTCTCTCGAATGAAGCAGTTGAACTCTTTTAGTACGCCACTGCTTGTGGATGTCTTTCAATAAGATCAAATTGAAAAATCCACCCATCTGTTCAACGCATTTTTTGAACGAAAGAAACCAACCCCAGATAGTTGCTTTGCATACCCAAAAATTCAATTCAAGTTTATAAGAGTGACGAATTGTTTATTGCGAGTCGAAACCCGTCACAATAGAAAATAGTGTTGGAAACCATATTTCGGGTTATTTTGCCGTCATAAACTCCTTCTTTCTCCGAAGAGAGATTTCTACTTTTTATGAACTTTTTTAAAACCGCGAACAAAGGATTAAAAATAGCACAGATTGATACAGTTTCTCCGAACTTAAAATGCGGGAACACGTAATCGATTAAACAACGGAATCGAATCGATATGTCATATGTAAATATATATTTGTTACTAGGGTTAGGGGCGATGATGATTCGAAAGAATATGGAAGTTTTTTGGACATTTTTCTTCCAAGCTAAATATTCCAGAATGATATAAAATGTTAATGAGTATGTTCGTGGTTGTCCACCAAGCTAATATTTGGGAAAGTCATCTCATGTTACCAAAAATCTTTTACGGCGACTATGTTGAAGGGCGTGGCTAAAACTAAGTAACCATTAAGGGGGAAAAGTAAGTTGAGCTTATTTTTGAGAATCCACAAAAAGTCAGTTGCAATGTAGTTTCCGAACCAGTAAGTTGAATTTCAATCATTTTTCGAGTCAGTTGCGTTTTGATCATTATTCAAGTAAATTGTAGTTTTTATATAGTTATTCGGGCCTAGGATCCTGATTCAAGCAATTTCGTAATTATTCATTAAAATCAAGTCACTAGTTCGCCGCCATGTAGAAACGTGTTTCGATATCCATGAGTGTTCTGGGAAGGTATTTGGTACAGATGAATACGTAGGATTGCCTTCAAAGTTAGTTTTGTCATTTTCGCGTTTTGAATAACCTATTTACAGATTTAATTTCATTGTTTTGGTAATTAGAAGGATGTCAGAAAGCATAATGTAAATGTTAAAGTTTTATTTTCAGTTCTTAGTTCAAGTATTTTAATTGTCTAGTCATTTTTATATATATTTATTCTATTTTCACACATGACTTTTCCTAGCCAATAAATTTGAAAACAACCAAAGTCAATCGAGTTTCCTTATAATTTAGTACAATTTGAATCCAGTCAAAACAACCAATATTTTCATAGTCATTGAAAATATTAGGGAACCAGTATATGTGGGTATTCTCACGTATGTGCGCGTATGTGTAAACTTCGAACCAATTCTGGTATCCACCAATAAGACGAAGGAGACAAGGTATTTAGGCGATTAAAATAATTGTTATGATTGAGATCACATATGAGGGTTTTATAGCTGAATTAATCTCCACAAAAGGGTTATTAGGTGAAGTTGTTTGTTAAATGAGAGTATTTTTTGGACAGAATAGAACAATACTTATTATTTCACTAGCTTAAAGAATTCACACGCTAACGGCCAACCAGCGCTCTGAATTATATGTATAAATAAATAAAGGGGACACTAAGAGTCATTCTAATCTGATATTCAATTAATTAAATGTTCAATCCACCTGATTAAGACTTGCTAGTAGAAAAGTTAGTACACGTAGACTTCTGAGGGTTGCGCCTAGGTGTGCATCAGATTGACGGAAATAACAAAAAATAACAATATCAGTCTAGTAAAATGTTTTTCTGTTTTGATTGAAAGTATTTGGTGTCCTGATTCTTCTGATAAAGTGGTGGATACTTCATATTTTGTCCGCCATTTCAGAACATTTGCTCCTTTTTTTGTGACAACACCCCAGAAGATGCGGAGGAAATTCTAAGATCCCTTCTAGTTGGTTTACATAAAGATTTGAATTGGGTAAGAGTGGAGTATCATACACCACCTAACCAAATCAATCAAAATGTTTCCCACTTTCGAACAAGATATCTGTCTACTGATAATTCCAAAATTGCCTTTTGAATTTTAACCTGCTTATAATTTAATAAAGAGCATTTATCATTATTATCCAAGATTGTGCATACTTTTGCAGGTCAGCTGAAGACTGTATTTATATTTACTTTCTGCAATTATTGTTCAGATACTTTAGATCCTTTCTGGATGGAAAATTTCTACAAAACTTAGCGATACATTTGAAATGTGTTTCTTCAACCAATGGTACTAATGTGGACAGTGTGATTAATTTCACAATAAATTATTTGAATTTGGACCAACATACAGCTCAGCTTGGAATGAATACCCTTTATAATATTTATGGCATATTGAATCTTAGTGGCAGTATTTCTTACAAAAGTGTGTGGCATATTTCAAACATAGTACACGAAGACTGAATTCCACCGGAAAAAACCTAAACAATGATGACGCAAAAAAACTTGATAAATACGAACAAATACAGTGGGTAGAAATTGAAAAATCCAAGGTTGAAGAGGAACTGATGAAAAATGAACTAGAACTGATGACGTTTATAAACTCTAAATTCGAAAAAGAAATGGTGAGTCTCATTTCTCAAAATGGAAACCTTTTAAAAAACATAGCAGACATGAAAAAACAACTGGAATCATATTCCCTAGGAAATAGCAGACCACAAAACCATTGTAGCAGCAAGTTGAAATCATCAACAGAAATTAACTCTAGTAAAAAAATTCTTATAGTTGCCTGCAATAGAGGAAAAAAGTTAAGTGAAATGATCAGAAATCAATCAAAAAACCGAGTGGTACTTTCCATAATAAAAGGAAATGCAGATGATCAAGAGCTAGTGAACACAGCGTTGAAGAACTCCAGGGGCTTCACAAAAAACGACACTGTTATACTATGGCCAAACCAAAAGAAGAGGGACATTGCCATCATGAAAAACTTTATAATATCGCATAGTCACACTAACCCAATTATTCTGACACAACCTTATATAAGGGATAAAGAATACTTGAATAACATTATATACAAAAATAACTTAAATTCTTACATTCAATAAACTTCAAACCAATGTGAACAAGGAAACTAGCAGCAGAATGGGTACTTCTGATGTTGTGGGACACAGCGAAGCTACACAAAAAATAAATAATTTTTTATATCCACATCACCCTCGAAAACAAGTAAGGTAATTAACCATAATTACCATATAACCATTGTTTATATAGAAGATAGTTAGTCAACCTAAAGGTCCATAACAGCCTTGGAGGAGCTGGACTTCAAACCCTACTTCGGCTTTGGACAGATTCAGTTCCGTCTGAGAGGCAGCCGTGGAGGGAAAGAACCCTCCCGGACGCAGCCGGAGGAGGGGAAGGAAAGCAAGCCTCCTCTAAAGAAAACGGTCGTAAGGGGAGCACCGCAAGGGAAAGGTAAATCCGTCCCGAGTGTTGCGCCTCGGACCAAAAAGCCTGCGAGTGTGGCCTCGGGGAAGGGTAAATCCATCCCGAACAGACCACCACTCAAAAAGGGTGCCGGCACCTCTGAAGGGAAGGGAAGTAAACCGCCCTCTGAGGAAAAGAGCGGGGGAGGACCGCCAAAAGACGGCAAATACGGGCCTGGCTGATATAACAGTCAGACTCCTGCAGGGAAACCTGCAACATGCCAAGGCCGCCACCTACGTCCTTGGCAAAAACTTCATAGAGGAGCGGATAGATCTGGCCCTCATCCAGGAACCCTGGACCTCCAACACAGGCCGAGTTACCGGCCTGAGTAACACATCTGGTAAGGTAAATGCGGTCAGTTCTGGGGTAAAACCTAGGGCATGCATTCTAGCCAGAAACAACATTAATTATTTTATTCTTTCAGATTTCTGCACCCAAGACATGGCAACAATCCATGTGAAATTTCCAGAGAGGGGGAGCATGACAGAAATGATCGTCTGCTCAGCATACTTTCCTGGAGAAGTGGGTGCGGAACAGCCTCCTCCAGCGGCCGTGCGAGAACTAATTGCCTTCTGCAGGAGGAACAACACCCATCTACTGATAGGATGTGACGCCAATGCGCACCATGAAGCGTGGGGCAGCACAAACATCAACATGAGGGGTGAGTCTCTTTTCAATTACCTGATAGGGGAGGAGCTTACAATTAACAATGTCGGCTCCGAGCCAACCTTTGTCACTAGTATTAGGAAAGAGGTACTAGATCTTACGATCAGCTCAGAATTTCTAAGCAACAAGATATCCAACTGGAGGGTGTCCTCTGAGCCATCATGCTCAGACCACAGGCATATTCAATTCAACATTGAAATAGGCCCCAGACCAGTGGTACAATACCGAAACATACGGAGCATGGACAGGGAAGGATACAAGACCTCCCTGAAGAACCATCTCCAAAACGGATTGTCCACAATAAATAGTCGTGATCAAATAGATATTGCTGCGGAACATCTACAAACTGCACTTATCTCAGCTTATCACGAAAACTGTCCACTGAGGGAGAAAAGGGATAACCGAAATGCTTCCTGGTGGAACAAAAATCTGGATAAAACACGAAAAGAAGTTCGAAGGTTATTTAACCGAGCTAAGGTATCAGGTGAATGGAAAAATTACAGGTCTGCTCTAACCACTTACAACAAAGATATCCGGAAAGCAAAACGAGAATCATGGGAACGATTCTGCGAAAATGTGTCCAACACATCAAGTGGAACCCGTATCCACAAGATTCTATCCAGAGAGCCGACACAGGAGCTGGGGTCGTTAAAGCGTCCAGACGGCTCCTTTACGGCCTCCAGGAAAGAAACACTAGAGCTATTAGCTAATAACCACTTCCCAGGCAGCCTGATTCTGGACAATCAACCTCTAGTCACAAATATAGGCCGGATAAAACGACCTCACAGAGATGACTGGGTGGTTGCCAACAAAATAATTACACCACAGGCGATAAGATGGGCGGTTAACTCATTCCACCCATACAAATCGCCAGGAGAGGATGGCATAGCTCCAGTTCTGTTACAAATCGGACTGGAACATATCATACCTATCATTAGAGCCAGTTTAGCATGGAACCATATTCCGTCTAACTGGACCGCGACTAGGGTGATCTATATTCCTAAGGTGGGTCGGAATGACCCACACCCAAAATCGCTCAGACCCATTAGTCTGACATCCTTTCTGTTGAAAAGCATGGAGAAAATACTGGATGGGCACATAAGGTGTGGGGCACTAACAAAGCACCCCCTCAATGTTCACCAGTATGCCTACCAGGCTGGCAAATCAACAGAACTTGCCCTCAATAACCTTGTCTCAGGAATAAGCGACGCCCTGGAACGCCAGGAAATAGCAGTCGCTGCATTCCTGGACATAGAAGGAGCATTTAACAATGCACTACCTCACTCCCTATATGAGGCCACTGTCTCTAGAGGGATTGAACCGATACTATGTGACTGGATAAGAACTATGCTTCACAACAGAACTATAACGACCTCTCTACAGGGGGAATGTGTCAGCTTCAAGCCAGCCAGGGGCTGTCCCCAGGGGGGGGTCCTCTCCCCACTGTTATGGTCACTGCTGGTGGATGATCTGCTGGCCATTCTCTCGCTGTGGGAGGTTGATCTGCAAGCATATGCTGACGATCTGGTCCTAGTAATAAACGATAAATCCGAAGAGACGATCTCCTACGTCCTTCAGGATATATTGGGTACCATATATAAATGGTGTGAGAGGGAGGAAATGTCCATTAACCCCCACAAAATGGTCATAGTACCATTCACCAGGAAAAGGAAGCTGGAACATTTAATACCTCCTTCCATCAATGGTGTAACAATTCCTTTTGCGAGTGAAGCAAAATATCTAGGAATAACCCTGGATAAAAAACTTAATTGGAACTCGCACCTGGAAAAGACTATCCGGAAGGCTAGCCTTTCATTATGGACATGCCGCAGAATATGTGGCAAAACATGGGGCATGTCACCAAAACACGTATACTGGTTGTACGTGACCGTCATACGTCCAATGATAACGTATGGCTCTATAGTCTGGTGGAGCTAGGGACATAAAAAAATGGCCATTGCTAAACTTAACGGACTACAGAGACAAGCGTGCCTGGCGATTACTGGAAGCATTCGCTCCACGCCAACGGCAGCAATGGAAGTCCTCCTTGGATTACTTCCTCTCCACATAGTTCTGGAGAGAGAGGCAAGATGGGCAACATACAGACTTTATCAAGCGGCCATTAGTCTACCGCAGGCATGTGTCATGAGAGGCAGCGGCATGCTGGGGGGCATAATAGCTCACAACATTCTAGGAATGCCCTCAGACATCATGCCTAAAACCATCAACCTTCACACGTCCTACACTGTGGTCTTTCCCGAAAGAGAAGACTGGGTCCGGAATGAAACCAACCTATGTAGGGCAAATGAACGTTGGTTCACCGATGGTTCCAAAACTCAGGAAGGCGTCGGAGCCGGAATATATGGGATGAACCCAGTAGTGAAACGCTCGTTCAGTATGGGCAAACTAGCTACGATATTTCAGGCAGAGGTATATGCCATTGAAATGTGTGCCAGGGAGCTGGAAAATCGGCTCCACACACGAAAAACAATAAAAATATTTTCAGATAGTCAAGCAGCACTTAAAGCGCTTGAATCCAACTGCTTTAAATCTAGGGCAGTATGGAACTGCAGAGACACCTTAAACCGACTGGCGCAACGCAACAACGTTACCCTAGTCTGGATACCAGGTCACACAGGCCTAGAAGGAAACGAAATAGCGGACGCCCTAGCAAAAGGGGGGCCGAAACAACGTTCACTGGACCAGAACCGAAAATCGGTTTAGCATATAGCACTGCCAAGAATGTCATAACAGCTTGGGCAGACAATAAAAGACTCGAGTACTGGCGTAGTCTACCGGGCCTAGCCCATTCCAAAGCATTTATTGCTTGTACAAGGAAAAAACAGGACTCTGACAAACTGCTAGAACTCAGCAGAGCGCATCTCAGAGTTATAGTAGGTTTGCTTACTGGCCACTGCAAACTCAAATACCACATGCATAAAATCGGACTTGCACAAGATGCAGAGTGCCGGCTATGCATGGAGGATGATGAAACGGCTGAACACATTCTGTGTACATGCCCTGCAGCGGCCAGAACCAGATTCTCAATATTTGGCGATACGACAGTAAGGCCAGAAAACCTGGTAAATTGTTCTCCCAATGCATTCCTCAATTTCGTCAAGAGATTGGATATACTGGGAGAAATATAACCATAGGGTGAGCCACAATAGGCCATTGGCCGCAGTGGAGGGCCTGATACGGGCCCACTCACGTTCAAAACCTAAACCTAGTCAACCTTATGGGATTATAATTGGATCAAAATGGACATGTAGATGGCGATAGAGAGCTCGCATCCAAGTCATGTCGTAACTTCAGTGATCTGGGCTCCAAGTCATGTCGTAACTTGATTAAAACAATGGAAAATCATTAAAATCAGGGTTTTTTGAAGAAACCTGCATTAAAATGACGTCAAATATTCATGTTTGTAACTAATCACGCTAGATGACACTCGCGTTTGTGTCCAATGCCTTTTCCACAGCCATTGACTATGTTATATTTAAACAATGATATAACCTTAAATAATAGTAATAAATCCCCTGGCAAATTTCATATATTCCATTTAAATATCAATAGTCTGAGGTACAAAACAACATACTTGGATGCACTATTCAGTAGCAGTAACACTTTTCCTCATATATGTTGCATTAGTGAATACAATTTCTATGACAGTGAACTGATAGAATTTAAATTTCTAGATAACCACAAAATTGTTAGTCATTTTTCAAGAACGAATAGTGATCGAGAGGGGGTAGTAATGCCCATAATTCTATCACAGTTAGGGAACTCAAGTTGAAGCTGCGACCCACAGAAAAAGATTTTGAGTACTGTCTTGGGTCTCTGAAGGCTAATAACCGGAATTATATTTTTATTTGTGTATACAGGTCTCCCTCTGGCAACTTCCAGTTTTTCTTAGTTCAACTGGAACTGTTGTGCAATGAACTTAAAAGAAAATTTAATTTCTTTGTTTTATGTGGGGACTTTAACATAGATTTCATTGAAAGTACTGTCAACTTGACACGGCTCCTAGATTTATTAGGGTCATTTGACATTGCTCCACATATTCACCAACCTACAAGTAAAAAAAGATGCTTGGATAATATTATGAGTAATCTTAATGATGAATTGGAAGGTGAGGTCGTACATACTGCTTTTTCAGACCACTGCGGTCAATTGCTCTCAATAGAAGTGCCAGATTTCACTAAAAGAAATCATGTATCTTTGAAATATACATCTATAAATGAAAACAACACAACACTGTTCCATCAAAACATCTCTAAGGAAAAGTGGTCTGATCTAACAAGAGGTGAAAATGCCAATAACTACTACCGTTTCTTCTTATCTATCTTCTACTACCACTTTGACATAGCATTTCCCGAACAACAACATTTAATAAAAACTGATTTAAAAAAGCTGTGGGTTACCCCAGAAGTCAAAAAAATGTCGCAAGATTTAAGGGACCTATATGTCATCACACTTCATAATGGCACTTCAAACATTGTATAAAAAAAGGAAAGATGACTATAAAAAATTTGTCAATCAAAGTAAAAGATCTTTCAATAATGGGTTAATATTGAATTCTAACAATAAAACGAAGACAATTTGGAAATTAATCAAGCAGGAAATCGGCTCCCAGAGTTCCTCGGTGCCACTCGAGATGACTGACAGTCACAAGCAAGTTGTCTGTGACCCACAGTAAATAACAGAAATTTTTCTGGAACAATTTACCCTACAGTCTAAAAATCCCAACTTGAATACAAATAAAGTCGCTGATCTCAGTAGGCAGATTCCTTTCTCTTTCTTTCTGAGACCAACGGACAGCCAAGAGGTTGAAAGTGTTATAAAAAACCTGGCAACCAAATTCTCGAGTGGTATCGACGGAATACCGAGTATGGTTATGAAAACTGTTGCACGTGAAATATCGGAACCACTTTAAAAATTGGCGAATATGTTTCTCAACAGGTATCTTCCCAAATGACCTGAAAAATGCTAAAATTACGCCAGTCTATAACAATGGTCTAAAAAGTGACTTCTCAGACTATAGACCTATATCGATGTTACCAGCATTTTCAAAGGTCTTGGAAAGACTGATTTATGCAAGACTGCTTGATTTCTTGAAAGAACAACATTCTCAGCTCGTGTCAATTTGGTTTTTTACCAGGAGAGTCATCAGAAAAGGCCATTTATCATTCACTGAAATATATCATATTGATAAAGGAGAGCTATTAACAGGTATATACTTCGACCTCTCCAAGGCTTTTGATTCTCTCGACCATGATATTCTTCTGGGAAAACTTCAATGCTTTGGCATTAGAGGTATACCTTTGCAGTTGTTAAAATCCTTCTTGACAGGAAGAACTCAATATGTTGGTTTGAGGTTTGAAGTCAATGGCAGAATTCAGGCATTCAATTCCTCCACTAGAAATATTAGCACTGGTGTTCCTCAGGGATCCATTTTGGGGCCCCTATTGTTCGTTATGTATGTGAACGACCTACCTGACTGCCTATCAACTCCAGCTGTCTTCCAATATGCCGATGACACCTCATGTTTATTAATGGACAAAAATCTCGAAAACCTCGCAAAAAAGGCAACAGAGGTGACACATGAAATGTTGACCTGGTGTAACAATAATAAGCTATACCTAAACACAAAAAAAAACAGTATCGGTGCAGTTTAGTAACCGCTTCAAACCAAACAGAAATGTCTTAATAAAACTCAATAATAAATCAGTTCACGTACATTCTGATACTAAGTTCCTTGGTGTGGAAATTGATTGTAACCTGTCATTTGGTAATCATATCTCCCAAACTGTGAAGAACCTGAATAAAATGTGTTATACCATACGTAAACTAAACGATTCCGTGGACTTTGCTGTGTTAAAAACCTACTACTTTGCTCATGCTCAATCAATCTTAACCTATGGCTTGATTTTTTGGGGAGGATCCCAATGGGCTGATAGAGTTTTCTTGGCACAAAAGCGTGTAATACGGTGTATACTGAAAACACACTTTTTAGAACCGTGCAGACCACTTTTCAAAAAACTCGGTGTACTACCACTTCCCTCTCTTTACATATATAGGATACTTATTTTTGTTAAAAGTAACCGAAATCTATTCATGACAAATGTAAATGGACGTACTAATAGTGATAGAGTGCTACGTTATTCCGACAGTCTGAGAATTCCAGCACACAGTACAGCCCTATTCTAAAGGGGGACAGAGTATAAGGGAATACAAATTTTCAATTCCTTACCTGTCAACCTCCAATCAATTAAGGGTATAAATTTATTTAAACATAAAATTAAGGAATATTTACTTAAACATTGCTTGTACACTGTTGAAGAGTACCTTAGTTACACCTAACTTTTAACATGTTAATGTAAATAACGTTTGTGCTATGTTTGTTGTTTGATATTGAAAGTTTTTTTACTAAATTTACTCAAATTGTTTTTAATAGATACTGACCATGTCAATGTCCAAATTGGATCCAATGACAACAATAAATATTATTATTATTATAGCAATTCTAACTGTTGGCACCTCTTCGATGACTCCCTTGTACTATTATATGTGGGTTCTCTCATCTCCCAAGAAGCATTTTTTTTTCTACGAACAAGTTCAACTGAATTAGCGAATGCGCCGTCACGAGTCCCGGGTTTTTTTCTTGAATTTATTTTATATTTTGAATTTCTATTTTTGAATTAATAGTGTATATATCCTCCATGTTTAACATATAAGAAACTGAACAGAAAATCCAAACAGAAATCTCAGACACAGCTAGGTATTTCATATGCCCTTCCATCATACAAATTATGGAATACATACACCCTTAGAAAAAACCCTGAAGTTATTGACTGACATCAGTATATATAGAGTTTACTAGGATAGTTTCAAAAAATCATTGAATAATATAAGTTGGTGATTGTTTATGTAATGTCCTATTGTATTATCTAATTTTATAATTTAATTTATTTTTATATTATACTCAATTGTTTGCTGCAAAAACTCTCTGTGTCTTTTGATTAGGAACTATGTACTTATATTGTTAAGATGGATTTAGCGAGGGGCAATATATGAAAATATAAGAAGAAAGTTATTGGGTATGACCCTCAAAATGTTGTGCAACCGTAGACACGTGTTTCAAGCTTAAGCTCTCATCAGTGCGGTAAAATCAAGTGCGAAGATGTACAACACTTGGATGTAAAAATAGAAACAAAGGAAGTCAACAACAGGAAACCAACGCTAGAAACACGTGTCTACAGTTGCACAACATTTTGAGGGTCATACCCAACAACTTTTCTTCTTATATTGTTATCATTGTTTAAATAGAACATAGTTAGTCAATGCCTGTGGAAAAGGTATTGGACACAAACGCGACTGTCATCTAGCATGATTAGTTACAAACATGAATATTTGACGTCATTTTAATGCAGGTTTCTTCAAAAAAACCTGATTTTAATGCTTTTCCATTGTTTTAATCAAGTTACGACATGACTTGGAGGCCAGATCACTGAAGTTACGACATGACTTGGATGCGAGCTCACTATCGCCATCTACATGTCGCATCCATTTTGATCCAATTATAATCCCATAAGGTTGACTATCTTCTATATAAACACTGTTGTTATGTACATTACCGAGCTCATGGGTTGAACTGTGTAGAGAGTTTATATTGTTATGTAGCCATTTTGTTATATTCTACATTGTAATGGGGATTTTCTCTTATAAATTAAATAAATTAATAAAAAATAGTTAGTTGAGCATTATTAAGTGTATAAAACAGGTGTTTTTTTAACAGCACATAGTGAAATATAGACAGTCTGAGTAATAAAATTCAGATTTCTACCCACATTTTAGATAACCAGCTGCTTCCAAACAAATCCAAGTATCTGATAAAATTGTGGAAACTGCTGAAGAAATATCTAGTGTTACTAGTCAACAGTAAAAAAAATTTAAAATATTTGTGCATTGATAGAGATCTGCAGTTAGTACATTAATAATGTTGAACATTAGGAATTCAAAAAACCATTTTAACATTGCACCTAAAGTTTCTGATATCACTTCCACCTCCATTCACAATAAATGGTATCAATACTTTCAAAAAGATGTGTGCATGATAGAAGAATGAAAACTTACCAATTCTAATCTTATTTAAAATAGATATAAAACTCTCATCATTTTGCCTGTGTACTTTCTTCAGCTCAAATGCAGTTAAACGGCAGTTGACCCATGCCTCAGTTTGAAAACAAAATTTTATAGATGCCAGTTTTGATTGACCTGGTTTAGGCCTCACTATAGGGGGCAACTGGAAAAAGTCTCCACACAATATCAACTGTATACCCCCGAATGGTTTGTCATTTCTCCTTACTCTCCTGGCAACCTCTTCGATCTTCTCGAAATAATTTCCATCAACCATAGAAACTTCGTCTATAATCAAATGCTTGCATTTTCTCCAAATACTAGAGACAGAAGCTTTTGAAGCAAGTTCTACGCTCCGCTCTAAAGTTGCTTCTCCACTTCCAATCCCAGCAAATTGATGAAGTGTTATACCCCCAATGTGACATGCAGCTACACCTACAAAAAACACAAAAATAAGGGTCTATAAGAAAATCAGATATAACATAAGTGGATCATACTAAGGAGAGCGAACAAATTATTACCTGTTGATGCAGTAGCAGTAGTGACATCGGGTGGTAAGGCTCCAATTATTCTCTTCAATAGATAACTTTTTCCTGTGCCAGCACTTCCCGTGAAAAATACATTGTGACCCCCCAAACAAGCGTCTAACACTTCTTTCTGTTCCAAATCAAGAGGTTCATTTGAAATTGGAGATGGTGCATAGAGCTTTTTTGCTGCTGGTGGTTTTGAAGAATTATCTCTATCTAGTTTGCGCTTCCTACTAGCTAGAGGACTGGGAGTAGTGTCTGTAGTCCTGGTAACTTTGGCAAAAGCTTTACTCATTTCTGCGGTAGTTACTGGTGAAATTTCTTGAAATTGTTGAGGCTTACCAGATAGTAGCTGCGTTCTAAGAGAAGTGTTTGTACTGGAACAATTCTTTTCACCCGTCATTTTGATAAACAATGTCCTCAAAAATATCAATAGTTGACCAGGTGGTGCGTTCGATAGATACATTGAACAATCTTGATTTGGAAATTTTATAGAAGCTTTGCCCTCATTCATGAATTTCTTATGAACCGAAACACCATTGAGGTGTAATTTAATCGGTGATGACTTTTCAGCAGCGACCTCAACAAAAATATCTTTTCTATCATCTCTTATTAAACGTAAACTGGCTTTTTTGTAACTTGCTTTCCTTTGAACAATTCCTTGCTTATTTTGCCACTCTATATTCACTACACATTCCAAATTAATATTTTCACCGTCACACATTGTTGACAAAAAAATTAAAATTTCAACGAAAAGTTGAAGATGTAAACGAAAAACGAAACTACTTATGGTGGATTTATGCAGCAGTCATAAGTCATAAGTCTTATGTCATAAGGAAGAATATTCGTCAATGATTGGTTGGAATATACGGACCAACCAATCATTGACGAATATTCTTTCTTGTGACTTAAAACTTATGACTTATGACTGCTGCATAAATCCACCATTAAAAGCACAGAACTACAAACATCCAACCACAGACTCACAGAGACTTCATAAAAAGAAGTAGATATCAATATCACACAAAGAGTCAACCACATATATCTATTAACTGCAAATATTGATAACACGCCATAAGACGTAATGTAATCAAATTGAAGCCAAAAATATCTATCTTACCTTTTCTTAAACGGGCGCTGGGAAGCTATTGCGCATGCCGAATTCTAAATCAGGAGAAATGCAATACATTTTTAAGGTTATGCTTTTTTTGAAATTTACAACCGTCCCATATTGAAAATGGGCTAACATTTTTCTATAATGTGGATAAATGAAGAATGCTAATTATGCAAGACGGTCAATTAAACTTCGTGTCATTAAAAAAACGATTAATTGATTAATCTGTAACTCTAATAATAAAATGTCTGTTACCTGGTACCAGAGTTTCATCAATCAATTTTCTGCCAAAAGCGGATAAAAACTCATTAAACTTGAAGGAATATGGATTGGGTATGTGAAAAGGTAAATCTTGTTCCACATTCGGCCTCATAACCGCCGAAAAAAAATAGTTTGCTGGTAGTGATGTATTTTTTGCCTCCTCTGAACACGAACTCGAAGTAAAACGCGGCGATCTTAAATTCTTTCAGGCATGAATCTAGAAATTTATAAAATGTGTAATATTCTCAGGAATAAAACCCATATAGTGCCGCCCTCTTATGGTGGATTTATGCAGCAATCATAAGTCATAAGTCATAAGGAAGAATAATCGTCAATGATTGGTTGGTCCGTATATTCCAACCAATCATTGACGAATATTCTTCCTTATGACTTAAGACTTATGACTTATGATTGCTGCATAAATCCACCATTATATTAGCACAATCTACACTTTCTCTCTGTAAACTTATCCATATTATGAGGTTATGTTGGAATTTGCCGAATTAGCACCACATATAGATATGCTTCTCATGTTTTTGATAATTGTTGCTGCCGAACCATGCACGCCAGAAAGAGAAGAAAAAACAAAATCGTGTCTTTGAATAGGAATCTCTGGCGCAAGCGCATTAATTCAGCAGCGTCCAATTCGAAGTCGATGCTCATTTTTTTGGCATCACACAGGCTCTCCTTATTATCCATATTCGTAGTTGATAGATATATGGTCAACCACAGTACAGGTGCTTTTCTTTTAAGCACTGTACTGTGACTAAACTAACAGCGTAGGGATCACGAGACTCGACTCGATCAAATCGATTTAACTCGTTATCTCGTCTATGAACTTGTCCACGAACGTCGATCGAAAATGGAATCGAGTACTCGATTATGCCTAAATCTCTAGTTACAATAGCATATTATTCCATATTCGATCAACGTTCGTGAGGAACTTCAAAGACACGATAACGAGTTAAGTCGATTTGATCGAGTTAAGTCTCGTGATCCCCGTGCTGGAGGGTTTAATAAGCTCTAGCCAATCAGAATCTTGTAGCATCAACGCGTCAAAGTGACGTACTTGGACATGAGTACAGAGTCGAACTCGAACCAAGCAACAAAACTTATAAATAGTAATCAGTTTTGACTCAGTTTTATGCACTGAAATGAAATTATAATAGTCATCATATTATAATTTCATTTCAGTGGTTTTATGTCAAATAATGAATGCATCTCTTGTCTCGCTCCATTGCTCTTATTAGAAACGTATAGACAACTAAAAATCAGATGCACCAACTTAAAAGTGGAAACTTACTTATGTCAGCTATGGAAACGGGGCTATTTTGTAATCATTGGAATAATGGTCATGTTATATTTACTTATTTTATGAGGTCTGTGCACCCAACCTACAGAAGGCTAGCTGCTAATCCGGCTAAAATAAGATGCCTAAAAACCCTGGTGTGTCGAGTGATACGATTTTGTTTAGATTTTTCAGAAGATAAATAAACAAATGAAACAGTGTTCTGGTTCTTCAGTCGGTTCCAGAGATGGTGCCCTTATATAATTTTGTTGTTAACTTTTATGTTAAGTTTATAGATTCAACAAAACTAAGAATTAAATTAGCAACTATAAGAACTAAGAATGTTGAATAGAACGCATATGAAGGTTTATACCAAAGAGATTAATGGCCAATTTCACCAACTGATTCCTAAAGTTAGGAAATACCTAATGGTGGATTTATGCAGCAATCATAAGTCTTAAGTCATAAGGAAGAATATTCGTCAATGATTGGTTGGTCCGTATATTCCAACCAATCATTGACGAATATTCTTCCTTATGACTTAAGACTTATGACTTATGATTGCTGCATAAATCCACCATAAATCGAATTTAGGAATACCCAAATGCAATTTGCGTTTCACCCACAGAACTATATCCCTCTGTGGTTTCACCACAGGTTAAGTAATGCTTAAGAGTGATAGGAAATACCTAGGAAACATGTCATGGCCGCCCAAAGAGAGTAATGGTGGATTTATGCAGCAGTCATAAGTCATAAGAAAGAATATTCGTCAGTGATTGGTTGGAATTTACGGACCAACCAATCATTGACGAATATTCTTCCTCATGACTTAAAACTTATGACTGCTGCATAAATCCACCATAAACTAACAGGAAGGTTTAATAAGCTTTAGCCAATCAGAATCTTGTAGCATCGACGCGTCATAGTGACGTACTTGACATGAGTGCAGAGTCGAACTCGAACAAAGAAACAAAACTGTCACAGGTAACTCTCATATCCCAAGAGTGCGGAGAGTGCTAGTCCGTCACTGTCCATAGAGAATGGCGGCCATGACATATCCAACTACGTCACATTTCGTCACAGATGTTCTTTCATCTCTTTCTATTAGTGCCCCCATTGTCTTATAGTAAGTAATGGTGGATTTATGCAGCAATCATAAGTCATAAGTCTTAAGTCATAAGAAAGAATAATCGTCAATGATTGGTTGGTCCGTATATTCCAACCAATCATTGACGAATATTCTTCATTATGACTTAAGACTTATGATTGCTGCATAAATCCACCATATGTAGTTTATTGAATAGGAAAATCCTAATATTCACAATACATTGTTTAATTTTTTTTTTTTTTACAATATAAGATTAATAAATAAATACTATAACAAAAACAATAAATGAATTCAGGTCTAAATTTAGTATAGAATGCATTGTTAAAAATAATAAAAATACTACAAATAACAACACAATACCATAACTGACTTAATTCAGCTGAAAATTTATAATAAAATACAACTACATTTATAACAAATCACAGATATTTTGAGAGTTTTTTCTTAAAAGCTACAAGTGTATCACAAGCTTTAATTTCATTTGGAATGGAATTATACTCAACTAGACCTCGTACGAATAATGAGTTCATACCTTTACTGGTATTAGATCTGTCAATATGGAAATTGTTTGCACTTCTAGTACAGTGTTCGTGGACCTCATGATTGAACTTGATAAACTGTTTGAAATAAGTTGGCATCAAACCTTTGACAATTTTAAAAATGAAGATCATTGCCGAGAAAATCAACCTTTTGGTTACTGATTGCCACTGTAAAGTCTCTAGCATATGTGTTATAGGGGTATATCTATTACATTTTAGGATTAATCTCATCCCACGATTCTGAAGTTTTTGAAGAGAAGCTTTACTGTTATTGTCTAATAGAAACAGTATTGTAGAACAATAATCGAAATGCGGTTGAATGATACTATTAAAAACTGTCAATCTTGCTTTCATTGATATCTGAGCAGCTATTCTTGAGAAGAAAAAGAGTTTTTTAGAAATTTTTTTCTGGATTGTTATAAAGTGTTCCTTGTATGTTAAAAAAAGGTACTTGAATTGTTTTACAATTTCTATTTTTTATTTTCCATAATTAAAGTTATGTTATCTTTATCTATATTTTTTGTCCTACTGTGATTTGAAATGATCATAGCTTTTGTTTTTTGTACATTTAGTTTCAACTTATAGACCGAGAGATGAGGGACCAAAACTGCAAGAGTTTTATAAAAGCTGATATTTTGATATTAGGTCATGAATGGGTTGAATATCAAGAGCCTGCCGTCAGTCAGCCAGTTTTTGGGACAACTGGCGTGGGGGTGGTACCAAATTTGTAAAAAAAACACGTATGTAGCAACTGTTTTATAAAATCTGAAAATTTGTCTGTGGATAGCTAGGCAACCAACAAACTGTGTGGACATAGTCAGTCAGCACCATATTGGAACACGACGCGTCAGCGGTCCGGTAAACCCGTCAAAAAAAATGGGTTCGTGAAAGAGTTTTATAAAATCTAAAAATTAGTCTGTGGATAGCAAGACAACTAACAAACTGTGTAGACATAGTCAGTCAGCACCATATTGGAACACGACGCGTCAGCGGTCCGGTAAACCCGTCAAAAAAAATGGGTTCGTGAAAGAGTTTTATAAAATCTGAAAATTAGTCTGTGGATAGCAAGACAACTAACAAACTGTGTAGACATAGTCAGTCAGCACCATATTGGAACACGACGCGTCAGCGGTCCGGTAAACCCGTCAAAAAAAATGGGTTCGTGAAAGAGTTTTATAAAATCTGAAAATTAGTCTGTGGATAGCAAGACAACTAACAAACTGTAGACATAGTCAGTCAGCATCATATTGGAACACGACACGTCAGCGGTCCGGTAAACCCGTCAAAAAAAATGAGTTCTTGAAAGAGTTTTATAAAATCTGAAAATCAGTCTGTGGATAGCAAGACAACTAACAAACTGTGTGGACATAGTCGGTCATCAGCACCATATTGGAACACGACGCGTCAGCGGTCCGGTAAACCCGTAAAAAAAATGGGTTCGTGAAAGAGTTTTATAAAATCTGAAAATTAGTCTGTGGATAGCCAAGACAACTAACAAACTGTGTAGACATAGTCAGTCAGCACCATATTGGAACACGGCGCGTCCGCGGTCCGGTAAACCCGTCAAAAAAAATGAGTTCGTGAAAGAGTTTTATAAAATCTGAAAATTAGTCTGTGGATAGCAAGTCAACTTACAAACTGTGTGGACATAGTCGGTCATCAGCACCATATTGGAACACGACGCGTCAGCGGTCCGGTAAACCCGTAAAAATGGATTCGTGAAAGAGTTTTATAAAATCTGAAAATTAGTCTGTGGAAAGCCAAGACAACTAACTGTGTAGACATAGTCAGTCAGCACCATATTGGAACACGGCGCGTCCGCGGTCCGGTAAACCCGTCAAAAAAATGGGTTCGTGAAAGAGTTTTATAAAATCTGAAAATTAGTCTGTGGATAGCAAGACAACTAACAAACTGTAGACATAGTCAGTCAGCATCATATTGGAACACGACACGTCAGCGGTCCGGTAAACCCGTCAAAAAAAATGAGTTCTTGAAAGAGTTTTATAAAATCTGAAAATCAGTCTGTGGATAGCAAGACAACTAACAAACTGTGTGGACATAGTCGGTCATCAGCACCATATTGGAACACGACGCGTCAGCGGTCCGGTAAACCCGTAAAAAAAATGGGTTCGTGAAAGAGTTTTATAAAATCTGAAAATTAGTCTGTGGATAGCCAAGACAACTAACAAACTGTGTAGACATAGTCAGTCAGCACCATATTGGAACACGGCGCGTCCGCGGTCCGGTAAACCCGTCAAAAAAAATGAGTTCGTGAAAGAGTTTTATAAAATCTGAAAATTAGTCTGTGGATAGCAAGTCAACTTACAAACTGTGTGGACATAGTCGGTCATCAGCACCATATTGGAACACGACGCGTCAGCGGTCCGGTAAACCCGTAAAAATGGATTCGTGAAAGAGTTTTATAAAATCTGAAAATTAGTCTGTGGAAAGCCAAGACAACTAACTGTGTAGACATAGTCAGTCAGCACCATATTGGAACACGGCGCGTCCGCGGTCCGGTAAACCCGTCAAAAAAATGGGTTCGTGAAAGGGTTTTATAAAATTATTCTGTGGATAGCCAAGACAACTAACAAACTGTGTAGACATAGTCAGTCAGCACCATATTGGAACACGGCGCGTCCGCGGTCCGGTAAACCCGTCAAAAAAATGAGTTCGTGAAAGAGTTTTATAAAATCTGAAAATTAGTCTGTGGATAGCAAGTCAACTTACAAACTGTGTGGACATAGTCGGTCATCAGCACCATATTGGAACACGACGCGTCAGCGGTCCGGTAAACCCGTAAAAAAATGGATTCGTGAAAGAGTTTTATAAAATCTGAAAATTAGTCTGTGGAAAGCCAAGACAACTAACTGTGTAGACATAGTCAGTCAGCACCATATTGGAACACGGCGCGTCCGCGGTCCGGTAAACCCGTCAAAAAAATGGGTTCGTGAAAGGGTTTTATAAAATATGAAAATTATTCTGTGGATAGCAAGACAACTAACAAACTGTGTGGATTTAGTCAGTCAGCACTATATTGGAACACGACGCGTCAGCGGTCCGGTAAACCCGTCAAAAAAAATGGGTTCGTGAAAGAGTTTTATAAAATATGAAAATTAGTCTGTGGATAGCAAGACAACTAACAAACTGTGTGGACATAGTCGGTCATCAGCACCATATTGGAACACGACGCGTCAGCGGTCCAGTAAACCCGTCAAAAAAAATGGGTTCGTGAAAGAGTTTTATAAAATATGAAAATTATTCTGTGGATAGCAAGACAACTAACAAACGTAGTGGACATAGTCAGTCATCAGAATATTCGGGCACTTCGCTTCAGCTGCCGCTAAACCCATCAAAAAAATTTGGTTCGTGAAAGAGATATTTAATAATGCAACAAGCAATATCTATATTTTGGTCAACAAGCAACATTCAAATAAACAATGGGACAAAATGTGGTTGGAGAAATGTTTTATATAACAATTAGTTCATTCAAAGAAATAGTACTACAGGTTAATTCAATGCAAAGAAATGTTCCGTCAACAATATCGTTGATTTTGTTGAATGAAACAACCTTTATATGATAACGTTAGAAAATAATTCCAGGAATTGACAATTGGAAAACAAAGAAAAAGTGGTTTATTTACTTTTAATTTTGTTGAGCAACAAGATGGTAGTAATTACGAACTATTGTGTCTTCATGTAATCAAATACATTTGTTATGTTACTGAAAAATGCTTACTTACATAAAGAACTAATATTTTACTGTTCGAAATAGCTATATAAATAGTATAGTAGCTATATACGCCTAAACATTATTTTTAGCTACTTGAAATAAATGCTAAACTAGATAGACGCAATTTCATGTTAGTATGCTCTTTTTGGTTCATTTAAACTATTATGTTATTTGAGTGTTTATGGGATTGGAAATATGAAAAACAAACGTCTCAATTTGAATGTCGTATATACCTCTTTCAAAAAATTAAGGTTATTTCAATATTATTTTTAAATCAATACTTTAAAAATAAATGTTCTAATCAGAATCGCTGCTATAATAGGCTTTATCAGACTCTTCTTCGGTGTCGGTCACTTCCGACTCAGCATCTGTAAATTAGTAAACGTATATTAAGTACGTTTGACTAGTTTGTTCATGAAAAAAATGGCTGACAAATAATATGCTTGCACTCATTTATTACAGACCGTCAGATAAGGACAGATTCTGCTGACTCATTAGAGAGATATTGCAATAACGTCAGGCAGTATTTATTTTAATAGTGACTGCCGCTATTCTGCCAGTTTATATGTGGCGTTCATTATTCATAACCTAAATTAAATCTTAAAAACTTCGATTTTTCTTTCTACATAATTCATTTCAGTATCAGATAAAATTATTCTTATGATAGATAGGGGTTGAAACATCGATTCCTGCTAAACATATTATATATTTATCAATCATGAGTCATGTCAAATAAAGGAACAGAAAAGAACATAAAGGAACTTCAATCCTCGCCTTTATACGTCCTCTAATAAAGGAATATTTTAGTAACGTTGTCCTTTTTCCATATTCTCACGAGTACATGTCAAAATAACGGCGCCTTTCTATTGCCTGCTGACGGCGTTTGTTCCATGAAACGTTTGACTGATCATGTTAGTCTTATTTAAGGTAATATGAACTACTTACACAAAAATTTTCATATTTTATAAAACTCTTTTACAAACCCATTTTTTTGACGGGTTTACCGGACCGCTGACGCATCGTGTTCCAATATTGTGCTGACTGACTATGTCTACACAGTTTCTTAGTTATGTTGCTATCCACAGACTAATTTTCAGTATTTATAAAACTCTTTCACGAACCCATTTATTTTGACGGGTTTAACGAACCGCTGACGCGAAGTGTCCGAATATTCTGATGACTGACTATGTCCACACAGTTTGTTAGTTGTCTTGCTATCCACAGACTAATTTTCAGATTTTATAACACTCTTTCACGAACCCATTTTTTTTGACGTGTTTGCCGGACCGCTGACGCGTAGTGTTCCAATATTGTGCTGACTGACTATGTCCACACAGTTTGTTGGTTGCCTAGCTATCCACAGACAAATTTTCAGATTTTATAAAACAGTTGCGACATACGTGTTTTTTTTACAAGTTTGGAACCACCCCCACGCCAGTTGTCCCAAAAACTGGCTGACTGACGGCAGGCTATTGAGATTCAACCTATTCATGACCCAATATCAAAATATCAGCTTTTATAAAACTCTTGCAGTTTTGGTCCCTCAGCTCTTAGACTATTATTTCTCTTCAAGTATTTTTCAAGATTAATTAATTCGTCATTCATTTTTTGAACAGAGGTCTCCACACAATCACCACTAACTGCCAACAGAGTATCATCTGCATAAAGATTAATAAATTCACAGTTAACAGAGCAGTTTATGTCATTCAAGTATAGTATGAATAGTAGTGGTCCAATGACACTACCTTGTGGGACACCTATATTAATCTGTCTTCTATTAGAGAAATGGTTATTTATTTTCACAACCTGTTTTCTATCACTCAGGTAGCTTTCCAACCATTTCAAAGCAGTTGATTTAATTCCATATGATTTTAATTTCTGCAATAGAATACCTCTGTCTATTGTTTCAAATGCTCGTTTCAGATCAATGAACACTGCCACAATATACTTTCCTTTATCCATCAATTGGTTCCAACTAGTAACTGTCAGTTGTAAGGCTGTTTCACATGAATGTTTACTACGAAAACCTGACTGGTTTCCTAAGAAGATATTAATATTTATGTGTTCAATGAGTTGGTTATATGCTGCTCTTTCAATCACTTTTTCAATATCTAGTAACGTGTTGATTGGTATGAAATTCATTGCATCATTTGATTTTTTTACTTTTGGTATGGGTATTATAATGGATGTTTTTAGCTCCTTTGGAAATATTCCTGTTGAAAAGGATGTGTTAATAAGATTTAATAGGTGAAAACCACGAGTGTCAATGGTATTTTTTATTACTTGACCATTCATAACATCATGTATATTACCTTTATTTTCCAATGTAGCAATTATATTTTTAAGTTCCTTTAGGCTTATGTTACTATAAAGTTTTCAAGGTTATTTTTCATTTCTGGCAGATGATTGGCGGACCACTCCTCATGATTATTTATGGTATCTATTATATCATCTACACTCGATATGAAGTATTCATTGAAACAGCAATATCATTTTCTGATTTCGCAATCACTACTCTATCATTAAATTCAAATTTTATGACTGGATTTGTAAATGCAAGGTTTTCATTTCGAATCAACTGTTTTAGCGTTTTCCACATTTGTTTAGAATCTCCATAATGGGAATCAATTGCATTTTCGTAATGTTTCCTTTTCAATCTAAGACTGTTATTAACTTCATTTCTATATATTTTGTAGATATTCCAAAGATTTTGTTTTTCCTCCACGTTTCTACTACACTGCCTAAAGTTTTTATAAGCATTATCACGATTTTTTGCCTTTATATGAATTTCTTTATCGTACCAAGTAAGATGTCTAGAAACCATGGTGTTTGCACTTATAGCTGAAAAACTGTGGGATCAAATTGAAGCACCTGCCTACTTGATTCTGCTGCATTTTTGATAATAACGTTCTAGTTCTGAATTTACCGCCAGAGGGCTGACGCCGTTATGTTTATGCACAGGGTGTTTCCAGAGAATATATACCACAGTTCTCTGGTGTTTATATTTTCGTGCCTATTTTTCATCCATGACCGGGTGGCATGACTGGCATGACCACAGACCACAGAACTCATACTTATATCTTATGACCAGTGTTGCCGCGGTGGTACATTTGTACCAAATGTGGTACATTTAATTCTGTTTGGTACGGTGGTACTACATTTTCAATTTAAGGCATTTTTGGTACATTTTGTCGGCACCTATGAATAAAATATCGCAAGATTGCATTATGTTCATTTAATCGTTGTTGGTATTCCGTCTGGATACTTAGTTAGCAGAACCACCTATTGTGTAGTGAAAGAACTAGGCACGTGATGTGCTACTTCTTTTCAACCGAAATAGATCTGCGTGTTTTGTAATTCGCATTTTGCGCAAAGGGTATGCCATCTATAATCATTTGGTTGAACTAATAAAAAGTAAATAAAAGTTCATTTCAACTGTTTTCGCATCAGTAATCGATATTTGGACGACAAATTGAGTCAAGTGATATTCTTGAAGTGTTCATAGTTTCATAGAAGAATTATTTGGGCAATCTGTATAATACCAAACACAAAGTTTATTTACGTTATTTTCCAATTGGAATCAAACAGTTTGGCAAAAGGTGGCAATGCCTACGTAGATGAAAATGTCTGATAAACTTATTTCAACTTTTGACATCTTTAGAAATTTATTCAAATTTGAATGAGAATAAAATTATACACCATGGTCTTTATGGAATTCGGACGCTTATCACTACTACCTATACTCTTTCGCGCCCGTACCATCTAGTCGAACCACTTCGTACCAACTTAAGAACAGAATTTTCAGCAGATGTATCGTACATACATCTGGTGAATATTCTGTTCTTAGGTTGGTGCAATGTACTCGAATATTCCAGGGGAATCATGTATTTCAATTTCTAATAATTCTGATTGAGATTTTTTCTCTTTTCGTACTCGAAAGTGTATCTTAAGTTGAATTCATACCCGACCTGTGATTTTGGCGCCGATTGAACGTTTTTATTCTTCCCGTTTTCCCATCTATAAGGATGGATAAGTGAGTAAAATTTATTTCTAAAACTCTATTTTTATTACTGAAATATATGTGTTACCTTAGGTTTCTTATTAAACTCACACCTAAATCTCATGAAAACGAGCCATCGACTTCCCGAGAACCAATTTCGGGATCGGAGAGCGAAGAAGAATTTTGTCGGGATTCGAATTCTGAAACCGAGGAGGCCGATCAAGATCCTGCCAAAACAATTAAGAAAAGAAAATATTCAAATATGAGAAAATGTCGAGATGAATGGCAAAGAGAATTTACTTGGCTCGTTAACAAAAATAACAAGGCATATTGCAAGTTTTGTGAAAAATATTTGGAAGGAGGTCGTAAGCACATGAAACGTCACGAATCGTCCAGTTTGCACAACAAGAATGCAAGGAAATTGAAAGGAACTGAGTCCATTGAAAGATGTTTACTTACCAAAGGAAAAAAGAGAGAAATGTTACTGAAGAAAGAAGCTCAGTTGAAGATGGCCGTTCACTTAGCGGAACACAATTTATCATTTGCGTACATGGAACATGCAAATAAATTTTATAGTCATTGTTACCCGGATTCACAAGTAGCGGCAAATTTGAACTGTTCCAGAACTAAAATGACCGAAATAATGAAAACTAAAGTTGCACCATATGTCCGAGGTAATTTGGCAAAAAAATTGAACAACAGTAAATTTTCTATCATAATCGATGAAACTACTGATGTGTCTACTAAAAAATCTTTGGCAATAGCAGTGCGTTTTTTTGATAATGAAGTAGGGCGAGTTAAAGATTACCATTTTGCTCTTGTAGAATTGGATTTAGCTACATCAGAAAAAATATTTTCTGTTATTTGCGATTTATTTAAAGATAATAAAGTTGATATTAATAATCTAATGGGATTTGCCAGTGACAACGCATCTGTAATGATGGGAGATATAAAGGGTGTAAAAGCTAGATTTTTGAATATCATACCCCATTTATTTGTAATGCCGTGTATTTCACATTCATTGCACTTATGTGCATCAAAAGCGTGTACAGAGCTTCCTAATAACTTGGAAAAACTTAGTCACGAAATTTACAATTATTTTGCTCATAGCGCTAAGCGACAAAAAAGTTTGTATGATTTTCAAGTATTTGCTGACACTCAACCCCATCAGATCCTTCATCCATCACAAACTAGATGGTTGTCATTACATATGGTAGTCGAGAGAATATGTGAACAATGGCAAGCCTTAACTCTTTATTTTCAAGGAGAAGTTCTGGAAGAAAACATATTAAATGCAGTATTCATTCTCGATTTCTTGAATAATCTGGTAAATATCATTTACTTTAAGTTTTTAAAGCATATTTTGTCATTAGTTACAAAGTTAAATACATTTTTTCAATCAGAAACCCCCAGATTTCATATATTTCTAGAAAATATAACTAATATATACAAAACAATTATGAAATTTTATATTAAATCAGAAATCGTGAATTCCAAAATACCACTAAGTAAAATTAATCCGACAAATCCAGATTATTATTTACAAATAGAAAAAATTTATTTAGGTATAGAAGTTGAACAGTTCTTACTCTCGCATGTTATTCACCAAAATGAAATCAATTCTATAAAAGTGAAATGTCTACATTTTTACTCGACACTTTGTTCGGAAATTAGAAGCAGGGTTGATTTTTCGGACGAAACTCTCAATATGATGCAGATATTAGATCCCAAAACAATTTTCTCTGATAATAAAGAAAGTCTTGCTAAATTAGTTGACAGATTCCCAATATTATTGACAAAAACAACATTTTAAATTTAGATTTAGAATGGAAACAACAAGTAATTTTAAATCTGCCAATGAAAAAATGAATTTTGATGAGTTTATTATTTACATGGAAGCCAAAAAAATTGGATTGGGGAACATTTATTCCCTAACTTAACTACTTTTTTTAGGGCAATAAGTTGTTTGCCTCATAGTAGTGCAGCGGCTGAGCGTCTATTTTCACAATTAAACATCATAAAAACCAAATATAGAAATAGACTGGAAATTAGTACATGCGATGCATTACTACTAGTCAAAGTTCTAGTGACTGAAAATACCAGTTGTTATAATTGGACCCCACCAGATGATCTAGTCAGATTACTTTTACTCATTTTATTCTTTTTACTAGATTATTTATTTATAATCGAGAGTCAGGTTATTTGTTTCGCATATTATTTGTTTATTTTTTCTATTGTTTTGTTAAATATGGAAAATAACAGCTTCCTTAGTGAACAATCGGACAATGTTTAGGAAGTTGGCAGAAATGAAGCGGTCATTGGTATGATGATGGGCGTCTGTTTGTCTTTTATTCTCGTACAGTTGCATGCGCTCATTCTCGCCTCAATGACCCCTCTGGTTGTACTGTAGGTTTTTCCCGAAGTTGAAATAGGAAATGCGCTACCTTTTTTGTCAAGTCGCCCTGGAGGGCAGCTGGTGGTAGTACCCCCTTTTAATCTGGACTTATGTTTAAATGTAGGAGACTATCACTATTATAGTTTAGATATATAGCTGAAATGCTTTGAAAATAAGTTGAAAAACTTCTGACAGTAAAGTATATTTTGACTTCTACTATATTTATTAGATTTTTTCAAAATTGAGACCACATGTACAATTTCAAAGAAAAAATCGATTGAAACTCTGAACTACAAAGAAAATCATATTAGTAATGTACACTTTTGAAGTAAAAGAAATATTATAACATTCTGACAATTCAAGAGATGTTGTTGACTTGCTATATAACTAAAATAATTGACATTGGTCTATTCTGTGAAGTATTCTGTAACTTCTGTCCCACTTGAAAGGCTAGCAGTGTATAGATCTTTTCTCCATATTTCGGCTGAATATGACTCTATGAGCTTGAAAGCCATCTTGAATTCATATTCGAAAATGTATTTGAAATGGGGAAAACAAAACTACTTAAACCTTCTGGAATCTAAAATGATAGGATTACTATATCTGGCAAGCAAAGTGAATTTGCTGAATTCGTCTGAAATAAGGAACAAAAATGATTGTGTTACAGATAAGACATCGATTAGAATTTTCACTAACCTGCCCGATAGTGCCTTAGAATACTTTATTTGCTCAAAATAACAAAACATGTTTCAGCATGTTTTAGCACCTTAGAAAGTATTGTCACCATTATCAACACTTTGATTGGGAATGGATTGTTTTCTGATGCTTTATAAAAAGCAGTTGTGATGTGAATGAACCTTCCAATCTGACACCAATTTCATCATTACCAGCCTTATCGAAAATAATCAAGAAACTCGTCAAAGAGAGACTGGATTCGTATATTATAAAAAACAAAATCTTGACTGCACAACAGTTTGGTTTTCAACCAACATTCTCCCTATCTCATCTATAGATTGAATCTCCAATGGAAACTGGACATTTAACAAATAATCAACTATCTGACTGAAAATGCAAATTTTCACTTTCAGATTTTTTCTTTCAAGTTCTTTTCACAATATCTATCAGATGTAGTTCAATGTCAAGCGTGGCTTTTGCCGGGGAAGTAGTTGTTTTCTGTTAGATATTACAAAAAATAGCTTCTTTTCTTTCAACTATCTGAACGAAAATGCAAATTTTTACTCTCAGATTTTCGTTCAAGTTATATAGGGTCTTTTCATAATATCTCTCAGATGTAGTTCAATATCCAGCGTGGCTTTAGCCGGGGAAGTAGTTGTTTTCTGTTAGATATTACAAAAAAGTAACTTGAATTTATCGTAGGTTTTTTCCATTTCCAGAGGAGTCATGTTTTGGTTCAATTTTCAATTGAGAATGTTTCCCTTTACAACATGAATCCCTTCCAAGAGAGGTTATCTTGTACGATGGAAAATAGCGACTAAAGTTCGTCTTTCAGTCGCAAATTATTCCACAACTGACTTCATGAACATCCTGTTCATATTTTTAATTTTTTGGAAGTAGAAAATGTCAACTTGAATTGTGTGGAGGCGGCTGAAACAGACTTTTGTCATTTGTCAAAGGCTTTTGACTGTGTCAATCATGAAAGGCTGTTGCTAAAGCTGCACCCTTATGGCTGCAGAGGCAATGCCTATGATTGGTTCAAATCTTTCCTGAGTAATCAAAGACAATGAGTGAATGCATCCTCTGATCTCAAATTAGTGTGTTGCGGTGTGCCTCAAGGCTCAGTTCTGGGCCCCTTACTATTTTTGATATACATCAATGATATGATAAACATAGACACTGAAGGAACTTTTACACTATTTGCAGACGATGCTACTATCACATAACACAATAAAGATGTGCATGTTCTACACACGGTAATCGAAGCAGATCTACGAGTCATCAAAGCCTGGTGCGATATGAACTTCTTATGTATTAACTTTGATAAAACCAATATCATTTCCTTCAAAGATACCATTGGAATTATCAGTGTAGATGAGTGCTTAATTCATGAAATAAAAATTTTCTAGGTTTAAATGTTGTCCTCAATTCGGAATTTGACACTCACATTGTAGCACTATGAAATAAATATCATCCGGTTGTCAAGTAGATGGCAAAAACACCCTTGCAAGACCTTACTCACGAAAGGCAAGATTTTAACTTCACCAAGTCTTTATAATATAATGGAAACTGTGTGTCTTATGCATAGACATCTATTCAGACAGAAAAATCCAATCAATACAAGACTTTGTCATATTTGGTCAGAATTGGTAAAAAGCTCATTCGTTTATAATGTAGGAAAAATGTTTAACCACCTGCCAAGTTCAGTGAAAAATAAAGGAGCTTATGTTTTATTCAGGAAAGCTGTTATAGAATTTTTACTTTGTAGACCTTATTATGAATTTCGCGAATTTTTTGCGGAAGGAATATGAGATATTTTTTGATTTTATTAAATGTATATATTGTGTATTTGTATTGTTCGAGTTATATTTCAAGGTTTTGATCTCTATTACCCATTTTGTATTGTTTGACCCTTTTACACTGAGTTTTAATAATTGCTTTATCCACAAGATGTGTAATATTTGACAATAAATAAAGTATATTAGATTAATTGATACTCTGAATTTCTTTTTCAGCATCAAGTTATTTCTCAAGCATTTGATGAGGTGTGGAAAATCGGAACACAATCTCAAATTCCTTGAAGCATCCATAGGATGCTCACACCAAGATTACAGGCTATTCTCAACACCAAGATGTTCCCACATTTTCCAATTCCAAAGAATAACACATTCAAGAATGATTTTGGACAAAATTTCCTCAATGACATCACCTCCACTCAAAAAACATGCCAAAGCTTGGAGACCACGACCGGCAAATAGTTGAACCATTAGAATCAAAGCATGGTCCCTAAGATTGTCTTTGTTAGTTTCTGGAGTATCATCACCCAAGTCAACAAATCCGATAAAATCCATCAGATTTTTAACAAACTTTTTAGTTTTTGTTATTTTGCATTCATCCACCAAAAGAGATACATGTTTTTTCTATTCTACCAAATGATTAGTTTTGTCTTTCAATAGTGAAAAAACTCTTTTCTGGATGACAAAACTGCCATCTAGGTTCCTTATATACCTTAAAAACAACGATTAGTGAATGTGGTAGTACAGATCGACAAGCGTAAGGATGCCTCTGAGATGCGCAAACGATAGACAGCGTGAGTAGATGTGCGACAAAGATCGACTACTTTTTAATAAGGCAGAGCGATTGAGCTCCTGCCCCACTCCAGGCTTTTGTCTACTGCGCAACCAATTCTCGGAGGCATCCTTACGCTTGTCGATCAGTAGAATTACACCCTTATAAATTGCTTTTGCTCATACCTAATACCGATATCCACTTAATTATTTTAAATATTTTTATTGTAACTAAACAGCATTTTTTATTTCAATTAAATCAATACTACTAGAGTATAATTCTGAGTTAATTAACTTAATGTTGAGTAGAAGATTTAACTTTGTAGAATATTCAGTAATTAACTGCTAGCTTGTAGATTTTTTCCTCTATGCATGAAGTTCATCTTAATCCATTATTACCGTTAAATTGATGTTCAATCAGTATTTTAACAAACCTAAGCCTTTAAAACCTGAACTTTGATAATGGGATTGTTTCATATGTCAATGATACAAATTTTATCAATAAAGGATTTAAATATATTCAATACTCACCTCGACTGGGTACATGGAGATGGTGAGGTAGTATATTATTTTCCCTCATATGATTATATAATTTTGGACTTTTGATTTTAACCAAATTGCAGGTATTCATCAAGTCCAAAGTATATCTTTTACCTGTTTTCTTGCATTGACTAGCTTTACAACATGTTTTTATCATTTCTTGTCTATTCACTTGGAGATGTCTCATGTAGTTTTCCAATTTATTGGAGTCAATAATTTTTTTTCTCATTTTAATTATTATAGATTCCAATTGCCTATTTCTTTTTCTGATACAGAACTGTTGTTTAGTTTTAGATTTTTTAAGAAATCATACATTTTCTTTTCGCTCATTTTCTTTTAAAAACTATTATATTTTGAACAGAATCTGCATTCATTTGCATAAGTAGAAATGAAAATTTCACAGGAAGGACTTGATTGATCCTTTGCAAATATATATTTCATCTACCATTTTTATGTAATCTTCTAAATTATCTATGGTAGTGACAAAGTCTATGAAATAGAGGAATTTGTTTGAAGCAACAGCACAAATTGAGTGATTCCTCAAAACCACTGTTAGCTTAAGGTAGGGCAAATCATTATTCATTGCTGTCAATTTTGAGAGTACTACATGTTCCTCTAATTTATGATAACCCCATCTATCATGGAGCTTGATGTTAATATTATCTTGTTAAATCAAAGAATATAGGTCTGTCATTATATCAAATTTTTCTGTTAATGAAAATGTTTGTTCTATCTCGGAAGTGTCAGGTATTTCTGTAATTGGACTTGGTAAAGGAATATCTGGTATGGTTGAGTCGGAGGCAGTGTTATCACAAGATGGACCAGGAGAGGAGTGAAACGAAAAATTGGAAGCCATACTAATATAGAAACATTGATTAGTTATATGCCTACATATTTATTTTGATACAATATAATAATAAACTTCTTTATTCAGCACGTGCATACAGTTGATTTACATGGTCACAGGTGAAAATATATAATACATTAACATGTATAAAATACAATTTCATCCATCCATTGAATTAATTTAACGAAGTCGATTACCTGTGAAAAAGTTCTTGAAATTGAATATCAGTTCATTAATAGACAAAAACTTCATTGCTTTCAAAAATAACTTATTTCAAGTAACATTGTTATTTCAATAAATTTTAACATTTCATGTGATTTGAGGAGTTTCTCCACTTCATTGGCCATGAGCAAACTGAAAATGCAAAACAAATAAATCAATTAACTGTAGAGGCAATGTAAAATACCAAGGCATTCATTTTGAATTGGGTGAAAGCAATAACTAGATTCAGAGTTTTTTTTCCAGTATACTGAAATCTTTGTGTAGATTGATCAGCCACTTCTACGAAAAAATGTAAACGAAAACAGCTATAATTTGTTTTGATAAGGCTGAAATACAGTTGAAGTTTTGTTTTAAGCATTAAGTTTTACGATTTCAGATTTCCTTTTAACGAGAAACGTATTGTTATTCTGGTCACGCCACACCGGCTTGTTGGTATAATTCAATCTTTCAATTCTTTTGTCTACATTCATGCAAAAAGCAAAACTTTATTGAACTATATTCAGTGGAAAAAGAAGTTCTTTATTGCACTAGTGCAATAAAGTTTTTATTGCACTCATCTGTCATTCTACTTCAACGTGCTGTCATCATGACAAACATAAACGTTTAAACCTACTACATATTTAGCAGATATTCTGTGAGATTGGCAATAGGTACTTCACTACGAAATATTCATATTGAAAATTGCACCAATTGTTCATTCACTTTCAACATTGAGGGTAAAAATAAAGTTTGAGTTAAATTGTTCGTAACGTATTAGTTCCTGTTTCAATGCAAATCGATATTAATAATAAAGTATTCAAGTTGCGCTTTTCATTTTCCTACACCTAGTGCCGCACCTCAATAAATCATTTTTTGCTTTTTGCATGAACGTAGAAAAAATGTTGTATGCAACTCGTGCAAAAATTGTTTATTGCACTCGACGTGTTGTCCAACTCCGCCTAACGGCCTCGTCGGACAATTTCACGTCGAGTGCAATAAACATTCACTTTTTGCACTTGTTGCATAAATAACTATTTACGTCCTGTTTTATTTTTAAAATCTTCAAGCTTAATACATACATCTTCTATTGTGTTTCAGCCTATATGTAGCTAAAATACAATATTTCATATCCTGCAATCACAAGTAATTTTTTTTTAATAACATTGTTTACGTTGATTTCATTGAAAATATGAACAGGATGTTCATAAAGTCAGTTGTGGAATCATCTGCAACTGAAAGTTGGAATTTAGTCGCTATTTTCCATTGTACAAGATAACCTCTCTTGGAAAGGATTCATGTTTTAAAGAGAAACATGTTTACGTATTCTAAAAAAATATACTTTTCTCTAGATACTTTCATATTTGAAAGAAGGTATTCAAAGATTGGATAATGCATTTTGGGTTTGAACGAGATTTTTTTTCTATTTGTATCCAAATATGTCACTGTACACAATGAATTATCACTAGGAATTGAGAAAGTAATTATCGTAGGGTTTTAAAATCAATGAAACTATTCCAGTGTCTAGTTATCAGATTTGTTTTTGCACATCAATATGGAATGTTGAAGAAAACTTCTTGTTCAATTTGCTTATGTTTATTCATGAGGTTGAGCTTACAAGATTGGAGTAAAAGAAACACCATTTGATAATTCAGTGTTGCAAAGTTACTGAATACTGTTAGAAATTTGAATTTAAATAGTAATATGGACGGTCTGCACCTTTCAATAGCTTCCTTGAACCAATATATTCTCTTCGGCAGAACACGTGTCCAGAAACTGGAAGGTGTTTTCCAATGGCATCAATCCATGTTTGGAGTCAATCATTTTGGAAATATGGACGTCTTAGCATAATATAAGGTAATATATCGCCCCCTTAGTGCAACAACTAGATAACTTGAAAATCATAGTTTTGAGAAAATCGATTTTAAAGTTTCAAGACATAAAAAAAATACAACCGTTAACTAGTCAAAAATATTTAATATTCATACAGATATGTTGCATATCAAATAATGAATTGTCAATTTTGGAGACAATCGGGTTTTGTAACTTTCAGAATTTGATCAAAAGTTTGAGATATCTAGTTGTTGCTGAAAATCTAGGCAAAAAAGTAAAGTTATCTATTTATAACCACTAGCAATTAAACGCAAATCACTTACTAAATACAACTCTATTTGGAATAAAAAATCAAAACAAATGGTTCAAAAAATAAAACACAAAATATTCCAACACTTAACATGACTTAAATATCAATATCAGTGACATCACTGTCGGAAGCTTCCGTGTTTTGAAGCCTTGTCTCTCCTTGGAATGGGAGACTCTGATAAAATGCTGTATACTCGCTAGGGAGTGCCGGAGGATTCATTTTAAAAAGAGACGTTAGGTCGTCATATTTTGCTTTTTTAAGAGGTAGTTGACTGTGATACAAAGGCTCTAGTTTGCCATTTGCAGAAGATATGCGTGTTTTACGATTGCAATTTAATCGTCTGAACTCCTCATCAAAATCTTCTTTGAAGTTAATAATAAAAGGTGTTAATTTTGAAAAGTTTAACCAGCACATTTTCTGCCAACCAACCAACTTTCGGCTTTCATCTTCTTTTCTAAATATTAAGTTTCGGTCTGCGTAAGTTTTCCAATCAAGAATTTGATTATGTCTAACATCGTGAACTGAATAGGGTTTATCACCTCTTCTTCTTGCAGAGCGTGCTATAGTTTTCCAATCCTCAGGCCAGTTTGCTTTTCCAACTCTTTTTAGTTCCGTAGATATAGCAGAGTGCATGGAGTCGCACTCCATCTCACTATGACCAACGACAAGAAATTTTAGGTCGATGGTTTGCAAGTGTGGAATTTCCTGAACTGCAGTTAAACACATAGCTGCCACATATTTGTTTAGATTTTGGCCTCCACATCTATCACTATAGCAAATAATGTGTTTAATATTTTCAGGTAATGATTTGAAGTAGGTGTAAAGGCAACTAGCTATTTCACAACTCCCTCGTTTACCTTCAACTTCATTCCACATGTAGCAGTCCCCTTGTTTAGAAACAACATTGTAAATAGTAAAATTGAATGATTTCAAACGTTGTTTATAAAATAGCGCATTGTTTGACGGGTCATTAGGCACCATGAGAACTTGTTGGAGATCAAAATTGCAACATAAAATATTTTTGTTGGAGGTTTCAGCTAATTTCTTGTCGGACCTTTTTTCCTCCCTGGCCCTATCTTTGGCAGCAAGGTGTGTTTTATGATTAGCTTCTGTAATTTCTGTTTTGATACTACCGGGTATATTGTAATTCATACATATACGGCATTGGTCCTTTCTCGGACGGTAGAAACCCAGGTTATATTCTTCACAAAATATCTTTCTGTACATCGACGAACTTACGAATGATAAATCTTTTTTTATGCAATCCTCTTTATACATTGTGTACATTATAGTAATATTAAGATCAGACGCTAAATATTTCCTTTGAGTTTTTTCGCGACAATAATGCGAAGCCATGACGGGAAACCTTTCAATATGGTTTCTTACATGTTGTAAAGTCTCAGGAGGTGTGGCTTTCTTTGGACCTTTGCCTCTTTGATCAGGTGCACTAATGTTCTCTTCTCTTCGATTCTGCATTGCAATATCTACCACTCCTTTTCGTATACCCAAAGTATTTATAAACATAGTCTTACAAATTTGTATTTTTCCTCCACTGGTAGGCAAAAAGAAATTTATCGTGTATTGGCGTTTGGAATTCTCCTTGGTTGTCCATTTCTTTAGAATTTTTTCCGTATTACTATGTATAAAATCCCTTTTTCGTTCATATGAATCAAGCATCGTTGGTTAACTTTTCTCCGCATTTTTTCCTACATTTTGCACTGCAAGGATCTTTCATCGAAACCCCTGGGACGAATTTTCCTCTACTAGAAAGGTAAGCTTCTCCATGCTGTATTCTTTTTTTCCTAATATTTCTTTTCCAGCTATCCGGATTCCTTTTCTTTTTTCTTGTATTTGTTGTTCTAACAAGAATTTCTTCCATACCTTCGAGCTGAATGTCTGCTTCAGTACCTAATTGTTCTTCAGATGTTTCACTTGAAGAACTTGGAACATATTCTGAGTGATCGGGTGAATATAGTTCAATATTTGAATCTCTGTCTAATGAAGGTGAACGCGGAACGCTGAGACCGGGCTTATTGTCATCTGAAACAATGAAATATCTTGTAGAGAGCACAAGTAGTTAATATTAAAAGAAAATAGTTAAAAAGACCCTAAAAACACGCTTTAACAGTAAACTGAAATAGATAGTAGAAAAAACAATCTGTAATAAACTTAAAACAATAATTAAAAAAACTCACCTGGAATATCATTCTCCACATTTTCTCCTGATTTTGGCATATCTAACATCTATAATTGAAAAAAAAAGTTAGATTTCTTTCCCTATTATACGTGTTCTGAGGCTTAGTTAAAGCAAAAGTAGTAGTATATACGCCTTTTTTTGCACTTTGGGAAAACCATTAAAGGATAAAAAACATTAGTGTTTCAATACTTGATTCCAAGGACTTAAGGGGAATTTCTAATCTCTAGCAATTAACAAAATTCCTAGGGGTTAGAAGTGCAACTTTAGTTCGTGAAGTAAGCGATAAAGGGGCACTTTTTCCGCAAAGTTCATGAAAATAATGACATTGTTGGGACATGCTGTACTTTATTATCTCATACTGTACATGTTATATTTTTTATATGTTATTATTGTCGTGGTGACGCAAGATTGGTCATAACGAAGTTGTCAATAAAAAATCGTCACAAAAGTCACCTTCCAAGTATTTATTATTATTTAAGCAAAAAGCAACTCAACATAACTGGCATCCCTGGTAATTTTGGAAAAGAGCATGCAGTCTTTGAAAACGGAAAGAAAGATTGTCAAGGACGCTGCAAGAAAACATTTCCAAGAGATTGAGAAGGTAGGACAGGACGATAAGGAGAAAATAAATGAGCTTTTGCAACAAGTTTTAGTCAAATCAGAAAAAGTATTTTCCCTAGACAGCAGTATAAAAGAATTGCTTTGTAACGAAGAACCCAGCGACGAAGATTTTAGTAAAGAAATCACAGAGGAAATGGATTTTTGCACTGATGTAACCAAGTATACAAACAAATGCAATTTTTTATTAGAACAAATAAAAGAAGCAAAAACGGAGGTTAAAACCGATACAAGAAAAGCACCAAAGAATTTTAACCTACCAAAATTAGAAATAAAGAAGTTTGACGGAAATGTCAAACATTGGATCAATTTTTGGGGTCAATTTCGTAAGATAGATGAAAATTCAGATTTGCCCAATGAAGACAAATTCCAGTACCTTATCCAATCCACCGAAGAAAACTCGCCAGCCCGTAATCTGGTAGAAAGCTTCCCACCTTCAGCAAACAATTACAAAATTGCCGTCGACCAACTCAAAACTAGGTTTACAAGGGACGAGGTTTTAATTCAGGTTTATGTTAGAGAACTTTTAAGTCTTGTTTTAAGTCAGCATATTTCACCGGAAAAATCAGGTATGGCTTTATCAAATTTGTACGATAAATTGGAAACTCAGCTCAGGGTGCTGGAAACATTGGGTGTGACCAGCGACAAATACGCCGCGATGGTTTTACCATTGGTTGAGTCAGCTATACCACACGAATTGCTAAAAATTTGGGAAAGAAACCGTTTAACTAATGATAAATTTGTTAATGAGTTACAGAGTCTACTGCAGTTCCTAAAAGCCGAGGTGGAAGCAGACGAGCGAATAAAACTTGCACAAACCAGTTTTTCTTTGGAAAAAGGAGTAAAAATGGGTCAGGATGGGTGTTCTGTAGAAGTGTTGCATGTGAAAAATACTGAGACCAAAGGTAAGCCCAATTTTTCTTGCATATTTTGCGATTCAAACACTCATAACAGTCAGGATTGCATAAGAGCACAAAAAATGACATTAGAACAAAAAAGGACAACGGTGACAAAGAAAAGAGGTTGTTTTTCATGTCTGAAACCCAATCACAGTTTTAGAACTTGTAAATCTATAGTTAAATGTGTAAAATGTACACGAAAACATCATGCTCTTATGTGTCCCGATCTGCATGAGAAAGAGAAAGAAAAGAAGGACGCAAATAGGCAGGAGAGAATTGAGCAAACGATGACAACTGTCAATTCAGAAACTTTGCTTCAAACAATTAATGTAAAAGTTCTTTCTGATAATAATAGATCAAAAATAGTAAGGGCTCTGCTAGATTCTGGCTCACAGCGTTCATATATTACAACAAAATGCGCTGAAGAGTTAGGACTTTTAAAAATCGGAGAGGAAAATATTGTTCAGGGCATGTTTGGCGGCTTACAAAGTGATCCAAAAATTCATCGCGTATTCAAAGCAAATGTTCAAAATTTAGAACAAACTTTTAGCGTTGGTATGTCTTTGCTTGAACAGGATAAAATATGTAATTATATACCAAAGCTAAATGATATCAATATTATTGAAAAGTTAAGGTTAAAAAACATACTTATAAATGAAAGTGCTTCTAACGATTTCGAAGTAAACTTATTAATAGGAGCAGATATTTTTGGAAAAATTCTTACAGGAAATATAATGAAAGTAAATGATTCTATAGTAGCTGTAGGAACAAATTTTGGATGGACCATAATGGGCCAGCAAAGCTGTAATAAAAATAATCTTTTTGTTTCTACTTATTTTTCTGATTCTTCTTTGGCAAATTTATGGAATTTAGACGTGTTGGGCATAAAAGAACCAGCAGAGAAAAAATGCAGAGAGGAGTTAGAGATACAGACATTGGAAAAGTTCATGGAAAGCACCAGAATAGATGAAGAAAACAGGTACGAAGTGTCTTTACCATGGGTGGACGGTTTTCCTAATATAACGTCAAATTTTAAACTAGCGGAAAATCGACTATTTTCAAACACAAAGCGTTTACTTTCAATTAGTAAATTTAAAGATTATGATAAAGTTTTTAATGAATGGGAGCAAATGGGGATTATTCAAGAAGTGGAACAAGATGAATGTGAAGAAGGACACCACTATTTGGCGCATCATGCTGTCATAAAGGAAGCAAGCTGTACAACAAAAATAAGGCCAGTATTTGATGCATCACAAAAGGATAAAAATGGTAATTCTCTTAATGATCTACTAGAAAAGGGTCCCAATATGATTGAGTTAGTTATTCCTCTTATCTTAAAATTTAGGCTACATAAAATAGGGGTAACAGCAGATATCACCAAAGCATTTTTACAAATTAGCATTAAAGAAGAAGATAGGGACTATTTGCGCTTTGTATGGTGGGAAGATTACGAACAACGACAAATAAAAATTTTTAGACATTGTAGAGTTGTTTTCGGGTTAAAGCCTAGTCCATTTCTTTTGGCAGCTACACTAAATTTACACTTAAAAAAGGAGAAAAAATATAAAGAAACTGCAGGTCAACTTTTAAATGCGTTTTATGTTGATAACTGTGTTTACAGCGTCAAAAACGAAAAAGATTTGGAAAAAATTTATAGGGGAGTCAAAAGATATCTTATTAAGAGCGAATTTTGATTTAAGGGGGTGGACTTATAACGAACAAAATGAAAATAATTTGATAAACCAAGAAAACAGCGAAAATAAAATTATTTCTATTCTAGGAATGCAATGGAACTTTGCAAATGACATTCTAAAATGCGAAATAAAAAATTTGGGTTCTCTTCAGGATATTCCAAGAACAAAACGGGGTATTTTATCAGCAACTCAACGAGTTTTTGACCCTATTGGTTTCACAGCTCCTTTCACATTGTTACCAAAGCTTATGCTGCAAGAAACTTGGAGCTTGAAACTTATGTAGGATGAAAAACTGCCTGAGGATTTAGAGAAACGATTTGAAAATTGGCTGAAAAGTGTAAATCTTTTAAGTTTTTGTAGTATTCCTAGATGTTTAACAGATAATATAGAGAATGAAGACATGATAACGAAAAAATCGATTCATGTTTTTGTAGACGCGTCAAAAATATCTTATGCAGCTTGTGTTTTTCTTAGGTTTGAGTATCAAAATTCAGTTTTTATTAGACTTTTGTTAGCAAAAACTAGGTTAAGTCCAATAAAAACAATTACACTCCCAAGGCTCGAATTAATGGCTGCTTTAATTGGGGTAAGACTAACGGAAACGGTTAAAGAAGTAGAAGACTTCAAACACCTAGAAACTACCTATTGGAGCGATTCCATGATCGTTTTGACCTGGATAAAAACAAAAGGGTTATGGAATACTTTTGTTGGAAACAGGATCAAGGAAATAAGAAAATACAGTAGTGCAGATCAATGGTGTCACGTACCAGGAGAAATGAATTCAGCAGATGTTTTATCACGTGGTTGCAGTGGAAAGCAGCTTATGGAGAAAAAATGGTGGCAAGGACCAGAATGGCTGAAAGAAAGTGAGGAAAAATGGCCAAAAGGAAGATTAAGTGCCACAGAAGATGAAATTGAGAAGGAGCGAAAAAAGATCATCAATACAAATTTAGTAGAGAGTTTAGTAGATGAAGCATTTTGGCAGAAAATAAATCAAATTTCAAAATATAATAAAATTAAAAGAATTATTGGATGGATTTTGAGGTTTGGCGATTTAAAAAATAAACTAAGAAACAAGTGCTTAGAAGCAAAAGACTAAAATAAATTCGAATATTTGAGTACAGAAGAACTTGAAAGAGCAGAAACATGTCTTTTAAGAGTAGTACAAAGGAAAGATCTAGGAGAAAATTTAAAAGGAATGCGTAAGTTTGAGTATTTGACAGACGATAATGGGATTTTAAGAATAAAAACAAGACTTGAACTTGGCAATTTTAACGAAAATTTTAAATACCCGATCATTCTTCCAAGTAAAAACGAAATTGTTAGAAAACTACTCATAGAAGAGCACGAAAATAGTTGTCATGCAGGACCAAAAATTTTATTAGGAGTCATCCGAGAAAAGTTCTGGTTACTAAAAGCCCGTAAAACGATAAGTTCGCCATAATATTTGCCTGTATAAATTGTAAAAAACATACATCTAAACCACTTGAAACTCCTTTTGCGCCTCTACCAGCAAACAGAATAAACGACGCGGGGGTTTTTGAAGTTGTGGGTGTTGATTTAGCAGGGCCATTATTATTAAAAGATGGTAGCAAAGTATGGATTGTATTGTTTACGTGTGCGGTCTACAGGGCAGTTCATCTTGAACTAGTTAAATCGCTTTCAACAGAAGCATTTTTATATTCGCTAAGACGCTTCATCAGTAGACGAGGTAGACCAAACACCATTTACTCGGACAACGGGACAAACTTTCGTGGAAGTGATAATTTGTTTAAAAAATTAAATTGGGAGGAAATTGAAAATTTTTCGGGTCAAAAAAGAATTAAATGGATATTCAATCCACCTTCGGCTTCGTGGTGGGGCGGATGGTGGGAGAGATTAGTAAGGGTTGTGAAAGAACTATTGCGTCGATCGTTGGGAAAAGCATCGTTATATTATGTTGAGTTATATACTGTACTTTGCGATGTAGAAGCAGTAATCAACGAACGACCACTCAGCTACATTTCCAGCGCTGATGAGTGGGAGGTTCTTAGTCCTGCAAAGTTTTTAAGGCCTATACTGTCGCAGTCGGTAGGAACAGATTTTTTGGGTGAAGTTGCGGATTTAGACCAGGTAGACGCGGCATTTTTAAAAGGTCGTTTTACACATTTGCATGTTCGAAATTCGTTACGTGAAAGATTTAAAAATGAGTATCTTGCAGAGTTAGTTAATAAAGGTCACAGGAAGAAGACGGAGCAGATTAAAGTTGGTGATGTAGTGTTGGTTCGAGCAGATAATCTGAAACGGGTACTTTGGCCAATGGGAAGAATATTAGAAATTTATGATGGAAAAGATGGAGTTAGCCGGGTCGCTAAAGTAAAAACGAAGAACGGAATAATAATTAGGCCATTCCAAAGGATATATCCATTAGAATTAGGAGCAACATCAGAATCACACAGTAAAGACGTTGTCACTACAGAAAAGAGACAAAAGAATAAGAAAAAGGAAGAGAAGAATGAAAACCCAGTCCAAAGGTCAAGGTTTGGTCGAATCTTGAAGGTTCCAGCAAGGTTGGGCGAGGAATAAGATTGGGGCCGGAGAATGCTGTACTTTATTATCTCATACTGTACATGTTATATTTTTTATATGTTATTATTGTCGTGGTGACGCAAGATTGGTCATAACGAAGTTTTCAATAAAAAATCGTCACAAAAGTCACCTTCCAAGTATTTATTATTATTTAAGCAAAAAGCAACTCAACAGACATAACCTCACATTATGAATTAAATCTGATTTGAAATGTATTTAAATAGATTTTGACATACCTGCGACATTTTCGGATTGACTACGCAGCATTTCCAAAATCTTTTTACCCCTTGACGTCATTATTGCATTAACACCGTTTGAAAAACACTGTAGAACCAATTCAGAAGCACAGAAATCCACCTGTTGTTTCAAGCACACAACTAGACATCTCATAGAGATAGAGACCAAGAAGGTGCCGGCGCCGGTGGGTAACTCAATAATGCCAGTGCTACAACTAGATATCTCAAGTTGTCTAGTTATGGAATGTGCATTTTCGGAGTTATCTATTTCTGGTCACTCTTTAAACAAGTTTGGTTGCTCGTACAAGATATCTAGTTGTTGCATTGAAAATAGCATGAAAAATAGGACAGCTTCAACTGGATAACTCAAAATGCATAAATTTCGAGTTATCTAGTTGTTGCACTAAGGGGGCGATATGTATGTATATACTACTAGCTCAAGTGCACACTAGCTACATATCTCATTGCTCTCCAAGTAAAGCAAGTTTTCTCTGTACAATAAACAATAAACTTTTTTTCTAATGAATTTTATTTCATTCGTCAAGCAGAAGTGATTCAATAAACTGTGTAACATTAGTCAAGGAAGCTGTTTTCTATCCAATATTAGCCTAGTATGCTAAATAGTAGGAATAGTGGAGTGAACAATACGTAGTTCTAATTTGTTGAAATTATTATAACCGATAGTATATATTTGATACTAGCAGTACATGAAAGTTTTTGGATATTTCATCAATGAGTCGTGGTGATCGCCTGGCACAACGTTGATTCCCAGCTTGGTTACTCGCTTGCATGACATCACACTTTAAAAGGTAATTAGGGATGCGTCTTCCCTAGCTAGCACAAGTATATCGAAGACTTCTGTTGCGAGTAGGGGTGCAACAGGTTGACAGTCCTATGAGAGAAGGTAATAATAGTCATCGAATCTTCCTAGTTATGTATTTTGTGATGGTGCTATAAAAACAACCCAGAATATTTCCTTGGTCTTAACAGTCTCTGCTTGATTTTTGAATGAATTTCACCTCACCATTCGACTACCAATCTGATATTCTTCAGAATGATTTATTGATAAAAAAATATTTATTTCAACTTGCCTTTGGTTTGGGATATAGGGATTTCCTTCCTTTGACTCTCCACACAAAATATACATTCGTATCATCTTCACTAGACACTAATAATATAAAGTAAATCTCGTTAACTAAAATAACACTGCACACAAAACTAACGGAAACAATACAAAAGAACAGGAAAACAGGATAAATACGACGAACACAATACACCATAAAAAATATGAGAAGATAATGAATCACGACACGACTGAATCAGAAAGTCAGAATCAGACATTCAAGTCACCGGTCGGACAAGGCACGCGCGTTCAGTATGAACATTGTTTATATAGAAGATAGTTAGTCAACCTTATGGGATTATAATTGGATCAAAATGGATGCGACATGTAGATGGCGATAGTGAGCTCGCATCCAAGTCATGTCGTAACTTCAGTGATCTGGCCTCTAAGTCATGTCGTAACTTGATTGAAACAATGGGACAGCATTAAAATCAGGGTTTTTTGAAGGAACCTGCATTAAAGTGACGTCAAATATTCATGTTTGTAACTAATCATGCTAGATGACACTCGCGTTTGCGTCCAACACCATTTACACAGGCATTGACTATCTTACTTCTATATAAACAATGGTATGAAGTATGACGATGAGTCGGACCGATCAGATGATTGAAAATATTGGTCACATACATACAGTTCTAATTAGGTCGTCAAGTCAACCAAATGACCGCGCTGGTCTAATCATATTGGTCAGACCGGAGACTTGACTCAGCCTTAATACATAATACCAAAATAATAAAAATAATGTCAAATGTATGACAACATTAACTCTTCTCGAATGGAACCAATAAGAAAACATTATAAAAATAAATGTCGTGAACGCAGAACGCCGTTATGTGTAAGTCGCTTAACATTTTCTGTCGGCGATCTAAGCGCTGCGCGCGGTTATTATGGAACTAACTCGTAATCCAACAGGTGGTGCCGTCCGAAAAAATCAAAACAAAATCGAATCGTTAGAATCACCAGGTTATTTAGACATCTTAGTACCAAGGTAGGCTATTTCTACTATTTTCAAATGTTTTTACTGGGCAAATTTCATCAACTTTTTTGAAATTTTTTGACGTTTTATCAAATATAGTGTTTACATCTATGCAATTTGTTGGCCAACTGCAATCAATCAATCTCAAATTTATCATGTGAAAATTATCTGTATTATATTTTCTGTACATTTTTGAAATTACATTTACCGGTCTGTTGTTACTTCTAATGTTAATAGTATTGTATCGTGATCAGTAATTTTTGGAACTTTGTGTACTTTGGCAAAAATATTTGGGTCATTGGTAATCACATAATCGATCAGTGTTTCACTTGTTGGTGTACATCTTGTTGGTTCGTTTATGATTTGTTCCAGACCATATTTCATTATTGTCCCTTGAATTTTATCTCGATAGAAGTTATTGACCAAATAATCAAAATTAAAGTCACCCACAATAACTAAACGTTGACTTTTTGTGGTAATCTTATCACATATTTCTTCGAAATCATTAATAAATTTTCCATGGTTACCATTTGGAGAATGATATACAACGCCTAAGTTAATTTTGTTATTACCTAACTGTACATTTGTAAAAATACACCAATAGTTATACTCCTCAATAGTTATTTTAGTGTTCGTTACAACAATACCCTGTCTTACATACATGAGCACTCCACCTGTATGACGGTTATTTGAATCACATCTTATCACAGAAAACACACACAACACACATAGAAAGGACACTCCATAGGGCTGTCCCCGTTATAAATTCCATGCAACAAGATGCTGTGCTCACCGGGCAGATGGCGCAAGCGAATAGTTTTCCTGACGTTCAAGCAACCCTAAATACAATCAGGGTTATTCAGGTGACCATTGAAAACGAGGCGACATTGATTAATTGCCAACTACTTTTCAATGCATGTTTTCAACGTTGAGCAAAGTAACCTACTCAGGTGACTACTCATTCCCAACGATGACTCTTTTTCAACGTTGAAATAACAATGGGGTTGATGTTAGCTATTTTATTCACGGAACGCCTAAATTATGCTTTGGCGCTAACTTCATGTTGACTTTTTTGGAATTTGTTTTTGTTTACGATTCGTTTCGTTTTACAAATATACGTGAACTACTTGGAAAAAAATGATATTTTGAGAACGGGTAAATTAAACTCTTGGGATGACCCCAAAATAAATATCGGAAATATGGGAAAAAATGACCGAGGAATTAAAGGCCACTGGCGATGGCCCCTCTTGTAGCAGTCATGACTGAAAAAAGGTGAGTGAATTATCATGATCTGTGTGGTATGAAGAGAGTATATTATTACTCCCTTATTACAGGTATTTCGTAAGTGGAAAAGTGCTGTCAGGAAAAGGGCTAGGGAGAAAAAAGAACTGACTAGCCTGGACAGAAAGATCTTAGAGCTAACGGGATTAGTGGCTGTGGCAGGTTTTGAACTGCCTGAAGCTGGTCTCAATGAAGAAATTAGGGAAGCTGGTGTATCAGATACTGAAGGGGTAACTGCAGCTGCTGCTGAATTTGTACTTGCAGATGAGGCAACAATGTGTGAAACTAAGGAAAGGACCATCTGAAAATGAGGAAATTTCGGTGATTCAAGTTCCACAAAAACAAAAAAAAAATCGACCAAAATCCTCTGCTCACTGCATATCAAGATGGGCAGGAGACGGAGGTTTTGGATTGAAAACGAGGCAACATTGATTAATTGCCAACTACTTTTCAATGCATGTTTTCAACGTTGAGCAAAGTCAGCCTTATTTAGGTGTCCACATGAATATTGGAAAATTTTCAATATTGAATATTGTAACTTTTCAATTTCAGGAAAGTTTGGTATTCACGTGTCACTCTTGAAAATCAGATTATTGAATGTTGAAAAACTGTTATGGGAATAAGTTTTCAGACTTGGCAACGTTGGAAATTCGGTCAAATGATAAATTTTTTACAGATGCGACTGCGTTGTTCAAATTTGTTCGGATTCGAGAATTTATAATAATTTCTTTCTCATTATTTGAGTTATTTGACAAAAGAGATAAAAAGGACTAAACACTAGAAACTAATTTTTATCAATAACCAACCTGGAAACGCATCGAAGTTGTTAAAAAACTTAAACTTTTCCTCATATTTTTCTCCATCAGTTTGAGGAAAATGAACTTTATGTCCAAGGATGTCAGATCTGCCCTCCTTAGCCAAAACGCCGTATCTGCAGAGAAGTCAGAATTGAGTAAGATCAGTTTTTGTATAGATGTCTGACCGTTGTAAACTATTCAAAATTTTATTATGATTCATGCATCATTCTTTCACAACGGTCAGACATCTAAACAAAAACTCAATTTTGACTTTTCTGCAGATACTGCGTTTTGGCTAAGGACTAGGAGGGCAGCATATGCAGATGACATCAGTTTATTGTTTTCAGGTAAACAAACAGACAGCTTAATACGTAATTGTGAAAATGTTTTGCATCGCTCTTACACTTATTTTAATAGGCAGGATTTATATTTTAATGCAAAAAAAAACTCAGATAATTCGTTTCCATAACTACCAGAATAAAATTGAACCGTTCCAGCTGAAAATCAATAACACCACTATAGTTAGTACCCATAATCCAGTTAAGTTCTTAGGTATGCATTTGGACGAACACCTTAATTGGAATGCTCATTATGACCAATTAGTATCCAAACTGAGCTCATTAACATATCTCTTCAGAAACTTGAGAGTTGTTCTTACTAGAAGGCAAATTATGAGCATTTATTAAGCTCAAGTGGAAACAAGGCTACGTTATGGTGTATTCTTGTGGGGCAACTCAACAATGAGCAGGCATGTTTTTATTGAACAAAAAGCTATTGTACGTTGTATGTTCAATACTCCTAGACAAAGTTCTTGCAGAACTCTTTTCTTGAAATATAAAATCCTGACATTAGCTAGCTTATTCATACTAGAACTAGCAGTCTATGTATTTACCAACAAGGGCGATTTCAGTCTCAATAAGGATATCCATGAGAAAAATACAAGACAAAAACAAATGATTCACAATAAAAAGTCTAGATGTAATATTACTCAAAATGCTCCAAATAGCATTGGACCAAACATTTTTAATCACCTTCCAGCCACCATCAAGATAAGCGAAAACTAAGTGGTATTCAAAAAACGTCTGAAATCGTTTTTGTTGGATAATTGTTTCTATACCCTCGACGAGTTTTTATCTGCCCGACTGTGATTTATTATATGTTTTTGTAGTAATTAGTAAGTTAGAGATAGTGACTATTCCTATACATTTTTTGTCATTTTAAGGAAAATAAAGAATTTGAATTTTAGAATTTGAATTGGGCATAAAAGCACAGTATAATGCTTAATGCCTCCAAGCATTTTAGTGAGATGAAAGTATAGAGGACACAACATTATTTGTGATTCGAAGATTTCTAATTAATTTCATTCTGAATCGCGTCCTAGTTCATTCATTGGGTATCTTTTTGACATATCCTTCTTAAATCGATACTTATACAGATTTGCGAACAATTCAAGGAAGACCAAGGGAATCTAAAGTAGATATTTTATTCCAAAAATGTCTTTGATTGTGCTCTAGTCTGGAAAATGATATGTAAATACAGAAAAATGCTAAATATGTACATTAGTTTTCATCTTCTTTCCTAATTTTGCAATGCTGTAATTAAAAGAGAGAAATTTTGGAGATCATACCCATTTTCTCACAAAAAAAAGTTGACTAGTTGGGTATAGTTGATTAAAAATACTCGGAGACATCAATACATAACCTCTACATTTTCAAGATTCAAGTTTATAAACAGTTCCTTAATCATCTGCTTATGATTGAAAGTTTTTGGACACGTGAATTGGATAAATTGAAAAATATTCAATAGTGAAGAACTTTTCAATAACCAACAATCAATAGGGCTTTTCAAGGAGCACCAGAATAGACATCCGCCATACTTTTCAATATTCAATTCAATAAACAAGTTTCAAGGTGCACCTGAATAAGGCCCAGTAACCTATTCAGGTGACCACTCATTCCCAACGATGACTCTTTTTCAACGTTGAAATAACAATGGGGTTGATGTTGGCTATTTTATTCACGGAACACCTAAATTATGCTTTGGCGCTAACTTCATGTTGACTTTTTTGGAATTTGTTTTTGTTTACGATTCGTTTCGTTTTACAAATATACGTGAACTACTTGGAAAAAAAATACATTTTGAGAATGGGTAAATTAAACCTATTAAACCCTTGGAATGACCCCCAAAAAAAATCAGAAATTCGGGAAAATGACTGAGGAATTAAACGCCACTGGCGATGGCCCCACTTGTAGCAGTCATGACTGGAAAAAGGTGAGTGAATTATAATGATCTGTGTGGTATGAAGAGAATATATTTTTATTACTCTCATATTACAGGTATTTCGTGAGTGGAAAAGTGCTGTCAGTAAAAGGGCTAGGGAGAAAAAAGAACTGACTAGCCTGGAGAAAAAGATCTTATAGCTAACGGGATCAGTGGCTGTGGCAGGTTTTGAACTGCCTGAAGCTGGAAGAAATTAGGGAAGCTGGTGTATCAGATACTGAAGGAGTAACTGCAGCTGCTGCTGAATTTGTACTTGCAGATGAGGCAACAATGTGTGAAACTGAGGAAAGACTATCTGAAAATGAGGATATTTCGGTGATTCAAGTGGAGGCACCAACAGTTCCACAAAAACAGAAAAATGCCCCAAAATCCTCTGCTCACTGCATATCAAGATGGACAGGAGGTGGAGAGAAAAGGACTGGAAAATATTGCCAGAGCACTTGATAATTGTGGCCAGTAGAATTCATAGATTTTGTGATATTTACGAGAGGGTTCATCTAAACTAACTTTCATTTTAAATGAAGCTCTGTGAGGATCAATACCTGAAATGTGTTTGTTGTATATCATAAGGAGAATAGAGACTTTATTATTTATATCTGAATTTGTTTTAAAATTATTCACAAGAATAACGACTAGTTTGTACCAGAATTTGATTTCAATACATGTTTTTGAAAATCAATGAACATGTTTCATTTTTGAAGCGAAATCTAAAAAAACCAGTGCAGAGCAATACAAAGTATACCTCCAATACTTAGAAAAATTCAAAGTGGGGGGAAAAATTCTGGATGACGAATTTGCTAAAATGTGTAATGAATTAAACACTTTGAAGGGACCAATGAGAAGTCAAAAAGAATGGCATAAGGTACAGCAGGAGAATTTTGGTCATTTTGGTTTGTCTCTTCAATAGACTTTTCTGGAATGGACTAGTGAAACCATAAAAAAGCTAGACAAATATTCAGGTACCTACAAGAAATAGGTATAATATATAATAGGAATACCTAACTTGGAAAATTGGCTACTAAGTATTCTGAATAAGTTGATAATCATTGGCATGAAAATTACTGAACTTGGTCTACACAAGCCAGAAAGAAAGCAGAAATCAACTTTTGTTATAGGACCAAAATATAGGGAAACAGTGAAGTGGAAAAGTAAAGTATCGTATAAGTTTATTTGATTTACAAATAACTTTTTTTTACAGGAAAGACAAAAATAAATTCTGTTAAACAAGAATATTTACTTTCAATTTGTTAGAGATAAATAATTCCTCCCTCACTCCTTGAGGTAAGTGAGGTTCCAGAGTCTCGATCAACTGACTCACCATGTCCCTTGATAGGCGATACACAAAATTGATTCTCATTCATATTTAAAGGATCGCTTTGATCCCTCAATTCCCTCCTCAAAACTCTGTTCTGTAATGTGAATATGGAACTTAGCTAGACATCCCTAAGATAAATATAAAGCCATTTATTATTATTATTTGATTTATTCCAAAAATAAGAATTCTTTTTGTGAAAACTTTTTCTTTACCTTTCTTCATCATCATTGGCAACATTCATTTAGCAGAATAAAACCATTATTCGCCATTTTACTGACAAACAACGTTGAATAGCCGATAGCAAGTACCAAATCTACTTGCCAAATAACCAACAGTGTTTGTACAAGAGGTTGATAAAAATTCAATACATGTTGGTCACCTGAATAGGAAAATTAAAACAACGTTGAAAAATAAACAATTCTGATTTCCAATGAACGTTGTTTTGTTTTCAATGGTCACCCGAATAGGAAATTTTAGTCAACGTTGAAAAGTTGGCAATAATTGATCGACAGTCAATGTTGTTCCGTTTTCAATGGTAGCAGTTGACAAATGACAGCCACTGAGAAGTTTTCAAAGTGCGAATGAAAATGAAAATAGGTATATATTGTTCAAATTATTTGCAAATGTTTTATAAAGCTTTTGCTGTCATCCGTGTGTAATTGTGCCAATGTGAGTGATTTTCGTTTGTGTTTACCCGTAATTTTCACTATTTTTTATGGTGGATTTATAAACTCAACTAAACTAAGAATTTAAAATTATCAATTAGGAATGAACAAGCTGTATTTATAAACTTGCCGTTCGCCTTTGCAGTTGGCGTTCGCGCTGGCTTCCCAATTAAATAAAAGTACAGGGGTGCGATTACGAACACTCGATCCGTAGTTAGTTTGACATATGTCAGATTTTATCAATTATTTAATCGAATACTACTCAAAATATATTGCAACTTGAGTCGATATCAATGGTCTATATGATAGATATAATTCCATTCTATCTCTATTCAAAGAAATTTCATAATTTCGACTTCGTTTCGAATCGGGAACAACCATCGTTCTAGCCTACGTATCGTGACAGCTCTCTTATCGAGTGTTCATAATCCCACCCCAGAAACCCGTAAGACCTTTTTATATCTGCCGTCGGCGTTGCCGTTCGCCGTTGGGCTGACGTATGACGTTCGAGTTAAATGAGTTTTAAGTCGGACGCCAGCGGGAACGCCAACTCCGACGGCGAACGGCAAGTTTATAAATCCATCTTAAGAAGGTGTTTATAAACGTCAACTAAAGAAATTAAGAATTATGTCATGTGGGGAAGATGGTTACAGCTATAAGAAAAGCCATCATGGTCAACATTTCTTCATGATCCATTGTTTTGTTATTGCAAGAAATTATGTAAACAAATGGGGACACCCATAATTGTCAGATTGAACTAAATCAAACAAAGAAACTGACAAACTTTACTCCATCAGATCGCTACTTGATCAGAAAATGAAATGAACAGATCCATACTTATCCCAACTGCACAATGTAAAACATCACAACATCAAACCGTACTTCGTCAGACTGGACGACGGCAGAATGAAAAATATCGACTGTACTTTTCTGGATTGTTATTTCGACACATATGTAAATGATCAGAATGAGCTTTTCACAGAAACGTATTGTATCAGAAGAGGATTTTAACAGAAAAGTAAATCTTCAAATTCGTACATCCTCCGATTCGTATTTCACAAAACCAGCAACTCAGCAGACTAACAATTATCTATACTGTACTAACACCGACTGGACTTGCTCCGACCGATACATTAGCCGATTGAATTCGGTCAGATTCGTATTTTATCAGAAAGTGAAAACAGCAGAATCGTACTTTGTCAGACTGAGAATTTGGCGACTGATGGATTTTTCGTACAGTGTTGCCGGTGCTTATAAATGGAAAGCAAATTGGAGAATTGTTCATTTATTTTAATTCAAGAATAATTGGAGAGTTAATTGCCAAATTGGTCAAAAGTTTTCATTTTTTGAAACGATAATCTTGTTTTGAGCACTCACACACACAATGGATCTGCAACAATAATAGTGCTTTCATGATTGATGAATATTTGAATTTGCTTGAATATTTTGAAATATGGTGGTGTTTGTTCGCTGTTCTTTTATAAAAAATGCAATAACCTTGCAAATGAAAATGTTTAGTATCTGTATCCTAACGAAATTTTTTTTTTTAATATGTAACTATGGACATTTTTATTTTGCTCTGCTATTGGTATATGCAATAAAGTAGTTTATCGCCATCAACTCATCTGCATAGAGGTGTCTAGTGTTTTCAATTCGTCATTAAAATATATATGTCGAAATTTACATTTAATAGGTAGGTATTCATGAATCGTTGTTCTTTTAGAGGTATCTCAGTTTAGAGATCATTAAATTAGCTCAAGCTGAGGGATGACAATAATAAAAGCTGATAAGTAATTTCTCAATAAATATAAATAGTATTGAAGAAGTAAATTAGCCGCAACTAAACTTCGCAAATGTACATGTTCATTTATTATGTAACCCTAAGGAGAAATACCGCTTATGATTCATGCCATTTAAAGATAGAGTAATTCCATATATAAATACCAATATGCCTGAAATTCAATTGGTAGTTAATGGAATATTTTTACAAAGAAACTCTTATACTGCATAGACATTTTCCATATTCGTCATCAAAAACATCAAAATGTTTTTGATAATCCTCATTGTAAAAGCCATATTGGGTCAAATGATTTGTTCAAACTGCCTTGTTTGAAGTTTTATGAAACAAACCAATATGAATTACATCACTTCAAGATGGTTTGATCAACCTACTTAACCTTGAGCCACGGACTTTTATATATCCTCTTTTATTGGATTTGAATTCATTTATATTCTATTTTTGTATTCAAATTCATCATACCAACCTACTTCGTAGAATAAAAAACTAAATAGGTTCAAGAATCAATAAACGATTTATTTTCTATTCACAAATATGTTATAACGAAAATTCACAAAATTATGTTATCATAGAATCACAAAGGAAAATTTGGATGAATATTTTTTCAGTTTCATATATTCTACATTGTAAATACTCAGTTTCTACCTATATCGGAATCAGCCACAACTTCTTTATTAAAACCACTTAACAAATTTCAAAATAACCTCATCTAGAACAGACAGAAATTATATATAGACTTTGGATTCACTTTTATAATATCAGGCATTTTTTCCCTAATATATGCAACATATTTTTCTTGGGAATAACAAAGTTATTATTATTCAAAATTGATAGTTCAATCGATTTAAATGAGAAACTCAGACATTGAACAGCAAACTTTAATTTTAGAGTATCATAAATATCCTCTTTTATTGGACTTTAATTCATCTGTATTCTATTTTTGTATTGAATAATACATATCATACCATCAAGAGCAAAAAAATTGAACTTAAAAAAATATTGCATTCACATGTTCAGCGTGCATGTCTGAAAATTCAGTGTAAGTTATTTGATAAAGTATTTTACTGCTTCAAATACCTAAATTACCTGCAGATATTACCTAAATGAAACTTTCTACCATACTTCAAACGTTTAATTTAATCTCTATGTAATAGTATTTCAAAAGTCACCAAATGTGATTACAGATTTCCATTATTCAGAGAACCATTCGCACCAACTAGTGAAACCTTATTTATTGAAAATTTCTTTGATATTGGTGCATTGGTGAAAACAGCAGAATCGTACTTTGTCAGACTGAGAATTTGGCGACTGATGGATTTTTCGTACAGTGTTGCCGGTGCTTATAAATGGAAAGCAAATTGGAGAATTGTTCATTTATTTTAATTCAAGAATAATTGGAGAGTTAATTGCCAAATTGGTCAAAAGTTTTCATTTTTTGAAACGATAATCTTGTTTTGAGCACTCACACACACAATGGATCTGCAACAATAATAGTGTTTTCATGATTGATGAATATTTGAATTTGCTTGAATATTTTGAAATATGGTGGTGTTTGTTCGCTGTTCTTTTATAAAAAATGCAATAACCTTGCAAATGAAAATGTTTAGTATCTGTATCCTAACGAAAATTTTTTTTTTTTAATTTGTAACTATGGACATTTTTATTTTGCCATCAACTCATCTGCATAGAGGTGTCTAGTGTTTTCAATTCGTCATTAAAATATATATGTCGAAATTTACATTTAATAGGTAGGTATTCATGAATCGTTGTTCTTTTAGAGGTATCTCAGTTTAGAGATCATTAAATTAGCTCAAGCTGAGGGATGACAATAATAAAAGCTGATAAGTAATTTCTCAATAAATATAAATAGCATTGAAGAAGTAAATTAGCCGCAACTAAACTTCGCAAATGTACATGTTCATTTATTATGTAACCCTAAGGAGAAATACCGCTTATGATTCATGCCATTTAAAGATAGAGTAATTCCATATATAAATACCAATATGCCTGAAATTCAATTGGTAGTTAATGGAATATTTTTACAAAGAAACTCTTATACTGCATAGACATTTTCCATATTCGTCATCAAAAACATCAAAATGTTTTTGATAATCCTCATTGTAAAAGCCATATTGGGTCAAATGATTTGTTCAAACTGCCTTGTTTGAAGTTTTATGAAACAAACCAATATGAATTACATCACTTCAAGATGGTTTGATCAACCTACTTAACCTTGAGCCACGGACTTTTATATATCCGCTTTTATTGGATTTGAATTCATTTATATTCTATTTTTGTATTCAAATTCATCATACCAACCTACTTCGTAGAATAAAAAACTAAATGGGTTCAAGAATCAATAAACGATTTATTTTCTATTCACAAATATGTTATAACGAAAATTCACAAAATTATGTTATCATAGAATCACAAAGGAAAATTTGGATGAATATTTTTTCAGTTTCATATATTCTACATTGTAAATACTCAGTTTCTACCTATATCGGAATCAGCCACAACTTCTTTATTAAAACCACTTAACAAATTTCAAAATAACCTCATCTAGAACAGACAGAAATTATATATAGACTTTGGATTCACTTTTATAATATTAGGCATTTTTTCCCTAATATATGCAACATATTTTTCTTGGGAATAACAAAGTTATTATTATTCAAAATTGATAGTTCAATCGATTTAAATGAGAAACTCAGACATTGAACAGCAAACTTTAATTTTAGAGTATCATAAATATCCTCTTTTATTGGACTTTAATTCATTTGTATTCTATTTTTGTATTGAATAATACATATCATCATACCATCAAGAGCAAAAAAATTGAACTTAAAAAAATATTGCATTCACATGTTCAGCGTGCATGTCTGAAAATTCAGTGTAAGTTATTTGATAAAGTATTTTACTGCTTCAAATACCTAAATTACCTGCAGATATTACCTAAATGAAACTTTCTACCATACTTCAAACGTTTAATTTAATCTCTATGTAATAGTATTTCAAAAGTCACCAAATGTGATTACAGATTTCCATTATTCAGAGAACCATTCGCACCAACTAGTGAAACCTTATTTATTGAAAATTTCTTTGATATTGGTGCATGGTGTCCTCCTGTAGAATAGCTTCACTCGGCTTGATCATATCTAACCTTCGTATTGTTACTTGGGAGCTTTCATAGTATGTTATCGAATTTTACATATTCCTGGGCATATCTTTTCACTCCTCTTGCAAGATTTCTACAAAAGTAAACAGACTGTAAACAAATAAAACTTATCCTAATCTCACTTTCATCATTGAATAATGACCAAAAAGTGAGTTTCATTTTCTGTTGTTGGTCTTTCTCTTCATTGTGGTTTTGCATCCCTCAGATCTTCCCTGGAGAAATTCTGAAATGTTTTATTGATTCTGTGACATTTCTATCAGGTGAATGATAAAAAATTACTTGTCATCATATCAAAATTAAAATTTCCCCCTTTTGGCAAACCTGAACTTCATAGAAAAAAGTCATTCCTTATTTTTGATCCTGTAAAAACATGTAATGAACCTCGTATTTCTAGAGATGTTTTGTAATTCAAAACCAAAATTTTTATTTATCTTAGGATAGATAATCTATACCCAACTTTGGAAGAATTAATCTCGAAACATGATAATTCTTTGAAGTAATGTTTGTTGAGGGACAAACCTTTTGAAAGGCTACACCCCATTAAAGTTATTACTTGCTTTAATAAAATATTTATTTATTTACCTCATACTATCTAGCCATCCAGTAAAAAGCCAATAATCTTAGCAACACATAGTATTTTTGGACGTTTTATTCTGCAGGAAACCCAAGGTAGTACTTATAGGAAGCTAATGAAAGTCCCCTACACTCCAAAGTCAAGGTAACCTTATTATTATCAGTTTACTTTTGGGGACCATTGGATCACTATAAAACGAAATCAATAACTTCATATCGAGTCCTAAAAGAAAAGTGGTTGAATAATAATATATATTTATAAGTTCGACTTGTCTCATAGAATTTTATTAAAATAAATGTACACTGGTGGAATGCATACAGAGATAAAAATAATAATTCCTTTACTGTAATAGGATCAACTGATGACAAAGCATAATCCAATTCTTCCATAAATTAATTATTGTGGACGAATTCATTTGTATCGCTGTATGATTTCTTCGCACTAGTCGTAATCCCGTAATCGAAGCATCTCTCGTATTATGTATGCATTTTCACATAAATAAATTTTTATCACATTTTACATAAATATAATTTTTATTTACCACTCTCTCTAAACTGTCAAAATCGTCTCTCTCTCTCTCTCTCTCTGTATTTGGTTGGTCGTTGCTTCCTTCAAACAGGCGCATTTGACCAAGCCCTGCTGCGAAAAATCCGTTCTCATCCGGCCTTTAACCGGCGTAGACAGCAAGGTTTCATCAGGGGAATGCAGTTGTCTTGCTCTAGGCAATACTGCATCCCATATTTTACACTTTTTAATTTTTATTTAACAAAACACTTCTATATAATCTGTCAAATGCACGTCTTTAAGACTGCGGACATCACACACATTAACCTGACTTCCAACCACAGAACTCGAAATTATATCTTATGATATAATTATAATAAGATATAATTTCGAGTTCTGTGCTTCCAACACAAGACCGCCGTCTTATCTCAACCACTGCCGGAAGTCCGTCAAAATCGTCATTTTCTCCATTTTTCTCGATTAGCCCACAGACCTCATAAAAGAAAGATTAGCCACTGTAAGCAGAAATACACCACAGAACTTAAACACAGTTCTGTGGAATACACCCACAGAAATAGTTATATTTCTGTGAATACACCCAAGGAGACTAAAATTTAAAAAGGAGAGTTTAATCCCCATGCGCATGATCACAACCAGCTTCATTCATAATAGGGTAGGTTTCAGTCTTCTTGGGTTTCAGTAAGATTTTTATGATTCGTGACATTAAGTAAAATCGATTTAATAGTACTTTGGTGTCAAGCTTAGTTTGTATGGAATATGAAAAATGCAATTTGGAGGAGATGTGATTATATTCAAGAAATGCATCTAATAATAAAAGAATGACATGAAAAAAAATTATGTCTCAAGTCGGTCACTATTGGTGAAGTTTCTGAAATATGTTTGTGAAAGATTCATCCAGAAGTATCTCGGTTATATTTTTCAAAATATCAGAATGCTATCCAGACTAAAACAGGATACAGCATTCAACAATATTTTAATCTAAAGGTTTAATCAAGCTCTATGAAGATATGAGTATCTGTATATAAATTATTTTTCAAGCAAACCGTAGATACAAGTTTCGAGCTTTTTGGCTCTCATCAATACGGCGTAGCCAAGTATAAAAATAAGCAATACTTGGTTGCACTCAACAGAAGCTTCTGGTTCTGACTCCGTTTGTTTGCTGTTTTTGCGTGCAATCAAGAATTGTTTGTCCTCACAGCTCGCTACACCGTACAGGAGGGCTATTCTCGAATCATACGACTTCCAATTCGTATACAAATAAAAGAGACAAGTATACATATCTCATGTGTATCAGATTGAACAGTAAATCGAATTCGCATACGTACAAACTCGAGAATAGGACCCCTGAGGAAAGCCAAAAAATTCGACATAGCCGATAGAACTCCATAGACTTTCATTCATAGGAAAAAAGGATCGTTTGATCTGAATCTATATCGTTGACAAGGAAAGAGGATGATAGTGAGATCTATAGTAATTTGAGTTATTACTAGTCGAGAGCATATTTCATATAGCTTTCCTATTTCCAATGTATTCCATCAATAAGTGAATTTTTCAGATATTTCAGAATTTTGCTTGATTAGTTGAATTACATGAAGGAATTAAATGTTTATGATACATATTTTATTGAGTTGACCGGTACCTTTATTAATTCATTTTTCACAAAGAAATCCGAAGAAAGTAACAAAATTCAAAACATCAATTACAAATATAGTTTATTTACAATTTGTGTACAGTAGTATTCCATAATATAATAAAATAATTGTACAATTCTGAAGGTACATAGGTAAACAGTTCAGCAACATAGCAACCAATCGAGATATTCATGAATAAATAAAAGAAACACTTTCTAAATTAAATAACATGTCACTACTAGAACCAGCAGATATTTGGAGATATTTGGAAAACGATATAATATTCCATTTACCCAGCAAACACATCTGTGACATATCTGAGATGTCGCAATGAGGTAACACGGCGATATCAAAAAGGTCACATCGCTGCGATGTACAGAAGCAAATACATCTGTGACAAGCTAAATGCTGTCATCAATTTCAGGTGGTGATTCCCTGTCATATTTTATGAAAAAAAGTTCAAATAAACGTATGTCCTAACTGGCTTTTTTTTTCAAGTGACAGAGTGTCAAAGTTTTAAAGAAATTCGGTGATTTATTAATTACTCAAAAGTCTTTTCGCCGATTTTCATGAAATCTGGTGTGGTTATTAGCAGTAGCAAGGGGCTTGTTTGCATGAAATTATTTTTCAAATCACAAGTGGCAGGTGGTTACTTGATTGATATTTATAGTAAAAATCATTGTACTCCACTGTTTTTCTCTAAGTTTCATATTTTTTCACAATGAATAATTAAAAATACAACTTGCTTATAATGCCATGAATTTGAAATAGCTAAACTTTGTCAAATCAAAGTCAGTGTCGTAGGAATGGTGGTTACGCACCATCAAAAAGTCATGTGAATGATCTTTTTTTTTTTCAGATTCTCCATATTTTCTTGGCATTCTTTTTAATTTTATGAACGAATGTTTTGTTAAGTTTTAATAGAAACAGCTGACAATAAAAGGCCCAGGAACACAACCTGTACATCAACGACGAAACTAATAAAGGAGTTCAGGCAGAAATAAATTAATTAAGGAAATATATGGATTGATAAAGTCTTGCCATTTCAAATTCACGGCATTATAAATGAGAGTTGTATTTTTAAATGTGGTGTGTAAAAATATGAAACTGACAGAAAAACAGTGGCGCACAATGTTTTTCACCATAATTATCAATAACTTCGCTACTTATTATTTGAAATCTAACCTCATGAAAACAAGCCCTTTGTAACTGCTAATAAACACCAGGTTTCGTGAAAATCGGCGAAAAGACTTTTGAGTAATTATTAAATAATTTTTATTAACATTAACTTTGACACTCCGTCACTTGAAAAAGGGCAAGTTAGGACACAAACGTTTTATATGAACTTTTTTTCATAAAATATGACAAGGAGTCACCATCTGAAATTAATGACATCATTTAGTTTACACCCTGTATATAAATAAAGCAGTAACTAGTACATATTGGGGTGTGCAGAAAAGAATTACTATGTTCATGGGCTGAACCGCGTTGAAGATTTGGATCTCGACTTCCGTTTTGAAGCCATTTTCAAGAGTGTCGACTACGGGGCCACAATCTGCCTACTCTCCAAGTTGATGTATGATGAGGTATCAGGGTCTCAATCTGCCTACTCCCTGACCCCAAATTCCTTTGTGGTAGCTGTGCACTGTTCCTTATACCTGATGAATGGGTGGGCTGTGACTTAATTACTTTGGTTCTTGGCGACTTTCGATTTGTTGTTACCTGCTCACTAGTTGCGGTGTTTAATGTCGGGTTTGTTTACCCAGCAAATTAACAAAATAAATAACTCAACATCGCATATGGAAGCTAGATCGCCACTAGCAGTAGCGAAATAATTGAAAAAAAAAATTAAATTTGCCTACGGCCTTAAAACCTGATAAACAATTTTTTTTCCAACATCAATGGTCTCAACTATATTTCAAAATATTCAACAGTTTTAACTTTTGATAGCACTATTTTTCTTGAATATATATTTTTTTCATTTATAATACTTGATATTTCCTACTATTGAAGATTAACTCTTCAATTTGTTGAATATATCAAATTGTTTTCAATTCATTACTTGGTTCAGGAGCACCGATTCACTTTTTTCCACGGGATTCTCAGTACTGGAATTGAGATTAAAACATGGTGGTTAGCTAGTAGTTTATGGCGTTCTCCACATAAAAAAAATGCAGTCGAGGGGGGTACTGTGTCATCCAGTGCCCCCCTTATATCGACTCTAGTGACTCAATTCACATAATAACCAATTACTATATTCCATCGCGAACGGTGCAACTTCCCGTGTTGGTATATCATTTATTTCGAATTTGAAAAAAATCAGAAAAATCCAATAAACTTCAATGAACTGAAATGATCAGTATTCACCTTTCACAAAGCGTTTAACAGAATATGAAAGAAGTTAACCATGTTGAATTCCGAAATCCATATAGGCGCTAGCGACCTATAACAGATTCGCTGATCAATTCTGATTCCGAATATATGCATGCTATCATATGTGTGTTTGAAATATAATAAAATTAGATTCAAATTACGTATATAGCCCATATATGATACCAACATTTTAATATTAGACACATTAATTTACAACTGAACTGTTACTCTTGAACACTGGTTGTACTGACAAAAAGTTATATCATATACTTAATAACCGCAGTTGACTGGATTGATTATTTCTTGAAAATTCCCACTGATCTGAGAACCTGCTGGTCAAAGTGATTTTAAAACTTCATTATCAAATCAATTCAATCATAAATTGTATGCCAGTCCATCACACGTCTCGAATCATATCAAAAAAAGAACCAAATCATGATTGAATCCCTTCGATAACAGTACATCAAATTATGCCAATACTTCTACTAAAAACTGACTCTCAAATTCACTCAGTTAACGTAATACAATTACAAAATCTTTTTCCTTTTATTCCAGAAATCATTACTGTGCAGCTTGGCAACACCGCTACGTCCAGGTTATGATGTGTTGCTTGCTATTCTGTCTGATGGCGCATGGTTTTGTATCGCGCAATCTGACGGATTCACGGTCTACACAATCCAGTCTGACAAAGTACGAATTTGATAAAATTCGAATCTGTTCAAATGCACTTCTGCTGTATTCATTTTCTGTCGTAATACTGTTTCGATGGAATCATTTTCTGATAATTTTTTTTTACTGGTTTACATTTTTATCGTTTCTACAGAATGCAGTCTCCATTTTATCATTATAGAAAATAGAAATGTAATTTCTGACAGGATACAATCGGCATATGTACAGTTGACAATTGTCCGGTCGCCAAAGTACGGTTCTGACATAATACGAATCTGTTTGTTTACTAATTTGAGTTTTTACATTCTGACGAATTACCTGTCGGATATTTTACATTCTGTTGTTATGTATGGACCCTAAACAAATCACTGCAAAATATAAATAAATTTATATTCAAACATTAATTCGCCGATTTTGCGCATGCCTGCTTCCATTTTCAACCAAGATAATTAATTCTTAGTTGAAAAGATAAATGATAACCATCTTCTTAGTTGCTAATTCTTAATTTAATTGACAGTTGAAAGTATATAAATCACTGATAGGGTTTCCGTGTATTCATCTTTCTTTTAATTCTAAGTTGTTAATTTAATTCTTAGTTTAGTTGAGTCATTGTTTATATAGAAGATAGTCAACCTTATGGGATTATAATTGGATCAAAATGGATGCGACATGTAGATGGCGATAGTGAGCTCGCATCCAAGTCATGTCGTAACTTCAGTGATCTGGCCTCCAAGTCATGTCGTAACTTGATTAAAACAATGGAAAAGCATTGAAATCAGGGTTTTTTTGAAGAAACCTGCATTAAAATGACGTCAAATATTCATGTTTGTAACTAATCACGCTAGATGACACTCGCGTTTGTGTCCAATACCTTTTCCACAGGCATTGACTATGTTCTATTTAAACAATGGTTGAGTTTATAAATCCACCATTAACGTTGTTATTATGGAAACCAACTGCCTTTTAAGAAATGTTGCTTTCCCAATTGTGATGAGGATAATCACAGATTCCCAAAATCGGATGAGAATCTTTTTAAAATTTTAATTGAGCAAGTGAAAAATCCAGTGTTCGTGGAGAAATCATTGGAACAGATCTATAATACCTATGTTGTGTGTGATACTCACTTTGCGATCAAAGTGGTTCAAACTGTGCAGCAGTTAATGGGCTCATCAAGGACACTAAAGAAGATTGTATGAGACAAGTAAATGCAGATTAAGATAAATGTAAAATATCTAAATTAAAATTAATTTATTTCCTCTGACAGTATGTTTGTTTCTATTTCACATTGCAGATTTATAAAATGTGTTATAACAAGGGACAAGCACTTGTCAACTTTAATTTCTCTCATGTATTCCTGGGGCTCGTCAAATTTTTCGGATTTTTGGATATAGCAATTTGGAGGCCAAAAAAATTCAATTTTCTTCAAAATCCTTTTTTTTTATTCTACAGGCTGACCTACAAAAATGGGTTGAATTTCTAACGCCAATTATGGAAAATACTGTCAGTGAGTGGATTTTTCTTGATATAATCAATAAGTGTTTATAATATGCTTTGAAAAATATCGATTGACTTTGTATACATCAATTATGGTGAACATACTCAGATATAGAATATTATAGTAGACAGTATTTTCTATTAATGACGTTATACAGTCAACCTGTTTTTGTAGCCTGCAGGGCCAGAAAAAAAGTTTAATGAAAAAATTTGCTCTTTAGACCTGTAGAATGATATATCCAAAAGTCAGAAAAATGTGACTAGTCTAAGGAATACATGTATCCAGTGCCATTCCCTTTCAAATGCTTCAAATTATCACCGCAAGATGTCACCCTGGAAGTATATTCAAATTGAACTATAGCGACATCTGTTGATTATTAGTTAAACTATGGAAACTTACAGAATGCTTGAACATCAAGCCCACTTACGCCATCTACCCGGTGAGCACAGCATCTTGTTGGCATGGAATTTATAACGGTGGCAGCTTTATAGACAGTCCTTTCTATGTGTGTGTTTTCTTTTCTGTGCATCTTAAAGTTGTAGTAATTTTTTATATTCAGTTCAACTTCCTCAAAATCTTCCATTGTCCGGGTTTCACTTAGTAGTAGTATTTTTGGATTATAACAGATAAGTTCCTCAATATGGGGATTAGACTCTCGTTAGATAACGTTTAGTCTCCTTGATCACGTCCACACCAAAAGGCCGATTAGGCATTCCACATTCCAGCGACCTGTCAAATCAAACCATTCAAAACCCATATGGCGGCTTGTTGGCACACATTGGATTTTCTCATAAGCGACAATAGTGATAAAACTGTTTATTTTTGTTATTTCCTGTGCGTATTTAAGACTTTCAATTATTTGTGGATTATCGTCACGACAGGGATAAAGTCGGATTTTACATGGTTCCTACTAATCTGAAACTCAGGTTTTTGACAAATAGAACGACTTATCCAGGAAGCGGAGAGCCCTGTGGTTAGCTCCAATAAAGCGAGAAGACCTGATTCAAAGATTAAATGTCAGAGAGTCTGTAGTAGAAATGTTATAACAGGTTTGGATACTGAATCTCCACTGAAATCTAAAGTTTACAAATATTGCGTTTAGTGAATATATCACTTGAATAATTCTTTTCAAGGAAATCTGCTGCTTTTGGGGATGAAACTAATCCTGATTAAAGGTGCATTTAGTCAACATAAACGTAACTTTAGCACAAGCACTGACATAAACATAACCGTGAAAATAATTTTGTATGAGACCTAATATTACACGAGTTTTAGATTTAGTCATACATTTAAGAATGATTGGTACATTTTATGACATGAAACTTTAGGTACACGTGAATTAAGGATAATATTTTTATCGTAAAAGTAAGATTTTTATAAAATTGGGATTTTCAAAGTGACAAGTTTTAAGCATAAACTTAATATTGTTGTATAAATGGTGCCATTTGATTTAACAGATTCAACTTTCGTTTTTAACATATATTTAAGCACAATTTTAAAATGATGTTGACTAAATGCACCTTAAGCTCTTTCTCAGAACCTGGGACATTTATTGCAGTACTTTGTTAGAGTTATGATGAAATGGAAAGAAAAGCTAGGCCGGACAATAGAAAAATCATGCATTTTGAGGTAGGTGGTATTGTTTTAGGTTTATTCTATCAAATGCCATTGAAGGGAGCCCTTATAATTATTGCTTGGCTGCCCAGTATTCTTATTATTTTGCATTGAACGGTTCTGCAGCTGGTTTTTGATCCAGTATTTCTAAAAAACACAAGATACATCAACTACAACTTTTGGTTTATTATAATATTTGGGTTTTCATGAAAACAATAAAAACTTTTTGAAATATCTGGTGTTTTACCGTAATGATGAATTGAAAGTTATTAAATATCAGCTCTGTCAAAACACAAGTTATATATATAACTACTCTCAACTCTGGTGCAAGCAATGTAAAATGTGGGTTAGCCCGTCAAGGGTGAGAATACAATTGGGGACAGAAACAATGAGAATTATTGGATTTACTTCCATTTTTGTCATTGTTCCAATGAAGATTTGCAGATTTAATAGATAAAACTTGTAGGTCCTCTTTGAATGATGTAATTTTAAAATATATTTTTTGTCAACAGAATGAAACACACTTTAATGTGGACCTTGGCGTTGAAGAAGAAGATTGCCAAGAAACAGGCATTTCAACTCGGACAGAATTAACCATGATACAAAGTTACCTTTGAAACTCTCATCGAGATAACTCCAAACTTTACTGATTATCTTGACTTGTGTATATGAATTTGTAACTAATGATTTTTATATCTCTGAATTATTGTACATTAGAATGTTCAATTTAGTTATCGTTATTTATTTAAATACAATGGATTCTTTTGATGCGAGTACTCTAAGTGTAATCTAAGGTATTGTTATTGTATAGAAATATTGATATAAAGGGCTCTGATGACAATGAATAAAACTTTTGAATCCATAAGTGTTTTTCATTCCATTTGAGCACTATTGGGATGACACTGTATGAAATAAATCAAGTATATGCCAAACAAATGTTTATTTATCGATTTGATCCCATGAAACATGCAATGTTTATATAGCGACACCCAATGTGAATATACAAATGAACAGAAAAATAACGATATACAACGTATTATTAGATGGTGGAAATAGAGTCAAATATAAAATATTATTTTAATTTGTCACATTTGTACCAATCGAACACATTCAAAATGGAAGCATTCTGCAACACAGTCTCCATCACATTTACTCATAGGTCGTCCATTGTCAACACCATTGCAGATGCAATAGTGGATAATTTTGGAAGCACCTGCTCTCTCTAGCTGTGAAATATTTCCTCTTGATATTTGCATACTCTGCTGCATATATGGCACCAGACATCTAAAGATTTCGCATTTGCTTTTTGAGAATGCTTGACCTGAAAAACAGTTACATATAAGAATTACTATGAAAATTGAGAAGCAATATTACAATTTCTTCCATATTATACATATAAACTTTTTTCAAAATACTACCTCTACCTTGTGGTGTTTTGATGATTCTATAGTTCTACGTTTCCATACAGAAAGGTCAGTCACACACATAAACCTAGTTCATGCAAAAATAAGTAAGATAATGGAAGAATTTTAAACTATTGGAATCATGTAGACATATTCATGATATAGTTTTCATTTCTTCTTTCTTGTGCTACCTTACCTTACGTTTACATGAACTAGAGGCTAAACTAATAGTGGATTAGTGTAAAAAGTTGTAAATAGTCCAGAAACTTACCTGGCCAACTAAAATATTTAGAAATCATTCTCAATATTTGTTCCCACACTCACAAGGAAGCCAGATTCAAAATATTTATAAGACTCCAAACTTTTATAAGCCTTATCTGCACTTGGGAATAAACGGAGGGACACCATCTCAATTGTGTGAGGATCTACAGTATTGATATTATCAATTTCGTTCTATATCTGTATAACAAATACAATTATTATCAAAATGTAAACAAAAGATTGAGATTTATTTTCAAGCATACCTTTCACCAACGTCTCTGTTTTTCAACATTAATGTCTTTAGGTAAACACTCTTCATTTAAATATTACTCTTCAAGAACACAAAAACTCCGAAAATAGTCAGAAATACAATATTTAAACCAAATGACTAGCAACACAATGATACTCTTATGGCGAATGTTATGGTGGATTTATGCAGCAATCATAAGTCTTAAGTCATAAGGAAGAATATTCGTCAATGATTGGTTGGAATATACGGACCAACCAATCATTGACGATTATTCTTCCTTATGACTTATGATTGCTGCATAAATCCACCATTAGACATCTTAGGCGAATGCTAGTTTGTGTGCCAACAACGGAACAACCGCCATTTTTGGTCATGTGATTTGGATTGCCTAATCGGATACATGGGTCAAGGAGACTAAAATTTAACAAGGATGGTTTAATAAGCTCTAGCCAATCAGAAACTTGTAGCATCAACGCGTCATAGTGACGTACTTGGATATGAGTACAGTCGAACTCGAACCAAGCAACAAAATAATTTCGCCCTATGTGAATGTGAATCTTTTATCCTTGGTTTATTTATATCAACCTTATTTTAGCTCCTACAACGCTACAACAAAATATTTATATATTATAATTTGGAAGTCTGTAATTATTTCAATCATTTATGGAGCAGTATCTTTATTAATGAGAAATGAAAGAAGATGGTGGGTTAGACCATGGTTGAAAGAAAGGACATAAGAAATTTTAAACTTGATGGATGATATGGGAGATGATCCTGAAAGTTTCAAAAATTCTTTCAAAAGTTAGGTACTTAAATCGAGTAGAGTTGCTGATAGAAAAAAAATATCCATCATTCAGGGGCACCGTTTCAGCTTGTGGATAGGCTTATATAACCCACCATTACCTAGAGGTTGAAGAGTCGGTCACTCCACAATCTCAGTAATAATTCCAGAGGTATTCGATGTATAATAAAAACTCTAAAGAATGGTTTTTGAAAGATTTGTGTAATTTTTCTTTCTACATTTTCATGCAGTTTCCCTGGATATTCCATCTTTTCCTATACAAATATGAAAACATGGAATACATACTGAAAATAATGCATACTGAAATAATTGCAATATAATCAAGTATTATTTTTAACAGAATATTAGTATTCAATACATTTCTCAACCACATTAGTAATATATAATATATCGTCCAACGAAATTCATTATCCATCTTTTTTCCATTGACAAAAGTTCCGAATGAAACAGAAGAGTGGATTACTATAGTAGATCACCATATGCAGAATTGTCAGTTTCCTGAAGCACTAGGAGCAATTGATAGAAAATATCATCTTTCAAGCACCTGCTAGTAGTGGCTTGAATTTCAGAAGGTGTGTGTGTTCTGTAGAAGCCCATAGTTCAAGTTCCGGAACCAAAATCACTACCAGGCAAAACTAATCCACTTCCATAATATGTGACCATCGAGATGCAGCCCTTGATAAATGTCATGAAAGCATTTCCTTATCGAATCGAAACAAGTTAGTAAAACTATTTTCACCTGCAGCTTCAGTAGGGCTTGAAGGGAAGTTGTGAATTCCAAACACCTTTGGAATTCTGAACAATAGTAGCAGAATTTATGAATAAATAATAATTTTTAGTTCAGGATACAGTTGTAAAATTAACAATTTGTTATCAATCTTTTTATTTTTTAATCTTTATTACTTTCCCAAGTTCATTATTGCCAACAACAAAAAGCTAGGGATATTTCATCAAAAACGCATCAACGTTGGGAAAACACTAGATCGTGTGCATGCCACGTGCATACTCACCCCGCATTTTTGACGCAAGCCGACAGGCACAGGGGTGGGATTCCGTGAGCCATAGAATTATACTTTTCTTCGAATAAGTGAGGTATCATTATGGTTGAATTCACGGGAGAGACAGAGACATAACTGTCGACTATAGAATTCTATGGCTCACGTAATCCCACCCGTGTGAACGTCGACAGGCATGCATTTCTCATGCTGAGTCAAAAACCCTGCATGGGCACCCATGTATCTGAATCAGCCTGCATGAGAAATGCATGCCTGTCGACGTTCATATCTGTGCCTGCCGGCTTGCGTCAAAAACGCGGGGTGAGCTGCACATGATCTAGTGATTTCTCAACATACATGCGTTTTTGATGAAATATCCCTACTTTTCCGTTGTTGGCAATAATGAACTTGGGAAAGTAATAAAGATTAAAAAGGTTAATAAATAATAGACAAGTTAATTTTTACAACTGTATCCGGAACTAAAAATTATCATTTATTCATAAATTCTCCTTCTATTGTTCAGAATTCCAAAGGCATTTGGAATTCACAACTACCCTTCAAGCCCTACTGAAGCTGCAGGAGAAAATAGTTTTACCAACTTGTTTCGATACGGAAATGGTTTCATGACATTTATTGTCAAGGGCTGCATCTCGATGGTCACATTTTATGGAAGTGAATTAGTTTTGCCTGGTAGTGATATTGGTTCAGGAACTTGAACTATGGGCTTCTACAGAACACACACCATCTGAAATTCTCCCATTTGTGCCCTCATCAAAATAAAAAAATATGTAGTTTAGTTTGAGAAAGATGAGCCACTACTACTACTACTAGCAGGTGCTTGAAACATGATGTTTTCCATCAATTGCTCCTAGTGCTTCAGGAAATTGCCAATTCTGCAAATGGTTATCTACTAGTAATCCACTCTTCTGTTTAATTCGGAAACTGACAATGGAGAAAAGATGGATAATCACCTGCGTCGGACGATATATTACAAATGTGGTTGAGAAATGTATTGAATAGTAATATACTATTACATAATACTTGATTATGTTGCAGTTCGTTTGATACAATGATACTTTTAAGTTGTAATCCTTTTCTGCAATATTTTCAGGATGTATATATTCCATGTTTTCATATTTGTATAGGAAAAGATGAAATACTCTGCGAAACTGTATGAAAATGCAAAAAGAAAAATTATACAAATCTTTCAAATACCATTGTTTAGAGTATTTATTATACATTGCATCGGATACCTCTGGAATTATTACAGAGATTGTGGAGTGACTGACTCTGAAAGAGTAGTTCAAACTCTAGGTAATGGTGGGATATATAAGCCTATTCAGAATGGGGGACTTTTTTTCTATCAGCAACTCTGCTCGTTGAAGTACCTAACTTTTGAAAGATAGGTGTTTTCATTCATTCTGATAGAAATTTTAAACTTTCAGGATCATACCTATCCCACATTATTCAAGTTTAAAATTCTTTATATCCTTTCAATCATGGTCTAACCCACTTTCTCCTTTCATTTCCCATTAATAAAGATACAGCTCCATACATGAAATAATTACAGACTTCTAAATTATATATAAATATTTTTTTGTAGTAGCTGAGGTATCCATAAAATATGTTATAGCATAAAATAAAGTTGATATGAATATTATGAATAAACCAAGGATACAAGATTCACATTCAGTGAAATATAGTGCGGAATAATTTGAAAAACTCAAAATTCATTCTTCCAGGATTGACATTATTACAGAACCAAATGAAAAATTAAATATGACCTTGAGATGGAAACGCACGTGAAAGGCACGTATGTGAATGTTGGGGAGTTTTCAGGCACAAGCGTCAAAAATGCATATGCGTGTAAATCGCACGTGCATCAAAAACCCTGCGTAGGCACCCTTGTATCTGAATAGGCCTTAAATAAGAGTAGGGGTCCTACTCTTTGTCTGTTAAATTTTAGCACAGAACACCTAATGTAGGTTAGGTGTTCTGTGATTTTAGTCTCCTTGCTCTTTGTCCACCTTGACCTTGACCACACCCCACAAAACCATCTCCACCTACTCCAAAGTCCAAGCCAGGGGTGGGATTATGAACACTCGATAAGAGAGCTGTCACGATACGTAGGCTAGAACGATGGTTGTTCCCGATTCGAAACGAAGTCGAAATTATGAATGTCTTTGAATAGAGATAGAATGGAATTATATCTACCATATAGACCATTGATATCGACTCAAGTTGCAATATATTTTGAATTGTATTCGTTTTTATAATTGATAAAATCTGACATATGTCAAACTTACTACGGATCGAGTGTTCGTAATTGCACCCCAGAGGTCTCTATCCAAAGATTAGACATTAGACCTACTCTTTGCTCTATCGCAAGTCAAAGACAAAGAGTAAAGACACAAACTGTGGTAAAGAGTTAAAGACCTCAGATCAATATGTTTACTTATTGATCTGAGGCAAGATGTATAGATCTGAGGTAAAGACGCTTCTCTTAAAAACCGTTGATGCTCATGTGCAAAGTGCAAGTGATATAATACTGACAAAGTTTATTCAAGCAACCCAACAAAAAATAAAATCGAGAATGGATACTGATAAACTCTCACACACCCTTAGTTCAGAGGAGCTATGTGAATGTGATGAAAAACTTGACTCGAAAAATCTGTACCAAGCATCTCAAATGGATATAGTGAAACATGAGCCATGCGAAATTGATATTGTCACCAAATGGCATTGTGATGATGGAACAGACGTTGTGGCTCAAGATCATAATTTTGCTACAAACAATGAAGAAAAATTTGATACGAAAAATTTGAACCCAGAATTAGATCAATCCGAATGTTCTGAGAAGTTACCAAGTAATGCAACGCAATTTTTTAAAAGTGAGAACAACATTGATATTTTTCATGAAGATATCAAATGTGAAGCTGGTGAGGAGAAACCGAGTAAATTTTTCAAATCAAGTCAAGAACAAAATGAGTCCCTATTCTATAATATACTTGGTGAGGATATGACTCATGATCATGATGTGAAACCAACTTCTCATGCCCTTATCACAGGTAATTTTGTTATTTAATTTTTATTATCCACACATACAAAATGATTTTTGTTGATTATCTGTAGAAAGCATATAACTAATATTTTATTGGCGTATTTGTTTTCTATTTACCTATTTTGTTGTGTTTGTGAAGGTAAGGTGGATTCATAGAGTTGCTGCTTATGTAGTTTCATCTCCTGAACACAAATCTCAAGAAAATTCGTGTCATTCTCCAATACTTTTCAAGCTATGAATTTTGAATCTTGAAAATCAATCATTTCTTAAACACAAATTGTTCAGACAAAAATGGCACAAAATGCTTCCACACACACAAAAATGGTTATTGCCAGTGGCGTGCGGCTAAGCACTAAGCAGGATACGGCCGATATTCTAACTTCACTATAGAGGTTGACATAAATATGCAAAATTATCCAACATTTTGGCTGACACTGTAGAATGATTTTTCCACAAAGATGTTGTAAACACTCCAATTTAATATGTCGATATGTCCAACAATCATGAATTTTAATATAGTTTGATAATGATGACTTGAAAGAAGATAAAGAGATACTGATGATTTTTTCGGATGTGAAGTTATGCACATCCACAAGATACACGGAGAAAAAAATATCTAATTTTTTTTATTTCTATACTGGACTCTTTGTGTACCTCTAATCATTGAATATGCTTTTTCCGGCGGTCATCTCAGTAAAAAACATGGTGCCTCTGTTTTCCAAACAGTCTTTGTACACCATCCATTTTCGAGTATTTTGTTTCTCGTGGTCGAATTGACTAGAAAAATGATATGCCTGAGTTTTTCAGGCCTTCTAAGAGGGTGGAAATGGGGTTGAAAATCATAAAAAACTATATTTCGGAAAGTTGACTTTGTACACCTTCCATTTTCGAATATGTTGTTCCTCGTGGTTGAATTGACTAGAAAAATGCTACTTCTGAGTTTTTCAGGCCGTCTAAGGGAGTGGAAATGGGGTTGAAAACCTTATAAAACTATATTTCGGAAAGCTGACTTTGTACACCATTCGTATTCAAGTATGTTGTTTCTCGTGGTTGAATTGACTAGAAAAATGCTACGTCTGAGTTTTTCAGGCCGTCTAAGGGGGTCGAAATGGGGTTGAAAATCATAAAAAACTATTTTTCGGAAAGTTGACTTTGTACACCATTTAAATTCAAGTATGTTGTTTCTCGTGATCGAATTGACTAGAAAAATGCTACGTCTGAGTTTTTCAGGCCGTCTAAGGGGGTCGAAATGGGGTTGAAAATCATAAAAAAACTATTTTTCGGAAAGTTGACTTTGTATACCATTCAAATTCAAGTATGTTGTTTCTCGTGGTCGAATTGACAAGAAAAATGCCATGCCTGAGTTATTCAGGCCGTCTAAGAGAATGGAAAAGGGGTTGAAAATCATAAAAAAAACTATATTTTGGAAAGTTGACTTTATACACCATTCAAATTCAAGTATGTTGTTTCTCGTGGTAGAATTGATTAGAAAAGTGCTACGTCTGAGTTTTTCAGGCCGTCTAAGGGGGTCGAAATGGGGTTGAAAATCATAAAAAAACTATTTTTCGGAAAGTTGACATTGTACACCATTTAAATTCAAGTATGTTGTTTCTCGTGATCGAATTGACTAGAAAAATGCTACGTCTGAGTTTTTCAGGCCGTCTAAGGGGGTGGAAATGTGGTTGAAAACCTTAAAAATACTATATTTCGGAAAGCTGACTTTGTACACCATTCATATTCAAGTATGATGTTTCTCGTGGTCGAATTGACTAGAAAAATACCATGCCTGGGTTATTCTGGCCGTCTAAGAGGGTGGAAATGGGATTGAAAATCATAAAAAATCTGTATTTCGGAAAGTTGACTTTGTACACCATTCAAATTCAAGGATGTTATTTCTCGTGGTCGAATTGACTAGAAAAATGCCATGCCTGAGTTATTCAGGCCATCTAAGAGGGTGGAAATGGGGTTAAAAATCATAAAAAAAAACTATATTTCGGAAAGTTGACTTTGTACACCTTCCATTTTCGAATATGTTGTTTCTCGTGGTCAAATTGACTAGAAAAATGCTATGCCTGAGTTTTTCAGGCCGTCTAAGCCGCACAAGCTCTGCTTTTGAGGGGTTTTCTCCGAAAACCTGGGAGTTTCGTAAAAACAAATTTTACAAAAAAAATTTACAAGAAACAACATATTCGACAATGGAGGGTGTACAAAGTCAACTTTCCGAAATATAGTTTTCATTGTGATTTTCAACCCCATTTCCACCCCCTTAAACGGCCTGAAAAACTCAGGCATAGCAATTTTCTAGTCAATTCGACCACGAGAAACAACATATTCGAAAATGGTGTACAAAGTCAACTTTCCGAAATATTGTTTTTCTTTGATTTTCAACCCCATTTCCACCCACTTAGACGGCCTGAAAAACTCACGCATACCATTTTTCTAGTCAATCCGACCACAAGAAACAAGATATTCAATAATGGAAGGTGTACAAAGTCAACTAACCGAAATATAGTTTTTTAAGGTTTTCAACCCCATTTCCACCCCCTTAGACGGCCTGAAAAACTCAGACGTAGCAATTTTCTAGTCAATTCGACCACGAGAAACAACATACTTGTATTTGAATGGTGTACAAACTACAAAGTCAACTTTCCGAAAGATAGTTTTTATTTTATGATTTTCAACCCCATATCCACCCTCTTATACTGCATGAATAACTCAGGCATGGCATTTTTCTAGTCAATTCGACCACGAGAAACAACATCCTTGATTTTGAATGGTGTACAAAGTCAACTTTCCGAAATATAGTTTTTTTATGATTTTCAACCCCATTTCCACCTTCATAGACGGCCTGAATAACTCAGGCATGGCATTTTTCTAGTCAATTCGACTACGAGAAATAACATACTTGAATTTGAATAGTGTACAAAGTCAACGCTCCGAAATATAGATTTTTCATGATTTTCAACCCCATTTCCACCCTCTTAGACGGCCTGAATAACTCAGGCATGGTATTTTTCTAGTCAATTCGACCACGAGAAACAACATATTTGAATATGAATGGTGTACAAAGTCAGCTTTCCGAAATATAGATTTTTTTAAGGTTTTCAACACCATTTCCTCCCCCTTAGACGACCTGAAAAACTCAGACGTAGCATTTTTCTAGTCAGTTCGACCACGAGGAACAACATATTCCAAAATGGAAGGTGTACAAAGTCAACTTTCCGAAATATAGTTTTTTCATGATTTTCAACCCTATTTCCACCCTCTTATACGACCTGAAAAACTCAGGCATATAATTTTTTTAGTTAATTCGACCACGAGAAACAACATATTCGAAAATGGATGGTGTACAAAGTCAACTTTCCGAAATATAGATTTTTTATGATATTCAACCCCATTTCCACCCTCTTAGACGGCCTGAATAATTCAGGCATGGTATTTTTCTAGTCAATTCGACCACGAGAAACAACATATCTGAATAGGAATGATGTACAAAGTCAGCTTTCCGAAATATAGTTTTTTTAAGATTTTCAACCCCATTTCCACCAACTTAGACGGCCTGAAAAACTCAGACGCAGTCAATTCGACCACGATGAAAAACATTCGAAAATGGAAGGTGTACAAAGTCAACTTTCCGAAATATAGTTTTTTTATTATTCTCAACCCCATTTCCACCCTCTTAGACGGCCTGAAAAACTCAGGCATATCATTTTTCTAGTCAATTCGACCACGAGAAACAACATATTCGAAAATGTATGTTGTACAAAGTTAACTTACCGAAATATAGTTTGTTTATGGTTTTCCACCCCATTTCCACACTTTAAGACTGTTTGGAAAACCGAGTCACCATGTTTTTTACTGAGATGACCGCCGGAAGAAGCATATTCAATGATTAGAGGTACACAAAGAGTCTAGTAAGTATAGAAATAAAAAAAAATCGATATTTTTTTCTCCGTGGATCTTGTGGATGTGGATAACTTCACACCCGTATGATTTTTTATGTTTGTAGGCAGTTTATTGAATCATACTAGAATTTGTTCTGGGAATATGGAAGTCAGTCCTCATTCTTGTGTCATAGTTATGAATTTCAACATTTCTTATTAAGAATTCGTTGAAATAGAAAGGTAGTAGAGGCCTTTGTTCAATTCATAAATGAGTCGCACTCATGTAAAATAAACGTGAACTAACTGAAAACCATTGCAGTGTATCCAACTTCAATTTAAGTGGAGTATATCTATTGCATTTCAGTATTAATCTCATTCCTCTATTTTGTAGCTTTTGGAGTTGAGAAACACGGTTTTGGTTAAACAAGTAAATAAAATAGTCGAAGTCAGGTTTTATAATGGAATTATAAACAGTAACTCTGGCAAACATGGACAGCTCTTTTGAAATTATTGAAAAAATAGTATATTTTTTTCAGATATTTTTCTAATGATGTATTTTCCGTGACTATTGAATGTTAGATTATTACCAATCATAAATCCCAGATATTTGAATTCTTGTACAATTTCCAAAGACGTATCTTCAATTACTATATCAATCGATTGAACAAGTATATTATCATATTTATATTTAGTTGTGACAATCATTGTCACAATTGTCACAAATGTCACATTGTGGTTTTAACTACATTTAATTCACAATATATTCAGGTACACGTCGACAAGATCCAAAAAGTATTTCAGCACTACTCAAACCATCCAAGTTTTCTTTCAGTGTTATCCTGAGTCCATACAAAACAGTTGAAATGTGTTCTGACCACTTCTCAGGAGGATATTTACAGGGCTCCCAGTCGGTCCCTTTTTGAGGATTTAGTCCTTTTTTAGAGCTCGGTCCTTTTTGTTCCGTTTTTTGTAAAATGTCCCTTTTATTCCCTTTTTTCGTTGGTCACAATTAATGAGATTTAGTTCTGCTCTGAATGAGATGTGCTACGTCATAATCCGCACAACCATATTATTAAGAGCCACCATCAGCGCGTCACATCAAAAACTCGAATTTCTTCCTCGCCCCTTCTAGCTAATGTTTGTTGGCATACTCATCAAGAATGGGAGCGAAGATAATAAACTCGATGAACAGTGGCAACACAGCACATGTCCCTTCTCAATTACAGCGCAAATTGGGAAATTTATCCCAATCGTAGAATCCGTTTTTTGCAAAAACTATTGATTTCATGAAAGATATTTTTTGTATGGGCTCGGTGGTCCCATAAGAATTCCGGAATCTCTCAATTTTTTTAATTCAGCATGTCATTTCAATTGTTTTTTCTTAAAAATTATCAAAACCAAAAATCACTGAAGTTCCGGAATTTACACAAAAACATTGAGTCATATGCTAATCTAAAAAAAATTCTTAAACAAAAACTGTAGACGTAAAACGAACTCCCGTTTTACCAAGGTAGTGTTTGCTCTTAAAGTTGCCATGAAAAGGTTTACAAACTACTCGCGTCACAAGCTCCAAGGGTGTGCATGTAAGCAAGTAGTGGGTGCATATTTTTTTAAGAAAACGAATTCTGGTGATCCGAAATACCCTAATGTGGCCATCCTGGGGAAGGCAGCTCTCTCACTTTCCCATAGAAACGCCTGTAGAGCGGGAATTCTCTCAGTCCACTTCTAGGAAAATTACGCCCTTGTCAAAAGCACAGAGACATTAACCCCCTAGTAAAAAATACTCCTGAAACAAAAACAAGTGGAACAAAAAACCCCAGGAGCAAAAAATCCCTGGTTCAAGATGAACCAAAACACATTTCCACAATAAAATTCGATTCCAATAATTTTATTGTTAATTCTAAAAAATAAAGTGATTGAAAAAAAAATAACACCTGAAGTCCACCTGAAAAGTCCACCGAAAAAAAAATCATTTGAATATGAGACAGGCCAGTCTTATTAAATTGAAAGTAAGGCACACGCCTTTGCCATAACTTTCAAATTACCACGTTTTCGGCCATGGACCAAATTTCTTAACGTAAAAAAGGGTCATAACCTAACCCAGCTATCCAAGTTGCTAGCAATTTAATCATTAATTATTTTAATAAAGTGAAAACTAAGCAGATGCTCGCTGCGCTCGCATTTCATGAATTATCAGAAGAAAGAGACACCCACCTCCTCTACGGTCGTGTGTCTTTCTTCTGGCTGCTCAACAAATTCCTTGACGTAAAAAAAGGTACACAACCTAACCTAACCTAGCTCTCCAAGATGCTGGTAATTCGATCACTGATCAGTGGTGAGATTATGAACACTCGACTCGTTGCGAGTTTGAAGTGACTCGTAGTGAAATGAAGGCCGACTTATAAAGAAACCACAGCGATTTTAACTGCGTATCGAGTGTTCATAATCCCACCCCTGTATAAAAAGGTGAAATCAAAGCAGATGCTCGCTGCGCTCGCAATTTCTAAATTACCAGAAGAAAGAGACACGCCTCCGGATAACCTAACCTGAGGAAGCTTTGTCAGTGGTAATTCGATCACTAATTAGAATGAAAAAGTGCAATCAAAGGAGATGCTCGCTACGCTCGCATTTCATTAATTACCAGAATTAAAAAAAGAACCCATTACCAGTTCCATCAAACATCAGCGAAATAATGATTACAGATAAATGTAACAGATGGCCAAGAATTTCCATTACATGAGTCTGACTTATTTATTTAGTAGATAATAACACAGAATGTTAATTTTTGGAAACAATAATGATCTGAAGATATAGAATCATCTGTTCGTGCATTAGCAAATTCAGGACAATTACCCCTTGAACAAAAACCCACCAGACTTATACCAGGGTTTTTTTTGAACCGGTGGTATTGTCGGGGGGTTTTAGTCCGGGAGGTTTTTGTCCAGGGGGTAATAGGGAATATGCAAGTGATTTAAATTTACTTGATTTTTTTACCTCCGATACTTTATTGTCTTCACATTACACCTACACCATTAGTTTATCATTTAGTTTGTATTTGATTCCATAAAACTTTAATCAAAAAGTGCATAATAAGCGCGCGGAATTCAAATTTGCGAAACGCATCACCATTGGTCGAAACGAATAATGACGTCACATGGCACTTTATATGACATTTATCTTTTTCATTGAAAATTTGTTTTTATTTATATATTTGTATTACATAGTGCGATTTTGGTCTAGTGACAATTGTAAATTATCAAGAGCAATGACTGAAAGTGGTTTTGTCAAAGCACAATCCGACAATACCTGAACTGTTTCTGTTTGTTGTTTGGCCAAAACAAACTTATCCTGCTTCAATTTCAGACTTGCTTTCACACCTTGATTTGACATACTACGAATTATATTAAAAATTTCTTTTCTGAAACATTCGGGAACATACGGTCTTATATTTTCGGTTGAAATATCACAGACGATACTAAAACTGGTACCAGGAAATTCCATTTTCTTTAGGATAAGTGAAGTGTTTCCATTCAGTAACTTTTGCAGTTGAACATGATTGCTTTGTTCTTTTTCCCAGGTGGTGAAATCTGTTACATTCTCCAGATTTATAGTGGAAATTCTCGATAAAGCATCAGCGACAAAATTTGCGTATATCTGTAGAATACCGAGCTTGTCTTGGTGAAGACGTTTTAGAATTTTTTTCAAAAACAAATGTAAATGGCTTGTGATCAGTATAAATGGTAAACTCCCTGCCTTCCAACATATAACGAAAATATTTGATAGCTTCATAAATGCCAATAATTCTCGGTCATGATATTGATGGATGTGCCAACAAAGCTGCATTGCATATTGCCTTTTTTATTCTGGAGAAAGCTTCTTGTAATGTTGTCAAAAATAATTTTTCGTTCTACTTTGAAGTTCCTTTCAGAAAATCATTAAGCGGCGCTTGAATTTCAGCGCAATTAGGAATCTATAAAAATTAACCATACCAAGAAATCGCCTCAACGCATTCAAAGCTTCCGGCTTTTTATATTCCAGAATCACTTGAACTTTTTTTTCAGTTGGCATAATTCCTTCTTTTGTAACTGAAATTCCCAAAATTCGACGTATCTGGTGCCAAAACGCTTTTTTCTGCGTTTATGACAACTCCATGGCTCTCTAACATTTCGAATAATAATTTCAGATGTTTTTTATGTTCTTATTCATTATAAGCGATCAGAATATCATCCAAATATGGAAAACAGAAACTCAAATCTTTTGTTATTTGATGGACGTATCTTTGACATGTCTTTGCTGAATTTTTTAATCCAAACGCCATAGACAGATATTCAAATAGTCCAAATGGTGTGATAATTGGTGTTTTCTCAATATCCTCTGATGCCATCATAATTTGCTGAAATGCTTTTACCAAGTCGATTTTTGAGAATATTTCTTTTCCCTTCAAGTCGCCCACACTAGGAAATATTTTTAGTGTGGGCGACTTAGGAGTGGGTCATGGTTGCTTTGGTGAAGTTTGGAACCGAACCAAAGAAATCGTCGCCTACCACACTAGCGATTTATTACAAAAGCAATAAGTTTTCAAAATACAACTGATAATTACTGATAGCAGAAACCAATAAATATAACGTTCTACAATAGCAACGAGACGAAATATCGTTATTCCGAATTCAATAGTTAATATTAGTCATTCATGAACTCATGGAATGAATGGTGTTGTAGATGATTCCATATAGGTATCCAGATGACTCCCACGGTATCCAAATAACCGAATTGTTGGAGTAATTTCGTCCTACAAGAGATGGTTTGCACTGGATTTAATTAATTAATTCAAAATGTGACGAGGTAGGAGGATTCATATTTGATATTCAATCATTTGAAGAGCAATTGCTGTCGAGATTTACTTCAACGGATCCATTCGGAGACAACGTCTGTCTGCCAGAACTATACTTATTATTATTAATGATTCAAATTTTTTAAATTCTAAGAATTCTGGCCAGAATTTCCGTTTGAATTAGCCTGTGTCCAAATTATACCGTTTTCTTTCTTTTCTTTGACATATGTCATTTTGCTAGCGATTTGATTGTCAACAACTACAGAGCGTTTATTATATAGTATTTTTGGTGAAGTGAGTTTATTTGATTGAAGATATTTAAATGAAAATGCCCTGAGATCGTTACATATTTGTCGCCCAACGTAAATAAAAGGCCTTCATAAAGGTAAAAATAGTTTTCTTAAGATACTTATAGTGAATAACTCATTTTATATTGTCGTTGTATTTTATGATGGATAAAGGCTTCGAAGCTCAATAATTTGAGAATTTTAGTTTATCTTTGGATAATATCGAAGGTAAAAATACTGGTGCTGTGAAAAAAAATTCTGAATTCTTTCATATTAACTATGAGAAGGAATCTCTAATGCGAAATAATTGGCGATATGAAGGTGGTAGGGAAAATGTAAGTGACTATAAAAGTACTCTAAGAAATTAGCATGATAAAGATGAAAACTGGCGAAAAAAAAAAAACAAAAAAATGTAAGTATTTTCGAAGGCGAATCAGAATTGGTAAGTAAAATGTTGAGTGTTTTGAAACCAAAAGTTGATGTTAGTATTATGCCAAAATTCAACGGATTGACAAAAACTCAAAATCCTCCAGAGTTTTTGAGAAAACTAGAAAGGTGGTTTGAAGATCAAAATTTAGATGAAAAGGATTATGTGAAATGGACAAAAAGAAGTTTGACTGGTGATGCTGATGCTGAATTGTGGGTAGAGTTATTTTGTACAGATAGGACATATGAAGACTTCAAAAGAAATTTTCTTAATAAATATTGGAATGGAATTAAACAACAAGAGGTATTGAATGATGTTTATAACAGTAGATATTACCCAAGTGGTTCAAGTTCTTCAATGGCCAGATGGTTTCTGGAAACAGTGAAAAGAACTAGAGATATAAAATGTATTAATAAAAAAAATTCCAAGAGATGTTTCTAAGATTTTATTCAGTGTTCATGAAAAATCTACTCAGAGGATCTACAGGATCTTGACTTCAAAAGGAATTTCTTTAATAAATATTGGAAAGGAATTAAACAACAAGAGGTATTGAATGATGTTTATAACAGTAGATATTACCCAAGTGGTTCAAGTCCTTCAATGGCCAGATGGTTTCTGGAAACAGTGAAAAAAACTAGAGATATAAAATGTATTAGACAAGATGAAATCACTAACATATTAATAAAAAAAATTCCAAGAGATGTTTCTAAGATTTTATTCAGTGTTCATGAAACATCTACTCAGAGCATCTACAGGATCTTGACTTCAAAAGGAATTTTCTTAATAAATATTGGAAAGGAATTAAACAACAAGAGGTATTGAATGATGTTTATAACAGTAGATATTACCCAAGTGGTTCAAGTTCTTCAATGGCCAGATGGTTTCTGGAAACAGTGAAAAGAACTAGAGATATAAAATGTATTAGACAAGATGAAATCACTAACATATTAATAAAAAAAATTCCAAGAGATGTTTCTAAGATTTTATTCAGTGTTCATGAAAAATCTACTCAGAGCATCTACAGGATCTTGACTTCAAAAGGAATTTTCTTAATAAATATTGGAAAGGAATTAAACAACAAGAAGTATTGAATGATGTTTATAACAGTAGATATTACCCAAGTGGTTCAAGTTCTTCAATGGCCAGATGGTTTCTGGAAACAGTGAAAAGAACTAGAGATATAAAATGTATTAGACAAGATGAAATCACTAACATATTAATAAAAAAAATTCCAAGAGATGTTTCTAAGATTTTATTCAGTGTTCATGAAACATCTACTCAGAGCATCTACAGGATCTTGACTTCAAAAGGAATTTTCTTAATAAATATTGGAAAGGAATTAAACAACAAGAGGTATTGAATGATGTTTATAACAGTAGATATTACCCAAGTGGTTCAAGTTCTTCAATGGCCAGATGGTTTCTGGAAACAGTGAAAAGAACTAGAGATATAAAATGTATTAGACAAGATGAAATCACTAACATATTAATAAAAAAAATTCCAAGAGATGTTTCTAAGATTTTATTCAGTGTTCATGAAAAATGTACTCAGAGCATCTACAGGATCTTGACTTCAAAAGGAATTTTCTTAATAAATATTGGAAAGGAATTAAACAACAAGAAGTATTGAATGATGTTTATAACAGTAGATATTACCCAAGTGGTTCAAGTTCTTCAATGGCCAGATGGTTTCTGGAAACAGTGAAAAGAACTAGAAATATAAAATGTATTAGACAAGATGAAATCACTAACATATTAATAAAAAAAATTCCAAGAGATGTTTCTAAGATTTTATTCAGTGTTCATGAAAAATCTACTCAGAGCATCTACAGGATCTTGACTTCAAAAGGAATTTTCTTAATAAATATTGGAAAGGAATTAAACAACAAGAAGTATTGAATGATGTTTATAACAGTAGATATTACCCAAGTGGTTCAAGTTCTTCAATGGCCAGATGGTTTCTGGAAACAGTGAAAAGAACTAGAGATATAAAATGTATTAGACAAGATGAAATCACTAACATATTAATAAAAAAAATTCCAAGAGATGTTTCTAAGATTTTATCCAGTGTTCATGAAAAATCTATTCAGAGCATCTAGAGGATCTTGGAAAATATAGATTCAGTGGAAAATGGAGGAAATGGTGGGACAGAATACAAAGCTGCTCAAAATGAAGTCAGATATGATCGTGGAGGATATAGAAGAGATCAAGCTAGAAAGCAGATATTCTAATCAGAGTCATACTCACGACAATAAGAAGTGGATGAAGGGTTGTGAACAAAGAGACAATGATAAGAATTACCGTTGAAAAAATGAGAGAATTGAAAGAAGACATACTGAAAATCAAGGTTTTTTCAGAAGAGAAAATGAAAAGTTTGAGCAGAATAAAAGAGAGCCAGGATAAAATGATAGAAAAACAGATTATCATGTCAAAACAATCCAAGAAGAAATACATTTTGATAAGCTGGATTGTGACGGAACAAGTATACTAGAGACGGAAAACTCCCAAGGGTGAATCAAAAGTGTTCCGTTGAAACCCCCATTGATGAAGGAGCAGAAAATCCAAATAATTCAGTTGAAAATTGAAAAAATATGTGGTACTTTGTATTCGGAAAATTTTAATGAAAAAAATTAAAAATCTATTCAACCTTATATAAATGCAAAAATTGGAAATATAGAACTACATGTATATGTACATGTATACGTTGTCAAGTGTCTTGTATAAATAAAGAATATTTTGAAACACTTATAAAAAATTGATTTTTTTTTCCAAAATTACCAGTTACAGGGGTGGCAGTTACTGGAGCTATGGGTTTAAAATCAAAATCAGTAAATTGGCAAACATTACTAAATTTAAACATACACAATATTGAATTTTGCTAGCGATTTGATTGTCAACAACTACAGAGCGTATATTATATAGTATTTTTGGTGAAGTGAGTTTATTTGATTGAAGATATATAAATGAAAATGCCCTGAGATCGTTACAAGTACTTGATGAGTACCGCATTCCTGTTTGTCGGTAACGTTAGCAAAACATCCCATAATCATAAAAAACAGCGACACTTTTTTTCTCCGCAACTAATTAGAGAGAAAAAAAGCAGCAACTTATGGATTAACCTATTGTTTTTTTTTGAAGTTGTCTCGCTTACTTCATATAGGTACAAAATCGAAGAGTGATACAGATTCTTAAATGCACTATAGCAGATTAGCAGAGCAGTATTTATGCTCTTTGCATTGCAGTGATTATCAAAACAACAATTAATGATTTTCATTTGCCAAAGTGCAGCTTTTCTAGTTCAATGAAATTATTATTTCATATAAATATGCTTAAATCAATTCAATAAGCTGCCACAAGAAATAAAAAACAGCAAATCTATACATTCAAGTCCAAGCTGAATAATTATATAAAAGCAAACATATTGCAAGAACAAGTTGTTTTGTTTCAAAATGAAAAATTGGGGAAAATAGTTATCACCCTTTATTATTAATAATCTGCAGGGCTGTTTTCAAAAACAATTATAATGTAAAAAATCTGATGGATTGAAATTTAGTTTTTTTTTAATGTTACTATTTTTAGACAAATGAATTACTTCATTTATTGTATGTATATCAGGATTTCTCTTATCCGATTATTTATATTGATCAGTTATTTTTTCAGATTCTGGATTAGAGCAACTTGAATTTCAAGATGAAGCAATATCTGGGGATGAAGTTACCGAAGAACACGACTTTTGTGTGCTACCTGAGAGGATTTCAATGCATCATACAAGAAATAACAATAAGATGAAATATAAATTCTGTTCAAAGCATCTTGAGAATAACCTTTATGTAGAAATGCAGATAAGTAATACGAAAGAAAAAAATATTCAGTGCAAGTTCTGCTCCAAATTGTTTAGTTGTGAATGTAATTTAAACATTCATGAGAGGATTCATTCAGGAGAAAAACAATTTCAATGCCAAATTTGTCCCGAGGTTTTCACAAATTCGACTAAATTGGAAGTTCACGGTAGGATTCATGCAGGAAATAAACCATTATGTTGCAAAATCTGCTCAAAATTTTTCAGTCGAATGGATTACTTGAAAGTTCATGAACGGAGTCACACTGGCGAAAATCCGTTTAATTGCAAACATGAAAGGATTGATACAGGAGAAAATACATTTCATTGTAAAACCTGTTCGAAATATTTCAGTCAATCGAATAAATTAAGAGTTCATGAGAGGATTCACACTGCCAAAAAACCATTTCATTGTAAAACCTGTTCAAAATCATTCAGTCAATCGAGTGCACTGAAAGTTCATGAGAGAAGTCACACTGGTGAAAAACCATTTCATTGCAAAATCTGTTCAAAATCATTCAGTCAATTGAATCAATTAAAAATTCATGAGAGGAGTCACACTGGTGAAAAACCATTTCACTGCAAAATTTGTTTGAAGGCTTTCACCAATTCGAGCTATTTGAAGGTCCATGAAAGGATTCATACAGGAGAAAAACCATTTCATTGTAAAACCTGTTCAAAATCATTCAGTCAATCGAGTGCTTTAAAAGTTCATGAGAGAAATCACACTGGTGAAAAACCATTTCATTGCAAAATCTGTTCAAAATCATTCAGTCAATTGAATGAATTAAAAATTCATGAGATTAGTCACACTGGTGAAAAATCATTTGATTGCAAAATTTGTTCAAAAGCTTTCACCAATTCGAGCAATTTGAAGGACCATGAAAGAATTCATACAGGAGAAAAACCATTTCATTGTAAAACCTGTTCAAAATCGTTCCGTCAATCGAGTAATTTGAAAATTCATGAAAGGAGTCACACTGGCGAAAAACCATTTCATTGTAAAACCTGTTCAAAATCATTCAGTGGATCAACTGCATTGAAAGTTCATGAGAGAAGTCACACTGGTGAAAAACCATTTCATTGTAAAACCTGTTCAAAATCATTCAGCGATTCAAGTACACTGAAAGTTCATGAGAGAAGTCACACTGGTGAAAAACCATTTCATTGCAAATTCTGTTCAAAATCATTCAGTCGATTGAATCAATTAAAAATTCATGAGAGGAGACACACTGGTGAAAAACCATTTCTTTGCAAAATTTGTCCAAAGGCTTTCACCAATTCGAACAGTTTGAAGGACCATGAAAGAATTCATACAGGAGAAAAACCATTTCATTGTAAAACCTGTTCAAAATCGTTTCGTCAATCGACTCATTTAAAAATTCATGAAAGGAGTCACACTGGCGAAAAACCATTTCATTGTAAAACCTGTTCAAAATCATTCCGTCAATCGAATAATTTAAAAGTTCATGAAAGGAGTCACACTGGTGAAAAACCATTTCATTGCAAAATCTGTTCAAAATCATTCAGTCAATTGTATGGATTAAAAATTCATGAGAGTAGTCACACTGGTGAAAAACCATTTCATTGCAAAATTTGTTCAAAGGCTTTTACCAGTTCGGGCGTTTTGAAGGTCCATGAAAAGATTCATACAGGAGAAAAACCATTTCATTGTAAAACCTGTTCAAACTCATTCAGTCAATCGAATGAATTAAAAGTTCATGAAAGATGCCACACTGGTGAAAAACCATTTCTTTGTAAAACATGTTTAAAATCATTCAGACAATCGAGTGCATTGAAAGTTCATGAGAGAATTCACACTGGCGAAAAACCATTTCATTGCAAAACCTGTTCTAAACCATTCAGTCATTCGAGTGCATTAAAAAGTCATGCGAGGAGTCACACTGGTGAAAAATCGTTTCATTGCAAAATTTGTCCCAAGGATTTCACCAATTCGAGCGCATTGAAGATGCATGAAAGGATTCATACTGGAGAAAAACCATTTCATTGTAAAACCTGTTCAAAATCATTCATTGATTCGAATAAATTAAAAGTTCATGTAAGGAGTCACACTGGCGAAAAACCATTTTATTGTAAAACCTGTTCAAAATCATTCGGTCAATCGAGTGCATTGAAAGTTCATGAGAGAAGGCACACTGGTGAAAAACCATTTCATTGCAAAATCTGTTCAAAATCATTCAGTCAGTTGAATGAATTGAAAATTCATGAGAGGAGTCACACTGGTGAAAAACCATTCCATTGCAAAATCTGTTCAAAAGCTTTCACCAATTCGAGCCATTTGAATGTCCATGAAACGATTCATACAGGAGAAAAACCATTTCATTGTAAAACCTGTTCTAAATCATTCCGTCAGTCGACTAAATTAAAAGTTCATGAAATGATTCACACTGGAGAAAAACCATTTCATTGTAAAACCTGTTTGAAATCATTCAGTCATTGGAGTTCATTGAAAAGTCATGAGAGAAGTCACACTGGCGAAAAACCATTTCATTGCAAAACCTGTTCAAAATCATTCAGTCATAGGAGTTCATTGAAAAGTCACGAGAGGAGTCACACTGGAGAAAAACCATTTCAATGCAAAATTTGTTCCAAGGCTTTCGCTAATTCGAGCTATTTGAAGATCCATGAAAGGATTCATACAGGAGAAAATCCATTTAATTGCAAAACCTGTTCAAAATCATTTAGTCAATTGAGTGCATTGAAAAGTCATGAGAGGAGTCACACTGAAAAAAACAATTTATCATAAAACCTGTTCAAAATCATTCAGTCAATCGAGTGCATTGAAAGTTCACGAAAAACCATTTCATTGCAAAATCTGTTCAAAATCATTCAGTCAATTGAATCAATTAAAAATTCATGAGAGGAGTCACACTGGTGAAAAACCAATTCGAGCTATTTGAAGGTCCATGAAAGGATTCATACAGGAGAAAAACCATTTCATTGTAAAACCTGTTCAAAATCATTCAGTCAATCGAGTGCATTAAAAGTTCATAAGAGAAATCACACTAGTGAAAAATAATTTCATTGCAAAATATGTTCAAAATCATTCAGTCAATTGAATGAATTAAAAATTCATGAGAGTAGTCATGAGAAAAATCATTTGATTGCAAAATTTGTTCAAAAGCTTTTACAAATTCAAGCAATTTGAAGGACCATGAAAGAATTCATACAGGAGAAAAACCATTTCGTTGTAAAACCTGTTCAAAATCGTTCCGTCAATCGAGTAATTTAAAAATTGATGAAAGGAGTCACACTGGCGAAAAACCATTTCATTGTAAAACCTGTTCAAAATCATTCAGTGGATCAACTGCCTTAAAAGTTCATGAGAAAAGTCACACTAGTGAAAAACCATTTCATTACAAATTCTGTTCAAAATCATTCAATCGATTGAATCAATTAAAAATTCATGAGAGTAGACACACTGGTGAAAAACCATTTCATTGCAAAATCTGTTCAAAATCATTCAGTCAATTGAATGAATTGAAAATTCATGAGAGGAGTCATACTGGTGAAAAACCATTCCATTGCAAAATCTGTTCAAAAGCTTTCACCAATTCGAGCCATTTGAAGTTCCATGAAACGATTCATACAGGAGAAAAACCTTTTCATTGTAAAACCTGTTCAAAATCATTCCGTCAGTCGACTAAATTAAAAGTTCATGAAATGATTCACACTGGCGAAAAGCCATTTCATTTTAAAACCTGTTCGAAATCATTCAGTTATTGGAGTTCATTGAAAAGTCATGAGAGAAGTCACACTGGCGAAAAACCATTCCATTGCAAAACCTGTTCAAAATCATTCAGTCATAGGAGTTCATTGAAAAGTCATGAAAGGAGTCACACTGGAGAAAAACCATTTCAATGCAAAATTTGTTCCAAGGCTTTCGCTAATTCGAGCTATTTGAAGGTCCATGAAAGGATTCATACAGGAGAAAATCCATTACATTGCAAAACCTGTTCAAAATCATTCAGTCAATCGAGTGCATTGAAAAGTCATGAGAGGAGTCACACTGGAAAAACCAACTTCTCATAAAACCTGTTCAAAATCATTCGGTCAATCCAGTGCATTGAAACGTCAAGAGAGATAAATTAGACTGGTGAAATAAAACCCATTTGATTGTAAAATCTTTCGGACGAAAGAATCACTTGAGTAACTCAGTTACACTGGAGAAAAGTCAGTTCATCGCGAAACATTCTATCGCAAAATTTATTTGAAGGCTTTCACCAATTCAACTAATTTGAGAGTTTACGAGACAGGAGAAACTTTATAGACCGGGGGATAGTGACAGATTTTGGGACACGATTTTCTTCAGTATGCCTTTTGTACAGTACAGTACAGTATTGTCCGTATATCCTCATGATAATAATGCATGAATCAAGGAGTCGTCGTAGGTTCTTCATATTAAAATATAATAATAATTATTTTAATTATTATTATTATTATTATTATTATTCGGGTACGATTTTAATCAGACTGCCATGTGTTTCGTGATGAAATAATAAAACTAAAATACTCGAAAAACGATTGGCAGGCCGTTAGGTTGGGTCCGAATGGCTGGTATGTTGGGTCCGAATGGCTGGTATGGTCACGTGAAATTGTATTTGGAAAAAGGAATTCTCCGCCCATCCTGATGGTATGCCAATGGTTTTTCGAGTATTTTACGTCTATTACTTTATTACAAAATACATGGCAACCTGATTGGAATCGTACCGAAACACATAATTTTTCGAAAATATTATTATTATTTTTCAATATGAAGAACCTACGACGACTCTTTGATTCATGCATTATTATCACGAGGATATACAGACAGTACTGCCCTCCAAAAGGCATACTGAGTAAAATCTGTCACTATCCCCCGGTCTATTATATCAAAATTCCCGACTTGTACATTGAAATTTCAAGATCTCGAAATTTCAGCCTTTTTCTTGAAATTTCGAAGTCTACTTTTATTTCGAAACTGACTTTCATCTCGGAATTCCAACTTTTCTTTTCAATTATCTACTAAGAGAGGTTTGATCAGACATTAATTATTATTAATTAACTTTCTCTGGTGTATTAACTAATATCCCATATTGGTTTGAGTTTGATTTGTATTTTATTCTATCCTTATACCAATGACCTATTGTATTTCTTGTGTTTGACGTACAAAATAGAAATAAGTTTTGTATGTGAAATGAGAATGTTCAAGAGGACCTCACTTCAGTTGTCAAATGGTGTACTGAAAATTTACATGGAGTTGAACGTAAACAATTGCAATGTTATGTCTTTTTATCGATCACTTGAACATATTGATTTTGGGTATAATATTTATGGTGAACCTCTCACAAGGGCGAACTTTGTTCAGGACCTCGGCGTTCTTTTAGACCCCAAAATTGACTTCCATCTCCACTTTGAGCAGGTTGTCAATAAGGTGACAGAAATGCTGGGGGCTTTGTGTGCAGGATCACAAGATAATTCACTAATGTTAATTCCATAAAAACCCTTTATCATTCTTTGATTAGATCAATATTGGAGTTGTAAAGAGAAACATTCTCAATTGAAAATTGAACCAATACGTGACTCCTCTGGAAATGGAAAAAACCTACGATAAATTGAAGTTATATTGGAGTATTGTTCATGTGTATGGTCACCAACATATGAAATCCATATAAATAATTTAGAGAAAACTCGGAACAAATTTTTGAGACATTTAGCCTATAAATTAAATATATGTACCTCTATTTGAAAACTGAGAGAAGTCCGCACTACAACAAAAATAGAGAAACTCAGCAGTCATAGAGTTTATGCAGACATTAGATTTCTGCATAAGGTATTGAACTATAATGTTGATTGTCCACATCTCCTGTATTTAATTGGCCTACATGTTCCATCTAATTCTAGAGTACTCGAAACTCTCATACTTTTGCAATTGATTTCCACAGATGCAATTATGAAAAACACTCACCGTTATCCAGAATTATATCGAATACTAATGAAATACAAGTGGATCTTTTTAATATCTCCGAAAGTAGCTTGAAACGAAAATTGCCGTCGCTTCTTAATTTGTAAATACTAACTAAAATATTCAATCATATAGTTTTTAGGTTTAATTTTAGTTATAAGTGTTCATATATCATATACACCTTTGTAAAAACATAATTATGAATTTGGTGCTTGCTACCCGTTAATAAATGAAATAAAAAAATTAAATTATTGTTCTTTTAAAAGAAAACCAGATCCGGCTCCTAAGGCATATATTTAATTTAGGGTTTATAATAAAGGTATCATCAAGAAGTACGGTTTTCGGGCTTGGTGTCCGTGGTCGGTTCACCTCCGTGGATGCAGTTCCTTTGGACGTTTCGCTCACAACTGCGGTGAGCATCTTCAGCTCGGATGATGACTTCTCGAACAGCGACGTAAAACTGATACAGCGGTTGAACCGTTTAGTTTAGTGTATTGGTGCTGTTTATACATAGTATTTACACAAGTCAAAAAATACAAGATATGGTAAAGTAAATATCTGAGAATATACGAACATAACATATATATAGATGTAAAGATAAAAATATTTATAATAAAATGTATATAAAGATAAAAAGGTTTATAAAGTTAAAATAGTATAAAAAAATATATAAAAATGTATATAAAGTATCACATTGAGTTCAAGTCACTGTTTAAGAAATCAGTAATAGAGTAAAAGGCGTTGCTGAGAAGGTATTGTTTGACATTCTGTTTGAATTTATTTTCATGCAATAATTTTATTTTGTTTGGAATGGCGTTGTACAGGATGATTCCATAATAGTCAGAACCGTTACGAGTTTTATTTAGTCTCAGGTAATTTATATCAAGATTGTTTCTGGTCCTAGTAGAATATGAGTGAATTTGGTCTCTTGTAATATAATTTCTGAGATTCCTTTTTATGTAGACTAGACATTCATAAATATATGTGCATGGTACAGTTAAAATTTTGTGTATTACAAACTTATCTTTACAGTCATCTCTGAACTTCAATCCAGTTATTATTCTGAGTGCTCTCCTCTGCAAAGAAAATACATTCTCAGCAGATTGAAACGTAAGCAGTGTGGTAATCAAATGACAATTTTGGGTCTAGGTAGACTCCTAGAAACTTTATTGATTCAGGGTTTGGTGCGTCATTATTGCGTAAAGTGAATATAATTTTTTCTGTTTTGGATTTATTGAGATTGAGGTTGTTTGTGGTGAACCAATTTTGGGCATTTGACTGGATGTTGATGTCTTTTGCTAGTAATGATGATAAATCAGAGCCTGCTGTTGTGAGACTGGTATCGTCAGCAAACATTATTGTCAGAATGTTCTCTTTCACTGAATTTGGGAAATCATTTACATAAATAAGAAATAGTAATGGGTCAAGAACTGATCCTTGGGGAACCCCTGTTTTGATTTCTAGCAAATCCGATGTTTTGCTGTTGACTTTGACAAATTGATGTCGGCCACGGTAAGAATTCATAAGAAATATGCTTTTTATACTGAAGCCATAGTAGCTCAATTTGTTCAAAAGGATATTGTGTGATATGCAGTCAAATGCCAAATTTATATACTCATTATTTTCAAATCCAGAATTTATAAAACTTGTTAATTTATTTATTGCTAGGGTATAGTAGAGTGGTTGTTTCTGAACCCATATTGATTGGTGTTGATAAGGTTATAATTTTGAAAATGTTCACTCAATTGAATTTTTAGAATAATTTCATAGACTTTAGAGAGTGTGGGAGCTACTGAGATAGGCCTATAATTTGTAACATCATCCTTATTGCCCTTTTTGTGAATTGGTACTACCGTCGATACTTTCAAGACATCAGGAAAGTTATGTTTTTTATATACTTTCATTGATCAAATGAGTGAGAGGGGTTAGAATTTGATATTTTATAGCCTTTATAATTTTTGGACTGAGTTCATAGGTGTCCTTACTATTTTTATTCTTCATTTGGTTTATGGTACATTCATATCTTCCATGTAGGCAGTATATTCTATATTACTTTTAGGTAAGCTGCTCAATATATTATCTGCGATATTTACAAAGTAGTGATTGAAGTCATTTGACAGAATATTTTCTATTTATTGGTCATTTGTAGTTTTTCTTTTACTATTTATAATTTTCCACATTGCTTGTTGGGGGTTGGGATGTCTATAGAAATAAAGTTTCCATTTTCTACCTTTTTTGCCTTTATTAGTTCATGGCGGTATGTGGATCTGTAATTTCTTAGTTGTTTATTTTGTTCAGTAGGATATGTTTTGGAATATTCATGCATGAAATTTAGATTGTCTCTCATTTTATCCTCCGTAAACCATTTTATTGGTTCAGTTTTATTTGAAACAAGCCTTGATTTTTCAGGAAACAAAAACAGAATCGCCAGTTTGATTTTATCACTAAATAATTCAAACTTTTTGTTGATTTCTAGATCAGGATCATATACAAAGTCCCATCTTACCGTCTCCAAATAGTCCCCAAGATGTACCAATCCCTCATCTGTTATGGACCTATAGTTGATTCTTCTTGTTGACTGGTTTTGAGTTAGCTTGGTTTGAAAGAGAATACCAAGGTGATCAGAAAGATTGAGGTCTATAGTGCATGAGTTCAGTTCACTTTTGGGAATGTTTGTGAATAAATTGTCCAATAAACTATTTTTTCTAGTTGAGGTAAAAATTGTGTGTAAGAGACCAAAGGATTTGAATAAGTGTCCTGAGTAGTTTTATCGTTCATGAGGTATTTTGAACAAGTTGAGAATGTTTCTAGTGCGTCATTCATCTTGCCAAGGAAATTTTGGAAATTTCCGTTTGGCGATCTATATACTGTCATTACCCTAACATTTTCAGTTTCAATAGCTGACATCTCACAATCAATTTCTTCAGAAAAGTTGAAAGGTCTTCGCAATAGAGGACTTCGGACAAAAAATATCTACAATACTTCTACAATCTACAATACTTCAGTATTGTAGATATTCTTTGCTTCGGATAAGGATACAGTCATGCCACCACACAACTACTGACACGTTTTTCATCAACTTTTCTTCATGTAAGGGTTCCTGGCAGCCTCAGGAACCCCGTAATATTATTGAAATTGTTCATAACAACGGAAATATTGAGATTTTCAAAACTAGAGCTAGAGCATTGTTATTGAAAGAGGTATTGTGTAGTGTAGGCAGTGCCGGAAAAAGCCACCGTGGGGCCCGTAGCAAATGTGAACAAGAGGGCCTTGATTTGTATTTAGTATTAAAGTATAGAATATAAAATAAAACAGCACATTTTCAAAAATACTTTCCGTGATTTAAAATGGGCAAATTTGAAGATAACACTCGTCAAATCAATATTTCTAAGTTAATCACTTTCTATGTTCATTATAGTGAAGTCGTTTAGACGTTCTTCTCCCATTGTGCTCCTTAACAAATTTTTAATACACTTTAACTTTGAAAAAGAACGTTCTCCTCTGTAGTTGGTGATTATCAAAATCAAGTAAATGCGAAACACTATTCCAACATTTGACAAAAACGATTCCAATGAATTTTCCGTCAACAGTTTATAAACTTGAAGTTTCTGAGCCTCGTGCTTCTTTTTGCAGTCAATAGCAGCCACATCTGTTTCCAGCAGCTTAGCAAACTGCACCATCAGTTCGTTTGCCAGACTGTCATCCACATCATCTAGGAAAGAATTGACATAATTGGAGTTCTTTTTAAGATCTTTTCTGCCGAAGTATCCAAATACACTAGTCACTTGATGGTAAAGCTTCCATGCGTTTAACTAATGCAGACAATTACGACAATAAAAAATGAATTTCAAAACGTTGTCCAGGTGCTAAAATGGTCGTACTTTTTATGTCACTTGCGCTTTCTTAAAGTCGATTGATGATATTATTCACAGCCAATTTAGTGCTTTGGCTTTTCCCTCTATATCTGAAAATTTGGATCGTGTAGCCTTGTAATGATTTATGATGTAATGTTAAGATCTTGATCGGACGACTGCAACTAAGCGTTAGTCGCTTGCAAGTGTTCTAGAATTTCATTCCACGCTATAGTCATTATTCCCATTTCTAACTTTATTCATTTTCAGTGGGTGGTATAAAAAACATATATTACTTGACAGTTTTTTTTACTTTGCGCACAGGCGCGAGGTCCCCCAGGCGCGGGGACCGAAGCATTTGCTTACTGGCTAATTTGCTAACTGGTGGCTAATCCGTGTAGAGTAATTTCTGTCAGTGAACATTTTGTTGATATGAATAATATATTCTCGATCTCATTTTTATTTTGTTACACACTGTATTGTTATTAGTTGAAGTTTATTTTTTTTACTGATGTATGACATTGAATAAAGGAGATATTTTTCAAGTGGATATTCAAAGCAAAATATGACGAATTTGGAAATATTGCGAGATACAAAGCTAGAGTAGTAGCCATGGGCAATAGTCAAGTTCCCGGTATAGATTTCGACAAAACGTATTCACCAGTTGTCCAAAGGAAAACGATTGGTATTATGCTGGGGCTGAGTCTAGAGAATAATTGGAAAATACATCATGTAGATATAACAGCTGCATATCTCTATGCTGATTTGGATGAAGTTTCATATATGGAGATTCCAGAATGTTTTGAAAATTTGTGTGATGAACTTAAGAAAGATTTTCCGGATATTCCTTCGAAAAGAGACCTACAAAACTATCCATATGTTTGTAAATTAAAAAAGAGTAAACATGGTTTGCATCAATCTGGAACACTATGGAATAGACATATTGAGTCTACCCAGCCTCTACATTTATATAATAACTATCAACATAAAAAAAAATGAAACACACCACACCAAAAATAATATGATTCACAGCTACAATACTAGAAGAGGTAATGAATTACGACTACCCTACTCTCGTTTAGCTCTAGGACAGGACTCTGCGAGTTATCAAGGTATCATCTGCTACAACCATGCTCTCAAACTATTTGGATACACATGTACGTTAGGAAGCTTTAAATCAGCCCTATACAATCACCTCGTAAAAAATGCATTTTATTCTGTTGAGGAATTTCTGCAATCTAAAAGACTTTAAAGTATTTATGCACAATTCTTGTATTTTATATTTTATATACATTTTAAACTGTTTGTGTTTGTACATATGTTAGTATTTTTGTCCTTGACTAGTCTGATAAAATTTTATAAATGTAGTAATACAATTGTAGAATTTTCAATGATGAATAAATTCTATTCTATTCTATTCTATTCTATATATGTTATATCCTCGTAGCCCTTGTGGACTTATAAAAATAATTGCATCTTATTAAACTACGCCATTGCAACAATGTTGCAAGGTTATAAGGAAACGCTGTCTTCGCAGACCTTGAATTTATTCTAGGAAAGCGATAAGATATTGTTATTGCGAACTGTCTTGGGATGATTTTCACAGACAGTCTAATCAAGAGGCTGATTCGAGAAACACATTCAAAATTAACACCAAAAATTACAAACCAAGTTAGAAGAGTTTCAACTTGAGTGTTGATACAAATAAAGTAATTTTTTAAAAACCCAACCTTTGCTTTCCCGACGTAAAAGTGGCGCAGTCGGAAACGGATTCAAAAAGTTCGAAAATCGCGAAAAAGTGATATTTTCGAAACGGGTCCAAGAACACTGTGGTTCAACGAAGCCAAGTGAAGAAGCTCACACGTTCGAGTCCCAGCGGCACCTTTCCTGGTTCATCGAAGCGGAGAAAAGCAAAAAGAAGAAACAAAAACCAAACTTTGAGTCCCAGCGGCCCCTTTCCTGGTTCTTGAAGCGGAAAAAGAAGAAAGAAGAGAGAAAAAAAGAAGAGAGAAGAAAGAAGAGAGAAGAAAGAAAAACAAGCTGAAGCGTACGAGTCCCAGCGGCACCTTTCCTGGCACTTGACGACCAAGCAAAGAAAGAAGAAAAAACAAGGACAATCAACTGAAGAAGTGAGGCGAGCCTGCATGAAGTTCCTTCTCCTCGTCATTGCTCTGTAAGTTATTGTTTCTAAACCAAGGTTTAATTGAGGCATATTTTCCTTATTATTCCTAATCCCCAACCAAACAAACAAAAATGGCAGTGGAAGCAGGGTTTTCATTAAAAGAATTACGAGACATGATTCCCGACTATGACGGTGATCAAGCAACACTAAACGATTTCATTGAAGCATGTAACTTTGTTTCAGAAAATGTAGATGAAAATCAAGAAAATGCTATGATTTTCATAATAAAAAGCAAACTCAAAGGAAAAGCAAAAAGGTTTATTTCTAGTAGACAACTACAAACATGGGTTAACATTCGTGAATTATTAATAGGTCACTACGGAGATTGTAGAGATACGGAAGGATTATTGAGGGATTTAACATCATCTTTTCAAAAATCGAATGAGACTCCTAGAGTATTTGTTCAACGAATTGAAGATCTCTTAACAAAATTAAGAAGCAGCGTAGCTTTAGATCAAACACTTGAAGCACAAGAAAAAGCAGCTTTAAACAGATCACATGAAAAAATTGCACTAAAAACAGTTTTAGCAGGGTTAAGCGAGCCTTTCGGTTCAGTGATACGATCACAGAAACCGCAAAGCTTGGATGAAGCGGAACAATTTTTAATTGAAGAAGAAAAATAGCATATTTGAAAAAATTCAGAATTTCAAAGCCGAGTTCAAAACCAACAGGTTCAAATTCAAATAAAGTATATCCACGAGAAAATTATGGGTATAATAATAATAATTCCAACAACCAACAAACACAAAAATTTTGTAATTTTTGCAAAATACCAGGTCACACAAATTCAAATTGTTACAAAAATCAAGGTAGATTAAATACAAATCCACCAAATACAAACAGAAATTTCCAAAACCCAAGTACTTCAGGATTAAATCAACAAAGATACACAAATCAGCAAGGATTTAATCAACAAAACCAAAGTAATTACAGAAATGTTCAACAACAAAGACCTTCTGTCATTCAGAAAAATCCAAACAGTTTAAATAAATCTCAAAATGATAGAGTAAATCATTTAAACTACATGATGGAGTCGAGTCCACCGGGTGCTTTGATTCCAGTGGAGGAAATCCAACAACCCGACCACCAACACCAAGAACAATACGACCAACAACAGAACGAACAGGAAAACGAGTTATTCGATTATCAACAATATTAAACTCACCAAATAAAAAACTATTTTATATACAAGATAGGCAAGGATATAAATTTTTAGTAGATACTGGCGCACCTATTTCTCTAATGAAAATTGACGTAGCACAGAAAAAATATGATACACTTAAACAAGTACAAGTAAACGATGAGAATTTTTCAATTTATGGTATAAATGACACACAAAATGACACACAAATATATCAAAGTATAGATATTATCATCGGTCCAAACAATTTAATGCACAGGTATTATTTGATAGATTTTGATTTCAAATTCGACGGACTTGTAGGTATCGATTTTCCAGAAAAAACAAAAGCTGAAATCGATATTACCAATAAAAAGATAAAATTATTCTACAAAGAACTACCATTATATGTATATAATACAAATGAAGATCAAGATACTGTAAAATTGACAATTCCAGCCAGAACAATTCAATTACATGAATTAAAAGCTCAAAATGAAAATCTAAATGAAGGAATTTGTCCAGAAATAAAAATAAATGAAAGTGTAAGAATTCCAAATTGTTTTGTAAAAGTAAATGAAGACAAAAAGTTCATCACGTCTATTGCAAATTTTTCAGACACAGATCAAGTTATAGAAATATCTCCAATAGAGTTAGAAATATTCATGGAAACAAAAGAAATGAAAAACATTCAAATAAACAATTTCCAAAATGTCAACCGAGAAGACAAAATACTGTCAGAATTACGTCTAGATCATTTAAATGAAGAGGAAAGAAATGAAATTGAGAATCTTTGTTTAAAATACGAAAAAATATTTTATTTGGAAAATGACAAATTAACTTTCACAAGTCAGGTGAAACACGAAATAAATACACAAGATAAAGGTCCAATATCAGTAAAAACGTATAGATATCCACATGCATTGAAGCAAGAAGTTAAAAATCAAATTGAAAATTTGTTAAAACAAAATATAATTCAACCATCGATTAGTCCATGGAACAGTCCAGTATGGCTAGTACCGAAAAAACTAGATTCAAGTGGAAAACAAAAATTTCGAATGGTAATTGATTACAGAAAGTTAAATGAAATTACGGTAGGAGACAAATATCCACTTCCAATGATAAATGAACTACTAGATCAGTTAGGAAAATGTAGTTATTTTACGACATTAGATCTTGCATCAGGTTTTCACCAAATTGAAATAGAAAAGAAAGATATTCCAAAAACCGCATTCAGTGTAGACAATGGACACTACGAATATTTGCGTATGCCATTTGGTCTTAAAAATGCTCCTAGTACATTTTGTAGAGCCTTAGATAATGTTTTATTAGGACTACAGGGAGAAATGTGTATGACTTATATGGATGACATCATAATTTACAGTTCTACATTATCAGAACACATTAAAAGATTAGAAAACGTATTCCAACGATTGAAAGAGTACAATTTCAAAATACAACCATGTAAATGTGAATTTTTAAGAAGAGAAGTTTCATACTTAGGACACTTAGTAACAGAAAATGGCGTTAAACCAAATCCTATGAAAATAGAAGCTATAATAAAGTTCCCAGTACCAAAAAACCCGAAAGAAATAAAATCATTCTTAGGTTTAACTGGATATTATCGTAGATTCATAAAAAATTACTCAGAAATGGCAAAACCAATGACCAATTTATTAAAGAAAAATAAAGAATTTAAATTTGATAAGGAATGTACGAATTCTTTTGAAAAATTGAAAAAATGTTAGACAACAGCACCAATTTTGCAATATCCAAATTTTGAAAATGAATTTTTATTAAGCTGTGACGCAAGCCAATATGCGATCGGATCATTACTTTCTCAAGGAAAAGTAGGTGAAGATTTACCAGTAGCGTATGCATCCCGAACTTTAAACGGAGCAGAATCACGTTACTCAACTATAGAAAAAGAATTATTAAGCATTGTATGGTCAGTAAAACACTTTCGTCCGTACCTGTATGGAAGAAAATTTAAAATTCTTAGCGATCATAAACCACTAAAATACTTATTTTCATTATCAAACGCAAACTCACGTTTAATGAGATGGAAATTACAATTAGAAGAGTATGAGTACGAAATCGACTATAAACCGGGTAAATATAACAAAAATGCCGATGCCTTATCCAGAATAAAAATCAACGTGTTATCAGAAACTGAAAATGTCGAAAACCAAGACTCAGAAACTGATACAGCTTCAGAAGAAAATCAAGAGCAAAATGAATTTCTTACAAAGTTTTACGAATTCACAAAGAAAAGAAAATCGCAATCACTTATAGATCATGAGAAAATAAAACAAACAAATGATGATTTAATTTTTGTTGCACACAATAATATCATATTACTTGTTCCAAGTAACGAAAACCGCGAAACACCTCATTTACACACAATAATAAAAGATACGTGTATAGATCCAAATAATCAGAAATTAAATCTTACAGACGTGCTTACGATAAGACAAAGTCTTAAATTTCAACAACGGAAATATTATCTTATTCAGATACCAACTATGAGTATAAACGCAATCAGCTTGAAAGATTGTTTCAGGATATTTTATTCACTGAAAAATAAATTACCACAAAATAATTATTTTATAAACACAGTGAAACACTTACCATTTTTAGATATTCTAGTTATATTTTTAAAGACGAAGACATAACTTTCACAATATGTCACGATATCGTAAAAGTTCCACCACAGGAAGAAAGAGAAAATATTTTAGAAAATTATCACACAAGTAAGACAGCAGTACATAAAGGTATTAACGAAACGTTCAGAAGAATACGAGATAGATACATATGGCCAAACTTGAAAACAGATGTTGAAAACTTTATAAAAAAATGTCAAGTTTGTAATAAAACGAAAACTAACCGACAAAATAATGACTATCCATTAGTTATAACTGAAACACCTAATAGGCCTTTTGAACATATAAATATTGATTTAATGGGTATAAATAGAAATAATATTCTTTTAACAATTGCTTTTCAAACAAATGAAAGAGTAATTTTTATTTTACACATTCCATTAGTAGAGAGTTCAGATTTTGATTTCTATCATATTTACTCAGTCCCAACCAAAGATCCTAAAACAAACTTTTTCACACTATTCTACCCCTATATAAATATGCAGCAATTTCAAGGGATAGTAAGCAATATATTGCAGTCAAGCAAGACGATTGTTCCGAGATATTCGAGAACGAAATTCGAATATGTTACAATCATTTTCCTAAGGCACTTTCACATGAGTCACCCTGTGAAATTATAATTTTGATGGAATCAAAAATAATGCCAAATTGCGACAAGGTTGTAATCGGAGTAGACGATTACAATGTACAAAAATTAGTGGACGATAAATGGTTACTAACAGTATCCAATCAACTACCTGTAACAACCACATGTCCAGGTAGAAATTCAGAAACTGAAATTATTCGAGAAAACTCACTTTTGACATTAGAATCAAAGTGTAGCGCTTTTATAGGAACTACTAGAGTATATGCAAGTTCAGATAACAACAAAACTCTGAAACTTCAGCTCTACATTCCTGAAATAACATACGATTGCTGTAACCATCTTCCAAAACGAGAAGATCTTCCAGTCATGAAGCCAGTTAAAATAAATCATTTAAATTTGGATGATTTGAACATAGCCCAAGAAAAACTACGGGAATATGACAAAATTTTGAACAAGATTATAAACGAGCCTTTCACCACTAGACATCTAAGTACTTTCACGTACATTTGCATGACTTTTATATTCATACTTATATTATGGATAATATTCAAATGTTGCCTAAAAAGACGATATTTTGGATAATAATAATAATATAATAATATAACTTTATTCAGAATAAATAATACAATTTAAATTGCTACATGCTAGAGTGAATAAAGTAATTCAGGGATAAGTGCAAAGCACTTGTTTCCCAAAAACATAGCTACGATTGATATATGTGAATGAATTATATGAATGATTTGTACAGTACTTAATGAAAATGTAAAATACTTATAAAAGTGTAAAAGTTAAATTTAAAATATGTAAAACATGAAAGTAAAAACGTAAAAAAGTAATTAAGAAATCAAAACGTAAAATTATATAAACTTGTAAATGTAAAAAATGTTTAAATATATATGTAAAAATATAAACTATAAACTATAGAATGTGAAATCAGATAAAATACCAAAAATAATCAAATTCATCAAATTCCATAAGATACAATAAAATTGTTTATATGATATAATTAAAATTAAAATATCACTAATCAGGTCATAGTTTATAAAAAGTGAAACATGTAATAAAATAAATAAAAGAAAGAAATAGATAGAAATACACACATGTACTTCTTCCACTGCTGGAGTGGTTCAAAAACACTTCTTGTCAACGAAATCAGCAATTGCTTGCCTGGATTGACTGGATATAAATTTTTTCAGTGATTTTTTGAAAATATGAAAAATATTAATACTTCTAATTGTATGAGGAATAGTGTTGAACAGTTTAGGGGCTAAGTACGTATAAGAATGTTGGATGAGAGATTTTTGTGCTAGTGGGATGACGTGGTGATCTTTTTTCCGTGTATTATAACTGTGAGATGGCAAGATATAACTCTTTTTTTTATAATAGGTTATGATGGTATTATAATAAAAGAGTTGACGAATGTCAAAGACAGTAGCTTCAGAAAACAGTTTTTCTGTTGAGTACCGTTTGGGTTTCGATAAAATTAATTTCAGAAATCTATTTTGTAACATCTCAAGTGGATGAAGGTGTGTTCTGAAGGCTCCTCCCCAGCAAGCTATTCCATAGCGTAAGTGACTTTCTACAAGTGCGTTGTACAAAATCTTTAAATGATAAGGGCTCAATAATTTCTTCAAGAATTTGAATTTGTAGATGATGTACCGTAGCTTATTGCACATGTAGTTTATATGTGCATCCCATTTTAGATGTGAATCTATAATAACACCCAGGTATTTCACTTTTGTATCAGGAAGAATTACTTGCTGATTACCCACGACTAGTTGTGAAAATGGAGGTTTGTTTGAATTATTACAACTAAATGGAAGATACTGTGTTTTTTCCAAATTAACAGTGAGTAATTTATGATCAAGCCAATTTTTTATTGTAATAAAGTCTAGTTCTACCATATCTTTTAACTCTTGCCAACTGTTCGCCTTATAAAATATTGCCGTGTCATCTGCGAATCCTATTATTTTTCCTTTACTTTCAAGGGAAAATAACCCATTTATATATATATATTAAATAAGATTGGTCCGAGGACCGTACCTTGTGGGACACCAATTTCTATGTTTTGCCTGTTGCTTAAGGTGTCATCTATCTTCACACTTTGGTGTCTGTTGGAGAGATAACTCCTAAATAAGTTCAAAGGAACACCTCGTATACCAATATCTTCCATTGTTTGTAATAGGATTTTATGGTCTACTGTGTCGAACGCCTTCGATAAGTCTATGAAAACGCATAGGCTCGATTTGTTATCATCAAGAGCTGATGACACTTCAGATGTTAGTTCTAATATTGCATCTTGTGTTGACAATTTTTCACGAAATCCGAACTGACAATCAGATATTAATTTATACTTTGAAACGTATGTTTCAAGTCTTTTTTTAAGGATTTTCTCAAAAATCTTGGTAAGGTGTGTAATTAGGGATATGGGGCGGTAGTTTGTGACACTGTCGTCATCGCCCTTTTTATATAGCGGTACTACAATTGTTTCTTTAAAGGCTGATGGCCAGTAACCTTTATCGATGCACGTGTTGAACAGGTATACTAGAGGTATACTAGAGGCTCCTCTATTATATTTCAATACGAGCCCCAACTCAGACGACGGACATCGCCCAAGAGGATGTTGTGCCCAAATATTCAACTACTGTAACGTCAGGTCAATGATTTCAAGACGGCCCTCGATCCATTTAACCCCAGTATATGACAATGTATCAGAAGAAATAGTCTTCCAGACCCCGTCAACCCCGTTGGCAGCGTCGACATCCCGAAGAGCCCCTAAGAAGATATAATTATATTTATTATTTCTTATTATGTTCATATGATGACATTTATTTTATAATGTTATTGATTTTATTGACTTATTTAATTTTGTAATTTCAGGAGGCTCATCTAACTTGAATTAATTGAAACTTGATAATTATTTTAATTTTTATTATTCATTCAGATATAATAAAAATTCTTAAAGGGGGGGGAGTTATATCCTCGTAGCCCTTGTGGACTTATAAAAATAATTGCATCTTATTAAACTACGCCATTGCAACAATGTTGCAAGGTTATAAGGAAACGCTGTCTTCGCAGACCTTGAATTTATTCTAGGAAAGCGATAAGATATTGTTATTGCGAACTGTCTTGGGATGATTTTCACAGACAGTCTAATCAAGAGGCTGATTCGAGAAACACATTCAAAATTAACACCAAAAATTACAAACCAAGTTAGAAGAGTTTCAACTTGAGTGTTGATACAAATAAAGTAATTTTTTAAAAACCCAACCTTTGCTTTCCCGACGTAAAATATATGCTTTATTGATCTCTAGGGAACTGAAACGTTCCATTGCTGATCCATGTTTGTATTATAATACAGAAAGAGACCTGATATTAACAACATATGTAGATGATATTCTTTTATTTGGAAAAGAAGAAGATATAAAATCTACAAAGAAAATTCTTTCAGAGAATTTACAAATTAAAGATTTGGGAGAAGTTAAACATATTCTTTCTTTGCAGATTAGTATATCTGTACGATGTACAATGAAACTAAAATGCGATATGAACGTCAAATCGAACCCGGGAGTTGCACCTACCTGGACTTCCTGGTCCTCTTGTAGATTTCCTCTCGAGAGGGGCGGTCATCGATATTCTGGAGGAGTTGGAAATGGACTGTAGTTTTTGTTTCTGGATTTGGACACAATGTGATTTTTTGCGGTAGTTGAGCACACCGAGAGAACATAAAGTACCGGCACGATCAGAGCTGTTGCCTGGTTGAATTATATTGGTATACTGTCGAGTCTTGACGATAGGCTCGTATATACCGAGGGATCGATTGGTACGCGCTATTGTAATGATTGTTTTCACGATTATTCTCAATAAAACGAGGAATGGAACATGTAACAATTATAATTGAAACAAAGAAAAGAGAAGAAAAAAATATTAAATTTAACTAATACTAAAATTAACGCGGGGCGTTTACAATATCAGATGAAAGAATTTTTCTGAATCAAGCAAATTATACGAGAGTTGCTAAAAGAAATGAATATGCAGGACTCAAGAGGCGTTAAAACACCACTGGATCCTGGAATGAAATACAAACATGATGAAAATGCCAAATATTTAGAGAAAGAACGTGTTGATTTATATCGAAAAGCTATTGGGAGTTTACTGTATCTTGCGTCGAATACCCATCCAGATCTATCCTTTGCTACAACATATTTAAGTCAGTAAGGTTATTCTGGACTTTCATTGTCTAAAAAAGAACAAAGAAAAATTCAATTCTCTGCAATTTTTAATCACGACGTTTCAACTGTTAAAATCTACAGTCGTTATCAAGTGTATAATGAGACAATCTCAAGGATACTTCTTATATATGCTGTGGATAATTTTGTGTCATTAGCCTAGGGGTAATTTGGCGGTATTCAGGTAAGCTTGTTAATTATAGTGCCAGCCCCCTCCGTAATTAACAAGCTTACCTGAATACCGCCAAATTACCCCTAGGCTAATGACACAAAATTATCCACAGCATATAAGATGTATCCTTGAGATTGTTGCATTATACACTTGATAACGACTAGATTTTAACAGTTGAAACGTCGTGATTAAAAATTGCAGAGAATGGAAATTTTCTTTGTTCTTTTTTAGACAATGAAAGTCCAGAATAACCTTAGCTCAAAGTGAAACATTGTCAACCACTTTCAAACATATTTAAGTCAATTCAACCAATATCCTTCAGAAGAACACTGGTCAGGGGTGAAACACATTTTTCGTTACTTAAATGGGACGAAAAATGGGGGACTTGAATATAAGAAATTAGTCAGGCTGATGGAAGAGCCTATACAGATGCTGACTGGGCGACAGATATTACAGATAGAAAATCTTTCAGTGGGTATGTTATCATCATAGGGGTGCTGCAGTAAGTTGGGCCAGCAGAAAGTAAAGATGTGAGTGTTGAATCTCAATTCATTGCTTTGAGTGAAATTGTAAAAGAATGTATTTGGATAAAGAATCTGCTTGCAGAAGTACAGCAAGATTCACTAATAGAAGGAGGGGTAACAATGAACATTGATAACCAAGGTGCCAAGAAACTTGCTGAGAATCATGTAACATATCTGATCGATCGAAACATATTGATTTGAAACTCTTCAATGTTCGAGACAAAATTGATGATTCTACAATTAAACTTGAATATATCGAAACAGACAATAATTTAGCAGATCCATTTACGAAGGTTTTATTCAGCCCCAAACAAGATATTCATATGAAGAAACTGGGGATCAGTGGGATCACAGTTGCAGAAGAGGTGTTGAGGTGATATGAGGAAACTGGAGATCTCAGTTTCAGGAGAAGGTGTTGATATGAATAATATATTCTCGATCTCATTTTTATTTTGTTACAATACTGTATTGTTATTAGTCGAAGTTTATTTCTTTGAATGATGTATGACATTGAATAAAGGAGATATTTTTCGCTGAGTCATCTAGTTTTTCTCCATTTTAAATCAAACTACTGATTTAAATACGAACACACTTGTGCCATGAAAAAGTAAATGTAGAAATGATTTTCATCCATTTTAACTAAATGTTATGGTGGATTTATAAACTAAACTAAACTAAGAATTAAATTAACAACTATAAGAATTAAGAAAGATGAATACAAAGAAACCCCATCAGTGTTTTATATACTTTCAACTGTCAATTAAATTCAGAATTAGAAACTAAGAAGATGGATCTTTTCAACTAAGAATTGATTATATTAGTTGAAAATGGAAACGGGCATATGCAAAATCGACGAATGAATGTTTGAATATATTTTTGATTTATATTTTGCAGTGATTTGTTTACATATTCTCTTGCAATAACAATACAATAGATCGTGAAGAAATGTTGACCATGATATGGCTTTTTTTATAGTTGTAACCATCTTTCCCACATGACATAATTCTTAAAGTTCTTTACCCTTCTTAAATGAGAAACGTATATCGTCAGATGGCAGTGCGAGTTCTCCCGACGTAGGGTCACTGAATCTAGAAGGCCGTGCCGTCCTTACGGGTATGGCCAATGGGCGTGGTCCAATACTTGAAATAGTTCCAGTATTCAAATAATCCACAAAATCACCAATTAGAGAGCAAGTTTTGTGGGTTATTTGAACACTGGAACTATTTCAAGTATTGGACCACGCCCATTGGCCATACCCGTAAGGACGGCACGACCTTCTAGATTCAGTGACCCTATCCCGACGGAATATATTGAAACTCCGCCCTACTAATATCTTGGCGGTTCTCGTAAAGTGCAGGTCCGAACTTGACTTGTATGATATATGCATGTATCGGAATCTTTGAATTTAATTTTCACATGTAGACGTCCGATTTGATATTGGAGTTATTGGACAGTTGTGTTTATAGAAATAGCGAGATTTGTGATTTGTTGTCTGATTCGATTCAAAATTGGTACGTGGAGGTTTTCGGGGTCGTAGATTATGAATATTTCGTCAAAATGATTAAATTCAATATGGCGGACGAGCTTTGTGATTATGCCCGATTCGATTCAAAATCGGTATTTTAGAGTTTTTGGGGTAGAAGATCGTGATTTCTGTTAAAATTCGGGAATTTGAAACGAGTGGAACGGACGAGTTTTGTAATTTCTAGGCGGGTTCTACAAAAGATTATAACATACCTAGTGGTTTTTGGGTTCGAAGATGATCATTTTTCTGTCGAAAGCCAGGAATTCAAGATGGCTGACGAGTTTTGTGATTTTTGGTTGAATTCTATATAAGAATGGTATTTTGGGGTTGAAGATAATGAATTTTTCATCAAATTTCAATAATTCAATATGGTAGCTTCAAGATGGATTTGGTTTATTTTGTAATTTTTGGTAGTAGTCTATTCAAAATAGCTATTAAGGTGTAAATTAATGTATTAATTTGAATTGATTCAAAAATATAAACAGTGTGTTCAGAAAATCGGATATGGAATCATGATTACAAAATTGAAAATTCAATTATAAGATTTCGACTTTCAAGTAGGGTTCTTTCACAATATCAATTTTCCGCATCAATTCAAAATGGCGGAAAGATTTTGTGATTTATAGTCTGATTATCAAAAGAATTCCATCTAGGGCTTCTCGAGGTAATTTTTTTTTTCTCAAAATTGATTGATACTGGCAGATACATGTTTGAAATTAAATGAAACACCGTGGAAAATAGTGATCAATAAGGTCTCATAGCAATTTTCTTGAATATTTGATCGATTCGAATGTAATTATTTGCAGGAAAGGTCCATAGTTTACAGATTTAATGTAGTTATTTGCAGGAAAGGTCCATAGTTTACATATTTATTTATTTATTCAAAGGTTGAGACAATACAAGACTATATCACCCGTGAGAAATTTAATTCAATCGATGTGAATCCATTTGTTGAATATGAATGACATTAAACAATGTTTCGGCTAGAAGTTTTATTCTAAAATAACTAAATATTTGAAAAAAAGTTGCTATTTCTTTCTCTTTTTTACATTTCTTTCGCTATCCTCAACAACATTAGAAGCATCCCTAATACGCATTCCTCTAGGAAGACGCCCGTCCAAAATTTCAGGTAGTATACAATTTAGATAGAATGATTTCAGCTTTGGAAGCATTTTTAATTCCCAGACACAAACATCTCTATGTATTCTTTCTATATTAAAATCATTTCTCGTATATATAACGAAATCGCAATATTTTCTCCTGGTTATGTTAAGTTGTCCCTGGATTTGATAAAAATAATCATGGTTCTTCTTCAACCTAGAATAATTAATGAAATAATAAAACTTAGGAAATCTGATTAAAATGAGCAATACCTTATTTTATTATCAATAATCTCAAAACACCTAGAGGACTTATTTTTTTCTTCGTCTTTCAATTTTCCGGTAATGGAATATAAACATTTGACTTCGATCTTCTCCTACTAATCCATCAGGAGAAGCAGCAATAAATGGATTATATTCGTCGATAAATAAACCGCAATTATCAACCTTACAATGTTTTTCTTCTTCGTACATTTTTATTGCTACTTTCTCCTTTTCTCTTCCAAATACAACTGCAGCAGTATTCAGTTCTTTTTTGGTATACAACAGCCTTTTCACCAAATTGTGACAGGGTGTACTCGACTTTCTTTTAGTTACCGCTCCAAATGTGGAAGCAGTCAGATAATCTAACCTGAGTTCGTGCCATATCCTGTTCTCGTGCTGACCCCTCGTCTGTTCTTCTATTCCTTTCCTTTTTTCTTGAGTTGAGATTTTTTCTTCCAATTTCGCCAGAAACTGTTCCTTTTTCAACTCCAACTCTTCTTCGGGAATATCCGGTTGAGCTGCTTCTGGTCCATAATAATAGACCGTCAGATAGTGACAGATTTAGGTGCCCCATTTTCACATACAAGCCTCGAATAGGGATGAGAAGTACATCGATGTTGAGTAAAATGGAGGGAAATTTACGAGTGGCTCCTGGGGATAACACATGGAAAATTCGATTTTCCATGGAAAATTCGATTTTCCATATTTTAACGCGAGCCGTGTTCACCTAATCATAAATTAATAGAACCTGGCTTCAGAAGATCAAAGGCTTGAGTGTTGAAGGTGGCTAAAGTGTTAAAATGAGGCTGTAATCTTGTAAAGAAAAATCGAGATATTAACAGGTTTTCCCACGCAAGCCCATCGAAACTATGAAAACCTACATCGTCACTACACCGAAAAACATAATGGCTTGAGTGGCGTGAATGGAAAAGTAGATTTTGTCGTCGGAAAATTTAATGGAAATTCTTTTTGATTTTTCCATATGTTTTCCCCACGAGCCACTCGTAAATTTCCCTTAATTTTACTCAACATCGATTTACTTTTCAACCCTATTCGAGGCTTGTATGTGAAAATGGGGCACCTAAATCTGTCATTATCTGACGGTCTATATATATCAGGGCCAGAACCTCCTTTTGTATGCCTCTTCCTTTTAGATCCTCGTTTTCTCTGTGCCAGTAACTTTATCTCTCGCTTTAAAACACTCTTCGCATGATATTTCCAGGATTTTTATTCATTGCCGTTTTCCAAATTTTAGTATGCCAACTTGGCCCTGCTAAATGGGATAATGCAGCCCCGTGAGCTCTGGCAGAAAACGAAACATTTTTCGTCAAGTTGACTCTTTTACCCCCAGAGAATTTTGCCACCAAAGACATATATCTAAAAATCAAATACCATGTTATTGAATAAGATGGAATTTTATGTATAACATACCTTTCTGCTTGATTTGTAGTCTGATTGTATGACAGTTGGTTTGATTTGCTGACAAGTGGCTCCAATATTTTTTTGATTTCGAGAAAAAATCTTTCTTCAATTGTTGGTATCAAGTTCACTTCTGTACCCGTTTTGTTGCAGTATGTGTTAAATTATTCGAAATATTAATAAATATCGGAATGGAATGAATTATATATTATGTTACTGAACACATACACACACACACACCCAAAGTACACTAACTCTACTTAGACTAACTAAAAAATTCTTCGTTTTTCAACTCACCCGCATTTGTCATGTTGACCAAAAATGTGATAAGGTGCGTTCAAAATGTCTGTTCGAAGACAGTCAGGATTCTTAATATTACTTTTTATGGCCGTTCTGACACCTTTCAAGAGCCTCTCAAGTCTGGATATACCATCAACCTTCTCCTTCAGTAATTTTCGCATGTTGAGAGGATATGTTGTATTTACTGCTAATTTGTGTAACTTATCACTGACACACCGTGTCATATGATTCGCACACTCAATTTTTACCACTTGTCGTCCATATGGCACACCTTCGACAATTTTTGCATAAACGCTGGAATCTCCATCCCCTAAAATTACGAATATTGAGGTTGAAGGGCCACTGAAATTGAGAGAACAGTCATGTTTTCTTGTGACCATTTATTTTTTTTTGTAGTAGACGCAAGTGGAGCAAAATTTGTTTCTTACGCCCAGAAAGAGGGGTTTCTTCGTTTCCGCTCCTATGAGTATTCCCTGGAAACAATAGAAATTTTTTATTTTTCATACTAAACACGTCTTCGTACAATTCGCTATGAAAATAAAACTTACAACACCAGAAGATGCATTATAGCCATGGCCATAGGTCCTTTTACTCCAGCCTCCATCTCCGATAACTGTTATAAATGGAGTTCCCTCTAGTGTAACATCACCTTTTTCTATGGGTATTTCCTCTTCGCCAGCTTTCTTCATTTCTTCGAAGAGAATATCATTCCAAACCTAAAAAGGCAGAGCAATGCAACAATAACAGCTTCCCTGTATATTATCAGGAGTACTATTTGAAATGATTTTCTTACAATAAAATATTTTTGCTCAAGTAGAAAGCCAATGAAATTAGTTAATTTGAGATCATCTGATTGAACACAAGTAATCAGAAAAACATTATAGGTACTGAAAACTGATTCCATAGGCTGTTTCTACTTCTTTACGTTGCTATAGATACATTTTGATTTATTTAATTTAATTAATTATTAACGCAATAATGAATCATGGAGGATTATTCTCAGCCGATACGAGCATCATAATAATTCAGACTTTCACATCTGAAAATGAAAAGAGCCCGTATCGGCTGGGAACATTTTTTTCGAACATTTAGTGTTCTTGGGTCATCAATAGTGAAAATAAATATAGAATAAACAGTCTGAGTGTTGAAAAAATTGAACGCGAAGTGAAAATAGATGCTCGGTACGATGAATTATTTGCCCATGATAGATGTATGAGTTTTTATGATAGGTATCATGAAGTTTCAGAGATTGAAAAATTTTGAACCTACCTTCTTCAAATTATGAGTTTCAGAAACAAATTTCTTGGGGGTCATGAAAGGAATTTCTAGGACTCCTAGTAATTCTTCGCATTGGTTATGTCCAATACCAACGCTCAAACTTCCCCAAACAACAGCATTATTCACGCCCTGAAGAGATTTTCCAGTATAGTCAGGGGTTATGACATAATGCTTCTCACAGTTATCGCAGTAGAAATGCAAATAAGAAATTATTCCTTTTCTAGTCTCTTTTATGAAATCCATTCTCCCCATGGTGCATTTGTATTTATGATTGAGAACCTTTTCATACTCTTTGAGTACATGGCCCAGGTTTACAATTCTTCGACCCTCCATGATATCAGTTATTGATCCATAAGATTTATCGGGTTCACATTCCAATGGTGGAATATTTTCATCTTCATTATCAAATGATTCATCAGGTACATATTCTTGACTATAAGAAGTAAGGACGTCAAATCGAAACTAATATGACGAAAACTCCATAAATATGATAAAAAAATATGGGTGCTTGACAAAAAAAATTCATAAAAATAATTACATGTTATCAGTTACAGGTATGTCAACAAGACAAACCGGATTGCTGCAAAATATCAGTTCAAGAGACAATTTGGATTGGAAAAAAAAATCTCACTCACCCCTCGAGTACCCCTTCGGGCTGACGAATCTCCTCTGCAAGGCGATTCTGATCACCATTTCTCCTAATTTTGAGAAATAAACAATTATATCCATGCAAAATAACTTCAGTCAAATACGTACGATTTTTGTAGATTATGTAACTGACGTTTCACCGCTAACGATCGTCGAGTTCGTTTATGCCGTCTAGATAAAGGAATTGTAGACTTGGGCATCGCGATTTAAAGAAAAAAAACACTTTATTGTCAAAAAAATTAAACTAAACACTATTGAAAACCGAACTAATTACAACAATCCACTTAATAAAAAAGTAACTAGGTATAGAGTCTTGAAAATTGAAATAGAATAATGTCTACGTAAAAATACCTCCCCAACCTGAACAAAGCACACTTCGCGAAATCCTGATACTCACTACTTTGCCGATACAATGTAACAATCTATACTGGATAAAAATCTTGGCTGAATTGAATACATTCTAATAATGATAATTCCCAATATAAATGCCGTCAAAAGTACAAACAAAGCCGAAACAATCACCTGGTATCAGGTCATTATGGTAAATATTTCGTTTGTTTACACTACCGCCCTGCCTCATTAGAATATTCAAGTGAAGTCCACTCGCGGATTTCCACTTCAAAGGGACATCAAAATCGCCGCGCATAACAACTGTTTTATTGGAAACCAATGTAGAACAGAGTTGCCGACATGGGAGTCATAAGAGCAAGTAATTTAGTGATATGTGTAATTGCATAATAATATGCATGCCACCAACTCCGAGATTCTCGCTAAATAGTCCTGACGAAGTGGATATTTCCTGATAAATAAAATAAATAGAAAAATGTTTTAAGGCAAGTTTTTATTTAAATTCATTGAAAACAAACATTTTCTTTAGATCATTCGTAAAGTATGTTATATTGAATTATGTAGTTTTTAAATACCATCTCCTATCCCAAAAACTCCTAGATATAAATTTTGAATAGAATCTGACCTCAAATTATTTATCTCGGGGCCGCTGTCTTGAATTTTCCGATTTTGACGAAAAAGTCAAAATCTCCGACCCAAAGAACTCATATACATTCTAATTTTGAACGGCCACGTTGATCCGCAGTATCAAAAAAAATTTAATGGAATTAAATCAGAAATCACGTAACTCGTACAACATTCTGGAGCCATTCTTGGTTTTTTCTTGATATAAAAATGTTATAAAGTATTGTCCCAGAAGTGACAAACACATATTGTTGGAAAAAGCTAATAATTGTAAAAAATATATTTTTCCAAAATTTCGTTCGACTAGAATTAGTTTCATCTTTTCCCATTCCCAATCCGACCCTGTGCCAGATGTTATACTGGCTAAATGATACTCTCTCTTTTCCTCACCAGTCGTGTGGGAGGAGCAACCCGAGGGGCGTGTCCTTTAAAAGAAATTCATTTCCATTTCTGACTCCAGAATTGTGAGTAATAATTAGTTTTCACCAGTCGACGGCTAAATCAAACTTTGATAAAACTCAATATTTCTCATTTCAAATGGAATAAAGCAAGAAAATCCATTTTGCGAAAACAACACACTTTTGTTAAATTATTTACGAGAAAATGAAAGTTCCAGAAAAAAAATGAGAAAGTCGTTTAACTAAAAGCGTGTTCCGTTTCATGCATTCATCGCATCACTATTGCAGACATAATCAAGCGTTCCGTTTCAACTAACATTGACGTTGGTGGGTTGAATCGGAACGAATTGCTTGCGGGTGCATGCCGTTTCCCGCAGATGTTGACATTTTTATCACTTTATGTAAAAACAAATCTGTTAATCTAGTAAATAAATTAATATGGGTATAACGAATGTGTTAATGGCAAGAGTAGGAAGCGAGCTTTGTGAAACTGAGAGTAGCTCAGATTCTGATATAAGTGATAGTTATGAGGATAATATCGTCTGTCCCACGCCCATATGCTAATTCCAGGGTTCTGACTTCAATATATAAAATACTAATTTCATTGCCAAACTCACGAAAGTGCTATCAGGTTGTCTACTGTGAACGAGAGTGAATTCGCGAATGTGAAAACTTACCCAGGTTTTCAAAGCAAGAAGCACGAATATTCTTAAAACTCTTCCCATTCGAAATGACAAATTGCACATTCGTGGTTTTGGCATGAGACCGACGATATGATGTTGAATGAATTGACGATTTTTTCTTCCAGTGTACGGTAAATCAGGTAAATGTGATATTGTACGATACTTGACACTTTTCATCGATTATCAAATCTAAACTTTTAATTCGGTTTCTGACATTTCTGTTTGAACGTGAAACTACAGACAAGAAACTGTTTTGACTTTTGAGTTTGACAGATCTAACTTTTGGATCGCATTCATCGCTGCTAGACGAACGGGCAGTCGTTCATGCACTTTCCATGTCTCAAGGCCAAAAAGGGGAATATAAAAGTGGGCGTGCTAATGCGCTATCAATGTAGGAAACGGAACGGTCATATGCGCATTATGTCCTGAATGCATGAAACGGAACACGCCTTAAGTAAATAATAGAGTTCAATACTGGAAAGAAATAACACCAAAATATTCGTTCCTTTCGATGGTGGAACTGATTGAAAATGACCAAAAATGGAGGAAAATACCCTTTCCATTCATTTAATAAGTGAATAATATTTTTTTAATTATTTTTATCTTCATGCAGTGTCATACAACCATTCATCACTCAGGAAAAAAAAAGGTTTCTGACTCACATTTTTTCAGGGATGGAGGCCCTTAATAGAGGACTTCGGATAAGGATTCAGTCATGCCACCACACAACTTTTGGCTTTAAAACTACTGGCACGTTTTTCGGCAAGTTTTCTTCATGCCAGGGTTCCTGGCAGCCTCAGGAACCCCTTAATATGATTGAAATTGTTCATAACGACGGGAATATTGAGATTTTCCATAAAATACAAAACCCTAGGGACTTTAGTTTTTTTAGGGATTTTTCTCACAAAATGGCGCTAATTTCAAAATATATCATTTTCCTGAATTTAAAAAAAATTGCGTATTTCACGTTTCCTAGTTGCCAAATAGTTGATCGAACTAGAAAATATTCTAAGTGTTAACTTTCACGGACAAACAAACCTTATTACCTTTCTGATTAAAATGCTCTTGGCCTGAATACTTTGAGGTTACATCACAGAATTTGTATCAGTTTTGTGGGTGTGTTACATTTTAATCATAACAGTTTGAATGGTTGAATATGATTTCTACTTTTGAACTTTTTCATGGAACGAATGTGCACTGACAAAGAAATAACCCTACACTCAGTGCCCCATTTGCAAGCTAGCATGCTACCAAGTACCGGTCAAGAAATTGCTACGAGCCCCGCGCCTGGGGGGCCTCGCGCCTGTGCGCAAAGTAAAAAAAAACTATCAAGTAAGATATGTTTTTTATACCACCTACAAAAAATTAATAAAGTTAGAAATGGGAATATTAACTATAGCGTGGAATGAAATTCTAGAACACTTGCAAGCGACTAACGCTTCGTTGCAGTCGTCCGATTAAGATCTTAACACGAGATAGGTACGCTCTTTATAAATCATTACAAGGCTACTTCCAAGCAATACGATCCAAATTTTCAGATATAGAGGCAAAAGTCAAAGCCCTAATTGGCTGTGAAGAATATCAGCAATCGACTTCAAGAAAACCCAAGCAAAATACAAAGTACGACCATTTCAGTAGCAGCTCTACTCACAGACCTCATAAAAGAAGGCTCTACTAGACTCGAAGAAGTTGTAGAACATCAAACACCTGGACAACGTTTTGAAATTCATGTTTTTATTGTTGTAATTGTCTGCATTAGCTAAATGCATGGAAGCTTACCATCAAGTGACTAGTGTATTTGGAATACTTCGGCAGAAAAGATCTTAAAAAGAACTATCGTCAATTATTTCTTAGACGATGTGGAAGACAGTCTGGGCAATGATCTGGTGCAGTTTGCGAAGCTGCTGAAAACAGATGTGGCTGCTGATATTGACAGCAGAAAGAAAAAGCACGAGGCTCAGGAACTTCGAATTTATAAACTGTTGACATAAAATTCATTGGAATCGTGTTTCCCTAATGTTGGAATAGTGTTTCGCATTCACTTGATTTTGATAATCACCAACTACAGTGGAGAATGTTCTTTTTCAACGTTAAAGCGTTTTAACTATGTGTTAGGGAGCACGCAATGGGACAAGAACATCAGACGAACTCAATATAATGACCATAGAAAGTGATTAACTTAGGAATATTGATTTGACGAGTGTTATCTCCAAATTTGCTCGGATTAAATCACGGAAAGTCTTTTTGTAAATGTGATGTTTTATTTTATATTCTATACTTTAATACTTAATGCAAATCAAGGGCCTCTTGTTCACATTTGCTACGGACAACACGGTGGCTTTATCCGGCACTTCCTAGACTACACAATACCTCTTTCAATAACAAAACTCTGGCTCTAGTTTTGAATTTAGCGCCATTTTGAAAGAAAAATCTCTAAACAAAATTAAAGTCCCTAGTGTTTTGTATTTTATGGAAAATCTCAATATTTCCGTCGTTACGAACAATTTCAATCATATTACGGGGTTCCTGAGGGTGCCAGGAACCCGCCTGTCATGAAGAAAAAATGCCGAAAAACGTGCCAGTAGTTTTAAAGCCAAAAGTTGTGTGGTGGCATCACTGAATCCTTATCCGAAGTCCTCTATTGCTATAATTGTTCACTCTTAATTGATAATTTTAAATTCTTAGTGTAGTTGAGTTTATAAATCCACCATTATGATTTAAATGTAACACGTACCCACAAAACTGATATAAGTTCTGTGATGTAAGATTTTTTTATCTCACTATTCGTTTGGTTATACAAGTATTTGAAGAAAGCTTAGTCCTTCGAGAGGAAAACCAACAAAAAATTGTGTGTTGCCCAAATACAAGTTGACATGGAATAGTTATTGAATAATGAGATTGGATCTCCAGAATCGCAACTGCACGTTGTATACTAATAAACAGCAGTCATTAATTGAACTTTTATAAAGGATTCGCTGATGAAAAACAGTATTAGCTTTTCACAAACATCATTGTTGAGCACAGTTCAAATCACACCAAAATCTGAAACTTTCGAATTATTGATTATTAGAAGATGCAGTTCTGGTGGAAAGTTTCTCAGGCAAAAATTTGTAGCATGTTTAAATATGGCCAAAGATGGAAGCTGTAAGAAAGTTCATGCCTCAATGTTTCAAAGACCATTATTCCAGCACAAGGGTATAATGCTCCAAGTATAAGTCACATAATACTGCACAGGGTATTGTTGGATTTATGCTGAATGCTGGAAAGCTCAATCCTGGAAGAATTTCTGAGAAAGAAGTTGTTCTCAATAAGTGGTTTATTGAATAAACTACCCTTTTCTAGTTGTGATTAAAAACTCCCTATAAAATTTGGGGAAATTTATTCTTACGCATTTGGCAACCACAGCGTCGCATCTAACTTTTCTGAAATCTGTAAAAATGTTGAGATTTCCCAAGGAGAATTTAACAAGGAAAGTTTGACACTAGTAGAAAGAGATGAAAGAACATTTGTGACGAAATGTGACGTAGTCGGACGTGTCATGGCCGCCGTTCTCTATAGACAGTGACAGACTAGCTCTTGGTATATGAGAGTTACTGCTGACAGTTTTGTTGCTTGGTTGGAGTTCGACTCTGTACTCATATCCAAGTACGTCACTATGACGCGTTGATGCTACAAGTTTCTGATTGGCTAGAGCTTATTAAACCATCCTTGTTAAATTTTAGTTTCCTTGGTTTTGTCAAAGAATATCTACAATACTGAACAAGAAACGACACTCCTTTGATGTTCGGATGGTAATTTTTGATGACCTCCGCCATTTTGTTAGGGTGCTAAAGGTTGGGACACAGGAAAAAATTCATTATTGAACGACAGAAGCTGACTCCGCGAACCGTAGGAAGCGTTGCGAAATGAAAAGAAATATATTTGGTATGATTTAAGCTGATTTATTTATTTAATTTTTATACTAGAAAGGGTTGACATTTTTCAAGCACAGAAGTTGTAAAAAATTAATTAAATAATAATACAACCACAGAACATGTCATAGCATGTCATATCGACTTGGCATCCAACCCACACCTCTATGTGAATGTGGCGAAGATGGTGATCTGCAACATGTCGTTTTGGAATGCCGACTAACACACGACAATGATGATTTGTATAAGAAACTGGCAACATGCCAAATACCTACTCCAATTAATATTCATACACTTCTTCAGAATTCAACATTTGAAACTTGCAAAATACTCATACAATTTCTACAAAAACATTCTATAGAATTATAAACTAACCCTCCTATTTTAATTACAGATCCTATCTATCGAGTAACCTGGGTGCTTTAACTGTCTTCCGAGGCAACATTTATGGGATGTGTATAGCTTGGCCGTTGCCCCCAAGCGAGAAAAGTCTATACCTCTGTTGTGTCTGTCTCTATAACTCCCCCGGTATCGTCGATGTCGATATTATTACTACCAGAAGAGAATATGGGACCTCCCAGGCGTACTTAACTGTACACTCTCTTCTAACACTCTAAAAAAAACTTGTTCCTGGGTATATGTCTTACGACGAAACCCATCAAACCAACAATCATCATCATCATCAACATCCGCCATTTTGCCAGTAAACATGCGCACTAGAAAACGATTTTCCCCCACCACTGCTACTGTCGCTTCTTGTTCAGTATTGTAGATATTCTTTGGTTTTGTCACCAGTGTTGTTCCTGTCAGTACTTTCGTACTGAATCTAGTACTTTTCGATACGATTTAGTACTTTCGTACGGTTAAGGTTCCGTCAAACCGACGCGGGAACGCGGGAGCGGGAACGCAACTATGGAACCGTGCAAATTTGTAGAAAAGCAGTACACGTAGCAAACCATACATATTTCGTTGCTTGTATGCATTTCGGAATACGAATAATCACACCGGTATGTCCCACTATGGATTTTAGTATCGGATTCATCTCGTTCCCGCGTCGGTTTGAGGAAACCTTTATGGTGAAATCTTATTAAATCTAGTACTTTCTGGACAAAAACAAATACGAAAGATTTTCTCAAGATTTCAACCACAGACAGACCTCATAAACTTCTGTTTATGAGTGTTGTGTTTTGAACCTACCAAACACCAATTAAATTCAGAATTGAACCCGTTTGTGGTATTTTGTTACTTTTTTTCTTGTTTCACTTGTTTGTTACTTACCTTTTGGATTTTACGTCCAATGAGTCTGCTGCATTTATCTGCCTGTGTGAAAAGAAATTTGTTTTCGATTGAAAGTACTAGAAATAGATGACTGAGTTGAAGTTCCTATGATGCATTATTGCGGGTTAACAAATAAGTGTCAAGCCCAGTTTATCTTTATCAAAACAAGAAATGAGTCATGAACCAAACAAGAAGATATCAGAAGATCGTTTAATTTTTTTTTTGTATTTTCGGGACTGTCAGCTAGATCCAAAGTAGACGTTTTCGTGGTACCAATGTATGGCATAGGTACCTTTCCCACTGGTTGTGATGTATCTTTTAAAATTCAAATGATGATTAATTTTGTTTGCCTTTGCAATTTTTAATTTGCTGTTATGAATTTTTACAGAAATCGACAAATATTTCATTTTTATATTAGAGTATGCTGGTCAATTACCACAGTGATATATAAAATCCTTTGTATGAATATACCAAGAGTCAATAAATCTAATTTCATTTTCATTATACCCTCGGATGGAACGAAGTTCCAGTAAAAATGAGGAATATGGTCAAGGTCACGTATCAGTACTTTTTACTATAAATCTAGTACTTTTTAAGGAGACAAGCAAGGGTCGAGAACTATCGATAGTCGTGACCATCGATAGTTCGACTTTTGACTATCGATAATTATCGATAGTTTTCGATAGTAAACTTTTTTTAAAGTTTTCTTTTATTAAATAAATTGAAATAGACACTCTATGGAATCAAATAAAATACGATTTATTTGGTATAAAAGTTTTAATTAGTTTCCATTCAAATCTAACCTAACAAAAATATGGAAAACGTTTCAAACTTTTTCATTAAACAAATGTAAATTTTTATTCAAGAATATAATCATGTTTAGATTTTGTGGTTTCAAGCGAGTCCTCCTCTGCTCAATGATCTGTCCAGTTTTGCTAAACACCCTTTCACTCTCAGCAGACGTAGCAGGAACCCAAAAAAATTTCTGTGCACATTTGTTTAAAGGTTTCAAGTCGAGGTTTGATACCTGAAAATTAAAATTATTTTATTATTTTCATAATAATAATATTTGCAAAATTATTTACTTTCTAAAATAATAGTGGATCAAGATCCTGATTACAATTGCTTCTTTCTAAATATTGTCTTTTAGTGACAATTACATCAGCAGTAACTGATTTATCTTTTGCCTGAATTCTTTGTGTTAAAAAACCAAACAGAGAAGTTGTGGATGTGGCATAAGTTTTTCTGCAGCTGGAGATTCGCTTTGACTTGTTTGTGCCTCATTGCCTTTCAACATACTGAACATCTCTTGTTCAAGTAAAACTGTTGCTGAATTACAATTATCTACACTGCTAAATGCTTCCTTTTTGAAACGAGGGTCCAAAATAGTTGCCAATTTGGTTACTGACCTAGTCTCATATGGAAATAACCTGGTCTTTATTGACTCTATAAGCTTTTTGCATAAGTTTTTGCCCTCGTTTGTTTTTAATTCCAAATCGAGACTACTTAGGAATGTGAATATTCCCAAAGTCAGTGGAATTATTAGAGATCTAGTAACATAATTATTTCCTAAAATATAAGAACAATTAAAGTATGAACAATATTTAAAAAAACAATTTATCTTGAATTTTTATAGTTGCCTCTTCAAGACAAGAAAGCACTCGTTCTATTGCTTTTAATATGTTACAATCACCTAATGATAAACGTGTAGGTGCCTTATTTAGTTGCAGTAAAGATCTATTTAGGGCTTCATTTGTTTCATTAATTATTTTAATCATGTGGTATGTACTGTTCCACCTGGTAGGGACTTCTTGAATCAATTTTAATGGTACTCTTGCTGAACCCTCCTGCTCCCTTTTAAATGTTTCTGTAGCAACATAACTACTTTTAAAATTGGTGACTATTGTTTTAACTCTTTTTATTATTTCTTCTACGCAAGGTAAGCAATCATGCACTACCAGATTAATGGCATGTGCATAACATGGTAAATGTCTTATTTGCAAGACTACAGGTTTTTAACATGTTTGACGCGTTATCTGTTACAATACATACTATTTTTTTGTCAATGCCCCATTCTTCAAATATGTCCTTTAAAGCATTTGCAAGATTCTCAGTCGTATGATGAATTTGTTCTAATGGTTTTGTTGACAATACAGCTGATTTTAACTGATCAGCGACATAATGGCAAGTTACAGTTACATAAGACTCTGTAGCCATTGTCCATCCGTCAAAAATTACAGAAACATATTCTGTACGATTCAGTTCATCTTTTAGTTTTTCATAAATCTGTAAATATTGCTGTTTCAACAGTTTATTACTCAAAGTAAAAGTACTTGGTAATTCATATCGGGGATCCAAGTGATTAATACATTTTTTAAACCCCTCATCGTTAACAATGGAAAATGGTTGCAAATCTGTCACAATCATCTCTAGTAACATTTCGTCCAGCAGTTTTTTTTGCAGATGAACTATCATATAATACAGTTCTCTTAAAATACTCTGGTATTGATATCATGGGCACTATAGTGTTACCTGACTGAAACTGACTATCACCACTTGCAGTACTTGCACTACTTGCAGATGAAGATGGTGTATCATTGACAGACGCACCAGTTAAAGTGGAGTGAAATCTTTTTAAATGATCTTTAAGGTTACTTGTGTTTCCACTCGTTTTATACTCTCTACCACATGTAATACATTTGGCAAATATTTGTCTTGGGACTTTTTAAAATATTTCCAGACCACTGAAAATTTATTTCTTTTATTTTGCATAATATTAGTTCTTCTGCTTGCAGTCTCTGAAAGAGACATATCGTCATCATCATTCGAAGAGTGTCCATGACGTGAACCTGGTGGCTATCGTGATCTTATCGACTCGTGGTCCTCGTCGGCCTCGTCCTCAGTACATGAAACTGATGAAATTCTTCCTGTAAAAAATCACCTTGTTAAAAACAAATACTTCTAATATAAAGTGCAAGCTAAAATAGTCATCCAAACAGACATAATAATTGCCTTGCTCGTACTTGATACAAGTTCTTTTATTAAAAATTTGTCTATTTTTATTAAACTTACAAATTAAAAACCGAAAAAGAATAAAAATAAAACTACAACTAAAACAAAACAAACCATAAAATAAAATGTCATTGTAAACATAAACATTCAATTGAAACATTGTAAACATTCGATGACTGGATTGACTGGTGACTTTTTCTTCTTCTTCTTTTTTCTTCTTTTCTTATCCTATAATGACAAATGACAGATGAAACTGATGAAAGAAGTTTCATCTTTCTCTTCTTTTCTCACTTTTGTTCTAAATAATGTTATTTTCTACTCTTTTTCTCACTTCTTTCATTGTGTCATTTATGTCAACGGTCAATATCAAGTAAAAAATGTCAAGATACGTTGACATCACTCACATAACACAACTATCGAATACCATCGATAGTCTAAAAATATAATCGATAGTGTTCGATAGTTGAAACTATCGATAGCGCCATCGATAGTTCTCGACCCCTGGAGACAAGTCAGTACGAAAATTTTCACCCTAGGAACAACACTGTTTGTCACAGATTAGAGAAACTTTTATGGTGGATTTATGCAGCAATCATAAGTCTTAAGTCATAAGGAAGAATAATCGTCAATGATTGGTTGGTCCGTATATTCCAACCAATCATTGACGAATATTCTTCCTTATGACTTAAGACTTATGATTGCTGCATAAATCCACCATAATCTGTGGTTTTGTCAAAGAGTAGGGGTCATAGACAAGAGAGATCATTCCCAAAATGGCGCGAAAATGCGCCAATGTCCTTGAATTTTACTACGATGTTTATATTTGTCTGTCGAATATCAGAATAATGTGTTGCTATCAGGCTGCTTGATTTTTCCTGAAGTCCTACTATTTTCTAGTGATTTTTCACAAAAATTAACGTTTATTTCAAAGAAGATTGACTAAAATCCAAGTAGAATTAATATTAACCCATTTGATATTAATATTTCCATGTCCTCATCGAAGGTAGAACTACTGGAAATGGCTCAAGTGCTCTGTTAAAGACTGCCCTAACAGATTTTATTCTATCTAGCTCGCGTAGTTTGGAAAAGATACGATTTTTTTAATTTCCCGATCTGAAAGATGTTGAACGAGTTCTTCAACGGAAACTCGCTTGTGATGATGGAGATAAAATGGAGAAGCGAAAACAATTATATTCAAATAACATCATTAATCATAATTTAAGTTGAACTGCAATCCCTACGTTGAATTGATTTCAAAAGTCAAGGGTTGACAAAGACAAATAGTCAGAAGTAACTACAAAAGTGGATCAATAAATGCAAAAATATCTTTCAACAGCTTCAGAGTGTCATACCCAAACAAAAAACACTTTTTTTCAGAAACACCAAGGAAAAGCTAGTTGAGTTATTTAGTAAAGTTAACACACAAAAAATTTTTGGAATCTCTGTCAGATTTATTTTCCAGTTCAAATCGATGGAAATAAGAGAAATTGAGAGTGGATAGGCTAAACTGGAACGCTCATTTGAGGACATGTAAATGAAGGAAGAAATTTCCAAAGAATTATTTACTGCCAAAATTGTTAGTGAACTGAAGGTAGGAAACCAAAGGGCAAGAGGTTTGGTTTGAACGTGAGTGGGCCTGTATCAGGCCCTCCACTGCGGCCAAGGGCAGGAGGTATATGATACAAAGGAGGCGGACCAAAAGCTACTGGAAAAACAAGTGAACAACTTTATGAAAAATTTTAAAATATTGCATTTGAACACCCTTGTGCAGTGTGTTTCATCACCAGGGATCATTGAAAATAAAACAATAAAAAATTTTAGATATTTTTTTACTATACTGTAGGTAGGTACTTCACTTGTAACAGAAATATAATTTATTGTTAATGGTATATGGTAAAAACTAGTTTTGTAAAACAAAGATGTTATTCTTCAATGAAATTTTAAAAAATAATGCCTTTTTCCTAAGACATCAGAACCAGAAGTGCACATTCTTGAAGTCTATCGAATGTCAATGTTCGATTACTGCTAAGACAGAGCGAATAAAGTAGACAATGAATTCACTTCATGACTATAAATACCTGGTTACTTGAGGTAAAAGTGTTTATAGGTAGCTCATGTTTGGGTTTTTCATCAAACTCCACCATAGCCAAACAGGCTCTTACTTGTAATAACATGATACATGATCATGGGATACACTTCTATAGTTTGAAATAGCTACAAAAGTTATCAGGTCCTTCTTAACCGTATGGTTTATTCATAAAGATTAGTGAGACAATAAAAAATTTGAAGAATTTTGTCGTAAATAAGTCGCTGATTAATTTACATTTAATTACTTGGTTCTCAGTGTTTAGGTTCAAGCAAACTCGGCTTTTATAAAAACTATGTTGTACATTTAACCACAAATCAGTGTTTCTGTGATCTGTGATTTAACATTGACAGTAAATGACAACACTCCTAAAAATCTTCCCTGTTTAGATTAGCACGCTCTTATGTAATTTCAAACTTGTCCCAGGTCATGTAACCTCTACTGTTCAATTTCGTAGGGTACAAGCAACCCTTTGAAATAATTCATATCTGCATATAATGTAAATCAAAAATTTAAACAATTATATTCGATGAGTAAACAAACACAAGCTGTATAGGTACAAATGCAGTGGCCAGCACATACAAATAAAAAGTGAAATAACTGAAGATGCTCTCCGCCTCAATTAATGCATAAAACCTTCAACATAGTTACATAATATTACAATATCTTATCAAAAACTATTTTTTATTAAAAATTTCTGTCAAATAATAGCGGTTATGTTTATAACATAACCTCCAATCTCGTTATTTCTGCTCTTCTTCTTCATTAGGTTCTTAAAGTCTTGTGACGTTGACGAAGATGTCACATGACCTGTTTCCCGGCTCGTGATTGGTGACACCAGAATCCAACCAGATTTTGAATTTCACGAATGAAATGGAAATGACAGTTGATTCAAGGATTCCGATACGATTTTACTATTTCATTCATGAATACCTCATGTGATCTCTCTTGTCTATAGACCCCTACTCTTTGGTTTTGTGCAGTTGTTGTGAGACTCATGTTTGTAGAGTGGGGGATGAACTGAAAGAAAGGTTAGGTTAGGTTAGATGTTATATTATATTTTTCTTATAGAGTAGAACTGTTAGAAGTTTTTAGTTTTTCTGCCGAATTTCAAACTGTGTTTTTCAGTTTCAACTTTCAGCCATGGTTATGGAAGGCAAAAGAAAAGCAGATGAATCAGCTATTGTTGTTCATCAGAAAAGAGCAAGAAATGAAGTCGCTAACAAGAATAAAAACACTTCTGTGTTGCAAGCTGTAAGTACCATTTTTCGCTAAAACCTAAATGGTATTTATAATATTTACTTTCCAGACTCCTGCCAGAACCTCTAATCTGTTTGCACCCATTATGCTCCTAGAAGGTCATGAAGGTGAAATATTTACTGTAGATTTTCATCCAGAAGGACAATATATAGCTTCTTCTGGCTTTGACAGAAAAATCTGTAAGTATCAGTTTGCATTGGCAAAGTTGAAAGCTTTTTACTGTTGCATTAGCAGGAACTATACAACTTGATAGTTTCGAAATGCTTTAACAGATATGTATTAAGTATTGGTTTTAGTTTCCCACTGCCTTTAATTTCTGAACAAATTTACTTCCTTAATTTCAGATTTATGGAGCGTTTATGGAGAATGTGAAAACATTTCGGTCATGACAGGCCATACAGGAGCTGTGTCGGAATTACATTTTACAACAGATGGATCAAATGTATTCACTTCTAGTACAGATCACACATTAGGTTTATGGGATATAGTAACATCACAGAGGATCAAAAAGTACAAAGGACACACTACTTTTGTGAACTGTGTTCAAGGAGCAAGAAGAGGACCTCAGTTGTTATGCTCAGGAAGTGACGACAGTACAGTGAGGATATGGGATATTAGGAAAAAACAGAGTGTTGCTACACTGAATACAGTTTATCAAACAACTGCTGTAAGTTTCAATGATACAGCTGAGCAGCTTTTCAGTGGTGGAATTGATAATGATATTAAGGTAAATTAATGAAATTTCATAATATTCCATGTTGGTAATTTTCAACTTTCATCTGGCTTGTTATCTTTACAAAGCCCTTAAAGAAGAGGCTGGGAAATGTTTTCAATTGACTAACTGAATTTGTGGACTTTGATATGGGGCAGGGATTTCTTTGAAAGTTCTATTTTGACAGAATATTAGTTTCTAAATTAATTTTTCATTTGATCTTATATTCATTGTATCTTTATACCCCAAATTAAATTGAAGAATATCTGTGATGACATTTATCATCACATTGTATATTATTATATAAATAAATAAATATGCTTGTGTACATATGTATATGTACCTATATCATTATAAATGTTTATATAATAATAATACTCCCTCCTAAACACTTTTAGATATAGCCTGTGTAGGTAGAGTAGGTATTATTTGCTGTGGCTCAGACATATAACATCATTTTATTTTATCACTTTTTCAATGTATTCTATTTACATCACAATTAAGATTTTCAATCTACAAACAATATACTTATGTCAAATTAAATCAGGATAGTAAAGATTAAAAAGTCAATTCCCTTTAGAAAATCAAGAGGTAACTTTGAAGAGCAATGTAACTGAAAAAGTGAATAAATTTATCAAGATAATTCATGCTCTGAATGGTGTGAGATCATTGAAAGTTTCAACATAATCATCTCTAATTAAATCATTTAATCTTGTAGGTTTGGGATGTCCGCACAAAAGAAACTCTTTATTCACTAAGAGGGCATACTGACACCATAACAGGGCTATCATTAAGTTTAGATGGTTCTTACCTTCTAAGCAATTCAATGGACAACACACTAAGGATATGGGATGTACGGGCCTTTGCTCCAGTTGAGAGATGTGTCAAAATTTTTAGTGGACATCAACACAACTTTGAGAAAAACTTACTGAGATGTGCTTGGTCTCCTGATGGAACCAAAGTTTCAGCAGGTTCTGCAGACAGATTCGTCTATATTTGGGACACCACATCAAGGAGAATTATTTACAAGCTTCCCGGACACAATGGCAGTGTTAATGATATCAAGTTCCACCCCAATGAACCAATAGTTTTGTCGGGCGCGAGTGATAAACAATTATATTTAGGAGAAATTGATTAAAATTTTGTAAGGTTCATTGAAAATATTTCAATTCGGAATTTTAGCAATTTTTTCCCCATATTCTAATAATTGCATCAACCTTCTATTTATTATATTAGTTCTGGAGATATCTCTAAATGATCTAAAGTATCCATTTAGTTAAAATATATTTTTTCTACTTTTCTTTCAACTTCCAAGGTGAATAACTTATCAGAGTTGAGTTGTCATCATAGGCTTACCTAGAGCCAATATATTGAAAAGCTCAGTTGGAAATTTCCTAGTGGCACTTAAAAAAAACCTTTGCAGTTTGCCCTTGAACAACTCATGGAGCCTCTGAGCAATAGCCAAAGACTTGAGAACTTCAGCAGTAAAAAAGCTTAAACAGATACATTATTTTAACCTATAGCAATTTTGATTCAACCATGTGAATATCATGAGTTTTGTCATTTATTCTAATGTTGTACATTATTTTCTATATTTTGTGAATGAAGAAGGCTTTCTATAATATTGACTCAGATGTCATAGCTGGGTCCTATTTAACTTCCTAACTCTCAGTAAATTTCTGAAGAGTGAGGAAAAAATGAGATTTCAGACGAAAATTTCAGGTGACTTGAAGGGACAGTATTCCAGATCGGGTTACATGGATACCAAAAGAATTGTAGAAAATCTATTACATGTTACTATATCGGATCTTAGAAGAAGGGAATACCAGAACATATTCTTGGAGGACTAAACCTGGGTCATAGAAGGGTTTGACAATGGAAAAGTACATATAATATAGAGAGAGCAAGGTACTATCGTAGCCACTGCAATCTTTGAAACCTTTGATCTATAAAATCAATACTATTTCGAAATATGATGTCCTTTTTTGTGTATAAACTAGGAGAGATTGCTTGACAAGGACATCAACTCATCAATTACCTGTTTTTACGATATTTTGTATTATGCCATTACTGCATGGTTTAGCACTTATCTCAAACATCTAACATAAAAAAAAGTTCCATACGAAATTCAAAATAATGGTCTACACGAAGATTTCATCATATTTGGAAATTAGGAATACAATGAGATATGTTCAGTAAAACATATGATGATTAAATCATGAACTCAGTACTGCCTTTACTGTATATTTGATCAAATACAAATGTTGCCCGTTGCCCTTTAAATTCTCTTCCGGCCCTGATTTTTGTTCCTTGTCTGGTATTTTTCCAGAATACTGGAAAAGTAGCTACATGAAACATATACAGAGTGGTTTACCGCCACTTGCACAAAATTAAATGGGGTAGTGGTCATATGCGAACGCTCCTATAAAATTTGAGAGCTATCTGTGATGATTTTACCAATTTTTTTGTACGTTAACCGCAATGGATACGCCACTGCACTGATTTTTGTGAACCATTCAAGTGTAAACAGATAATCGTGCTTCTGTGAACGATGTCATGAGACCTGAAGCACTGCAGTGGTGCAATGTTACTATCCTCGAGTGCAAAATCGGTGATGGTCGTTGTCTACTTGTTCCCGACTTCTTTTCGTTGTACAATTATTACAGAACGAATACCCACGGCGTATGTGGAAACACCCAAAATTATCTGTACAAGCCACAAATATTAAGTGCCCTGTATTAGATATAAGGAATTTCCCAGGTCGCCATTGCAACCAAACCGATATGAATAGTTCAGTGAGTAGTCGTACAAAATAAGTGCTCCACATATATAGCTCTGTACCCTGGTAATACTGTGAGTACCTACTATAATTTCATATCAGTCGACACAGAAAAAAATATCTCATTTCAATGTGATAATATGAAAGTCACCTCTCATCATCTGTAAGCTCAAATTATCGATATTTTATCGAGGCACTCCTATTGAAACTCATTCATTTAGGAATAAAAACTGACATCTAGCATTCACCGTTTGGAAACACCCACAAATATCGTTCCGATTTATAGTCTATGAGCCTGTCACTTGAAGTACTGATATGGGAGAAATATCCAAAGAGATATATAGAATGTTTCAAAGAATATCAACACAAAATGATAGTTTGAAGAATCAAGTTGAAAAATTGAGTGAAGAGTTACATACATTCAAGATAACAATACAAAATAAAATAGATAAAGTGGAAAGTCAGAACGAAGAATTGAAAGTGGAAAACAGTATATTGAAAGGCAGGTTATTGTGTGAAAGAAAGATAAAGAAATATAATTTAGTTATATACAATTTGGAAGGAGACGATATATACCAGTCAGTTATCAATCTCTTTTGCCAGAAACTTTCTATTACTTGTACAGAGAATGATTTGAGGGATGCCTATAGATTGAATTCTGGCGGCACGCCCGAAAAACCACGTCCTGTTCTAATCGAATGCTGCAATAGTAAACTTAAAGCGGAAATTCTCACTAAAGCAAAAAACCTGAAGGGTACTGGAGTGTACATATCCCCGGATTACGCTGTCGGTGATTATCAGAAGCGAAAACTCTTGTATCACCACCAAAATATTGCTAGAGAAAAAGGACAAACAGCATTCATCAGAGGAAACTCACTCATCATAAATGGTAAAACTCACTCCCTTGAAGAAATACAATCAAAATTGAACGTGCCAGATACTAATCAGAGGGAGCTACATCGTAGTAACAGCACTTCATCCACTGGCAGTGCTACATCTCAAAGTAGACAAAAAGAACCAAATATCAACAAGAAAAATCTTCGTTCCACGACGAAACAAACTTAAATTATATTGTGCCCACAGTGTCTAAGTTTGATTTTTTTTTTTGTAATATTTTCTCTCTATGCCTATATATTATATATTATTTTTACTTTATAATTAATTTTAACTGATACCTACCATTCTCTACGGAGAAATTACTTCAGCCCACATACTATTGTTAGAATCATAAGAAATCTCAAGCACTATTGTCTCTTTTTCAACCTGTAAATTTACGTTGTTAATACTAAATATGTATATTTCAGCTGGCCACATCAATATTTGTTCTTTGCTTCCCAAAATCAATGAAGTTGAACATATGATTCATTCAAAAAATTTTGATATTTTTGCTTTAACGGAATCTTGGTTGCATCCAGGAATTTCCGATGATTTCCTGAAGATTGATGGTTATGTACTTATCAGAAATGACAGAACTATCAAACGTGGAGGAGTTTCGTTTTTTGTTAAAAGTTCCCTCAAATTTAGAATTTTAGTATCAGAAAATGAGTCTTTCATCGAACACCTTTGGATAGAAATTAAAATTGGAAAAGATACATTTGCTGTGTGAGTTTGTTATAGACCGCCTAAGAGTGATCATGTGGCTTTCCTGAATAGATATGAGAACACTTTAATAAACATTTACCCTGATTTCGAACGCTTTATCTCCCTTGGAGACTTCAACATTGATTATTTTAATTTACAATCGACTCTCACCGATGATTTCAAATCTGTTACTGAGTCTTTTAATCTCAAGCAGAACATTTCAGAACCAACTCATATTACGAATACGTCTATGACTTTGATTGATCACCTATACACCAATTTTGAGGTGAAAAGCTGCGGTTCAGTTGATACAGGTTCGGTAAGACACTTTTTAATATACTGTTCATTTGAAATAGATAACAATCATATACAACCGAAAACGATAACTTTCCGTGACTTTTCTAGGATTGACTTGAACAACTTCAATTATGAACTCGAAAACAAAAATTGGAATAACATCCACCAACTAGATATCGATGAAAAAATTGAATATCTAAATAATACTATTCTAGAATTAGTAGATAAACATGCACCCGTGAAAACCCTGGTTATTAACTCGAATGGAAAGAAAATGCAGCCATGGATAACAAACAATATCAAATTGATGCAAAAACTAAGAGACAAGGCACTAACGAGGTACAAAAAGTCGAAATTACCGGCACATTGGGAGTACTATAAGCAGCTACGAAATTTCACATCTTTAGCAATCAAAAGAGAAAAGAAAGCATATTTAGAATTCAAACTTTCTCGATGTTCCTCTAAAGATAAATTGAAGGAGTTGAAAAAATTAAATATCAAACAAAAGCAAATATCGGAATTACCAGATTCACTGAGGAAGCCTGAAGAGTACAATCACTTTTTAATTAATGAACTACACGATAACCGTCAACCAGATATTGAGTTACTGCAATATTACAAAAATAATATTGATAAAAAGGTTGATCAGTTATTTTGTTTTAAACGTATAAATGAATGCGAAGTTTCACAAATTATTAATGGGATCAGGACTAAAGCTTTAGGTTTTGACAACTTGAATATTCAAATTATCATTCTATGCTGCCCCTTTATTTTGCCATTTCTGACAGATATTTTCAATAGCTGCTTAACTGAAAGTTATTTTCCTGTTGCTTGGAAAAAAGCGTTTGTGCTACCATTACCTAAGATCACAAATGCCACAGATTTGTCATCTACGTAGTATCAGTATTCTGCCGACGCTTTCAAAAGTTTTGGAAAAAATCATAGAGCGACAAATCCGTGATTACGTGTCGGAAAGAAAGCTTCTACCAACAAATCAATCTGGATTCAGAAGCGGCTATAGTTGCTCTACGGCCTTGAGTGCTGTTACTGATGATATCGTCTCCTCATTGGATAATAACAAAATTTGCGTCCTAATTATGATTGATTACTCTCGTGCCTTTGATACACTGAACCATCAAATTTTAATATCAATTTTGAATTATATTGGCTTTAGCAGTAGAACTACTCGAGTCATTCTTAACCGGTCGTGAACAACTGGTCAAAATTGGTAATGATGTATCGAGTTGTTTACCTCTGCGGCAAGGTGTACCACAGGGTAGCATTTTTGGACCTCTTTTATATACATTATATACATCGAAATTTCATTCCTATTTTTCCCACTGTAATTACCATTTGTATGCAGACGATACGCAGGTTTATTATTGTTTCAAATTGAAAGACATACAACAATCCAATCACATGCTTAATAACGACTTGGCAACACTTGTATCGTTGTCGGAAAAACATCATCTGAAAATAAATACCTCAAAGTCATGTGATGTTGTGTTTGGAAATGAAAACGAGAGATTAGCGGTATCAAATGAACTACAAATTTCAGTAAAAAATGAAATATTGAGCTTTAGTGATTGTGTCAAAAATCTAGGACTACATATAGACTCAAAATTAACATTTAATAAACATGTAACCGCGAAAATGAGAACAGCCTATGCCGCTTTGAAATTACTTTATCCACATCGAGCTGAAATGAATATCAATACTAAAAAAATGTTGACTGACTCTATGGTTCTATCTCACTTCAACCACTGCGACACAGTCTATGGTCCATTTCTTCGTAGGGCAGATACATATCGTATTCAAAAAATTCAAAACTCTTGTTTGCGTCTAATTCATGGCCTAGGAAGGAGAAATAGGATATCTCATAAACTGAAAGAAATGGGCTGGCTCAATATGGCCAACCGTCGGAAACTTCATTCGCGTTGTCTCTTTTATAAAATTCTCAAGACCAAAACTCAGGAATATCTGTACAGGAAAGTTAAATATAGAACCGATGTTCACAGTCTGAATTTGAGAAGGAAGAATTTGATTGATATTCCCAAACATAATAAAGAAATATAAGTCTTCCTTTTCATACCAGATCGCATTGGAAAGTAGTTCACTAGATATACCAAAATTATCCCTAGCTTTGAATTCCTATAAAACAAAACAAAAAATTGAATTACTTACACAGCAATGATATCTGCTTCAACTACCTCATTTTCTAATTGGATATGCACTGATTCAATTATTTCCATTTACTGTTTTATTTCTATGTCAATTTATATGTCCATTCATTAGAAAAAATAAATTGTTTTGGGTCAGAGAGTTTATATACAATATTTGTGTTTATTTTTAATTTTTTAGGAGAGTGTGGAAGAATCGGTCATCAGACCTAACACTCTACCTTTTGTTTGCCATAATTTTTGACATATAGCAAATGTACCTATGTATGTATTATTTTGAGGCAGACAATAAAATTATTATTATTATTATTAAATAACATGTGTTTGTAATCAAGAAATAAACGTTGAATTCAAGTTCAAATCCATTCAGATTCATTTTTAAAATAAAGACGAATTGAATTCTCTTTTCAACAATGTATAATTTGACCCCTCATGAAATTTGAAATTTTTAAATGGATGTGCCCCCTATCGGGCAATGTCTTTTATTTCAAAAAGTAGTATCGGTAGTATCATTCAAAATGGTTTTTGTTCCATGTTTTTAAATCAAACCGTTCAAAAGTTAACAGGGGGGAGGGACTAAAAAAGCTGCCATGTGACTGTATATACAGTGCGTTCATAAAGTGTGGAAACGCTCTATTATCTTACGAGTTGATTATTTTCGGAGGAAAAGCTCGGGCAGGTCGATTTTGTATTTTAGTTTTCCACCTTTTTTCAGAAAAAAATAATTTTTCCCCTACCACCTTTCAAGATATGACGTCATCGATATTTTTTTTAAATTGAAAGGGTATATTTTTATGTCAAAAATTGAATGTCCATATTTTTCTGAGTTCAACCATACCACATACGTCATATCTTACAGTTCGAATCACAGTATACTGAGTATAAAGAAAACCAGTGTGACAAATGCAATGGTAACTAAGAACTTATTGTCTGGTTGCTAAGGGCTTTCATATGTTTGCTTAGCCTACTATTCAAGTGTAGCAATATACTCGTACTAACTACTGAGTAGTTCTTAGGTTTACGTTACAAAATGAATAATGAAATGAATGTTGAGAAATATGAACACTGGTTTCCTTTATACTCAGAATACTGTAATTCGAATTGTAAGATATGACGTATGTGGTATGGTTGAACTCAGAAAAATATGGGCATTCAATTTTTGACATAAAAATATACCCTTTCAATTTAAAAAAAATATCGATGACGTCATATCTTGAAAGGTGGTAGGGGAAAAATTATTTTTTCTAAAAAGAGGTGGAAAACTAAAACACAAAATCGACCTGTCCGAGCTTTTCCTCCGAAAATAATCAACTCGTAAGATAATAGAGCGTTTCCACACTTTATGAACTCTGTATAAATCGAGTATCAAACAAAATTTTGAAAACTCTCATGCTGCCATCATTAAATCTAATATAGCTAAATTACTGGTTCACTTGTTAACAAAACAACTCAGAATAATTTTTCTTGGCTGCAGTTCTTCCGGAGTAGAAATGAAAGAAGGACTACAAGAAAAAAAATATGTGGCTTAAATGCCTCCTACGTTCGCCGTCAATTTCCTCGCTTGTCACTCAGAGAAACACACTTCTGTATAGTGTTATAGTTAACCACGGTATTTTGAACTACCCAATAAAACTATATTCGTAGAATTTTGACATTTATTATTGAAAATTGATATTTATTTTATTCATGATCCTGTCTGAAAAATAACACGTTTAATAGATCACATTGAACTAAAAATTCATGGGCCTTAATAAAAAATACCAAATTATTCACATTTTTTTTCATGCTAATACAACTTAGAAAATAATTTCCACAAACTCTAGACCATAACATTATTATTTTTACATATTTACATACGAAAATAGGAAAAAACATCATCAAAAATCCTGAAGTTTTTACAAAGACTCCTTACAAAAATTAGAAGGGTATAATATAAATGCTTTGCAAATTGATGATCTGACATATACTTCCGAAGTCAGGTGACAATTAATATTGAGAGATGGGAGTGCCTAATTTCTACAAAATGGACATCATTTGATATTTATAACATAAGGAAATGATTACATTAAAAATTTTGACGAAATATGAATGAATTACTATTGAATAATATGAGGTGAAGGAATTTCAGAAAATATATTACCACTCCACAATATACATAAAAAATGCAAAATCACCTAAGAATAAGACATATTTTCCAGAATGAAGAAAATGTGGGTTTTGTGAGACAAAGTCAATGTGATTCTTATAGAGCATAATTTTTTTCAGTTCTGTTTGATACGAATAATCGATGACAGTGTGTCCCAAGTTGAGCACCAACATTTTTTTAGAAGTTGTTATGAGATGAAACTCATAAAAATTTCTTGAATGGAAAAGTTTTCTTGCCACTTCTGTTTTCATGACCACCTATGCACGGGAAACCGAAAACAAAATATTTGTGATTTATTCAAGATTAATACATGCCTCTTTTGCCATTCCATGATTTTTTGGAATTGGTCAAATCAACTGCCATTTTGTGGGAGAAAAATCCCAATAACCGATAAATATACGCCTTGATCATGTGATCAATCATGTCGTGACTGGTGGGGTTGAAATTTCTATCTTGACAACTACCAAATTGTCTGTGTAACGTAGTTGGGTATTAATGTCATCATACATGCGTTTATTGATAAAAAGTTATCTCCTATGTATTTCAGAAAAAGGTATTTGTAATAGTTTTGAACCCCTATTTTCAATGGACATGGACATATTTGAAAATGATTCGCTACCTTTCAACAAGATTCTTAATATTCCAAGAAATTTATCAAAAAAATACATTTTCAATTTTCATGGAATTCAAAATTAGCTAATTTTCACAAATGAAATTTCAATGTGAAAAAACTTTCAAATGTTCTCACATTGTAAAATTTTTTAATTGTCATGAAAAACAATCATTGAAAACTGTTACATACATTTTCAGGTAAATAAAAACTAAAACACAGTACAGAAATCAGTCCAAGATATAAACAACAATAGGTGAGTCTGTTAAATGCACAACATTATCATGACAACACTGGTTATTAACGATTTTTCGAAAATTATTTCTGCCAATACCCTAGATTCAGCACTAAGACGTTTTTTAGTCTAGATGGATTGATGTGAAATGCAATATTGACCAAAATACTTTTAATTACAACATTTTTTGGAAAAAAATAAAATAAAAAACAAAATTTGTACCCCAAATACAAGCACCTATTGTCATATACATCATTTTCAAACATTGTCATTCATTCATTTTCCATAGAAGTAAGCTCCAGCATTAGAGAAGAAATAGTAATATCATTGCTTAAATAGAAGATAGTTAGTCAATGCCTGTGGAAAAAGGTATTGGACACAAACGAGAGTGTCTCTAGCGTGATTAGTTGAAAACATGAATATTTGACGTCATTTTAATGCAGATTTCTTCAAAAACCCCTGATTTTAATGCTGCCCCATTGTTTCAATCAAGTTACGACATGACTTGGAGGCCAAAACACTGAAGTTACGACATGACTTGGATGCGAGATCACTGTCGCCATCTACATGTCGCATCCATTTGAATCCAATATAAATCCCATAAGGTTGGCTTACTATCTTACTTCTATATAAACAATGGTAATATGTATTAAAATTTTCGTCAACATAAATATGAAAAATCTTGATAGAAAAAGAAATTGACCGAAATATAGTATATTGTCTTAAACTAAACATCTCAATATAAATTAAAAAAATGTAAAGTCCATTCTACAATAACCCTAAACACTTTTTTGTAGAATAAATCTGGAAAATAAATGACATTCTATGCATCTAAATCATTGATGAATAGAACTTCTCTGTTTTTAAGTCCGGCTTGCTCTAGAGTTTCTATAAACTCTGCATTTTCAGGTCGACACCTCAGCACTCGTTTTGGGAAGTTTGTTGTTATTTCAAATGAGTCTGGGGCTTTCGGATGACAGAATACAAAAAAGAACACACACTGAAAAGAAATAAAAAAAATTGCAATTTCAGAAAACTAGAGAAAAAGTTGTAAAAGCCATTGTAAGAGTTTTACCTCTAAGGAATGTGATTTGAGAAATCTTCTTTCCAGTCTACTTCCACAAGGAAGTTTGAAAACAACATGGACTGCATCAGGGTGAGATGCATCTGGTTCATCAGGAACTTTGTAAACTGAATTAATTTTTTCTTGGGCAATACCTTGTCTACGTTCCTCTTCAGCTCTTGCTTCCTAAAAATGTTTATTCAAATTAGTTGAACTAATATGAGAGATGATTAACACGTTCAGCGCCAAGCCGTGAGGTCGAATTTTCGTAATTTTTAAGAATTTAATTTTTTTTTATCCAAGCTTTTAGGTAATTAATATGAGAATATCACAAAACCTTCATCCAACCTTAACCCCAATTTAAGAGGAAATTCTGGGAGGTCAGAGCTTAATTAATTAATAATAATTACCCATCTAAAATGTACATAAAGTGCGTGCGTTAGCCAAAACGGAAATTTAGTCAGTGTATCTTTTAGATACACAATGTCCCCGTAAAGCTAGCAGAACCTTGGAATTTTCAATTTTTTTAGGATAATTTATAACCCTAGGTATTCCAGAATTTTTTTCTCTTTGTGGTGATATCGTGGGTTCTGCTAGTTTAACGTTAAGCTGGCAGAACCAAACTGCTAAACGAATGTTTTAGGCTCACGTTTGAACACATCGCCGATTTTTTTGGAATGCGTATTTAAAAAAAAATCCTGGGTTCTGCTAGCTCAACACTAGAACACTAGAAAACACTAGGTTAGGTAAGGTTTGAACGTGAGTGGGCCCGTATCAGGCCCTCCACTGCGGCCAATGGCCTATTGTGGCTCACCCTATGGTTATATTTCTCCCAGTATACCCAATCTCTTCAGGAAAAGTGTCAAACAGTTACTGTTGGATAAGGCATACTACACTTTAGACGTGTTTTACAATGATACGCTTTAAGTATAAAACTCTATGTGATGACTTTGTGGTCTCTTAAGTGTATCCTAGATTTGTATATTAGGCATTTTAGCGCATATAGACGTATGTTTTTACTTTTTTGTTTATGCACATTAATTTTATCTCATTTCTCCTCGACTAACTTTTATATTTTTACTTTTATACTTCACTTGTATATGTGCACTTTCATATTGTTTTAATGATTATTTATGACACTTTGTCGATAAGAATTTATTCTTGGGCAATATAAAGTATATATATATTGATTGAATGAAATTGAGGAATGTATTGGGAGAACAATTTACCAGGTTTTCTGGCCTACTGACTTATCGCCACTTATTGAGAATCTGGTTCTGGCCGCTGCAGGGCATGTACATCCTCTATGCATAGCCGGCACTCTGAGATGTGCTCTACTGAGTTCTAGCAGTTTGTCAGAGTCCTGTTTTTTCCTTGTACAAGCAATACATGCTTTGGAATGGACTAGGCCCGGTAGACTACGCCAATACTCGAGTCTTTTATTGTCTGCCCAAGCTGTTATGACATTCTTGGCAGTGCTATGTGCTAAACAGATTACCGGTTCTGGTCCAGTGAACGTTGTTTCGGCCCTCCATTTTGCTAGGGCGTCCGCTATTTCGTTTCCTTCTAGGCCTGTGTAACCTGGTATCCAGACTAGGGTAACGTTGTTGCGTTGCGCTAGTCGGTTTAAGGTGTCTCTGCAGTTCCATACTGCTCTAGATTAAAAGCAGTTGGATTCAAGCGCTTTCAGTGTTGCTTGACTATCTAAAAATATTTTTATTGCTTTTCTTGTGTGGTGTCGATATTCCAGCTCCCTTGCACACATTTCAATGGCATTTACCTCTGCCTGAAATATCGTAGCTAGTTTACCCATACTGAATGAGCGTTTCACTACTGGGTTTATCCCATATATTCCGGCTCCGACGCCTTCCAGATTTTTTGAACCATCGTAAACCAACGTTCATTTGCCCTACACAGGTCGGTTTCATTCTGGACCCAGTCTTCTCTTTCGGGAAAGACCACAGTGTGGGACGTGTGAAGGTTGATAGTTTTAGGCATGATGACTGAGGGCATTCCTAGATAGATAGATGTTGTGAGCTATTATGCCCTCCAGCATGCTGCTGCCTCTCATGACACATGCGGTAGACTGATGGCCGCTTGGTAGAGTCTGTATGTTGCCCGTCTTGCCTCTCTCTCCAGAACTATGTGGAGAGGAGGTAATCCAAGGAGGGCTTCCATTGCTGCCCTTGGCGTGGAGCGAATGCTTCCAGTAATCGCCAGGCACGCTTGTCTCTGTGGCCGTTAAGTTTAGCAAGGGCCACTTTTGATGGCCCTTGTTCCACCAGACAACGTGATCATTGGACGCTTGACGGTCACGTACAGCCAATATACATGTTTTGGTGACATGCCCCATGTTTTCTCACATATTCTGCAGCATGTCCATAAAGAGAGGCTAGACTTTCGGATAGTCTTTTCCAAGTGCAAGTTCCAGTTTAGCTTTTTATTCCCAGATATTTTGCTTCACTCGCAAAATGAATTGTTACACCATTGATGGACATTGGTTAACCAAATCGCTGTGAACAATCTGGTGGTCACACCATAAAAATGCCCTGCTGAATTTTGGATTGCGTGATAGCTGGCGACATTGGGTGTAACTTGAAATGAATTTCGAATTCGAGTACGCGTTTTTCAGAAAAAAAGATATTTCGAAATATTCCATTCTCACCGAACTCGTATCCAGTTGTACATATTTTATTTCATCAATTTATCCATTTAAAAATTATTGAAAACGCCAAACTACATTACCGAATTGAAACGAAAAGACGCAGAAAAAGAAGCGGGAAGCCGGGAGACGTCAATGCGCGAGTGATTCTGATTGGTCAATCGCAGCCATGTCCGCGTCATCCCAAATTTCAAACGTTGCAAGAATAGACCGGGATTACAGAACTTAAACACATAGATCCCACGCCTATTTTCAAAAATGATTAATAACAGGCTGAATCTTCCTGAGTAGCTTCATTTTGCTGAGACGCCCAACTTTTTCCTCTAAGAAAATTCTCGATAGTGGTAGCTAACAAAATGCGCAAGCGTCAATCATGTCGATTTGGTGAGTGTAAAAAAGTCATTAATAACAGTTTTTCAGTAGAACCTCGAGATAATTCGATAAAGTAGTCGAAAAAACTTTTGTCCTACAAAATGGATGGTAGGACTGAAGAGTCCCCCACTCCCAACATGTACCAATGAAGTGGTCATAAAAATTCATTAATTACCAGCGGATTTTTTTACCGTTGCTTGGTTAATATTTGTATAATTGAATGGTCAGATTGAATGGTAGTGTTCCCAGTCCTATGCTCCGAAATTGTCAATTCCATGGTAAATTTTTTTTTATTAATAACTGTAGGACAATGATAACACATGAAAGGTTAGTGTATCCTTCACCTAAATAATCCTACAAAAAACGGGTATGTATCGCTAGTTCTACAAAAATTATTCTTATTCAAAATAACGAATTATTTTGAAATTGTGGTTTAGCTAATTTAATATACTTTTATTCGTGAAGTAATGTTACTTTCAATGTTAATTGTTTGTTCAATTCAAAAATATCATAATTTACATGAAAAGTGTATGAAAAAAGTGGAAAATTTTGTTTAGCTTTCATAATTTTTATAAACATATTGAAAACAACAATAACAAAGTAAAATCATTGAAATAATCAATCTGCCCTCCAGGGCGTCACAGCTAATGAGCGTTTGAATTTATATGGAAATCACGTTTTCAATCATGAATGAATAAAAAGTTTTTCAAAATTTAGGGTGGATAAATGATAATGACTATTTTATAAACTGCTCTCCATTACGTCATGTGAAAAAAGTGCATATTTCAAGATACTGGAAATGCCCATTGTAAACAAAAAGCATTTGATTCTGAAAGTGTAAAAGATTGGAGTGTGGAGTTTTTAATAAATTATCTGAAATATGCAAAAATAGACAGTGATAACGAATCGACACAACCAGAAATTATTGAAGCCACTCAAGTAACGTTAATTTTTATTGGTGTCTTTTTATTATTATAGCTAACTATTAGTAATAGTTTGATATATCTCGTTTTTCAGATTGAATATGACTAGAAATATAATGATAATTTTCCTTCTCGGATCTCATATTTCACATAATTTTAATATTCATGGTCGTAGGAAAAGTAGTGTACATAAATTGGTGGAAAGTGTATTCCTGTACTCGTTACGTTTCCACACACGCCGTGTACCATGGCACATGGCACCAGTGTTAGTTGCCATTGGAGTAAAACATTTATCGGTAGAATGTCACATGAAAAATCGGTAGATTCCTATAATTTTTCGGTAGACATATTCGAGCATATGCATTAGTTCAAAATGAGCAGTTGAGTGTTGCAGTTCTTATAACTTAATTCTATATGATGATTAATAGCCAAAAACCAAAAGTATTAACAGAAGCCTCAAGACAGGATAAATCGATTTTGTCAGAACATGTTTCAAGGGGGATCTTCTACAAGCTCCACAACAATAGCAAATCCTTTTTCATCATTACTTGAAGGTCTCAGCCAATCTTTGGAAATATTATCCTCTTCCTATTTTTTAAATACAGCTGAGCATAATAAACCTTCAATTGTTTTTGGATATAATAATAATACTCCCTCATAAACACTTGTGACTGTACCCAAAGGCATAGCTTGTGTGGGTAGAGGATGCTATTATTATTTGCCTCATCCTTCTCCGAATCTGAAGACATTTATGTTGAGTGAAATTAATGATAGGAAAAATAACTGAAAGGGTAACAAAATCCATAAACACAAATTCAGCCATAATTTTCAATAGTTAAGGCAGTCGGTTGTCAAAAATAGTAGCACAAAGAACTCATATTTTCGTCAGTACCTAGAACATAAATATCCTAGGAAAAATTGAGACATTAGTTCGTATGTAGACTGATTCTCGTTTTTTCAATATTTCATTTTATAAAATTAAATTATATGTTGATGGTGTCATCAGATTTTTCATAATGATTCAGTTAGCCTTTTGGTACTGCTAGCTCAGTGTTGAGTTAACACATTTCTCCTCCAATTGAAGAGCAAAAAAATATATAATTGCATAAGAAACAAGCCTAAAATTATTGTCCAACTGGATTTGTTCTGAATTGTTTTTTTATGGTTGGGTTCTGCTAGCTTAATGGTAAAGCTATCAGAACCCAGGATTCAAAAAAAAGCATTCCATAAAAGTAGGCACTGAGTTCAAACGTGAGTCTAAAATTATGGTGTGATTAGATTTTTCATAAACATTCTTTAGCAGTTTCAGTTTGGTTCTGCCAGATTACCGTTAAGCTAGCAGAATCCGCGATATAACCCACAATTGAAGAGAAAAAAATTCTGGAATAGGGTAAAATAAAGTGGTTCTGCTAGCTTTACATGGGTATACAAAATGTTTGTACTAAGAGCACTGAAAAAGATACACTGGTGCTGAACATGTTAAGAAATACTTCTATAATATAGTATAGGAGCACTTCTTATCACTATCACATTTTAAGAACCGATGAAAAATTATTAACACAGATTTATTATATGCTTGGAACTTGTTCAGGATAATTTTTACCTCATCCAGTCTTCTCTGCTCAGCTGCTTCAGCCAATCTTTGTTCCTCTCTCCTTCTTTCTTTTTCTTGGTCTGCTCTGAGACTTTCTAGAAATGCCTCATCCTGTTGAGATCTTAAGGATCTGTTTATGCTAGCTTCAAACCTATCAGCTCTAGCCGAAACTAAATTTATTTCATATTCGTTTACTACTGAACTAAGCCTTTGAACTAATAATCCAGGATCCGAGAATCCTTCCAATCTACCTGAAAAATTAATAGACAATAAAAGCATCAAGTTGAAAGCAAATGAAATGCTTGCAGTTTTACTAGTTTGCAATCAGAAAAACAATTTCATTTGGTAAATATTGAAATAAATAACTGACTGTCATACAAGGCTATGAATAGGTATATGATGTGTGCCTGATATCAGTAATTTTAGATAAAACTGAATTTCATTACCTACAATTGTCATACGATTTTCCTTTAGAACTAATACTGCCAGAAATGGATAATGATTAGCCTTTGCAGCATTTAAGGTCCTTTTTCCTTCTTCAGAATTTATTGAACAGCCCCAGAAAAGGAAAGTTTGATTGATGAACCTTACCACATCAGGATTTGATAATGTTTCACGGCAGAAAGTATCTGTGTCTATAGCGTCAGAATTATGTAGGTAGACCAGGAGAAATCTGAGTTCGCGTTTGGCATCGTTCAAGACCTGGGAGAATGTGCCCTGGTAAAATACTGGATGTTCTTGGGAATATTTTTCCTCATAGGATTTAATAAAATCCATAACTTCCTGGGTAGGATCTATTCTGGGCCGGAATTCTAAGCCTGCAATTGAATAAAATAAATACATTTCCCAAATCATTATCCATGAGATATATCCTCAATGAATAACAGCTATGTACTCACCCAGTAACCTTCGGCCTATCTGCAAAAAGGTTATAAGAGTACTATAGCACATGTTCCACATGAAACTGACAACAGTTCTGATTGCCCCTTTGAAACCACTTCCAGAACCATCAGTTGGAGGTGCATAGTAGAAATGCTGCCCAAGGTGGTCGCTCACAACAGCCGGTGGTCTTGATTCTGAAGCATATACTGAAGGGCGCCCCTCACGAATATTTAGTTGTTCTTGCACAGCTACTTCTAGATTCCATTGGTGTCTTTGGAGAACATCTCGACATATTGTCATATCCTCTATACCAGTCAAGTCTTGAAATTGTAATACCTTCTCCGTTTGATCTGATGAAAGGCCCAAACCCCCATTGTCACCAAGGAAGTCCATTTTCGTAATTTTTTTTTCAATTGTCCAGTTTACTTAACATATAGTAAAATACATGAAATGACCAATGTTTACTTTTTTTTTTCAACAAAACAGCGATTACTAGTAAACGTCACATTTTGCACTTAAATTCCAACAATCATCTTCATCTTCCCAATCACGGTCATATGTCAATTTGTCATTTCATACCGTAAAGTCATACGTCACATGGCATGAATGGCGCATGAATCAATGGTAAAATTGGTTTGGTAAAACTGGAACCACAGCAAAGAGACTAAAAAGCTGTTTTTTTTTTAAATTATTTGAGCTGTTTTAAAAACTTTTCATTTCAGCGTTGAAACAATGACGTCATAGACAAAATGTTTTAAAACGAAATGCACCATTTTGAAGCCATTCAAATCTATGACGTAAAATTGAAAAAGTTATTAAAACCATTGTTTATATAGAACATAGTCAACCTTATGGGATTATAATTGGATCAAAATGGATGCGACATGTAGATGGCGATAGTGAGCTCGCATCCAAGTCATGTCGTAACTTCTGTGATCTGGCCTCCAAGTCATGTCGTAACTTGATTAAAACAATGAAAAAGCATTAAAATCGGGGTTTTTTGAAGAAACCTGCATTAAAATGACGTCAAATATTCATGTTTGTAACTAATCACGCTAGATGACACTCGCGTTTGTGTCCAATACCTTTTCCACAGGCATTGACTAACTATGTTCTATTTAAATAATGTTAAAACGGTTCAACGACAAAAACCAGCTTAAACTAACAGGAGGGTTTAATAAGCTCTTACCAATCAGAATCTTGTAACATCATCGCGTCATAGTGACGTACTTGGACATGAGTGCGGAGTCGAACTCGAACCAAGCAAAAAAACTGTCAGCAGTAACTCTCATATACCAAGAGCTGAAAAAGACTAAACTAACAAGGAGGGTTTAATAAGTTCTAGCCAATCAGAATCTTGTAGCATCAATACGTCATAGTGACGTACTTGGATATGAGTACAGAGTCGAACTCAAACCAAGCAACAAAACTGTCAGCAGTAACTCTCATAATATACCAAGAGCTAGTCCGTCACTGTCTATGGAGAATGGCGGCAATGACACGTCACATTTCGTCACAAATGTTCTTTCATCTCTTTCTATCTATTGTCTTATGGGCATTAAACTCTCTTATTACATAATGTTTAGTCTCCTTGCCAAGAGCTAGTCCGTCACTGTCTATAGAGAACGGCGGCCATGACATGTCTAACTACGTCTCCTTGGGAACCACCATGCATAGGTGCAGAGGCGCTTTCGGAGCTCCTCGTACTTACTCAGAGCTACTCACTAGGTCATTTGGAAAGCGCCTCAGGGGTCCTATTCTCGAGTTTGTACGTATACGAATTCGATCTATTATTTCACACTAATAACACATGAAATATGTATATTTATCTCTTTTTCGTATACGAATTGGAAGTCGAATGATTCGAGAACAGTATAGCACCCCAGAGGTACGTGCTCCAAATCGGTTCCTTTGATGTATCAGGTTAAGATTTTATTTTTTTTCTGGCATGCTGTGGGACAAAGACAAGCAGGACATTAACGTTTTTTGTAATGTCCTTGGGATGGAAAGGGGTCGGCTGAAAACTCTTCTGTCTCACTTGGTCTTACGAACGTACGCTGGAGCGTGGTGGATCCCCTCAAAATAGTGGTAATGTTAAAAATACAGGGAGAGAGCTTCAGTTTGGATACAGTTATCCAGACGACAATAAATTGCACGGCAGGGCACGCTCTGTGATTGGTCACTGTATTGGCAGTGAGTTTAAATGACAGACAAGAACAAGGCAAACTGAGTTGAAAATGCGTGAATTACTAGCCAATCTAACCTAATGGTGGATTTATGCAGCAATCATAAGTCTTAAGTCATAAGGAAGAATATTCGTCAATGATTGGTTGGAATATACGGACCAACCAATCATTGACGAATATTCTTCCTTATGACTTAAGACTTATGACTTATGATTGCTGCATAAATCCACCATAACTTGACTAACCTCACGTAGAGATAATAATTCAAAATTGGTAGCGATTTAACGACTATTCATCCAAAATTGTTAAATAACCTATCATTGGTCGGAGCGCTTATGCCGTCCATTTTATTGCATGGTATCAGTTATCCTCATTGCTTTGCTTATGTCTGTTTTGTCGCGAACTTTACTGTCTCGAAGAGGAAAAGTGTAATGCAAACATTGACCATTCTCCTAGGTAACTACAAAACTCATAATAATTATATCATAAATTATGAGTTTTGTGTTAGCGTAGCCGACGATACATGAAGCGCATTCTAGTCATGATATATAATTACAAGTTTTGTGGGGAACACCTTATGATGGCGCTAGCGGTTACTTGAATATATTGCCTTGAATTATTATTATTGCTTGAATGTATTGTCTCACCCGCACATATTTCTAGGTTTCCTTTCCTTCTTTACCTTATAGTAATTATATAAAGTTTGCTAATTCATCTGTTTCATTTGATAGTCGGTACATGATCTCAATTTGTTTTTCAATTCAAAAATTGATTTTAGTTTGAAATGTCGCTTATGACATTTTATTTCCGAACAGTTCGTTACTAAAATTTGAATATTATGAAGCCACCTTTACATGCCATAATTTGGAAACTCTATAGTTGGCAACTATGGCCCAAAATTTTTGACATTTGACAGGTGTCCAACTTATTCCTTTTTTTCTGTGAAGTTTCAGAAAAGGGTAACAAAATGGTAAGTTGAAGAAATATTCTATTATTTTGGTAATCTTTAATCATTTTGATTAAAATTTATTTTCAATCTATCAATTATGTAATAAGAAAAATGTTGCTTTACAAATTTTTTGATATTATTGCTTGTAAACTATTTTGGATTTTGGGGTTAGGTGACTAATTATTTACATCAATTTATTTTACTTTTCAGGCCAAACGCACCAAAAAAGTAGGAATTACTGGTAAATATGGAACCCGATATGGTGCTTCCCTCCGTAAAATGGTTAAGAAAATGGAAATTACTCAACATAGTAAATATTCCTGCAGTTTTTGTGGAAAGGTTCGTATTTGCAGTATTACAATTTTGTTAGATAAAGCTGAATTTTCACTTTTGATGAATTCATAAACTCGACCAAATATTTTATCAACCAAAAATTAGTAGAATTATCTATTTAAAAAATTACATTTGCCAAAATCTAAAATAATCTGTGATTTTTATCAAGATTGCAGTTTCAACAACAGTAGTTTTTACAACTATTAATTTTTCAATATCATGCTCGACAATCTGTAACTATGTACTGTGCAAGAAGTTCTGCACTGGGGGTCTATTCTCGAATTTCAACGTATATGCATTCAATGTTGGATCTCTTTCCAACGCGCGGTGTTTGTATCGCTCTATGTTACTTCAAACGTTTGAAAATGATTTTGCATGAACTCAAGAATAGACCCCCTGATGGCCCACAACATTTCTCACAACTGGAATAGGGAATATGCAAGTGATTTAAATTTACTTGATTTTTTTACCTCCGATACTTTATTGTATTGACATTACACCTACACCATTAGTTTATGATTTAGTTTGTATTTAACTCCATTAAACTTTAATCAAATAGTGCATAATAAGCGCGCGGAATTCAAATTTGCGAAACGCATCACCATTGGTTGAAACGAAGAATGACGTCACATGGCACGTTATGACATTTATCTTTTTCATAGAAAATTTGTTTTTATTAATATATTTGTAGTGTTTTCCATTACATAGTGCGATTTTGGTCTAGTGACAATTAAATTATCAAGAGCAATGACTGAAAGTGGTTTTGTCAAAGCACAATCCGATAATACCAGAACTGATAAGTAGTAATAGTTTATCAAATGATAGTTTTCCTTTTGTAATTTAGGTGAGGCAGGTATAAACGGAGTTATCTCCCGTTTGATATACAAAACATTTATGCATACAAAACTTACTTCTGATCAATTCACTTCATGTTAATTATCGAAATACAATGTACTCACATTGAAATGATCTTCACAACAATGTAAATGTGATATTGGAGATACTTCTCCTCTTCTCATAACCTCACACCATTGTTTACGTATTTTCGCATCTCTTGGAACAGAAAAAAATACTTTATTTGGTGTACCTATAATTGTGTTTTGGCATTCCGGTACTAGACAATACCTATAAAATGGTTTTTTAGCATTTTCCATTATCGTAATAGCGATTAAAATTGCAAATCTTTAACCTAATTAATAACTGTCAATAGTGTCAATGGCCATAACTATAGAAGGGCTTGTTCATTGAAGACTGCTCTGGTTGATCGAGATCACTTTCACATATGTTCATCTCTCTTGCTAACACTTGTACTGCATTTGTCTTACTCTTTTATAAAATATCAACTTCAAGCAAGTAGAGCAATTAGAGTACATCTCAACGAACGACACTGAAGAAAAACAACACTGATCGAGCCATGTGACGTCATCCACAGCGCGCGAAAATGGAGGCGTTCAAATAGGTCAAATTCATTCGGTATTTTATATATTATTTTAAAAATTAATCCCAAGACTTTCAACCGTATTTATATTTTTTACTATGTTGTAATGAAGTAAAAAATTGATTAAACAAATAAAAAAAAATTATGCATATTCCCTATTATCCGTTAACCAAGATATCTCCAATTACATATTCATTACAAGAAAGGAAAGCAAATGATACAATTGAAAAATCATTGAACACTTATATTATGCTCTGAACATCAAACATAATGTATCAAGAACTTGAGTACTTAACTTCTAATGTTCAGTTGAAATTTATTGCCTAATTCTTGTTAGATGCTACTTGTTGGTTGGGTTGAGTTTATAAATTCATCACCATATGATTCAAGAACTTTTGTTTGGAAACAATTTTTTGAAAGGGTGGATTTAGTCAACTTCAGCACAAGCATTATCATAAACATAAGGGTAACGTCGGTAACATTAAAGGTTTTTAGCATAAACTTAACATTGTATAAACAGTTCCATTTGATATAAGAGGTTCAACTTTCGATTTTAACATAATATTTAGGCACAACTTTAAAATGATGTTGACTAAATCCACCTAAATATGTTTTTGAACAAGTTACAGATTTTATTTGGTTGTTTTGGTTACTGATGTAGGACTGTTGACATGTTTTATAGTAACAATAATTTCATTTGAAAGTGAGACTAGTGAGAACAAAAAATAATAAAAATATATTATTGACCATCCATCTAACATTTGGTAATGGTTGGTCATTTATAAAAAGCAATCAGAATCATTGGTTCTGCTGATCTTGGTAATCCAAATGAGAATTATGCTTTAACAAAGTAGTGTTTTTTTGGTTAAATGTTTGTTGTAAATGTATATAAAATCAAAAACAGACAACATAAACCATAGCAGTTGATAATACCAGACACTCTAGAACTGTTTTGGTTGGACTTGTCCTAAATGGATGAAGTATAGATTTAATACTTTTACATTAACAATAACATACCTTCAACTTGTCTATGCTGATGAACATCTGATCATTCATGGACTCTTCTAATTTTATTTATTGCCTTTTATATGGAATTTGGGGTCTAATAGTATTAGAGTCAAAGAGATTTTAAACACAGAAAAAATTTTAATGGGTGTCTCAATAATAGAGAGCTGCGGGTCTAAAACCGCGTTGGCGAGATGAAAGTCCATTCCTCGAAAACCACAAATTCCAATTTTTTTTTAAATCTGGCAGGGCCCACTCCAGTACAAAGGAAAATGTCTATCAACTTTTTCGGACGATTTCTATGTCTTCCGTTATGATAATTTTGTTCAGAAAGTGACTAGTATTCATCTGACAAAGCAGAAGACGATTTGGTTGAGGCACACTACTAGAACCTATTTTTGAAAATAAAAATCGATCGTCGCATGAATTTGACGTCTCCTATATGCTTAATTTTGTGTATCTTTACTTTTTTATGGTCGTTACATTGAGAAATCCGAGTGGAAGACTTTTTGATTAGCCAACCCTGAGGCCGGGCCCTACTAAAAAAGTCTTCCACTCTAATTTTCCCCATGTAAAGACCATAACAAAGTAAAGAAACACAAAATTAGGCATATAGGGGACGTCGAATTTTTGCGATGATCGATTTTGGGCCCCAAAATTTTCAAAGCTGGGTTCTAGTAGTGCGCCTCAACCAAATCGTCTTCAGCTTTGTCAGATCATTACAAGTCACTTTCTAAAGAAAATTATCATAACGGAAGACATACAGAAATCATTGAAAAAGTCAATAGACATTTTCCCTTCATACTAGACTGGGCTCTGCCTGATTTAAAAAATATTGTGGGTCATCACGTATCAGATCTCTAACTATGAGACATTTAGGTATTTAATAAGATGCTAATTGAAGATATGAAGACCACTCCAAAAATTATTTTTGCTTTGGGATTGAAACAAAAATATTTGTTTTTATTCACCATAACCACTGATGTACATAATAATAAATGCTCTTTATTGAATTACAAGCAGGTTATAACTGTAGCAAAACATACTGGAGGCTTGGACTAAAGGTCTGAAAAGAGAAAAAACTAAAAGTAGCATGCAAAGATTTTGATGAATGTTATCATACTTCTTTCTTACAGGATGCCATGAAAAGGAGTTGTGTTGGCATTTGGTCTTGCAAACGTTGTAAGCGAGTTGTAGCTGGAGGAGCCTGGGTATATTCTACAACAGCTGCTTCTTCAGTCAGGTCTGCTGTAAGACGTCTTAGGGAAGTTAAGGAACAGTAATTTTTATAATTTAACCAATTAAAAATATATAAAAGTTCACTGGTTTTTCAGTTGTATAAGCTAAATAGTCAAGTCAAAATATGCTTTATTGTCGGAAGTTAATGATAAACTTATTGACAAAGCTTCATTGTATCAAAGATAATGTTAAAAAGTATAATGGTGATACCACCTACCGTCGGCACATCATTCCTGATGAGAGTGAACACAATCACTATATGTCATAATTTAAAATAGCTATTTGTGTATTTAGAGTGCAAAGTGATTGATTGCCGGTCGACAAAGAGTTACCACGCGTCGCGCCGTAATCTTTGTAGAGCGGCAATGACACTTTATGCTCTAAATACACACAAGATCTTTTCTACAAACGCAGCTCCTAGACATAAAAACGATCAACACTTCATTCAACAATAGGCACTTAATATTACCCATGAGAAAAATTAACACTCAATATTAATTCCAAGTGTACAAGCTATCCAATTATTCACATCTTTAACAAAAGGAAAATTACTTGCTTAAGAAAAAAAAATTGGTCTGAAGGCTGAGATCAAACCCGCTACCTTCTTGTTACGAATGTGAACGGGACAGCGACGTAACCACTGCGCCACGGTTGTTCCTTAGAGTGCTTTGAATTCATTGTCAAAATCAGAATCAGTTTATTAGTCACAGAAAAATACATATATTTAATGCATTCTTATTGGACTAGTAAAAAAAAGGGATATAAGTATACAATTAAAATAATTAATATACAGTTGAAATACGATCAAAATACATTTTTAAAAAGATTTTTTTAAAATTTGAATACTATAAAATATTTGTTCTGACAAAAAAAGTTTGAGTTTGGTGCTGAAAGACATATTGGACATATTACTGGTATATTGTTTATCACAGATACATTTGAATGTATTATATTGTAATATATTTATAGTCCAATTACCTCTAAAATAATTTATTTTACGAAATAAAATGATACAATAACACAATACTCTAATTTACATAACAATCACGGAACTAGGTATTTATATTCGACTTTCACTTCACTGACTGTTCGTCTGTCCGCTGCGTAGTTCTTTTTATATCCGACGTTGACTTCTCTGAATGCTCCAGAATTTTCCATCGAATCGCCCAGACTCATCGAACCGTCGAGATTCTTCTCGGTGCAAGCGCATCGACAGTCTCCCGCGGTTGGTCGCTAGCTATACGTGAGAGTTCAGGTCCGGCATCGCCCGCAGCTTCGCCACAATATAATTCAACTCCTGTGTAGTTAGGTGAGTTCTGGCAAATTTGTAGTCGTGAATAACTCTGGTGTATACTTTCTTTCATTTGTGTCATGCGAGTGCAAGTCCTCGTTCTTCTTGAAGCTGTTTTCATTTTCTTTAACATAGGTAATGCTTTGCAATATGCATTAGCTGGCAATGTTTGTATATGTGATCTTTTAAATAGGTCTCTACATGTTGTCAATGGATGGACATTGAACATAGCTCTATGGTGGATTTATGCAGCAGTCATAAGTTTTTAAGTCATAAGGAAGAATATTCGTCAATGATTGGTTTGAATAAACGGACCAACCAATCATTGACGAATATTCTTCCTTATGACTTATGACTGCTCCATAAATCCACCATTAGTATTTTTTCTGTGCTCTAAAAGCCTTTTCAGCATGTGAAGAGGAGCGCCAGAATACTAATTCATATTGTAAAATTGACTGAACATATAGTTTGTATATGGGCCTTCCATGTTCATTTTTGGTCAAGAGTAACAGGAATTTCATTGTTTCTGTAGCTTTAATTGATTTTCTGTTGATATGTAGATAGAGATTAGGGTCAGGCATAACATTCCTTTTCAATTTTGTCAATTTCAAGTTGTACGAGATTTAAAGGAGATGTTTCCCCCTCGGAATATTATAAAAAACGGGTCTATACATCATGTAAGAATAGGTTCATTTTCAACAAAAGCATTGGAGATGCTAGCGTATTTTCAATGTTGTCGCTCTAGAGCGAAAAAGCTGTTACAAAATTACATTTGATGGGAAACTTCAACTTTGCCTTGAGATTTGAACGCGACAAAGACTACTTTGGTAAGCGGTTGTAGAAAAAAATGTTTTAAGCATTGATAAGATTTGAAGTTCTTGCCTTCTCATCTGTTTCATCCATTTCAAGTACAATGTCTCAAAAGAAACTGGTACAACGTGCTGCCTGATTCTACTTGACATGTGTCAAGACTAAATACACCTCTTCTGCTTGATGAAAAAAAAAATAAATCATTATTTTGTCAAACCAGGAGTGACCTCAAACTTCTTTTCCAAATGACACTACATTTTTCTGATTATCCGAAAGAGATTTGAATTTGTAAATTGACAATCGGTTTAGAGAGGAAGGTTCGCAGTAAGATCACTGAAATGAAATTATAATAGTCATCATATTATAATTTCATTTCAGTGGGTAAGATCCAATTGAAAATGTGGGTGCTCATGGAATTGCAAATCCTTGTGAACCTTTCTTTATGGGTACTATTCTGTTATAAGGAAATATTTGATAACTGTTGGAAAATATGGGAGCTGTAATTCTATGAGAACCCCAATTTTCAATGTATTTTACCTGGAAGCTTCCTCTGGTAACTGCTGACGCCGTTCGTCAGTTGTGATTTAAGTTTCATTTTCATGGCCAACTTTGTTCAACTAAACAATCAACGTCTCTGCCATTTTCAACCGATTTTCAATTAAAAAAAATAGTCTCATCACAAATTCGAAGAAAAAATTTGTGTTGTAAGCATTTTCGACTACTGTATCTCGACAAACCAAATTTGAAACCTGTTTGTATCCAAAGAGAGTAAACTAAACGAACAGGAGGTTTAATAAGTTCTAGCCAATCAGAATCTTGTAGCATCGACGCGTCATATAGTTAAAGAGCTGCCTGTATGATTTACTGACAGGTGAGGAAACCGTCTGCTGGGTATGTCATCCACGCCGCAGGCCATAAGCGCCTACTTTACGCCCTTGATACATAAATAACTATTACGAAAGTGTTTCATACAAAGTTTTTTCTTCTACAGTTATTATATTGCCAAAATGTAACAATTATATCATTAATTTGAATGTTTAATGATATGAATTGTCGTCTTATTATCAAATAAAGACTTCCGAGTGTAAAAAATTACTTTACGCACAGTTGATGATTTTACGCGCAGGTGATTTTTTTACGCACTTGTGCGAAAAAGTATTACTTTACGCACTGTCAGCTTAGTAAAAGCTTGGTTTACGCACTGTCGTAGAAAAAATCTTTTTAGATGCCTTTGAAAATGAAATGAAGAATTTCGAAAGCTCAGGTTATACCAAAGAGTATAATTTATTAGTGGCCATCTTCTGATTGCATCCCCAATAGAACATTCAGTTATTACTATTAGTCCAGTCGAGATAATTTCCTTTGATTTATTATATATATATATATATATATATATATATATATATATATATATATATATATATATATATATAGATATACAAACCCACACGGAAGGAATCGCGGTGACGTTAAATGAGAGACTACATTGCAACATATGGAACGAGCCATCCTCTACAAAATAGTGTTCAGTGTCCTTGGATTAGACTCTCCCATAGAAATATATATTATATACTTACTCTAGAATGCTAATTCCGCCAATTTTCACGGCGGAAAGCATGCCGCGTATGCGACCCGTTTACGATGTGCGCATGCTCGTCATCAGTGTAGTTTGGTTAGGTCGTTGCCAAGTTTGAAAGTAATTTGGTGTTCCAATTCAGAGTTTTTTGTTATGATGCAATAAAACATGTCATTTGAAAGAGATAAATTTGACAGCAGATTTAGTGTTAAAGACTTTATTGAAGAAGACTATATTTTTATCATTGTATACTATTTTATATAACTGTTGGCAACGCCGAGCAGCTCTGACTTCATTATGGCGGGTCGTGTGTGCGGCTGTCAGAAAAAGAATACAACTGTCTGTAACGTCTGTCAATTCACGTTTCAATATAGTAGCAAACAAATCTTATTCAATCAATCCTATCTTCACAGTCCACTCCTAATCACAAACATTTAGGACTTTTTAAAACCGAAAAGAACCTTTTAGAGATAGATTACTTCGAATTTTAGGCGCGAAAGAAACTTATTTAAAACAATAATGTACCCTATGCTACTGTAATCATAATGATCACGCAACAATGCTTTTTCGGGAAGACTTGTCACTCTTATCAGAAATCAGAGACGGTTTTTAGAATTTCAGATTTTCTCTTGTCGTTTTGTGTGGTGTTTGTTTTCGTTGGTTATTCTTTCATCATTCGTGAATTTTTATTGATCTTATTCCTTTAAAGACAATTTCTAATAAAGCCGTTTCTTCCTACAAATAAACAATGATCTGTTTGGTGTTGTGTAAAGGAAAAATACCTGAAATAAATCATTTTTGGTAGATAATGAAATTTTTTATGTACCTATAGATTCATGTGAAAACGACAATAGAATAATTTGAAACCTAGTGCAGTACCAACACTGTGTCTGCGTAAGCATGTATGGCGAGTGATACAACTTTCTGCCACACCGCTTATATTATGAGTTCTAGATTCCTACGAAAAGTACTAAACATACATAGAATCGCCTCAAAAAATTAATGTCAATATGGAACTGCTTTTCTTTGATGGAAAGGAAACTGCTTCCAGCCTCACTTTTTCATGCACCCCCATTGTGGAAATTGCACTAAGGTAATACAACCAGAAATACTCGAAAATATAGCATGTTAATCTCTTCAAATGATTTAAATTAAATGCAGTTGCATATTTTGACATGAATCGTTCTAGAAAAGAAACCTCGAGCTTCCAAGTATCCAATTTTATAAATCCAATTTGAGTTGAAATTATTCATGATAGCTGAAATAAATTTTGTATTTTCAATTTATTTTCCAATCCAGTGCTTCCTTGAAATTCGCACCGACGATTTGGGGTGGTTCTGTAGGTTTTTGTTGGTTAACTACAACTGAAAAGTGAATGTGATACCAAAAATCAGTCGCTTCAGAGCGATAAATAATAATAATAACCGTACTCTACTTTCTGATGGACTTTGCTGAATATTTGGGATCATAAATATGTGAAAATATGTATTCAAATCGGCTAAATACAATTAATACAAAGAACAGGTATAAGTACAATGAGGTTTCTAACCCTATTCTCCGAGATTCAGAATTAACGTTTGTTAATCTTCACAAGTTTCATAATATTTTACTGAAACCGGGCCTGTTACAAAAATCACTAATGACGCGCATGCGCATTGCGGACTAGCCTGAACTTTTTACAACACTTTTGACATGGGGATTTGTATTAAAAATATAACAAATGGGGGGATCTGTAAAAACATAAATAATATTACTGAAAACTGTATAAGATACAACTATAAAAAAGCTAATTTTCTTACTTTAACAGAGCGCACCAGAGATACAAGTTGGGATATGGTACTGAACGAAAAACTAGATGTGAACCGAGCTTTAAATCATTTTTATAGAATTTGGAATAACATTATAGAGGATTGTGTGCCAAGATATGTTCATTACAAAAAAAACAAAAAGTATCCCATTTGGTTCACAAACGACATAAAAAGTAACTTAAAGGAAAAAGAAAGGTTTAGAAAACTAAAAAATATTTCCAGGCATTTTAATGATAAATACATAGAATTGAGACGAGAAGTAACCAAGCTTATAAAAATTGAAAAAAAGAAATATATTAATAAATTAGAGCAGGAAGTAACTGCGGATATAAACAATTTTTGGAATTATATAAAGAATAGTAGGAAAAATTCTAATAGTGATAAATTTATATATAACGGAGTAGAGGTAACAGAGGAAAAAACTGCAGAATCATTTGCAACATTTTTCTCGTCAGTGTATGCTGACAAAAAAGCCTCTTACAATTTGCTTTTTAATTCTGATTTGGACGTAACAAATAATACATTCGTACTTAATTCAGTTAGTGAGTTAGACTTTGCTGTTGCACTAAAAAAGCTAAAACCCAAAAAATCGGAGGGGACTGATGGAATACCACCTTATATGTTAAAGGCCTGTGGTGAGTGGGTAAGGCAGCCTCTAATTCATATTTTTAACATTATTTTAAAAACTAGTATATTTCCCTCAGCTTGGAAAACAGGATTGGTATGTCCCGTATTTAAAGCTGGTGATAAAATGAATATCGAAAACTATCGACCTATTTCAATTATGTGTGCCCCTGCCAAACTTTTTGAACAGATATTATACTGTAAATTGTATACACATGTTGAAAATTATATAGTACCTCACCAACATGGATTTGTCTCAAAAAAATCATCTAATACTAATCTGTTTCTTTTTAGTAATCATGTATTTGAGTCAATGAAATGTAAATCTCAGCTTGATGTTATATATACGGATTTCAGCAAGGCATTCGATAAAGTAGATCACGACATATTACTAGAGAAATTGGGTAGTTTTGGATTATCGTATAACCTACTTCGTCTATTCAAAAGTTATTTAGAAAACAGATATATAATGACTAAACATAACGGAAACACATCAGGGAAATTTGAGGCAAATTCTGGAGTGCCACAAGGCTCCAACCTTGGACCTCTTCTTTTTGTACTTTTCATTAATGATTTGCCTAAAGCACTAGTATCATCAAATGGCCTTATATTCGCAGATGACTTCAAAATATTTAAAAAGATAGAAACAGTGAGAGATTGTGTTATGTTACAGAAGGACATTAATAGAGTATTTGAATGGAGTTATAAAAATAAATTATTTTTCAACCTAGGCAAATGTTCTGTTTTAACAATAACGCGTATTAAGCAACCATGTCTCTTTAATTATTTAATGGGTAGTCAAAGCTTGCAACGCTGCACTGAAATCAAGGATTTAGGCATAACTTACAACAGCACATTCTCATTTGTCATACACATTGAAAATATTTTGAAGTCAGCTAATAAAATGTTAGGTTTCATAATAAGACAATCTCATATTTTTAATAATATTAACACACTTAAACTTTTGTACTATAGCTTGGTTAGGAGCAAGTTAGAGTTTGGCTCACTAATTTGGTTCACGGAAACTCAAAGTAATTTAAACAAATTAGAAAAAATTCAAAATAAATTTTTAAGGTTACTCTATTTTAAAAAACATCACGTATACCCTGACTACCAGACAATAAGAAGTACAACTCTAAGGAATGAATTAATAGAATTAACTCCCCTGAACTTTTGTCTTTAATTAGATTTAACGTGCCACCTAGAAGAATGCGCCAGGTTCCAATGTTTAATATTCCTCCATCATTTAACATCTCGAGATCACCTACGGTAAACATGTTTCGACTTGCGAATCAATTCAATGCATTAATAGATCTAGAATGGACAGTTTCTACCAGAGTTTTTCGTAAAACAATCTTGGAGCATTTAATATCTATATCTCTGTGAAGACCTTTGAAGGTTGTATCAATCCTCATACAATTTAATTAATTTAGGAAAAACCATACGAATATAATTATATATTTACACATAACTATTTTTCTTAAGTGTCTACATTTTGTGAATTTTATAATTTCTGAAAATTTTATTTTATTATGTATTATGTACTTTGCACAATGTACCCAATAACATTTTATTCATGTAATAAAACCGTAAGGTTTGTATGAATAATAAATAAATAAATAAATAAATAAATTAGCATTCTAGAGTAAGTATATAATATATATTTCTATGGACTCTCCTAGTTAAATAACCTTTAGTATCCGTGGTGGCTCCCCAAAGAGACTAAACTAACAAGGAGGGTTTAATAAGCTCTAGTCAATCAGAATCTTGTAGCATCAACGCGTCATAGTGACTTACTTGGATATGAGTAGAGTCGAGTACGAACCAAGCAACAAAACTGTCAGCAGTAACTCTCATATACCAAGAGCTAGTCCGCACGTCACTGTCTATAGAGAACGGCGGCCATGACACGTCCAACTACGTCACATTTCGTCACAAATGTTCTTTCATCTCTTTCTACTAGTATCCCCATTGTCTTTTGTTAAATTTTAGTCTCCTTGGAGACCAAAATTTAACAAGGAGAGTTTAATCCCCATAAGACAATGGGGACACTAGTAGAAAGACATGAAAGAACATTTGTGGCGTAGTTGGACGTGTCATGTCCGCCGATCTCTATAGACAGTGACGGACTAGCTCTTGGTATATGAGAGTTACTGCTGACAGTTTTGTTGCTTGGTTCGAGTTCGACTCATATCCAAGTACGTCAGTATGACGCGTTGATGCTACAAGATTCTGATTGGCTAGAGCTTATTAAACCCTCCTTGTTAGGCTGAGTCAAGTCTCCGGTCTGGCCAATATGATTAGACCAGCGCGGTCATTTGGTTGACTTGACGGCCTAATTAGAACTGTATGTATGTGACCAATATTTTCAATCATCTGATCGGTCCGACTCATCGTCATACTTCATACTGAACGCACGTGCCTTGTCCGACCGGTGACTTGACACAGCCTCAAGCCTGATTCACATAATGGCAGTAGCAGTGGCTTTAAAGGCAGTGACTCCGCCCCTTTTGACGCTGTTATCCGAATGAGTGACATTGGAATGGAAATTTTCAACTTATTGTTTGTTAAAAGCAGTAGAAAGGAATCATAACAGCAATCTCGATTTCATGATGATTTTAAGGTTAGAAATGCGAACATTGCCAGATTTTACTGCAAAAAGTTTAAATGAATCAAACTTTCAGCAGCGTGACCTTGAATTTTCAGCGTCGTCTAAACATGATTGCCATTGGTTATCTTATCAATAGAGGGGGGTGACGCCACTGCTACTGCCATTATGTGAATCAGGCTTTAGGCTGAGTCAAGTCTCTGGTCTGACCAATATGATTAGACCAGCGCGGTCATTTGGTTGACTTGACGACCTAATTAGGGCTGTGTCAAGTCACCGGTCGGACAAGGCACGCGCGTTCAGTATGAAGTATGACGATGAGTCGGACCGACCAGATGTTTGAAAATATTGGTCACATACATACAGTTTTAATGAGGTCGTCAAGTCAACCAAATGACCGCGCTGGTCGAATCATATTGGTCAGACCGGAGACTTGACTCAGCCTAGAACTGTATGTAATGTGACCAATATTTTCAATCATCTGATCGGTCCGACTCATCGTCATACTTCATAGTGAACGCGCGTGCGTTGTCCGACCGGTGACTTGACACAGCCTTATGGTGGATTTATGCAGCAATCATAAGTCTTAAGTCATAAGGAAGAATATTCGTCAATGATTGGTTGGTCCGTATATTCCAACCAATCATTGACGAATATTCTTCCTTATGACTTATGATTGCTGCATAAATCCACCATTAGTTTAGTCTCTTTGGGTCTTTACGACCAGTGTTGCCAATTGGTGGGTAATTACACGAAAAGTGAGTAATTTGACATGTCGTGTGTCCTAAAGTGAGATTTTGGAAAAAGTGAGTAAAAGGTGAGTAATTCAAACCTTTATTGCTGAAGGTTGTAGAATAAAAAGCTTTAGATATTATCCACGATTTTTCACGAAGAGAGTGACATCCAGATAAAATAAGGGGAAAAAAGTGTCTGTCATACATAGTTTAGTAGTTAGCTGTTCTGCGGTATGGTTTATGATTCGTGGCGATCAAAATCAGGAATGTCATATCAACAAGGAAGGAAAAATTAAGAAATTTTATCTCTTTTTGTTAGGCTGTTCAAAGCCATTACAAATCTCTTGCAATTTATTTGCGATTTGACTCATACGGCGAGAAATTGCGGTGAATTATGAATCATCATGTAATTTTTCGATAATGTAGTGATATCTAACTCCAATTTCTGAAAAATTACATGGTATGATTCATCATTCACTGCAATTTTTTCACCGTATGAGTCGAATCGCAAAAAAATTGTGAATATTCGCAAGGGTATGAACGAGCCTTTAGTTACCCAGCAATATCAATGACAAAAGTTAAATATCAAATCAAAAGGTGAGTAATGGTCACCGACTTGACCTTTAAAGGTTTAAAGGTTAAGTCGGTGGTAATGGTGAGTAATAGAGGACTTCGGATAAGGATTCAGTGATGCCACCACACAACTTTTGGCTTTAAAACTACTGGCACGTTTTTCGGCATTTTTTCTTCATGACAGGGTTCCTGGCACCCTCAGGAACCCCGTAATATGATTGAAATTGTTTATAACGACGGAAATATTGAGATTTTCCATAAAATACAAAACACTAGGGACTTTAATTTTGTTTAGGGATTTTTCTTTCAAAATGGCGCTAAATTCAAAACTAGAGCTAGAGTTTTTTTATTGAAAGAGGTATTGTGTAAGTCTAGGAAGTGCCGGATAAAGCCACCGTGGGGTCCGTAGCAAATGTGAACAAGAGGCCTTTGATTTGCATTAAGTATTAAAGTATAGAATATAAAATAAAACAGCACATTCACAAAAAGACTTTCCGTGATTTAATCCGAGCAAATTTGGAGATAACACTCGTCAAATCAATATTTCTAAGTTAATCACTTTCTATGTTCATTATATTGAGGTCGTTTGATGTTCTTGTCCCATTGTGCTCCTTAACACATTTTTAAAATGCTTTAACATTGAAAAAGAACATTCTCCGCTGTAGTTGGTGATTATCAAAATCAAGTGAATGCGAAACACTATTCCAACATTTGGGAAACACGATTCCAATGAATTTTATGTCAACAGTTTATAAACTTGAAGTTCCTGAGCCTCGTGCTTTTTCTTTCTGCTGTCAATATCAGCAGCCACATCTGTTTTCAGCAGCTTTGCAAACTGCACCAGTTCATTGCCCAGACTGTCTTCCACATCGTCTAGGAAATAATTGATGATAGTTATCTTTAAGATCTTTTCTGCCGAAGTATTCCAAATACACTAGTCACTTGATGGCAAGATTCCATGCATTTAGCTAATGCAGACAATTACAACAATAAAAACATGAATTTCAAAACGTTGTCCAGGTGTTTGATGTTCTACAACTTCTTCGAGTGTAGTAGAGCCTTCTTTTATGAGGTCTGTGAGTAGAGCTGCTGCTGAAATGGTCGTACTTTGTATTTTGCTTAGGTTTTCTTGAAGTCGATTGCTGATATTCTTCACAACCAATCAGGGCTTTGGCCTCTATATCTGAAAATTTGGGACATATTGCTTGGAAGTAGCCTTGTAATGATTTATAAAGAGCGTACCTATCTCGTGTTCTTGATCGGACGGCTGCAACGAAGCGTTAGTCGCTTCCAAGTGTTCTAGAATTTCATTCCACCCTATAGTTATTATTCCCATTTCTAACTTTATTCATTTTCTGTAGGTGGTATAAAAACATATCTTACTTATATTTTACTTTGCGCACAGGTGCGAGGCCCCCCAGGCGCGGGGCCCGTAGAATTTGTTTACTGGCTAATTTGCTAACTGGTACTTGGTAGCATGCTAGCTGGCAAATGCGGCACTGAGTGTAGGGTTATTTCTTTGTCAGTGCACATTCGTTCCATGAAAAAGTTCAAAAGTAGAAATGATATTAAACCGTTTTAACAGTTATGATTAAAATGTAACACATACCCACAAAACTGACACAAAATATAAATTCTGTGATGTAACCTCAAAGTATTCAGGCCAAGAGCATTTTAATCAGAAAGGTAATAAGGTTTGTTTGTCCGTGAAAGTTACCACTCAGAATATTTTCTAGATCGATCAACTATTTGGCAACTAGGAAACGTGAAATACGCAATTTTTTTTAAATTCAGGAAAATGATATATTTTGAAATTAGCGCCATTTTGTGAGAAAAATCCCTAAAAAAAATTAAAGTCCCTAGGGTTCTGTATTTTATGGAAAATCTCAATATTCCCGTCGTTATGAACAATTTCAATCATATTACGGGGTTCCTGAGGCTGCCAGGAACCCTGACATGAAGAAAACTTGCCGAAAAACGTGCCAGTAGTTTTAAAGCCAAAAGTTGTGTGGTTGCATCACTGAATCCTTATCCGAAGTCCTCTATTGACCATATTTCACCTGAAAAAGATGAGGGATTTGTCGTTATGCGGTTGGCACCACTTGCTGTCGATTTCAAGTCACCTGTCAATTTCAAATGTTTGTTATTGTTATAAATTTGAAAATAAATAAAGTATTCAAAGTAATTCACATTCACCAAGTCCTGCTGGATATTCAGAAAGCATTCGACTCTGTCTTGACAGATGGTTTTGTCATGAAGATGCAAAGGACAGACATGCCTTTACACGTAAGTAAAATTACTTTACTCGTACCTGGTTCTCAGTATATAACTCTTGTGTATGTACCTGGTTTGCAGGGTTAGGGTCAATGGAACCAGCTCCGCTATGAGGCCGGCCGGAGCAGGTGTGCCACAGGGGTCGAGCTTGTCTCCACTCGCTATATTCGCATGACTTTCCAATGTATGGTGCCACCAACACGGCTCTCTATGTTGATTACACTGCAATCTATGTTCATTCACACTCTGCATGGCAGCCGCTAGGATGGTAAAAGTACATCTTGAAAGGCTAGTCGTGCTGTATCTAGCGAATAACAAGATAGTGTTGAATCCTGATGAAACAGTGCTTATAAATTTCTCAAAGACGTATCTGGGAGATGGCTTACTCTCCATAAACATGTCAGCTTGGCAATTCAGCGAGCTGCAGCAGCGGTAAAAAGAACCTAACCTTTGATAGCATGGAATTACAAGCTGGCAATGGAGAGTAAGCTACGCTTATATAAACAGGTTATTAGGCCAGCAAATGACCTATGCCTGTCCAGTGTTCTGCAGCCCTCCCAAAACTCAAATGTTGGGACTGGAGAAGATGCAAAATAAAGTGCTTCGTATTGTCACAAACAGTGATAAATACTTTCAGTTGAACGCATTGAGCGAACTGAACAATATTAACACAGTAGGAGTAGAAGATCACATTAAAAATCTTGCTGACAAATTCAATCGGTACTTCATTCTTGGAAGTCCTTTTACCAGAAACATCACGACAGTAAGAAGCCCACCATAACGTGCGACAGAAGCACGGTGGGTTCATATACCAGGAATAGGATCTTTTCCATGAAATTTCATAACACAATAAGATGACTCCTTATATCTAAGGACAGTAACACCAAGGCATAATGTCTAATCCAGTTTTTTAGCTGCTTTTCCGGGAATCAACTTAAAACTTTTATTGAAACTGGATTGAATCGATTCGCAGAAATCTATCGCTACTATTACTTAACTTGACTTGTATAGTTTTAATTAATAAATTCGAGTAGAACTTTTTCGTTTGAAATATTTATTTTTGTTCTCATTTCATTCAATTCTTAAAACATTTGTATCCATGCAACCAATTGCCAAAATGTTCCTACTTTCTATACAATGTGAGAAATAATTCCCAACAACTTTGATGAGGAAAATTTGTACAGAGAATATATTAAATCCACCCATATAAAATGGAGGAGACGGGTTAGTCCAACAGCCTATGACTAAAGCTGCCTACTAGCATAAACCTACAAACATCATAGGGCTGCCCTAGGGCAGTAGTGAGCAGTCTGCCAGACCTTTGGAGATCCCAAATGGTCAGGAATAGACCTAACACATGCAGTCTATACTCCCTTCCTTTGCCCACCCTGCAGTACTGTGATAGTATTAGCCTGTTTAAATTAATACATAATTTTTGATTTTTTGACATTCATCAAGTTAAGCTCAATTTATAAACTCCACTGCCATAGCTACAGTTGATGCTGCACCAATTATATGAGTAAATGATTCCAAAAGAGTAAAAAACAACCCTACATCCATAGTTGTGTCACTCGCCAGACTAACCTAATAAATCAAAAACCAGAAAATACTGTAGCTGCGGAGTTTATAAGCTGCATCAACTGTAACTACGTCAGCGGAGTTTAAAAATTGAGCTTAACTACGGCAGCGGAGATTATAAATTGAGCTTTATTCTTCTTGAATTTGCTGATAGTGTTTTGCTACCTTTTTGTGCCAACACCTTTCTTATTTCTGCAATGGGGCACGTAAAACTTTGCCCCTGGATGGCTTAGGCACCATTTGGGAAGCATCATTAATTTTATAAACCAATAAAGTTGAAAACCATAAATAAACAATAAAAGTAACGGGATGATGCTCATAAACTGTCAAACAGCTCTAATCTAACAAGAGCCATATTTTCTCGAAAGAGAATTTTGAAATTATTTCGAAACATGATTTTAATCACTACGTCATCGTTTTTGTTTGTCGTGAAAATGAATGTTTTCGAAAGAATTACGTCATAACTTCAAAGTTGTCACGTCGAGCAATATTATAACCACAAACCACATTGAATTCAGTTATGGACATGTTATTATTATTAACACAACAGAATGGTTCTCAAGTAACCCTTTTGATTAATGATTTGATTCAACTGTGGCATGAAGATGAGGAATTCGTCAATTATGAATTTTTATTTTTCAATCATCAGGGACGAGAATTGTCAAAAAATACATTCAGTAAACTCCTGACTGAAATAAATAATCATGAATTAGGGGGTCCCAATTTAGAAAAACCTATACTAGAGGAGGGGAACCCATTTTCCCAGTGGCAATTGCTTCTAACCCTTTCTTGGTTGGGACAAGGCCATACTTTATTATCTGTCTCAGATATAGTTAAAGTCTCCCCACCCGCTGTGTTGAAATGTTTAGAAGTAATTTTGGATAAAATAGTATTTTTGAAGAATAAATATGTGTTGCCAAATTTGGAGGAGATGGCATACATAGAAAACGAATTCAGAGACACATGAGGATATCCTGGTAAAATTCCAGCTGGATTTGCACTATGCCCTCCATTTCACAAACTTTCAATTTCTCTGGACGATTCAGAATTTTTTTAAATTTTCTTTGAACTCAACGTCGTCAAACTAAAAAATGACACCTGACGTGCGTCATACTGTTTTGAAACATCCTCTCGATGTGATTTTGAAATAATTTCATTATTTGACAGTTGTGACGTCATGGTTCGAAATAATTCCATCGAGAAAATAGAATGTTTTGAAATACTTTCACCAGAAAATATGGCTAAGAATATATCTAAAATTGAGAATTACTCCATTTATTTTCAAATATTTGACAAATGACATTGACAGGTGACTTGAAAATCTTGAAATTGACATCAAGTGGCGCCAACTGCATAACGACAAATCCCTCATCTTTTTTAGGTGAAATATGGTCAATTGCTTACTATAAAGGTATGAAGAATCCAATCAGAGTTTCCTAGTTTTCATACAAAAATCGAAGTTGGCAAGCCTTTGACGAGCGTGTAATTTAACAAAACCGGATTGGCAACACTGTTTACGACGTTCAACGTTTGATAAAATTATTTTGAGCGTTGAGTCACAGAATTAATTTTGACTGATTTGAGATTGAGTCTGACAGTTGACAAATGGCTGAATTGTTGAGTAGTGTAGTTAACTTCGGAATTTACGAATTCTGGAAAGTTTGATTGAGTGATGGTAATTTAAATCATGAAAATAATGGTGTGATGTGCGAAAGTGCAAAAGTTATCGGAAAAAAATCGAATTCAACAGGAATATTGAACAGCAACGAAATGACACTCTCTATACCTGATAACAACACTATCCAACCTAATGAATTACCAAAATTAAAGAGATCTTTTACGTTACCTAGAAATCCATTTAATCCCACCAGAATGTCAAAACGAAGATCAAAAACGAAAGATGAAACGGATTTGAAGATAGTTAAAAATGAAGTTGATGTAAACAGAAAAATATTCAGGCGACCTTCCATAAGAAAGTTCATAAATAAAATAGCACAGCATATTGGAGGTGTGCCGGGCATAAATCAGAACTTAGACAACAACAGAGTTCCTCCTGTAGGCTTACAGACTTGGGGTCCTGAGGATACACCAGGAGTAACTGGTCTGAAAAACCATGGAAATACTTGTTTCATAAATGCAGTTTTACAATGCATTTCACATACTGACGTACTGGCAGAATATTTTGTGCTCGACAGATATAAAATGGACTTGCTGCGAAGGAACAAGCTCAATTCAAAGAAATTTGGGACCAAAGGGGAAATAACAGAGCAACTAGCGTTACTTCTAAAAGCACTTTGGGCTTGCCAGTATAGTCCTGAATTGACTACGAATTTTAAAGAAGTTGTTGAAAAACACGGAGTTCAGTATAAAGGTACTCAACAACATGATGCCCTAGAATTTTTACAATGGCTTCTGGATAAAGTTCATGAAGACTTGAATACTGCATCTAAGAAAAAGTTCAAATCTGTTAAGGTAAGTCCTTTCTATTTTCACTTTCTTGTGTTCAAGATTCACAGCTCATTGTCAAAATCTACATTATAGTGCAACATTTTACACTCTTGAGTCAGAGGTGGTTCTAGATTTATCACTTTGAGAAGAATAAAAAAAGTGCTATGTGTATAAACCTATCATCAAACAAGTACATATTCAGTTAGAAATATTGAGGTACCTAGTAAGAAAGAAATAACTTGTCTTTGTATTCATCAAATAACAAATCAAGAAAAATATAATTTAACAAGAATTACACTGCATTTGGTTTCTAGGAGAATCTCTTGATTAATTGACTCTTATTTTTCCCATTCAACATAGATTGTACATTTTGAATAGAATCTTTATCATCAGCAAACTCTATGATAAAATTTGAACCGACCCGCTCTGTCTGTGGCCAAGTAATGACAAGAATCAACCCCAGAACCACAAACAAAATATGGGTGAATAAGAGGTCCCTCCTCAACTCCTGCTCCTGAAATGAGCAGGGTTTGGAGAATTAGTGATTACTAAGAGAGATCGGAATTTTGCAAGACACTGAACCAACATACATTGTTGGTGAGGGGAAGTACCTGTAGCTAGACTTACCTTCCCGGGGCTCCAAAGTGACTTGTGATGCTACTTCACACAGCTTCAATATTTCATTACATTCAGTTTATTTAAAATAGTAGGTCAATTGCCTTTTGAGTGATAATATTTTGTATATAACAAAACTGAATATAAATGACTAAATAAAAATAAATAAACCAGCTAGTAATTCAATAAAGAGCCTTTTTTTTGGTGTCTTGGCATCGACTGCTATGGTCATTAGCTACGTGTTCTTTATAGGCCTTGTTACTAACACGCCACCTTAGAAGAAGCACTGTTAATTGGAACGCAACAGTGAATCGTGGAGGACTCACCCTAGTCGAGCCACGAGATTTTAATAATTTGTTAAAAAAATTGTTAAAATTGTTAAAATTGTTATTTCCGTCAACCGATTGCACCCCTACGCGCAACCCTCGGAAGTCTTCGAGAGACTTGTGTGAGCTAGGGAAGACGCAGCCCTTACCTATTAACGTGTGATGCCATGCACGAGACCGGTGAATCGGTGGATCGAATCCACGACTCCAAGCTGGCGAGACGAACGCTCTACCAGCCGACCACCACGGCCCATTTAATCGGTTAAATTAAATTAAAAAATCCCAGCCCAAAAGAGCATTTATTATTATTATTAAAATAGTAGGCCATATTTCTCTTAAACTTATACTAATGTACTTTCGCCTCAACAAACTTGAGTAACATCTTGATTTTCCCCCCAATACTTGTGAGAACTTCTTCGGGACCTGCAGGCGGCGCCTTTCCCAACTCTATACCTATCTCAATCAATCAAAAATATACTTTATTGTCGAAGATATCAACCTTATTGACCACGCATGTATTACTTGAATAATATACTACAGATGTAAATAAAAGTTAAAGTTTATTTATTTATTTACTCCTTTCACAGGATAACCCAATTTACATTATCAATAAATATACATACATATATATATATGCACTCACATAATTAAAATAAGTTACATATTATAACACTCAACAAATATACATAGAACCAGGGTTGGCACGATTAAATCATTTTGATTTAAATCATGATTTTAATCTTAAATCAAATGATTTTATCAGTAAAAATCAGTGATTTAATCAAAAGCGAGATTTCCACCACCAGCATTTATGGCACACTCCAAAAAAAACTATTACATAATTTTGTACACATTTATTACAAATTTGCGTCCCAATCAAAAAATTTTTTACAGCCCCCGTTTTCCAGGAAATGGGCGTGGGCTAACTTTTAAGTAAAACTGCACCACGCATTCTGTATTTTTGAAAAACACGCACTTATTGATGTTCAAAATGCTGCTAAAATTTCTTACACATTTATTACAAACCATTGACGTATTGAAAATTCCAAAATTTTCACCCCCTAGGGGTTAAATACCCCTTATTTATAGAAAATTCCCTAATAAATTGGATTCCACGTGGTCAGTACCAGAATTGATCACAAGATTGTTTATAATTTTTGTTCAAACAATCGAAATGTTCAGAATTACAGAATGGACGGCCCCCAAGGGGTGAAACACCCCCAAAAGGGGTGAAACACCCCCAAAAGGGATGAAACACCACCAAACTTCTCAAAATTCCTATTATGTTATCCACAAAACTGTAAAAAAATCTCATTAGAATGTAACGACGTGTTGAAAATTTCAGAATGATGATTTCCATGGGGTTGAACACCCCACACAGCGCATAAACTTATTTCACTGCTTTGCAAAGTGAAAGATTTCGGATTTTCGTATTATACCGTTGATGAAATGAAAAACCTCTATTGACAGAGCATCAATAGACACCACATTTTTTTGAAAAATTGATCATTGTTGCAAAAAATAATATACTGCTAGCTACGTCAGAACATTAGTATACGTCCATAGCTAGCTTTTTCCACATGGTCGGAAAACTGGAGAACACAAAGAAAATGTTTGAGGGAAAACGCTCCCTGTTTGTTTTTTAATATACTGGACTCGGATGACGCACAGGTAGCTAGAGCTGCCTCCGTGCTAACGTTAATTGTTGCCGTTAAAGACATGCTTCTACTAAACATGTCTTTCATTGCGCATAGACTATATCAACTGAGGAAATTGACATGTTCAAGAGTGGCATGTGTTAATGAATAGTTTTGTAACACTATGATAGGAAATCCAACGTGAACAGTATCCCACACGCTTCTACTGCGTATTTTTTGGTGCGCATGGATAATATCAACCATGGAAATTGACATTTTCAAGAGTGGGCTGTGTTAATAAATTTTTGTGTTGCAATATGATAGAAAATCCAACTTGATATGTATTTTATTGATTATTAGAATTCTTTACATCAGGTCACACCCTTCCATGGCGTGTTATTTGGTGCACACGGACTATATCAATCATGGAAATTGACAGTTTGAAGAGTGGGCTGTGTTAATAAATTTTTGTGTTGTAATATGATAGAAAATACGACTTGAACTGTATTTTATTGAGTATTAGAATTCTTTACATTAGCTCACACCCTTCCACGGCGTGACTCTTGGTGCACTCGGACTATATTAACCTTGCTTATTGATGTTTTGAAGAGTGGGCTGTGTTTATAAATTTTTATGTTGCAAAATTATAGAAAATCTGACTTGCACTGTGTGTCATGAAGTATTAAAATAATTTACAGTATCTCACTCGCTTCAACTACGAGTGTTCTGGTTCGCATGGATAAAATCAAACATAGAAATTGACATTTTGAAGAGTGGTCTGTGTTAATAAATTTTTGTGTTGCAATATGATAGAAAATCTGCCTTGAGCTGTATTTTATTGAGTAGTAGAATTCTTTACATCAGCTCACACCCTTTCATGGCGTTTCTTTTGGTGCACACGGACTATATCAACCATGGAAATTGACAGTTTTGAAGAGTGGGCTGTGTTAATAAATTTTTATGTTGCAAAATGATAGAAAATCCGACTTGCACTGTATGTCATGGAGTATTAAAATTAATTACAGTATCTCACACGCTTCTACTGCGTGCGTTTTGGTTCGCATGGATAATATCAACCATGGAAACTGACATTTTGAAGAGTGGGCTGTGTTAATAAATTTTTATGTTGCAAAATTATAGAAAATCTGACTTGCACTGTATGCCATGGAGTATTAAAATTATTTACAGTATCTCACACGCTTCTACTGCGTGTGTTTTGGTTCGCATGGATAATATCAACCATAGAAATTGACATTTTGAAGAGTGGGCTGTGTTAATAAATTTTTGTGTTGCATTATGATAGAAAATCCGACTTGATCTGTATTTTATTGAGTTTTAGAATTCTTTACATCAGCTCACACCCTTCCATGGCGTGTCTTTTGGTGCACACGGACTATATCAACCATGGAAATTAACAGTTTTGAAGAGTGGGCTGTGTTAATAAATTTGTATGTTGCAAAATGATAGAAAATCTAACTTGCACTGTATGTCATGGAGTATTAAAATTAATTACAGCATCTCACACGCTTCTACTGCGTGTGTTTTGGTTCGGATGGATAATATCAACCATGGAAATTGACATTTTGAAGAGTGGGCTGTGTTAATAAATTTTTATGTTGCAATATGATAGAAAATCTGACTTGCACTGTATGTCATGGAGTATTAAAATTAATTACAGTATCTCACACGCTTCTACTGCGTGTGTTTTGGTTCGGATGGATAATATCAACCATGGAAATTGACATTTTGGAGAGTGGGCTGTATTAATAAATTTTTATGTTGCAATATGATAGAAAATCTGACTTGCACTGTATGTCATGGAGTATTAAAATTAATTACAGTATCTCACACGCTTCTACTGCGTGTGTTTTGGTTCGGATGGATAATATCAACCATGGAAATTGACATTTTGAAGAGTGGGCTGTGTTAATAAATTTTTATGTTGCAATATGATAGAAAATCTGACTTTCACTGTATGTCATGGAGTATTAAAATTAATTACAGTATCTCACACGCTTCTACTGCGTGTTTTTTGGTTCGGATGGATAATATCAATCATGGAAATTGACATTTTGAAGAGTGGGCTGTGTTAATAATTTTTTTTGTTGCAATACGATAGAAAATCCGACTTGATCTGTATTTTATTGAGTATTAGAATTCTTTACATCAGCTCACACCCTTCCATGGCGTGTCATTTGGTGCACACGGACTATATCAACCATGGAAATTGACAGTTTTGAAGAGTAGGCTGTGTTAATAAATTTTTATGTTGCAAAATGATAGAAAATCTGACTTGCACTGTATGTCATGGAGTATTAAAATTAATTACAGTATCTCACACGCTTCTACTGCGTGTGTTTTGGTTCGGATGGATAATATCAACCATGGAAATTGACATTTTGAAGAGTGGGCTGTGTTAATGAATTTTTATGTTGCAAAATGATAGAAAATCTGACTTGCACTGTATGTCATGGAGTATTAAAATTAATTACAGTATCTCACACGCTTCTACTGCGTGTGTTTTGGTTCGGATGGATAAAATCAACCATGGAAATTGACATTTTGAAGAGTGGGCTGTGTTAATAAATTTTTATGTTGCAAAATGATAGAAAATCTGACTTGCACTGTATGCTATGGAGTATTAAAATTAATTACAGTATCTCACACGCTTCTACTGCGTGTGTTTTGGTTCGGATGGATAATATTAACCATGGAAATTGACATTTTGAAGAGTGGGCTGTGTTAATAAATTTTTATGTTGCAATATGATAGAAAATCTGACTTGCACTGTATGTCATGGAGTATTAAAATTAATTACAGTATCTCACACGCTTCTACTGCGTGTGTTTTGGTTCGGATGGATAATATCAACCATGGAAATTGACATTTTGAAGAGTGGGCTGTGTTAATAAATTTTTATGTTGCAAAATGATAGAAAATCTGACTTGCACTGTATGTCATGGAGTATTAAAATTAATTACAGTAACTCACACGCATCTACTGCGTGTGTTTTGGTTCGGATGGATAATATCAACCATGGAAATTGATATTTCGAAGAGTGGGCTGTGTTAATAAATTTTTATGCTGCAAAATGATAGAAAATTTGACTTGCACTGTATGTCATGGAGTGTTTTGGTTCGCAAAGAGTGGGCTGTGTTAATACAATTTTGTGTTGTAATATGATAGAAAATCCGACTTGAACTGTATTTTATTGAGTATTAGAATTCTCCACATTAGCTCACACCCTTTCACGGCGTGTCTTTTGGTGCACACGGACTATATCAACCATGCTAATTGACATTTTGAAGATTGGGCTGTGTTAATAAATATTCATGTTGCAAAATCATTTACAGTATCTCACACGCTTATAGTGCATGTGTTTTGGTGCGCATGGATTAAACCAACCATGGAAAGTGATATTTTGAAAAGTAGGCTTTTGACGACACCTCTTTTGTTTTCATTATTTTCACTTACTAATTTATTATACATATTAGTGATAATTTGTTGAGTCACTACAGGAAGCGTATGTCGCCGATTCTTAATACGGGATCGTCTATTCAGTAGCGATTCATTTTGTAACTCAAATGGTCTCCAAAGAGGTCTGTTTTCATAATCACCATCATTTACACGCGAATCATCAAATGGTCTCGAAATAATATTCCGATCACCTTCAACGCACGCCAAAAAGTCATAATGGAATAAACAAACAATGATAAAACAAAGACACACAAGAAGAAAGATTCATGAAATTAATACAGATCAAGGGTTCCTAAATACAACTCTGTTAAAACTCGACATGAGCCAGTGTTCCTCAGATGTGCTTATAGTCCGGGAGGCGATTTAACAATTTGACGATGACATATCCATATCCATATTTCATTAAGAGAACCCGAGCGTTAGCCATGCTGATTGAGTGATTGCAAATTGAAATACAAATATAGAAAACTTGTACCTTAGTAAGGAACGCGCAGGTAGGTACATATGAATCGTATGATATGCTTTCGGATACGAAAATATTCAAAACGATATGCTACTAGCTTATGATTTGAGAGTTTGTAGTAATTGTCTGCATTTATTTCCTTGGTCAGAGAAACTTAGTTTATGACTGGATGACGAACACACTTTGTCAGATCTCGTATAAGATCCTGAGACAGCTATATCTCAACCCCATAATTTTATCAATTAAAAACAAGAAACTTGAATTGTGCTGATATTGATTTTTTTATTAAATTTTTGTGGTTAAAAAATTTGAACTGAAATGATTCTTGGTGGCTTAAATCAGAAAACCTGAGCGAACATCATCTTCTTACCAATAGGCGAACCACTTTATCTGCGAAGACACTCCGCATAGATATTGAATTATATATTGCAAAGTTGCCATTCAAAGAGGTATCAGAATCGATAGGCGACTACATGCCTTGTTGTAAAACAAGTGTAAAATCAGTTTGCCTTGAGGCCAATTCCAATAAAAAAAACCATTTGTTGCACACCTTTACCTTTTGAGACACGCTGTATACAGGGTGTCCCGTAAATAATGGATAATATTTCAACTGCAAATAGGGAACAGTATGACCGTTCAGAAAATATATTTTAGTGTTATAGAAAGTCCTTCGATTTTCAAAACCATTCATTAACACATCCCACTCTTGAACATGTCAATTTCCTCAGTTTATATAGTCTATGTGCAATAAAAGACATGTAGTAGAAGCATGTGGGATACTGTACAGAATTCTAATACCTACTGAAAGAAATATAGTTCTAGTCTGATTTACCATCATTTTGCAGCATAAAAATTTATTAACATGGCCCACTCTTCAAAACATCAATTAGCGTGGTTGATATAGTCCGTGTGCACCAAAGACACGCCGTGAAAGGGTGTGAGCTAATGTAAAGAATTCTAATACTCAATAAAATACAGTACAAGTCGGATTTTCTATCATATTACAACACAAAAATTTATTAACACAGCCCACTCTTCAAAATGTCAATTTCCATGGTTGATATTATCCATGCGAACCAAAACACACGTAGTAGAAGCGTGTGAGATACTGTAAATAATTTTAATACTCCATGACATACAGTGCAAGTCAGATTTTCTATCATTTTGCAACATAAAAATTTATTAACACAGCCCACTCTTCAAAACATCAATAAGCATGGTTGATATAGTCCGTGTGCACAAAAGACACGCCGTGAAAGGGTGTGAGCTAATGTAAAGAATTCTAATACTCAATAAAATACAGTTCAATTCGGATTTTCTATCATATTACAACACAAAAATTTATTAACACAGCCCACTCTTCAAAATGTCAATTTCCATGGTTGATATTATCCATGCGAACCAAAACACACGTAGTAGAAGCGTGTGAGATACTGTAAATAATTTTAATACTCCATGACACACAGTGCAAGTCAGATTTTCTATCATTTTGCAACATAAAAATTTATTAACACAGCCCACTCTTCAAAACATCAATAAACATGGTTGATATAGTCCGTGTGCACAAAAGACACGCCGTGAAAGGGTGTGAGCTAATGTAAAGAATTCTAATACTCAATAAAATACAGTTCAAGTAGGATTTTCTACCATATTACAACACAAAGATTTATTAACACAGCCCACTCTTCTAAACATCAATTAGCATAGTTGATATAGTCCGTGTGCACTGAAAGACACGCCATGGAAGGGTGTGAGCTGATGTAAAGAATTCTAAAACTCAACATAATACAGATCAAGTCCGATTTTCTATCATATTGCAACACAAAAATTTATTAACACAGCCCACTTTTGAAAATGTCAATTTTCATGGTTGATATTATCCATGGGCACCAAAAAATAAGCAGTGGAATCGTGTGGGATACTGTAAAGAATTATGATCCTCAATTAAAAACAGTTCACGTTGGATTTCCTATCAAATTGTTTCAAAACCATTCATTAACACATCCCACTCTTGAACATGTCAATTTCCTCAGTTGATATAGTCTATGCGCAATAAAAGACATGTAGTAGAAGCATGTGGGATACTGTAAAGAATTCTAATACTGAAAGAAATATAGTTCTAGTCGGATTTTCCATCATTTTACAGAATAAAAATTTATTAACACAGCCCACTCTTCAAAACATCAATCAGCATGGTTGATATAGTCCGAGTGCACCAAAAGACACGCCGTGAAAGGGTGTGAGCTAATGTAAAGAATTCTAATACTCAATAAAATACAGTTCAAGTCGGATTTTCTATCATATTACAACACAAAAATTTACTAACACAGCCCACTCCTCAAAATGTCGATTTCCATGGTTGATATTATCCATGCGAACCAAAACAGACGCAGTAGAAGCATGTGAGATACTGTAAATAATTGTAATACTCCTTGACATACAGTGCAAGTCAAATTTCCTATCATTTTGCAACAAAGATTTATTAACTCAGCCCACTCTTCAAAACATCAATTAGCATAGTTGATATAGTCCGTGTGCACTGAAAGACACGCCATGGAAGGGTGTGAGCTGATGTAAAGAATTCTAAAACTCAATATAATACAGATCAAGTCCGATTTTCTATCATATGCAACACAAAAATTTATTAACACAGCCCACTTTTGAAAATGTCAATTTTCATGGTTGATATTATCCATGGGCACCAAAAAATACGCAGTAGAAGCGTGTGGGATACTGTAAAGAATTATGATCCTCAATTAAAAACAGTTCACGTTGGATTTCCTATCATATTGTTTCAAAACCATTCATTAACACATCCCACTCTTGAACATGTCAATTTCCTCAGTTGATATAGTCTATGCGCAATAAAAGACATGTAGTAGAAGCATGTGGGATACTGTAAAGAATTCTAATACTGAAAGAAATATAGTTCTAGTCGGATTTTCCATCATTTTACAGCATAAAAATTTATTAACACAGCCCACTCTTCAAAACATCAATCAGCATGGTTGATATAGTCCGAGTGCACCAAAAGACACGCCGTGAAAGGGTGTGAGCTAATGTAAAGAATTCTAATACTCAATAAAATACAGTTCAAGTAGCATTTTCTATCATATTACAACACAAAAATTTATTAACACAGCCCACTCCTCAAAATGTCGATTTCCATGGTTGATATTATCCATGCGAACCAAAACAGACGCAGTAGAAGCGTGTGAGATACTGTAAATAATTGTAATACTCCATGACATACAGTGCAAGTCAAATTTTCTATCATTTTGCAACAAAAATTTATTAACTCAGCCCACTCTTCAAAACATCGATTAGCATAGTTGATATAGTCCGTGTGCACCAAAAGACACGCCATGGAAGGGTGTGAGCTGATGTAAAGAATTCTAATACTCAATATAATACAGATCAAGTCCGATTTTCTATCATATTGCAACACAAACATTTATTAACACAGCCCACTTTTGAAAATGTCAATTTTCATGGTTGATATTATCCATGGGCACCAAAAAATACGCAGTAGAAGCGTGTGGGATACTATAAAGAATTATGATCCTCAATTAAAAACAGTTCACGTTGGATTTCCTATCATATTGTTTCAAAACCATTCATTAACACATCCCACTCTAGAACATGTCAATTTTCTCAGTTGATATAGTCTATGCGCAATAAAAGACATGTAGTAGAAGCATGTGGGAGACTGTAAAGAATTCTAATACTGAAAGAAATATAGTTCTAGTCGGATTTTCCATCATTTTGCAGCATAAAAATTTATTAACACAGCCCACTCTTTAAAATATCAATTTTCATTGTTTATAAAATCCATGCGCAACAAAAGACACGCACTAGAAGCGTGTAGGATGCTGTAAGTAATTTTAGTACTCCATGATATACAAGTCAGATTTTCTATCATTTTGCAACATAAAGATTAATTTACTCAGCCCACACTTCAAAATATCAATATTACAATCAATTCTTAAGGTTGATAGCCCATGCACAACAACGGACATGCAGTAGAAACTTGTGGGATAATGTAAAGAATTTTAATTCTCTATGACATACAGTTCAAGTGGATTTCCTATCATGTTGCAACACAAAAATATAATAATACAGCCCACTCTTCGAAATATCAACTTACGTGGTTGATAAATTTCGTGTGCACCAAAAGACACGCCGTGGAAGGGTGTGGGAAAATGTAAAGAATTGTATTACTCAATGAATTTTCAATATATGTTTATTTTTGCTGTCACATGTAAACATTTCAAGAAGTAAGAGGTTTTAGAATATCACAATAAGTCAATTAAAAACCTTTTCAGTCATATTTTTCACCCTAATAGCTCCCTGGCACATCAGAAGCTAGCCGCTCATTTGCAGTGTCAGATGGATGACCCTGTCTTTAACGGCAACAATTACCGTCACCACGGAGGCAGCTCTAGCTACCTGTGCGTCATCCGAGTCCAGTATATTAAAAAACAAACAGGGAGCGTTTTCCCTCAAACATTTTCTTTGTGTTCTCCAGTTTTCCGACCATGTGGAAAAAGCTAGCTATGGACGTATACTAATGTTCTGACGTAGCTAGCAGTATATTATTTTTTGCAACAATGATCAATTTTTCAAAAAAATGTGGTGTCTATTGATGCTCTGTCAATAGAGGTTATTCATTTCATCAACGGTATAATACGAAAATCCGAAATCGTTCACTTTGCAAAGCAGTGAAATAAGTTTATGCGCTGTGTGGGGTGTTCAACCCCATGGAAATCATCATTCTGAAATTTTCAACACGTCGTTACATTCTAATGAGTTTTTTTACAGTTTTGTGGATAACGTAATAGGAATTTTGAGAAGTTTGGTGGTGTTTCATCCCTTTTGGGGGTGTTTCACCCCTTTTAGGGGTGTTTCACCCCTTGGGGGCCGTCCATTCTGTAATTTTGAACATTTCTATTGTTTGAACAAAAATTATAAACAATCTTGTGATCAATTTTGGTACTGACCACTTGGAATCCAATTTATTAGGGAATTTTCTATAAATAAGGGGTATTTAACCCCTAGGGGGTGAAAATTTTGGAATTTTCAATACGTCAATGGTTTGTAATAAATGTGTAAGAAATTTTAGCAGCATTTTGAACATCAATAAATGCGTGTTTTTCAAAAATACAGAATGCGTGGTGCAGTTTTACTTAAAAGTTAGCCCACGCCCATTTCCTGGAAAACGAGGGCTGTAAAAATTTTTTTGATTGGGACGCAAATTTGTAATAAATGTGTACAAAATTATGTAATAGTTTTTTTTGGAGTGTGACTGTGGAGTCTGACTGTGCTGCACTGGCAGAGTGGACGCCATCTAAATCTATATTAAGATCGAAATATTTATACAGTATGTCCAATTAAGTCGGCACCATATGGAAAACTTCTTTATTTTTAATTTTAGTAAAAAAACTCATTGTTCATAAATGGTTCTACATGGTCTTAAATCTAATATGCAACCATCAAATATAAAAAAATTTCAGTTGTATGCGAGGTTTCTTAAAAAATATGAATTCGATGCTAGAGTAAAGTACCTTTATTTTTGACAATTCGCGAAATGCGTTCCTGCTAGATGGCGCTCAGATTTTAGGCACGAAACAGTGTAATGGTGATCAGCCTCCAAATTCCATAAGAGACCATAGTGTTTAATTTTATTCTAATTCAAATTTGAATAAATTGCTGAAGATGTTGAAAATTGAAATTATTTAATCAGACATTTTCGTATACGTAGGTATTGCCACTTTTTGCCTAACTCTTTGTTTTCAATTAATGGGAAAATAATGTAATGAAACTTTGTGTTTGGTACTAAGCATTAATAATTGGGGCACCGAGCAAATAAACCAGTTTCAAGTTATCTGATTTCGAAACTATGAACACCAAAGAATATCATCAAACTCATGTCGATTATGTATAGATCTATTATCTATTTAATCTAAAAAGACTTCACTACAATATTTTCATCGGCAGAGAGAAGAGGCGAAATACATTGCGATTACAAAACAAATTATTCAGATATTTTTATCTTTCTATTTGTTTTTCAGGAATAAACAGCCTGTAGCCTGTATATGTTTACATGCCTAAATGTGTGGGTTATTGTATAGCTTGGTGGTTTTGGTTAGTGTTTATATATAAAAAGTAAAATTTTAATATTTTTTTGGCAGTTTTCAACAAATTTACCAACTTTATTGTCGGACAAGTATATCGTTGTCTTATATGTTCTATTTCTTTGAAAAAAAAGTCAAGACAACATTGCTGGTTATCACCAACATTGTTGTCGTCAAATCGACATCTTTGGAGCGTCAGACTGCTGAAGATCCCTATTAATTTTGTCGGACAATGGTGCCATTGAAAATCTCATTTTATTATTGTATGCTCCTAGAAAACTCAGATTGCTGGCTATCGCCAACCTACAAGTCGTGAAATCGACACGTTTAGACTGGCGGACAAACTAGAAGTACCTGAACTTTTTGTCGGACAATTTTTGTTTAAATTAATTTTGGTAAATATCTTTCACTTTAACTTAAAAACTAAATGCTGGTCATTACCTTACATATAAATGCGAAAATGACATGTTTTACAGAAAGTCGAAGCAAAATTTACCACTATCAAGGTTTCCTCTTTGCGAAATCTTGTCGGACTTGGCATATTTAAACAGTATACAAAGTTACAACTTGCTGGTTATCACCTAAGATTTTGTACGAGGGCTTGCGGACTATTATTGTAATTATTACCAAATAATGTTTTATTTTATGAAACATCTACGTAGTTTTTTAATTTTTTTAACGGAATTTTGTTTAAAAGGTATCAAATTAATTGTGATAAAAAGGTATTTTTTCCTATCTGATGAGCCAAAATGTTGTCACTTGAAAAAAATTGGTAATTTCAGATTTAAGATTAAATTTTATATATTTTGACCGAAAACAGTGAAGTTGTATTTTTTCCAAAATGTTAGTGCTGTAAATAGTGATTTGAACGTATCCATAGCACTCTTGATAAAATATAAAATAAAATAAAATAGATTACAAAAAGTGACAAGTGATACATGGTTGTATTCAGAATGTTATATGGCATGTTATATGAATGTTATATGACAAAAGAGGTGAAAATATACTGGGTGTCCCATTTAAAAATCGAAAGTTTAAGTCACTTCCGGTGAAACCAGAAGTTGTATGAAGTGAGTTATGAACTGAGTTATTCGTCAAAAAACGTAGTTTTATATCTTTTGCAGATCATTCAAATTTTATATCAAATACAAAAAAGTTATAGGGACGAGCCACCTTCCGCGGACAGCCTGTATATGGACATGTTTATTCATCAGTAAATCCACCAATCCAGCAACGTCGCTCTTATATATTATAAGTATATTATAAGAATAAGGACGAACTCTGTGGAATGGTGGATCCCCCCCGGTGAATAAAAAAACAGTCCATATCTCCCTCCCATCTCTCTATTTTACTCGTTAGTGTTTTCATTCCCAGGGAATTGTAGACGAAGTAATAAATATCCGCTCACTTAACCCGCAACGCAACTAAATCTAAGTATTGGCGTGAATCAACTACCACCGTTGTTCAAGTTAGCAACCACTTTCTAGCAGCCGTTTTTATCTAGCAGCCAATTTGCCAGTGGCGCCGGGAGAAAAATAAAAAATCCGAGAATGATATACCGAGAGATGGTCGATTTGCAGGCCATCTAAGGGGCAGTTTATACTTGTCTTTTTTTGGAAAATCATTCTGAAACATCCCTCAAAAATGTTTGGCCAAGTTCATTTTCTGTATATAGACTACTGAGAAGCCCCAAAGTGACATTCCGAGAGATGGTTGATTTGCAAGCCGTCTAAGGGGCAGTTTGTGATTGTCGATTTTTGGTAAATCATTCTGACACATCCCTCAGAAATGTTTACCTAAGTTCATTTTCTGTATATAGACTACTGAGAAGCCCTAGAATGATACACCAAAAGATGGTTGATTTGCAGGCCGTCTAAGGGGCAGTTTGTACTTATTGATGTTTGGAAAATCATTCTGAAACATCCCTCAAATATGTTTAGCCAAGTTCATTTTCTGTATATGGATTACTGAAAAGCCCAAGAATGACATACCGAGAGATGAGTGATTTGCAGACCGTCTAAGGGGCAGTTTATACCCGTCGATTTTTGGAAACTCATCCTGAAACATCCCTCAGAAATGTTTAGCCAAGTTCATTTTCAGTATATAGACTACTGAAAAGCCCTAAAATGATATACCTGCATATGATTGAGATGCAGGCTGTCTAAGGGGCAGTTTGTACTTATCGATTTTAGGAAAATCATTCTGACATCCCTCAGAAATCTTTAGCCAAGTTCATTTTCCGTATATAGACTACTGAGAAGCCCGAGAGTGATATACCGAGAGATGGTTGATTTGAAGGCCGTTTAAGAGGCAGTTTACACTCGGCGATTTTTGGAAACTCATCCTGACACATCTCTCAGAAATTTTTAGCCAAGTTCATTTTCTGTATATAAATGAACTTGGCTAAACATTTTTCAGGGATGTTTCGAAATAATTTTCGAAAAATAGACGGCCTGCAAATCAACCATCTCTTGGTATATCATTCTAGGGCTTCTCAGTAGTCTATATACAGAAAATTAACTTGGCTAAACATTTCTGAGGGATGTTTCAGGATGAGTTTCCAAAAATCGATAAGTACTAACTGCCCCTTAGACGGCCTGCAAATCAATCATATGCATATATATCATTCTAGGGCTTTTCAGTAGTCTATATACTGAAAATGAACGTGGCTAAACATTTCTGAGGGATGTTTCATTTCAGGATGAGTTTCCAAAAACCGACAAGTATAAACTGCCCCTTAGATGGCCTTAAAAGTCTCAAACTATCAGTGATTTTTCTTTGAATAATCCAGAATTTTGTTCAATTTGAAAATTAAGTAAATCTCCATTATAATGATGCAGTATTTAATATTGAATTTTCTTCATGAGATTTTTTCATATCTCTGTTATCGAGATAGGATGATTTAATGACTTCCGGCAAACAAACACATTTTTACTCATAGGAAGGACGGGTAACATACCGTGTAAACAAACACACTGGGTGACCCAAACTTATTATACTGTACTTTACTGTACTTTTACTATTATGCAGTCTAAAGATATGATATTTTTTATTGAGATTTAAGATAGAATCTTCATTATTATTAACAAATTAATAATATTCAGCCAATTCCAATCGAATTAATGAATATTTGTAACCTTTGGTATACATTTCAAGAAATAGAAACAACCCAAACACCAAAACCGAGACCAAAACACCAAAACCGAGACCAAAACACACTCGTTATTAGTCCAGGAGGAATCGGCGCATGAGTACCGAAAACTATTCCACATCAATTTTTTGATGCCCTACTGATGATATAAATGCATGTTGCCATGGGGCAACCCCGTGCCATATTGTTTAATCCGAAATTGAAACAATTGCAAGGAATTGTTAGTTTTCAGCCGGACAATTTTTTTTATATTCTTTTTCGAAATACAAATAAAAAAGGTCCTATGACTTTTCACGATAAAGTTAATATTTTTAAAGATATGAATTTTTAAAGGTTCAAAAAATCTCAAATTTGGGTACTTTCGACCAATGAAAAATATATTAAAAAAATAAAATATAAATAACATGTATTTTTTTAAATTCAAATAAGGATGAATTTAGCGAGGGGCAATATATGAAAATATAAGTAGTACATCTTTGCACTTGATTTTATTTTACTGATGAGATTAAGCTCGAAACACGTGTCTACGGTTGCACAACATTTTGAGGGTTATACCCAATAACTTTTCTACTTATATTTTTTTAAATTCTTTTTACAATAGTTAATAATATTTTGAATAGAGATTTTAAAAAATTTCATTGTTTATACCTATTTTTTAATTGTTAATTTCGCGCACTCACAAGGACTTACCTTTAAGTATCGCCGTCTCTCTCTGACTCATGCGCTGCATCGTCCTCTCGTGTCTTGAATCATTATCTATCATTTATCTTAAAAACTATCAACTTTATCAAGATTGTTAAAGAGAGGAATGTTATTAATAATTAAATTGTCTACAATTTGTTTTTTACAATTTTTTTCTGAAATCAATTTTTCAAAAGTTATTTAAGCATAAATCGGAACATGGTAATTAAAATTACTTTTTTATCAGTTTATACTACTTTTTTGTTGTTAAAACAGAAAGTAATTACTTTGAATAACTTCTTCAAACGCAGCTTATACATGAAGAAGTATGAAATAATGAAACAAGATCTAAAAATAAGTATTTATTTATTATCAGTATCATTTTTATATATTATATTCTTAGTCTTCTGAATCACAACCACATAGAAGTAAGCAACTAATGTTATTTTTTTTTAAATAACAAGCTTTGGTTTTATAGGCTTTCTAACAATTACACGGTTTTTTAAGATTAGTTGGAAATGGGCTTTTGTTTAAAAATAAAGGTAGTAAAGTACCATTCTCTAATTTGTATCCGAAATTCGTAAAATCTAATATTTCATATTGGGGATTCAATGCATTTTTCCAAATGTATGTTTGAGCCGAAGCTCTAAGTGCATGCAATTGCAAGGCATCTGATGTGCACGGAATTTTAGATGGATTAATATTCAATAATATTTAATTTAAACGAAGATTGAAAATAGATGAACACCTCAATCTAGCAGACCACAATTATAATCTTCATGCAGTCATTGTTCACTGTGGTTCCGGCGTTGAATGTGGCCATTATTACGCATTGGCGAAAGATGGAACGGACTGGTTTAAGTTTGAAGATAGTTTTGTTTCTAAATGCTCTGACGATATCTTGGGTTTATTGGAGCCTCTGGAGACACCCTACATTTTATTTTATGAGAGAGAGGACATTGGCAGATCAAGATCTTCAGATGATGTGGTGCTGCAGGTTTTTCCGGGTTTTCCTGCAGCTGAAAAAGCAAATGCGCCACTGGAATCAATCAAGTCGCCCCGGAGCGCCTATTAATTTTTGTTGTTGTTTTATATTTTTATATTCAATTATTTTGTATTATTATATTATACTATATAACCTTTAATTTAATATTTAATAACAACATAGTAATATAAACTGATAAAAAAGTAATTTTAATTACATGTTCCGATTCATGCTTAAATAACTTTTGAAAAACTGATTTCAGAAAAAAATTGTAAAAATTAAATTGTAGACAATTTAATTATTAATAACATTCCTCTCTTTAACAATCTTGATAAAGTTGATAGTTTTTAAGATAAATGATAAATAATGATTCAAGACACAGAGAGGCCGATGCAGTGCATGAGTCAGAGAGAGACGGCGATACTTAAAGGTAAGCGACGCATACTTGTGAGCGCGCGAAAACAGGTATAAACAATGAATTTTTTTTAAATCTCTATCCAAAATATTATTATATTATTAACTATTGTATAAAGAATAAAAAAAATTATATTTTATTTATTTTTTTAAATATATTTTTCATGGGTCGAAAGTACCCAAATTTGAGATTTTTCGAACCTTTAAAAGTTCATATCTTTAAAAATATTCTTCTTCTTCTTTGGTGTTTTGGCATCGACTGCTATGGTCACTAGCCACGTGTTCTGGGTAGGCCTTGTTACTAACTCCATGCGCCACCTCAGGAGCAGCACTGTTAATTGGAACGCAACAGTGAATCGTGCTGGACTCACCCCAGTTCAGCCACGAGATTTGAATAATTTAATTGATCAAATTAAATTAAAAAATCCTAGCCGCAACTGGGGCTCGAACTCCGGACGTTTCGACTCAAAGTCGGACGCTCTAACCACTGCGCCACGCCCCGACATCTTTAAAAATATTAACTTTATCGTGAAAAGTCATAGGACCTTTTTTATTTGTATTTCAATAAAGGATACAAAAAATAATTGTCCGGTTGAAAACTAACAATTCCTTGCAAATGTTTAAACAATTTCGGTTTAAACAATATGGCACGGGGTTGCCCCATGGCAACATGCATTTATATCATCAGTAAAAAATTGAGGTGGAATAGTTTTCGGTACTCATGCGCCGATTCCTCCTGGACTATATTCCATTTCAACGCCCCGCTTACTTCAAATTATCGACCCTATATGTTTACCTAATTTAAATTTTACCTACTCTACCAAAATAAATGTTCTACTTTTACCTAATTGTCTTGGATTAAATGACACAAATTTCTTGGAAATTAATGACTTCATTGATGTAATATGAACTTGTACAATGGGCTGCATTCATACTACTCTTACATTTTGCAATTTCTGGTCTCTCGAATGCATCGGGAAGTCTATGGTAATGAACCTGTCTAATTAATTTTAAACTTGTGTCATCAAGTCGGTGGTCGTGATCCAAAGCATGTTGGGTAATATTCGATTTTTTTGGTCTCAAATATTTGATACGAGCAAAGTGCTCTTTGAAGAGTACTTTCATGGTTCTTCTAGTTTGCCTTTTTACTTCTCACAGTCCTTATCGCTAATTTCATAAATCCCCGACTTTTCTTGTCTTATCTTAGATTTGTTGTTGTTTAAACGAAGTTTTGTATACCGCTTTCATACTGAGGGTTCTAAACATGCCGGTTGAAAGTAACTCGATGTTCTTTATCAACGAAGGGGCAGTTTGTTGATGAAATGCTTTTTTGTTTAGCATTCTCATGCCTCAGAGCCAACTTCTTTGAAAGAACATCCAATTTTGAATACATTCATAATGAAACATCCTGTATCTTCGGTTCCTTTCAGAATTTTTCAAAACTTTTCACGCGATTAATCTGATAATTCATATTTTTTCAATATGACGAAGTGAAAATACCTTGAGGCTATTTGAGAAATTGTAGATGTGGGCATTTCTTTATGGGTACCTACTATTCCGTTTTAAGATTTTTTTATTATAAATGTTGGAAAATATAGAAACCCCAATTTTTTTCAACTGTATCTTTCCTCGAAGATTCCTCTGGTCAAACAGAGTAAACTAACAGTGTTTAATAAAGCTCTATCCAATCAGAATTTTGTAGCATCAATGCGTCATAGTGACGTACTTGGACATGAGTACAGAGTCGAACTCAAACCAAGGAACATAACTGTCACCTGTAACTCTCATATACAAAGACTGCGGAATGCGCTAGTCCTTCACTGTCTATAGAGAACGGCGGCCATGACATGTCCAACTACGTCACATTTCGTCACAAATGTTCTTTCATCATTTTCTTTTAGTGTCACCATTGTATTATTGGGAATAGACTCTCCTAGTCAGATAACGGTTAATCTCTTTGTCCTTTGGTAACTGCTGCAGCTGTTCGTCAGTTGTTATGATTTGAGTTTAATTTTCATGGCTGACCTTCTTCGATTGAACAATCAACTATATCTCTGCCATTTTTCAACCAATTTTCAATTTCTAAAAATAATCTTGTCCCACATTCGAAGCTCTTTCGTATCGGGAAAAATGTGCAGTGTTGAAAAAAAAAAAAGTTTTGTGTCACTGACTGTGACAGTGACAGTAAACGTTATCTGACTAGGAGAGTCTATTCTCCATAAGACAATGGTGGCAGTGTCCGAACATATCCATCCTCATGCGAGCCAGACCATCGCATTCAAACATTATGCGGGAGGCTGTTTCGTCCTCCTCATCACAAAATCTGCATTGTGTGGACTCTTGATGTATCCCCAACAGTTGCAGGTGTTTTCTCAAGTGGCAGTGGCCTGTCATCAGTCCTACCACCTTCCTGAGAGAGTCTCTGCTTAGTTCAAGAAGGTGTCTTGATAGCCGGTCGGCTGGCCCCATCATTATCATTTTTTCGTGAGTATTGCCTGAGACACTCTCCCAGAGAGATTGATGATGGTTTTCAACCCATTTCTTTGTGTCTTGCTTAATATCCCCAAACGGGATTCCGCAGGCTGGTTCTGGTCCAATGAAAGTCATTGCTGCCCCCGCTCTTGCTAGAGCATCTGCGCTCTCATTTCCCTGGATGACCTTATGACCTGGTACCCAGACATGTTTTACTCTGTTATGTGCTCCCAGGTCGTTAAGGTTATGGTGTGCCTCCCAAACCAGTTTGGAAGTGAACTTGCATGCACGCAGGGGTTTAATCGCCGCCTGACTGTCGGAGAGAATCGCTATGGGTTGGTTTCTAGGACCCCTCCTCAGAATCTCTCTCGTGCAGACGGAGATTGTCGTTACCTCGGCTTGGAATATAGAGGCTTGAGTACCGAGGATTAGACTGACGTCTTGCTTCGGTATCTCCCCGTATATTCCAGCCCCCACTCCTTTGCTAGTCTTTGAGCCATCCGTGTACCAGATTTGCTCTCTTGACAGCATTGGTATGGCCCTTGATGTAACTTCCCCATCTTCTATGATGGTGGTGTATGTTCCATCAAAGAAGTATGTTGGAGTCATTTTGTCCGAAGGCCTCTCAGACGTGTCGATTCTTATGACCTCCAGTGTGCTGGAGTGGCCTTGGTTATTGGCCCAGACATTTTATCCTCGCCTCTGCTGCAATATGCAAATGCAGGGGAGGGAGGTTTAGGATTACCTCCAAGCTAATTGTCGATGTGCTGGACATAGCACCAGTGACTCCAAGCATGGCCAGTTTTTGTAAACTGGCCAGCTTACCCCTGGTTGCCACAGCAGGGCTCCGTACGATATCGAATGCCTAACAATTGCTGTGTATAGCCAGAGAGACTGTTTGGGTCCAAGTCCACATGTTTTGCCAAAGGAGCGTCTGGCCATCATTACTGATGTCCTTGCTTTTTTCAGCACTTTTTCCAGATGTTTGTTCCAGGTGAGCTTTGAGTCCAAGTATTTCGTCTCTCCTGAGATCTGTACACTTTCACCAAAGATTCGAAGAGCTCTGTTGGTCTTCAGGTTTCTTTTTCTGGTGAAAGGAACTATTGTGGTTTTTTGAGGGTTGACCCTGAGGTTCTCCCTCGTGCACCACGTCTTTACGTCTGTGAGGGCTGATTGCATCAGCTCCACACAGACCCCCGTTGACCATTATGACGATATCGTCCGCATAGCCCTGGGCAAATACTCCTCTCCGATTCAGATCTACAAGGAGGCCGTCCACCACGAGATTCCACAGTAGAGGGGATATAGTACTCCCCCCTAAGGGCAGCCTCTCGTAGCCCTTACCTCCATTGTGTCCCCGAACAGGGAGGCTTGTACTACCCTATAGCCAACCATGGCAGATATCCAGTGGTTCAGGGCTGGATCAACGTTTCTTTTCGTGAGGGCTGCTGTGATGGACGCATATGATGTGTTTCAAACGCCCCTTCTACGTCAAGAAACGCTGTGAGAGCAATCTCTTTATTCATAAGAGATTTTTCAATCCTGCCTACTAGTCTGTGCAGCGCCGATTGGCAGGATTTTCCAGGTTGATAAGCATGTTGGTGCTCCGAGAAAATTGGATTGGTATCTTTATCTCAGATGTTCCTATCAACTAGTTTTTCCATCGTTTTGAGCATAAACGATAAGAGACAAATTGGTCTGAATGCTTGGTGACACTAAAAGAAAGAGATGAAAGAACATTTGTGACGAAATGTGACGTGATTGGACATGTCATGGCCGCCGTTCTCTATAGACAGTGACGGACTAGCGAGTTCCGCAGTCTTTGTATACGAGAGTTACAGGTGACAGTTATGTTCCTTGGTTTGAGTTCGACTCTGTGCTAATGTCCAAGTACGTCACCATGACGCGTTGATGCTACAAGATTCTGATTGGCTAGAGCTTATTAAACCTTCCTGTTAGTTTACTCTCTTTGAGATGTTCGTTCTATAGAAATTGAAACGATATTGGGCGTCGTGTCGGTCTGCTACTGAAACGATCTCCACAAAACGTTGCAAGTCGTACACAATTTTGAAACGAACCTCTCTGGGTAGTTATTGTCGCATGACAATATGGTAATTGTCAATTGGATTTTTTTGGACTCGAAGTACCTCGACTGAACCAATTTCATTTGGAATTATTATTCTCAGACGAAATTGCATAATTGGCACTCTGCCATTTGAAATTTTTAAATTGATGTGCCCCCGCTCCCTTTATCAAGCAATCACAATGTCTTTTATTTCAAAAAGTTATATCGGTGATAGGTACCATTCAAAATGGTTTTTGTTTCCTGTTGGCACGTTGAACCGTTCAAAAGTTAACAGAAGGGATGACTAAACAAAGCCGCACTGTATAGTTTGCCAAGTTGAAAGATATTAAAGCAACGTACTTGAGCCACAATAAATTTTCTACGCAATAAACTCATTCATTCAAATAAGACTAGTAACATATGGGATGTAATTACGGTGAATTATGCTACTAATTTGAAAATGGCTTTTGGCCAAAAAAATCAAATAAAACCTACTTCTATTTTGAATCTATGGAATTTGCTAGACATTATAGAAATTATAATCACATCATATTTCGAAAAGATAAATAGAGTAATGGAATTCAATAGATACCACTCGCAACTCTAATCAGTTATAATGATTTTGATCGGCGAATGCAAAATGTAATTATATTATTATGGTCCATAGAAATCACAATGATACGAACTATATTTTTCCTATGACCGCATAGAAAAGTAACCACGGAAATTGGCTAATATCCAAATAAGCTGTCAAATGAATAATTGCTTTTAGATTTGCCGTTGTCAAGCTGTCACATTTTCAAGTTTTATTTAGGTTTACTTCGGAATATTTCCATTCAAGTACAAAAAACAATAAATTTGAAAAGTGTCAATTTTTTCATATTCATAATAAATAAAAAGTTGAGCCCGCTCGGAATCTCGTAAGAGAATATTTCGTATTTGTAATAATTTATTTTCACAGATAATGTGAGTCTTATGATTTTGATCTCGGTGGTATTGTACAGTGAGTGTCAAAAAGTTTGCACCATACGGGAAACATTTTTATTATCCATTTGTCAGAAAATTTTATTCTTCAAAAAAGTTGGTGCATTTCGAAAAACTCTCGATAGTCTTGTCGATAGTGTTTTTTTATGATGAAAAATGGAATAATAGAAAATGGTGTAAAAGATATATTTTGTTGTACCCAAGTCATGAATACGAGTGCATTCTAATGACTTCCAAATCTTTGTGTTTGAAAATACTGTTTTTTAAATTCCTTATATGTTCATCCATAGTGACTTTGATTAGAATTTCCAGACAAGATATGATAGGTTGCATGATGACGAAAATTACGACGAAAAACATGTCGGTTGTGGGGCTCGGACTTTCCCTCCGTTACAAAAAATCCGTAAAAATCGTGATAAACAAAGGACTGTCGAATAATTTAATAAAAAAAACCCTTGTCCCTCTGAAGGCTAGATAGAGAACGCGTAGGATGAAACATTTACTGACGTAGAAAATTATTGCAAAGAAAAATTCGGTAGAGTAGCTTAGGACCCCCCTCCTTTTCGAAAGAAATTGAGAAAACTCGCGATAATAAAATCGGAAATGTCGGAGCGTGGCGCAGTGGTTAGAGCGTCCGACTCTGAGTCGAAAGGTCCGGAGTTCGAACCCTGGTTGGGCTGGGATTTTTTAATTTAATTTAACCGATTAAATTATTAAAATCTCGTGGCTTGACTAGGGTGAGTCCTGCACGATTCACTGTTACGTTCCAATTAACAGTGCTGCTCCTAAAGTGGCGTATGGAGTTAGTAACAAGGCCTATAAATAACACATGGCTAATGACCATAGCAGTCGATGCCAAAACACCAAAGAAAAGAAAAAGAAAAGAAAAATAAAATCGGAAAAATCTGTAAAAATATTGAAACACAGTAAAATTGTTAGTTTTTCAAAACGTTTTACCTCCCTGTTCCCTAAAGGCTAGATAGAGATCGCGTAGGAATCCCAAAAAATTTCCATTGGTTTTGTTCGTGGAAAATTACTGAAAATGTCGGTTGGTGGACTGAAAATCGTTGCAAAAACTTAATCAGGAAAATTCATAAAAATAGTGAAAAACATCGGAGAGTCGAATAATTCAATTTCAAAATTTGCTTTGATGCATCAGAAGGCGAGATAGAGAACGCGTAGGAATTCATAGAAATTTTCGATGGTTTCGGACGACGAAAATAAAAACCAAAAAACCAAAAATGTTGGTTGGGTGGCTCGGATCCTCCTTTTCGAAAAAAGTTACGAAAACTCGCGAAAATAAATTTTGAAAAACATCGTACCATCGAATAATCTAATTTAAAAAAATACCCCCTGTCCCCCTGAAGGTTAGATAGGGAACGCGTAGGAATCGAGAACCAACTTCACACGACACCACTAGTGAATTTTGACCCACTTCTGGTCGTGAAATTTAGGTGTTCATAATTCCGGTGACAATGCATTATGGAGTTTTTGTTGAAGAAAAAATTAAAATAGCGACTCCAAGATGGCGGACGAGATTTGTGATTGTGGTCGGATTCCATTCAAAATTGGTATGTGGGGGTTTTTGAGTTCGGAGATCGTGCATTTTTTGTTAAAATTCATAAATTCAAGATGCGGCTCCAAAATATTTTTGTTGTATAAATGACGATAACTCCGTTGTTATCGACAACAAATTATTACTGTGATGTATCACCTAGACGAAAAAAAAAAAGTTTTTCGTACCTAAGTTATAGTAACCTATGATAAATTTTATATTTTTTTCCGAAATCTCTTGAAAAACTGCCATAATAATGTGAAATTCCTATTCAAATAATTTCATCAATGAAGAAGTTACGGTGGAAACATGAAAATTATCAAAATTTGTTTTTTTACGTATAAAACAAAAACTAATAGATTTTATCAAAATATTTTTTGACATTATAGTTAGCCTTATAAAACTTGCGTATGATTTCCCAACAATTACTTGACCTCATCGTGATTATAATAAATTCCCTAATTTCAGTTTAAAGTAAATATGTAATTCAAGGTTGAAACGTTTATACACAAATTAAATAATCTGATAAGCTTCAGACGACGAAATAACAAGATGTACAATTTTTGTTGGGATATAGTAGATTGAGGAAGGAACCTTTCCCACACAGCTAGGTTTCCGCATAATGTCCCCAAAGTTGGTAAATAAGACCCATGGTCAACTTGGTGTGATGGGCAAAATCGGATGAAATGCTCGATGAAATGCTATGGTGCAAAAATTGCATGAACTGGGTGCATTCAGGTTCAAAAATCTCATAAAGCCACGGATTTGGATACTATCTGAATAGTGATTATAGAAGATGTTTGCAAAATAGGAGTCGGATAACCGGAAATGGAGAATGGCCATTGGCACAGGGGTTAAGAGAGTTCCAAGATGGAAATAGTGGTTGGGGTAGAGATAATGGAATATAGCTAAAAGCATATCCCTCGCTAATTCAATTATTTCATATCAAAGAAGGTTGTGAACGAGTGATAAAAATGTTTCATAAGGTTTATTCAATTCTCAAATCAAAACAGTCACACATATCTACAAGGTGGAGGTTCTTTAATAAATACAGAACATTTTAATCTCAACTTTATGAAAACGTTTATAGTTGGTTTCATTATATAGGTGGTGCGGAAGTAGGACATTTTTTTCTGTATATTCAGTGTCTGGTAGGTCAGATTATTTTTTGACATTTCTGGAAACCAACAGAAACTTTCCGTTCAAATCATTCCTGTACGTTTTGGTCAATCAAAACATTCGTATAGTGGGAATTTTTTGAGGTATGTTGTTTTTACTGCGTGACAATATGTTTGATTTGATATCAATTCGCATGAAAAGTGAAAAATGAATCAGAAACGAGTTTTTCTACGACTACCTCGAAAAATATAAGCGTACCTAACTTCAATCATAAACAAGCATATTTTGTACAGAACTTCATTTTTGCATGGGTTGCTAAGCAAGTTACTAAGGAACAAATGCAAAATGGAATATTTCGTGTTAGGTCTCGGTCCACCCTAAAATCATAGCGGCTTGTCAGATCTTTTTTCCTAACCAGACGAGCCACCATGTTGCCATTTGACAACAACAATTTAAAAACAACAATACACGGTTGTATTGAGAATGTAATTTATGGAGACCAGAAAACTGAAAATATACCAGGTGTCCCATTTCAAAATCGACTTCCGGTGAATCCGGAAGTTGCATGAAGCTGAATAGTTTGACTGTAGTATAATTTTTGTAATTCGATGATAATGACAAAACTTTCTCATTTTCTCAATACCAAATAGGGTGAAGTAGGGTAAATGTAATCATGTGGCAAGTGTAATCAGGCACTCTGTAACTTTTGTGTTATCGTTTTTGATTTTTTTCTTTATAAAATTTGAAAGTGTACCTATTTTTTGACTTTATATGATGTTTGTTATCCTTTTTAAAGTCATATAGTTCAAAGTAATAGTTATTTTATAGATCACCTGTATTTTCAGTTTTCACTTGTTATGCGAGTATCGATTGTAATTTTCAATTTTATATTGCGAATACAAATAATTCAAGAGATTTTATAGTATTTCGCTTCCTTAGATTATTTTCAACAAGGAATCCGATTATGCTGTCAGATTTCGATTTAGATGACTACAAAAAGCAAAACTGGTGATTATGTTAACCCCACTAAAAGTTGTATATGGGGTAAGTGTAATCACAGAGACTGGGGTAAATATGATCACTGATTACATTTGGCCCAGTCTATGTTTGACCCTGAACAAATTGACCATTACTCCGTGCCTGCATCAGCCAGCGAGTTAGTTTTACCATAACCAAATTTACGACGAAGAGAAGAATTAATTTTTCACGTAACATAACTCAAATTTTTGTTTAAAAAAATGCACTGTAGCTAGTAGAAGAACATGGCCCTCGGGTGTCCTACGTCGTCTCGTGAACAGTATGGCCTTGCTTTTGTCTGCATTGATTCCGATCTTCCAACGATTGAACCTCGGTTCCAGTTTGTTTATCTGAAGTTGCAGCTTCGATGTTACTCCTCTCTCATGGGATGACTCGGCAAAGATTGCCGTGTCATCTGCATAGAGTGCCAGTTTGGTCATGGGTTTCTCCGACATAGGCATGTCTGCACTGTAGATCGAAAACAGATGTGGCGACAGTACTGCTCCCTGTGGTACTCCTGCTTCTAGCCTCCTTCGTGAAGAGAGAGCATTTCCGACTTTGCATTGGTAATATCGACCTCTTAGGAAGGAGTTTATCAGCTTGACCATTGGTGTGGAGTATCCGGTATCCGGCATCAACCAGTTTTGCGATCAGCCCATCGTGCCCTCTATCGAATGCCTTCGAGAAAGATGTCCTTTTCTCGTGCGGTTCCAGCTCTGGATGGTGGCGTCCACTATCCGGGTGACCTGGAGTTCTGTTGAGTGTTCATGTCTGAAACCGAATTGTTCATCTGGTATGATGTTCAATTCTTCAGACATTCAATATTGGAATAAACTTCAATATGAAAGATGATGCAGACAATAATAACTTCTGGCCAAGAGGAGTCGCAGTGTATAGATTTGACTTCAGAAAAGAGGAGAAATATCTTGACCGACTTAGAAATGGAGTTCCAGAAACTTCAAATTTTCAATCGCAACATCAACCACAGGACTTCAACTGACGGAAAAAAATACGAAATCCCTTACCAACCTTCCACACCTATAAAAAAGAAGAATTTTAGTGATCTACAATAAAATAGTAACAATCTTACTAACTTTATATACTTTCTCAATGTACGAAGTATCACTCATAAAAATAACATGATAGAACTGGAGGTCTAAATATATATTTTATTGCTCTTGTTGAAACATGGGCCAAAGAAAATGAAGTGTGTAGTATATCACTCAACGGTTACAATTTTATCAGTCAGTATAGCAGAGATATCCTTAGAGGTGTAGGTTGTGCGATCTGGTCCAGAGCAGACTTGGATGTTGAAATGGTAGATATTGATAAATATAGTATTGAACAAGATTTTGAGGTCTGTCGAGTTAAATACTGTATAACTCAAAAAACTCATATAATCATTTCCTTATATAGAGCCCCAACAGGCAACTTTCAGGTATTTATTGACAGGCTAGAGGTTGTCTTAAATTCGGTTTTCGCTATTAATGCATAAGTACTTGTGGATCACTGGCGATTTCAATGTGAATTTTAACAATCCCTCCCGTGAAGCAGATGATATCATCAACATTATGGCCCAGTATGGGTTACATGGCATAGTATTCGAAAATACCAGAGTTACCTCTGCTAGTAGAATAAGAATCGACAATATTTTCACAAATTTGGAGAACGAGGCAGTCACATCAGTAAATGACACCCCAATCTCTGACCACCGATCCATAATTATTGTTAAGATCAACTCAATGAAAATGCATTACAACAGTAGCAATAATTCGACACTTAAAAACGGTACTTCAATTCCTTCAATAAACAATCATTCTCAAATACCCTAATAGCTGAAACTTGGAGTGAGGTATATAATGCAAATGATTGCAATCATAAATTTAATATCTTTTTAAACAGTTTCTTTGAGATATATGATAAATGCTTTCCAATGTCAGTAAGAAAGAATCAGTTAAACCAAAAAACTTGGATTTCAGCCGAGATCAAAAACTCTAGTAAGAACCTGAAAGATCTGTTCATTCTACAAAAGCAGCATGCTGAAATTCAAAACTACTACAAATCAGTAAAAAAAGAATACATACATCTCGTTGAAACCACAAAAAAAACATTCTATAGTAGTTTAATAGAGGACTCTGAAAATAAAAAACGTCTTGGGAAATCATCAACAAGCTCAGAAATAAAACAAGAAACTCATCCAACATGAAAATTCTGCATGATAATAATGTATTTACCAACCCCAAAATTATAGCTGACACCTTCAACAACTTTTTCACTGAGGCACCAAAGAGCGTAGTAAAAGTCCATTAAAAAAACAGGTAAATTTGATTTCTCGGGAAAAAGCAACATAAACATTGTTTTGGTGCCTTTTTCCGAAGATGAAATGCTGCATATTGTATCAAAGCTGAAAAATAAAATGTCAACAGGTCCTGATGAAATTCCCACTGCTTTAATATAGGAATTTGGTAAAGACGTTGTTAGTATTCTAACCTATTTAGTAAACCATTCACTTACATCGGGCATTTTTCCAAATTGCCTTAAATAAGCAAAACTAACTCCGGTGCATAAAAAAAGAAAGAACCAACATCGGTTATTACAGACCAGTATCTGGACTCTCTCTGTTTTCAAAGGTGAACGAGTATTGCATGCTGGCCAGATTTACTCTTTTCATCAGTAAATATAGACTCATACCAGACCAGCAGCATGGTTTTCGGGAGGGGAAATCCACAACAACCGCAACAGTTGACTTTTATAATGAAGTATTGTCCGAGATCGACAAAAAAACTCCCCTGTTGGAATTTCTTGTGACTTGAGCAGGGCTTTTGACTGTATTCCTCATGAACTAAATATTCTTCCTCTGGCCTGTCTCTACATGATGGAAGTATCCTGCTACATTCATAAGATAATATACACCCTTCCTAGGCATTTGGACATGCATGTTTACCAAACCAGATACAATCAGCTGATCTACCCAAATCAAAACAATCTTCAAATAACGTCAAATGGACCACTCTCAACTGGTGTAAGAGTTTATAATCAATTATCCACTGACATTGAGAATCAGCCTGCACACTTCAAATTTCGAAACTCTATAAGACTTTTTCTGCAAGAAAATTTATTTTACGACATTGACGAATTTTTAACGTAACCTTTTAATCAAATATCTTATTGCTGCTGTTTTTATTTTCTTGTCTAGTAGTTATGTAAGTAATTTTACTATATTTATATACTATAACTATATTTATATACATATATTCCCACACTTTATCTTGACATGTTCTATACCCTAATGGGTCCTTTGAATGAATAAACTGATTGATTGATTGGTCTCAAGTCGAGTCCTGATCACCCTTTCTGCGACCTTGCTCATCGCAGGTGTTAGGCTGGTAGGGCGGTGGTTTTGCGGAAACGTGTGGTTCTTGTTGGGCTTCGGAATCATGATGACCGTTGCTTCTTTCCAGCTGGAAGGAAAGTTTCTAAGTCTGAGTATAGCGTTTATGATGTTTGTCAGGGCCTAGGTTAAAGAAGGGCCCGAGCTGAGTATTTATATCTGTTCGGATAGTCAGGCAATGTTCAGAGCATTTGCCATTCCAAACCAAGCTCAGTACTTGTACAGGAATGCGGAGATGCTCTCAAGAAACTAGCTGAAACGAAGAAAGTTCAGCTGGTATGGGTTCCGGGTCACGGAGGGATGAGCGGAAACGAGGTTACAGACGGACGCCAGAACCGGTTCTGTGGGCCGGAGCCTTTACTAGACATCGCAAGAAGCCTAACCTCCTCAGCTCTTGATGAGTGGGCGTAAGAAGAGCTGAATGAACTTTAGAGAGATAATACCGGCTGCAGGCAGACGAAAGGTCGAAAGGACGGCATGGCTCTTTGGCAGAAACCGCTAAGCACTACGCCTCCTTATAGGAATACTAACAGGGCAAAACAAGTTAGGCAAACACCTATCACTAATAGGTATAGAAGACAGCCCCACTTTCCACAAATGTGATGAATACGAAGAAACTTTATCTCACTTCCTCGGCGAGTGTGAGGCGTATGAGAGGCTAGGATTTGGAACCTTCGGAGTTGAGGAACTCCAACAAGAGAAAGTAATCAACTTGGAGTGGACGGACATACTGACCTTCATCAGGAGGTCACGAAGGTTCGAAAAGGATGATTCGGAGGAGAAAAGTAGATGAGTGGAAAACGGGGGATGGCAAAAAGGATCCCCAAGTATTACTACTACTATATTCCTCTTCATTTGACGCATCCTTATTTTTGGAGAAAATGAAAAAGTGTAATTATCATCGAATTATAAATATTCCTCCATAGTCAAGCTACTTTGAAAAAAAAAACAAGTTGATATTTGAGTTGAATTATTGCTTGAAACTCTGCACATGGGTATTAAATTAAATTCTAAGCAAACTTTTTCATATACATTTTTGCCATTTCTTGCAAACTCACCCTACTTCTTGCTTCTTCATTGTATTTTTTTTTTCAATTCAATTCAATTTGCCTCCATAACCAGTGATCACGTGACATATGTCAAAATTGATTTTCAGGTTGTCGGACAAGCATAATCGATTATCCAAATTTTATTTCCATTGCTCTGATAATTTTTTCCTATATGTTACATACTTTATGGCGGGCACTGTATGTTACAGTTTATCTCAAGAATGCATAGCTAAAGGTCAAATTATTTTTCGATTTAATTGGGTGAGCTGGCCTGCGCTAATGATTGGCAATAACCTTGCAATCGGTACGGTAGGTGTTCCTCATTTAAATCGAAACATAAATCTTGATATAAAATTAAGATAGAATTGCAAATTAGTTCTTGCAGAAAATTTTGCCAATAATATAACAGAGATACTTCCACGATCGTAGGAGGCAATAGTTGTTTCCTGTCGGAGACTTTCCGACGAATATACAGTGCCGGCATAAAGTATGTTTCATTTGGGAAAAAAAGTTTATTATTTCAGTATTAGAAAAAAAAAGTTAGGTGGTCGATGATTGTGCATGTTCAACAAATTAAAAATCGATCTTGACACTTGTCACCGTGACCACTGGTATGTCGGAAAATTGAAAAAAGAAATATTGTGAAGAAGCCAAAAGTGGGGTAAGATAGCAAGATATAAAAAAAGTTATTTGAAGAAGTTGCTTAGAATTTATTTTATAGTTTCAGGGATAAAATTGAAGATAACAAATTTTTCGGAATATTTTTCTTCTGACTGGCTTGACTGTAGTGAAACACTTGTATTTCGATGATAATGACGGATATTTTTCATTTTCTCCACACCAGGTTGCACCAAATAGAAAAAAAATGGTTTTTGCTTGTACCCTCACTGTTACAGTGGTTTGTATACAAGGTGACCCAGGGTTAAACTCCCAAACGTTTATGATCGGTTTTTTATGTAAAAAACGTTTTTTCTTATAACAATGTGTTCTAACTTGCTTCATTTTCAAAATATAGAGTGTTCTACGTTTTATAGAATAAATCAATTTTTCATCAATTATTTAAAAACCTTTTTGCTGATTTCAGTAATACCTGTCATGCTTACTTGGGGTAATAAGGGCCTTCATTTAAAGTACCTATACTGAAATTATTAATTACAGTGGCATCCCAAAGGGTAATATAATTGATATTAGACCTCCACAGTGTTTTTGTGTTTGAGTTTTTCAGGATTGAGCAATTAGTTACAATTTTTTGTCTGTTTCATTTTTTTCGTATCTTGCTTCACTTTTGAGAAACAATTTAAAAACCGTTTGCTTGCATGTAACACGAAAAAAGTCTTGTCGGCCTGTACATGAGTATAAAATTAAATACTGAGCAACTTTTTCAAATTACTTTTTATGACATCTTACCCCGCTTGTGGCCTCTTCATAGTTTTTTTTTTCAATTTTTCGCCATGCCAGTGGTCACGTGACATGTGTCAAAATGGATTTTTAGTCTGTCGGATTGGCAGAATCGATCATCCAAACATTTTTTCAATACTCTTATAATTAACTTTTTTCCCATATGCTACGTACATTATAGCGGGTACTGTATATTGTATATGTTGAAGCGAAAGATTGTATTACGTAATCCATTGTTTCATTATAACCCACTTCTTTTTTACACATTCTAGTATTCGTTCACGACTGTATAATAACATCCCACAAAGCAAAGTAACATTCATTCAATATTTCAGTAACCTTTCATGGTAATGTGTAATGTTACATTAGAGTTTTCTGCTACCTTACTGCAAAGGTTCAGCAACTACTGAAAAGGACCTTCAGCAATATTACAAATGGTATATGCCATTATCAATTATTCCAGCTAGGTTTCTGCAACATTGCATATAATATGCAGGAAAATTGCAGATGTGATATTGAAAATGACGTCTTATGACAATGTTCATAATTAGTAATTGCAGCAAGGTTACCGCATCATAGAATATAAATTAGTAGAAAATAACATATTCAATATTGTTATATAGCAGCAACTTACCACCAATCTTGTCTATTCCTTTCCATAACATAACAGTAAGATTTCATAAATTACGTTCCAGTAGGTTTGTTCGCTACTGAAGAATTTTTGGATTTTCACTACTTGCTACTAATATTGATAGAAAGTGAATGCAATCTTCATGGGAGACAGATTAGTTTTGATATCTTGGAAAATATCATTCAGTATTAATGTGTCCTCTATGGAAATCAGATTCATCATTTTCTAGTTTTAGAAACAAGCAGTAAAAACCCAAAAAATCTTCTGAAATGATACCTATTGATTTAAATGTCCATTTAAGTCTTGGAGGTCAAAAATACAAATATTTGACAATGAAACCTTTAATTAAAATATCACAAAAAAACAAATAAGTACTCATATTAAAATGTCAAAATAAAAAAAAAATCTGTTTGGCCTCATCAGGTACCTGAAACGAAATAATCATTGAATTGAATGTGCAGCTTAAATATCGACATCTCGATCTACTACCTTACCCTACAAGTAACGTGTTTTTGCGAATTGTAGCCAAGCCATCACTTTTATTTCAAATGCATCATCTCTGATGCATGGAAATTAATTTCTCACTGCATCTGGAACCAAAATATTATAAATAAATATATAGTTGGTAAACTCAACAATTATGGTCTTATTTCAGTAAAGAATGTACAATTGAACTTGACCTTGTTTATTACACTATTGTGCTTACATATTTGTATGCAATTTGTTTAGATTTCAATTCTTTTAATCTGAAATTGTCTTTTTTGCTGATTCAATTGCAAAACATGGTACAGTGATTTATGAAAAAAACGTTCAAGACTTCTTCCAACACAAGACTTTTCATTCAAGCCACCGATATATTGAAGAACCTGCAACTAAAATCGAAATGTAAAAGTATTCCACATCATTTACAAATGTAAAAATACCTTTCAAATTGACACTACTACCAGATTTATTCGCAATATAAGGAGAAAAAACATTTTCCTACTAAACGGAGAATGAGCATACCAGACCATCCTAACCTAAAATAATAAATGATGTATCGCCTTACATTACATGAACATGCCTTACATTTATTAGCATTATCCATTGTGCTGCTTCAACACTCATTGAACTCTTAATCAAAAAACAAAATTGCAGAAGAATATGTACTTTAGTTAGGTACCTAGGTCAAGAACGAATGAAAGTATCCAAAACGAAACTAACGCAAAGGCACGACACACAACAACAATAGATTAATACAATTTACAATAGCAAAATGGCGCGATGCGTCTGTTTGTTTGGGATCTGGGTGTGGCCCCGTTAGGTGGCATCTCATCAAGACCGGAAAATTCAAAATTGGTTGGTTTCCTGATAGATGAAATATTATTTCAAGTTTCCTTGTACTTACCATTTAAAATTGTCCTAGCGCATCATTTTGTATATTTCTGCGATGATGCAATCGACAGTTGAAAATGCATTGTGTTTTCTAAATACTGTCAATATTGTTTGTAGTTAGCTCATGTATGGTTGTAAATATCATGGAATTTCAAACTCAGTGCAACATTGCGATTTGAATTTGTTCGATAGTTCCAAATGTAACTTGCACTCACATTGTTCGTAGTTGTTTCCTGTATTGTTGTATTTACAATGAACTTTCACGGATCATGGATCATTGCACTTGAAACTCAATCTATAGCTTGCTTTATAACTTACAAACAACTTGTCTGTAGTTTTTTCTGTTACGTTAAAAACTTAGATATAGCACTGAGCCTTATGCAATATTATATTATCATTTTACGATTGCAGCCATACATAATATTGTGGCAATATTTTGTAACACTAAATGTTTAGTGGGATAATAGCTATTTTTCAACAATTTTGAATGACGTAAATATTGTGAAAACACGGCAACGCTGCAGAGGAGTTCAGGAAGCAGAAAATCACTGAAAAATAAGTTTTAATTTTTCACAACGATTTTGTGATAAAAAAATATTTTTCTTCAGTCCTCAAAATACGCTAATCTAGTATTTTAGTCCGTTGCTAAGCAACGAACTTTCCCGGACCGTTTTCGGATCTAAACGGTACGGGAATAGTAATTTACGTAACAAGTCCGGAAAATACTGTTTTTTTGGACGAGTAGACCAAATTCTAGGACGAGCGTTTGCGAGTCCTGGAAGTCTGCGAGTCCAAAAAAACTGTTTTCGGGCGTGTTGTGTACACTATTTTTTCGGCAACCATGTAGAATAACAAATCAATGAGATGCATTTAGTCTAAGAGACGAAGAGAGGTCGACTTTCACTCATCTGTTAACCGAATGAAACATACTTTTTATGAAGTTACAAAAATAGACAAATATGCCTAATTTGGGTTGTCTATCAAAAGGTGGTCATGACTATATACAGTGAGTTTCAAAAATTTGCACCATATGGAAACTTTTTTATTATCGATTTGTCAGAAAATTTTATTCTTCATAAAAATTGGTGCATTACGGAATACTTGTATTCGAGTTATCAAAATTCTGAATTTCTAAACGGTGTACAGGGGGGAATAAAAAATAGAATTTTGATCAAGAGTAAACTACCCTGGCTGTGACTCCAAATTTGAATATTTCGAACATTTTAGTTCTTATTTGTATTATATATTGAAATTCGAACAGAAGATAGGTACCTACAGAAACATTCTAATTCTTATTTATATTAATATTTATATTGAAATTCGAGCACTTTTTGATAATGTTGATTGCGATTTCAGAAAAAATAGTATGTGTACCTCGTAGTAAAAGCACATTTCCAGACTTCAATGCTTGTTGGCCTCGGCCAACAATTTACATTGTCGGGAATGTATTGCTTTTACTACTAGATACACAATATACTATTTCGAACGTGGCCAGTTTGATACTGAAAAATGTTAAGCATCCAATTTTCTTTTATACAGTTTATTAGTGGAAATGTCCAGATTCTCGGGAACACAGGTGTGCTACCCTCTATACCCTCTAACAGAATTGTGAAATTTGCATAATCGATAGATACATTTTTCGGTTTTAGGCCATCATCAGTTCGATTCTCGTCAAGTTTGGAGATCTAATAAAAATCAAAACCATGGTTAACACTTGTTTGAACAGAACTGCATTTAACATACTGAAATATTTATACTATCCATTTGGTAATAAACCAACCCTAATGTAATGGAAATGGCCAAGGCCCTGCAAAAAAGGTACCATTGGTTTATATATAAAAACAACGAAATTAATCGTCAGAGCTTTATCTGTTCACCATATGCTCTTCAAGTTGACAGTGCCCTAATTCTTATTCGATTGATAAAATCTCGGCTAAAGCTGAATTGATCCGTTCCACACAAGTCTTATATTTTTCATCATATGCAGTAGGAAATGTTTATTCGTGTTTATATTCTGTAACATTTCTGATTACGAATCAATCGTTATGGCCTTGTAGACATAAGCGAGGGTGGTTTTGGGTTACAAATAGACGACTTCCTTACTAAAAGCACTCCCTTTTCAGACAAGCAGATAGGGCATATTAGGTTTGTCAGCATAAAGTGTGTTCCTGTTTGAACAGCCACGCCCTATAGGAGGATTAGTTTGATTCCCCGATCTGGAATTCTCACAGGGGCCTGTTTCATAATATTTGAAGACTTCAAACATTTCCAAAAAAAAATTGGAAAAACAAATTTTTTTCTTTAGCAACTATGAATCGATTAGTGAAATTTCTCAGTTCTTTATATTCGCTGAAATATTTTTCGGTTTTCAATGCTTTCTTTTTGATATTGATGAGAAGTTTCATATTCAAGGAAATGGGGGCTTTGTTACTCATTTGGTGATGAAAGGTGCATTCAAATCTAATAAATAATTTACCTTGACATTCCATAAAGAAACCATGTCATTAACATCGTCCATATTGTGGTAGTCCAACTGAATGCTATTTAAGTCGAATATAAATTTATTAAGTTACAATTTGGAGATGTCACGGAAAGTGATAAACTTGATTTAAATTTCTCTTTTTTGCATTTTATGTCGCAGTTGACTAAGCAGTGATCAGGAATTCCATTAATATCAACGAGGTCAGTTTCTATCTCGATAGTCAGACATGCTGCTAGTAACTGTTACCCTAGTTGGTGACTACATTTTTTAAATGAATTGTACTTCTAAAAAGAATCATTAGCAGTTTTGTGGTATTTCATCTTATTATCAATATTTGAAGCTCCACCTGTCCATGAAATCTAATTTAGGGATAATTTGTTATGAGGTTTTGTAATTCCGCCAAACAATTCCTTCCTAGATAATATTCTTTAGAAAGGAAAACAAAATAATAGAGAACGGTAAAGAACCGTTGGTGTCACTCAGGGGATTCATTAACACTTTTTCAATTTCATGTTTGCTGACCCATTTAGCTGAAATTGATAAGTGCTACTTCATTCAGTATTGAAGAAGACATGTGCGAATTTAGAAAAAGCTGATGGTGACCCAGAAAAATCAAAACGTACCGAAACTTTAGGGACGCCTTTGTATTGTGTGAATCGAATCGAATACTAAATCTAAAACATTTTTCCAGAAAAGAAATGTAGGCTTTCACGGCTGATGTCAATGGTCTGGTTTGCGTCCGGGATTTGCCGTGGTCTGCTTTGATAAAAATCTACAAACATTTCGACTGTAGCTGCGGCAGTCATCTTCAGTGGCGTGAACGCAGTACTCTTCGCGAAATATTTGAGAATGTAAAAATGACTGATTACCAAACATTTTCATTGAAAAAGCTAAAAAGTTTCACAAATGTTGGGCGCCACTTTTCAAAAGTAAAAATTTTATATTTGACTTGTAAGATGCTCTAGGGCGTGGATGAGGTTTTTTTTTGTTAAAATTACCTTTGCAAATTTACTGATCTAGCTGACTTTTTTTATAAGTAAGGTTACTGCGCTCAGAGAAGACACCAGTAGTGAAAGACAATAATAAATTGCAAATTTGCCAATTTGAGTATAGAAACAGATTATTATTGAATGAATCAAAGAATGTCATATCTTTGGGATTTAGTTGCACAAGACTGCTGAAAGATAAGGTGTGTTGGTTGAAGTTGAAGCAGGTTTCTGTTTTCTTTATTTTAATTTCATGTTCGTGCTGTGGATTTGCTCGGCTTGAAGAAGAGCAATATAGTATTTATTATTTTAACTGAATGCTGACTTCCCGAACTTATTCGATAAGTTTGGCTTTGTCTTCAATTTTAGCAATACCCTGTAACCTGTGGAATTTCCTCTTTTCCCTTCTCTCTTTCTCGGCCGATGCTCTATCAGGAAATCAATCCACCCTAAGTAGTTTCTTCAACAAATTTTTCTTTCAACTACAAATTTTCGCAACTCATCTCATTATACCTGACGGATAAGATACATGAAAATATGCTTACTTCGCTCGCTTTCTTTTGACTTAGGGAAGAAGAAAGATTAGAAAGAAGGAGAAAATGATCTAACCTAAGCTAACCTCACCAAGTTGAGTGCACTCCTTTCGCACTACAAACGCTTATCTAACCCAAAGAGATTAAACGTTATCTGACTAGGAGAGTCTAATCCCCATGAGCCAATGGTGACATAAATAGAAAGAGATGAAAGAACATTTGTGACGAAATGTGACGTAATTGGACATGTCATGGCCGCCATTCTCTATGGACAGTGACGGACTAGCGCACTCCGCACTCTTGGTATATGAGAGTTACATGACGTGATAGTTTTGTTTCTTGGGGTGGGATTACGTGAGCCATAGAATTCTATAGTCGACTGTTATGTCTCTGTCTCTCCCGTGAATTCAACCATAATGACACCTCACTTATTTGACGAAAAGTAGAATTCTATGGCTCACGGAATCCCACCCCTGGTTCGAGTTTGTACGTCATTATTACGCGTCGATGCTACAAGATTCTGATTGGCTAGAGCTTATTAAACCCTTCTTTTATTTACTCTCTTTGTATCTAACCTAACTAAAAAGTGAAATGAAAATATGCCGGCCACGCTTGCTTTCTCTTGGCTTAGGGAAGAAAAAAGAAGGAGAAAATGATCTAACCTAAGCTAACATCACCATCCAAGTTTAGTGTAATCCTTTCACACTACAAACGCTTATCTAACCTAACTAATAAGTGACATGAAAATATGCTGGTCACGCTCGCTACTTCATGGCTAGTTAAAAAGAAATGCCTTCGGCGTGTCTATGAAAATGACATAAATTTGCTATCCAAGTTGGTTGCAATCCTATTATACTCGGAGACGGAAATAATAGTCAATGACTTATTTATGGTGAATGGTTGAATACCTGGTATATTATACAGGGTGTTTCTTAAGCACATGTAGAAACTTCAAGAGCATGTTGCTGACGTCGAAATAAGAAAACAAGTTCCCATAAACACATGTCCGCTAGTTATTCGTTTCTAAGATACAAAGTGTCAAAGTTTAATTATTATATTTGTTTTTTGTGAATAAATGCCAAAATATTTGTGATATTCGAGTAAAGTTTGGTATCTGGAATGATTTTTCAATGACAATTTTACGAAAGCGTATAAGGGCCACTGAGTTTTTTTTTCTATTTTTCCGACTTCAAACTCGGAATTTCCGACTTTGAAGTCGGAATTTTGTTATTCCGACTTTAAACTCGGAAATTCCGACTTTAAAGTCGGAAATTCCGACTTCAAAGTCGGAATTTTGTTTTTCCGACTTTAAACTCGGAAATTCCGACTTTGAAGTCGGAAATTCTGACTTTAAAGTCGGAATTTTGTTTTTCCGACTTCAAACTCGGAAATTCTTGTATCGCGGGTATAATTGCAAATCTTGCGTGTATTCTGGACTTGTACCTGCCAGGAATGGCTTTGTGCTGATCACTAGAGACTGTTGTCTATTATTTTTGAAAGGACATGTTTTTCACACAATCATCTCCACAACTTTAATTATAAACAAATTTCAAAGTAGGGGTTACAAGTTTCGGATTCAACAAGAATCCATCTTCAGCCTTCTAGAAGTTAAGTAGAAAAAACGTCTTTTTTCATATACATGTGAAAAATTGTGGAAAACTTGAAATCAAATATTGATACTATGTCAATGCCCAAGCATAGTTAAACTTAGTTGATTCAAAAAGAAAATATTTGGATTTGGTAACTAGTACATGGTCCGATGATCCGTGTCACCACTACACTTGATGAAATGGACTTCTACATAGAGTACCTTTTTTATACTCATTTGGTGATTTGAATTGAGATGAAAGTACATATTATATGTGTAATTGTGGGTTTCTTTACTGAAACCACTAATTTTGGAATGATCTGGATCTTTTTAATTAATATACCTAGTAAAAAAGGCGACTTTCTTTTATTTCATTGGTGCATCTGATCGTCGGTTACATTCCAAAAATATAACTGAATGTAGTTGGTAAATCTTGTCTGCCATGTGGCCGAATATATCTCCACTACCTTTAAGACATTTCTGTTATTAACACTTGTCGCCGCATTTTTAATATCGGATGGTAGATCATCTTCACTTCACTTGAAGACATTTTCACTCAAGAAACTTAATGATGGTTCTGGATATCGATCGGACAATTCAATTTAACATCTATAAACGGCTTTATTTATACCTACCGTTGCTACGGTTACAAAAATGATCACATGCAACTTGTGTTTTCAATTATCTGAAAACTGTCATGAGTAGGTACGTCGAAGTGGAATATCCATGAGGTACATTTAAAGATAGTTAGGAAAACGTTGACAGTTGTAGATATAATTTTGTACGCAACGCGTGGGATACTACATTATTAACGCACTCATGTGATTACACGACTCAGCCTACGGCTTCGTCGTGCAATCCTCACATGCGTGCGTTAATAATGACTATATCTCACTTGTCACGTAAATAACTATTGTCTTATTTTTCAAGTATTTTTTGACAGTTACAGTCGAAAGTAAAATCACCTCATCAAAATTGACTAATAAGTATAATATCATAACTAAAATTTGTTTCACGAAATTTTTAAAGGAGGTATTGCTTGGGTATTTGGTATGAGTCACAACAATTCAAATGATATTTATTCGAAAAATATTTTGTTGAATTAGAGTAGAGTAGAGAAATGAAAGAATTTAATTTTTATTCGACTTGTAATAAAGCCCAAAAAGTATGAAACGGCTAGCTGTCACTCCTCTCGGCGTTACACTTCCTTTGGTCTTATTGAACGTTTGATATAATTCTAATTTTGATGTCATATGGATCCAGGTAACATACAGGACAATGTTATTGTTCAGGACGGCAACAAACTAATTTTTTCATCAGTTTATTTTTTATCAATTCTTTTAAAATGATGAGGAAATTATAGACCGTCAGATAGTGACAGATTTATATGCCCCATTTTCGCATACAAGCCTCGAATAGGGTTGAAAAGTACATCGATAATGAGTAAAATGGAGGGAAATTTACGAGTGGCTCCTGGGGAGAACATATGGAAAATTCCATTTGCCAGAACAGAAATAAAAGGAGTATGTTGCCCATATTTTTACGCGAGCCGTGTTCACCTAATTATTAATTAATAGAACCTGGCTTCGGAATACCAAAGGCCTTACTGTTGCAGGAGGCTAAAAGGTCAAAATGAGGGTGTGATCTTGTAAGAAAAAATCGAGATTTTGACAGATTTTCCCACACAAGCTCACCGAAACTAAGAAAACTTACATCGTCACTAGTCCGAAAAATATGATGGCTGGCGTGAAAATATAGGCAACATCCTCCATTTATTTCTGTTCTAGAAAATTCTGACTTTAAAGTCGGAATTTCCGACTTTGAAGTCGGAATTTCCGACTTTGAAGTCGGAATTTCCGAGTTTAAAGTCGGAAAAACAAAATTCCGATTTTAAAGTCGGAATTTCCGACTTTGAAGTCAGAATTTCCGACTTCAAAGACGGAAAAACAAAATTCCGACTTTAAAGTCGGAATTTCCGACTTTGAAGTCGGAAAAACCAAATTCCGACTTCGAAGTCGGAAACTCCGAGTTTGAAGTCGGAAAAATAAAAAAAAAACTCAGTGGCCCTTATACGCTTTCGTACAATTTTGTGTTAATTGTGAAAAAAATAATTTCTAATTGAATTTATTTTGAAATAAAAAATCTTGTCATTCAAAATTACTTGCATCGATTATTTCAAATCTCAATAACTCGAAAACAGTTGCTCGCAGTGACCTCTACCAAGAATATATTTTTCGCACAAACTAAATAATAAATAATCCCAGATACCAAACTTTACCCAAATATCAAAATTATTTGGAAATTATTCACAAAAAATAAAAATAAGAATTCAACTTTGACACTCTGTATCTCAGAACCGAATAACTTGCGGACATATGTTTGTAGGAACTTTTCTTCTTATTTTGATGTGAGCAACAAGCTCCTACATTTTCTACACGTACTTAAGAAACACCCTGTATAGGTGGTTGTCAGTTTGGATTATGAGTAATGTCAATGAAGTTAATTGTAATATAGATATCTAATAAAATATTATTATAAAATATTTATCAGTTCTCTATAATTGGTGACCCCGAAACGAGAACAATAGTCAAATTACTACTCTAGACTTGGCGTCCATTAGGATTTTTCTCTAAAAAGTTGACCACCTCTCAAATGAAATACAGTACTCATGATCGAGAACTTTTAGCAATTTATGAGGCAATCAAACATTTCAGATACATGCTTGAGGGTAGATGTTTCATTATTTACAGTGACCATAAACCCTTATCATTCGCTCTCAATAAAAAATCTGAAAATTCAAGTTCTCGACAAATACGCTATCTCGACTTCATCAATTTTCAACAGATAAAAGGCATATCACTGGAAATGAAAATGTTGTAGCAGACGCTCTCTCAAGATTTTCAACCATAAATATTGGAGAACCCATATGTTACTCTACTCTAAAAAAGGAACAAGAAGTAGATGATGAACTTCAAACTCTACTAAAAGGAAATTCCTCACCCAGTTTGAAAAGAGTTCAAATTCCTGATAGTACTTCGACGATTTTTTGCGATTGTTCTACTGTTACTCTACGACCTTATATTCCTGGACTTTTTAGAAGAGAGATATTCAACAAAATTCATAACTTATCCCACCCTGGAGTTCGAGCTACTGTTAAAATGATGAAAACAAAATACATCTGGCCTGATATAGACAAGGATGTTAGAAAATGGACTCGATGTTGTTTAGTTTGTCAAAAATCTAAAATTACCCGACATATTCTGAGCCCTAAAAGTTCATTTGAACCGCCAGAATCTCGATTCAAACATGTCAACATCGATATAATTGGTCCATTGCCACCATCCAATGGGTCTTCCTATTGTCTAACATGCATAGATGGTCCGAAGTGTTTCCTATTGAAGACATCACTGCTGAAACTATTGCAAAAACTTTTTATAACGGATGGATTGCTAGGTTTGGAATTCCGTTGAAAATAACTACAGATCAAGAGCGACAGTTCGAGTCGAATCTGTTCAAAGAATTTTCGAAGCTTTTAGGAATCCATCATTAATAATAATAATAATATGAAACCAAGAAATGCATCTGATCATAGCCAGAAAAAGATTTTTGTCTTCAAAGAACTAGACACTTGTTCACATGTTTTTGTCAGAATCGATTCAGTCAAAAAACCCCTGGAATATTCCTATAGTGGACCACACCGAGTCATCCACAGAACATTGAAGTATTTCACATTATTAGTGGATGGAAAGAACAAAAACATTTCTATTGACCGGCTCAAACCAGCCTTTATAGAAAACAATGATTTTGCTACTATTCAATTGAAAGACAATGTCCCAAACTCATGCATACGTGTGAAAAAATACAGTAGTTCTTGCAAAACTCGTTCTGGTAGAAAAGTCAAATTTCGTTGTGACTCGAAGGGGAGTAGTATGGTGAATGGTTGAATACCTGGTATATTATATTGGTGGTTGTCAGTTAGGATTATGAGTAATGTCAATGAAGTTAATTGTAATATAGAGATCTAATAAAATATTATTATAAAGTATTTATCAATTCTCTATATATTCTTAGCTTTTGAGTGAGGGAAGAGGAAGAGCAATTCCAATCGCTCTTATTGGGTTATTTCTGAACTATACTGACTGAAATTAACGATTTCCGTAGAAAAAATCTGTTGATTATCTTTTTTCAGGGTGTTCTACAGCATCTGTGAAAATTTGAGAAACATCGCTTAGGTGACAATATTGTTTAGTTTTACTTCAATCCTTCCGGTCTCTCCTCCACTGTTGTCTGTTTCTATTTTTAAATGAAATATCTTACCGTTTGCTGCTTCTCCCCCTATCCAGGATAATTCATAGGCAACCGTGTGTTAACATTTTCTTTAGATGTGGGGTCTCTTTCATTCCAGGATAAAGCATTTCAAAAATGTCTGGTTTTGTTAGAGCTTCAGATCTCACCTTTATTTTTCTGAAATTGCTTGTAAAATTTTGCGTTTTGTGTCACGGGCGTTTCTTGCTTTCTTAAATTGTATGGTGTTGAACGGAGTGAAAACCCGTTTATAATTTATTTTTTATTTAAGATGTTCTCTCACTACACAACCAGGAAGTATTTACATGTATGCTTAAAATGCATAAACTTGAAAACTATAGAGAAATACTATGAAATACATTAAATTTTAAATACTGTTGATTTGATTTTATTTGCATTAACAGTTAGAAAAGTCAATATTGCACTTTTCTGTAAGTATATTAAATTGTCGTAACATTTCGGGAACAATCTAAATGATTGCATAAAAAAGTTTTTTGTTAGTTATTCTCAAATTAACTTTAGGTACTAATATTATTATGGAGTTGATTAGGAACGAATCTTTGTATTTTATACTATTGTTATATAAAAAAATGTCAAAGCATGGAATGAACGTCAAAGGTTATCATATGGAAACTGTCTAGCATACTCCAATATGAGACCATATAGGGATATGCATTATGTTGTACAAATAAGTATCGTAGGAACCTTTTTTGGACTTTTTCATCAATCAAGGTAACTGTTCACTTCAGTTTTGGCATACTATTGCAGCACATTTAAGGTGTGGTCTCACTAATGCATTGTAAAGTTTACAATTAGAAATAATTTCGTATTTCTAATGACGAAAACAAGAATATTATAAGCCTTATTTACTACGAAGTTCAAGTGTGAGTTAAATTTTAGGTTAGATCGCAGATACACTACTAGTTCCTTACACTTATTTTTCCTAGGAAGTTCAGTGCCTTTTACAACATATGTATTTTTAATAGTTTCATGCTCACGATTAAAAGTTAAGACTTTACTCGCATTTATATTCGCATATTTATATTTTATTTATATTCGCATATAATTTCTCTGGAAAATGCCATCTTTGAGTGCCACGTTGAAAATAGGAATCATTGTTTTAATAAAGAAATCAGCACATCCCTTGAAGATATAAGCAGGAATATTGTCTTTTCCAGTTTTTTGTTTTAGTTTTTAAATTGCCTCCCTAACCATTTCTTCAGTTATTAATTTGAATTCAGAATCCCCCTGGTGTTTATTAATATTAGAGAGATATTGCAATAACGTCAGGCAGTATTTAAGGCAACTTTATTTTGATAGTGACTGCCACTATTCTGTGATTAAAAATAGAGATATTGCTAGTTTCGTCTGTTTGTCCCATAGAAATATATATTATATACTTTCTCTAGAATGCTAATCCCGCCAATTTTCTCGGCGAAAAGCATGCCGCGTATGTGACCCGTTTACGATTGTGCACATGCTCGTCATCAGTGTAATTTGGGTAGATCGTTGCCAAGTTTGAAAATTATTTGGTGTTCCGATTCAGAGTTTTGTGTCATGAGGCAATGAAACCCATGTCATTTGAAAGAGAGAAATTTGTCAGCGTATTCAGGACCTTTTTAAACCGAAATAACCTTTTAGAGATAGATTCCTCCGAATTTTAGGCGCGAAAGAAACTTATTTAATACGATAATGTCTTACTGTAATCATAATGACCATGCAACAGTGCTTTTTCATCCACAGGAAGACTTGTCACTAAGATCTGTCATTCTTGACAGAGATCAGAGACGGTTTTTAGAATTTCAGATTTGGTCTTGTCTTTTTATGTAGTATTATTGTTGTCGTTGGTTATTTCATAATTCGTGAATTTGCATTAATCTTGTTCCTTTAAGATACTTTCCAATAAAACCGTTTCTTCCTACAGATAATAAATGAACTGTTCAGTGTTGCAGTGTGGAAGTGAAGGAAAAATACCTGAAATAAATTATTTTTGGTAGATATGAACTTTGTACCTATGCTTTGTGAGACAATTGTAATTTGTGACATTTTTCTCATGAAGATTTATGTCAAAAAGGCAATAGAATCATTTGAAACCTAATGACGTGCCAACATACTGTGTCTGCGTAAGCATATGGCGACTGATAGGTACAACTTTTTGCAAACAAATTTCAAGTATTAGCCACACCACTTATATTGAGTTCTGACTATTCTTGAATTAGTTCTTGATTCCTACAAAAAGTAGTAAACTTAATATTAGAAAATTAATGTCAATATGGAAGTGCTTTTCTTTGATGATAAGAAAAATGCTTCTGGTCTCACTTTTTCATAAACCTCCATTATGGAAATTGCACTGAGGTAACACAACCAGAAATAATCGTAGAAATAGTATTATTTCAATTAAAATTAAAAGCAGTTACAGATTTTGACATGAATCGTTCTATAATATGGCCGCATCCAATTTTATAAATACAAATTTGAGTTTAAATTATTTACAATATTAGCTGAAATCAATTCTCATAGTTTCTTGTACTTTCAATTCATTTTCCAATCTAGTGCCTGCTTGAAATTCGCACCGACTACTTGGGGTGGTTCCGTAGTTTTTTGTTGAGCTTATCTACAGCTGAAAAGTGATTGCGATACCAAAAATCAACGAGTCGCTTCAGAGCGATAAATAATAATAACAGTACTCTGCTTTCTGATGGCCTCTGTTGAATATTTGGGACCATAAATATGTGAAAAGATACCTTATTCCCCTAGATTCAGAATCAACAACGTTTGTTAATCCTCACCAGTACCATAATATTTTACTAAAACCGGGCCTGTTACCAAAAATACTAATGACGCGCATGCGCATTGCGGACTAATCCGACATTTTTACAACATTTTTGACATATGTGATTAGCATTCTAGAATAAGTATATAATATACAGGGTGTTAATTAAGTACGTTGACAAACTTCGGGAGGTGATTCTTTGAAGGTTTTCAGGACGAAATGTTCATATAAACATATGTCTCAAACGGCTTGGTTTTCGAGATACAGGGTGATAAAAATACATTTTTTTCAAGATTTTTTAGAGTTAACTTCGACATTTTCTACAATAATCAGTTCAAATTAGGCAAGTACAATCCATTCAATAGTACGCACGATACAAAATAATGCATTTCTCAAATAATTCACAGGGTCCACCTTTTTTCAGAGTCAAGCTATGTTCAACCCTTCAGAATTTTTTTTTCCGCCGCCACTGACATATTATGAGAAAGGAATAATGAATGTTGTTTCATTTAACATCTTTTTGCTTTCTTGATGTTTTTCATTTACTTGTACGGTTCAGGAGTTACAATGAAAATATTAACGCAAACATTTTCCAGTAACGCATAACATAAAGAAATTTGAGAAGCAAATAGTCTAACAAACTTGACGGGTGATTCTTTGGAAGGTTTCAAGATGAAAAGTTCATATAAACATGTCCTAAGCGGCTTGGTTTTCGAAGTACAGGGTGATCAAAATACATTTTTTAGGAGTTTTTGGAGTATACTTCGAAATTTTCGACAATAATCGATCCAAATTAGTTCAAATTGGACAAGTACAAGCCATTCAATAGTGCGCATGATATAAAATAATTCATTTCTCGAAGTGTCATTGCCACTCTCCAAAGATTAGCGCGTGACGCAATACGTCATTTTGTTCTCATTACACAAATAGCTATTTTCTGCTCGTGTAGAGAAAATGTAATGTTATGGAGCTCCCATACATTTTTTACCATAACTCAGGTTGAATATGTATTGCACAAAGTTAATTATGGCAAAATAATTTTGGACATTTTCAATAGTGAATAACTTTATTATCAAATACTAGAGCAAAGTAACATAAATTCCCTAGGAATAAAATTAAGTTCAGAAAAGGACCATTATTGAAATTGATATGTCAGAGCAGCTGCTGGAAATGGCCACCGCCAACTTCAATGCATGCGTTTATGCGCCTAACCATAGACTGGCGGACACGCTCAAAAATACCAGGAGTGTTTTTTATAATTCCGCATGACTCCTGTATGCGATTCCTCAGGTCTTCTTCACTTTGAACTGGAGTTCGGTACACTAATGATTTAAGGTGCCCCCAGAGGAAAAAATCAAGTGGATTCATATCGGGTGACCTTGGTGGCCAAAGTTGTGGCCCACCACGCCCAATCCAGCGATCAGAATAATTCTCATCTAAATATTGGCGAGCAACCAATCTGAAGTGTACTGGAGCACCATCATGCATAAACCAAATTCCAATTCTTTCTCAGTGGGATCTCTTCTAGGAGTCCAGGTAAGATGAATTCAAGAAAATGTCGATAATGATCACCATTGAGTCTATGAGGCAGAAAATGTGGCCCGATAAGGAAATTCCCTACAATTCCAACCCAAACATTCACAGAAAACGTCTCTTGAAAATGGTTTTCAATCACGGCGTGTGGGTTTTCATCAGCCCACATATGATTGTTGTGAAAATTAATAATGGCTTTATGGGAAAAGCATGCCTCATCGGTGAATAACACTTGAGATAAAAACCATGGATTTTCCAACAATTTATTTCGAATCCAAGTGCAAAAAGTTAATCTCTTTGGAAAATCCCTTGGCAGAAGAGCTTGAACACGCTGTATGTGATAGGGATAAAGTTGTTGCTCTTTTAAAATTTGCCATACCAATACATGGGTTACGTTAAACTGTGCCGCAATTTGTCTTGTACTGGTGTCTGGATGCTGCTCAATTTCGTTAAGTACAGCTTCTTCTATCTGAACTGTTCTAACTCCCCTGGGTCTTCCTATGAGAACAGCAGACCTCTTGAAAGTACCCGTTTCACGAAGACGGGAGTGAATATTGATGAACATTTGTGTGCTGGGAATATGACGTTGTGGAAATCTTTCTAGATACATTCGTCTGGCGGCACGAGCGACACCATCAGCCATTCCATACATTAAGTGCATGTCTGTCATTTCTGAATTTGTATATTCAACCATTTTATCCAAAGGAATATTGAATGAATCTGCTTTATAGCTTGCACTAATGAAGAATTAACAATGAGACAGTTTCTCAACTTTCGATAACTGTCAAGTTGTTGATATTTAAATAAATGAATTAATATCAAAGCCCACTTTGCTATTTTTATGAATTCAAATTGATTACAAAATTTCTGCGTTACTGCAGAAGAAAAAACAAACCGAAATTTCTGAAAAAATAATGTACTCCGTACGGAAACAAAAATTTGTTTGATTTAGTTTTTCGGAGTTATGACCAGAGATTCATAAATGAAAATCAAATGTGTAATGATCTACGACTATTAGATAAACCCTATTAACTATCTTCCATTACAGGATTACCTTTCGGAAGTTTTTTATGTTGAAAAGGAAACGTTCAATTGAAAACTAAAAAATATCTTTTTTTAAAATAACAAAAAATTTGTATGAGTTCTCTATCAAGACTGATGGGTAAAAACATTTTTAATCAAATATCTCAATGAAAATGCACATTTTTACCATCAGAATCTTCAGGTTGAAAGTTAAGGTTTTCCCAATATCTGTCAGATCTAGTTTAATATCCAGCGTACCGCAGTGACGGGGAGATAAAAGTTTTCTGTTAGATATCACAAAAAGAAATCACATCTTTACAATAACAAGCTTTTATTTAGTTTCACTTGTAACTAACTAACAAACAATTTAATAAAAGTTGAATTTGACCCACTTCTAATACTCCGATTAATTTGAAATTTGGCAGGTTTCCGTAATTCCGGTGACAATGCATTAAAAAAATATTTGTTGAAAAACAAAATGGCGGCTCCAATATGGCGGACGAGTTTTGTGATTATGATCCGATTCTGTTCAAAATTGGTATGTGATGGTTTTTGGGTTGGAGAATTTTCAGTTTCACATAAAAAATAAACTAAAATGTTAAAAATGAAAATTATAAAAAGAAAACATTTTAAAGTTTTTATACAATACACTGAAAAGGAAAAAATAATTCATTTCATTGTTTGATCTAGGTAATCTTGTACAGAAAGATTTTGATACTCACAGAATAACCTACAAAAAATGAAACAAATTATTTTTTCATTTTCAGTGCATTTGTATAAAAGCTTGTCTTTATATTTTTTATTGTATAATTTTTATTCATCGTAGATTTTTCTAATTCTGAAAAAAATATTTCCATCAATTTACAATAGTTAAAAATGTTTAATTTTCAAATTTTCTAATGTTATACCACACTGGAAAATGTTTAAATTAATATTTTCATTATAGCCCCTGAACCGTACATGTAAATGAAAAAATGCAAGATATCAAAAAGATGTTAAATGAAACAACATTGATTATTCCTTTCTCATAATATGTCAGTGGCGGCGGAAAAAAAAATTCCGAAGGGTTGAACAAAGCTTGACTCTGAAAAAAGGAGGACCCTGTGAATTATTTAAGAAATGCATAATTTTGTATCGTGCGCCCTATTGAATGGATTGTACTTGCCTAATTTGAACTGATTATTGTCGAAAATGTCGAAGTTAACTCTAGAAAATCTTGAAAAAAATGTATTTTTATCGCCCTGTATCTCAAAAACCATGCCGTTTGGGACATATGTTTATATGAAATTTTCGTCCTGAAAACCTTCAAAGAATCACCTCCCGAAGTTTGTCAACGTACTTAATTAACACCCTGTATATTTCTATGTTTTGTACCTTATTTACACGTGATTGACAGATGCGTTCTTAACCTAAATCGAATTTGTCTCTTAGATTTATCTTTCTACATAATCAATTTCAGAATTATTCTGATGGTAGAATTGCCCAAACGAACTTCTACGTCGACTCTTGTTGAAAATCTCATATATTCATCAGTCAGAGCAATGTCAAATCCACTGATCATGTCACGATAATTTACGATCTCACCCGAAGTGGAAATATAGGAATATTAATCCACGCCTTTAATCGTCCACTGATATTGTCAGGCGTTGGACTTTCATAAACAGGCTCAAAATGTGCGAATGCATTCGCTATGTCCTTCGGTTCAGAAAATACTTTATTTCAGATGTTATACCTTTTCAAAATTTAATCGTCTTAACTGTGCTCTCTTTGTAATTTTCACCATTCTTCTGTATGTCAAAATAAGATAATGTACGTTTCTTTCACTATTTCATATTTTATTTAATACAAAACAACGTTAATCTCCTCCATATTAATGTAGTTGACATATGTTTATTTCGTTTTTCTATAAGCTTCTTCAACAATCCTACAGGATACACGTTCAGATTTTCTTTGTAGTCAACCACTTACTTTCACTGTACCTTTTATCAGCACCTTGAGCTTTTTTAGAATAGACCGTGTTGTACTCCACTATACCGTCAATGTTCCATTATTGTGTTTTTCGGCTTTGAGATAATAAATGCTACACTGAGCACTTCCACCACCTCTCCAGGCTAATTCAAAAGCGGCGATATGAAACTTTTTTTTTTAAGTCCCATTGGAGTATTTCCATCCCACTGTTCTGCCATTTTTATAACTTCTTTATTACTTAATGCTATAGTTTAATGCTTTGTCTTCTTTTATCTCAATTGCTCTGCAGTTGCTTGCCTTTAGCATTTTTAGCGTTTCTAGCAGTTTGAAATGGGTCAAACACAATCTTATAATCCATACCTATACCTAATATTTTTCTTGCACAATTTTGGCTACAGTATTCCACATTGTTTTTTCCACGTACTCCTTCTACTCATTTCCGTCTGATTTCTTCATATTATATGCCCAATCTTCCAATATGTTTTTCGACAAAATTATTCAAACTGCCTCCAAATTGATTTTTTTTTGTTTTCTTTTTTTTTGATGTATTTTGAAGTGGTGTTGTCTTGCAGAAGTTAAAAACAACACTAAACAAAAAGCTGAAAAATTAGTTATTTGGCTTTGTTGATAGCAACGCGTCCTGAGGTACAGCGTGCGGTGGCAAAAAGCTCATAAAATAATTAAATAGTATATTTCATTACGAGTTCAGAAAATAGGCTTTTTCCGTGAGTGCGCGACATGTTCCCGTGGGAGACGAAGCCAAACACGGGTAGTCGTGCAAGCACGGAAAAAGCATTTATGGACGAGTAATGAACGATATTTTTCATTATATCTACCTGAAAACCGCAGATTGTTAAGAAACATTTATTTTTAATGATGAAGGAACAACATGTATTATTAATTGAAATATTTATGGTACAAAAATATCCAGAAATTGCCACAAAACAAGCGTTATTTACCATGTAGGAAAGGAAATATTCGAACAATTTGCGATTTCTAGAGAACTGTCAACAACATATTTAATTTTGACGTGTAAATAGGCAGCTATAATGACACCAGCGCACGGAAAATTGCAGGCGTACGGAAAAAACCCTTTTTCAGTATGCTAAATAAGCATGTAAATATAGTGTTATCAGATAGGTATAATGAAAAATTGTTTCCGTGTTATATAGGAGTTAATTTATCGATGGAAAAATTGAAGCAAACTTTTATAACAAAACTTTTGTTACTAAACTTTTGTCGCTCTCGTAGTGACAATAACTGCGGCTTAAGATACGTTTAGTGTTGTCGAAACTACCTGCACAATTTTCAAAACATAATCACTCCTACCTATATCCTTTCTCGTGGTTCTAACGATTTTTTCATAACGCTTTCATGCTAACTTAAAAAAATATATTTTTTTTGACAGTAACGTACCTGACATTTGCTACTAATAATTAACTGTATCAACAGGTGAAACTTAGTATCAGTGCTGGGAAAATATATTTGCATTATGATTTTTTTTCACTAATGTTAGCTCATTGATCAGTTAGGTATTCTGATATTGATTTTGTCTTACAGTTCACTGATCTATCGAAAGAAAACATCTACGGACATTCAAATAGATTCCTTGCCAATTTAATTTGTCGTTTAAAGGAATGCTAATTCAATTGGACAAAAATACAGTCGATATATTCGCATTTCATATGGAATTCACGTGACAATGACCTACATATGCACTCCTGCTATTTCCAAGCGCACACAAGGTCGCCTCGTCGGTCATAATATTACAGAATAAGAGCAAGGTTCTATCAAATATGACCGCCAGAGAGGAGGTCTGCCCATGATAATAATTGCTTCCAATAATACGCAGTACTAGTTATTAGATCAAATATTAATCCTATCTTACATACCTACACATTTCGGCATTTAAGGTATTTGATCGAACCGGTTCTCCTATGAGGCTCGTATTCGAAACGTCAGAGAAATAGCTATATTAGTGAAAAAAATGTAAATGTAAACATGGATTGTGCCTGTGACTGTCTGTTACTCTCTCGTGCAGAAGATGAATCGATTGCGCTGTAATATTGCATGAACAATTCGTATAATTGAAAAATTGATAAACTACCCAAAACACAAACAACATGGATAAGCTTAGTACAGGAAAGTTACAAATTGATGTGATTAGCAAGCTCAACACTATAGGAAACTATTATAGTGACTTTCAAATGTAGGGTTGATGATTTTCCCGTCAATTCATATCTATGGAAAACTTAAGTTTGAAGATAACATCACAACTTTGAGATAAAATATCAACAAGATGTTTTGCAGTGAAAATAGTTGCAAAGGACTCAAAGGAGTTAGATTTTTCAGCCGCAAAGATAGTATATCGTAGGGTGCAGTCGTTTGACGGAAATAACAGATTTAACAATAAAATAATGAATAAATTATAGTTTAAAAGACTAAAAAACACTTTGATCGTAAGTCGAACTAACAAGGAAAAATGTATTTTCAATTATGAAGAATTTGTTCTATAGCGATATAAAGTCCACTGGTTCATTATATATTACTAATTTGTGATAATTTGATAATAAGAGTTGAGTATTAACGAAATAATTAATTTTATTGTGAAAAAGCGTGGGGTGCTTGACATCAAATGTTATAAATAGTTCATTGGTAGCTATTAATAAAAGTAGAGTTATTATAAATATATAGCTATTTATAAAAGAGTCAGTGACGACGTGATAAGTCCTCCCCCCTTGACTTTTGAACGGAACAAGTTATCGAGGTCGGGTAAAATACAGGTAAAAAGGTACCTCTCTTACCACTTTTTGGCATAAAAATGAGTGTGGTTACGTGGCCTAGTGTCAAGAGGACAGTATCAACTTTTTTTTCAAATATAAAGGTGTTCACGTGGTACCTGGTTTTGATGGCCTTCCGATTATCCAACACCGCTTCGTTTGTGCAAATCGGCCAAGCCGTTTCAAATGGACAAGGATGTAAAGTTCCACTAATTTCTTCTCGAATTTTTACACAACAAATTTCTCCTGACTTGTGAGGAAGATGAACAGCTGAGCCGGTGCGGAAATATTTCACAGCAAAAAGTACATCGCCTAGAGATAATATTATAAATCTTAATCGAAGACGCACTTGAACTGTACATTTTCCTTTGTAGCCGTAGAAAAAATATGGTGTTAGCGAAAAAATAGGGTAGCAACCTTCGTATCTGTTCTTCAGGTCGAGGAATAGACAACAAGCTATTTGCAAAAATTCTCGAAGAGGGCGTTTTTTTAGGACTGCCGCAAACGTTGGGGACTGTCGGACAACAAGATACCCCAACAACTTAGGGTCGGTATTATAAACATCTCCCGAAGTTAACTTTAATTTTAACAGTCAAGTTAACTTCAGCTTTAAAATGGCAGTTTTATAAAAGTCTCATTTCTGAAATTAAAAGAAGAAGAAGAAGGCAAAAATGTAACCTAGAATTTTCCGCAGTTTTTCCTGTGACATTTTCTAATAAATGATAAAATTGCCATCAATAGATTTGATAATCCTCCAAAATCCCCAACAACTACCAAAAATAAACATGTTGCATGAAATCAGAGTGTAATTAACACTTGTGTTACTAGCGGTAGAAGATTATTATTTCTAACATTGAAAATACTTATAATTCCAAAGTAATTAGAACTATTAGAAATGTTGACTTATTAGTTGGTCTTTGCAAATTTGCCTCTCTATGTGCCCCTTTAACAAGCATACAGACTATCTTTATGATCGAAATCCGTTTTCATTTGTTTTCAAATTCTATTTCGTTCCACAAGATAAAATGGTTTAACCGCCGATTTCTAAATATCCTTCGACGACGAGGGCCTTCAATAATAATCACAGCATCTCCTTCATCGTCGCTTAAAAGTTCCTCAAAAATAAACAGGATATCGTTTGCTAACATTTATTGCAAAAAAAAAAAACAATCAAATTGAGTTTTATGCTAAATTATTGACAGAAGAACTGTCGAAAACCACCATTTTCTACAAAGTTAACTTTAACTGATACCCCTTCCTCCCGATAAAGTTAACTCCTACCTTTTGAAGTTAACTGCAACATGTGACGTCATTCCACAAGTTAACTTCTAGTTGTCTGTCAAAATAGTTTTATAATACCGGCCCTTAGCCGGGCAATGTTACTAGTAAATTTTTTATATTTTCATCAAGCATTCTGAAAAAATCAGCTGTGAGGCTCTACATTTTATGACGTCATAATATGGCCGATTCAGCAAAGCTATGAAAGATAATAAAGCTGGTAGATATTTGTATGGATCCGTTGCATTATAGTAGCTTCACTACTTCCCGAACCTTTCAGTCTTTCCCTTACTCCCCTAGTGTTCGTATGAACTTGTTTATAACCCCTCATTCTCCATAATTAAATAATATGTTTGTATGTCCAATGATAGGGTTGTGAATTTATCAGAGTGGCATTGAATTTCTTATCAGTTACCGAATCAATCACGTTATTCAATGTGACCAGTGAAATCGCATCCGCAAAATTTTTATTGCTCCATGTTTTAGATTCACTTGAGGTCGTTTGATAAATATGAATTGAGTAATATAAAGAACGTAACTATATTGATGGTTCACTTTTCGGAACTAGAAATATTTGAAAATGTTAACGCTAACATCAAACACGGTTGATAGGCTCATCAGATTTGTTATACTCACTAAGGCAAACAAAACTATCGGACAAAGAATATCATCAACATTAACAATGCACGTAATATAAAAAACAAAACAAAATATGAGCAAAAAAATCAAATGCTTGTTGAATTTTGTGTACCCGTTTATGAAAACCAAGGATTGTTTTGATGTTATCAGTTCACCGAACAGCAAAAAAGTCACAACAGCTGCGAATTGGACCTGTCAAAAGAATTCGACAACGTGGACCAAGCAACTTTAATTGCAAAGATGTCTATGGCATCAGATGTATACCCATAGAAATCATAATATATATACCTATACTCATATATAATATATATCTATGGGTATACCACTGAAACTAATTTCTTCATATCTAGAAAATAGAGTTGAAATTAATGTTACGGTAAAACTCTTGAAATCTGAATAAATTAACATATTTAGAGGTGTGTCGTAGGGTTCAGTGGTAGAGCCATTGTTAAATATTCTGTACACTCATTACCCTACGGAAGTCACAGCAGGAACACTCGTGCAATATGCAGGTGTCTGTTCATTAATATTCAGCCGGTCACTCAACAATCACTGCAGAACAATCTCTTCTCAACACCAACCAATAATCATCAAATTTATAACAATAAAACTCGCGTAATAATCTTTTCTCGAAATAATTTTAATAGAAACATTACACTAATGGTGACGTGGTTAGCTTAGACAGTATCAAAATTATCTTTTCTTGGCATTACAATAGGTAATAGGCTGAACTGGAAGAATCACATTGACAATCTTGCCATGAATGTCAAGATATTGTTATGCACTGTAAATATTATCTAGAAATTTACATCTACAAACATGTGGAATAATAAAAAACGATCCGTACTCTGTACCCGATAGATTTTTCCCATTCAGAGCCCTGAAAATTATAAATAGAGAACATGGGAACATCGGTAATTAATTATCTGTTTCGTTCTTTCGTTCACTCCCTATATTTGTGTACAACTGTATGAAGTAGTATCAGTCAAGTCAAAATATGCTTCATTGTAGGTAGTTAAACAAACTCATAGACTAATCTTCGTCAACTGAATGGTGATGTAAAAATTAATTATAATTATTATTACTTTTTATTATTAATTAATTACTGAATAATAGCTATTTATGATAAAAGTTCGTAAAGTAGGTCTTTTTTGTATGAGCGTGAAGTTTGTTGAATTAGGCGTATCAATTATATCATTAATTTGAATGTTTAATGATACGAATTGTCGTCGTATTATCAAATAAAGACTTCCGAATTATATTTGACGCAAAATACCGTATTTTTCAAAAATGCATAAATGTATGAACAGTGCGTTAAAAAAATACTTTACGCACAGGTGATTTTTTTACGCACGCTTTCATCATATAGTTCACGTCAATTTGGACATGAGAAAAATTTCTGCAAAATGGATCCCCAAATGTTTGAATGTTGACCAAAAGCGTGCAAGGGTAGTAGCATCGCGTTCGATCTGTGCTCGATTTGAAAACGATGTAGACTTCTTGAACCGAATTGTTACTATGGATGAGACTTGGGTACATTTCTACGATCCAGAAACAAAGCAACAATCGATGGAATGGCGACACTCCGGTTCTCCAAGACCTAAGAAGTTTCGTGTCCAAAAATCTGCTGGAAAAGTTCTTGCTTCAGTTTTTTGGGATTGCCATGGAGTAATCCTAATTGATTTTTTTGATAAGGTTAGAACAATAACTGGAGATTAGTATTCGACATTACTGACCACTCTACGGGAAAAAATTAAAGAGAAAAGACGCGGAAAGCTATCCAAAGGTGTTTTGTTTTTGCAGGACAACGCCCCTACACACAAATCTCATGTTGCCACGCGGAAAAGTATTCGGTAAATAAAATCTGCTCGGTTTTTATTAAAATATCAAAAATTTTCACAATTTATTACAATAACTAAGGTGGCGCATGGAGTTAGTGACAAGGTCTATCCAGAACACATGGCTAATGACCATAGCAGTCGATGCCAGAACACCAAAGAAAAAAAAAATAACTGGGTACTTTTTCAATAATATTCATAATGTAGGGAATACAAATGTGGTTAAATAACAAGCACAATCTCAAATTCGATGCCATATTAATCTGTTCAAAGTAAATTCATTAATTTAATTATAATTTTAATTAAAACTGCATTCACAAAACATGAAAAATGTGTCAGGCAGCCAATATTTTATCAGAACTAACCTCAAAATGACTCGGAATTTCAAACCGGGGACATTTCTGGAATTGTAAAATGATTTAGGAAACCTAAAGGCATAAATAAAATTCGAAAAAAAAATGCGTTTTCACTTATAGAGTATTTTTGACCATTTGCAATGTTGACAATATGTGGCTGAACTCGTCCATTGTACTCATCCTACTAGACTTTTCAAACGCGTTTGATAATTATTCTCCTTTCTAAACTTCACTAGGTTTAACCAAAATGCTTGCAAACTTGTTACATCATACGTATCAAATAGACTTCAGCCTGTTATTCTGAATGATAAAACTCGGGGTAGTATTTTGGTTCCACTTTTGTTCACCTTATACACTACAATGAGGCTCTGCAACACGATAACTACCACATGTATGCTGACGACACACAGAAGAAAATGTTTGAACACTATAACGTCTTTCAATCTAAGAGAGAAATAAATCGATTTGCAATCTGAACAGACATACGTCATAGGCATCTACTCAAAATAAATCCTCAAAAAAATGTGCTATTTTGTTCTTTAATGACGATGACAGGAACGATATATTTTATAATCTTGACTTCATGGGTAATAATACAATACCTTTCAATAAGAGTGCAAAAATTTTGGAATTGATCAAAAATCGGGATTTAAAGAACAGATCAACACTATGTTGAAAATAAGTTACATAAGCTTGAAGATGATTCAACCTCACAAACACTATTTGGAGTTTGGACCCAGATGTAAAAAGTGTTGTTTGATTCATTAGTTCTTTCCTAATTCAACTATTATGAAATCGTTTAGATAGCGTGGATAGTCAGCGTTTTCCAGAAAGTTCAGAACAGTTGCATGAAACTTATTTTTGGTATTTAAAGAAGGCAGATAATTTCCCATGAAAATAAAGAAGTAGTATGGCTCAATATGTCCAATAAGCGTAAACTACACTACCTTTGCAACTTCTACAAACTATTGAAATACAAGCAACCTAAATATCTCCAAGACAAATTCATTTTTAGGAGAGATACACATGATAAAATCAATTACTCGACAAACTTTGTCGATCATCATTCCTCAACATAAAAAGGAAATTTTCAAAGTTTTTCGGATAATTTTGCCAGTTACATGAATACCTTCAAGATTAACCATCCGACTAAAGTTTTGTTTCTTCTTAAAAAAATCAGTTATTGAAAATTTGCGTGAACTACAAAATTAAAAATATCGCCCCACTCAGAGCAAGAAACAAATATGTTATTAGAAATTTTTTAGTATTGAAGCGGAAAAAGTAAGCATGTGGTCGAAGGGGAGGCAGTAATCATGGGTCATTACTCATTATGTGAGGTAGAGAATATTGATGAGCAACGAGTTTTTGGACTGTGTCTACAAAGTTGATTTCGTTTTCTCGATGAACTAGTTTCTGGTATTTTTTGAGATGGAATGACCCCTCCATCCATTGCCTGTTTTGTCTAGAAAATAATTAGACTTACGCCAATTATAAAAAAAATCTCTTACTAGCTGTAAAATCTTCCAAAATAAATTATTTACTGTAAACACACATATGTTTACTAATTGGCTTCCCGATTTAGTTCTAATTCCCCATGTTTTAATTTATATCTGGTTTCTGGAAAAAGAGTGCATGGACACATTTGCAGATGAATAATTCTTGCACTATAAAAAAAATGTCTTATCAGCTGTAAAATCTTCCAAAATAAAGTATTTACTGTAAATCACATATATTTATTAATTGACTTCCCGATTTTCAATCTAATTCCCCACGTTTTACGAGGATATATTGAAAAATTCTTAGCCTACTATAGAACCAAACAAAATTTCAATATCGAAATATTTTATTACCCAACATATTCTCCTCTTAATTGGATACATTTATTATAGCGAACCTGCAACGTCTCTAGACCTTTCAAAAAAAAAATGTTTCTTCTTGCTCTGCAAACTAGACCTCCACAGCGTTTATTACCTCCTCGTTGGAAGAAAATTTACGACCTTTTAAACTTTTGTTCAGTTTAGGAAAGAAATGATAGTCGGACGGAGCCAAATCTCGTGAATAAGGGGCATGGCAACATGAGATTTGTGGGCAGGGGTGTTGTCCTGCAAAAACAAAACACCTTTGGATAGCTTTCCGCGTCTTTTCTCTTAAATTTTTTCCCGTAGAGTGGTCAGTATCGAATAGTAATCTCCAGTTATTGTTCTACCCTTATTCAAAAAATCAATTATGATTACTCCATGGCAATCCCAAATAACTGAAGCAAGAACTTTTCCAGCAGAATTTTGGACACGAAACTTCTTAGGTCAAATCGAGAAGATCGAACGCGATGCTACTACCCTTGCACGCTTTTGGTCAATATTCAAACATTTGGGGATCCATTTTGCAGCAATTTTTCTCATGTCCAAATTGACGTGAACTATATGATGAACGCGTTCGTATGAAATATTCAGTGCTTCAGATATTCGTTTTAGCCCAATTCGACGGTCTGTTAAAATCATGTCATTAACTGCATCGATATTTTCGGGGACTGACACAGAAACTGGCCTTCCCGATCGGTCATCATCTTAAATGGAAAATTCACCTCTTTTGAAGCTTGCAGTCCAATTTTTCACGGTCGCATACGAAGGACATTGATCACCAGGGTATTAAGCAAATCTTCGTAAATCTGCTTACCTCTTAACCCTTTTAAATACAGGTACTTGATGATGGCTCGATACTCCAATTTTTCGATTTTCACAATTTCGGTGGACACATTTTTTCTTTTAATTTATTGCGTAACTCTGGTTTACTTTTTTGACGTCAAACTTCACACTGACACTTTGTAACAGAACTTATAGGTTTCAGTGTCCTAGCTTATAAATTTCATTACAAGGTGCCACCACTGGTATCATATCTCACTTTAAAATTCAAACACTTTTTGTAAAATCTTTTTCGAGTCGCCAGGACAGATAAAGAAATTTGTCGGTTTACGTTTGGTTGCTTCGTGTTCGCAAATACTACCAATTGTGTTAATTTGAGAGCCAAGTGGGGAATCTCCACATTTTCGTTATACGAAAATCCAAAGTGTCCCTGGTTTTAGGTAGGTACCTCTAAGATTTATATTTTCAGAATATTTTCAATGTTTCTCTTGAAATTAGTCATTTAAAATCAATACCTTTGTTTTAGATTTTCAACATTTGGTTGTTAAAAGCAATTTTTCTACTCGTCGAATCCCAATAAACGTTTCTGCTTGAAGTCCTTCGCATTTCATTCGCCCAGAACCTACAAATCCTGTACATCTGGCGCCCAACGTGGGGCGCCAGTTGTAACAGAACTTATAGGTTTCAGTGTCCTAGCTTATAGATTTCATTACAAGGTGCCACCACTGGTATCATATCTCACTTTAAAATTCAAACACTTTTTGTAAAATCTTTTTCGAGTCGCCAGGACAGATAAAGAAATTTGTTGGTTTACGTTTGGTTGCTTCGTGTTCGCAAATACTACCAATTGTGTTAATTTGAGAGCCAAGTGGGGAATCTCCACATTTTCGTTATACGAAAATCCAAAGTGTCCCTGGTTTTAGGTAGGTACCTCTAAGATTTATATTTTCAGAATATTTTCAATGTTTTTCTTGAAATTAGTCATTTAAAATCAATACCTTTGTTTTAGATTTTCAACATTTGGTTGTTAAAAGCAATTTTTCTACTCGTCGAATCCCAATAAACGTTTCTGCTTGAAGTCCTTCGCATTTCATTCGCCCAGAACCTACAAATCCTGTACAACTTCTAATAAGTTATAGTTCGTTGCTATGGTAACGCAATATTTTGTTTATGCAGGGAACTGGTCTAGGCTAACTAGATATCAATACATCCTCGTAATTAATATCTGGTTTCTGGGAAAAGAGTGCATGGACACATTTGCAGATGAAGAATTCTTGCACTGCCTTACTGAACAATTTTTTTTTATTTATTGGAAAAATCGAACCAAATATAGAACGACAAATAAATACTCAACAATTTATAAACACACGATCTTATGACAGAATGTTTGTTTTCCCGGAGTTCTTCGTACAAATTTCAAAATGTAGATGTTGTCCACACTGGCCACTCTGTGGTGATCGCGAATTGAAGAATATCTCATACTTGAAGAAGACTGTTCTAATTTAAATAACTTCGATGGTGGAAATGCAAAAAAATTTAGAAATATTCAAGACGCTATGCATTTTTAGTAAATGACACTACTGAATGATGACTGATGAAGTGATGATGGTTGATTTTTAATAGTATATTCTTAAGAAGAATACAACGATCTGAGAAATCGAATGAAAGAAAAAAGTATGCTTCATAGGTGGATTCGTAACGAGATCGCTTCAATGTTTTAATGTCTAAAATATTTCAGTTATCAATATTTATCTATAGTTACACCTACGAATGCCAATGATACAGAAGTGCCAAGTTATTATTCCATTCGATAATTCGAACGCATAGTTCATATTACTCATTCAATTCACACTAGTCAAGGACGGTATAAAGCGATAAACAACAAACACATCATGTGTATCAATTTATTTCGTCTGATTATGTTGGAATTTGCACGTTCAGTGGATTTGAACATTTGAAGTGATAGTCCAAGAGCCAGAAACAAAAACTTTTTCTGACTTCACCAAGCTAGTTGATTACAGTAGTTGTGTACCCAGTCAAGCGAAAGAGAGAACCTACCGTGGTAATAAAATGAATGAACCATTGCTGAAAATCGTTATACAACTTCCATATGTCGTATAAATAAAAGTTATGTTAGTCTGTCGGCTGAATGTGAGGATAAAGCTGATCAGTCAGCCCCAATGTAGGTATAAAAAATAAATTTACTATACGCCAAAAGTTTTGTGGGGAATTAATTATTGTACTAAATTTAAAGTCTAAATTGTTTTAAGTAATTTATTTATAAAAATATAATCTAATTACGGATCATTTATGTCACAGTACATCACAAATTATTTATTTCAACTAGACTGTCTGTCGCGGCATCTAACTCTGTGGAAGTATATCGAAAAACTGCCTCTGTCGAGGGGACTCTAACTAGAAAGTTCTCGAACCGCCTCTATTCGCATCTAGATGTTGCACTTTCTAGATGCCGGGAGACGAGGATTTCCTAACATTCCTTGGGATCGCAAGCTTGTTCATGAGTAAAGGCGACAGGTCCGCACTCGCCCGCAGCATCGGCACATTATTGTTATATTACCAATGGCAAATAAAAATAATGGCCGTCCTCTACCCGCACAGGCTATGCCTTTGGGTACACTTAACGAGTGTTTATGAGAGATTATAAACAAAATGGTCAGTCAACGATTTTGTGGAACAACGCCCGTCAGTCTGCGAAGTAAGAAATACAAATTTCGCGCGCACTTTCGGCGTTGCAGGCGGTTTTTTGCTCTTTTTTATTAAACTAGAGATATATTGCAGTACTAAATAACGCCAGGCAGTAATAAAGTTGACGTTATTTTGACATGTACGCAGGCGCAGTGTGAATATGGAATAAGGGACAACTTTATTAAAATACTGCCTGCTTTTATTAGTAGACGTTTAAAGGCGACTATTAATATTACTTTATTTCCACTTCGGGTGAGATCGTAAATTATCGTGACATAATCAGTGAAAATATATGAGATTTTCAACAAGAGTCGACGTAGAAGTTCGTTTGGGCAATAATCTTCAGAATAATTCTGAAATTAATTATTTAGAAAGAAGAACCCAAGAGACAAATTTGATTTAGGTTAAGAACGCAACTGTCAATCAGGTGTAAATAAGGGACGAACAGACGAAACTTGCAATACCTCTATTTTTAATCACAGAATAGGGGCAGTCACTATCAAAATAAAGTTGCCTTTAATACTGCCTGGCGTTATTGCAATATCTCTCTATTATTTTCAAATTTTATTTTAAAATAAAAATCTGTAGTAAAATTAATAATATACATCTTAATTCAATTGAATAGATCATATATTTATTTATTATAATTTTATGAAATTGAACGGGCTATTATATTAAATATTAAAAAATCTGCGAAAATTTGTGAACAAATTATACCGAAAATGTATTAGATATGGACAGAATAATCATTACAAATAATATTGTTACAATAATTCACTCATTGTAATCAAATTCTTCTTCCGACTCATCGAATTCGTTAATTTCGCTCTTACGATCAGAAATGTCAATCAAGCTCTGTCGGTTCCGATATTCCAACTTTCGGATTGGGAATCTAAAAAAAATACAACTATTATAAGGTTGAGTTTAAAAATAGCGCAGGCTGATACTCCGCCTATTCACTATGATTTTTTTTCTCACAATTTCTGTCATTATTTGTTTATTTTTTGTAGTGAATAAAGACGCTTTATTATTATTATTATTATTATTATTATTATTATTATTATTATTATAAATTGTGAAAGGCTTTCGCGGCCATCGTCACTTACATGGTGGTTCTTCGGGTTGTAAGGCCAACGTATGTTTAGAGAAGATCTCGACGTTTCGCTAAAACGAGTGGTTAGCATTTTCAAGAGATATTTTCAAAGTTTCTGGTTTCTTGAGTCGCTGACAAATGCTTGTCATTTGTTATACGTTGTCTCAATAAATACCTGTGATTTGACGTTCTTACATCTGATTGGTCCATAGCGTTAGCTGACATCATAGAATCGTTCGTACCGTTATTTTGTGGGTAGGGAGCTAATTGAGAATTTTTGAGAACTGGAAGCCAAATCTTGTTCAATTGTAGTCCTTCTTCGGTTCTGTTGAAGTTGTTGGTGTTTCTGAATTGAATTTCAATTGCTTCCCGGAAGAGTCTTGGGTAATAGGCAGATGTTGAAGAGATGACTTGGGTTTCTTCAAATTTCACTCTATGGTTATCGTTGTTGAGAGTATGTTCTGCGACAGCGGATTTCTGTGTGTGCCCTAACCGACAGCAAGCCTTGTGCTCTTTGATTCTTGTTTTAACGGAGCGTTTCGTGGTTCCGATATAAACGCTGCCATAGGAACATGGAATGCGATAAACCCCAGAAGAGCATAGTACGTCTCGTTTGTCATTCGCTGATCTAAAGTGGTCTTTCAGTTTTTTTGAAGGTTTATAAACGGTTTTAATCTCATATTTTCGTAGATTACGGCCACTACGATCTCTAACTCTGGGAACATATGGTATGGTATGGTTTTTTCGGTGTTGGTTTGACTACTACTTGGTTCACTGGATAGACAGTCATTTGGTCTACTATCGATTCTTCCGTCTCTGATTTCTCTTCTATTTTTCATACACCTATCAATATCTCTTCCTTTGTACCATTAGAAAGAAGAGCGTTTTTTAGATGTTTCAGTTCAGCTTCCAGGTATTCTTCTAGCTCGATAAACTAGTGTCTTGATTACACCTTGTTTTTGGCACGGATAATGGTTTGAGGTATTGTGGAGATATCGATCAGTGTGTGTTGGTTTTCTATATACCATAGGCCCCAGACGTCTTTCTTTACGAGAAATGAGAACGTCTAAGAATGCCAGTTTCTTCTCATATTCAATTTCCATGGTGAATTGAATATTCGGGTGTATGTCATTGATATGGTTAAGGAATTAATTGAGTTTTTCGTATCGTCTACATATCTTAACCATACCTTGGGTTTTAAATTTGCAGTTTCAATTGCCTTTTCTCCTAGTTTTTCCATGAAGAAATTACCAATAACTGGGCTGTGGGCTTCCCATTGAAACACCATCTAATTGCTCATATATTTTGTTATTGAAAATGAAATATGATGATGTTAAGCATATTTTGAAGAGATTGGATATATCACTTGTGAAAAGTAGTTCAATTTCCCTCATGGCTTCATCTAACGGGACCTTTGTGAACAGGGATACTACATCAAAGCTGACTAGAACGTCATTTGGATCAATGGTAATCTCTTTGATCTTTTCGATGAAATGTGTGGAATCTCTTACATAGGAAGATGTATTACCAATGTGTGGCTGTAGTAGTGTGGACAAATATTTCGCAAGTTCATAGGTTGGTGATCCAATGGTGTTGACTATTGGTCGGAGCGACACGTTGGTTTTGTGAATTTTTGGTAGACCATACAGCCTAGGAATGAGAGCCTCACTTCTACACAGTCGTTTTTTGGTGTTGTCATCCAATGAAGAAGATTTGATAGAGCGATTTACAATTTGGACGGTTGCTTGAAGGTTCCAGTAAAACATCTATCTTATTCAAATAGTCCTCTTTATTTAAGACAACGGTTGCATTACCTTTGTCAGCCGGTAGAATCAGAATTTTCTTATCTCTGTTCAATTCCCTGATGGCCACCTCGCTCACCAGATTTGACAAAAGTGGATTTTTGGGGCTACGTTAAAGATCAAGTTTATAGAACACCCCCATCTACAAAGGAGGATATGGAGAATAGAATTAAGGGCGTATTCCAAAATATTACAGTCAATATGTTGAGGCGAGTTAGTGAAAAATTTGAAAACCGAATACATTATTGTTTGGAAATTGCCGATGGTCACTTTGAGCAGTTGTTATACATTTTTAATATATTTTTTAAATTATTGTCTCAATTATTTTCTTTCATAAGTACTTCAACAAAAACATGTTTTCTAGACTTTAATCTACTGGTTTTCAGTTTTACGTTTGACAGTACAATTATGTTGAATTACAGTAGCAGTAACCAAGTATCAAAATCCTGGCCTACATAAATACAAATGGAATTTTTGACAAATTAAAAATTGAATCATGAAAAATGAGAAATATAACTTTCTATGTTTTTATACCACTTCTATTTGTAGCCAACGTTACTGCAGCTTTTTCCTATATGGACATTCTTTAGAAATTTGTAACCTTAACGTACTTCGGGAGAAGAACAGAGGCTATTGCGGGATTCTTTAGAAAGAATAATATAGAAGTAGCATACAGGCCGCATACCAGATTGTCCAATTTTTTTTTCAATGCCAAAGATAGAATAGCAAAAATGGAAAAATCTGGAGTTTATAAGCTTAAGTGTCCAGAGTGTAACGGTGTTTATGTGGGACAATGTGGACGTAATTTTTCAAAAAGATACGCTGAACAGGAAAGGTCCTTCAGACTATGAAAAAATGATTCGACGTTCTCAAACCATTCCTTGGAATGCAACCACAAGTTTCTGAGTATGAACGATACGGAAATTTTGCACTATGCAAGCAAGGGTTGGAAACTGAATCATTTAGAATTCCTAGAAATTCATAAACACAAATATTGTGGATGTAACCTACTGAATGATCAACTGGATTTGGTCTATTCACCGGTTTTTAAGGCAGCTCAGTCACATTGTCGCAAATAAACAAGGTCCAGGTAAAAGTCATTAATGACTGTTAGTCACTAAGACAGGCCTCTGGTAGATTTAAGGGTATTTAATGAGTGTTATTTATTATTTCAGATTATTGTATTGTTTGATAATGTCCATATAGGACGAAACTGCAGTAACGTTGGTTACAAATAGAAGTGGTATAAAAACATAGAAAGTTTAATTTCTCATGTTTCGTGATGATTTCCTACCACGTAGTAAAGGCTACATCCATCAATTTATTGTAAATTTCTCAAAAAGTGTCAGTTTTAGAGACTATATCATATTGCACGAATTTGTAGGGATGAAATAGTTCTGAAAAATGGTTACATAACATACTGGGCGTTTCATTAAAAAAAAATCAAGTTTGTGATATTTGAAGTTTGTCATGTTGCATGTCTCAAATGTTTTTGCTTAAATTCTATTCATAAAGTTTTTATGATGGCATTTGTGATGGTCTGTTTTTCCGAAGATTTTTTTCTTTCAGCAATAACATGACAACGCAGCAAAATTTTCGAATAAAGGAAATACTTCCCTATGTAATACGTTTCTCTCAGTTTGATGGTGAGAAAATTGACAGGGTGGTCCATTTAAAAAATGTATGCTTTGTGTTCGCCCGCTTTTAAGAAACACTCTGTATATTTAAAAATATTTTTATAACAAGCAAAAAAGTAGACCGTATAACTTTGATCTGAAAAATGTTTTCTTACCGATTGGATGGAAGAGCAATCCCTGTCATAAGTAATCATGTGCAGGAATTGAATCCTGCCTCTTGTTAGGATATACGCTCATTGCTGTACCTTTCAATAAAAGCATTTATTACTATTATTATTATACTCCTCATGATAGGCGAGATACTGTACTTCCTCACACTAATGGGCCACCCTGTATAAAAACACTTATAAGGTATAGTAGAAAATCATTATCCGACCTCTATGTCCACATATTCTGTGATACGACTCTGGAGAATTGTTGTGGTTAAAAAATCAGTCATTACTACCAGTGTTGGCGATGTATTTATATTCTTTAAAATATAATTTTCCATTCAAAATAGAGTTTTCCATTCAAAATAGTTCTTTTTTTTTCAGACTTCCGGAAGACCTGACGAAGTAATAGCCGCCGAAACACTGGAAAACTACAAAAGATGTAATAACTCTTTCATACAGGGTGTGTTCCAAGCACAATACCGTTCTTCATTGAGCTGTTCACGATGTCGGACCCAGTCCAATACGTTTGACCCATTTCAGTGTATTTCAGTTCAGCTTCCACAATTCCATAAGCATCCAATTTACGTTACCGTAAGTAAATTCCCCTTCCAGATTAGACTGTGAGTACAGAAGGACGGGTTATAGTCCTGGCGCTGTAGCACAAATGTTACAAAACCTGACAATGAAACCAATAGAAATGATTTTTGGTACACCGGCAATTTTTGAAGAGTACTTTGAGAAAAAAAATGTTCAGAACGCGAGCACCTATGAAAAGTGGAGAAAATTCCCTGGAAAACTCGGAAAATTGGTATTCCATCAATAACTTGGAAGGGGTTGTAAACTTCGTTATAATGTATAACACAAACTGTGGGCATACAAATCTTCACAAAAAAGGTACCCACATATTTTTTCGAAAAATGTTCCATTTTTGAGAAACGTGGCCCTGAAGTGTGGATTCTCGGTAATGGGCCCCTGGAGCGAGTTGGGCGACGCGCATGCTCTAGTAATTGGGCTGTTACCGTATGATTTCGTGTTTTAAGTGGACTGAATTCAGATTCGCACGGTAATTGTTTGTTATAAAGTTCATTTGCTAGTTATAAACGATTGATTGTTATGAATTCTCTCACCAATTCTAAGAACAGCTTCGAGAGTTACAATCATTTATCGAGCCGATTTTATTTCTTAACAGTATTCCAAAAATCGCGAGAGAATCTCTTATCAACTAGCATCCGACATCAATAGAAATAAATTTGTAAATTGTAGGAGAAAATATGAAATTATGTAAACCGAATGAAGCTTATAAGAAATTGGAATTTTGGATATTCCTTTTTGCCGAGTTCTGCTCATCCAGGTTTTCACCACAAAAAAGCAATATTGTTGGAAATCAAATTCACCAGCACTTATCCTTAGTTTTCTTTCAGGTGGACTATATGAAAAAATTGGCCAGACTGGAGGAAATTCAGCATTATTATGCGAGTGGTTTATTTCTGGTACGCTTGGTATATTTCTGATAACAAATACGGTGCACTTCCAACTCTGATAAATGTTTAATGGCCCTTTATCTTCCATAATTTTTCTCAAGAGCAACACTGCTCAATGTCGGCATACCTGTACATAATGTGGTTGTGTGGTTACTTCACCATCTTTCAATGTTTTTTGACAAATAGACCAATTTACGGAATTACAGTATGAAAACACAGATAAGAGAATTTGGATGCGTTTTGGGAAATTTCCGGGCAAAATAAAAAATGATGAATGAAAACTTTGTTATCAGAGGTATTTGGATACATATTTTTAAAGTACAGGGTCTTGACAATAAAATGTCAATTACGCTTTCTCAGAAATCTCCACTTTGATGTTTTTACGTTGATTGTAAAGACATCAGTCATGAAAAATGAGGGAAGTTAAAAACAACGGGTCCAGAAAAACGTGATTTAGTTGGGCCCAAGATAAATTGGGAATTGATGTTATATCTGATTTGTTCAAATTTGACCTACTGAGTCTTTGAGCAAATTCTGCTTGTCGAGCTAATTCGATAGGATAACGCAAACAATTAGTAAAATTACATTGTTTATTAATCAAAGATCATTGTTTTACATTCGAATATCAAATACAACCTCTTCTTCCGACATCCGCCAGCTATATATGATCATTGTTGAAGGATTTCCCTTCAACATACTGTTTATTTCATGAATTTTCGACCAAAAACAAGGGAGATAATTTAGAGATTTTAGTCGAGCGTCGGAATAACTCTTATGATTTCCCGAATTGTTCGCGCGGAAATCTGTAAATATCAATTATAGCTCATTATCTCCCATAGGATGCAATTTTCGAAAAAAACGTAGAGATGTTTTTTTGTGAAGATTTTTACGTTCTACAAGTTTCTTCCTGTTTCGGAATGCCTTTCTGGTCCGAGTTTGATTTTATTATTAATTGAATATCTTTATATCAATGAAGATTGCACTAAAACGACCCCTTAATCGCGTGGCATTGTCCGTCCCTGGAGCCACCGGTAAAAAACGTGCAAAATCACGATACAAAGAAATAAGTACTTTTAAATATAGTGTTGAAAATTGATCGTTCTGCTCGGTTGTCGAAACAACCGGTTGGAGTTTTGACTTCTTACTTATTACTATAATTATTAATTGTTGTTGCTATTATCATATATTTAATAGTGCCATTCCGCTATAAAGTGCCGTACAATTAACCCATGTGTGGATATGTGTTTGCCCGAACCAATCTCGTTCTCCCGTCATCGCAAAAGGGCCCTTTGAGAAGTTAGATTTTTTTTTGTTTTTACGAAACTCCCAGGTTTTCGGAGAAAACCCCTCAAAAGCAGAGCTTCTGCGAGCAAGGGAGATCCGGGACCTACAGTTTAAATAAAAGTGGAATCCGAAACACTTCAGCTCAGTGACACACGACCGGGGATCGAACCCGGACCGTCTGGGTGGAAGCCAAACGCTTTAATACCTCGACCACTTCGCTGATTGCCGGAAGACAGCATCAACCCGACGAACACAACTTTGGTATGTCGTTATATAGTGCAAATCGAATTAAAGTTGATTTATGTCGGTTATCATAAGATTTTCACGTGTTGGATAAAGTCCTCATTTCATTCGAACCATAAAGGCTATCGAATCGCGAACACTTCCTATACATTATATCAAAATTATCAACCCCTTCCAAGTTATTAATGGAACTCCGATTTTCCGAGTTTTCCCGGGAATTTTCCTCATTTTCCATAGGTGCTCGCGCGTAGAACATTTTTGTTCTCAAAGTACTCCTCAAAAATGTTCGTATGCCAAAAATCATTTCTATTGGTTTTAGTGTCAAGTTAAAACCCCTGGTTCCTGGACCATCACTTACTTGACCAAAATAAGAATGAAATTATTATTATTATGAAAAAAATTACCTATAGTTCGAAATGAAATTTTCTTAAAAAGTATTTTGTTGTGGAAATAAATGTTCTTTATTATTTCCGGTTGAATTCAGAAGCAATGTTTTTATCAAATCAAGCATGATTTGTCTAAAAGGGAAGAAATATGCCTGTTGTGTCGTTATCCATTTTAGACAGTAAAAGTAAATAACAAATAACAAAATAGATAATTGTAGTAAAGCATTCGTTTCTCAACCCAATAATCAGTAGGTGCATGGGTTCGAATCCCAGCGCGGTCACCATCTCGTGCAATTTATCACACGTTAAAAGATAGGGGCAACGTCTTCCCTAGCTCGCACAAGTCTCTCGACGACTTCTGAGGTAAGGGTGCAATTTTAACAACAATAATATAGATTTGTATATTGCATTGCATGAGTTAAGCAAAATGATAAATTGACAAACTTACTATAATTATGAACCATATAAACCATATAAAAAGATGATAACAGAGTTCCTTACTGATAAAATGCAGTTCGAGTTCAGTCATTTCCATATTTCTATTGCTACTTCTTTTGTGTTTCACAACAGTTATTGATATCGCAAATCCTGCATATTAAATAATATAATCAATAGGAGATTACAAATTTAAATGTGTTTGTGCTGAGGAGCAATAAAATGAGAGACTCAACCGTGACTGCAGCCTTCGGACCCTGAAGTTCAACTCAGCAACAAACTACAGACAATCCCGCTGGAGAGCAATTGGTGAAAAATAATTATTGAATAAAATTTGTTTCCCAAATAATTGAATAAAAAATTATAAAATAGGTTATTGTGGCAGTACTCCTCGTTGGATAGGTATCACATTGAGAATTTCTAGATCTTCTTTGGTCTCTTACAATTGTGTATATACTCATGACAAATATACTGAACACACTGAAAACGGAGAATAACCCAGAAAATCTTCTAGTAGTTTGCACTTCTCGTAAATTTATTTTGGAAACTATACTTTTGATTATAGCTATCATGGAATCCTACTAAAAAGATGTGTCAAAAACTCAAATTTCTGTCTTCGAAAATAACCAGATGGCGTGACGTAATAAATCTCGTCTCAGCGTTGTATATTTACACATCAACCTTGCAAAAGAGCTAATATAACTAAATAGTTAGAGTAATATTAACATGAAGCGCCATAGAACATTTTTGGAATACTCTCAATTTCTCAACACCGAAACAAAATTAAACCAAATGTATTCATTGTCTTTGAATCGAATAATTTCAATCTGATGGATCTACACATATTTGAATGTGGCTGTGTTTTTAAAAAAACTCCACTACACCTATTTATAAGTTGGCCAAAAGAATCTATGCTCTGAAAATTTTGACAAAGATATTTGTTTCAAATTATTTATATTCATTTCTTAAAATGTATTTCAGCCTGGAATATTTCCATAAATCTAAAAATTACTAGAAAATATTTTATTCGCCATGAGAGGCTGAATCAAGCAATGCTAAACTTTTGTTAAAATTATTCTGTAGGTGCGGAATGATAACACGTAAACTCGAGATACTTTCATTACAAGATAATTCATAATTCAAATATTCCAACTATCTGATTTCTAACCACCAAACTGTCTCATAGACATTACCCGACTTCAGCCATAATTTGTTGGCCCTCTTATACCGGATGATTCAGCCATGTATTCGTGGCCCTGAAACTTTCTTATATGAAGAAAAAATCAAAACCCACTTTGAACAGTTTTTGATTGCTTTTTCGAGAGCAATTGAATGACACAATTTGTCATTTGTCAGAATGACACAATTTGTCATTTGTCAGCGACTAGATGATTTTATTGAAAAAAAATTAAATGCAGAAAATACAAAAAGTAAAAAAATTCTCATCTTTGTCATTAATTTCGAAGTTAACGTCTTCCTCATTATCACTTTCAGCATCGAAATTGTCATTCTCAGAATCTGAAAATTTAATAATGTTTAGTTAAAGGCATTTTATCTTAAGGGCCAGTTTTTTATGTTCAAGTTGAACTCCAGATAACTAACTAATAGCTTAGGTGGTGAATGACATACTTTAAATAATGTTGAAAGGATCACAATCTAACCATTAGTTAAATAATCTGAAGTTCAACTGGAACCTGATAAACTGGCCCTGAGGGGAATATACTTAATTTTTTAAACATGTTCTCGAAGTAATTTTTTCTAGCAGGCACTAAGTATACTTTTTTCAGACTTTCACAAAGAAAAAATTCTCATCAAAAAGAATATTGAAAACTTCCATCAAAAAATATTTTTTTTGAAAAATTTGTAGCAGGAGCTGTGATATCCAATAGATTCACTATATTCTTCATCACAATTATTTGGTAAAATAACATCACATAATGTATGCTTATTTTGTTGCCGCGATTTAAAAAATAATGTACACTTCCATGAATAATAATAATAATATTTCCTTTTTTAACATATTCAGTATATAAGGACATTACACATCGCAACGTAACGTAAAACGTCATCTGAATCGTAGAGAAAGAAAATATAAAATATTCAATAAAGATAAAATACGAGTACATTCAACATATAGTGTAAATATTATATAAAAAAACTCATCTAGAGTGTAAAACGACTTATCAATAAGGTGTCTTTCCAGTCGAGACTTGAAAACGTGTATGTGGGAGGCTTCCTTAATATAAGTGACAAGCTTATTATACACCTTCCAATCCATAAAAAGATGCAACTTCTGATACGACGTTGTACAAGTATGCTTTCATTTCTTGTGTTATGAGAATATTGTAGACTCCTCTTACATTTGCCATGATTTTTATAAACGGACCTATATGCACAATTCATAGATATAAAGGGTGATTCACGATGAATTGGACGTAGTCCAACCATAAGTACTAAGGACCAAGGCCATTTCATATCTGGTATTGAAAAATACCTTGTTACGTTTTTGACTGATATACAGGGCGATATTTTAATATATGTGATTTATTCTACGTTGAATATATCTGAAAGTAAAAAACGCAGACTTATAATGTTTGGCATACTGAGAATGCTCCCTGAGCTCAATAAAATAGGTTTTTGAAAAAATGTAATTTCAGGTCCGGACTTGTTTTTTTTTAGATTCTTATTGGCTTTTTAAAAACAACACCCTGTAAGCCAAATCAGACAATTTTCATTTATCTCACTGTTTTTTGTTTTCAGCAGAAAAAGATTTAACTTTCAAAAATAGTATAATTCAAATGACTGATGCGGCACTACATCGATGGCACATCATAATTTTTCAACAAAAATCATAAGGAAAGTTCATATTACTCGAGATAAAGTATTATTCAATCAACCGATGAAATTTTTCAAGTTTTTATTGATCCTGTGAAAACAACACCCTGAAAAGCGGGTTGAACAAATTTTCTTTCTGTCACGTCAAAGCGGATGGTACTAGTCGAAATGAAATAAAAACCTGTTTAGCATAGAAAAAACTTTTACTTTTGAAACAGTTATACGTCTTATATAACTTACTTTTTTTTAACGTTTTAATTGGTTTTGTTAAAACGATACCATGTTACCTTGGAGGATGGCTACTAAGTACTTGTGAAAAATTAATTAATGAATATCAACGTGAAATATTTTAAAACTGATTTATTTCTATTCTGCAAGTAAAACAAAACCTTGGATGTCGTTTCCAACAAAGATGACAGCCGACCAAATGTAAAAGATGGAGCTAAACTCCGTTTTATTTTTCTACGGGACAATTTTTAAAGCTTACTGCTGACCGACACCATAAGAAATACATAAAAATATTGACAACTTCCACAACTATTGCTTTGAAAAATGGAACGGTGAATAAGTGCAATTACAGACATACAAATACTAAATTCAGTTTTTTAGAAAATTTAATACAGTTGACTCAACGATAACAATAACATATTAAACTCTACACTTTTACTTCCGGATCTATCAATCAATTGGTTTTTGAATATTTTACGTTGACCTTCTTCAATGTATTTCCTCAAGAACTTAGTATTAGCCACCCTCCAAGGTGACAGGGTATCGTTTTTATAAAACCAATTAAAACGTTTAAAAAAACTAATTTAGGACCGGCAATCGAGTAAGTAATACATTCCTAACGATTTTATTTTCAATAAATGTTTTTTTCCGATGTAGTGCTATTAGCCATAGCAGAAAAACATACATTAGCACTGTTTTCAAAAGTAAAAGCTTTTTTAGGCTGAACAGGTTTTTTTTTTGGTTAGTACCATGCTCTTTGACGTGGCGGAAAGAAAATTTGTTTTACCTGCTTTTCAGGGTGTTATTTTTACAGGATCAATAAAATTGCAAAAGTAAATAAATACGGTCCTGGAATTTCAAGTAATATAAACTTTCCTTATGATTGTTTTTTTAAAATGATGTGCTATCGATGTAGTGCCGCATCAGTCATAAGCAGAATGTGAATCCATTAAATTTTCACTTTTTTTGAAAGATTAATTTTTTTCTGCAGAGAACAAATACTTCCGCGTTCAATTTTTTTCAACTGTTGCTTAGTATTGTCCTTGAGCTTTGAAGTGAGAAAAATAAAAAGTGTCCGATCTAGCTTACAGGGTGTTGTTTTAAAAAAACGAATAAAAATCTAAAAAAATAACAAGTCCGGACCTGAAATTAAATTTTTCAAGACCTATTTTATTGAGCTCAAGGAGTATTCCCAGTGTGCAAAATTTCATATGTCTGAGTTTTTTACTTTCAGATATATTTAACGTAGAATAATTCACATAATTTCAAATATCGCCCTGTATATCCGTCGAAAACGCAACAAGGCATTTTTCAATACCAGGTATGAAATGGCCTTGGTCCATAGAGTACGTATGGTTGAACTATGTATAATTCGTCGTGAATCTAATACACGTTATAAGTTTTGAAAGTCTTTGAAAGCATTTCTACATGTCTCTTTCCACCTTAAGCCAGCAATAGTCCTCACTGCGAATTTTTTAATGAAAAATATTCTGTTGATACCATTAGATAAACTCTAATCCAGCATGCCATATCTCAGGTGTATATTTGCACAGTTAAGAGTTTACAGTACATTATTTTTTACACGTGTTCATGTAACAGTGTATTAGGCTATCCAAGATGCTGTCAAACTAAAATCAAGATGGCCGCCTGAAGGCACACATTGTATTTGTTATTGTTTGAACGAGACTGATTATTGTTAATTTTCATCTATTGGAGTGAAATTTTTGTATGAAACTTTGCCGAATAAAAAACATGCCTACAAAGTGTTATGTTGTAAATTGTGGAAGCCGTGGAGATCGCGACTTAGTGAAGTTTTTAAAAATTCCTAGCTAGCTACATTTTGATAATGTGGTATATTAAATCAAAGACTAGATAGATAGATGTTTATTAAGTAGGATACCCTAATATACATAGTTCCATGTTACAAAATAACAAATTAGTAGGTAAAAATATGTAACAAGTGAAAATAAATTACTTTGCGATATCTGACACTCGGTGTGTAAAAAAACGACCAATCCAATGAAGATTTGAAAATAAAAATAGATAAATGTGTAGGCAATCATATATTACAAATAATAGTGTTGAGGAAACAGTCATAACTTCATGCACTGAGAACCAATCCAGGGGTTTTTTGGTACATCGGACAGTCCTATAGGGTCCAACAGAATTTCACAGATATCATTTTCACACTGCAGCACAACTCGGCCATCCTCACCTTTTCACAAAGACACAATCTTTACTCTAAAAAATGTCTTCCTTTTATTAAACTTAGGTAGCACAAGTACTTTACGAAAATTGTACGCTTTTGGGAAATCAACTATCCAGAATTATTCATCTGGGAAAATTTACTCATGAACATATATCCTTTGGGCGACCAAATCACAAAATCGCAGTATTTTCATTCAGTTAGTTTCATTTGTAAATGAGTTTGGTAATAATAAGCATGGTCACGTTTTAGGGTAATTGCAATTCCACCGCTTATTATAGTTGAGGTTTTTAAATTTGAATACTGCCCCATATCAATATTCCTTAATGAATATGGACACTTCACTTCCATAGCAGCCACAAGACATCGTCGCATCAGGAGAACCATCAATTTATTAAATAATCTATACTTTCAACAAAGGAATATCCATTCGCTGTGAATGCCTCATCTGAAAATTAATTGGAAACATTAATGAACAGTTCGTAAATTACGAAAAATCAGTACCTACCTTGGCAAGAACAACAGTATGTTCATCCATTTTTCTTGCTTCACAATCATGGGCAAATCCAGCTTCAAGATATTTATAGCCTGTTAAACTTTTGTATGCCTTCATTGGCTTTCTTGTTTATGAGTCAACAGCAGATATGTAATAATGTCGAATGCCGTTACTGTTGTGAAAAGATCTAGAGATATGTCCATTTCACAAGGAGTGAAAGTAAAAGGATCCATGCACTTTATCACTCTCCTTTTGTCTCTATAGATCGATGCAGTGTCTTTGTTTACTCGTTCTAATGATAATAAATAAATCACTTTTAGTTAAAACAGCCATAATAACATTTCAAATCACAACTAAACAAAACTATTAGCAGTAGAAGCTAGTGCCAAACACAAACACCATTCATGTGTGCCTACAGCCGGCCATTTTTAAAGAGCCGTGGTCACGTGTTCTGGATAGCCTAATATACAGGGTGTATACTAAATGGCGTCATTAATATCAGGTGCTGAATCCTTATCATATTTTATGAAGAAAATTTCATATAAACGTGTGTCCTAACTTGCTTCGTTTCTGAGAAACGGGGTGTTCAAGTTTCATTTAAAAATCGTCATTTCATCAATCACTCAAAAGTCTTTTTACGATTTTGATGGAACCTGGTGTGGTTTTTAGCAGTAGAAAGGGGCTTCTTTTCATAAATTTATATTTCAAATAATAAGTGGCAGATGTTTACCTGTTTGATATTTATAGTAAAAATCATTTTACGCCACAATTTTTCTGTAAGATTTATATTTTTTAGAATAAATAATTAAAAATACAACTTTCTTATAATGCCGTGAATTTGAAATAGCTAAACTTTGTCAAATCAAAGTCAGTGGCGTAGGAATGGTGGTTACGCACCATCAAAAAGTTATGTGAATGATATTTTTTCAGATACTCCATATTTTCTTGACATTCTATTTAATTTTATGCACAAATGTATTGTTAAGTTTTGATAGAAACAGTTGAAAATAACTATTATTGTGTGTTCCTGGGCCTATTATAGGCCCAGGAACGCAACAAACAACCAGTACATCAATGACGAAACAATAAAGGAGTTCAGGTAGAAATAAATTAATTAAGGAAATCTATGGATTGATAAAGTGTTGCTATTTCAAATTCACGGCATTATATGAAAGTTGTATTTTTAAATGTTTAATCTCATGAAAATATGAAACTTAGAGAAAAACCGTGGCGTACAATGATTATTACCATAATTATTAATCGGGTGACCCTTCGCTAATTATAATTTGAAATCTAACCTCATGAAAACAAGCCCCTTGTACCTGCTGTTAAACACACCATGTTTCATGGAAATCGGCAAAAAGACTTTTGAGTCATTAATATAATTTTTATTAAAACTTTGACATTCCGTCACTTGAAAACAAAGCAATTTAGGACATACGTTTATATGAACTTTTTTTCATAAAATACGACAAGAAATCACCACCTGAAATTAATGACATCATTTAGTATACACCCTGTATAACTACTTCGCTCCAAACAATAATGAGAATGCGCGCCAAGCAGCCAGGTGTGTGTGTATATATTACAACAACTTACAGTTGATGTCCTGACTGCCAAAAGCAGTTTGCCACAGGGACACAGGATACCTATCAACAATAAATACATAAGAAAGAAAAAAACAAATGAAATATTGGGATATAAAACAACGCTAACAAAAATTATTATATAAATGATTAGTCAGGATGGCCACCGAGTCCTTGCTCACTGAAACGACGATTTTATCCATTAATGATTTGGGCAGCTTAAAATACTTAGTGAAATCAATAAAGAACTGTGGAATTGTTCCTCGAGCTCCAATCATTAATCCTATCACTTCGACTTTACTTAAGCCATATTTGTCTTTGAAGTATGGAATTGTAGGATTATAAATTTGTTTTTTTCCATATCAACTTCTTTAGGTTGTGTGTCAGACAATTCGTAGCGGATAGATGGATCAAGGATATAACCTTCCTTCTTTCCCTGATTGTTTGCAATGATATCAACTCTTCGAGTTGAATCATCAATAGATACACAGCTGACCTCCTCATAAACTTCCATATCCATTTTTCTCAATCCATCTGCAATAAATGTTCTTACACGATGATGCCTCGCATTCCGAAGAAACAACCCTTTCTGCAGTATCCAAGAACGTGTGATAAAGTTTCAATCTCATTGCAATCAGGTAATCTACAATGGCGTCCATTGATACTCCTTCCAGGAATTGCTCTAACCGGTACAACATCCGTGCTCATCTTCACTTAATTTATCCACTCTGATAATGACAGACCCTCCCTCCTATAAATCCATCTATTTCCATGGGTTCTTTCCATTGCGGTTGAATTCTGGAGAGTCAATAATATCGTTTTCGTTCACATCAATTTTTTTTTAAACAGGTTACAATTTCTTTAGTTAAATTCTGAATATGTGGTAAATAAACATTTCTAGCATTGAGGAGAGTACCTCAAACGTTAATTGTTTATCAAAAGTCATTCCAAGGTACTTAATACTCTCTAAAATTTTCAATCCACAAATTGTTGTATTCGTCAATTCGCAATTCTGACTCCTGGAGTACTCCATTTTCAATAATTATGGCTTTTGACTTGTCAGGCTTGATGGAAAGGTTCGTTTGTGCAAAAAGATTTTTAGCCATTTTTACAAGAGTAACAGCTGAATCAATGGAATTAGCAATCAAAACAGTATTGTCGGCGAATCCTAATACGGTCAAGTTTTCCAGATCTTCACTAATTTCAAAATTCTTCAGCAATTTCTGGTTCACCGATTCAGAACATAATGTATTGATATTGATGTTGAAAATATCAGCTGGTTATTAATAAATATGACTTTTATAATAAAGTACTACCAGAACTATAAGAAGGTCATAAATCATCATCCACTTGAGGTATCAGCAGGCGGTCAGGCCGTCCATTCTACGCAGAGTTGAACCTGCCCTAGCCATTAAATTTTGTTTTGTAGGTAGGAATAATGATATTGGGTTAAGAAAAATCGCTTGATTATAATTGAGAATTATTTATGTACATATAATATATGATATATAATACAAAAACATTTATAAACTTCTGAAAGTTTATAATTTTGAGTTGTTTAGAATTAAATTTAATATACACACACTTACAAAATTACTCACGAAGATCAGTTTCACTGTCGTATTGATAATAAACTTTTCTTTGGGAAGTTTTTCTATATCCATATATGACTTTTCCACCTTTTTAATATGAAAAACACACTTGGCCCAGCTGCTGTCAGGAATGTTTGCAGTTTCTGTTTGAATAAGAGCTACCACAGTTGAACTTAAGGTTGGAGATATATTATTTCTTCGAACTGCTGACTTAAGCTGATGCCATATATGTTCAATTGGGTTAAACATACAGTGATAAGGAGCACCGTACTTATGAACGCAAGGTCTAACAAAAAAACTTTTATTTGTAATTTTCATGTAGAAGGCTTTTCATTGTAAGACATTTTTTTTGAATAATTTACATTTAATTTAAAAACCAAAAATCTTTAAAAAATTGTAATTAATAAAATTTTGTTGTCGTGAATTCGACCACTGTGACGTGTGAGACTGGAAAATCTTTGTCAGACAATATGAAAAGTTGATTTTGTAGGTTTCAATGAATAAATGTTGAGAAAATCAGTTGGTAATTAATACATTTTTATTTGTTCGGTTTTCCGACATGTTGGAGGAGGCGAAACCCCTAATGACCCATGTTTTTTAATCGGACAATTTTATTTTCGGAATTTGGTTCAAGTTTTTATCTATTCAATAAAAAAAAACGACGTATTTCGGAAAATTTAGAGGAAAAACGCCCCTGAAACAAAAAATGTCCAGAGGAAAGCGGTGTCAGGCTAGGTCCAATAATAATAATACTCCCGCATAAACACTCGTAGAGTGTAACCCAAAGACATAGCCTGTGCGGGTAGAGGACTGCTATTATTATTATTTGCCGTACAGAAGGTTTGGAGAGAGTACCTATCTATCAGTAAAAATTAAATTAAATTAAAAATTGGATTATTCTTCATTTCAGGTTTTATATACTAACCAACAACCGAGGCAAGTACAGATCGGACTGAACCTACAATCTGGAGCAACAGTCTCTGAACTACGAGACATTCTCGAATCGGATACCTCCATAGAACGTGCCAATATGCTATTAACTGAAATAGGTGATTCTGGTTTCTTGAGAACTTTCACTGATGCCCAACACGTAAACGTTATTAGCGAAATAGACCCTATTTATTGCATAGAAGTAGCACAATTGAAAGATGTGCAAGAAGACACAACCAGCGCTTACGTATTACTTTGCTGGATTAATGTTATTGTTGAACAACAAGACTGCCAGAGGTTTGGTGAGTAGACTAATGATATATGTTACACCAGTGAAATAATGTAAGAAAATAAGATAGTTATTATTACTATTTAGTTTTCATTTGTTTTGTAAAAATAGGAATAGTATATTCTGTAACGAGATTGGAATGAAAATTTCACACCCAGCACTTTCGACTTATTAAAATCCTTTATTTTGTATCGTTACCATAGCAACTAAAACAATTCCGGAAATGGTTCTCCTCGGGGTAATAGAGCAAGATCCCAGGGCCGTCAGACGTTACTTATTTTTAAACGAACGAAATGTGTATGATTGAGTAGTGTTACTATGTACTATGTTCGCGTGCCTACCTGCTAGCTTGACCAGATGACCATTCTTCGGATATTAGGGAATCAAGGTTCGTAAAAACACTACTCACTTAGTTGAATAGCCAGTCTACAGATTTCATATCTGTAACCCCTGGTGGGTTCGTGGACAGAGTCACTAGCAACCACCCCGGAGCTCCGAGTTCAAATCTCGTCTCCAAAATTTTTTTTAACCAGCAGACGCATCACATTAGGGTCAGCCATATCGGTTGGAAACGGTTTCGACTCTGAGAGGATTTTTGTTTAAAAAGAAATTTAAAAGAAAACAGAATTTTGGTAAATAAAAGGTTTTGTTAAGATTTCCTTATAAGTAAAATCTCAGGGCCTTCAGACATAACTTATTTTTGAAAAGATGAAGAGTTACTTAACTTAAATTTGTGTGCCTGATTTGTATGTATATTTTGTAGAATATCACTCTGAAGTAATTTGTGGAGCTTTAAAGCGTCTGACAAAAGTTCTGGTCCATGGAAAGCGTCTGACACTTTTGAAATTACTTCAGAGTGATATTCTACACAATACTTATGAAAATCAGCCATACAAATTTAAGTTAAGTAAATCTTATTTTTAGTTACCTTTCTCACCTGTTACCTGCCCAGGTGTCACTGAGCGAACTCCACAAGCACGCAGGTATTAAAAGTACATGAGACACTACTCAGAACCCAAGTCTTTATCTTTTTTAAAACAAGTTGTCTGAAGACCCTGGGATCTTACTTTAAGGAAATCTTAACAAATTCTTTTATTTACTGAAATTCTGTTTTCTAGTCAAATTTCTTTTTAAACATAAATCCTCCCAGAGTCGAAGCCGTTTCCTACCTAGATGGCTGACCCTAGTGTGATGCGTCTGCTGGGTTTGAGACGAGATTTGAACCCGGAGCTCCGGGGTGGTTGCTAGTGGCACGAACCCACCAGGGGTTACAGAAATAAATCTGTAGACAGGCGATTCAACTACGAGGGTACTGTTTTTAGGTACCTTGATTCCCTGAAGAACTGTCATCTGGTCAAGCCAGCAGGTAGGCATGCGAACATAGTACATACTAACACTACTCAATCATACACATTTCGTTCGTTTAAAAATAAGTAACGTCATATTAGATTGAATTTATTCCATCATAGATAATAAGTAAAAATATAACACTAAGGTAAGCACGTACACAATAATCTGTGGAAATTTAATCGTGTTTACCTTAGTATATGAATTTCCATCAAGTAACGGCCACGTCAATTCAAAATATTTAAAAATACTATATTAACAATTTTCCACATATGTACCTACTTGAAAATACAAAATTTACAAAAACACACTTTATTACTACGTTAGTTCTTATATTTTAACACAAACATTTTTAATCAAAGTGTATAAAATGTTTTTGAAATTCCTTAGCCACGTCTTGTTTCTTTTATAGAGAATAAACAAGCACACATTCACTGAAATTTTGAAATTGTCTGTTTCATAAAATATATAGTACTTTGAAACAATCTTATTCTTCTGTGCTCCAAAGAGCTCCATATTTCTTACACACCAGAAGCAAATTGTAATGATAATCCCTAACAAATTTGGTGATTAAATTTCTGGCCCGCATTCTCCTAATAAATTTTTATTGTTGTTGTATAATACAACGATTTTATTTAGATCATTTATTGTCAGGTAACGTTAAAAATCACGATTACTGTGCATGTCAAGACATGAATTCCATGGCCTTCTATGTATTTAACTATAATGAACTGGCAGATTATCTGTATACTCTGCATGTTTTGGAAAAAAAACTATAATGGACCTACTGTATAGTAGATTAGATGTATTGAAAACAGGAAAATTAAACTATTATTAACTTTTCTGTAAAAGTTTAACCTCACTAAGTGGGTAAATAAGACATTATGTCTCCTCGAAGTAATAGAAAACTATACTATTTGGTCTACTTTTACTACTAATTGCGTGTTTCAGATTTAGTTTTTGTAGAAAGAGAACATTTAGTGTAATTTCAGCGGAATTTTTGATTTTAGGAAGCCCTTACACAATGCAGGTTCCAAGAGAAACTTCTTATGAAGATTTGCAGAAATTAATACTGAAAGAAATGGCTACCATTCTGCATGATGATATACTCACTTCATCACAACCTCAGGGGGTAAGTAATGGCTTATAATCTCAAAAATGACTGTAATTGTCATGTCGGAAAGTTTACATTAAATCACACTGAAGATTGCAAGATTCAACACAACCAATCGTTAAATCTACATGTGCCTGTCTTCGCATAACCTGCATGTTCGAAAATGTTTTAATTTTAATCGTAAAATATAAGGCCAATATGAAGTAATTATCAATTTCTTCATAAATTATTTTCTTACACTCCCTGTCTATCAATGTTTGTATAGTAACCATGTGCTCAAGTGAAATTGAAAATAAGTATTGAATGTATACCAAATAGAATTAAGACAAGTTTTATTCCAGATATTCTGAAACAAATTGGGACTGTGTTTTATGTCCAACGAACCATTACTAATGTTTTACGGTATAGTTTAATAAAGCGTTTCCAATTCAAAGGATAAAAATAAAGATAAAAAGCAATCGGTAACCTAAGTAATAAAGAATCGCTCAAAAAAATTACGTTCGTGCATTAAATCAGAAAGTTTACTACTGTGATTTTTTTTATTCAATAAATATAGCAGAATGTATAAATAAATCATCAAAACTGCAAAAGATAGTTATTACAAGAGAAGTATATCTGAAGCTTGAAATTTGTCCAAGGAAAGGTGGTGTATAGTAAATGATTTCAAAGGAAAAAGCAAAAGAAAATGTAGTCAACTTTGAGTCCTGATACTCTAATCGATTTTTATTGTCCCATTGCTGAGAAGTTGACTAGTTCTTTTGTTTATATCAATGATCTGTTCAGTTATCTTCATGATGTTAGTATCAAGGAAAATTTGATTCTGCGTGATACAAATATTTATGAGATAATTGATGTTATTAGGAGTATCGAAAGCGAAAGAACAAGTGGTTGAGATTAAATTTTCAATAAAATTTTTCAAAATCTTCCAGTATTCTTGCTTTTTTAATAAATGATTCATTTCAGCTTGGCAGTTTTCCATCTTTTCTAAAAACGTCCCTGGTTATTCTAATATATAAAGATGGTGATTTTGATGATCCCTCTAACTTTTGGCCTATTTCACTTAAACCTATTTTAGCAAAAATTATCGAAAAACTGATTAATTCGAGAATTTTTGAGATGTCATAATTTAAACAACAACCTTCAATTTGGATTTCAGAAAAACAAAAATACAGGAGATGCAATGTTGTCTCTTTTATATGATGTATATTCGCGAATTAATGGTGGGGAGGTGGCGGCAGCCCTGTTTTGTGATTTTCCAAAGCTTTTGAATGTGTGAATCATGAGATACTTTTGCTTAAACTTCATCATTATGGTTTTAGGATTATCACTCTCAAATGGTTTGAATCTTATTGGTCCGAACAGAATCAAATAGTAAGGAATTGAGGATATTCTGAATTGAAAAATATTAACTGTGGAATACCTCAAGGTTCTATACTTGGACCAATTGTCTTTTTATTATACATAAAGGACATATTGAATATTCAAATATCAGATTCTTTTACTGTTTTGGCTGATGACAGTTCTATATTTTGGCATCACAGAAACAAGCATGATCTTGATCAAATGATACGTTTTCATCTGAAAAAAGTAAAAGATTGGTGTGACTCAAATTTACAGTTTTTTCCGTTAATTTTATTTATAAACATTTTGTATTTGGCAAAACAGTTGCAAACATATATTTAATTCATATTAGGCTCTACATTGGAGTATGATAAAATTTATTTCAAATGAGGCAAGTCCATCATTAAATTGAACTTGTTTGAATTAGACACTCTCTTCATATTTTAGGTATTCAAAATAAAAATCTTCGATCCAGCCTGTAATGACAACGAACCTCCGTGCTATTTGGAACCAGAACTGGAACATCCGCTGTTCATGGAAGCCATCGATCAAGCTTTAGCCTTATGTAGCGAAGATGGTGGTCCACCACATGTCAAATTGGTCCTCGAATGGAAGGAAGAATTCAAGACGGCCATTATAGCTGATGATATCGATATGGTAGAGGAACATTCGAGTGTCAAAATGCTGCGCGCACAAGCATTGCATGGTTAATATAACTATCTTTTTAGTAAAGCCATTGTTTGTTCATTTGTCCATGTGTAGGGTGTGAGATTGTTTGGATATTTGTTTCATGCCTATGTGTTTTATTTAATCTCAGTAATATTGTTTGTTGTAGGAGGAGCACCATTAACTCTCGAAGAATGTTTACGAGATTATACAGAGGCTGAGACTTTGACGGATGCATGGCGGTGTCCACATTGCCAGCAGTACCAACCAGTAGTTAAAACGCTAGATGTGTGGTCGCTTCCAGACATTTTAATCGTACATTTGAAAAGATTTCGGCAGTAAGTACTTCTATAAAATTGTAGTGTTGAAGGTTCTTTGTGATACATATTAGGATACAGTTCAATTATTTTATCTTTACCCGTGCGTCATCATTGTAATGCATATGAAATAATTCGAGAAATTTTAGTCAAAACAAAATCTAAATGTAAAACGACGTGGCTGATATCCCGATAAAAATTACAACGTGTAGATAATGAGATAAGATAATGAATTATTAAATTAACTAAATTAACCAGGCATAATCTAAAAAAGAGTTAAAATATATTGTGAATGTTTTTGGTCTTTATTTATAGAATTGGGTAAGGTTTTTTTCTCAATAGGGTTTCCACCCTCTGAATTACTGTTGTGTGAATATCCCGGTAATACGGAATTACAGTCACATATATCAATTGTGGGGTTAGAAATTTCAAAGATTATTTGTGAAGAAAACACATTGTATTGTACTTACTTTGAAATTAATGATTGCAAGAGACGTTTAGTTTTGAAAAAAACTGTTTTTATAATGTGTCTGACTGCAAAACGAAGTAAAAGTGGTGACAAACAATCCCCAATGACAGAAAATAATGACGTGATTGATGGTACTGCTCTAGTCAATACACTATTTGGCAAGTTTAGTTGAAATGTAAAAACACTGTCAGCTTTATGGCTATCTCTTTTCACTGTTTTGAGTTTCAATGGATCATGACAATACCATAATTCTTTGCTTAGAAGACAAATGTCAACGAATTTTGATTCGCTCATAGCGGTTGATAGACAGAGATGTTACATGTTATTTCTTAGATCATAAATTGATGACGCATGGGTAAAGATAAAAAAATTCAACTGTACTTGATTTACGTTCAAAACTGAAATAGTTCAAAATACCTTAAGTTGTCAAATTTAGTTTGCAATATTCACTGAAATTTTTCAACACCAGTGAAAGTTACATATTTTTTTATAATATCCTGAATGCTAACAAGGCCATCGTGATTTAAAAAATATGGAAGAATATTTCTGAACATGAAAAAACTTCAAGTGTTTAGAAGTGCTTTAATATTTTTGACATGCTGTCAAAAACCTTATTTCAGTAAATGTTCTATGCTGTTTCAGTTCTCAGACTTTGCTAACTTTTATAAAAGCCAAAAAGGATGAAGAGAAAAAGTTGCTTGTTTTCAAGACCTCCAGAATTATTGTTGAAAGTCTAAAATATATTCAGTCGTTTTTTTGGGATGCCAACATTTCACTGGTTTGAAGTTAGACCAGTATTCTTCAATACTTATTCAAGAACTACAAATCATTACCAACTCAATGATACTGCATATAAAAGAAATAAAAAACAATTTTCTTGACCAACTGAAAAACTGAAAATAAAAAATAAACAGGTCTCACTTTTAACGCTTGCCAGGGCCTAAATAATATCAAAAGATAAATAATATACACCCCTACCAACTACTTTATAATATGGTCATAACTATTCTCTAATTTATTTTTGCTTGTTTGCTACATGGAGATCAACTAGCCAGATAAAAGTTATATAAGAATATTCTACTCAGAAGCAAAACAAGAAAAAGTTAAATAATTTGGCTTTCAAGGTACCCCAGGCTTGTCTTTCCTAACAATTTTGTAATGAATGTTAGACAGGGTTGTGACGATTTAAATCAACTGACTTTTTCAATTTTGATCGGGATTTAATCAAATTATAAATTGCTTTAAAAACAAGTCGCCAAAGCAGATAACTCATCAGGAAATTTAAAAAAAAAGGAAGATAGTTTATTTAAAACTAAGTGTTTACATAGGTACATTATGTAAGCGTAAAAACATAATTAATCGTCATCAGTCCAACGTAAATATTCATAAATTAAACTTTGGAAAACACAAACAGTTTACAACAACAAAAACATTTTATAATATTACAAAAGTTATAGAATACATAAATGGATTTATAATATGTACAGTGAACAAAAACGTTTCTCAGGCTAACCTTAAAAAAATCTTATAAAGGAAAACTAATTCAGTGGCTTTTTCGGTTCCCAAGCGATTTCGAAGTTTGGAATGTACCAAACCAAATGCCGAAAACACTCTTTCCGCAGATGCTGAAGAAGCTGTAGCAGATAACAATTATTTAATGGTGAAGCCTGATGAGGATTTAAAACATTTACTTTTTTCTTCATTATATAAGTACTTCAGTAAGCAGTCGGTTGGGCATTTGATTGTTCAATACATGTGAAACCACTGTTTGTAGCATAAGGAGCTCTAGCGATTTGTTTATCTATTTCTTTATCAGACCTGCTTGTCTGTATAAAAAAAGAAGATAAAGATCCAGCAGTCGAGTTTTCTTTTTTTTTACTGATACTGACTGGCCTCGGAGATAAGAGCGATTGTGAAGTACGAACTTCTTGCGTGTCTTGTAAGTTGTAGCAAGTTCAGATGTGGAGTAGAGCTGCTAGTGCTGCTACTCTTAGTAGGCTGTTGTACCTGCAATAACATATCATAATATAGTTCCCGGTCAATTTGAATACTTTATAAATTTATATGAACAAAATGTGTTTGTTCTTCAAACGCTTTCATTATTTTCTTCTCGCATTTAAAAAGTAACAAAACTGAAACTGAAAAATTAATGTTTTGCTCTTTTAAATAATCTGTAGGGCGCCTAGGGCAGCAGTTGCCACCCTCTTCTTGAAGGATATATATTTATCATGCTTTGCCCAACATATTTATATGAAATTCAATTAGTTATAGAAACTAAACAGGACGCTCATACGATATGATAAATCAAATAATACTGGTAAACTGTACTTACATTTAAATTTAAAGTTACGTAGGAAACATGAAAATCATCTAAATCTGTTTTTTGCGTATAAAACAAAAACGAATAGATTTTATCAATAGCTATTTATGATACAAGTTCGTGAAGTAAGACTTTTTTGTATGAGCGTGAAGTTTGTTGAATGAGGCGCAGCCGAGTTCAACGAACACGCGAGTACAAAAAAGCCCTTTACGAAAGTGTTTTATACAAAGTTGTTTCTTCGACAGTTATTATATTGCCAAATTGTAGCAATTATATCATTAATTTGAATGTTTAATGATATGAATTATTGTCGTCGTATTATCAAATAAAGACTTCCGAGTTATATTTGACGCAAAATACTGTATTTTTCAAAAATGCATAAATGTATGAACAGTGTGTAAAAAATTACTTTACGCACAGTTGATGATTTCACGCACAGGTAATTTTTTTATGCACTTGTGCGAAAAAGTATTACTTTACGCTCCACATTTGCTGTCATTCAACCGATCTCGTGTCGTATTTTAGATTTTCAAGCATCATTTTGAATGATCTAGAAATATCAATAACACACGATAAATGGTACTGAGATATTCACTAATCAGTATCAATGATACGTAATTCTTTTTTTTTAAACAAGAAAAATAACAAAAAACTGTTCATAATAAATGTGTTGTTTCATCAATATCCTTTTCCCACTAAAAGATTTATTGAGTGACTGATTCATACTTGCAGGCAGGGTTTCAGAGGGGGTAACAGCACCAAACTAACAACGATGGTAGATTTTCCAGTATATGGTTTTGACATGTCTCCCCACCTCGCCAGTAAACGCAGTACATTAAATCGGAATACTCCGCTGACTGAATCTGATCACATAATGAACAGTAGCTGGTCACCTTGGAAAAGGTCGAGAAAACAGTCGACATCGACCGACAACATGTACGATTTGTATGCGATTTGCTACCACCATGGATGCGATTTAGAGACCGGTCATTACACGGCTGCTTGTAAGAACCCTTACGATAATCAGTGGTACCTTTACGATGATGCCAAAGTAGTTAATCTCAGTAGAGAAGTAGATGATGTCAGTTCATTACTAGTAAACAACAGTGCCTACATATTGTTTTACCAGAAAAGAAATGGAGTGTACGTGAGCACTAGTTCTAATACCAGCAGCGCAGCGAGCACAAGTTCAGTGGGTTCCGGACAGGATCATTGGGTGTCTCGAATGCCAAGGTTCATTCCTCCTAAGACCGTTATCAAGCCAACAGAAATTAAGACATTGCCTAGGAAGGAGGATATTTTTGAAGAACGGCAGAACCATACAGAGTCGAAGATTGAAGAAGTTGCCAAGAATGCCGAAGATGTGGCGCTTCGAAATTCTCAGAATACATCACACAGTAGCAGCACTAGCCTGAGAAAGACGACGGAAACCCAGCAAAAGAATTCGGAAAATCAGAAAAACTCTCCAAACCAGTCGAGTTTGAGTTTGACATCCAGTTATTCACCAGTTGTACCTAAAAAAACTATATACACAACGAGCATCTACATAAATTCTCCTGGTGATGTAATTGGGACTACGAACGAAAAATCGCCTGTTTTGAGTACTCATCGAGTGGAGGGAGTAGTAGAAAATGATGAGAGTTGCACTTCAAGGAGGATTGATAGGCATGAAAAAGTTGATATTTTATATACTACAACAGCAGCTGTTCACAGGCATTCGGAAGTTAGTCCTTCAAAAATGACTGAGATTTCTGTGAAGAGTCACTCTATTTTTGTAAGTAATCTTTATGATATTTCAGATACACATTTGCTTACTTTTTTTTTACTTGAAGAAGGAATGGGTTTCTTCTCAGACTAGTAAATAGATATAGCATTTGTAAAAAAAGTGTTTGCCATACAATGTCCTCTTCAATTGGAAGTATAAAGCGCAAATTATAAACTCCGCCGCCATAGCTACAGTTGACGCAACCGAAAATGAAAATAATATGCTTAATAAGTACAATTGTTTATAAACTCTGCAGCGACACGTTGCCGCTGCAGTTACCGGAGGTAGTAACCAACTTTCATCTCTGACAGCTACGGCCGCAGATTTCACCTGCGGACAACCAATCACAACACTGTCTAGTGACAGCTGACACATGAAAGTACTCAAGTGGTTTTCTGTCTCCAATGTGAATGCGCATGAGCTGGTGCAGCGGTCGGCCAGTTTATAAATTAATAAGTTTTTCCGCAACGGCTGCGTCAACTGTAGCTACGGCGGCGGAGTTTATAAATTGAGCTTCATACCCAGTTATAGACTACAAGCCCAGGCCAAGTGTGGAGGGGTCATGTGACACATCATTAACTATATTCAGAATTATAGTGCCATATGTAACAACTCCTTTACGCACTGTTCTGTCAGTTGTGAGCGGTGCAGGTAAGTACGCAGGTGAAAGAAACTTTCCACCGAGGTAGAGATTTTTCGACAAAAGATTCTTGTACGGCATTTCTCAAGATGATAGATCAATGAAAAATAATCAAGTTGGACCTTCTGCCGTACAAAAAGAACGGTACTGAAGGCCAGGAGAAAAAAATTATTTTCCGCAAATTTTTGTCCTCAATTCAGGTGATTATTTGTACGGCATTTATATAATTTGCGGCCTCGTCGGATGATTTCACGTTGGGTGCAATAAACACTTAGTTTTTGCACTTGTATCATAAATAACTATGTCAAGCTATACCGAAAACTATTTGGTATTGGTCCACCATCGTTATTCATAATTATATCATGTTTACTTATTTCTAAACTTTCATAGGCATCTAGATGCCTGTTGTTGTTAACTTGTCTAACTAATCTCAATGACTAGTCCATGGAAATGGTTTTGTTGCAAAACATGATGGGTGACTGCTGATTTTTCTGTTCTTCCGTATCTTAGGATGTGCTAAGTGTTCTTTATAGCGTACTTTGATAGATATTTTAGTCTGTCCATAATATTTTGCATCGCAGTCCTTACACTTAATTTCGAAGATTCCAGACTTTTCCAATTTCTCGGCTCTGTAGTGTCTGATATGTTTTAAATACCACCCTCATACCTAATTTCTTAAAAATGTTTCCAAAGTTCTTCGTGTAATGGTGGTATGGAACTGAAATATATTTCTCTTGGTTTTTATCATTTTTCTAAAAGTCGACATTTCGTTCGTTTCTAACCTAAACTTTGTCTTTCTTATAATATTATCTATAATATCCCTCGAGAAACCGTTACTAGCTGCTATTTCTTTTATTGTCGCTTTTTCTTTGTCAAACCTCTCCTGTGTAAGAGGAAAAGTCGAAAGACGATGCACTAGAAAATTCAAACCAGCTCGTTTGTGCTGTGATGTGATGTGCAGTGATGTGAACTGTCAGGTATATACCTGTAGGTGCTAGTTTCTTTTCTGAATACATCGTATTCTAGCTTTCCACATTAACTCCTCATTACCAAATCGTCAAGGAATGGAAGTTGTCCCTTATTTTCTAATTCATATGTGAATTTTATTTATGGAAATCTGTTTTTTTAAACAGTCCCCAAAATTCGATTTTTTGTAATCGAATATTGCAAAAACATCGTCCACATACCTTAGTCATATTCCAGGGAAATACTTTGACGTTTCTTTCGCTTCCATTTCGAACTTGCTCATGAAAAGGTTAGCCAGGTAGGGGGACAAAGGGTTACCCATAGCCGTTACCTCTCGTTGCTCATAAATGCAACCTTCTACCTGTAAACGGTTTTGTTTCAGGCACAAATTAGTGAGAGAAAGAAATTCTCCAATTTCGATGTTATTGAAATTATTCTTCTTTAGTAATTCCCTGAGGTATTTTAAGGTCTGTGGAATTGGAACACTAGGAAATAAGGAGCTACCATCGAAGGAAACTAAAATCTCACCTTGCAGATGAATGTTTTATGCATGTTGTATGAATTCTAAGGAGTTTTTGATACTAAAACTTGGTTCCGCAATTGGCAAATTCCTTGGTGAGCCATTTTGCTATTTGGTATGTACAATATACTAATTCCATATACCCATTTTTATGTACGGCATGGAGTTTTCTTGATTATTGCTTTACTTACCAATCAAATATTTAAATATAAATTATTCCAGAGGGAAATAAATTTTCCATTATAAGTCTTCCATTACTTTTTACTCTTAACTTGCGAATCCCGTTTGGCTCGTTCACATGTATAAGATGGGCATGCCACTGCTCCTAGGATATTATAACTATTCTCCTTTTGAATAATCTGCCTGTTAGCTCAATGTAAAACTTAGGATAAGTACCACACTTTTCTTGTTTTTTACCTTTATATGGGAAAACTTTAGCCAATGCTCCAGATATATCCAAGACAATTGATCGTGTTTGATACCGGGTAGTCGAGATACCAAGCTTCCATCTTATGGTTTTCCCCCTCAGTCGTGTGCTTTGACTGCTTTGTCATCTAGCTTTCGCTCAGGCAGATTTTTTCTTATAGTAATAATAATAATAACATTTATTATTCCCAAGAAACAATAATATGTTTATAACAGGGAACATTAACTGATGTATCGAAAACATTGGTAATTTATACATACATGATGAATAAGCAGTAAAAGCAGAATGAGTGTGGGGGAAATGAATAAGGTTTAGGAATATTTAATGAATGAAATAATATTATGTTAATAAACATTTCTTCAATTTCATTTTGAAAGCTGTTAAACATTTTGTGGCGATGGGGATTCACTTGTTGGAATTTAACCCAAACAAAACCGAAAATAATCTCCTCTCTACAGTGCCTATTTACACCAATCAATAGATAATAAAATGAGCGACTTTTAAACAAAACTACTAGTAAGAAACCGACTATGTCATAAAATGAAATACAGTCCGTAGTTATATTCTGTTGTTTTCAAGTCGCAACTGTAATTTATTAATTTGTTATAAACATTTAAATACAAAAAACGTGTTTTCATTGTTTTGCTTATAAAATGAAAACTAATAGAGCAATCTGGTTGCTATAATGAAAAAAATTGTAGATAATTTAAATACGAACAAAATGAAATATTTTGCGACCCGATCGGATCATTAACGTTCTTTAGCCTCCTAAATAAGAAATGTATTTCTTCAGATGGCAGTGCGTGTTCTCCCTATGATATAAATACAAACTCCGCCTCACTTCTAATTTGGCAAATGGCGATTCTCGTAAGATTAAAACCTGTTTGTTTTCGTGGTAACCTGAAAATTTGCACGAATTGAATAAATATAATGGAATCCAGTCACACAATGTATCAAGAATTGAAAAAATATTTTAGCAAAATCTGTTTGAACTATATCGGAAATGTTTTTAATGTGAAGTTTAAGAAGAAGTATACCGCAAAAAGAAATAGATAATGACGTCTGAAATATCAGATGGAAGGTAATGTCAAATTAAACATGACATGCATGCAGCACAAAATAAATATACAACGCTGACGTAAACAGTCAATTCTATAATTTTTTTAAAATGTATTGGACCAAAATTACTTGTATGGGATACTTATTTGACCTGTCTGCCATGTGTAGGTATGTAATGGAATCGTTGAACAAAATTTACACTTGCAGACGTCCGAATGATTTGATATTCGATACCTAGGTGTTTACTGTTCATAATTCCAATAGCAGGTGGGTACTCCATTATAAAGGTTTTTAAAGAAAAACAAAAAAGCGAGAATTGTGATTTGGTTTCTGATTCGTTACAAAATGGGTATGTGCAGGTTTTCGGGGTCGTAGATTATGAATCTTTCGATAAAATTAATAATTTCAAAATGGCGGACGGGATTTGTGATTATGGTCCGATTCTATTCAACATTTGTCAGGTTTTTCTAGCTCAGAGATTATGAATCTTTTGTCAAAATTGATGAATTTGAGATTGCGGTTCCAAGAGTTTTGTGAATATGTCCGATTCGATTCACAATCGGTTTTTGGTTTAAGAGATCCTGATGATGTCTGTTAAAATTCGTGAATTCAAAATGACGGAAAAGTTTTGTAATTTCTGGGCGGGTTTTAAGATTATAACCTATGTAGTGGTTTCTGGGTTCGAAGATAATGATTTTTCTGTCAAAATTCAGGAATTCAAGATGGCAGACGAGTTTTGTGATTTATGGTTGAATTCTATAAAAGAATGGTATTTTGGGGTTGATGATGATGAATTTTTCATCAAATTTCAATAATTCAAAATGGCAGCTCCAAGATGGATTTCGTTTATTTTTTGAGTTATGGTCGTATTCTGTTTAAAATTACTATTTAGGTGTAAATGAATGCATTAATTTGAATTGATTTGAAATTATAAAATCAGATGTGGAATCATGAATTAAAAATATAAAAATCATCAGTTATCAGATTTTGACTTTTAAGTTAGTTATTGAAAATAGTCACCAATAAGATATGATCGCAATTTTCTTGAAAACTTATTTCCTCGATTTGAATTTAATTTTTTGCAGGAACGGTCCATAGTTTATGAACATATGTCTTATTCCATATAAAGGGTGAAACAATATAAGATTCTATCACCCGTGAAACATTCAGTTAAACCGATGTGAAGTAATACATCTATTAAAAATAAATTAAACAATGTTTTACCTAGATATTTTATTCTAATATACCTGAATATTGAAACAAATTTGCTATTCCTTTATTTTTTACATTTTTTTTCTATACCTTCAACAACAAGAAGCATATATCCCTAATTCTCATTCCTCTAGGAAGATGCCCGTCCGATATTTCAGGTAGAATGCAATTCACATAAAATGCTTCCAGCTTTGGAAGCGTTGTTGATTCCCAGACACAAACGTCTCTGTGTTTTCTTTTTACATTGAAATCATTTCTCGTATATATCTATAACTCAATCGCAAGTCCTAAAATTTGATAGAAATAATTGTGATTCTTCTTCAACATAGAATCATTAATGAAAATAAAAAAATGGAGTGAATAAATTCGAATGATTACTATTCTCGATATAAATGCCGCCAAAGAAACAAACAGCCGTAACAATCACCTGTTATCAAGTCAATGTTTCGTTTGTTTATCTTGCCGCACTGCCCCATTGGAACATTCAAAAAAATTCCGCTGTAGCTTTTCAACTTCAAAGGAACATCAAAAACGAACCGTTGTATGGAAAACCAATGTAGAACGAAGTTGCCGATATGGGAGTCACAAGAACAAGTTATTTAGTAATATGCGTAAAAATATGCCACCGACTCCAAAATTCTCGCTAAATAGCCCTGACGAAGTGGAGAGTGCATTTCCTGATAGATATGAATTGAAAAATGTTTTAAAGACAAGATTTTATTCAAATGCACTGAAAACGGATATTTTCTTTAGATCATTCGTAAAATATGTCATATTGAATTATTTAGTTTTGAAAAACTTATCTATCCAAAAACTCCTGGATACAAATTTTGAATAAAATCTGACCTCAAATCCCGTGCCGCCATCTTGAATTTTTTTATTTTGACAAAAAAAGTCAAAATCACCGATCCAAAGAACCCCTACATTCTAATTTTGAACGGAATCGGACAATAATTATTAGTTCACCGTTTTTTAGCTGTCATTTCGAATTATCAAACATTGATAAAAAAATCATGATCTCCTACCACAAAAATACCTATACCTATACCAACTCAAAATAGAATCAGACCAAGAATCAGAAATTTCGTCCGATATTTTGGAGCCGATACGTTGAATTATCAAAAAAAATTATAACTTCCCAAACCCAAAAGCTTCTTTCTATATACCAATTTTGAATGGAATTGTATAAATCACGAAACTTGTCCAACATTCTGGAGCCGCCTCTTGGTTTTTCCTAATATAAAAATATTATGGAGTATTGTCCCTAGAGTGATGAACATAGTTTCGATCGACCCTTCCCCGATCCGACCCTGTGCCAGATGTCATACTGGCTATATGATACTCTCTCTTTTCCTCACCAGTCGTATGGGAGGAGCAACGTGAGGGGCGTGTCATTTAAAAGAAATTCAGTTCTATTTCTGAATCCAGAATTGTGAGTAATAATTAGTTTTCACTGGTCGCCGGCTGAACCAAACCTTTAAGAGTTGACTTTGATAAAGCTGGAGATTTCTCATTTCAAATGGAATAAAGCAAGGAAACCCATTTCGTGAAAACAACACATTTTTGTAAAATTATTCATAAAAAAAGCAAATATCTAGGAGAAAGATAAGAAAGTCGTTTAACTAAGTGAATGATAGACTTCGATACTGAAATGAAACAACATCAAAATATTCGTTCGTTTTGATGGTGGAACTGAATGAAAATGCCCAAAAATGGGGGAAAATATCCTTTTCATTCATTTAAAACTAGTTTTTTTTTCGTTATTTTTATCTTTATACAATCATACAACCCCTAACCACTCAGAAAAAAAATCGTTTCTGACTCCCCTTTTTTCAGGGATGTAGACCCTTAATGGATGAAAACCCGAACATTTTGAGATTAAAAAAAAAATTAGTATCTCTAGTTTTTAAGAAGTAGGGTTGGCCCTTCTATGAAAGTATGTGTACTTTATTTGTGCACAAAATGCGGTTTTCAAAGTTTTGAAATGTTTTTGTTGTTTGTGCGCTAATTTTTTTTCCTAATTCCTGTATCTGTATCCCTGCAATAACTGTGAACATGTCGAAAAGGACCTGGTCGTCTGAACACCAGTGAATATTCTAATAAATATTTGTTATGCTCCTAAATACCTATGAAGAGCATTGTAAAATGTGGTACGAAGCAATAAATAAACCTTGTGTAAAAAGCGGAAATTTTATGTTTTTACGAAGAACATTTCCAACTGAATATTACTGTATTCAAGCAGCGTTCAAGGAACGATTTTAAATTTTAGTCATTGCAAAAAATAAATTCATATTTGTTAAATAGAAAGAGTCAATCATCTCATAATCTACCCTCGGTAAATTATCCGAAGTTCCCTTCACGAAGCCTTTCCATATTTTAATACACAAATAAATTCACACCAGATCGGTCATAATAACACATCGCTACAATATCAAAGATTAGATTAGTACTCTTTGACAGATTAATGAATGTATCAGTTAAATGTCGAATGTAAAAAAAACATTAACCTCAAATCTCGAGATCACTTTTGTTGCAACTGTCATAACGATTTGCGGAGTTGTCAATGCTCGTTTGGGAAATTTGAAAGTTACAAATACAATAAAAAGTAGCTAATATGTGGATTTTTTCAATGAGTTGATCAAGTGACGAAGTTTCAATCATTTCTCAATGGCTTATACCAAGCTAGAATATATATTTTTGAGGAGAACGGTATTGAATGTTTCGGAACATGGATTATGGTGGGGGTTGTTTCCGATGAACGTGACGTCAGCGGCACACTTTCAAATGAGATATTCTTTCAAAATGAAAAAAATATTGTTGAATGGACGTTTCAGACTAGAATCTATCGATTTGAAAGATTTTTGCAATTTATTTTTCATAAATGTAAAGGTCCATTGTGCCAAAACGGTTTTTTTCGTTTTTTCTCCGTTAAACATCCCACATTTCAATTCTCTACAATTTTTCTCATGGAGCAACCAGACTCTATTAGTTTTCATTTTATAAGCGATACAATAACAAATCAAGTTTTTTGTTTTTAAATGTTTGTAACAAATTAATAAATGACAGTTGCGAGTCGAAAACATAACAGAATATAACTACGAACTGTCTACCATGTTATGGTACAGTTGGTTTCCTACTTGTATTTTTGTAACGAAAATATCAATGATAACTGTTTAGCCTAATTGTAATTATGATTGGAGTAACTATACCATTGAATCGGTCGATTTCGATGCTGGGTATTACCATCAGCAATAATATTTTTATTTATTTTCTTATGAAATTGAATTGATTCAGCATCATCATGTAAATAAATTATTATCATCAAATTATTCAGAACAGTAAAGCCAGAATTCACCAATTATTAATTCGCTTACTTGTCTGCCTGTTTATTTGTTTGTTTGTTGGGTAGACTGTTGCAATCGATTTTAAGCCAACTTCCCGATGAGCTATATACTTGAAATTCTGGACATGGTTTCATAATATGTTGATAATATAATAGTGATATTAATAATGATAATGTTTGTATTTTCTGTACAAATTTTTAAATCGATTTCAAACAGCTGAGAACTGGTAGAAAATGCAATATTGTTGCATAATATCGTAATAATTTAATAATAATAAAAATAATAAAATGCATCATAGAAACCCGTAAAACTATCATCTAAGTAACGATGACCGCGAAAACCTTTCACAATTTACAATAATGATGTTTGTTCGGTACAAATTTTGCAATCGGTTTTAAATCAACTTCAAACATATCTTACAACTGGTTAACAATGCTATACTATTGCGTATGTTAATAATATAATAATAATCGTAGGAAGGTTGGTGGTCCAATAACAATATTGTATTGAGGAGATTTTGATGGGATTTGGATCGGTTTAGTTGATGAAAAACTATTGTTTTCTTGCCAACGTTTCGAATTTAAATAAATCCACCGTCAGGGCTCAATATGAAAAACACATTTTTGATCCGACAAGTTGTCAAAAAAACAATAGTTTTTCTTTAGCTATACCAATCCAAATCCTAACTAACAAAACCCCCTCAATGAAATAATAATGACGATGTTTTTGTCTGTTTGCTACAAATTTTGCAATGGATTTTAACTTCAAACATTGCTCAGAACTGAATGATGATACAATATTATTGCATACTGTGTTAATAATATAATAATACTAATAATAAAGTTGTTCTGTTCGTTACAAATTTCGCAATCGATTTTAAACCAACTTAAAACATAGCTCAGAACTGGATAACAATGCAATATCATTTCATAATATGTTAATAATGATAACAATGATAACAATAATAATAATAATGTTTATGAGCTGGATTCAATATTATAAAGTAATAATAATAATATTGTTTCTCTGTTAATAATATTGTTTGTCTGTTTGTTACGTTCAGTACGTTATGGCTTTAAAATAACTTCTCACTTAGGTAACTAACTTCATACAAGACTAAAAAGCAGAAAATAATAATTCACCAAAAAAAGTATTTTTTACATAATGTTTTCATACCGACTAAAGATAATAATTTCTCCTCGCTAAGCACAGATTTATAACTCCAAACAGATTCCTAGCTTCATCCAGATTGCTATTCAATAGACATGAAACTACTAAGATTTGAAACGAAGAACGTGGGGCGCACGCACTAGATGATTTGTAGTGTCTCCGCGTTACCTCTTATACAGTGCGGCATTTTTAGTCCCCCATCCCTGTAACTTCTGACTGGTATGACATACAAGCATAAATCAGAAACCATTTTGAATGGTATCACCAATAATACTTTTTGAAATAAATGATACTCTGTGATTGCTTGACAGAGGGGGCGGGGTACATCAATTTAACAATTTTAAATGGCATGGGGGGTCAAGCGGCACATTGTTGAAAAAATAATTCAATTCTCTTTCCAACCATCTGGATTTCGTTAATATATTTTTTTATCGTATGCACTCGAAATTTCAAGTATAATTGTGGATCTGAATTTCTCGTTAAAGGACCCCGCACTATCCTTATGGAAAATGCTTTTCGGTTAAATTTTCTGAAATTTTCGTATGTTAAAGATTTTGACTTTCTCGGCAAAAATGTCCATGGGCACAAAAAAAAAACCGGCCGGCTAGTTTTGAGATACAGGTGTCAAAGATGAAAAGTGAAGCGGTCTGCTCAGAATTTTCAACAATTCCGAGAATTGACCAAACGCCTATTCATTCTGAGAAAACCATGCTTCGTTTTCATTGCACTTCTTCGTTCTGTTCTCTACAACAGGGTGAACAAAGAAAAATCCGATTCGATTAATTTCAAACCGACCAGTGTGAGTTCTCTGATGAGAATTAGAGATTTAATTTAGCCTGAATGAACTCCCACAATCTCGGCCGAAGTGAACCAACATAATTTTTTTTTATACAGGTTGGTTCGAAAATAGGGGTACGTCAACCCCCTGTTTTTTAGTTTGGACAGAAGAGAGATGTCATATATATTGAATCTCTAATTCTTATCAGAGAACACACACTGGTCGGTTTAAAATTAATCGAATTGGATTTTTCTTTGTTCGCCCTGTTGTAGAGCACAGATCGAAAACGAGATTTTTTATTCATGAGTTTGATTTAAATATAATTTGATTTTCAACGAAATTCAAAATGTTAATTACTGTTGCAGATGTCACCACAACCAATAAGGAAACTTCATTCTCCTCGAGTATCTGTAAAGAATATAAGCGTTTGAAATAATATTAAGAACAAAAACATGTATTTAATGTAAATAAATTCTATTTAAGCACTCAAAACATGTATTGAGGATGATCGTATGTTTCATCACTAAATGCCTTGTATCAAAATAATATTCCTACTTTTGTTTTATAATGTATGATTTCGGATTTTTAAATTATTGTAAAGTTATTTTATAATATTTTATTCATTACCTGTTTTTGTTTTTCAGATGTTTTATTTTCCATTAGGGGTTTTTTCGTTTGTAAACAGTATATAGATTATTTAAATAAACTGTTTTTTTAGTAAAGTTCTATTACGCAATTTGTCGTTAACGTATTGAAAAAATTCAAGTTAAGTCTTATAAGAATTAAGAACTGTTTAAGAAGTGATATTATTGATATGCAAAAGAGAAATAGCAGTATTTCAATTTTTTGATTTTGTCTCAAGTTTTGCAGGTAGAGGCTGAGTATGGGTCTCTTGTTTCACTTTAACTCCAGTATTGTGGTTCACCAGCTAGGTTTTCACGTTCATTATAAAGAATTAAAATACCAAATTCAAAAAAGCTTGGATTTAATGAATTTGAAGAAGTATAATTATTTCCCTATCATCAGAACAGGAAAAGCATGACTGCTGAAATAGTACCAACTAAGAAATATGAGAGATTTAGAGAGACACCATCAACCATACTAGCCTGTGATATCTCTAATAGAACAAATTGCAATAACTTAACTCTAGTTCATCTAGAAAAAATACATTTGGTATTAATTTCTTACCTCTTTGAAAATGTAATATTATTGGACTTATTAATCAATGTAATTTTCTTACTTTGTTGTCTAAGTATTTGGAAAATTTTGAATACAACACGCGTTTCTGAATGTAATGTCTTTATTAGATTGTTTATCCTACTATTCTATATATGTAGCTGAAAATTGTAATGTGCCTTAATGAAGTTTTGTTTACACCAGGTAAATAAAAACAGATTATAACATGAATTTTAATTTTCAATACCTGAACCCTTTTCCCCCTTCTCCTCATTCATATAACCTTTTGTCAACCAGAGAAATGTCATTAAATATTCAGCCAAATAAACAATAGAAATAGATAGACAGATATAGGTATCAATTCAAGAGCCGAAATACAAAATCGAAAACATGATGTTTTCAATTATTAACACAAACATTTCAACCAATCAAAAAAGATGTCTTAGTATTGGTGGTTTAATCAATAGTAATACTTATAAGTACTTCAAAATATTCGGGTTTTACATCGATAATTTGTTACATAATTACAAAGAGTGTCAGTTCGCGGTCGGTTCATTTCAGCTGTTATACTGACACGATTTGTAATAGGCGAGAACACTAATTTCTGAAAATAATACCACGACCTTCAGTACGATGAATAAAGACACAAAACAATTATTTAAATTTTTATTCGAAGTAGTTTTTCTAAAAAAATACCAAAGAAATACTTCATTTTGAACACGAAGTAAAAAGCCAGAGATTTTACGTCATATGTACTTGGCCAATCATAGAGAGCGCTCGAAGACTGGTGGCGATAAGAAGTTAGGACGAAAACGGAAGACAACGTTGCCGTCTCAATTCATTCACTGGTAAACCACAACATTCTTTCAAGAATATTATATGATATTGGAATAAGGGGAAAAATTTACATTTGGTTCAAAAATTATTTGGTTGACAGAGAACAACTAGTATATATCAAAAATACACTTTAGTTCAATTAAAAATTCAAACTGTGGGGTGCCACAGGGATCTATGCTGCTTCGATCCTTTTTTTAAATATATGTAAACTCGATATCAGAACTCAAATTGAAAGAAATTAAACTTTTTGCTGAAGACACAACTATTGTATATTTTGCAGAGAATGAATTCAAAATTCTGTCGAATGAACAGGATGTTCAAATCATATCTCATTGGCTACTCACTCATAAACTATTGTTGCATTTTTCGAAATCATCAATTTTCTATTTCGAATAAGACAATATACCCCACTAAAATATTTGAAAATAATATATTTTAGTTTAATTTATCAAAAACTGCAATACCTCATTTCTGTTTGAGGCTCAGCCAAAATTTCTATTATGAAAGCACTACAAACTTTGCAAAACAAAGCTTTAAAATGCATACTTAAAATTTATTCTAACTGGAGATTTTAATATTAACTTTATAAAAAATGAACTTTATTCAACACGTCTAAAAAACTTATTAAACATGTATGGGATGATTCAAAGTGTGCTAGAATGTACTAGAATCACCAATAATAATGCAAGCTTAATTGATTATGTCATTAGCAACTTTGAGATTCAAACATTAGTTCACCATGTGCCTAAGCTAACTGATCATTCTTTGGTCTCTTAAACTTACTAAATAATAAAACTAGTTCGCCAAAAACTTTGAAAAGCTATCGTAATCTAGGAAAAGAAAATATTAATAAAATCTGTATTGAATTAATTAACAATAACTATTTACTTAACTGCGTAGACATTGAAAGATTTTACGATTACTTTATTAGTAAAACAGAAGAAACTGTCAACAAAATTGCTCCTGTCAAAACATACTCTTTCCGCCAAAACAGTCTCCCTTGGTTTGACAGTGATCTTAAAGATCTAACTAAACAAAAAGATGAAGCATATCAGTTATATAGACACAGCAGGTATGAAAATAATTGGGATAGGTACAAAAGACTAAGAAACGATGTAGTTAGTTTACTTAAAATAAAAAAAAAACAAGAATATTATTATAATAAAGTTGATTTGAGTGCAAATAATCAGAAACTTATGTGGAAAACCATCAAATCATTAATAGATACAAAAACTAATACCATTGTTATACACAATATAGAATTTGAAACTGAAGGTCAAGTAAAAGTTCTTGAAAATGTAACTGAAATAGCAGAAGCTTTTAATAAATATTTTGAATCAAGTTTAGAAGATATTGTTAACTCGATTAACGCTACTGAAGAATGGCCAAATGAAATTGTAGTTCAGTGTAATTTTGAATTGTTTAACCAACTTGAATTAAAAGACCTTAATCGAATTGATAATGAATTGGAAAACAAATCAGGAGCCGAAATTGTTGATATTAAGTTTATAAAAAACACCATAGGGGTGATAGGCCATGTTTTGCTACACCTCATTAATATTTCACTTCAATATGGTCAATTTCCCGATCAACTAAAATCTAGCATAATCATACCAATACACAAAGTTAAAAACACATGTAAAGCTAGTGAATTCCGACCAATAAACACCTTGCCAGGCATTGAGAAAATACTAGAAATGGCTGTGTATGATCAGCTTTTGAACTATGTTGAAAGCAATAATCTTCTTATGACCAATCAATCAGGTTTCCGTAAAGATCACTCTTGCGAATCGGCATTACAACTGACTGTAAGTAAATGGACCCAATCTATCGACAATGGAGACTATGTTATTGCTGTTTTTTTGGACTTGAGACGGGCTTTCGAAACAATCGATCGTGATATACTACTTAAAAAAATGGAAGCTATCGGAATTAAAGGAAATGTACTAAAATGGTTTAAGGACTAATTGAGTGACAGAAAACAAACCACTAAAGTGGATAATTATTATTCGAATCCTATTGTCACAAAATATGGTGTACCTCAGGGTAGCGTGCTAGGCCCTTTGCTATTTTTAATTTACATTAATAATATCGGCTTATGTCACAGCTGTGATTTTATAAATTTATTTGCTGATGATACACTGTTGTCTGTATCTCATAAGAATTTAGATGTAGCTCTAACTAAAATGAATGCTTGTTTAGAAAAAATATACAATTACTTGAACATCAATAAATTGAAGTTAAATGCATCCAAAACAAAAGCTATGATTCTAACTACACCATACAAATACAAACAACTTGATATAAATTCCTGCGTACCTTTTGGAAATCAATAACGAAAAAATTGAATAGGTAACAGAGTTTAAGTATCTGTGTTTTATGTTGGACAACAGATTATCTTTTGATGCACATCACACATATGTAACGAAAAAAATAGCAAAGAAACTGTATTTTTTCACAAGAATTTCCACTCACTTGTCAACTAGATACCAAGATCACGGTATATAACACTATAATACAACCGCATTTTGACTATTGCAGTACCCTGTTATATGGTTTCGATCAAAACAAAATCAAGTCATTATAAAAATTACAAAATCGAGGCATGAGAGTAATTCTGAAATGCAATCGGTATACCAGTATAGCATTTATGCTAAATACACTACAGTGGTTTTCCGTACAAGACAGGCTGTACAAAGCATGGACTTATAATAAGTCCATGGTACAAAGCAGCAATGATATTTGTTTTTAAAACTATTAATGATATGCTGCCATCATATTTTAATGAATTCATTATATCTCGAAATAGTACTCATAATTATGTTACAAGACAAATCAATGATCTTCATCTGCCAAGATGCAGCTTATCTAACTCAATGAAAGTACTATTTTATAAAGGGTTAAATCAGTTCAATAAGTTACCTCAGGATATTAAAGACAGCAAGAGTTTATATATATTGAAAGCCAAACTTAATGATTATATAAAATTCGCTATTTTCCTAAAACTCCAAAATCGAAATTAATGTTATTTTTTGAAACCATTTTGCATTAGCTCCCCAGCTTGTGAAAGATTCAACTCAACATTCAGTTATAAAAAAATTAGAGCCTTTGAAACATAGGAGAAATTAGAATATGTATACTCCTGTGACGTAGAATGTCTTCACTAGATTCTAGTATTTTTTGTTGACCTAAGTTGATGGTACTGATATGAATCTGACAACAATGGAACCATAGATATATATTATATATCCTTTATGAATGGAACCGCTGACATTAGGCGTTTTCCATTTAGGAGTGTTAAGCCCCAGAGCTTCAAGCCCCTGAGATCGGAAATTACTTTATCTCTGACTTTTTCGCCAAAAAACTGTGTATTCGCGTTTTAACTTTTGTCTACTTGTGCTTCATGCGCCAATAAAACGGGTGCTTAGAGGGGCTTGAAGCCCCACTAAACGGAACGCATGGTCATACGATCTGGGTAGCTCTGAGGAGCTCCTTACGTTAAATGGAAAGCAGCTATTGTTTATGTTGTTCTTGTCGTGAAATTTTTATTGGAAGGTCACTTTTACAACTTGTGAAAATGGAGAAAAACTTTTTTAAAACTAGCAATGGAAATTTGCCACCCGTAAATTATATAATGATTCACGCATTTTTAACTCGCAAACCGAACTATTCGAGAGTGGAGATGAAAGGTATGAAAAAGATGAAGATGTTTATTCGGAATTCATTCTGATGGCATGAATATCCTTCTTAGGGCTGCTGAAAAGGTTGTATCAAGTGCCGAATAGTTCCTGAGAACAAAGTACGAAGCACAAAAACTATGGTGTCCCACAATAGTTTTTGATGCATTTTTCATACCCATACAGACCCTCGTTATTATTATTAAGCAATCCAAACTTTGCTGTAGCTACGATTGACGACAGTTATGATGAAATAAAAAATTGTGACTTGAATGTTGTGTAGCATCCCAAGGTAAGTTTCGGATTATTACCGTTTTTTGGAGCATACAACATAGATTTTAGTATATTTTGCTGCCACTTTTTTATACTAGTTGCTCTGTTGTCTGTTGAACCGATAAAGAGTCCCATATCGGTGAACCCAAGATGCATATAACTCCATGCATCTTGGGTGAACCTATAGACGAGTAAATCGACCGATGGTGCCGCCACTATCGCTAGGAAAATGGCGGCTTTGTCAAGGACTTTGTTTACATTTGTCACTTAACTGTCAGTTTTGTTTGTCATATGTATTGTTATGAAATATATTTCTTGTTTTTTTTTCGTGTTTAATCGTGTTTAATTTAACTTTTCATTGTTGAAAACGAGTGTTTTTTTATATATCGCAAGTGACTTTATAGTGTTAGTTTAAAGTGTTTCAAAATATTGTGGTGGAGAAATTAGTAAGAAATTGAAATTTAATCAATTCAGGGATTGTTTGCCGAGCTAATCTGTTTACAGGAGATCATGGACTTATTTGTAAATATTTCTGATATATTCCAGTATCTGGAAGCTCTGCCATCGTCGAGATGTGTCAGTGAGGGACAGGCTGTGTTGAATGCAGGGCATATAATATTGTGTGGCATAACTGAAAGAGATATGAACAAGCTGGTATTATATGCCCTGTGTTTGAAAACCAGCAAGTTGGGTGACACACCTCATCAATTAGGTGGGGTTATGGCACTTGAGGAAGGAAAAGTTTCCATAAAGGAAATGTCATGCTCATGCAAAGCAGGAAAGTCATCCCGATGTAAACATGTAGCCGCTTTACTTTTGCTTTGTTCAAGGTTGTATTGGTTCTACAAATGAAAAAGGCATATCAAGCCAGTGCAATTTGATGCAATGCATCTCTTTTGATTTTATTTTATTTTTTCTGTGCTCTTTTTTTGTTGCAGAAGGAACGTTTTGGATCTGGAAGATTTGTCCTCAACTGATGTGGATTGTTACTGGCAGAAAGAAAAAACCCGGACTTTAGAGAATTACAAGCCTGTACCACTTTTGGAAACACAATGTATGAAAGAGAAGAAACCTAGAAAAAGTTGCATAGCAGTGGAAAAACAATGTATTGCAAATAAATCTTCCTACATGTTACAAAAATTGTGTGCAGCTGCTCCAAACTCAGAATTGAGTAAACATGGGTAATTTCTAACTTAATTTTTTTGACTTTAATAGGCGATTCATGATTATTAGTTTTTTCCATGGTCCTGGACCATGTATGAAAAGTACTATTTATTAACTATATATCTGCACAAATAAAAAATCAACTGAAAATACTTCCATTTCAGAAAAAGAAAGAGGAAAATAATTGAAGTTGAAAAAAGATTTGTTCCTGAGGAAAACACCCTCAAACTTCTGTTTGAAAATATGGATGGATCTCCAGCTATGAAGGAAATACCAAAAAAAGGACCATCTAGGGAATGCTGCCAGAAACAATATTATAACATCGAGAGCAGTAACTTCCTTCAAGTTGCTCAAACTTCTCTTAACAGAGCCGGCCTTAGTGAGCGCGAGGCCTGGGGCCAACTTGTTTTGCGAGGCCCTCATATATTTTATTTATTAATAAATTTATATTTTTATCCTTTGAAGAAATGCTTACTCAATGTTCTCATTTATTCACCTTCCCCTTACTACCTCTCGAATGGCATGCCTACTAAATATATGTTCAAAATATAAAATACATAATTTAAATCAATAATTTATTTGGCGGGAAAAACACTTTTGAATGTTTTGATAATATAATAACTAATACTAGATAAAATAATATGAAAGATGTAACAAAATCTAAACAAAACAATATATAGTATATTACGTAATATACCTATCAATAACGAAAACGAAAATAAAACTCTGAATATTCAAACGAAACATCAAAACAAAACTCATAATAAAATAATAATTTGAATTCTTTCACTGAGTGAAAATGAAACATGAAACGTACATGTGAGACTCATGAGATCTTATGAAAAAATCACCCGCCTAGCTTTCATTTTCGAAAATTCATCTATAATGGTATCAAACTCCAGCCTCGCACTTATATCAGACTCTATCGATAATGTGGCTAATGAACTTAAACGATCTTGAGACATGGATGTGCGTAAGTAAGTCTTGATTAATTTCAGACGAGAAAATGACCTTTCCGCACTAGCAACTGTAACAGGAATTGTTAATAGTACCCTATATGCGATAAAAGTATTGGGAAACGGATTTCCCATTTCGTTCAGTCGTTTCAACAAGTCAATTGCAGTGTTTCTGGTGGCAAAACTTCTCTCAAAATTCTTAGTTCGATGAATAGTTCTGCTCCATCTACATCCCGATGTTCCCCACTATTGAGATACAAATCCAAATCGAAACAGCATTTTTTCAGCTCTTCATCAGTAATTTGTCGCAATTTTGAAATGTTATATAAAAAACCGAAATGTTCCGAGAACGCCTTCATTTGGGTGAAACGGGTGTTTATTGCTTCGATAGCAGTGTCCAAAATTGGAAAGAAATACTCTATCTCAAAAGTGTCTCTAGGTGTTCTGTTTGAACTTATCGGGTCGTCGTCACCCTCATAGCCAAACAATCTCTTTTTCTTTCTAATTCTTGATTGCGTGAATTCAGGATTAACTTCCAATATTTCAGCAATTTCTTTCGCATCAGTAATAGCTGAATTGAATCCCGAATCTCTGTATTTCTTCAAAAACTTCGCTAATCCCTCCAAACCTTCAACAGCAACATCCAATTGCATATTAATTGATTGCAAAATTTTGCTTACATGATTAACCGCAAATAGTAAATCATACCATATAACAAGACTCACTATAAACTCGAAGTTTTCAAGATGGTTTAGTGCTAAGGATTCGGATTCGCTTTTGATCATTGGATCATTCGTAGTTTGAGCAACTTCTAACAAAGCATCCCTAATCGCAAGTGCCTGGTACCTAACGGCTTTCACACTGTCCACCCGACTTTCCCATCTAGTTTCGGAAGGTTTTTTTACAGTTAAATTGGGAACCTTTTGTAGAAGGATGGACCATCTGACAGGAGATGCCGAAAATAAAGTAAATAATCGGTTGATAATTCCGAAGAAAGACATGGCCTTTGCGCTGCTCTTCGCCATATCTCCTAACATAAGATTCAAGCTATGACATGCGCATGGCATAAAAACTGCTCTTGGGTTCAGCTGCAGTATCCTAGCTTGAACACCGCGATATTGTCCCTTCATGTTGGCTCCGTTATCGTAACCTTGTCCCCTACAATTGTCTATATTTATTCCTGTAGATTTCAATTCACATAAAATTTTCTAAATTTATCGCGGTCTCGGCCCATAATAACGAATGGAATAACGATAATAAATCTGTCTGCGACTACATAAACACGATCACGTTAATGTCGTCAATATAGACTATAGAGTATAGGTACACGAAATGAAGAAATATTCAATTATTTAGAACCGTTAAACATAAATACGAAACTGTGATGTTGAACGGCTGAACGCAACTAATGACATGTCGTGTTCTAACACGTGATCATCCTAAATGTAGATAGGCGGGACTGGCGGGAGAGTTGTAGAGCCTAAAGTACAGTTCCGTACTTAGGAGGTTGGTTCCTTCCTGTTAAAGAAAATCAGGCGTTGCGAGCATTATCAGAATTTCAGTAGTAGCAGAAAATTTATAACGTGTAAAAGTTTTTTTAAAAATTGTATTCAGTATGATTTTATTAACGAAACCTTCGGTAGCGCGAGGCCTCTAAAGGCGCGAGGCCCGGGGCCGGCGCCCCGCTTGGCCACCCTTAAGGCCGGCTCTGTCTCTTAATAACAGGCATGTGTGGGTTAGTGAGAGAAAGTTAAGAATTACTGGCATACAAAGTCACAGAAATATTTCTGGCCAAAGGGATTCAGTAATAAGTGAGTTATGAATATAATATTTTTTCTTTTTTGAATGAAACTAAAAACTCACTGGGATTTAACAAATGACTAATATTTTGAACCACTAAAATAACAGACTCATACTCTTCACACTACAATATTCTAAGGTTTTTATAACAGCCTTTCCTATATACATGCTACTTTCAGATTTGTTAGACATGATGATGTGGAAGAAGTGGGTCTCATAATTTCTAAAGATCATCCATGGTTGGCATATTCCCCAGATGGAATAATCATGGGACCCAAAGGACCACATAAGCTCCTCGAAATCAAATGCCCTTTCATAGGTTTGTTTCTAAATTTAAAAAATGGTTCAAATAATTAGGAATGACTTATAAATTCTTGTAAAATTTGTAATATTGGGATTTTTCATTTTAGGTAAAACCAAACCATCTATAGATTTCATCAATGCCTGTGATTTTCTGATTTTCGAAAATGATTTCTTGGCACTCAAGAAAAATCATAAATTTTATGGACAAGTCCAGCTAGGAATGGCAATACTTAATCTTCCCCTTTGTGATTTTGTAGTGTATTCCAGTTTTTCAAAAGACTTTATTAACATCGTGGTGAAGTATGACCACAATTTTGCTTTGCAATTGATAAGGAAGTTGCAGTCAATTTATTTTGAGAAAATGTTGCATGAATTGTGCTTGAATGAAGAATGCATGGGCGATGATTGAATGAAAAATGCATGGATGATGCATGAATCGAGGTTGAGTCGTTGATGAATGGATGATTTTTATATTTATATAACAAGAAGTGAATTAGATTTCTAGTTCGTCCATTGAATCCTGTCTCTTGATAGGGTTGTATGCTTTATTTTCTAACAATAAAAGTCATTATATATATATATATATATATATATATATATATATATATATATAAATAAGGATGGATTTAGCGAGGGGCATTATATGAAAATATAAGTAGAAAAGTTATTGGGTATAACCCTCAAATTGTTCTGCAACCGTAGACACGTGTTTCGAGCTTAAGCTCTCATCAGTACGGTAAAATCAAGTGCGAAGATGTACAACACTTGGATGTAAATATAGAAACAAAGGAAGTCAACAACAGGAAGCCAACCACACATTTGTGGCTTCGGTTAGAAGACCTTGTGCTTACAAGGCAACAACTAACGTCGCCACGGAGGCAGCTATAGCTACCAGCGTGACAATCCTACCCAGGAAAATACAAATAAAGATGGATATAGCGAGGGAAAAATCGAATAAATGGATATTGTGCTGGTGCTATTCAGCCAATGAAGTGCACTCATAAGTATAAAAAATGGTTCAGTGGTTATCTAGTTATTTGTAAATTGAAATATGTTTAAAAATAAGTTAAGATAGCTTATGCCCGTATTCGCCGTTTCCTCTGTAAAGCGAAGCTTGCGTAAACCCGCTTAAAATTCAAGCAAAGCTTAAATATTTGCGGTATGCACCGTTGAACAATAAACTTAGCTTAGCCAAGCGCCAAAATAACTTGGCAACGTTGTATATTTTTGCGATAACCGTTAATCGAATGTTAGTTGAATGAAATGCGATTAATAAAAATTGTGGTTTTGATGATGCGAAATGAATGAAAAAAGAGTGCCAAACTTTACCTCAACGGAGAAGCTCCACTTGTTACGAATTATAGCGCACAAATATGCATTCATACTATAGGATAAGTAAACCCACAGGGCTTTTGCAGAGAAAAAGGAAAAGACCTGGCAGCAGATCACAGATGACTTCAATGCTAGTTCTTCGACTGGTATATTACGTGGTAAGGCTTCTTTGAAGAAATGCTATGAAAATAGAAAAAAAGAGCTTCGGAAAACCTTGGCTGATGAAAAGAAGGAAGTAACTCTTCAACAATTTGCTAATTCAACTCACCAAATAAGACAAGAGGAATTATATTTTCATTCTATTTTTCAGATCATGAAAGGTGTGATGATAGTTACATATGCCAGCCCCCCACTTTTACATCTGAGCAAGAAATTCCTTTGGGACACCTACAAGGAATAAAATTCTCAGTGTTACCCAAGGTATGAATAGAAAGAAACTTGGAATATTAAATATACCTAATAATACGAACAGGACTTATGAAGAACTACTATCAAATGAACAAATATTTAAGTAAATGCATAAAATTCCCTAACTGTGTAACATTTTTTTTCTAACAAATACTTTCACTCTTTTCTTAAAAAAATTTAAATTCCCAATATTTTTATTACTATATGGTATTTTATTGCAAAACATACATCCCATATAAAATAAACCTCTCTGGTACAACATAGTATCATGCTTGCTAGGTATGAGTGCTGAGCTCTTACTTCGTTAAACCTATCCCTATTCCTAAAAACATAGGGATAGGTTCTTATTCCATGAATAAAGTTTATTATATTTATATATATATTAATATATATATATATATATATATATATATATATATATATATATATATATATATATATATAACAGGAAGTTATTCATGACATCTACAGTCACTGGTTGAAACTTAATTTGACACGAACCAAGGAATCCAAAAGTAGAGGTTTGTCCACAAATTGACAGGCAGCCAACAATTCGTTGTTCTGACCAACCCAAGGTTCAATCAAGTTTGTAATACGTTATGAGGAACGCAAGCAGAATCTAAGTGAAAATAGAGTATATTTCGTTTTAATTCCGAGAGTTCTAACCTTTGACAGCTGTTTCGTGCTAACGCACTCAGAAAGGATTTATGGAGCTCTCGAAATCAAAACGAAATATACTCTATTTTCACTTATATATATATATATATATATAATATATATATATATATATATATATATATATGATCCTGTAAGCGATTGCAGTGTTCATCCCGGCGAACGATGACGGGCACCGGGCCCCCGCGTGTATACAACCATGATTACCAGGATTGCACTGATGAGGGACCACATCCCGAAACCGGTCTGCAGTTGGTTCCTTGTTTGGATCAGGCGGTGTCCTGCTGTCTGTCTCTGAGAGCTCTTGCAAAGTTGTTCCTTCAAAGTAAGGATCTTTGCACATATGTCTGACAGATGTAGTTCAATATCTGTCGAGGTATTAGCCAGAGAAGTAGTTGTTTTCTGTCGGACATATGCCATACAATCTATACAAAGGTATAGTGAGTTCCTAAAGGATTGTTTTCGACTGTTTTACAGTCACTGGAACATATATATATATATATATATATATATATATATATATATATATATATATATATATATATATATATATATAAATTTTATGTTAATATATTTTCAAATATTTATTTTAACATATTTTGTATTTTTGTTGACTTGTGTAAATACCATGCACAAATCTATAAATGGCACCAATAAACTAAACTATATTATCTGCTCATGAGAATTTTTGAGCCAGATAAACAAGTAACATTTTCTCGCCATTTTTCTATTGTTCATTCTTTTTCGATATTGTTCATGTTATACCTTGTACAAGTTTTTGGTTAAATGTTTTACTGAATCGCACATCTATTTATAGTTATGTATGTATTTATTTTTGAATAAATTTACATTATTATTATTTTTATAGATTCTTATTGAGTAAGGTTTATTTATATATTTTCCAATAAATTTTGAACTGAGTTCATATAGTTTCATTACCATAGTTATACTCATGTATTTTTTCTTACTGAAAATCAAAATGACTGATCATAATTTGAGGTAATTCAGTTCACAAAGTTATTTTTGCTTTACTTCTCGGTGTTTTTGATAGACAGGTCATTTTCCATATGCACTCAGTAGAATCAAAACGTAGCCGGCCGTAAAGAAACAATAATAAAGTAAAATGCGAGAAACCACTGTTTCAAATTTCGCGCTATTTTTGTTAGCTTCGGCTGCCAAACACTGGAGGCGCTGAGAAAAGTGGTTCTGTGGTCAACATTGTAGCACAGACCTCCTTAAGGCTGCTTCACATAATGGCAGTAGCAGTGGCGTCACCCCCCTCTATTGATAAGATAACCAATGGCAAACATGTTTAGACGAAGCTGAAAATTTGATTCATTTTAACTTTTTGCAGTAAAATCTAGCAGTGTTCGCATTTCTAACCTTAAAAATATCATGGATTTGAGATTGATATTGGTCATGTTCCGATATTCCTGAACAGTACTGCCCAGTAATTTTGGTAGTTCCGATTTTACTAAAATTGACTGGTACACATTTCGTGCCACTTTTCATGGAACCTTGTTAGAGGATAGAAATTTACTGGTTGCTACTGTTACAGAAATGGTCGTGTAGTCCCAGTATCCCCTCCCCGAATTGATAATGAGTTAGGTTAGGATATGTTATTTATCATTAATTCAATTTATTGAAAACAACATCATTACAATTAGCTCATCAGAAAAGACAGCAGAACAAATGTATCAAGTGGTTTTAGAAGACTTGCTAGTAGAGATTGATGCCAAAACCGCCAATAATTTACGAGATTTGTTCTCTCTCGCCTCTCTTGTCCATGTAGATGTATGAAAATGAATATTTCAGATCAGAATCATGCCAGGCGATATATTCAGGCCGTCAAAAGACAACTCGACATGAATTCAAAACATCAGACCAAGGAAATAAATCCACAGGTCATTATAACAAAGAAACCCATCTTATATTCATAGCTTCGATAGAGCTTGAGGTACTTGAGCTATACGAATTTTCTGATGATTCAAAATCTTTATCACCTAATATTTCCTCTATTATTACTTGATTAATTGCAACCATCAATCAGTATTGATATACTTTTTAACTAGATATGTTCCCGCCTTACATTTGACAGTCTGACTTTCCGAATCGTTCCGAAATTAGATGGCAGTTTCAGTTACTGTTACTGTTCCGAAATTACCTACTGTAGCCAGTACTGTTCAGAAATATCGGAACATGAGCATTATGATTCCTTTCAACTGCTTTTAACAAACAATTAGTTGAAAATTTCTATTCCAATGTAATTCATTCAGATAACAGCGTCAAAAGGGGCGGAGTCACTGCCACTAGTGCCACTGCTACTGCCTTTATGTGGAATAGCCTTTATTCGTTTATTCTGTGATTGTAGATCTTGTAGATACACTTCTAGCACAGCTATATCAAAGATTAGATTTGGTTATATAAGCTGTGCTTCTAGTTCTATCAGTGTTGCCAATCGGTGAGTAATTACACGAAAAGTGAGTAATTTGACATGTCGTGTGTCCTAAAGTGAGATTTTGGAAAAAGTGAGTAAAAGGTGAGTAATTCAAACCTTTATTGCTGAAGGTTGTAGAATAAAAAGCTTTATATATCTACGATTTTTCACGAAGAGAGCGACATCTAGATAAAATAAGGGGAAAGAAGTGTCCGTCATACCTAGTTTAGTAGTTAGCTGTTCTGTGGTATGGTTTATGATTCGTGGCGATGAAAATCAGGAAGTATAAATGTCATATCAACAAGGATGGATGGTATGATTCATCATTCACTGCAACTTTTTCACCATATGAGTCGAATCGCAAAAAAAATTGCGAATATTCGCAAGGGCATGAACGAGCCTTTAGTTACCCAGCAATATCAATGACAAAAGTTGAATATCAAATCAAAGGTGAGTAATGGTCACCGACTTGACCTTTAAAGGTTTAAAGGTTAAGTCGGTGGTAATGGTGAGTAATAGAGGACTTCGGATAAGGATGGTATGGTGAGTAATTTGCCTTTGACGAGCGTGTAATTTAACAAAACCGGATTGGCAACACTGAGTTCTATGTATGTGTTGTTGTTTTGTGGCAGTGGGCACTCATGGATCTGAATCGGTCTTTTTATTTTTTTTAAATTTTAACTAGTATAAAATGTGTTAGTGAATCTGTGAACTCCGTTTAGTAGAGAATCTTGCATAGACATATAAAAAATTAGTTTCTCTATGGAATCTTGAATCAGGTGAAAAAGTACTTCTAAGTACTAGTTGTATTCCATTTGCGAACTTATAGCCTTTTCTCATTCTCATCGTAGTTTTTTGATATAGCACCTATTATGGCTCCCAAAAATAAAGCAGCACATGATAAAGTCTTGAAAACAATTATCGGAAGTTTGTTCAGAATTGATGAACATTGTACGTTTACTAGCTTGATGAGTAAAAATCCGAACGATGCAATATTTTCCGCTATTTGTAATTCATCAAAATCGAAGAATTTAAAATATCCCAGTCAGTTGTATAGGTTCATCCACAGACATGAAAGTGATTTCAAAAATCTGATGCCGTCTCAACAAATATCAGTTTTAAGAGCTCAAGATCAACTTGTTATAGAGAGAAATTTACAGACAATAAAGTCAGATCCAACTACTAGGAAAATTGAATCTGAATCAGTTGAGAACTGGGATAGAGACAGAGATGATGTTTTATATTTGATGAAGATGCAAAGCGTTCTTTCTAATTATATTCAAGAAGTATCTGTTCCATTCAACGTAAAAATTTTCAGTCATGAACAGTTAACAGTTTTGAGTAAGTCTTCAACTGATAGAGATCTGCCCCTCATTTATTTCGATGCCATGAAGCCACTTGGCACAAATTCAAGAGTGTTTTTGTATTCAGCAGTTATACCACTAGCCACAGGACGAATTTTTCCTGTGTTCGAAATGATTTCAGCATCTCATTGTGCAAAAACAATATTCCTCATATGGAACGATTTTCGGACTTTCACAGAAGAACAAATGGAAAGGCCTATTTTTGGTGGTGTAGTTACCGATTTCAGCTATGCCAATTTGCAGGCTATAAGTTACGCTTGTAACTGGTTAACTTTACCAGAATATTTAAAGAAATCTTACGAATTATTGAACGATTCAGTTTGTACCCTGCCAGAAAATTTTGTCACAATTCATTTGTGTTCTTTACAAGTTATAAAAATGTTTCACAAGGATATCGAAATTTGCTTTTCTAACAAAGAAGTCGGGTCTTTTATAAAGGATGTTATGGCTCTAGCAATAGATTTGACAAGTATCGAGCAACTTGACCATTGGTTCACTAATGTATCGATACTTTTGTCCCATTCCTTCCAAAATGAAAAACTCAGTTGTGCTAAACGGAAATTGGCAGTTTTGAGCGAAAAGATTGAGAAACATTCATTGATTGATTTTAAAGAGCATGAAGATTTTGAGGAAAAAAAATTAAATCATGACGCTGAACTATGTCATGGAAGCCCATTCTACAGTCATTTCAAAAAGTTGGTTGTTAAAGTTGAAAAATTAGATGTAACTGGCACGGTAAATATACATTATAATAAACAATTTTTAGACATAATACTGGAGAAGTACATGCCTTTCTGTTCCCTTTGGACAGGTCTCATGCTTAAATATAGATATCCAGGCATATTCCATGTCAGTAATACATATTCAGAGAACTACTTCGAAAACTTGAAAAATACAATTTTGAATGGAGAGAAAAACCTTAAATGTTCACGGTTTTTGAGAAAGTCTCGGGAAAACGTTCTCGCACTGTTCAAAGAATTTGACATTGGGGTACCTGAAACGAAACTCGAGGATATTGTACTTCAGCATTCTCTGATACCTAAGGTAAGTACTAGTCATGACATTCAATAACAAAATTAGAGACCACCACCTGCAATTTTGTGAGCTAACAGTTCCGTTTGAAGTCTACAATATTTTATATGGAAATCTGCAATCCCATATTGGACATCAAAGTTCCTCCCCTTCAAGGTATTAACATTGCCTCATTATTAATAAATTTCGGCCTAAATCTGTTTTTCTTAGAATTCTTAATATACTGCTCTCGCTTACAATCGATCTTCTGCTAATTTGAGAAATATTGGACTTTCCATGCTGTATAACATCTAAACAAACATTTAGTTGCACTTCCTCAATGATTTTCGGAGGATCATGTGGTTTCTTAAAATTATTTAAAACTGAACCAGTACTTTTCAATTTTGTCGAAATGCTACTAACAGTCGACTGCTTTATATTTCTGATGACTTGGATATCGATTCTATCCTGAAAGAATCCATTTAAATGAATTCCTACTCTATGCTCGACGATACGTCAAACACCATATACATTTTCAGCAGTATTTCTCAGTTTCTAACAACATATTTCTGTCAATAATTTGTAAATAAAGGTTAGTAGCATGTTATAGACCGTCAGATAACGACAGATTTTGCTGACTCATTTTCTCTTTTCTGGGATTTTAACCATTGAAAATTATGTCAGTGTTGAGCTCAAAAAATGAAAATTTAGCGATCGGACATGTGCTAGGCATATAGAAAATTCATTTTCCTTTTGCAGAAAAAATTGTTTTTTTTTTAATTTTCTCGTTTATGGCATTCTAACACATGAATAGGTATAACAATCTAATAGAGAAAAACCAAAGCCATAAGGTTTGCACGTACTTACGTTAGGCATATATATAGATGACAAGCTAAACTTTGAAAAGCATATTGACTATCTGGCAAAAAAACTAGCGTCCAAATGTTTTGCTATCAGAGTTTTGAAAAGAAACCTGAATTTGGAGGCACTAAAAACTGCATACTATGGGACAGTCTACCCTTTTCTGAAGTATGGAATTCTAATATGGAGTGGAAGTTCTCAATTAGAACGAATTTTCATCATGCAGAAAAGAGTCATGAAAACCATGTTGAAAATGAAATACACAGACTCCTGTCGTGGTATTTTTAAGTATCACAAAATGCTCACCGTATATGCCATCTATATTTATGTATGTGTAGTTTTTGTTCACGAAAATAAATCAAAGTTTGAATGTGACACACACAAACATAAGTACCACACCAGGCACAAATCTAATTTTGTTATACCCAAGCACAGATTGAAAAATACCCTCATATACCCTCGAAGATCAGAGAAGACAGTACAACAAAAAACACTTTAAAAAAATACGTTTTTGATCTATTGTGTGACATAGAACCGTATTCACTACAAGAATTCTATGACAAATCAGATTGACTCTCCTATTGATATTTTATTTATATTCTATATTAAGTATATAGTTTTTTGTGTTCATTTAGAAGTTCCTTCTTTTGACTGTGATATTTTACTAAATGTTTTATCATAATGTAAGTTAGGTTTAGAAATTGTAGTTTTTAAGTTGATTTCTATATTTATATACATCATTTACTGTACTTATTTGTAATTTATGACTTGAGTTTTTCAACTGTTTCAAATTGAAAGCTTCAATAAAAAATCTATCTATCTATCTAAATCTATCTATCTAAAGGGTTGAAATAAGGGAGCGATCTTGTAAAAAAATAGTTGGTTGCTGATGCATTTTTTCACTTATGGCAATCGACAGAAAGAAATTTAATATCGTTAGGAACCCGTAAAAAAAATTCCCGGTCAGCTGTTGAGGTATATTTTCCGGACGGAAAATTATGTGAAATTTGTTTTCGTTTTCCGGCAAACTTTCTCGTTTATATGGCATTTGAACCATATGATTTTGATGATGGATAAACATCATAATAATATTCCCATAAGCTTTGCATGTACTTACCTCAAGAAAAGCCATAAGTTGTAAGTAAAGTTGTAGGAAAATTTGTGGAATTTTTTTCATTTTCTCGTTGATGGGAATTGGCATGTAAGAAGATAATAATATTTCAAGACCAGAAAAAAAAGCCATAAGTCGTAAACATGATATCAATGTTTTATACAGTGTGGCCCATTTAAAATGGAAGCACCCTTATAAAACATACTTTTTCCAACCGATTGGAATGCTTTTTTTCATTAGGTAGATAATCAAAAAGTCCACTAGAACACCAAATTTCACGAATGAATCTTCATTTTCAGGGCCAACTATTCTTTTTTTTTTCGAGGTAAAAAACTGAAACATTTATAAGCAATTTATTGAGGAAAAATCTGACTACACCACTGGATTCGTGACATTTTCAAATTGCTCATTTTGAAATTTTGTGGAAATTCGTCAATATATAAAAAAAGTAATGGAAGAATTAAATTTAAAAAATATGCCGTTTAATCAACCCACCATTTCAATTTTTACTCTTATCCAAAATTCGGAATACACCACTGGATTCAGGGAGTTTCAAAATATCACTGATCAGAATTTAATCGAAATCTATTAATAAATATTAAAATAAATTCAATCAACATATTTTTCAAATCTTGTTATCCTGTAATTTTCTTATTTATAAATGGATATCGATGAAATTCTGACCAGTGATATTTCGAGACATCATATTTTTAAAATTTAATTTTCCTATAACTTTCTTATTTATGGACAAGTTTCAACAAACTTTCAACAAGAACTATTTGAAAATGACGCGAATCCAGTGGATTGATCAGATTTTTTCTAAAAGTTTTTACCTTGAAAATGAGAATAGTTGGCACTGAGAATGAAGAACTACTCATTAAATTTGGTGCCCTGATGGACTTTTTGAATGTCTACCTATTGAAAAAAAATCATTGTTATCGGTTGAAAAATTAAAGTTCGATATGAATGCTTCCATTTTAAATGAGTCACACTGCATTAATACATATACAATTGTTTGAAAATGCCACTGCGAGAAATGCATAAAGATAAAATTGCTCATTTCTTCTTCTTTAGGATTTGGCATATGCATTGCAAACTTCATTTTTAGGCCATATAAAAAAGCCTAAGTCGGAAGTATGATATTAATATTAAGAACACATAACACATCATTTATTTATTGAATAATTTTTTATAGAGTGAAAAAAAATGGTTATGGGCATTATTGTGACAAACTGATAGGGGTTGTAAAGATAATTTAAGCAATTTTGCCTCAACCCCTATACAGAAATGGTTAGGGCACTATAAGCATTTAAAAATTGAAAGAAGCAAAAAGTGCACCGGTTGCAAAATGTTCGTCTGACTCACTGTCTTCTGCTGTCGCCTGGATGAGTTAAAAACTTAAGGGTGCAATTTCCCCGCGCCTACTGGCTTGCTGTGTCATAATCGGATGATCATTTGAATTCGAATGCGGAAAATCCGATTTTTGAAATAATGCGATTATGCCCATCACGATGTGGCGAATCAAAGTACACAAAAAAGTACCAGCCAGTGTGCGCAGGAAAATTGCGCAGAAAAGGTTTTTAACTTATCCAGGCGACAGAACAAGACTGAGCGAGACCATTTTGTTCATCTCAAATTTTAATTGCTACAGTGCCGAAACGGCTCGTTTCCGGATAGGTTTATAAGGCAAACTTGATTATTTTGATACCCTCTAATACCCCTATCAGTTTGTCACAATTATTATGAAACACCCTGTAGTATGTAACAAATGTTGGCATAAGAGTAATTAAAGGGAACATTATATTATTATACACATTATCTAGTAAAGAGAGAAAAAGGATTCCTTAAAGTATATAGAATAATTTTTTTATTCGTTGTTGACATCCATGGAAACTGTTTGCGTTTACTTGTTTAATAAACACTGTGGCCAAGATAGGATTGACCAGCAGTGTATGTATTTTGAAATGGTATTTCGGAGATCATTTCTTGGAGATGGGAAAAGTGGGGAAATATTCCCAATTCATTGATAATTTTCGGAATAACGTCAGAAATAAACGAAAGTTAATATCGAAAAATATCTTCATATACAGTGTCACCGTTAAAGTCCGCATCATATGAGATTTTTTTTTATTAGTCAGTTATTGCAAATTTGGAGTTCGTTTGAAAATTATGCAAAATCCATCGTCTACACCTGTCAAATATGATATTTTTTTATAAAAAATTATAAACAAAATGTTAGGTAATAGTATATGAAAAAGTTGTTTATTTTTAGATTTAAATTTAGTTAAATCTGAATAAACCAGTTGAGATGTAATACACCCATCTGACGGGTGTGAAGATATCCACATCCACAAGATACACGGAGAAAAAAATATCGATTTTTTTTTATTTCTATATTGGACTCTTTGTGTACCTCTAATCATTGAATATGCTTTTTCCGGCGTCATCTCACTAAAAAACATGGTGCCTCGATTTTTCAAACAGTTTAAAAGGGTGGAAAGGGGGTGGAAAACAATAATAAACAAACTATATTTCGGTAAGTTGACTTTGTATACCATCCATTTTCGAATATGTTGTTTCTCGTGGTCGAATTGACTAGAAAAATAATATGCCTGAGTTTTTCAGGCCGTCTAAGGGGGTGGAAATGAGGTTGAAAATCTTAAAAAACTATATTTTGGAAAGCTGACTTTGTACACCATTCATATTCAAGTATGTTGTTTCTCGTAGTCGAATTGACTAGAAAAATACCATGCCTGAGTTATTCAGGCCGTCTAAGAGGGTGGAAATGGGGTTGAAAATCATAAAAAATCTATATTTCGGAAAGTTGACTTTGTCATTCAAATTCAAGTATGTTTTTTCTCGTGGTCGAATTGACTAGAAAAATGCTTTTCCTGAGATTTTCAGGCCGTTTAAGAGGGTGCAAATAGGGTTGAAAATCATAGAAAAACTATATTTCGGAAAGTTGACTTTGTACACCATTCAAATTCAAGTATGTTGTTTCTCGTAGTCGAATTGACTAGAAAAATGCTACGTCTGAGTTTTTCAGGACGTCTAAGGGGGTCGAAATGGGGTTGAAAATCATAAAAAAAACTATATTTCGGAAAGTTGACTTTGTACACCATTCAAATTCAAGTATGTTGTTTTTCGTGGTCGAATTGACTAGAAAAATGCCATGCCTGAGTTATTCAGGCCGTCTAAGAGGGTGGAAATGGGGTTGAAAATCATAAAAAACTATATTACGGAAAGTTGAATTTGTACAACTTCCATTTTCGAATATGTTGTTTCTCGTGGTCGAATTGACTAGAAAAATGCTTTTCCTGAGTTTTTCAGGCTGTTTAAGAGGGTGCAAATAGGGTTGAAAATCATAGAAAAACTATATTTCGGAAAGTTGACTTTGTACACCTTCCATTTTCGAATATGTTGTTCCTCGTGGTCGAATTGACTAGAAAAATGCTACGTCTGAGTTTTTCTAGCCGTCTAAGGGGGTGGAAATGGGGTTGAAAATCATTAAAAAACTATATTTCGGAAAGTTGACTTTGTACACCATTCAAATTCAAGTATGTTGTTTCTCGTAGTCGAATTGACTAGAAAAATGATACGTCTGAGTTTTTCAGGCCGTCTAAGAGGGTGGAATTGGGGTTGAAAATCATAAAAAAACTATATTTCGGAAAGTTGACTTTGTACACCATTCAAATTCAAGTATGTTGTTTCTCGTAGTCGAATTGACTAGAAAAATGATACGTCTGAGTTTTTCAGGCCGTCTAAGAGGGTGGAAATGGGGTTGTAAACTTTAAAAATCTATATTTCGGAAAACCGACTTTGTACACCATCCATTTTCGAATATGTTGTTTCTCGTGGTCGAATTGACTAGAAAAATGTTATGCCTGAGTTCTTCAGGCCGTCTAAGAGGGTGGAAATGGGGTTGAAAAGCATAGAAAACCTATATTTCAGAAAGTTGACTTTGTACACCTTCTAGTTTCGAATATATTATTCCTCGTGGTCGAATTGACTAGAAAAATGCTACGTCTGAGTTTTTCAGGCCGTCTAAGGGGGTGGAAATGGGGTTGAAAACCTTAAAAAAACTATATTTCGGAAAGTTGAATTCGTACACCTTCCATTTTCGAATGTTGTTCCTCGTGTTCGTATTGACTAGAAAAATGCTTTTCCTGAGTTTTTCAGGCCGTTTAAGAGGGTGGAAATAGGGTTGAAAATCATAGAAAAACTAAATTTCGGAAAGTTGACTTTGTACACCTTCTATTTTGGAACATGTTGTTTCTCGTGGTCGAATTGACTAGAAAAACGTTATGCCTGAGTTTTTCAGGCCGTCTAAGAGGGTGGAAATGGGGTTGAAAATCATAGAAAAACTATATTTCGGAAAGTTGACTTTGTACACCTTCTATATTCGAATATGTTGTTTCTCGTGGTCGAATTGACTGGAAAAATGATATGCCTGATATTTCAGGCCGTCTAAGGGGGTGGAAAAGGGGTTAAAACTTTAAAAATCTATAATTCGGAAAGTTGTCTTTGTACACCATTCATATTCAAGTATGTTGTTTCTCGTGGTGGAATTGACTAAAAAAATGCCATGCCTGAGATATTCAGGCCGTCTAAGAGGGTGGAAATGGGGTTGAAAACCTTAAAAATTCTATAATTCGAAAAGTTGACGTTGTAACTATTTTCGAACATGTTTTTTCTCTTGGTCGAATTGACTAGAAAAATGCTATGCCTTCGTTTTTTAGGCCTTTCTAAGGGGGAAGAAATGAAGTTGAAAACTTTGGAAAAACTGTATTTAGGAAAGTTGACGAAATATAGATTTTTTTATGATTTTCAACCCAATTTCCATTCTCTTGGACGGCCTGAATAACTCAGGCATGGTATTTTTCTAGTCAATTCGACCACGAAAAACAACATACTTGAATTTGAATGGTGTACAAAGTCAACTTTCCGAAATATAGTTTTTTTATGACTTTCAACCCCAATTCCACCCTCTTAGACGGCCTGAATAACTCAGGCATGGCAATTTTATAGTCAATTCGACAACAAGAAACAACATACTTTAATTTGAATGGTGTACAAAGTCAACTTTCCGAAATATAGTTTTTTTAAGGTTTTCAACCCCATTACGACCCCCTTAGACGGCCTGAAAAACTCAGACGTGGCATTTTTCTAGTCAATTCGACCACGAGAAACAACATATTCGAAAATGGAAGGTGTACGAAGTCAACTTTCCGAAATATAGATTTTTTATGATTTTCAACCCCATTTCCACCCTCTTAGATGGCCAGAATAACTCAGGCATGGTATTTTTCTAGTCAATTCGACCACTAGAAACAACATACTTCAATATGAATGGTGTACAAAGTCAGCTTTCCGAAATATAGTTTTTTTTAAGGTTTTCAACCCCATTACGACCCCCTTAGACGGCCTGAAAAACTCAGACGTAGCATTTTTCTAGTCAATTCGACCACGAGAAACAACATATTCGAAAATGGAAGGTGTACAAAGTCAACTTCTCGAAATATAGATTTTTTATGATTTTCAACCCCATTTCCACCCTCTTAGATGGCCAGAATAACTCAGGCATGGTATTTTTCTAGTTAATTCGACCACTAGAAACAACATACTTCAATATGAATGGTGTACAAAGTCAGCTTTCCGAAATATAGTTTTTTAAAGGTTTTCAACCCCATTACGACCCCCTTAGACGGCCTGAAAAACTCAGACGTAGCATTTTTCTAGTCAATTCGACCACAAGAAACAACATATTCGAGAATACAAGGTGTACAAATTCAACTTTCCGAAATATAGTTTCTTTAAGATTTTCAACCCCATTTCCAACCACTTAGACGGCCTGAAAAACTCAGACGTATCATTTTTCTAGTCAATTCGACCACGAGAAACAACATACTTTAATTTGAATGGTGTACAAATTCAACTTTCCGAAATATAGTTTTTTATGATTTTCAACCCCATTTCGACCCCCTTAGACGGCCTGAAAAACTCAGACGTAGCATTTTTCTAGTCAGTTCGACCACGAGGAACAACATATTCGAAAATGGAAGGTGTACAAAGTCGACTTTCCGAAATATAGTTTTTTTTATGATTTTCAACCCCATTTCCACCGTCTTGGACGGCCTGAATAACTCAGGCATGGTATTTTTCTAGTCAATTCGACCACTAGAAACAACATACTTTAATTTGAATGGTGTACAAAGTCAGCTTTCCGAAATATAGTTTTTTTAAGGTTTTCAACCCCATTTCCACCCCATTTCCACCCCCTTAGACGGCCTGAAAAACTCAGACGTAGCATTTTTCTAGTCAATTCGACCATGAAGAACAACATATTCAAAAATGGAAGGTGTACAAAGTCAACTTTCCGAAATATAGTTTTTCTATGATTCTCAACCACATTTTCACCCTCTTAGACGGCCTGAAAAACTCAGGCATAAAACATTCTTCTAGACAATTCGACCACGAGAAACAACAAATTCAAAAATGGATGGTGTACAAAGTCAGCATTCCGAAATATAGTTTTTTTAAGGTTTTCAACCCCATTTCCACCCCCTTAGACGGCCTGAAAAACTCAGACGTAGCCATTTTCTAGTCAATTCGACCACGAGAAACAACATATTCGAAAATGGATGGTGTACAAAGTCAACTTACCGAAATATAGTTTGTTTATGGTTTTCCACCCTTTAAGACAGTTTGAAAATTCGAGGCACCATGTTTTTTAGTGAGATGACGCCGGAAAAAGCATATTCAATGATTAGAGGTACACAAAGAGTCCAGTATAGAAATAAAAAAAATTCGATATTTTTTCTCCGTGTATCTTGTGGATAACTTCACACCCGTACCCATCTGCTGAAACAATTTTTTCTGATTAAAAATGTTTCTAATTTGATATTTTCAAATAAATACAAATATGCTGAAAGAATTATGTCATACTTGATTTTCGAATCCATTTCCAAATCAATAGATCTAAAGTTGATAAGTCAATTTTCAAAAATTATTCTCCGAAGTAATACTTACCACATATTCATCAAGTTGCTCTGGCATGCTCTGAAAAGAATTGTAGTAATAAAAATGGACATTTATTTCACAATAAACATTTATCAATTATAAGGCGATTCAAATGATAAGAAAGTACAACGTGGATTGGATATCAATTATAACATTTTGGTCTTCCGTCACGCTCAACGCAAATAATGGTTCGCCTGGAAACTTCGTTCACACACAGCGTTTATTAAAAACTGAGGAGACATAATTAGTACACAATCTCGAATTACTGTCTCCAGGTGGTTGACATCTCGAAACGTTCTGAGCTTGACTTTTTGCTTCAAATATCTCTAAAGGAAAAAACTAATGGGGTCAGGTCTGGCGACCTGGGAGGCCAAGGTTCCATATTACGCCCAAATTATCTTCCCTCGAAATAGTTCCAAGATATATTTTCTAACACCTGCCGAATTATGAATTGGCCCTCCGTCACATCGAAACCATAGGTTATGTCTTTCATTAAGGGGCAGTTCATCTAAAACTTGACTTATTTCATTATTTAAAAACTGCCCGTATCTCTCTGAAGTTGAATTATCTGGGAAGAAATATTGGCCAATCACTCTGTTATTTAACACATCGCACCACACATTTGTCTTTCCTTTTCTATTGATCTCGGCATTATATCACAAACTTTGGGTTTTCTGTTGACCACCACCTACAGTTTTGTGAACTGACCCCATTTGAGGTAAAAGTCGCCTGGCCTCGTCTGTCCATACAATTTAACAAGGTAAATTGGAATTTTCTTCTCGATGTCCTTGGAACCAAAAAGAGAAATCCAATCGTACGTCAAAATCTCGCTCTTTCAAAGTGAATTTTGCTATGCAGAATGTTGAAACTAGAACCACTTTGTATCAAGTATGACAATTCTTTCAGCATATTTGTATTTATGTAAAAATATCGAATTAGAAACATTAAAAAAAAACTTTCAGCAGATGGGTGTATTACATCTCAACTGATTTTTTCAGATTTTTCTAAATTTAAATAAGCCGAAAAATTGTAGGGTTTTAAAAGCGCAAAAAAAAAGTTGTCAAACCGTTAAATTAAATGATGAGTAGAAATTCAAAAAATAAACTACTTCATATAATTTTTTTTAAATATTGAGAAATATAAAGAATGTCAATTTTGACAGGTAAAGCCGACTCCCAGAATCTCGGTCGAAGTTAACCAAGATAATTTTTTTTTATACAGGGTGGTTCGAAAATAGGGGTACGTCAACCCCCTGTTTTTTAGTTTGGATAGAAGAGAGCATGTCATATGTATACCAAACATTCTTCAATGTTAAGAATGTCACATAGTTATTTCATGTATACAGGGTGAGTAAAAAGAAACGGTCCTAATTTCTTAGAAAAATGCTGTTTTTTTTATTAATAATAATGTACGGTTTGAGGAGTCCGAGATATTGTCATCAATATCAGCATAGTTCTCCGGACTCGTTTTGTCGGCTAAATACTTTTGAATATACGGATTTTATTATTACCCCAAGCTTTTTTATTTCTTCAATTCCTGTTTGTCTGTTTGTCAGGGAGAAATCTGGCGATGTTTGACCCACTTCCAGATGTCCAATGGACTTTAATCCAGCAGTTGTTCATCATTCTGGTGAATTGAATCAGCTTTCAAATAATGAAGAATTAGTCCCAACTTTGAGAGGGTTATTGCTTCTGATACATTTCAATTTTCTCTAGTTTCTTCGGAAACAGGACTTTCAAATGAAAAACATTTCATTCACCATGTATATAAGTTATTGCATGATTGGAATAGGTACCGCCCCATCTACTCCCAATATTCTTCAACAAAAAGAATTGCCCGAAAATAGCACATTTTGATCTCCGATGGAGTATATGGGGTATCAATAAAATCCGTACATTCAAACGTATATAGCCGACAAACGAGTCCGGAGACCTACGCTGATATTGTTGACAATATCTTGGTCTCCTCAAACCGTACGTACATTACATCAACAATTCATGAAAATTAACCGATTCTTTTTCGAAGCACAGGGTACTCATTTTCTAAGAAACTTGGACTGTTTCTTTTTACTCACCCTGTATACATGAAATAACTATACGACGTTCTCAACATTGAAGAATGTTTGGTATATATATGACATGCTCTCCCCTATCCAAACTAAAAAACGGGGGGTTGACGTACCCCTATTTTCGAACCACTCTGTATAAAAAAAATTATGTCCGTTAACTTCGACCGAGATTGAGGGATATTCAGGCTAAATTGAATCTCTAATTCTTATCAGAGAACTCACACTGGTCGGTTTAAAATTAATCGAATTGGATTTTTCTTTGTTCGCCCTGTTGTAGAGCACAGATCGAAAAAGTGTAATGAAAACGAGATTTTTCATTCATGAGTTTGATTTAAATATAAATCAATTTGATTTTCAACGAAATTCAAAATGTTAATTACTGTTGCAGATGTCACCACAACCAATGGAAACTTCATTCTCCTCGAGTATCTGTGAAGAATATAAGCGTTTGAAATAATATTAAGAACAAAAACATGTATTTAATGTAAATAAATTATATTTAAGCACTCAAAACATGTATTGAGGATGATCGTATGTTTCATCACTAAATGCCTTGTATCAAAATAATATTCCTACTTTTGTTTTATAATGTAGGTATGATTTCGGATTTTTAAATTATTGTAAAGTTATTTTATAATATTTAATTCATTACCTGTTTTTGTTTTTCAGATGTTTTATTTTCCATTAGGGGTTTTTTCGTTTGTAAACAATATATATATTATTTAAATGAACTGTTTTTAAGTAAAGTTCCATTACGCAATTTGTCGTTAACGTATTGAAAAAAATCAAATTATTAAGTCGCATAAGAATTAAGAACTGTTAAAGAAGTGATATTATTGATATGCAAAAGAGGAATAGTAGTATTTCAATTTTTTGATTTTGTCTCAAGTTTTGCAGATAGAGGCTGAGTATGGGTTTCTTGTTTCACTTTAACTCCAGTACTGTGGTTTAGCAGCTAGGTTTTCACGTTCATCATAAAGAATTAAAATACCAAATTCAAAAATGCACGGATTTAATGAATTTGAAGAAGTATAATTATTTCCCTATCATCAGAACAGGAAAAGCATGACTGCTGCAATCGTACCAACTAAGAAATATGAGAGATTTAGAGAGACACCATCAACCATACTAGCCTGTGATATCTCTAATAGAACAAATTGCAATAACTTAGCTCTAGTTCATCTAGAAAAAATACATTTGGTATTAATTTCTTACCTCTTGGAAAATGTGATATTATTGGACTTATTAATCAATGTAATTTTCTTACTTTGTTGTCTAAGTATTTGGAAAATTTTGAATACAACACGCGTTTCTGAATGCAATATCTTTATTAGATTGTTTATCCTTCTATTCTATATATGTAGCTGAAAATTGTAATGTGCCTTAATGATGTTTTGTTTACACCAGGTAAATAAAAACAGATTATCATGAATTTTAATTTTTAATACCTAAACCCTTTTCCCCCTTCTCCTCATTTATATAAACTTTTATCAACCAGGGAAATGTCATTAAATATTCAGTCAAATAAACAATTGATATAGATAGACAGATGTAGATATCAATTCAAGAGCTGAAATACAAAATCGAAAACATGATGTTTCCAATTATTAACACAAACATTTCAACCAATCAAAAAAGGTGCCTTAGTATGAGTGGTTTAATCAATAGTAGTACTTCAAAATATTCGAGTTTTACATCGAAAATTTGTTGCATAATTACAAAGAGTGTCAGTTCGCGGTCGGTTCATTTCAACTGTTAAACTGACACGATTTGTAATAGGCGAAAACACTAATTTCTGAAAATAATACCACGACCTTCAGTATGATGAATAAAGAAAAATCATTTAAGTATTTAAATTTTTATTCGAAGTAGTTTTTCAAAAAAAAAACAAATAAATACTTAATTTTAAACACGATGAAAAAAACCAGGAATTTTACATATGTACTTGGCCAATCATAGAGAGCGCTCGAAGACTGGTGGCGATAAGTTAGGACGAAAACGGAAGACAACGTTGCCGTCTCAATTCCTTCTCCGGTTATTGCCAAACAATTGACTATCAAAAAATAAAATAAAGTCAGTTTGATGATAAGTTCTTGATTATCTCATAATTTAAGTAATATTTATGGTAAGTGATTTAATGGTATCGAAAGTTGAGTATTCTCATTCGGAAACATTGAAATCAGTTTAAGGCAGGACATTTCATTTATTTTTATATATTTATATATTTTATTTATTTAATTTAGACTGCCCAGATAACATTGAAGGTTGGCCCGGCGTTTTTAAGGCAATCGTTCCCCGGCATTTCACCACTAGCCGCCCGTGACACATTCTACCGGAAATTCAAAGTACCTCAGAAGTGCTTCAACGCCAACAAATTTCAGTGCACGATTGATGCCATTCAACACTATGCTTCAAACATTAATATTTCTTCATTTGACTGTAATTCAAATTGCACTTCTAAAGCATATAATTTTATATAGCTGAATTCAGAAACCTCACCATCATTATAATTTTTCAGGAGAAACAAAATTTGAGTAAAAAATTATATACACATTTCGACAAATTCATGATTTTCAAATGGAATCAAGTTTGAATATGCCAAAATGTATCCCCTTTTACCTAATTTTTGACATGAATGTGTTTATTTTTACTAAAATTCATTCTGGATGAGTCTAAAAAATCACACGTGTTTATTACATGTTTCCATAGCTAGAATCCAGGTACTCAATATTTTTGAAAAAAAAAAAACTTAAATTAACACAAAGCATATTTATTAAAACAAAGCAATGTATATCAAATAATACACCATATTGTGTAATTAGATATCGACAAAACTTAACATTATTTTACGTTGTACTAAAAAATGATTCTGTTTTGCATTTGGACGGAATGAATATCAGAATAAAACGAACTACACCAAATAAAAAATTTCTAAAATTTTGCATTTCTAATTGAAAATGTAATTTGTATTTGAATGTGTGTATTGTCACAAGAAGAAAAAACGTTTAGTTACATTTCATCATATTATATTGCTGGGTTCATTTCCACTAATTAGCATTCATAACCAATAAAATAAACAATAGTTTGAATTCACATAACTATATATTTATGTGAAAGTGAAATACAATACTGGAAATACTCCTAACTAAAATGCTATGTACTTTCCACTTTATTCACAACATCTTTTTGTTCAAATTTTTTAAGTCACAGGATTAATGGATCAATGAAGTCCTGCAGATTTGAAAAAAATTGTTCCTGATATCAACTCCCAATAATAACCTGTTTGAGTGGAAGAATAGCTTAGCTAAACTCGGCCAGGAAAAATAAAGACCATTTATTATTATATTATTATTATTAGGTCATAATTTTAATTACTTTCTGAATTCTTCCTTCTATCCCTTCCTCTGTCTCTATCTGATGCATTCCGTAAAAATAATTTGGTGATATATTCCATCTGTTGTTGAGTGGTATTTTCAGATAATGGGCTCTCCTCACTGAAACTAAAATCAAAATAGTCATCACCCATTTCCACAAAAAAATGATAGAGAATAATAAAATTAAGGAATTATTTCAATTTCGTATTGTTTTGGTTGAACAAATATAAGTACAGCTAAATATTTATGAGTACCTATACAATGGCACTACCTGACTTAAGCTAACAAAAACAAAAAAATATTCTTACCCAATAAGTTTTATAATACCTATTGATCAGTAAAAAACTGAAGTTATTTTCATTATTTCTTCTTGTCCAATTGTTACTGACAGCCAAGTCATTTGTATTTGATTAAAAATCCTCCTTGTAGAGTCAACTGAATCTGTTCCACATACTATCATCAAAAAGTTACACTGAAATGAATAATACTAGAAATGATGTGATAACAAATTCATAGATTGTACAAAAAAGGTAGCAATTATGTTACTCCCTGGGCTAAAATTAATATACTGTATTTTATTGCAAATTAGTTTTTGTTTCAAAATGAAAGTTTACATTTATTTTTATCAATGAAAAGCTTCCCGTATTATTTTTGAGACTCAAACATTCATTGTGAATATACCTGGCATATGAAGTGGTCAATTAAGTGAACCCATTCATCGAACATAATTATTTGATGGAATAACCATTGCAGATCCTTCAATTATACCTATCCCCAGCGAGCACAGAAAAATATCAGAGATGTTAAAAGTAAGAGTTTTTGGGACTCAAACCTCCACTGCGATGTTCTGTTCATGCATGAATAGAACGTGTATGTTGGTGCAAATGTCCGCCGCTCGCGGCTATTTTTAAGATGTTCCTAAGGACATCATGAGAGGCATTTCTTTCACGTTTTTTCAAAGCTTTTTAAGGACACAACATAACATTTTCAAAGCTTTTCGCCTACAATAATATATATAATATATATATATATATATATATATATAATATATATATATATATATATATATATATATATATATAACATTTTTAGAGATGTTCCAGGGACATCACAAAATGCACTTTTATTTCTTTTTTTTCTCATTGATTGTACAAATTAACATTAGTCAAAACATGCAAAGGACTCTGGGGCGATTAAAAAAAAATCATCGGTAAACTTATTTTAATTGGAGCAAAGAACACACATACAAATATTTTCTGTTTATACAAATTGATTATTTAAAAAAAAAATGTAAATATCCCAACACTGGTTAATGTCTGGTTCAACTGAATTTAAACAAACTGTGGATACTCACTTTACATGGATAAGGTACATAATGATTAGGATGATGATTTTACAAGTCAGAACCGGTTAATGTTTTTGAGGTTATATATTTTCTGAATATCGACACAATTCATTCCTTAATTTGCAGTTCGTCATCAACTTGCTTACTAAATATAATATTTTGTCTTGACCAAACGTTTCACTTCACTCTAAAAAAGACTACTTTTACGAGAAACAAAATGTGTTCAAATGAGTTAAAACTAGACACCAAACTCTTCGTCAACTCTAACATCACTGATATCACATTTGCGATTGCGCGAACGCTAGATGTATTCTCGGTGAACGTCTCAAGGGTGAACTATGTTATGCCAAATGAAAACATCCACAAGATAACATTTTGTGCACATCTCCGATACAATCCTATAGGCATTAAAAAAAATGCCACAAAAGAACAAAAACAGAACATTGCGTATCCTTTAGGGACCTCTTTGGGAAGTACATATTACCTCTCAAAGAAACATCGGCGTGCGTACATTTTTGAAACATCTCAAAACCTCCCAGATATGTTTGTGCTCGCTGGGTCCTGTGATAGGTATATGTTTTGAATTTTATTTCAGAGTCTAATTTGTTTTGTTCCTATAAAATTGCATCTGCTCATGGCTAATATACCTGTAAGTTGATTACTTTCGGATTCGGACCCTGTATATATAAATATTGAGAATGCCTTCGGAATTACTCAGTTTTCTGGTAAACAGTGAATTAAAGTGATCAGTGAAGTAGGTATAAGAAGTGTGTTAGTGAATCTGTGAACTCCGTTTAGCAGAGAATCTTGAATCAGGTGAAAAATGCTAGTTATTTCCATTTCTATTCCATTTGCGAACTTATTGCCTTTTCTCATTCTCATCGTAGTTTTTTGATATATCACCTATTATGGCTCCCAAAAATAAAGCAGCACATGATAAAGTCTTGAAAACAATTATCGGAAGTTTGTTAAGAATTGATGAACATTGTACGTTTACTAGTTTGATGAGAAAAAATCCGAACGATGCAATATTTACCGCTATTTGTAATTCATCAAAATTGAAGAATTTAAAATATCCCAGTCAGTTGTATAGGTTCATCCACAGACATGAAAGCGATTTAAAAAATCTGATGCCGTCCCAACAAATATCAATTTTAAGAGCTCAAGATCAACTTGTTATAGAGAGAAATTTACTGACGATAAAGTCAGATCCAACTACTAGGAAAATTGAATCTGAATCAGTTGTGAACTGGGATAGAGACACAGATGTTTTATATTTGATGAAGATGCAAAGCGTGCATTCTAATTATATTCAAGAAGTATGTGTTCCATTCAACGTAAAAATTTTCAGTCAGGAACAGTTAACAGTTTTGAGTAAGTCTTCAACTGATAGAGATCTGCCCCTCATTTATTTCGATGCTAGGAAGCCACTTGGCACAAATTCAAGAGTGTTTTTGTATTCAGCAGTTATACCACTAGCCACAGGGCGAATTTTTCCCGTGTTCGAAATGATTTCAGCATCTCATTGCGCAAAAACAATATTCAATGTATGGAACGATTTTCGGACTTTCATAGAAGAACAAATGGAAAGGCCTATTTTTGGTTCACTAATGTATCGATACTTTTGTCCCTTGCCTTCCAAAATGAAACACTCAGTTGTGCTAAACGGAAATTGGCAGTTTTGAGCAAAAAGATTGGGAAATATTCATTGGTCGATTTTAAAGAACATGAAGATTTTGAGGAACAAAAATTAAATCATGACGCTGAACTATGTCATGGAAGCCCATTCTACAGTCATTTCAAAAAATTGGTTGTTAAAGTTGTTAAATTAGATGTAACCGGCACGGTAAATATACATTATAATAAACAATTTTTAGACATAATACTGGAGAAGTACATGCCTTTCTGTTCCCTTTGGACAGGTCTCATGCTTAAATATAGATATCCAGGAATATTCCATGTCAGTAATACATATTCAGAGAACTACTTCGAAAACTTGAAAAATACCATTTTGAATGGAGAGCAAAAACTTAAATGTTTACAGTTTTTGAGAAAGTCTAGAGAAAACGTCCTCGCACTATTCAAAGAATTTAATATCGAGGTACCTGAAACGAAACTCGAGGACATAGTACTTCAGCGTCCTCTGATACCTAAGGCAAGTACTAGTCATGACATTCATTAACAAAATTAGAGACCACCACCTGCAATTTTGTGAGCTACTAGTTCCATTTGAAGTCCACAATATTTTATATGGAAATGTGTAATCTTCGTCACATTCTCCCTGATACCACGCTGAAACACATATCGGACATCAATGTCCCTGCCCTCCAAGGTATTAATATATTTCGGTTTTTCTTAGAATTCTTATTAGGTAGGTATATACTGCTTTCACTTATGAGGCGACGTTTGGGTAAAAAGTGTTTTCGCAAATATATAAAATTTTGTGTCAATATATTTATTAGTAGTAATATTTTTTATTTTGCTTTCCGATATATTCATTTTTGATCAAACACAATATACTTACGTTTCGAGCGTTCCAAATATATGAAAACGTGAATATATTTATAAATTCCCTCTATTTTATGTCGTCAAAAGATGGCACCACCTACGCGATTTAATACACTTTCGAGAAAATAGTGGCTAACTGATTTCGCAGCCGCCCGAATAAATTCTCAGAATATTTTTTCATTAGTTTTCTTGAATAATCATTGGTTTATTCAAAGTCAAATACCTTAGAACTAAAAAAATAAAAAGAGGGTAGTAAATCGCATCGGCATCGTCATCTCTTGACGACATGAAATAGATCGAATTTACAAATATATGGCCATTTACGTTTTCATATATTTGCAACCCTTGAAATGTAAATGATTTTCGGAGGATTATGTGGTTTCTTAAAATTAGTTAAAACTGGACCAGTACTTTTCAATTTTGTCGAGATGCTACTAACAGTCGACTGCTTTATATTTATAATTCTATCTTGAAAAAATCCATTTAAATGAATTGGTACTCTATGGTTGACGGTACGTCAACTTTGCAACTTGCACCAGAGAAATTTTCAGTAGTAATACCACAAGTGATTGAATTTTCGCAATAAGTATGTCGAGAAATAAAAGACAGACTTTTATGAGATAAATTCAATCACGAATGGAATTTTACCATAATCAATCAACTATAATCACTAAAAATGTATTATAACTATCAATAATTTATTATATAGTTACGATGCGACTCATTTTGACGTTTTCGCCTACAATTATGATCCGTCAAAATGTCAAACTTTGCTTTGTCATCTATGGTTACATCGTTGATAACACTAACGCTAACAGAATTGAGAATTGAGAGACAGCTGGTGTTTTCGCGATAATACAAGTTGTCTTTGATTTGTGATTGGTCAGATTACGTGAATATCTTGAGAAGAGTGGAATAGTCAGTAGTAATACCACAAGTGATTGCATTTTCGCGATAAGTCTATCGATTCATTTCTGAACAAAACTGAATTGTATAGAGAAAACACCACGAGTCCGCAGGACGAGTGGTGTTTTCTCGATACAATTCAGTTGAATTCAGAAATAAAAGACAGACTTATGAGATAAATTCAATCACGAGTGGAATTTTATTAGACTATTTCACGAAGCATTAAAAGTATTATTATAAACATGAACAATCAATTCATCATAACATAATCAATCAACTATAACCACAAAAAAAAATTATAACTATCAATAATTTATTGTATAGTTACGATGCGACTCATTTTGACGTTTTCGCCTACAATTGTGATCTGTCAAAATGTCAAACTTTGCTTTGTCATCTATGGTTACATCGTTGAAAACACCAACGCTGACAGACCAATCAGAATTGAGAGACAGCTGGTGTTTTCGCGATAATACAAGTTGTCTTTGATTTGTGATTGGTCAGATTACGTGAATATCTTGAGAAGAGTGGAATAGTCAGCAGTAATTCTCAGTTTCTAATAAAATATTTCTGTCAATAATTAGTTTGTAGCATGTTATAGACCGTCAGATAACATTTTGCTAACTCATTTTCTCGTTTATGGGATTTTAACCACTGAAAATGATGCCAGTGTTGAGCTTAAAAAATGGAAATTTAGCGATTGGACGGGTGCTAGGCATATAGAAAATTCATTTTCCATTTGCAGAATTTTTTTGGTCCCGTTTATGGCATTCTAACACATGAATTGGTATAACAATATAATAGAGAAAAACCAAAGCATGTACTTGAAGGGTTGAAATAAGGGCGCGATCTTGTAAAAAAATAGTTGGTTGCTGATGCATTTTCTCGCTTATGGCAATTGACAGAATGAAATTTAATATCGTTGAGAACCCGTAAAAAAATTCGTATAAGCCGGTTCATCTGTTATATATATTTTCCGGAATGAAAATTTTGTGATTTTTTTTTCGTTTCCTGGCAAACTTCCTTGATGATGAAGCTTTGCATGTACCTCAAGAAAAGCCATAAGTTGTAAAGTTGTAGAAAAATTTGTGGATTTTTTTTCATTTTCTAGTTTATGGAAATTGCAATGTAAGAAGAAAATAATATTTCAAGACCAGAAAAAAATTCATAAGTCGGAAACATGATATCGATGTTTTATAAATTGGGGCCCATTTAAAATGGAAGCACCCTTATAAAACATAGTTTTTTCAACCGATTGGAATGATTTTTTTCATTAGGTAGATGATCAAAAAGTCCACTAGAACACCAAATTTCATGAATAAATCTTCATTTTCAGGGCCAACTGGATTTGTGATATTTTCAAATCGTTCATTTTGGAATTTTGTTGAAATTCGTCAATCAATAAAAAAGTCACGAGGAATTAAATTTAAAAAATATGCCGTTTAATCAACCCACCATTTCAATTTCTACTCTTATCCAAAATTCGGAATACACCACTGGACTTAGGGAGTCTCAAAATATCACTGATCAGAATTTCATCGAAATCTATTAATAAATAATAATAAAAACATCATTAAATAAAATGATATTTTTAGGAAATTCCATCAACATATTTTTCAAATTTTGTTATCCTGTAATTTTCTTATTTATAAATAGATACTGATGAAATTCTGACCAGTGATATTTCGAAACTTCCTGGTGTATTCTAAATTTTGATAAGAGTTCTGAAATTGAATTGGTGGGTTGATTAAACAGCATATTTTCAAAATATTTTCCTATAACTTTCTTATTTATGGACGAGTTTCAACAAACTTTCAACAATTTGAAAATGTCGCAAATCAAGTGGATTGGCCAGATTTTTTCTGAAAAAAATTGTTTTAGATTTTTACCTTGAAAAAATGAGAATAGTCACTATAATAGGCCATAGGAATAGGTCCTGAAAATGAAGAATTACTCATTAAATTTGGTGTCCAGATGGACTTTTTGAATATCTACCTATTGAAAAAAAATCATTCCAATCGGTTGAAAAATTAAAGTTCGATATGAGTGCGTCCATTTTAAATGGGTCACACTGTATAAATAAGTACAATTATTTGAAAATACTGCTGCGAGAAATGAATAAAGATAAAATTGCTCATTTCTTCTTTTATGGGATTTGGCAAATGCATTGCAAACTTCAATCTTAGGCCATATAAAAAAAAGCCTAAGTCGGAATTATGATAGTAATATTAAAAAAAACATAATTTATTTATTTGAATAATTTTTTAGAGTAAAAAAAATATGAATGGACATTATTGCAATTTTGCCTCAACCCCTATACAGAAATGAGCCGTTAGGACAATATAAGCATTTAAAAATTAAGAGAAGCAAAAAGTGCACCGGTTGCAAAATGTTCCGATTTTTTCCGATTTTTTGTAAATAATGCGATTATGCCCATCACTAGTTTACTGTAACTATGTGACACGATGTGGCGACATATCCAGGCGACAGAACAAGACTGAGAGCGAAACGAACCATTTTGTTCTTCTCAAATTTTAATTGCTATAGTGCCGAAACGGCTCATTTCCGGATAGGGGTTTATGAGGCAAACTTGCTTATTTTGATACCCTCTAATACCCCTATCAGTTTGTCACAATAATTATGAAACACCATGTACTATATCGTAACAAATGTTGGCATAAGAGTAATTAAAGGGAACATTCAATTATTATACACATTATCTAGTGAAAAGAGAAAAAGGAGTTTAACTGGAATCTGTGAGACTGGCCCTTAAAGTATATAGAAGAATTTTTTCATTCGTTGTCGCTATCCATGGAAACTGTTTGCGTTTACTTGTTTAATAACCACTGTGGCCAAGATAGGAATGACCAGCAGTGTAGGTATTTCGAAATTTCTTGGTGATGGGAAAGGTGGTGAAATATTCGTAATTTATTGATAATCTTCGGAATAACGTCAGAAATAAACGAAAGTGAATATCATAAAAATATCTTTCATTCATAGACATGATTTTGAAATCATGACATTTCGTATCATATACATTATATTGATGATGTTTAACATTGTCACCAGCAGAAAGCAATATCTAGGTACACTTTAACTTTCTACAATGTGGGGTATTTTCTGTGCTCAAAAGTAAAACTTTGATGTCGGATTTTAGTAAAAAAAATAACTACATTGGAGAAAATAATAAACACCAGTTTGTTTCCCCACCACCTTAGAGGCATAGTTTCCGGCGCGTTTTTTTATAGTGGCATCCCCTTCAGGCCTAGTTCACTCTTAAGAAGTGAAAGTTTCAGAATAATAAATTACTTCTATCAAACTTATTTCCAGATTCGAATCAGTTCTGGACCAATGTTGAAATGGATTTGCAGTGTCTTCGGTACAATTCAAATGGTGAACAGAAGGAAATGTAATATTTTGTTGGTTCCTGCGTTTCCAGGGAACCATATCACACTGAATATGAGTGCACAAGTCTCTCATGTTCTAGCACTGGACATTCAAGTACCGTAGTAGCCTAAGATGGGCTGATCTTCTAGATCGGTTTCTCTAAAAACTACCCATAAAATAGGTTTCTTGGAATTTTTGAAAATATTTGGATCCTCAAAAAATTCTGTTTTTCAATGGATTGGTGAATCTCATCAAGGGTTTTCAACTGAAAGTTGGAATTTATTCGCTGTTTTCCATCGTACAAGATAACCTCTCAGATGATTCCACAACTGACTTTATGAACATCCTGTTCATATTTTCAATGAAATCAACATGCCATACCCATGACAGGTATTACACCAGAAAAATATTTTCAAAGTTTCACCCCACAAGAAATAGTCCAACAATTCCTCATTACAGTGTGAAATTGCTTCTGAAGAGTATATGTTCCCAATTCTTCCAACCTCCCTGATGATCTTAGAAGAGTGAAATAGATTTTTGTCGACCAAAATGTATTGGAGGCCTAGCGAAAGAGATGCAATTATTCACGCATCAATGGAATGAGCGATTTACTGTGAGTGATACTTCTGAATAACATTCTCCCTTATCTCATTCATAGATAAGAATCTCCAATGGAAACTGGACATTTAATAAGTAATCAACTATCTGAATGAAAATGCAAATTTTCACTTTCAGATTTTTTCTCTCAAGTTATATAGGGTCTTTCTCAATACTATCAGATGTAGTTCAATGTCCAGCGTGGCTTTTATCGAGGAAGTAGTTGTTTTCTGTTAGATATTACAAAAAAGTAACTTCAATTTTATCGTAGGGTTTTTTCATTTCCAGAGGAGTCATGTATTGATTCAATTTTCAATTGAGAATGTTTCTCTTTAAAACATGAATCCCTTCCAAGAGAGGTTATCTTGTACGATGGAAAACAGCGACTAAATTCCAACTTTCAGTCGCAAATGATTCCACAACTGACTTTATGAACATCCTGTTCATATTTTCAATGAAATCAACATGTCGTAATCATGTTTCCAACTCATGGCTTTTTTGTCTGGTCTTGAAATCAGTTTTTCTTCCTACATGCCAATTCCCATAAACGAGAAAATGAACAAAAATTCCTGTGATTTTCCTGCAAGTTTTCCAGTTTCACATAGTATGATAAGCACGAACTAGACTTATGGCCTTTTTTTGTAACAGACTTTTATATCAACAAATTTTTATTGCACATTATTTCGTTCATGAGAAAGTCTGCCGTAAAACGAAAAAAATGTTTACAAAATTTTCCGTCCGGAAAATTGACCTCAACAGCTGACCGTCTTATGGGAATTTTTTTTTGAGTTTCCAACAATATCAAATTTCATTCTGTCGATTGCTGTAAGCGAGAAAGTGCATCAGCAACAAACCATTTTTTTGTAAGATCGCGCCCCTATTTCAACTCTTTAAGTACGTGCAAACCTTATGGCTTTGGTTTTTCACTATTAGATTGTTATAAAAAAACATTTTTTTTTCTGCAACACGCCGATCGCAAAATTTTCAATTTTTGGGCTCAATACTGACATAATTTCCAGTGGTTAAAATCCCAGAAAAGAAAAAATGAGTCACCAAAATCTGTCGTTATCTGACGGTCTATTAGAGCTAGTGGTATACTGACACATTTAATCTGTCAACTGACATATTTAATCTGTCAATTGACACATTTATAATCTGTCAATTGACACATTTGTAATCTGTCAATTGACACATTTTGTCAATTGACACATTTAATCTGTCAATTGACACATTCATTTTGTCAAGTGACGGTGTTGCTCAAGTCCAAACGTACTTTTTCTCAACTAAACCTCAGCTTGCAAGCATTTCGAATGCATCCATGAAAGTGCCCTGATTTACAGATTTCATTATTTACAAACGTTATAAGTATTTCCGAATGTCAATAATTTCTCCACCAGAACAAATTTAACAATTTCAATCATCGTTTCAGTGTTCTTTTACGAATCAAAACACCATCACGTAATTCCAAAAATGATAAAATATCGTTATTGCTTAACCCAATCGAATATTACCTATGGCTGAGTTGGTTCATGGCTATTCACTGGTCATGTTCAAACTACCCACTCCGCGGTGATCGTGCTGGTAGAGCATTCGCCTCTCAAGCATTGGGTCTTGGGTTCGATTCCCAGCATGGTCATTGGTCTCATGCACGGTATCACACGTTAAAAGGTGAGGGTTGCGTCTTCCCTAGCTTGCACAAGTCTCTCGAAGACTTATAGTGGTTCGGGGTAGGGGTGCAACAGGTCGACGGAAATAACAATTTTAACAATTTTTATCATGGATATATACGCTCCAATCACTCATATTAAATGTGTCAATTGACAGATTAAATGTCAATTGACAGATTATAAATGTATCAGTTGACAGAATATAAATGTGTCAGTTGACAGATTAAATGTGTCAATTGACAGATTAAATGTGTCAATTGACAGATTAAATGTTCTAATTGGCAGATTAAATGTAATTTTTTAATTTTCGCCGTGGCTCCAAAAAATGAATTTTTCAGAGAAAATTTAGAGTTTTATTGCCCTTGTATGATTCTAACAGGAATGCAAGTAATTCTGGTCTATGGAGGATATAGAATTAACGGCTTCTGATACCTATCGCTAGTTGATATTCTTGCGAATTTTCACAAAAATGAATTTTTCAGAGAAAATTTTAAGTTGTGTTGCCCTTGTATAATTCTGACGAGAGTGCAAGTGATTCGGGTTCGGGTAGAATTAGTACCACAGTGGCCTCTGATACCTATCGCTAGTTGATAGTCTTGCGATTTTTCACGAAAATGAAATTTTCAGGAAGTTTTATCGCCCCTGTACAATTCTGACGGCAGTTCAAGTAATTCTGGTCCATGGAGAATATAGAATAAGTACCACAGCGGCCTCTTATACATATCGGCAGTTGATAGTTTCGCGAGTTTTCACGAAAATGAATTTTCCAGGGAAAATTTTAAGTTTTATCGCTCCTTTATAAATCTGACGGGAGTGCAAGTAATTCTGGTCTGAGGAGGAGATATAATTAGCGACCTCTGATACCTACGCTATTTGATGGTCTTATGAGTTTTCACGAAAATTATTTTTCATGGAACGGTTTAAGTTTTATCGTCCCTGTAGAATTTAACGAGAGTGCAAGTAATTAGAATTAGTACCACAACAGCCTCTCTGAAACCTATGTGATTAATTACGAGAATTAATTTTCCATGTAAAAGACTTTGTCATTGAAATTTTCATATACCTTGATTGAAAAATTTACTTTTATCACCCCTGTAAAAACAAAGACCCTGAACAAACCCTATACGGATACACCAAGCAATAGAGCATAAAATGAGTTTTTAACAAAAATACTAGTAGGAAACCGACTATGCCATCACATGACAGACAGTCCGTAGTTATATTCTGTTATGTTTTCGACTCCCAACTGTCAGTTATTAATTTGTTATAAACATTTAAATAACAAAAAACGTGTTTTTAAAAATTGTTTTGCTTATAAAATAAAAACTAATAGAGCAATCCGGTTGCTCCAATGAGAAGAATTGTAGATAATTAAAATACGAACAAAATGGGATGTTTTACAAGCCTGTCAGATCATTAGTAACAGAAAAAAACTGGAAACCCCGGAAAAATTTGCGATTTATTGAAAAATCCATAACTCCGCCATTTTTCAATAAGTAGGATTGGCCTTTCTTATGAAAGTATTGAATCATGTGAACTTTATGTGTTCACAAAACAGACACTGTCGGATCGTTAGTTTTGGCACAATTGCAATTTAAATTTTTATTTGCACTATCTTGCAGCGTGCCTGGATGCTCTAGTGATTGCAAGATTTCAATTTTTCGAACAGTTTATGAAAGAAGAAGTATGGTACCACAAAACGTATATTCTCATTTTGCTCTAGAATGGTGCGAAATGGGTGAAAAATGCAAACATGACTGCAAACGGCCCACCACCATGCACCCCCTAAGGTTGAGGCCCGGAAGGATGAACGCCCCAGCACTCGTACGTACTCGAAAGCTCACCCCCCCTATCCACCACCCCCGCTCGTTAAAGCGGTTCCTCATCCTGATGATTGGCGATCAGCAGAATAAAATCTGATCGTTTGATATGGAGTGCTCGGCCAATTCTCGGCCTGAAACTCTCTTATATCTGACATGAGTTTAATTTGATTTTACAATGACTTTACTTAATGTGCATGGTGCCCCCCTGAAACTGGCTGAAGGCCTGAAAAACACTTGGCTGAGGGCCAAGTGTTGTGTATTGAATTTACTGAGTTTACCACTTGGTCGGTTCTTCTTGGAATCTGAAACATAAAAGCATGATTATCGAAATTTTAAGCCTGTTGAAGTAGACGTTGGCGTCGCCGAAGGTTTCGCTTCCGTCTTACTTCTTCAGGGGTGTCGTTGTCTCCTTGGTTTACTGGACGTCTGTATTTGTCTCTGTCTCTGTCGTCTTGTTCACGTCTGTTCTCGTGGAGCTCCGTGAGCAGCGGGTTTGTGTGGGTCTCTACTCTGTCTAGAGTAGTCCCCACGTGATTCCTGATCAGTCTGTCAATGTAGTCCGGATGGATGTCTAAGTCTCGATATATAAACCTGTTTGACATATATCGTGGTGCGTCTGTTGCCATTCTCAGGCAGACATTGAAGAAGGCCTGCATCCTCTGCCTGTAACTGTTCGCGCATTGCCCCCAAGCAGTAGACGCGTACATCATGATTGGCAGAAGGATTGTCCTGATGAGGCGTAGTTTCAACTCGAGTGCCATGTTGCTCCTACGCCCGATGAGTGGATACAGCTTATGCCTCGCGGCTTTAGCTATAGCCAATCTGTGGGAGACGTGCTTCTGAAACGTGAGTTTCTTGTCCAGGGTTACTCCTAGGTATACGGCTTCGTCTACCCATGGAATTCTCTCATCGTTCATAGTAACATGGCCCTCGGGTGTCCTACGTCGCCTCGTGAACAGTATTGCCTTGCTTTTGTCTGCATTGATTCCGATCTTCCAACGATTGAACCACGGTTCCAGCTTGTTTATCTGATGTTGCAGCTTCGATGTTACTCCTCTCTCATGGGATGACTCAGCAAAGATTGCCGTGTCATCTGCATAGAGAGCAAGTTTGGTCATGGGGTTGTCCGACATAGGCATGTCTGCAGTGTAGATCGAAAACAGGTGTGGCGACAGTACTGCTCCCTGTGGTACTCCTGCTTCTAGCCTCCTTCGTGAAGAGAGAGCATTTCCGACTTTGCATCGGTAATGTCGACCTCTTAGGAAGGAGTTTATCAGCTTGACCATTGGTGTGGAGTATCCGGCATCAACCAGTTTTGCGATCAGCCCATCGTGTCAAACTTTATCGAAGGCCTTGGAGACGTCAAGGAAGACTGCTCCTGAAAGATGTCCTTTTCTCGTGCGGTTCCAGCTCTGGATGGTGGCGTCCACTATCCGGGTGACCTGGAGTTCTGTTGAGTGTTCCTGTCTGAAGCCGAATTGCTCATCTGGTAGGATGTTCAATTCTTCAGACATTGTCTCAAGTCGAGTCCTGATCACCCTTTCTGCGACCTTACTCATGGCAGGTGTTAGGCTGATGGGGCGGTGGTTTTGCGGGAACGTGTGGTTCTTGTTGGGCTTCGGAATCATGATGACCGTTGCTTCTTTCCAGCTGGAAGGAAAGTGTCTAAGTCTGAGTACAGCGTTTATGATGTTAGTCAGGGCTGCTAGTCCTTTCCTAGGTAAGGCTTTTAGTGCCCTGACTGGAATGTTGTCTGGGCCCGGTGCTTTCCTGGTCTTTGCGTGTCTAAGTATGTCCTTGATTTCCTCTGGAGATGTCGGCTCTAGAAGAATGACTGAGTCGTCAGTTCTTCCAAGCCGTCTGGTCTACGTGCGTTTCCGTGTCCTCGACTTCATCGGTGTAATCGACCTCGTTTTTACGGCACTGACGTTCGAAGGAGTCCGCAAATCTTCTGCCTTGTCCATCTCCGTGAAAACGATGCCCATCTCACCATGAAGGGGAGGGCACGGTTTCCTCCGACCGTGTCTGAGGACTTTCTGCATTCTCCATAAGGAGTTGTCTTCGGCGTCGAGTTCGTCCAAACGTTCAGACCACTGTCGCTCTCTGAGTAGCTTCAGCCCTTCTCTCAGCCGTCGAGACGCAAAGTTGAGCTGCCGCTTGTCATCGGGCGCCAGTGTTCTCTGATAACGTTTTTTCAGACGTCTTCTCAGCCTGACCATCTCCTTGACCTCAGGTGGGATCCCTCCTTGGAAATCAAAGTTTGTGACCTGTATGTCTTTAGAGCACCGTTCCATTGTTGTCAGTACTGCTTGTCTCAGTTCGGTCACCGCCTCCTCTAGCTGGCGTGTCGTGTCTATTCTGGGGATGTTTATTTCGTTATGGACTACCCTTTGAAATCGTGACCAGTCCACTATCCGCTTTGTCGTGTTAACGATTTCAGCTTCTTCCTCCCCTATTGTTAGTAGGATTGGATTGTGGTCTGATGATGATCCTTCGTCTAGTACAGAGATGTCCACCAAGGATGGAATACTCTGTATGAGGGCTATGTCCAAAATGTCTGGGTGTTGTTCTTCCCTCCCAGGATAGTGTGTGGGTTCGTATGTCGCTGTCACTGCTACGTTGTCGAAGTCTGGTAGCAGGTTGTCTGCTAGGTCTCTGCCTCGAGGGTTGGTGTTGCGGCAGTTCCAGTCTCTTGATTTCGCGTTGAAATCTCCTATAGCCACCGTTGGGTGATGGTCGGGAAAGAGTTTCTCCAAGTCCGTTTTCCTGAGGTTGGGGCCTGGAGGAATGTAGACTGAGGAAACTCTTAGGAGATTTATTCCGTCTACTTTAACTCTGATCGCTACCGATTCACCGAGTGATAGTTCGGGAAGTGCGTCCTCATTGTGTTCCAGGTCTGATTTCACCAGCAGGAGCGAGCCACCTGCTCGAGCTCGGGGTCCTGGCCTGTCATTCCTGTAAATTATAAAATCTGGAATATTAAATACTTTACCTTGGTTCAGCCTGGTCTCTTGTAGTGCCACCACGTCTACCGAGATTCTGGAGATAAGTTCCAGTAGTTCATCTTTTCGCTGAATTGCGCCATTTATGTTCCATGAACAAATCTGCAGGATCTTCGGTATTCGTGCTGGCATTACTGGCTCGACGGTTTCACTAAGGCGTTTATTACGGCCATGATTTTGTCGAGTACCTCTGGGGTAACCTGCGACAAGGTCTGCAACAGTTGCTCCTGCTTGCTTGTGCCCTGAGCACTAGAGGATTTGTTCGAAGGACCCCATTTTGGTGGTGCGGTTTTTGGCTGTGGTTGTGGACCAGTTCGAGGGTCTGGTCTCCGCCTTGGGGTTGTTGACTCCTGCCGTGGGGGTGGAGGCCCCTGCTTGGTAGGTTGTCTTGCCACCAACCTTGGTTTGGGAAATTTTGGGCATCCCCTGTAATTTGCTGTGTGGTTTCCACCACAGTTAGCGCATTTGGAGGGTTCTTCCCTTGCCTTCTTACACTCATGTGTAGCATGGCTACCGCCGCACTTGACACAACGTGCTGTGGAGTGGCAGCACTTCTGTGCATGTCCGAACCACTGGCAGTTATGACATTGAGACACTCTGCCTCTTTGGGGTCGCTGTCCTTCCACGGGGACTTTCAAGTCGACCACTTCGGTTAGTTTGAAGATGTCCCTGTATTCTCTCGGAACTATTACCAGGAACAGTGGTAGGGGCGCTCTTGTCCTTCTCGATGTCATCCTATGACATTCTAGGACCTTGAAGTTTCTCTCGACGAGGTCCTGTTGGACGTCTGCCGCCGAGATTGATTCTGGGATACCCCTGATGACCACATGCAGGGGTATGTTTTGTTTGAGTTGATAGGTGAAAAACTCCACCTTATCAGACTCAAAGAATCTGGTAGCGTTCCTCCAGTCCGCTTCCGTGTTCGTATGGAGATAAATCCCATCTTGTCGTGATTGGGCTTTCGAGAATCCAATTCTCTTATCTCGTAGGGCTGTCGAAATCGACAGCCACTTGCTCTTCTCCCGGATTATTATCACGGGAGGTTTTTTGGGGTCCTTCGTTTCATCCTCAGTGCTGCAGGGCACAAACACTCCAGTGCTTGATGAGGACGATTCTGCTGTTGGAGTAACAGTAATCTTTGGGGTGTTCTCATCTGCTGTTGATGGTAGTGCAGTCGATGACTCGTTCGTGCGGACGGCCTTCTTAATGCGTCTGCCCACCACTCGGAATCCGTCCAAGTCTTCTTCGGGTTCGGAAGAGTCTACGTGTTGTCTCTTCTTTGCATTCGCTTTTTCGGTGCCTTCGGGGTCGGGTTGGGGGGTGATCTCCATCTCCACATCCGTGGGTTTAGGGGGGGTAGGGGCTACGTGCACTGGTGGCGTACTCTCATTTGTCTCCTTCTTTTCAGAAGAGGCAAGTTTCGTCAGAAGGATGCTTAACTGCTTTTCCATGGCAGTGAGCCTTTCTTCTGTCTTCTTCCTCTCGGTCTCGGCTTTGATTGCCCGATCCAGTGCATCGCGGAGTTGCTGCCTCAGCTGTCTCTTCGATTCTTCCTTCTTGTCCTCGTCGTCGTTGTTCGTCGTCGAAGATTTCCGAAAATTCTCTCTGTCGAGAGAGCTCGAGCTTCTTGACGATTCGTCGCCTGACTTCTTGGATTTGCCCATTTTTTACTTTGCTCCACGCTTTTTTCAAAAACGAATTCTTTTAAAAACGAAGACGGCTCTGAAAAGAGCCCCTGGCCGAAGCCAAAGCTGTGGTTTACAAGTAAAATGGAAAAACTCTCTCTGAATCACTGTGGTTTGGCAAGTGTTCCTGAAAAAGGGTTGATGATTAATCATTACCACTTACCTTATCACAGCCCTTCAAGTCTAGCCCTGGCTAGTTCAGGTATAACCCTTCCTTGCCGTAGCTATATCGCTTTGTCTCGCTTAATGAATTTGCACTCACTATCACAAAAGTAATTTAAACAGGTAGCCTAGGGAGCTTCTGAAAATACGTCTGCTCTCTTCGACTACTGATCAAACTATCTGCAAACGGCCAAGCCCGCGTTAGCTGCCGGGAGATGAGGGGAATTCTTCTAACGAACGGATTACGTGCTAATACGCTTCCACTCATCTCCCGCTCACTCTTACCACTCGACCGCTTTCACCAGATCAGCCGTTTTCAGTCATGTGCATTTTTCACCCATTTGGTAGTATTTTAGCGCAAAATGAGAATATACATATTGTGGTACTGTAGGTATACTTCTACTTTCAAAATCTGTTTTAGTAACTGAAATCGGACCATCACAAGAGCACCCAGGAACGCTGCAAGATAGTGCAAAAAAAGTTCAAATTGCAATTGTGCCAAAATTAATGATCCGCCAGAGCCTGTTTTGTGCACACACAAAGTTCACATGATTCAATATTTTCATGAGAAGGGCCAACCCTATGTATTGAAAAATGGCGGGGTTACGAATTTTTTAAAAAATCTTTAAATTTTCCGGTTTTTCCGGTTTTCCTCCGTTACTAAGACTCCGATCGGCTCGTAAAACATTTCAATTGGTTTGTATTTCAATTATCTACAATTCTTTCCATTGGAGCAACCAGGTTGCTCAATTCGTTTTAATTTTATAAGCAAAATTGTTTTAAAAACATATTTTTTGATATTTAAATGTTTATAACAAATTAATAAATGACAGTTGCGAGTCGAAAACACAAACGAAATAGTAATTTACGTAACAAGTCCGGAATATACTGTTTTTTTGGACGAGTAGACCAAATTCTAGGACGAGCGTTAGCTAGTCCTGGAAGTCTCGAGTCCAAAAAAACTGTTTTCGGATGTGTTGCGTACACTATTTTTTCGGCAATCACGTAGAATAACAAATCAATGAGACGCATTTAGTCTAAGAGACGAAGAGGGTCGACTTTCACCCATCTGTTAACCGTATGAAGCGATTCCAAATATGAATATTTCGAAAATTTCAGTTTTTATTTGTATTATACATTGAAATTCGAACAGAACAGAAACATTCTAATTCTTATTTATATTAATATTTGTATTAAAATTCGAGCACTTCCCGGCCTAGTCCGGGAAGTGCTACTTTCCCAAAGAAAAAGTGTCCGGGAAGTAAACACTTCCCGGGTGGTTGCCGAAAACTACAACTACGGACTGTCTGCCAAGTGACAGCACAGTCGGTTTTCTACTAGTAATTTTTGTTAGGAAAAAATGCTCTACTGATTGGCCTAGAATACTAGCTGCTCAGCAGTCAGGCTGCCAATGATTAAATACAACAGACAGTCTTGTAAAATATACCCCCGACGCCACTGGACGTTCGGGTAACTCCGGAAATTTTGGGTGCTATCAGAGCTATCTTCATACCGCTACTTTTAGCACAAACCTAGAATCAGTCATAATGATTTTTTTTAATGTTGTACCACAACACCTAACCTGGTGTTCTGTGATGTTGTTGTCTACACAACACTCCCAAGATTGCTCGGAGCTCTAAAGCTCTTTTTATAAAAAATGCAACACACCTTCTGAATCCTATATACCTATGTATTAGTTTCTTTCTTATCAGAGACAGCACTGCCACTTCTTCTCGATTTTTACTTCCATCTGTGTAAATACTTGTAGTTATTTCAAAATTAACTAAAAATAAAATTGACATCCAAAACAAACATTACTGGCCTCGGAATTGACCCGCTACTGATTTCCGATTGAATTGGGATTACATGGTTTATTTGGCTCACATTCAGCTGCTCACTTACAAAACAGATCAATGTATGGTTGGTTGTATAACTGAAATTAGTTTTGCGCTTTGCGCCATCTTGAAACATTTTTCAGAAATTCTTCAGTTTCGTTCGAGATCGGTTAGTGAGTGGGTGTATGTTTTACTTCTTTAGTTCATTTGGATTATTAAATATTTTCAAGGTAATTATCAATCACAAATTGTAGTTTTTTTGACTGAAGGAATGATCTATCAAATATTAATGACGATGTCAGGGCAGTTTCATTCTTTGGGTTGATTTCCTTTCAAAAAAGTGATTCATCTGAAGGTGTTCTTACTAATGGAAGGTAAAGGAAAGGAAAGAGAACTAATATTGAATGAACCTTTCCTAAATTCTGTGTAAAATCTCAACCGCTTTTAAAAAGTTTGCGCCCAAAAACACCCTCATGGAGTTTTTTCCAAATGGTGGATAGAATTATTTTTCTATTGTTTCTCTTCAATATGTCAATAGAAACTTCTTGATCCTATTTCATTTACCATTTTCTTATTGATAATGCGATACCTAGATCTTTAATGATCGGGTAAAATAATTTGTTTATTGAACACTTTTTCCTCACCAATTTTAAACTATTGATTGGAGGGATGCTCAAATTATCTTTCTTTTATGAAATATTCAAAGAACATTTGATTATCAAAGTCCTCAAAGTCAGTGTGATTTTTTGCTTGTTAGTGTTACCAGATAGGTGTAGATATGTGGTTATATTACCTATAGGACATTCCTTAATTGATAATGTTTGTAAATATTCCCCAACAAACCTTACCTGTAGTATTGAAAACTGAATTGCATTGTTTGAATGAGGTAACAGAAATGTTACCATTACTATTACCATGATCTGATGTGCAGTATAGGTATGGGTTTTTGTAAAACTACAAAAATCGGAATAGTTGAAAAATTTTCAAGAATAAACCCTTCCTCGCCTGGAAGCTTTTACCTTGTACCTGGTCACTCACAGGTATTTGACAATTCCTGAAATTAACTTCACTCAGTATAACAATCGTAACCTTAGAAATGAATAATCACACAAACCTGAATACTTATCTGGAAACTTCAACAATGCTACCTACAATTTTATCAAGCAAATATCTTTTTTTTTAATTTGAAAAAGAGGTAATTTTAAATTATTCTTGACAACCTTGACAAGGATTGTTTGAATTTCTTGTTATCTCAACCAGGCTCTTGTTCAGACTAGATCTTAAATAAACATCTTATCTTAAGTGAATATCCAAAATCCATTTCTGTTCAATTATAGGTGCTTATGAGCATCAGTATTCTGCTGTGGAGCTGAGTAACTAGTGCTTGCAAAAGTGGATACAGGTTTTTGCCTGTTTTAGTTCAGTATTTCAGTCTTTGGCCTCTCGACAGCAAATGTACATTACTTCTGCTTGGGGCATCTCACAGTTCCAGTGCAGTATCAGGGGATGAGGCACTCAACTCCGCTTTGGTATTTCTGCTAGTTTTTAAACTTGGTTCGATTATAGAAAGTTTTGATTATTTTTCAATTTCTTCAAACAATACATAGGTATCAATTTTGAGTGAGTTGAGCGAATTTCAATAATGTCTTGTGGAAACCATACATGAAATGGAATACAGTAATATACCAAAAAAGCAAACAACACCACCAACAAAAGTACCCCATCCCCAAGCAAAAAATAGTGACTTGTCACCTCGCTTGTCACTATAAAAATTGAACTTCGCCTTTTATTTTCAATTTATCGTTTATTTATATAAACATTCTTTTGTAAAAACAACTCATTTGAAAATAATAAAGACAATTATTATTATACACATCCAACAACCAACATAATACTTCATGTGGATTGTCTGAAAAGATTAAGCAGTTTGGTGATGGGTATGATGTAAGAAAGAACAACATTTAAAACAACCAATACATTGAGATCAATTCTTACATAAATTAAACCAAAAAACATGAGTGTGAAAGCAGCCACGAATTTCTCGCGGTGATACGGGCGCGTACTCGACCGCCAATGGTCCCGAAAATACTCTAAATTTCATGGCCAGCCATGAATTTACAGCACAATATAAACAATGGCATAATAAGACTTTTGGTTATTAGACATGTTTTGTGAGATCAGAACTTGTAGTTGTTTGAAAAAATATTACTTTAACTAGTCACTTTCAAAGTTCTTTGAAGGCTAAGATAATGTGCTAATGAAAATAATCGATGGGAACTATACGTGTATCGTTTTCATCTGGCAGGAAATTAACTCTCACCACTACTAACCATGACACCATGTCAGCTGGGAATAATCTTCCACGATTCACTGTTGCCTTAAAAATTATCAGTGCTGCTCCTAAGGTGGCGTATGAAGTTAGTAACAAGGCCTATCCAGAACACATGGCTAGTGACCAAAGCAGTCGATGCCAAAACACCAGAGAAAAAAAAAACAAGAAAAACACAACTTTGTCAATCTATACTACCGAAGGTGTCTTACAAGATCTATTTGTCAAAATATTTTGTCTGGCAGGATTTTACCCCAACCATCAACAATGATGATTTTCAAAATAAATTAACACGTTCGTCAAAGTTTACGTAGGTGGGGATTTTTTTGCATACATGTATATTTCTCGCGGTGATACGGCGCGTACTCGACTGCCAGTGGTATCGAAAATAGGTTAAAATTTCATGGCCAGCCATGAATTTACTTTACACAGTTTTGACAGATCTGAACATGTAGTTATGGATAGAAAAATATTACTTCACTGGTCATTTTAAAAAATGTTTGAAAACGGATTTTTTAAGATAGTGTACTAATCAAAGTAATCAATGAAAACTATACGTGTTTCGTTTTCATCAGGCAGGAAATTAACTCTCACCACCAAAACAGATAACTTTGACCCCCGTAAAGCTAGCAGAACCACTTTGGAATTTTCAAAATTTTTTTAGGCCATAATTTTAGGCTAATTTTAGATGAACTAAAAGCTACACCAGCATTTATGGCACACTCCAAAAAAAACTATTACATAATTTTGTACACATTTATTACAAATTTGCGTCCCAATCAAAAATTTTTTTACAGCCCCCATTTTCCAGGAAATGGGCGTGGGCTAACTTTTAAGTAAAACTGCACCACGCATTCTGTATTTTTGAAATTTTGATGTTCAAAATGTTGCTAAAATTTCTTACACATTTATTACAAACCATTGACGTATTGAAAATTCCAAAATTTTCACCCCCTAGGGGTTAAATACCCCTTATTTATAGAAAACTCCCAAATAAATTGGATTCCACGTGGTCAGTACCAGAATTGATCACAAGATTGTTTATAATTTTTGTTCAAACCATCGAAATATTCAAAATTACAGAATGGACGGCCCCCAAGGGGTGAAACACCCCCAAAAGGGATGAAACACCACCAAACTTCTCAAAATTCCTATAACGTTATCCACAAAACTTTAAAAAAACTTATTAGAATGTAACGACGTGTTGAAAATTTCAGAATGATGATTTCCATGGGGTTGAACACCCCACACAACGCATAAACTTATTTCACTGCTTTGCAAAGTAAACGATTTCGGATTTTTGTATTATACCGTTGATGAAATGAATAACCTATATTGACAGAGCATCAATAGACACCACATTTTTTTGAAAAATTGATCGTTGTTGCAAAAAATAATATACTGCTAGATACGTCAGAACATTAGTATACGTCCATAGCTAGCTTTTTCCACAAAGAAAATGTTTGAGGGAAAACGCTCCCTGTTTGGTTTTTAATATACTGGACTCGGATGACGCACAGGTAGCTAGAGCTGCCTCCGTGGTAACGTTAATTGTTGCCGTTAAAGACATGCTTCTACTACATGTCTTTCATTGCGCATAGACTATATCAACTGAGGAAATTGACATGTTCAAGAGTGGCATGTATTAATGAATAGTTTTGTAACAATATTATAGGAAATCCAACGTGAACTATTTTTAATTGAGGAACATAATTCTTTACAGTATCCCACGCGCAACTACTGCGTAGTTTTTGGTGCGCATGGATAATATCAACCATGGAAATTGACATTTTCAAGAGTGGGCTGTGTTAATAAATTTTTGTGTTGCAATATGATAGAAAATCTGACTTGCACTGTATGACATGGAGTATTAAAATTAATTACAGTATCTCACACGCTTCTACTGCGTGTGGTTTGGTTCGCATGGATAATATCAACCATGGAAATTGACATTTTGAAGAGTGGGCTGTGTTAATAAATTTTTATGTTGCAAAATGATAGAAAATCTGACTTGCACTGTATGACATGGAGTATTAAAATTAATTACAGTATCTCACACGCTTCTACTGCGTGTGGTTTGGTTCGCATGGATAATATCAACCATGGAAATTGACATTTTGAAGAGTGGGCTGTGTTAATAAATTTTTATGTTGCAAAATGATAGAAAATCTGACTTGCACTGTATGTCATGGAGTATTAAAATTATTTACAGTATCTCACACGCTTCTACTGCGTGTGTTTTGGTTCGCAAAGAGTGGGCTGTGTTAATACAATTTTGTGTTGTAATATGATAGAAAATCCGACTTGAACTGTATTTTATTGAGTATTAGAATTCTTCACATTAGCTCACATCCTTTCACGTCGTGTCTTTTGGTGCACACGGACTATATCAACCATGCTGATTGACATTTTGAAGATTGGGTAGTGTTAATAAATCTTCATGTTGCAAAATCATTTACAGTATCTCACACGCTTATACTGCATGTGTTTTGGTGCGCATGGATTAAACCAACCATGGAAAGTGATATTTTGAAAAGTAGGCTTTTGACGACACCTCTTTTGTTTTCATTATTTTCACTTTCTAATTTATTATACATATTAATGATAATTTGTTGAGTCTCTACAGGAAGCGTATGTCGCCGATTCTTAATACGGGATCGTCTATTCAGTAGCGATTCATTTTGTAACTCAAATGGTCTCCAAAGAGGTCTGTTTTCATTATTACCATCATTTACACGCGAATCATTAAATGGTCTCGAAATAATATTCCGATCACCTTCAACGCACGCCAAAAAGTCATAATGGAATAAACAAACAATGATGAAACAAAGACACACAAGAAGAAAGATTCATGAAATTAATACAGATCAAGGGTTCATAAATACAACTCTGTTAAAACTCGACATGAGCCAGTGTTCCTCAGATGTGCTTATAGTCCGGGAGGCGATTTAACAATTTGACGATGATGAGGGACCAATTGGCTACAAATATAGCCATATCCATATTTCATTAAGAGAACCCGAGCGTTAGCCATGCTGATTGAGTGATTGCAAATTGAAATACAAATACAGAAAACTTGTCCCTTAGTAAGAAATGCGCTGGTAGGTTCATATGAATCGTATGATACGCTTTCGGATACGAAAATATTCAAAACGATATGCTAAGCTTATGATTTGAGAGTTTGTAGTAATTGTGTGCATTTATTTCCCTATCTCTTGGTCAGAGAAACTTAGTTTATGATTGGATGACGAACACACTATATCTCAACCCCAAAATTTTATCAATTAAAAACAAGAAACTTGAATTGTGCTGATACTGATTTTTTTATTAAATTTTTGTGCTTCAAAAATTCGAACTGAAATGATTATTGGTGGTTTAAATCAGAAAACCTGAGCAAACATCATCTTCTTACCAATAGGCGAACCACTTTATCTGCAAAGACACTCCGCATAGATATTGAATTATATATTGCAAAGTTGCCATTCAAAGAGGCATCAGTAATCGATAGGCGACTAAATGCCTTGTTGTAAAACAAGTGTAAAATCAGTTTGCCTTGAGGCCAATTCCAATAAAAAAAACCCATTTGTTGCATACCTTTTGGAACGCGCTGTATACAGGGTGTCCCGTAAATAATGGATAATATTTCAACTGCAAATAGGAGACAGTATGACCGTTCAGAAAATATATTTAAGTGTTATAGAAAGTCCTTCGATTTTCAAAACCATTCATCAACACATCCCAATCTTGAACATGTCAATTTCCTCAGTTGATATAGTCTATGCGCAATAAAAGACATGTAGTAGAAGCATGTGGGATACTGTAAAGAATTCTAATACTGAAAGAAATATAGTTCTAGTCGGATTTTCCATCATTTTACAGCATAAAAATTTATTAACACAGCCCACTCTTCAAAACATCAATTAGTATGGTTGATATAGTCCGAGTGCACCAAAAGACACGCCGTGAAAGGGTGTGAGCTAATGTAAAGAATTCTAATACTCAATAAAATACAGTTCAAGTCGGATTTTCTATCATATTACAACACAAAAATTTATGAACACAGCCCACTCTTGAAAATGTCAATTTCCATGGTTGATATTATCCATGCGAACCATAACACACGCAGTAGAAGCGTGTGAGATACTGTAATTAATTTTAATACTCCATGTCATACAGTGCAAGTCAGATTTTCTATCATTTTGCAACATAAAAATTTATTAACACAGCCCACTCTTCAAAATGTCAATTTCCATGGTTGATATTGTCCATGCGAACCAAAACACACGCAGTAGAAGCGTGTGAGATACTGTAATTAATTTTAATACTCCATGACATACAGTGCAAGTCAGATTTTCTATCATTTTGCAACATAAAAATTTATTAACACAGCCCACTCTTCAAAATGTCCATTTCCGTGGTTGATATTATCCATGCGAACCAAAACACACGCAGTAGAAGCGTGTGAGATACTGTAATTAATTTTAATACTCCATGTCATACAGTGCAAGTCAGATTTTCTATCATTTTGCAACATAAAAATTTATTGACACAGCCCACTCTTCAAAATGTCAATTTCCATGGTTGATATTGTCCATGCGAACCAAAACACATGTAGTAGAAGCGTGTGAGATACTGTAATTAATTTTAATACTCCATGACATACAGTGCAAGTCAGATTTTCTATCATTTTGCCACATAAAAATTTATTAACACAGCCCACTCTTCAAAATGTCAATTTCCATGGTTGATATTATCCATGCGGACCAAAACACACGCAGTAGAAGCGTGTGAGATACTGTAATTAATTTTAATACTCCATGACATACAGTGCAAGTCAGATTTTCTATCATTTTGCAACATAAAAATTTATTGACACAGCCCACTCTTCTAAATGTCAATTTCCATGGTTGATATTATCCATGCGAACCAAAACACACGCAGTAGAAGCGTGTGAGATACTGTAATTAATTTTAATACTCCATGTCATACAGTGCAAGTCAGATTTTCTATCATTTTGCAACATAAAAATTTATTAACACAGCCCACTCTTCAAAATGTCAATTTCCATGGTTGATATTATCCATGCGAACCAAAACACACGCAGTAGAAGCGTGTGAGATACTGTAATTAATTTTAATACTCCACGACATACAGTGCAAGTCAGATTTTCTATCATTTTGTAACATAAAAATTTATTAACACAGCCCACTCTTCAAAACTGTCAATTGCCATGATTGATATAGTCCGTGTCCACCAAAAGACACGCCATGGAAGGGTGTGAGCTGATGTAAAGAATTCTAATACTCAATAAAATACAGATCAAGTCGGATTTTCTATCATATTGAAACACAAAAATTTATTAACACAGCCCACTCTTCAAAATGTCAATTTCCATGGTTGATATTATCCATGCGAACCAGTACACTCGTAGTTGAAGCGAGTGAGATACTGTAAATAATTTTAATACTTCATGACATACAGTGCAAGTCAGATTTTCTATGATTTTGCAACATAAAAATTTATAAACACAGCCCACTCTTTAAAACATCAATAAGCATGGTTGATATAGTCCGAGTGCACGAAGAGACACGCCGTGAAAGGGTGTGAGCTAATGTAAAGAATTCTAATACTCAATAAAATACAGTTCAAGTCGTATTTTCTATCATATTACAACACAAAAATTTATTAACACAGCCCACTCTTCAAACTGTCAATTTCCATGGTTGATATAGTCCATGTGCACCAAAAGACACGCCATGGAAGGGTGTGACCTGATGTAAAGAATTCTAATAATCAACAAAATTCATATCAAGTCGGATTTTCTATCATATTGCAACACAAAAATCTATTAACACAGCCCACTCTTCAAACTGTCAATTTCCATGGTTGATATAGTCCATGTGCACCAAAAGACACGCCATGGAAGGGTGTGACCTGATGTAAAGAATTCTAATAATCAACAAAATACTGATTTTCTATCATATTGCAACACAAAAATTTATTAACACAGCCCACTCTTGAAAATGTCAATTTTCATGGTTGATTTCATCCATGCGCACCAAAAAATACGCAGTAGAAGCGTGTGGGATACTGTAAAGAATTATGATCCTCAATTAAAAATAGTTCACGTTGGATTTCCTATAATGTTGTTACAAAACTATTCATTAATACATGCCACTCTTGAACATGTCAATTTCCTCAGTTAATATAGTCTATGCGCAATGAAAGACATAGTAGTAGAAGCATGTCTTTATCGGCAACAATTAACGTTACCACGGAGGCAGCTCTAGCTACCTGTGCGTCATCCGAGTCCAGTATATTAAAAACCAAACAGGGAGCGTTTTCCCTCAAACATTTTCTTTGTGTTCTCCAGTTTTCCGACCATGTGGAAAAAGCTAGCTATGGACGTATACTAATGTTCTGACGTATCTAGCAGTATATTATTTTTTGCAACAACGATTAATTTTTCAAAAAAATGTGGTGTCTATTGATGCTCTGTCAATAGAGGTTATTCATTTCATCAACGGTATAATACGAAAATCCGAAATCGTTCACTTTGCAAAGCAGTGAAATAAGTTTATGCGTTGTGTGGGGTGTTCAACCCCATGGAAATCATCATTCTGAAATTTTCAACACGTCGTTACATTCTAATGAGTTTTTTTTAAGTTTTGTGGATAACGTTATAGGAATTTTGAGAAGTTTGGTGGTGTTTCATCCCTTTTGGGGGTGTTTCACCCCTTTTGGGGGTGTTTCACCCCTTGGGGGCCGTCCATTCTGTAATTTTGAATATTTCAATTGTTTGAACAGAAATTATAAACAATCTCTTGATCAATTGTGGTACTGACCACGTGGAATCCAATTTATTTGGGAATTTTCTATAAATAAGGGGTATTTAACCCCTAGGGGGTGAAAATTTTGGAATTTTCAATACGTCAATGGTTTGTAATAAATGTGTAAGAAATTTTAGCAACATTTTGAACATCAAAATTTCAAAAATACAGAATGCGTGGTGCAGTTTTACTTAAAAGTTAGCCCACGCCCATTTCCTGGAAAACGGGGGCTGTAAAAAATTTTTTGATTGAGACGCAAATTTGTAATAAATGTGTACAAAATTATGTAATAGTTTTTTTTGGAGTGTGCCATAAATGCTGGTGTAGCTTTTAGTTCATTAATTTTAGGCTAATTTATTCGAATTTATTACCCTATTCCCAAATTTTTTGCTCTTCAATTGTGAGAGATATCGCGGGTTCTGCTAGCTTAACGTTAAGCTGGCAGAACCAAACCGCCAAACGAATGATTATGAAAAGTCTAAGCACACCATAATTTTAGGCTCATTTTAGGCTCACGTTTGAACCCATCGCCGATTTTTTTGGAATTCGTTTTTTTAAAAAAATCTCGGGTTCTGCTAGCTTTACCGTTAAGCTAGCAGAACCCAACCTTAAAAAAGCTACTCAGAACAAATCCAGTTGGACAATAATTTTAGGCTCTATTCAGGCTAATTTATTACCCAATTATAAATTTTTTTGCTCTTCAGTTGGAGGAGAAATCATAGGTCGTGTTAGCTCAACACTGAGCTGGCAGTACCAAATGGCTAACCGAATCGTTATGGAAAATCTGATCGCACCATAATTTTAGGCTCACGTTTGCCCATCGCCGATTTTTTTGGAATTCGTTTTTTAAAAAAATTCCTGGGTTCTGCTAGCTTTACCGATAAGCCAGCAGAACCCAACCTTAAAAAAGCAACTCTGAACAAATCCAGTGGAAAATAATTTTAGGCTCTATTCAGGCTAATTTATTACCCAATTATAAATTTTTTTGCTCTTCAGTTGGAGGAGAAATCATAGGTTGTGTTAGCTCAACACTGAGCTGGCAGTACCAAATGGCTATCCGAATCGTTATGGAAAAAATGATCGCACCAAAATTTTAGGCTCATTTTAGGCTCACGTTTGAACGCGTCGCCGATTTTTTTGGAATTCGTTTTTAAAAAAAATCCAGTGTTCTGCTAGCTTTACCGACAAGCCAGCAGAACCCAACCTTAAAAAAGCAACTCAGAACAAATCCAGTTGGACAATCATTTTAGGCTCTATTCAGGCTAATTTATTACCCAATTATAAATTTTTTTGCTCTTCAGTTAAAGGAGAAATCATAGGTTGTTTGAGCTCAACACTGAGCTGGCAGTACCAAAAGGCTAACCGAATGGTTATGGAAAATCTGATCGCACCATAATTTTAGGCTCATTTTAGGCTCACGTTTGAACCCTTCGCCGATTTTTTTGGAATTCGTTCTTTTTTAATTCTGGGTTCTGCTAGCTTTACCGTTAAACCAGCAGAACCCAACCTTAAAAAAAGCATCTCAGAACAAATTCAGTTGGACAATAATTTTAGGCGAATCAAAACGCTTCACTGGACAATGATAGACAAAACAATGAGTATTTATTATTGCGAACTGTGATCATCCCCGTCGAATGTCAAGTCACATGATATTTTCATGTATTTCAGTCGATAAAATGGGCTAGGTAGGGGTAATTTTACTGCAGTCAAAAATATGTTTATTTGTAAATAAGAGTTAATAGAATACGGGTATAAGGTTTGTTGAAATTGGCACATGTGAATGTGGGAATAATGAAGGAAAACAAAAAAATAAGCAAAGATTGTTCCCGGTATTCAGAGAATATTGTGGATTTGAGTATGAATTTCGTTTCACTCCGTCTGTTGCATAAATTACCATAGCAGAACCCAAGATTTTTTTAAAAAACGAATTCCAAAAAAAACGGCGACGGGTTCAAACGTGAGCCTAAAATGAGCCTAAAATTATGTTGCGATCAGATTTTCCATAACGATTCGGTTAGCCATTTGGTACTGCCAGCTCAGTGTTGAGCTAACACAACCTATGATTTCTCCTCCAACTGAAGAGCAAAAAAATTTATAATTGGGTAATAAATTAGCCTGAATAGAACCTAAAATTATTGTCCAACTGGATTTGTTCAGAGTTGCTTTTTTAAGGTTGGGTTCTGCTGGCTTATCGGTAAAGCTAGCAGAACCCAGGAATTTTTTTTAAAAACGAATTTCAAAAAAATCGGTGATGGGTTCAAACGTGAGCCTAAAATGAGCCTGAAATTATGGTGCGATCAGATTTTCCATAACGATTCGGTTAGCCATTTGGCCCAGTGTTGAGCTAACACAACCTATGATTTCTCCTCCAACTGAAGAGCAAAAAAATTTATAATTGGGTAATAAATTAGCCTGAATAGAGCCTAAAATTATTGTCCAACTGGATTTGTTCAGAGTTGCTTTTTTAAGGTTGGGTTCTGCTGGCTTAACGGTAAAGCTAGCAGAACCCAGGATTTTTTTTAAAAACGAATTCCAAATAAATCGGCGATGGGTTCAAACATGAGCCTAAAATGAGCCAAAAATTATGGTGTGCTTAGACTTTTCATAATCATTCGTTTGGCGGTTTGGTTCTGCCAGCTTAACGTTAAGCTAGCAGAACCCGCGATATCTCTCACAATTGAAGAGCAAAAAATTTGGGAATAGGGTAATAAATTAGCCTAAAATTAGCCTAAAATTATGGCCTAAAAAATTTTGAAAATTCCAAAGTGGTTCTGCTAGCTTTAAGGGGGTATAACTTTGTCAAAGTTTGCGTGGATGGGTAATGTTTTGGATACCGAAGGTACCTTAGAAGATCTATTTGTCAAAATATTTTTCGGGCAGGATTTTACCACCACCATCAATAGTAATAATTATTTTCAAAATAAATTCATAAGTTCGTCGTTCGTTTTTTTAATTAATGTGTACTACCAAAAGTGCTCCACTAGGTCCATTCTTCGAAATATTTTGACCCCCACCACCACCATTATTAATTTTCAAAAAACTGTTTAAGTTCGTCAAAGTTTTCGTGGATGGGATTTTTTTTTACAGAAATCGATGAAACCGAAGGTGTTCTATAAGACCTAATTGTCAAAATATTTTGTCGATCAGGATTTTCGTGGATGGGGGTATTTTTGCATAAATATAGTGATTTTTTTGCATAAATTTATACCATAGAATGTGCTCTAGAAGACCTATGTGTCAAAATATTTTGTCGGTAGGATTTTATCCCCACCACCAATAATAATTATTTTCAAAATAAATTCATAAGTTCGTCAAAGTTTTCGTAGGTGGGGATTTGTTTACATAAATGTATACTACCAAAGGTGCTCCACTAGGCCTATTCGTCAAAATATTTGGTCGTGCAGGATTTCAACCTCCACCACCATTAATATTAATTTGGGGATTTTTTTGCATAAATCGATGAAACCGAAGGTGATCTGTAAGTCCTATTTATAAAAATATTCTGACGGGCAGGATTTTACCCCCCACCATCAATAACAATAAATTTCAAAATAAATTCATCAAAGTTTTCGTAGATGGGGATTTTTTTGGATAAATGTATACTATCAAAGGTCTATTCGTCAAAATATTTGGTATAGTATATATTTATGCACAAAAAAATTCCCACCTCCGAAAACTTTGACGAACTTACTAATTTATTTTGAAAATAATTATTATTGATGGTGGGGGCAAAATCCTGCCGACAAATCATTTTGACATATAGGTCTTCTAGAGCACCTTCTGTGTACTTAGGTTTATGCATAAAAATCCGAGGGGGAAACATCTCGCTAAAATTTGTACGAAACTTAAAATATTTAAAAGACTGAAAGACTCAAACCGATGACTGAAAGACTCAAACCGATGACTGAAGCGAAGATTTAATGACTGAAAATTGACTCAAAGGACTCAAAATTTCTAGTTGTACGAGATTTAAAGGAGATGTTTCCCCCTCGTTAAAATCCTAATATTTATTACCGGAGTGAAACTGGCAAGACGACATCGCCAGCAAGACGGACAACGCTTCGATGAAGTTGTACCCGGTATCGCGGCGGAGTATGGGTAGTCATTGAATCACGTTAATTTTTGTCCGTTTTGATGAAATATTATTATATGAACCTGCTGAAGAGACAAGAACCGATCACATATTCAAAGCAGTATAATTAATTGCTACAAAGAAAACTCTTCATTGAACTGATGAAATAGAAGTTGATTTTGTATACCTCATTTGATCTCCTCCCATAATGTTTCTGACTTCAAATAACATCTTGTTGCATTTTATTCATAGTGAATAATTGAATACGATAAATGTGAAATTTGATTTTGTAGCATTCATTTGACGTACTTCCCTCTTTCTAGAAAAATTGGAAAAAAATGTTTCTGCCTGTAAATATCATCTTGTTGGGATTTTTATTGCGAATAATATTACGAAAGGATGTGTTGAATACGTTGAATGTGAAATTTGATTTTGTAGCATTCATTTGACCCCCTTCCCCCACTCAAGAAAAAATTTAAAAAATGTTTCTGTCCTTCAAAATCATCTTGCTGGAATTTTTTTCGTGAGGAATGTTGAGAAATGAAGTGTTGAATACGTTGAATGTGAAATTTGATTTTGTAGCATTCATTTGACCCCCTTCCGCCACTCAAGAAAAAATTAAAAAATGTTTCTGCGTTTCAAAATCATCTTGCTGGAATTTTTTTCGTGAGGAATGTTGAGAAATGAAGTGCTGAATACGTCGAATGTGAAATTTGATTTTGTAGCATTCATTTGACCCCCTTCCCCCACTCTAGAAAAAATGAATAAAATGTTTCTGCCCTTCAAAATCATCTTGCTGGGATTTTTTTCGTGAGGAATGTTGAGAAATGAAGTGTTGAATACGTTGAATGTGAAATTTGATTTTGTAGCATTCATTTGACCCCCTTCCACCACTCAGGAAAAAAGAAAAAAATGTTTCTGCCCTTCAAAATCATCTTGCTGGGATTTTTTTCGTGAGGAATGTTGAGAAATGAAGTGTTGAATACGTTGAATGTGAAATTTGATTTTGTAGCATTCATTTGACCCCCTTCCCCCACTCTAGAAAAAATGAAAAAAATGTTTCTGCCCTTCAAAATCATCTTGCTGGGATTTTTTTCGTGAGGAATGTTGAGAAATGAAGTGTTGAATACGTCGAATGTGAAATTTGATTTTGTAGCATTCATTTGACCCCCTTCCCCCACTCTAGAAAAAATGAAAAAAATGTTTCTGCCCTTCAAAATCATCTTGCTGGGATTTTTTTCGTGAGGAATGTTGAGAAATGAAGTGTTGAATACGTCGGATGTGAAATTTGATTTTGTAGCATTCATTTGACCCCCTTCCCCCACTCTAGAAAAAATGAATAAAATGTTTCTGCCTTTCAAAATCATTTTTCTGGAATTTTTTTCTTGAGGAATGTTGAGAAATGAAGTGTTGAATACGTCGAATGTGAAATTTGATTTTGTAGCATTCATTTGACCCCCTTCCCCCACTCTAGAAAAAATGAATAAAATGTTTCTGCCTTTCAAAATCATTTTTCTGGAATTTTTTTCTTGAGGAATGTTGAGAAATGAAGTGTTGAATACGTTGAATGTGAAATTTGATTTTGTAGCATTCATTTGACCCCCTTCCACCACTCTAGAAAAAATGAAAAAAATGTTTCTGCCCTTCAAAATCATCTTGCTGGGATTTTTTTCGTGAGGAATGTTGAGAAATGAAGTGTTGAATACGTCGAATGTGAAATTTGATTTTGTAGCATTCATTTGACCCCCTTCCCCCACTCTAGAAAAAATGAATAAAATGTTACTGCCTTTCAAAATCATTTTTCTGGAATTTTTTTCTTGAGGAATGTTGAAAAATGAAGTGTTGAATACGTCGAATGTGAAATTTGATTTTGTAGCATTCATTTGACCCCCTTCCCCCACTCTAGAAAAAATGAATAAAATGTTTCTGCCTTTCAAAATCATTTTTCTGGAATTTTTTTCTTGAGGAATGTTGAGAAATGAAGTGTTGAATACGTTGAATGTGAAATTTGATTTGGTAGCATTCATTTGACACCCTTCTCCCACTCTAGTAAAAATGAAAAAAATGTTTCTGACTTTCAAAATCATCTTGTTGGGATTTTTTCAGTGGAGAATGGTGAGAAATGAAGTGTTGAATACGTTGAATGTGAAATTTGATTTTGTAGCTTTCATTTGACCCCCTTCCCCCACTCTAGAAAAAATGAAAAAATGTTTCTGCCTTTCAAAATCATCTTGCTGGGATTTTTTTCGTGAAGAATGATGAGAAATGAAGGGTTGGATACGATGAATGTGAATTTTGATTTTGTAGCATTCATTTGACCCCCTTCCCCCACTCTAGAAAAAAATTAAAAAATGTTTCTGCCTTTCAAAATCAACTTGCTAGGATTTTTTTTCGTGAAGAATGTTGAGAAATGAAGGGTTGAATACGCTCAATGTGAAATTTGATTTTGTAGCATTCATTTGACCCCATTCCCCCACTCTAGAAAAAATGAAAAAATTGTTTCTGCCTTTCAAAATCATTTTGTTGGGATTTTTTCAGTGGAGAATGTTGAGAAATGAAGTGTTGAATACGTTGAATGTGAAATTTGATTTTGTAGCATTCATTTGACCCCCTTCCCCCACACTAGAAAAAATAAAAAAAATGTTTCTGACTTTCAAAATCATCTTGCTGGGATTTTTTCAGTGGAGAATGGTGATAAATGATAAATGAATGTGAAATTTGATTTTGTAGCATTCATTTGACCCCCTTCCCCCACTCTAGAAAAAATGAATAAAATGTTTCTGACTTTCAAAATCATCTTGTTGGGATTTTTTCAGTAGAGAATGGTGAGAAATGAAGTGTTGAATACGTTGAATGTGAAATTTGATTTTGTAGCATTCATTTGACCTCCTTCCCCCAATCTAGAAAAAATGACAAAAAAAATTCGGCATTTCAAAAGGTCAAATGAATGCTACAAAATCAAATTTCATATTCAACGTATTCAACACTTTATTTCTCAACATTCCTCACGAAAAAAATCCTAGCAAGATGATTTTGAAGGGCAGAAACATTTTTTTCATTTTTTCTAGAGTGGGGGAAGGGGGTCAAATGAATGCTACAAAATCTAATTCACATTCATCGTATTCAACCCTTCATTTCTCATTATTCTTCACGAAAAAAATCTCAGCAAGATGATTTTGAAAGGCAGAAATATTTTTTTCATTTTTTCTAGAGTGGGGGAAGGGGGTCAAATGAATGCTACAAAAACAAATTTCACATTCAACGTATTCAACACTTCATTTCTCAACATTCCTCACGAAAAAAAATCCCAGAAAGATGATTTTGAAAGGCAGAAACATTTTATTAATTTTTTCTAGAGTGGGGGAAGGGGTTCAAATGAATGCTACAAAATCAAATTTCAGATTCAACGTATGCAACACTTCATTTCCACCATTCTCCACTGAAAAAATCCCAACAAGTTGATTTTGAAAGTCAGAAACGTTTTTTTCATTTTTTCTAGAGTGGGGGAAGGGGGTCAAATGAATGCTACAAAATCAAATTTCACATTCAACGTATTCAACACTTCATTTCTCAACATTCCTCACGAAAAAAATCCCAGCAAGATGATTTTGAAAGGCAGAACATTTTTTTCATTTTTTTCTAGAGTGGGGGAAGGGGGTCAAATGAATGCTACAAAATCAAATTTCACATTCAACGTATTCAACACTTCATTTCTCACCATTCTCCACTGAAAAAATCCCAACAAGATGATTTTGAAAGTCAAAAATTTTTTTTTATTTTTTCTAGAGTGGGGGAAGGGGGTCAAATGAATACTACAAAATCAAATTTCACATTCAACGTATTCAACACTTCCTTTCTCAACATTCCTCACGAAAAAAATCCCAGCAAGATGATTTTGAAAGGTAGAAACATTTTTTTTCATTTTTTCTAGAGTGGGGGAAGGGGGTCAAATGAATGCTACAAAATCAAATTTCACATTCAACGTATTCAACAAATCCTTTTTTAATATTAATCACGATAAAAATCCCAACAAGATGATATTGACAGGCAGAAACATTTTTTTCCTATTTTTCTAGAAAGAGGGAAGGACGTCAAATGAATGCCAAAAAATCAAATTTCACATTCATCGTATTCAATAGATCATGTTTCATTATTCACCATGAAAAAAATGCAACAAGATGTTATTTGAAGTCAGAAACATTATGGGAGGAGATCAAATGAGGTATACAAAATCAACTTCTATTTCATCAGTTCAATGAAGAGTTTTCTTTGTAGCAATTAATAATACTGCTTTGAATATGTGATCGGTTCTTGTCTCTTCAGCAGGTTCATATAATAATATTTCATCAACACGGACAAAAATTAACGTGATTCAATGACTACCCATACTCCGCCGCGATACCGGGCACAACTTCAACGAAGCGTAGCGCTGCCCGTCTTGCTGGCGATGCCGTCTTGCCAGTTTCACTCCGGTATATTTATTCAAAAATATCTATGAAAACTTTGGAGGACTTAATTTTTTTTGAAAATTACTATTATTGTTGGTGGGGGTAAAAATCTTGTCCGACAAAATATTATTACAAATAAGTTAATACATCACCTTCGGTTTCATCGATTTCTGCAAAAAATACCCATCCACGAAAACTTTGACGGAGTTATCCAGTTTTTTTGAAAAATATAATTAATGGTGGTGGGGGTTAAAATCAATGACATATTACGGATATACTTCGTTATTTACATTTCGAGCTGCGGTCACATTTTAAGCACAATTTTTATTACCGCTTATTTCGCAGATAGTTGCCAGTCAACCCAAAAGTTGGCAAAGCTGAGTTTCTGCTGAATTATCTGATTATATACAATGTATATAAGCAGATAACTGCTGCGAAATGAAAATAACGGAGTCTAAGGGTAATATGTCATTGGTTAAAATCCTGCCGGACAAAATATTTTGTCTAATGGGCCTTACCAAAGGTGCTCCTTTGGTAGTACATATACGGTTAACGGTAAAGCTAGCAGAACCCAGGATTTTTAAAAAATAACGCATTCCAAAAAAATCGGCGATGGGTTCAAACGTGAGCCTAAAATTAGCGTAAAATTGACTTAAAATTATGATGTGATTAGACTTTTCAAAAACATTCGTTTAGCGTTTCGGTTCTGCCAGCTTAACGTTAAGCTAGCAGAACCCGCGATATCTCACACAATTGAAGAGAAAAAAATCGGGAATAGGGTAAGTAATGAATTAGCATAAAAAAATTGGAAAATTCCAAAGTGGTTTACGGGGGTCTAGAATTCGACAGTTTTAAAAGTCAAGTTCCGTTTTGTCGCTGGAACGGCAAACTTTTTACAAAAAAACGCAACTTATGGGATTTTTACCGTTTAATTGACAGAGATAAATTATTTTGGAATGACCCACATGGTTTACTTATACTTATCTGTATCACTGCGAAGACAACTGTAACTGCTGGAATGCGATTTGAAGCAAAAAAGTTCTTGTACATGTGCACATGCAAAGATGCTTAACGGTCTCGAACGACAGAGACAGCTGCTCATGGCTGCACCAATTTTAATTGATTTTATATGCAAGATTCAAGTTATTTCCTGGCTCAATAAGCGATCCTTTCAGAAAAACGCATTAGAGTCGACGACGAGATGAATATTGCATTATGAAGTTTGCAGACAACGCGAGCGGCATTTCGGAATTGTGTTGATGCACAGGATGCCCTTACACGTAAGAGACGCAAATAGTCTAGTCTACAAGAACTATTTTGGTGAATTTCTCTTCAAGGGCACTGAAAATTATGATATCCAAAAGTTGAAAAAACATCCTGGAAGAGGAGGAAATTTCTTAAAAAAGTCCCACCTCCCGGAACTCTACCATCAATATTTAGAATTTTAATTTAGAGGCGAAAATAGCACTAAAAGCGGGTGATGCGAGTCCCACGTGCGCTGACCCTTGAACAATAAAAATAATTTTAACCCATTAAATATCAATATTACGAAAAAAATTCAATTACCTTTTAGACAATTGAATAAACGAAAATCCATGGAAATTTTTTTTCCCGTTATCATTTTATTACATATGCTTTTGTTAATTAACTAGTTTTTCCAAGTTTCATATTTACATACAAACTCTGATAATTGTTACACTAAAAACCTCTAATTTGTTTCACTTCTTGGAGCTATTCTTGAAAGGATTTAAAAAAGATTCCCATTGGAAAAATTAAAAAATGTTTATTTTCCACTTTGTTATTAACAATCTATGAGACTAAAAAATGAAAAATGCAAATAAGCTATGAATTTTTTTTAATATTCCAATTTGTTCGTATTTTAATTATTTAAAGTTACATAAGAATTATTTTTTTAAATTTCTTACTCTAATTGTTTAAATAATTGTTATAAACAAATGCATTGTTTATGAGATATTTGAATTTTTGTTTTTGGAATTTTAATCATCAATAAATATTATGATCTTTAAGAACAAAATCATTTCTTAAAAAAAATTATTGCTTAAAAACGCATTTGTTAATTAACTATTTTTTTGCTACCAAATATTAATATTAAGGAATCATTTTTTTAAAATCATAATTTCCATTGCTCTTTGATATTCTGAAAAAAAAAATACAACCATGTGTCATTTGTTGTGTAAAAAAAAATTGTTCTATTTTCTACATAATTTTAAATATTTTTCAATTTTTACGTTTGGCGTTTCCTCGTAGCTCGCAATCATCGTTATTAAAATAACTCATAAACAAAAGGAGATAGGACAAAGACACTTCAGGTATTTTTAGGATAGGAGTACAGCTTTTAACCAAAGCTGTACTATTTATCAAATTTTTTAGCAATTGTTTATAAAAATACCACCAAAATATGATTTTTACGGCTTTCATACTTGAAAAACTCATTAACTATTTGAAATAGGACAAAGACTCTTCAGGTCTTTTTTGTTCTCCTCTTAATAATAAACAAAGTAGCTTTCAAACAAAAGCTCTAATCCGATCATTTATCAACTTTTTTAGCAATTATTTATAAAAATATTTCTTATATCTGTTTTTTATGTCTTTCATACTTGAAATCTCAAACTATTCGAGATAGGACAGAAACATTTCAAGTCTTTTTTTATCTCCTTTGAATAATAAACAAATTGAGCTTTCAATTGAAGCTCTTACTTTATTATTTTTTAACTTGTTTGGAATTATTTATGTGAGTACTTTTAATATTTGTTTCATCTTCAAATTGATGTTCTTCATAATTATTATAATCATTTCATTTTTCAGATTTTCTTAAACTAATTGTTTCGATAATGAATAACACGGTGAATTTAATATATTTTTTAATATATATCATGCTTTTTTTACACAACAAATGACACATGGTTGTTTTTGTTATTTTCTGCGGTATTTAAAAAAAATGTATTTATTTCAAATTGTTTATTAAATAAACAAAGAAAATATCAATAAATACTTTTTTTAGAATATCGAAGAGTAATGGAAATTATGATAAAAAAAAATAGTTCCTTAATATTATTATTTGGTAGCAAAAAAAATAGTTAATCAACAAATGCGTTTTTAAGCAATAACATTTTTTTAAGAAATGATTTTGTCCTTAAAGATCATAATATTTATTGCTGATTAAAATTACAAAAACAAAAATTCAAATTCTTATAAACAATGCATTTGTTTATAACAATTATTTAAACAATCAGAGTAAGAAATTTAAAAAAAAATCATGTTTATGTCCTAACTTTAAAAAGTTGGAATACGAACAAATTGGAATTAAAAAAAAATTCATAGCTTTATTTGTATTTTTCATTTTTTAATCTCTTAGATTGTTAATAACAAAGTGGAAAATCAACATTTTTTTATTTTTCCAATGGGGATCTTTTTTAAATCCTTTCAAGAATAGCTCCAGGAAGTGAAACAAATTAGAGATTTTTAGTTAAACAATTATCAGGGTTTGTATGTTAATTTGAAACTTGTAAAAACTAGTTGATAAACAAAAGCATATGTAATAAAATAATTACGGGGAAAAAAGTGTCTCAAAGGTAAGTGAATTTTTTATTTCTTAGTATTGATATTTAATGGGTTATAATTATTTTTATTGTTCAAGGGTTTTAGCGATTTTAGCGCTATTTTCGCCTCCAAATTAAAATTCTAAATATTGGTGGTAGAGTTCCGGGAGGTTTTAGGAAATTTCCTCCTCTTTCAGGATCTTTTTTCAAATTTTGGATATTTATTGTTAAAATTGTTTTTTCCACTAACCAGCTGTCGTTCCCTTACGAACGGCAGACCTCAATAGTCGAAACTTGTGCGAGCCAAGGATTAACGAGGTCTTACCTTTTTACGTGCGATTCCTAGCACTTTCTCGGGCCATGAGAAAAAATTCTGCAGTCGCCGTGGTTTGAACCATCGCCGACTGGCATCCAAAATGATTAAACCATGTCGCTTTAACCACTCGGCTATCTGGGCTCTTTATTTACATAAAAATAATACAAAACTTTTTCTTAAAGTAATCGGTTCCTGAGTGTTGAATTAACAAAAATATTAAATACCTATATTGTTTAACGATTGACGAAAGCTCGTGAACAAAGCCGTGGTGGCCGTGGTGGTAGAGCGTTCGCCTTTGAGGCGAAGGGTCGAGGGTTCAAAGCCTCGCATGGTCATCGGTCTCGTGCATGGCATCACACGTTAAAAGGTAAGGGCTGCGTCTTCCCTAGCTCAAACAAGTCTCTCGAAGAATCCGAGGGTTGCGCGTAGGGTGCAATCGGTTGACGGAAATAAAAATTTCTTTTAACAACAATTTGTAACAACAACAACAATTTTTTTTAACAACAACAATACCAGCTTCGCCTACGCCTTGGCTGGTAAGCTGTTCTCTCGCTTCAAAAATTTTTTTCGACTAGTGAAACACTCACTATACCTTTTCTACAGCCCCTTTTATATCATAATAATATGCTAAAAAAGAACGATGAATAATAAATTAATTAAAAGTTTCTTTAAACATTACTTATGATTTCTAAAGGCAAATAGATCGAAAGGGTTAAAATAGTTATCAACGAAAATAAAAAAAAGTACGAGGATGTATTGATATCTACACCTTTTTCAATTGTAATTCAGAAAGTATAACATGTATTTCAGAAAGTATAATTTGTAATTCAGAATAGTAAATTGTGATTCAGAAACCGTAACATGTAATTCAGATTAGTAAATTGTATTTCAGAAACCGTAACATGTAATTCAGATTAGTAAGTTGTATTTCAGATTGTGTAACTTGTAATTCAGATTAGTGAATTGTTAATCAGAAAGTGTGACATGTAATTCAGAAAGCGTGAGTTGTAATTCAGAAAGTGTCAACTGTAATTCAGAAACCAAGAACAACCCGTATTAGACGGAGAGCTGACTACGTAGAAATACGGGTGACTCGGTGCAAAGTGAATTTTAGCATTTATAGACTCGGGTGTCACCAACGTAGCGTGAGACGGGCCCGCCAGAAGGCACCCAGGAAGAATAACGCGAGGGTAGAGGGTTAAATATGCATTTTTTACGTAAAATAAGTCATAAGGTGCAAGGCTGGAAATTGGCAGAATAATCGGATGTTATACAAATAAGGGGAGAAAAAATTGCCAGAAGACTAGGTGGAAGATAAAGGCCCGCCAGAAGGCGCTAATGTCGTGAAATTTTATATATTTTTTTTAAATATAAAAAAATTTATACGTAGTTTTTTGTAGTACTGAGTTAGTACAATGAAATTGTTCGTACAAACTTTTCGATATCTCGTTTAGTTTTTAGATTTTGATGCTTTTATAAAAAAAGTCCCGTTTTTTTTCGATTTTATTTTTTCCCAGCTCTGTTAACGAATTCTAAAAACTGAAATTTGAAGAGTAGGTAGATTTTGTCAAAAGGTATTTGCTGCAAAAAAAATGTTTTCTTTTCAATAGTTTGGGAGATCTATCGATTCCCCGTTTTTTTTTGGATTATTTCACGGTACATTGATTTTATGGGAAAAAATCATTCACATTTTTTGTAGATTTTCTGAAGGCAATCAAAAAAGTTCTCATGATAAATTTGGAAAATTTTGAGCGTTTCCGAGATATTTCGAATTTTAGAAAATTTAAATTTTTTTATTCATATTTTTCAAGTTTTCTCAGTTTTCCAATAATTTTTTCTGAAATTTTCAGGAGACATGATTTGTTTGCATTTTCTAGCTCTATCCATTGCACTATTAAAAATTTAATTTCAGTCATCGGTACGATTTTTATTCGTGTTTTTTTCTTTTCGGAAAATTGCCCGGGAAATCGTTATGCAATTTCCGATCCTTCTCAAAATCTATACAGACCCTCATTGCATATTGACGCATATCTCAAAAAATAAATCAAGTCAAACAAACAAAACCCTGAACCTTTCTCATTGAATTTATGAAAAACTAATGAAGACCACGGGTGTGAAAGCAGCAACGTTTTTTTTTTCTTTTTTTTTCGCTTCAAGTATAACCGTTGCTCCAGGTTTTTCGACGGAAATGAACTATTGTGAACCTGCTGAATATGTTCCATGTGGTTAAATAATTTGTGAATCAAAAACTACCCCTCCACACCCCTCTAAATTAGAAAAATCTTGAAACAGTTGAATTACCCGTTGCTCGAGGTATTTTGACGAAAATGCATTATTCTACAGCTACTGAACACGCTCTGTAGGGTAAAATAATTTGTGAATCAAAAACTACCCCTCAACAACCCTTTGAAGTTGAAATATCCTGAAACAGTTTATAAACTCGTTGCTAGATGTTTTTTGGCGGAAATACATTATTCTACAGCTACTGTACACGTTCTATGGGGTAAAATAATTTGTGAATCAAAAACCACCCTCAACAACCCTCCGAAGTGGAAAATTCCTCAAACAGTTTAAAAACCCATTGCTCGATTTTTTTTGACAAAAATGAATTATTGTACAGCTACTGAACACGCTCTATCGGGTGAAATAATTTGTGAATCAGAAACTACCCTCAACAACCCTCCGAAGTGGAAAAATCCTCAAACGGGAAGTCGAATTTTCTGATCAAACAGTAAAGGAGAAGTGATTTGCAATATTTTGACAAAATCGACTCATAAGTCGAATTTTTAAGATAAGTGCAAAATGCACCACCTTGCTCCCCTGATAGTAGGGTTGAAAAATCCACCCCGGGATCCCAACGGAGGTCAACAATTCTTTAACGGAATGGTCCTTTTACAACAAAAAATGGACAGTCAAAATCTGTGTATGCTAGAACCAATTTGAAATGAATATTCAAAATTTTAGGGTTAAAAATTTCAACCCTGAATCCCATTAAAGTTATGCAAAAGGTCCACATACTCTATTTTGTAGATATTTGTTATTATTTATCATAATAGCCCCCTTTTGGTGTCTCCGGGGTGTCTCCGGAGATTTCGGCTGCTATCTTTGGCCGCTCTTTTCACACCGGTCATATCTTTGATGGTTTCTGAATTACAAGTGATGGTTTCTGAATTACAATTGACGCTTTCTGAATAACAATTCACTAATCTGAAATTCAAGTTACACTTTCTGAAATACAACTTGCTAATCTGAATTACATGTTACAGTTTCTGAAATACAATTTACTAATCTGAATTACATGTTACGGTTTCTGAAATACAATTAACAATTCTGAATTACAAGTTACGTTTTCTGAATTACATTTTATTAATCTGAATTACAAGTTATACTTTCTGAATTACATATGAAAAAGGTGTAGTTAGCCTAGACCAGTTCCCTGCATAAACAAAATATTGCGTTACCATAGCAACGAACAATAACTTATTAGAAGTGTCAGTGTAAAGTTTGACGTCAAAAAAGTAAACCAGAGTTACGCAATAAATTAAAAGAAAAAAATGTCCACCGAAATTGTGAAAATCGAAAAATTGGAGTATCGAGCCATCATAAAGTACCTGTATTTAAAAAGGTTAAGAGGCAAGCAGATTCACGAAGATATGCTTGGTGATCAATGTCCTTCGTATGCGACCGTGAAAAATTGGACTGCAAGCTTCAAAACAGGTAAATTTTCCATTGAAGATGATGGCCGATCGGGAAGGCCAGTTTCTGTGTCAGTCCCCGAAAATATCGATGCAGTTCATGACATGATTTTAACAGACCGTCGAATTGGGCTAAAACGGATATCTGAAGCACTGAATATTTCAAACGAACGCGTTCATCATATAGTTCACGTCAATTTGGACATGAGAAAAATTGCTGCAAAATTGATACCCAAATGTTTGAATGTTGACCAAAAGCGTGCAAGGGTAGTAGCATCGCGTTCGATATGTGCTCGATTTGAAAACGATGTAGACTTCTTAAACCGAATTGTTACTATGGATGAGACTTGGGTACATTTCTACGATCCAGAAACAAAGCAACAATTGATGGAATGGCGACACTCCGGTTCTCCAAGACCTAAGAAGTTTCGTATCCAAAAATCTGCTGGAAAAGTTCTTGCTTCAGTTTTTTGGGATTGCCATGGAGTAATCATGATTGATTTTTTGGGTAAGGGTAGAACAATAACTGGAGATTACTATTCGACATTACCGACCAATCTACGGGAAAAAATTAAAGAGAAAAGAAGCGTGAAGCTATCCAAAGGTGTTTTGTTTTTGCAGGACAACGCCCCTGCACACAAATCTCATGTTGCCATGCAAAAAATTCGTGATTTAGAGTGAATTACTAGAACACCCCCCTTATTCACCAGATTTGGCTACGTCCGACTATCATCTCTTTCCTCAATTGAAAAAAAGTTTAAAAGGTCGTAAATTTTCTTCCAACGAGGAGGTAATAAAAGCTGTGGAGGTCTGGTTTGCAGAGCAAGAAGAAACTTTTTTTTTGAAAGGTCTAGAGACGTTGCAGGTTCGCTGTAATAAATGTATCCAATTAAGAGGAGAATATGTTGAGTAATAAAATATTTTGACATTGACATTTTGTTTACTACCCCCGAAATCACCGAAATCTACAAAATAGCGTTAATTTATCGTTTCTGGGAATTTCTTTCTCAATGTATATTCAAAACGATCTGAGGAAGCATATCTACCTCATTTCAGATTTTGTATCTCGATACGAACCCTGCAAACTACCCCCAAAATCACCGAAATCAACAAAATAGCGTTAATTTACAGTTTCTGGGAATTTCTCTCTCAATGTATATTCAAAACGATCTAAGGAAGCATATCTACCCCGTTTCAGATTTTGTATCTTGATACACACCCTGGAAACTACTCCCGAAATCACCGAAATATACGAAATTGCGTTAATTCATCGTTTCTGGAAATTGGAAATGGGGTAGATATGCTTTCCTAGATCGTTTTGAATATACATTGAGTAAAAAATTCCCAGAAACGATAAATTAACGCTATTTTGTAGATTTCGGTGATTTCGGGGGTAGTTTCCAGGGTGTATATTGAGATACAAAATCTGAAAAGGGGTAGGTATGCTTCCTCGGATCGTTTTGAATATAAAGTCAGAAAGAAATTTCCAGAAACGATGAATTAACGCAATTTTGTGGATTTCGGTGATTTCGGGGGTAGTTTCTAGGGAGCGTATCGAGATACAAAATTTGAAATGGGGTAGATATGCTTCCTCAGATCGTTTTGAACATACAGTCAGAAAGAAATTTCCAGAAACGATGAATTAACGCAATTTTGTATATTTCGGTGATTTCGGGGGTAGTTTCTAGGGTGCGTATCGAGATACAAAATTTGAAATGGGGTAGATATGCTTCCTCAGATCGTTTTGAACATACAGTCAGAAAGAAATTTCCAGAAACGATGAATTAACGCAATTTTGTGGATTTCGGTGATTTCGGGGGTAGTTTCTAGGGAGCGTATCGAGATACAAAATTTGAAATGGGGTAGATATGCTTCCTCAGATCGTTTTGAACATACAGTCAGAAAGAAATTTCCAGAAACGATGAATTAACGCAATTTTGTGGATTTCGGTGATTTCGGGGGTAGTTTCCAGGGTGTGTATTGAGATACAAAATCTGAAAAGGGGTAGGTATGCTTTATCAGATCGTTTCGAACATACAGTCAGCTAGAAATTTCCAGAAACGATGAATTAACGCAATTTCGTATATTTCGATTTCGGGGGTAGTTTCCAGGGTGTGTATTGAGATACAAAATCTGAAAAAGGGTAGGTATGCTTCCTCGGATCGTTTTGAATATAAAGTCAGAAAGAAATTTCCAGAAACGATGAATTAACGCAATTTTGTATATTTCGGTGATTTCGGGGGTAGTTTCTAGGGAGCGTATCGAGATACAAAATTTGAAATGGGGTAGATATGCTTCCTCAGATCGTTTTGAACATACTGTCAGAAAGAAATTTCCAGAAACGATGAATTAACGCAATTTTGTATATTTCGGTGATTTCGGGGGTAGTTTCTAGGGTGCGTATCGAGATACAAAATTTGAAATGGGGTAGATATGCTTCCTCAGATCGTTTTGAACATACAGTCAGAAAGAAATTTCCAGAAACGATGAAATAACGCAATTTTGTATATTTCGATGATTTCGGGGGTAGTTTGCAGGGTGTGTATTGAGATACAAAATCTGAAAAGGGGTAGGTATGCTTTATCAGATCGTTTCGAACATACAGTCAGCTAGAAATTTCCAGAAACGATGAATTAACGCAATTTCGTATATTTCGATTTCGGGGGTAGTTTCCAGGGTGTGTATTGAGATACAAAATCTGAAAAAGGGTAGGTATGCTTCCTCGGATCGTTTTGAATATAAAGTCAGAAAGAAATTTCCAGAAACGATGAATTAACGCAATTTTGTATATTTCGGTGATTTCGGGGGTAGTTTCTAGGGAGCGTATCGAGATACAAAATCTGAAATGGGGTAGATATGCTTCCTCAGATCGTTTTGAATATACATTGAGAAAGAAATTTCCAGAAACGATAAATTAACGCTATTTTGTAGATTTCGGTGATTTTGGGGGTAGTTTGCAGGGTGCGTATTGAGATACAAAATCTGAAATGTGGTAGGTATGCTTTATAAGATCGTTCTGAATATACACTGGAAAATAAATTTCCAAAAACGCACTTTTCATCCCATGATATATGTGAATGTCTCAGCCACTGATAAATATGATCTCATGTTTTATTGAAAGCACCATTATCATAATTTTATCATTTTTGTGTCTAAACCTTCTTTCATCTTGATCATTTTCATGATAATAATATAGAAAACCACAATTGCAGTATAAATTCGGAAGATTTCCATGGAGTAACATATGACACCCTTGCGCATGTACTAATATTTCGTTTCTGGCGCTGCAACCGTTTCTGTTTTCACACTGGTTGTAACGAAGCCTAAATGTATGAAAAATGACACTCGGTCTAAGTCCGTATCATCCTGATCGAAAGTTACCATTGACCCAATCGTTTTTTTCTCAGGATCCATATATTATCGTGATTCCGGAGGCACCGCATTCAAAAAGGATTATTGTGAAATGCTTTTTGCTCAAAGTATACGATTTTTGTAAAAGTTGTTAACTTATGGAGTACGAATAAAAAATTCGAATTGCGTGGAATTGTCCATAATTTGCCAAATAAATTTAATATTACAAGGTCAAACGTCTACACGAATTTTGTATATACTCGAGTATATACTGGAGAATCAAATAATGACCTGATGCTTTGTTCAAAATTTAATCAATGTAGTATGAGTAATTTTCAGTGAATCATTACTATTTTTGTATTGTGTGAAGCTTATGGATATGTGACTTGTGGGTACTTTTCAAATTATATATACCTAGCAGTAGATAAAAATAAGATGCTCTTTTCACACAAATTAAAAGACGCAAACGACTTATACTACTTTTTACAAGGCAGTTCGTAAATGAAAACCCCGGTTTTTGCCCAGCAAAATCGTTTGTGGAATCTTTTAAACAAGAAATAGTGAAAAACTTTTTTGTTTTTTTTTGCGAATATCTCAGAAAGTATTTCAGGAAACGTTTTAAGGCGTTGGCACACAGAAAGCGAACTCTTCGCGCGAACTGGTTCGCTCAGTAGAGCGAACTTTGTACCCTGTACCATGTACACAACTGGTACGCCGCGGTAGTTCACCTTCTGTTTTGCTGGGATGATGCAACATCACATTATACCAGTTGTGTACCAGGGTACAGGGTACACACAAAGTTCGGTGTACCGAGCGAACCAGTTCGCGCGGAGAGTTCGCTTTCTGTGTGCCAAGGCCTTTTCAATTAAACTTTGGTAGAGAATCATAAAACCTACAAAATGGTTTTTTATACGACCAGATCGGAGAATTTTTCACTGAGAAAATCCGGGAAAACCTCGAAAAAGAGATCATTATTCAAAAATTCATAATTTTTATAAACCTGAAGCTGGACAAACAATACTGTGGAAACTGATAGATAATAGCATGTGGTTCAACTGTGTGCAAGATGGTTTCTGTCCGATGTGTAGTTTTTGTACATTCGCATTATAAACAATTTGAGGGCAAATCTTTTTAATTGCGCCGATTTGAAGGAAATCATCTTATTCAAATTCTGTAACATTTGGAAGTAGAGAGGTTGTAAATGTGTTGAACATGTTACTGGAAGTTACTCTAAATGCTTCAAAGTGCTCCAAAGGCCCGAACTCAACTCGAGTTTAACTTCAGTTCGACTTCGGGTGACTCGGGCCGTAAAGTAGATAATGTTCCCAAATCTCCCATATTAATGGTGGATTTATGTAGCAGTCATAAGTCATAAGTTTTAGATCATAAGGAAGAATATTCGTTAATGATTGGTTGGTCCGTTTATTCCAACCAATCATTGACGAATATTCTTCCTTATGACTTAAAACTTATGACTAATGACTGCTGCATAAATCCACCATTACACATCAATTGATGCAAGACCTACCACGACACAATCAATTCAGTTAAACAAGGTAAACTTCTAGTCCTAAAATAAAAATAATATGAAGGATTCAGATTAAATGGTAATTCTAAAGTTCTACTTAAAAAAAAATTTAATAATAACATAACTCAGCAAATTGATTAAGAATAGGTACATGGGCATTAGTTCTCTCTAGGAAAATAAATTCAACAATGGTGAATTATTCAAATCAAGTTGGTCGTTGGGTAATTTGAATTTCTAAGTTTATTTATTTGTAATTCCAAATGTTTAGCTTTATCATTCATTTTCTATGTGTAAAATCTCGAATTCTTCATCAAAAGTGTGATTTTTTTCTAAGAGATGATTTGAATATATTGAATTTGTTTTCTTATTCTCATAACTCATATGATATTCATGAGTGCGATTTCTAAATGTTCTACCAGTTTGACCAATATATACCTTATAGGACAAATACCACAACTCAATTTATACAGGCCGTTACTTTTATCGTGTGGTAACATTGCTATTTTCTAAACCGCAATAGACACAAAGACGATTAAATAGGAATATTGTGGTGAGCAGTAAGTTGGTTAAAGAAAATTTACAGGTACTCTCGCCCTTCCCGAGTTATACAGGGAAAACTAAAAATGCTGATTTTGGGTTTTTACGAATAGAATTGTTATTTCAGAAAATATAAAAAAAGGACAAGAAAAGTTTTATTGTACTCAAAATGTACTATAACGATGTAACAATGAATCGTTAATTAAACGTTTCGTGTCAACACCGCCACCATCAACTTTTTTTTCAAATACGGACTTGTCTTTTTTATTACAAATATTGATAAAGTGATAAAATCACAATTCAGTGGTATATCACACTTGATATTTTTATATCGTTAATAAATAATTGAATTGTTTAGTTTGAGTCGTGTGTGTTCAGGAAACGTTATTTATTACCACCTTCCTTAACAATGTGTTGTGGTACAAGTCTGCTTCTGTCTCAGATCCTCAATTCTGTCCATACAAAGCGTAAAGCTGAATAAATTGCATGGGTCAAGGATCAAGTGAAAAATTACATTGATGTTGTAATGCACAGTATAATTAGATCTATTATCGAATTATGCCAATTGTAGTACTCTGACTGCAGTCGTAACAGCTTTATTGTTCTTAAGCGCATTAATGATTACATACAGGATGTTCAATTTATCAAGCTACTGGGAATACTGGAAAGTCAACAGATACCGTCACTCGATAGTTTAATAGTCTAATGGTCAGATTTTGTGAGAATAAATAGTATTTTCCCCTTTTACAAAACAAGTATTTTCTCTCCTAGATGCGCAATTCGATTATCAAGTTATCTTCATCAATAGGAATATTAAACTAACAGTAAGTAATAAAAGCAGTCGAATTTATATCAATTACTTAATTACTATGAATTACTTGATATTAAGATGGAACTTGGGTTTGATCATCAAATATTCAAGCCAACATTTATAGACCATTATTGAGCAGGGGCTAATTATCCGTTCTTGCAAATAGCAATACTTTAATAAAAATCTCATTTCCTCTATTGATCAACTGGTTTTACTAATTTTAAATTGAATGTTGGTTTTATGGTGAGTTTCTAATAAATGATCTGCAACACCAGATTTATTTTCTCGCCAATATTTAACATTTGCTAAATGCATGGTAGAGATGGAAGTTGACCAAAAATTTGCCATTTTTGGACACCCTGGTAATCAGAAATGGAAAACGTGTGGAAATTAATATTCACAGAAAGCCAACCAACACTAATAGACGGGAATGGCTAGTTTCAATTTCGTTGTTCATTAATCAAGGCGTTGAGCTTTCCACTTAGTAATGAACGTTTTCAGATAGAAAATAAAAAAAAATCAAGGAGATAGTCAAGAACAATGGGTAATCAATCCCCAAATATAATAAATTATTTACTGAGAAAGAAAAGGTTCAATCTTCCAAGACGCAAACTTTCATCTTGTACATAGCAGTACTAACAATCTCCAAATGTTTTTAGGTAACCCTTACGACAAAATTCCATCCTTACATACCTAGATCAGGAATTTATGAAATTAGCTGTCAAAATTGTGATAAAGTATATTTATGGCCAAACCAAGAGAACAACGGATATTCGTTTCCGTGAAAATTCGGCACATGCTAAATATTTCAAAGAAAAAATATCAAGTGTTTCAGATCATTCATTAGAAACTCACCATAAAATCAACATTCAAAATTTAAAATAAGTAAAACCAGTTGATGATTACAGGAAATTAGATTGTTATGCTAAGTATTTACAATAACGTTTTAAATAAGTCACAGCTCAATAATGATAATGATCTTGTGTGATAAAGGGGAAAATACTATTTAAATTTGAATGAAATAATGTGTTTTTACAAATTAAAGGACATAACAAGTGTAAAAGTACAAACTTATTATTTTATCATAAAATGTAATCGAGATAATTTGTCAGATTTCTGTTATTTAGGAGAGAAATATTCGAATCTTGTTTGGTCTAAAATTGGGAAAATTTCGGGCAAAGTTCAAAGAATCAAACATACACCGGAAGCCATCAAAATGTCATTTCTTCATAATCGTGAGATCTATAAATACCAAAAGGCATTTTTTGTGGTCTGACAATTCGATTTGGCCACAGGTTTGATGATTCGAAACGGAACTAATCTTACGTTCTTTTTACTTATAAAAAAGGTGCCTTAATTATTATTCTCATGACACGCTCTAATGTTAAATAAATAAGAATAATTATTATCGTTTATTTCGTTCTTCGTAATGACATTGCATGAATATCTGACACATACGTTTCTTGTTTGTATCGCTTGTGAGTGTTTGGAATAATCTGTTATAGTAGGGGAGCCCACGATGCTAAATGGTGATTTACTTGAGCGTCGTATATAGTCAAAATCGGTCATCGTGCGGGTTCAAAGGTCAGCGTGCACATGAATCAAATTGAAAAACCTAGTGGTTACCAAAATGTTTTGTAATTATTTATTAGGGTTTATTTTCACGATATCATTCGTGTTTAGCAAGAAAATCGTTTGTGCAATGTTATTGGAATAAACAGTACAGTTGCGAAAGCAGTTACTCGCAGCTATACCTTTTGAACTGCCATAGTACCTTTCTAAAAAACTATATGGATGAGAATAATTGTTTAATGAAGAGAAAAAAATATCAACAAGATAAACTCAGAAACACTCAATGTCACTAATAAAATCATCACTTTCGGAATCGTTTCAAATCTATTATCACAGGTGCTACTTCGACATCGAGTAAGCGTTCTCGATCCCACCAATCCCTTATTAATTTTTCGGTATGTTCAACCGATTTCTTCCAATATTCCTCCGTAATGTGGTCCAGTGCAGCTTCCCAAACCATCTCCACCTCATCGGATTTAAGGCAATCACCCACATGTTTCTCATATTATGCTTTAGCCCCAGCCCATATTAGTTCTATTGCATTGAACTGGCAATGGTATGGTGGTAGCCGTAGTACCTCATGGCCATGCTCACGTAATATCTCATCCATTGTTGGTTTTTTTATGGATTTTGCAATCGACAGAAGTTCTGATTTCAACATAATTTGTAACACATTTATCTCATAAATGTAACTTTTTCTCCAAGAAGAATTAGGCTGTTTATTTAATATTCTTGAATGATAAGCGGCATTGTCCAAAATAATTAAAGACGGTTCTTTTAAATTTGATATCAACCATTCTCTAAGCCACTTTTCGAACATGTCACAATTCATGTTATCATGATAATCCAAACTTTCTGACTTTTAACAAAAAATCAAACTTGCTTCTGGAACGAAGCCTTTTGAAGAACCGACATGTAATATAATGTACCGTTTTCCCGGACCGCATGCTCTTTTCTTTTAACGCTCTTTACGGACTCATCCTGCCACGATTTCGTCTAAAAACACAATTTGTCTTAATTTTGAATTGTAATTTTCTGTATATTTTTCCAAAAACTGAACACGTTGACTTACAATTTGAGGCATATCACATAAATATCTTCGGTTACAATCTTTTTTAAAGCGAAAATCCAAGTTAATCAATTCTGACAACGCAGTAAGTCCAATTTCTAAAACACCTCGCTTTTTCAGAGCATCCTTCAAAACTACATTGCGTACTTCCATTTTGATACCATCTCTCAAATCTTCAGTCTTTGGTTTTTTTCTTTTACATTTTTTGGAAATTTTGGGGATTATATTTTTTTTCTCGTACACAATTTTCTGCACATATCTCAAACTCACTCCCAGTGCTCTTGCTACTGTTTCGTGTATATTATTATTAGACGAACCTTCATTTCGTTTTTCGGTTTCGAAATAACTCAAAAGATTCAGTACCAATTTTTTTGCTTGCGGATGTAAGAAACCGGAGAATTGATTTTTATTCTCCATTTTACAAACTTCAAACTGTCAAATATACAGAACTGTCATCCATTAATCAAAACAAAGCCAGTGAGTCTAAAAGTTTAGAGCCGCTGAAAAATATCAACACATCTTCTTTTCGCATGTGAAAATCGTATATGTCTGTCTCATTTATCGTTGGGATTTTATTTGAAAGTGTATGATTTAACACAATGAAAAAAGATAAAACTAGAAAGTTAGTCGGTGATTAAGTCTCACACCCGCACGTTAAGACCGATTTTGACTATACACAGGGTGGGTCACGGTCGATGGTACCTTAGACGTTTACGGAGAACGGGACATAGGATCATTCTGAAAATTCGATTTCTCAAGTAGTTGCTCTTGGTCTATCGATCTAAAATATTTTCAGCAATGCAGCGTTGCCGCTTATACCAGAAAATAGCAGCATCTTTGTTATATCAAATGGGTCACTCTGTATATTACCGCATTTTTGAACTTGTCATTCCTTTCTGATTATTTTTGCTTCATACTCTCCTATACCTATCTCTAACGGTTTTTGAAAATTCATGTACTCGAAAAATTTCCGGCAATAATTCAAGCACTTGAGAGATTACAAGTGAAAATTGCTATTATCTCGGAATTCTGGCTATTTAGGTATAGGAACATGATATATCAATTCGAAGGGAATTTAGTCATCTTTCAGGATATTTCATAATATACAGGATGTTCCATTTAAAAAAACGCACTTTCAACCCTTTTCGTATCTAGCAGTAAGATCATGAATTTTGAAAGACCCTGTATAACGCAGAACAAACTTCTCTATACAGAATCAATGTACATGATCTTGATGAACTAAACACAAAATTGCAACTTCTTAAGAATCCAAATACCGCAGAGATAAACATTCAATTCGAGCTATGTTTTGGATGAAAAATATGGAAAATAACCAATATCTCAAAAACAGTTAGAGATAGGTATAGGGGAGTATGAGGCAGAAATAATCAGAACGGAATGACAAGTTCAAAAATGCGGCAATATATAGGGTGACCTATTTGAAATAACAAAGATGCTGCTACTTTCTGGTATAAGCGGCAACGCTGCATTGCTGAAAATATCTTAGATCGATAGACCAAGAGCAACTACTTGAGAAACCAAATTTTCAGAATGATCCTATTTCCCGTTCTCCGTAAACGTCTAAGGTACCATCGACCGTGACCCACTCTGTATAGTAGACCAAGTTATAGAGGTTTTTTCCCCCAAAAAATAAAAGACGCAAATGGCCTTTACTAATTTTTATAAGATAGTTCGTTAATGAAAACCCCAGTTTTCGCCCTAGCAAATCGCTTTGTGGAATGTTTTAAAGAAGAAATAGTGAAAAAAATTACAACTTTTTTGTTTTTTTGGAAATAACTCAAACATTATTCAAGGAATCGTTTTACAGTTATTGGAACTTTTGTAGAGATTTATAAAACCTACGAAATGGGTTTTCATAGGACCGGATCGGTGCATTTCCTACTGAGAAAATCCGGGATAACCTCGAAAAAGAGACAGACAATTTTTCATTATTTTTTTAAACCTGAAGCTGGACAAACAATATTGCAAAAACTGATAGATAATGATATGTGGTTCAACTGTACGCAAAATGTTTTATGTCCGATGTGTAGTTTTTACACAATCGCGTTATAAACAATTTAAGGACACATTTTGCAAGATGCGCCGATTTAAGGGAAATCGTCGTATTCAAATTATGTACACGGCATCTGAAAGTAGAGATCAATATCTACAATTTGTATATTTTGGATTTTCACCTGAGAGGTGGGAAATGTATTGAAAATGTCACTGAAAGTTGATCAAAACGCTTCAAAGTGCGTCCAAAGTCAACCGAACTCACCCGAAGTTGAACTGAAATTGATACGAGCGCCTTCGGGTTCACTTTGAAGCATTTAGAGTAACTTCCAGTGACATTTTCAACACATTTCCCACCTTTCAGGTGAAAATCCAAAATATACAAATTGTAGATATTGATCTCTACTTCCATATGCCGTTTACAGAATTTGAATAAGATGATTTCCCTTAAATCGGCGCATTTAGAAATATTTGGCCTTAAATTGTTTATAACGCGATTGTGCCAAAACTACAAATTGGACAGAAACCATCTTGCGCACAGTTGAACCACATGTTGTTATCTATTAGTTTCCGCAATATTGTTTGTCCACCTTCAGATTTACAAAAATTATGAATTTTTGAAAAATGGTTTCTTTTTCGAGGTTTTCCCGGATTTTCTCAGTGAAAAATGAACCGATCTGGGCGTTTAAAAAAACATTTTGTAGGTTTTATAAATTGCTACAAATAATGTTCCAATGACTGTAAAACGATTCCTTGAATAATCTTTGAGATATTTCAAAAAAAAAAACCAAAAAAAGTTGTAATATTTTTCACTATTTCTTGTTTACAAAATTCCACAAAGCGATTTTGCTGGGGTGAACACCGGGATTTTTATTTATGAACTATCTTAGAAAAAGTAGTATCGGCCGATTTCGTCTTTTATTTTGGGTGAAAAGAGCCTCTTAGTTTTATCTGCAGCTTGACACTAGGGGGGATCGATTATCTACGAAGGTATGCCCTTCAAGGGACATGAAGATTAAGTTGGATTATCGAGAAAAAAGTAGTTTGTTAAATCGGTACCCGGTCGCCCCCTCTCCCTGACGTCAATGACGTCACCTTTCCTTCGAATACGGCTAAATTCGCCCACCCAAATTGTATGCAAATGTCCACATGATGGGTCAAAATGAATGGTCTAATCAAAGGACGTTCCTTCGTTAATAATCTGAGGAAACTGTCGGTGAAGGGTAACTTCCGGTCCGTATGCCGCCTTTGGGGACCGACCTAGACGTATGAAAATCGGCTATATCCCGGTTAATTTAGCTAGACCCTACTATTCCAATACATTTGTACAACTGCTTCTATAATAACATTTTCAACATTGCTTTCAACCGTAAGTTGATTGAGCAGGGAGGGGGCGACCGGGTACCGATACAACAAACCACTTTTTTCCCGATAATCTAACTTAATCTTCATATCCCTTGAAAAGCATACCTTCGTAGATAATCAACACTTCTAGTGTCATGGGCCAACGGTCTAGTAGGTAGAAAGAAAAAAAGGTTTTATGATGTACTATTTCACCGGTGGGGGGATCGGTGACAGACTTTCAGAAATCTAAGAAATAACGGTCACATGGAAATACTCAAGCCCGTCAGATATTGATAGTGTATATGCCCCACATGTCTCTGATGATGGAGGTATGTTAATCTGGCGGTTTGCATTGTGGGGGCGGTAAAAAATAGGAAAATAATTAATTTACTCTGGCGCTTCAGATATTCAGAAGGGATATTAAGTGAATCCGAACGAAGCTTCCATTCAAAAGACTGACAATTCGGATGTGACGCAAGCTCGTGGCAGCTTTCTGAAAATGCAAAAAAAATCGCCATTTTGAAATACTACAGAGCGTCATACAGACGGTTGAGCTTGATGTCCTGGTAATGCTAATCCATAATCTGCCGATTATCTGAATGGATTTTCTTAATCTGACCGTATGCATTTTTTTTCAAGATTTTTGTCAAGTCATTGGATGTGAAAAGTAGAATGCACGGAAATAGCATGTAGGTAAGTAAAAATTAAATAACAAATTTTGAATAAATTTGTATAAACAGTTTTTTATTTTAGTTCTTGCTCACGTGAATCTATTTCTTTCAATTTTACGATATTTTAAAACTTTTTGGCAGTATTGTCGTGTAATCAATATAATAAAATTAATTATCCAAAGTATTTATTACAATAATAATAATTTATTCAGCATAAAGACGTACAATGACAAAAATATAAAAAAATTTATAGAAGTATATCACGATCTCTATCTAAAATAAACTGAAGAATTTCCCACAAAAGTAAACTTGTGCGTGGGTTGAATTATTCCATTTATTTTAGCCAGTGTAGTTCGATCAAAATTTGGAATTATTTTCATTTCATTAATGTATAATGTATGAAAATGTGACAATGTAAAATAAAATAAAATATAAAGTGGACATGCAAAATAAAATGACATGATAAGTATATCTATATAACATTCAGCAGTATTTCTCTTTCATTGTTCTACAATAGATAAAAGGGGTCTCTGGTATCTATAAACTTTTGGAAATCGGTTCTCTCGAGACTACGGATCCATTGGATAATTTTAAATTTGAATAAACTGTTAAGAATAAAGAGTTAAGGAGTTTAACGATTCCGGGATGGCGTTGAACAATTTCGGACCTAAATTTAAGGACCTTTGTCCTATTACCTTTCCAGTTTTATGTTGAAACTGTTTGAGTAGAATTATCTTGGAATAGAGTTGGTAGATGTCAAACAAATTTGATTCGTTGGATAGATTTTCTGTTGGGTAAGTTCTTGGTTTTTTTAAAATTATTTTTTGAAGGTTGGTCAGATGTGTGTGAGCTGCTCCCCCCATATGTCAGCTGGGTCTCTACCAGAGCAAAATATAAAATTCGTAAGTTGCGTATAGAAAGTGTATTTGAGAGGTATTTGAATTAATAGAGTATATTTTTGATTTTCCTTATCACAAAGTTAATTTGTACCTCCCATCTCAGATGGCAATCAATGTATGTTCCCAAATATTTTACTTTCTTTGCCGAGTTTATATATATATATATATATATATATATATATATATATATATATATATATATATATATATATATATATCATTTGCTGGCCAACTGCTATAGGTATAGTATCGGAATTGGGTAGGTGAGAACTGTAAAATGCGAAAGGAAGAAAATGTGTTTTTTTGAAATTGATTGTCAGCAATTTGCTGCTGAAATATTTACACATCTTAGTCGAGTCTTCATGTATATTGTTCTTGAGCGCGTCCCATGAATTGCTTGAATAAAATATGGCTGTATCATCGGCAAAACTTATAATTTGGTGGTTCACAAAATGTTCTTACTCCAGAACATTTTGAGAACGTGAGATTTTGTTATTGATTTATTATTTATAGCTTTACAAAATTCAGAAAAAAATTATGAAATGAAAATGGACCAATTAGAACTGCTGTGGAGCTGAATTCGGAAGATTTAACCGATATTGGATGGCTATTCTGTCTACGTAAGGTTATTTAGGTCAGATTAGTTTGTCCAATAAACTACTCATTTTCTACTTAAGATTATTCTAACTTTTCTGCCTGTAGACGAAAGTTTTCGAGGTGAGTTGCCCTTTTTCCTCAATTTTTCAAATTAGCTACTCCCACCGTACAACTGTTCTGACCAAGTAGTGTTGGGACGGCGTGAGAAAGTAAGAGATAGAGAAAGAGTGAAATAGAGAGTGGTTCGTAGTGGGAAATACATGCCTCTCTTACACTTTATTTTAAAATTGTTTTCAGTTGTGAAGTGCTGGGACAATTGAAGATTTCCTACAATTGTTTATAAAAATATTTGTTTCAAGTCTTTTTCTGCTTGCAGTTCCAATTTGAGCTTCTTCATTTAGTACTCTGGGATTTTTTTGTCACCGAACTAGTTCTGTAAAACTTTGTCACCAAATCAATTGGATTTCTTTCATTACAAAGAAATGCAAGTAATTAACCCATAGGTACCTTAATCTGACGCGATCGAGTATTTCCTACTATCTATTTTTTACTATTCTGATCAGCTGCCCTAAAACCGCGGCTTAGATATGGTGGAGGTACTCAACAGGGTGCAAGGTATCTTCCACAAATGTTAATCTGCCGCGCCTGAGTGAATCCCAAAATCCCCTATGGGCAGGCCCGGATTGGGAATTGTATTCGGCCCGAGCTTTGTTTTAAACCTGCCCATCGATGAAATAATTTAATAAAGTTAAGTCCTACGAGACAAACCAAAACATTTAATTTAAATAAATGTAGTCACTCATATTCAGTGGTTCAATAGTTAAAAGTTTAACTAGAAAAAGGCTCCTTCAAAAATAGTAACAACTATTTTTATTGTATATCCTGTATAGGTAAAATACACTTCAACAAGGAAAACATGAACAAATGCAATAAATGCAATAAAATAATACTTATTATTGAACATTATTATTTATAACAGTAGCAGTTGTCTGAGAAGATTACTCTTTTTAGCTGTGTTTCAATAATATTTTCATTGTCCAATTCTAGAGAAATGTCCTTTTCTATAGACATTACAGGGAAAGCTTCTAATGTTCTTGCGATAGACAATTCTTTAATCTGTTTTGTACATATTTTATTTCACAAAAGCGTATCGCATCGTACTCGGATAGGCCAATTGTATGTAGCCTATAATTTGTTAATACAAAAAAGCAACATATGATGCAATTCCTGCATGTATCTTTGCAGTAAAACGCTGATGGCTGTTTTTCACTTTCCTCAAAAAAGTCTTCATCGTTTGAATTAACAACAACGGCTATATCCTCAATGGTGTTCCATTTTGAAGCAAAATCCTTTAATTCGCTTTGTATTATGTGCTCATTGATGTCAAAGCTGGGTTGTATGTTTTAATTTTTCCAGAAAGGAACAAAAAGTCTTTTAAAAGTCTTTAAAATTATTTAGTTTAATTCAATGTATTCCCAAAAAACATGCAATTTACGAGAGGGAAAAAATTCACATGAAGGTAAATACAACATTTAAATAAAGATGAAATAAGAATTGGAATGGATTTAATAGAGGAACTAATCTGTAGATTATTTTTTAATCACAATTTACCTTAAATTTTTAAATAATTTGGAAGTTGATAGTAAATTTTTACAGCATCGAAATAAATGGATTTCTTTCCGATATTTGTTTTAATTTCGTTAACATATCAATAAATTTTGGGCTCGTCGGGTCAAGTGTCATTGTTCATTTTGAAAATTAAAGTGGTATGTTTCATGTTATTCTTAACAAAATGAATGAATGTGCATATTATCAGCCAGGCGATATCACTTAAAAGTTGCTGATTTCCTACAAATCTGGACAAGATTTTGCCTCATCCTTATTTTTTTTTATTTCTTAATTTTTCCGCACCACCTTTAAGTTTGATTTTATTCACAACCATGTTGGTAACAACAAGGTGAGAATTCGACAAACACGAAAAAATATTAGTGATTTTTTTCTAGATGAAATATTTTGTTTTTTTCAATTTTTTATTACACCTACACAATATACCGGCCCATTTTGCCCCAATTTAGATCCGGGCCTGCCTATGGGCTCCTACTATTAATACATTTTTGTTTTGGTTGGTTTCCGGGAAATCTCCAAACGTTTCAAAGAACTCTTCTTGACGTATCCGAATGGCAAGAGATATTTGACCACAATATGTTTTTTGATAAGATCACTATAATCTCACTTTGAAGGTCATAATGTATACTAGCTGGTAGAAATTTGAAATAATCGGTGTTGAAACTTTTGAAAATATGCATTTTTAGAGATACTAGTGCCAACTCAAATTTTTCACAAAAATTTTAATAATACGAAATCGGTAGAGAATGATAAAAATTATCAATATGATACGAGAGTTTCAAAAAAGTAATAACATACAGGGTGTTCCATTGAAAATGAAGAAGTTTGTCGGGTTAACCGGAAGTGCTGCGCCACAGACGATATTTCAGAACGAGTTCCAAATTTTTGGAACTTATTCCAATGGGAACCTCGAAAACTTCTTCTAATGAACGGGTTACGTGAAAATCCCTGTATATGAGATTGAATCAATTGAATTTCTGAAATCAGAGGAAGTTTCTGCATATTATGCGACAGATTAATTTAATGGAAGAGCGGCGGGAAGAAGGAAGGTGTGCAAACAACTTCACAGACTTCGATTCATCGACGCGGCGTCGATAATTATATGAATGGATTCTGCCAGTGTTTCGTGCCTTTTTACTACAATAGGGTTCATACAGCACGATTCTAATATCTCACTGGGAAAAATGAAAATGCGAGTCCTGATCATTTACGATGAAAAAGTCATTGCTGAAGTAGGCCTCTCTTACACTTTATTTTAAAATTGTTTTCAGTTGTGAAGTGCTGGGACAATTGAAGATTTCCTACAATTGTTTATAAAAATATTTGTTTCAAGTCTTTTTCTGCTTGCAGTTCCAATTTGAGCTTCTTAATTTAGTACTCTGGGATTTTTTTTGTCACCAATCTAGTTCCGTAAAACATTGTCACCAAATCAATTGGATTTCTTTCATTACAAAGAAATGCGCCATTCGTGATCACTTTCCAACCTCTCCATAAATTAAAATCATTTCAATTCTTTCTTGAAGAATGTAAACAATTTTCACACTTTCATACACTTATTAAATGTTATTAAACAGCCCAACAAGAAAAACTGCATTAACAATACTACCACATCGTTAAAATTTGCTGAACAATTTTTTGATTAAAAACAGAAGTTTTTTGCATCAGCACTAGAAAAAAAGGAAGGCTATATGTGGAATTTCAGAGATGAGAATTAAAAATCCAGCATTTAATAAACGCAACTTAAGTATTACATTTTACTATTAGATTACTTTTTAATGTACAATTTTTGGAGCTAATGACCCCTGATAAAGGGTTGGAACGGTACAACCTAATCTTCTAACCAGTTCTACTATAAGGAGACTCAATACAATAATTTTTGTTTGAATAATAATCTGAAAACCAAGCATCTCAGTGCAGGTAAGTTCTGTAAGTTTAGAACGATATTTTTCGGAAACTGCTCATCAAAAAATAATAAGTTAGGATACCATTGGAAGGAGAATTAAACGTTCATCAAAATGATGTGCCACTTAACCCCGCTTCCCATTTAAGATCTACCCCTCCTAAGGGATTGAACTATAAGAGGCTAAAAATATTCATTGAAAGCGAAAATAAAATTGACCTAATTTTTCGATTACTAAGGAAGATATTAAGGGTGGGAAGTTTTCAAATTGACCCGCTGTATTATGCTGCTCATACTGAAGCAATTAGCAAAACAACTACTATTGCCTCTAGGATGATATTCTGATTTGTTTTAACATGACCTAAAATTGTAGTGATATTATGTGTGAGTGACTTTGAGAAGGATGGCTAGAAGTAGTTATTAAAAATTAAAAACATTGAAATGGTTCTAAAATTTTGATTTGGTTATGGATGATATTTCCAATGCCCGAATGCAGTTTGCTTTGGTGCTCATCGAATACTGGTCGAAATTTCTACAACAGAGAAAAAAAACACTCCAAAGCGATATCATATTATTATAACATCTTATACTTGAGGAGGTCCATTCCAAAACTCGCCTTATCCACGTTTCAATAAAAATGAGTTAGTGGTGTCTGTACATTCAACGTGTAAACCGCTATATCCTGAACAGGTCATAATGTACGAAAACTCGACTTATTCCATTTAAAATTCATTTAAAAACTGACTATCCTTCCAAAACTCGCCGTATCCATCGGTTATATCATGTCAGAACTCGTCGTATCCAATTGAGTCTATGATCGTTACACAACTCGATCACGTGACCATTCCACGACTGAAACGCCAAATACGCCACTTGTCTAACTGGCAGACACTCATAAAACTAATAATAATTTATCATAGATGAATAATAATTACTGTTGTTTGGCTAGTGCTCATTGTGAAAAATGGACAGTACTATTATACCTGCGCAAACAGACAGAGATAGAAAGAGAAATAGTGATCCTACAAAATGGAAGAAAACACTTGCAAAAGTCAAGAGGTACGTACTGATTTGGTAATATTAGTTTTTACCATAGTGTATATAGAAGATAGTCAACCTTATGGGATTATAATTGGATCAAAATGGATGCGACATGTAGATGGCGATAGTGAGCTCGCATCCAAGTCATGTCGTAACTTCAGTGATCTGGCCTCCAAGTCATGTCGTAACTTGATTAAAACAATGGAAAAGCATTAAAATCAGGGTTTTTTGAAGAAACCTGCATTAAAATGACGTCAAATATTCATGTTTGTAACTAATCACGCTAATGACACTCGCGTTTGGGTCCAATATCTACCTTTTCCACAGGCAATGACTAACTATGTTCTATTTAAACAATGTTTTTACTCCTAAACATAACCGACCCCATGTTGTGTTTATATAAACAAAATAAGTTGTTAAACGTACTGTTTATTTCCAGATGCTGTATATCTCAACCACCTCAATTTCCCCAATGCAGGCACAACAGCAAGAAAACATACCGCTGTAATGCACTGAAAATGGGACAATCAGAATTTTCACGCAAATTTTTACTCCCTGAAGAATAAAATTACGCAGCACCAGTTTATTCTTAAATTTATCAGTGTACACTTGCCTGTTAGAGACAAAGCGATAAAAACGACATCATCTCGAAAATGAGTTGCTATAAACTATTACGTGAAATTGAGGTATACCAAAGATTTCAAGATCCAAGTGTGCCACAAAGCTTTCCTGAATAATCTCAACATTTCGAAGGATCGTGTTCAAAGGATTGGACGCAACTTTTCACATACAGGGTAGACCGAGTAAAATTTACATTGAAAGAAGACAAACAGTTAAATCCTTCATTGAAGAAGCTTACATGTTGCGAGGTACACTACTGTAGAGAAAAAAGCACACGCCAATATCTACCATGCGATTTATCCATCAAGAAACTATTAAAAATGTACAACAATCAAGTCTCTAATGAAACGTTGAAAGTAAAGAGAACTTTCTTCCGAAATATTTTCTGTTGCGATTATAATATTGGTTTCGGAGCACCAGCGACCGATACATGCTCAAAATGTAGTTCTCTAACCGAGGCAATACAACGGGAACAAGATAAGGACAAACGTGCAGCAATCCAAATAGAGAAGAGGACACATAAGCTGAAAAGCAAGGCATTCTTCAACAAATTACGTGAAGAGCTGCCTGAAATGATTACGTTTTCATTTGATTGCCAAAAAAATCTTGTCAATCCAAAAGTTCAAGATCAAATTGCATACTACAGTCGTCAGCTTTATACGTACAATTTTACAGCAGTAAAGGTTTCTTCACATACTAGACTTACGAAAGAAAACGTATTCATTTATACTTGGATGGAGCAAGAATATAACAAGGGGTCAAATGAGATTTCTTCTGCAGTTTTTCACTTATTGAATTCAAACGATTTGTCCCCATACAAAAAAATAAGACTTTGTGCTGATGGTTGTGGAGGGCAGAACCGGAATTCAATCATGATCTGCATGTGTATATACTTTTTGGCTAATTCTGCTCCTCCAAGCATTGAAGAAATTGAACTAGTATTCCCTGTAAAGGGCATTCGTTTTCACCCTCTGATAGGGTATTTGGGGGTATAGAAAAAAAAACTTAGGATACTGCCAGTTATAACGAATCCACAGGATTATATTGAATTGTTTCGTGACCATGGAACCGTAATACGATTGGAAGATTGTGGAGTGAAGACGTGGAAGGACGCTGCAAAAACATTTAAAACCAGTAAGCTCTAGGCACTTTAAATTTTCCATGGCTAAAAGATTTTTCATTAAGAAGTCAAAGAGTCAAGTCATAACGGTAACCGGTGAAGAAAACTACGGAGTTAATTTGGGAACTGCAAATTCCGTCTTCAAACGTGGAAAACGATGTACGCAGATGCATGTTTCCGACGTGGAAAAGGGAGTACCTGTTAAGTCAAAGAAAATAGCAGATTTCAAAAAACTATTAGAAGCACACTTCGGTAAGACCTGGTTAGAAGAAGAAGACCTGCAGTTTTATAGGAACTTTTTTACGGAACAGGAACAATATGCAAGAAACGAGATAGAGGAACAGGAGGAAGAAGTACCACAATGTGAAGGGGGACAGGACGGGGAAGACTCTTTAAGAATTTAAGTTTATTCAAATGTAAAAAAGGTTTTTATAACAAAATACATTTTTGATGTTCCAAAACACGTTTATTTCAAAACGGATCATTCCAAAACTTGCCTTATCCTACTGGTCGTGCCAAAACTCGCCTTATTCATTTTTTAATCCTAAATTATTTCAAATTATAGCTATCTATTTTCAATCAATGTATATAAACGTTATACTTATTCCTATATCGTTCCTCCCAAGTATTTCTGGTGGCCTGATATGCGTTAGTACTAACGTATAAGGTTTTTTACATTTTGCTCGAAATCAACTAAAATGGACAAGGCGAGTTTTGGAATGGACCTCCTCACCTATCCAGTTCTTTAGAATAATAATGCATTATTTTTGTATTGCATCAATTTGCACTATAAAGGGAAAGAATAGAGTTGTTTTTAAAAATTTTCTTTAAACACAGATTGTGAATCAGTGATTAATCAAGCATTGGAACTCACTGCCTCGGGAGGAGTTCCCTGAGGCATACAGTCTGCAAAAATTCAAAACGAATACTAATTCCTACCCAGGTAGGTGAGAACTAAAACAAAAAAAAAATTAATTGCGATACATATCCGTACGTTAAGTCATTTTAGTTATATGATAAGAAAAAATACCTATCATTTAAGATTTAAGAATATATTAATGTTGGTTGGCCCTTTTTAATAGCATAACATAATTAAAACCAATAGACCCCATAGATTCTTAAATCTTAAATAATGAATATTTTTATAAATTCACTCTTAATCACATTTTTTCGATTTATTTAGGGGTCTACAGTATTACGTCATCGCGTGTCGTTAAAAAATAAGGACAGAAGTAAAAATTACATTTTTGCTCAGAAATATAATAATATTATCTTTGTTTGGCTCTCCTGAAATAAAGATATAAGAAATATCAAGAAATATGCCGGGTGTTCCATTGAAGGTACAGAGTTAACAGTCACATTTCAAAATCTTGACAAGGTGACGCAAGGCGCAAGGTGAAGTAATTCTTAAGTACAACTTTAGGTTGAAAACATCATGCCATTTCAAAGATTTTATTCTTTATACTTTACGCGCTCACTTCATAAACATTGATAGGAATATACGAAAGCAGTGATGTGACAGCAACAGCATACATAATTAGCAGCAGACGCGACTGAAAATGCCATGGATGAATACCAATGCGTATTCATGCAGTGCAGAAGTGCATGACTATGGAAATCCACAAGTAAACCTGTCAGAGGGTGAAATGCAAATAATTCTACAGAGCATTGGAAGAACAATAATTTAGTAGGAAACGTCTGCAAATGGTACAAATAAGAGAAAGCGTGGTAAGAATAAAATACAAAACATTAAAGGCTGAAATCGTTTCTTATCGGTCTTCATCTAGAAAAAGCTATGCAAGGGTGAAACGGAAATAAAAAAGTCTCTAAAAAAACGAAGGAAACATGCAAGTGAATCCGTGTGCGAAAAAATACTCAAAATAGTTGTGCATGAAGGAGCAAAGACACAACTCAAAAACCACGATGGTATCTATAGCTCATAATGAAATTAGGTATTTTTTTTAAACGCGAGCTTTTATTCAAATCCACTGAAAAGTAAAAGATGTGAGTTACAGTTTGGCAAACATAGCTGAGATTATGAAATTGCCACTTCTTGCGCGAACAATTACGTGAATAGCACTGGATAGTCCGTCGTACGACTAATGCGCATCATGGGCGTGAATATTTTCACAATTGCAGCTATGTTTGCCAAGCTGTACAGATTCAAAAGCTTGCCGCTCAAAGTTTATAGTTCGAATACAAAAACAACCAGCTTTTAAATTTGTTACTCAGCCATTATCCTGGATTTTTTAATGTTGATAATGTAATCATAATAGATAATAATATATCCTACCTCAAAACCCTTACATATCAATTTTCAATACAATCGGACCATAATCACAAAACTCGTCGGTCATCTTGATATTATGAATTTTGACAAAAAATCACAATCTCCAACTCCAAAAATCCCCGCATAGCAATTTTGAATAGAATCTGACAATAATCACAAAATTCGTCCGCCGTATTGGAGCCGCCATATTTATTTACGTCATTTTATTTTTCTTATTCTTCTCAGCACCCTTTCATTGATACCCATATCATGGGGGTGCCTAAAAAAATATTGTTCCGCCATCTTTGGGAGTCCGCCATATTGGATTTAGAAATATGTCACAGCTACCATGCATTGTCATCATGCATTGTCATCCAAACCAAACGTGTTTGCAAAATTTCAGCTCAATCTGTCAAAATTCAGTTGCAAGATTTGACCATAGAAATATATATTATATACTTACTCTAGAATGCTAATCTCGCCAATTTTCACGGCCAAACGCATGCCGCGTAGGCGACCCGTTTACGATGTGCGCATGCGCGTCATCAGTGTAGTTTGGGTAGATCGTTGCCAAGTTTGAAAATAATTTGATGTTCCAATTCAGAGTTTTTTGTTATGAGGCAATAAAACACATGTCATTTGAAACAGAGAAATTTGACAGCGCACAGAAAAAAGCGCAATGGTACATACGCCCACAAGAAATATCCACACGTGGAAAATTGCACACATGGATTAAATCGCACAAGGCAAAAACCCCTCATGTATAAATGCGTACATAGAAAAAAACACAATGATAATAAAATTAGGTTCTGTCAAAAACAGTTGTGTCAAATAAATTGTCAAACCGTATAAAGTGTATATTTTTACTTAATAATCCACCGTCCAATAACATCCTCAGACAACAATAACCTTAAGCAAAATTATTCCGTCCAATTATTAGTCTGATCTAACCTAAACGAACTAACCTATCTCGCAAGTTGGGAGATTGGAAGTTGAATAAAAATTCATTTTGAGGGTAGTATTTTATTAGTCTGATCTAACGTGAATGAACTAACCTAGCTCGCAAGTTGGGAGCTTGGAATTTGAAGAAAAATTCATTTTGAGGGTAGTATTTTATTAGTCTGATCTAACCTGAACGAACTATCCTAGCTCGCAACTTATAGAAATATAGAAAACTTTACGCGATTGTGGCCAATTCAGTAGAATAGTATATTGTGCAACAAGTGCAGAAAAGTGCTAATTTCTCACGAGTTTGAAAAAGTTGCGGCACGAGCGCAAGCGAGTGCTGCAATTCAAACGAGTGAGAAATTGCATTTCTGCTCGTGTTACACACTATACTTTTTCTACAACACCCTTTTTGCTAAAAATAATACTATACTATAAGACGGAATGAAATGTCAGTGACTCATTCTTATATCTTCCTCTTGAAGTTGAAGGTAGTGAATTCAATGACAATGAATTAACTTGTTCTCTTAGTTCTGGCGGAGTATTTTCAATTTCAGAACTGTCGCTATCCATTTTAGTTCAATCTCATTAAAAAATGACGGGACAAGAATATTTTACGAATATTTTATGCTTTACGTTTGTTGACATTCAAATGATTCGATAGATGTTGCTCCGTTGCCTAGCAATGGATAGTGTGTATGTGGGTATTTGAGACAGCAGTAGTGATGTCTATGATTTTTGTTCAGAATATTATGAATTTGTACGACAATTTCCCTCATATTATATAAACCAATAGACTTTGTCTATTCATTCTTGAAGTTGCCTGATCGAATATCCCTTCGAAATGCAGAATTTTCAAAATATACTTTCACCTTGCTGTCACGAAAACTGTATTGCTTAGAAATTAGGTACTGAAAAATGTTGGCACAGAAATGTCACTTTGTGGCACAAAAATGTCACTTTGCGGTAGACTAATGTCAAATTTCAATTATTGTGAGAAATAATCATGTTTGCGAACGTAAAACTATGCAGTAAAGCATGTTTTGGAGTGTGGTTGTAGAAAAAAGTATATTATGAAACTGAGGAAAAGTTATCTTATTGAAGAACAATAGCTTAACTACAGTAGTTTATATTTCTGTTTAATAGTTACAGTTCTTTCCTTCTTATTCTTTGGAAATTTGGTTTTCCTTAAAAATAAATTTATACATGAGAGGTTTTTGCCTTGTGCGATTTAATCCGTGTGTGCAATTTTCCACGTGTGGGTATTTCTTGTGGGCATATGTAACATTGCGCTTTTTTCAGTGCGTTTTTTCCTTTGCGATTTTTTCTATTGCGCTTTTTTCTGGCCATTATATCTCAGGTGACTTTCCACCAAAGCATGTTACAAGACTTTTAATTGGTAAAAAGGTAGAATATTTTTCAAGTGCTTAAATTTGTGTATAATGAATCTTAGTTTGCTGCATATATAATTTATATGTGCATACTATTTGAGGTTTGTATCCATTATAACGAATAGATATTTCACTTTCTTCTCTGGCAGAATAGTGTGATGTTGTCCAATGGTGTTTATCGTTAGACTTTCGAAGGGTGGAGTGTTCGATTTATTGCAACTAAATGGCGTATAAAATGTTTTTTTTTTAATTTACTAATAATTTGTGTTCTAGCTAGGGTGTTTATCGTTAGACTTTCGAAGGGTGGAGTGTTCGATTTATTGCAACTAAATGGCATATAAAATGTTTTTTTTTTTTAATTTACTAATAATTTGTGTTCTAGCTAGTTTTTTAACAAAGAAAAATATGATTCTACAGTGTCCTTCAAATCTTGCCATGTATTTGCTTTATAAAAGATGGCAGTATAGTCAGCAAATCCTAATATTTCCTAAGAGTCGTCTGAGGCACATTGTCTACTCTCACAGATTGGAATCTATTGTTCAGATAATTTCCAAATAACTTGAGATATTTGTTTCTGATTCCTATATCTTCCCAGAGTGGGTAAGAGTAGGTCATGACTTACTGAATCGAAACGCTTTCGACAAATCAATAAAAATACAATATAATAGGCATAGAACAAGTTTTGTTGTGTTTCACCATCAAATTTGAACTCCGCCCATTATTTTCTATTTTTATTTACTGTAAAAATCCTATTGAATTAATCTTTGAAAAAAAAGACGTTATATTATTATTATAGTTTCCATCAAATTGGTGTGTCATTTTGTACCGAGAAGTTTTTCCGCCCTTCTTATAAACCCTTTTTCAATATTGTGTTCGGTTTACAATCTAGCCAACAAAGTTCGTCTCCGATTTCAGTTTGTTCAATTGATCAAATATTCGTCAACGTAAACAACCATATATCCGAACCGTTCGCCCATTCTAGATTTGTATTATTGAATGTAACAACTAAACTACCCTGTAGGACCCCCGACGGTGCCGTGGCGTGCACCTCTTTCTGGGCGAGGGTGTGTGCCGTCCGATCGATCCACCACTGCGGCCACGCCCTTAGCCGGGATATCATCGTGGAGTTAACCCCTGTGTACGGACAGTGGCGAGGAAACGGGGTGGGGACGTATTCGGCTTCAGTGAATGCTTTCACCAGAGCAAGAAACGCTATTATTCGCGTCTGGCATGACGAATGTGAAAGGCGAACACTACTTTTTTTTGCCTTGATTGTTTCATGCAAATGCATAACGATACTGTTCCAAGAAATATTTAATGATGGTGAGAAGGCATGTTAGGAACTATGGTTTTCTCGAGAAATTGTGTTCTTTGTACAAGGTTCCTTCCGGATCATTTTCTTTAGGGCCTTCAGGCCAATAATTTTAGCATTTAACCCTTTGCGTCTTAGTGGTACCTTTCAAGGACAACCTATGAAACTCGCACATGTGTTTTTCTTAAAACTGATAGATCATCAGAAAACTCTTTGAGTGCTGTTGCTCGGTTATCGGAATACAACATTTTGGCGCATTTATCGTGTGAAATATTTAGCAAGAGTAGTGGGTCAAGCTGTAGACAAAAATAAGAGGCTCTTTTCACTCAAAATAAAAGACGCATAAGATAAGTTCCTAAATGAAAACCGCGGTTTTCGCCCCAGCAAAATCGTTATGTGGAATTTTTTAAACAAGAAATAGAAAATTACAACTTTTTTGTTTTTTCGGATGTATCTCAAAGATTATTCAATGAATCGATTAACAGTCAAAGGAACTTTTGTAGAAATTTATAAAACCTACAAAATGTTTTTTTATGCGCCCAGATCGGTGCATTTTTCACTATGAAAATCCGGGAAAACCTCGAAAAAGAGACCATTTTTCAAAACTTTATAATTTTGTATAAATCTGAAGGTGGACAAACAATATTGTGGAAACTGATAGATAATAACATGTGGTTTAACTGTGCGCAAGATGGTTTCTGGCCATATCATAGCTTGAACTATTTCAGTTACTCAAAACTAAACTAAAAAACAAATTCTTCGGGGTCGGATGAGTTACCTACGATTCTATTGAAAAAGTGCTTATCGGAACTTATTTCTCACATTTATGGTTAATCTCTCATTTTCTACTGGCGTTTTTCCAGATTTACTTAAATGTGGTAAAATAACACCAGTGTTGATTTTATTGAAAATATGAATAGGATGTTCATAAAGTCAGTTGTGGAATCATCTGCGACTGAAAGTTGGAATTTAGTCGCTATTTTCCATCGTACAAGATAACCTCTCTTGGAAGGGATTCATGTTGCATAAAGAGAAACAGTCTGTCGTCAGAGCCTTGAACATTACAGACCAGTCACAGTATCATCGACTTTTTCTAAAGTGTTCGAGCGCTTAGGTGAACCCTTCGGATTATGAAAGGAAATCCTTATCAAATTGTAGTATATGTATTTGTTAAATCAGTAAATCAATCAATCAAAAAAATTTATTGTTTTTTAGACAGATTAATGTCCTTTTGTCAAGAATATGATATAATTTCGAAAAATCAACACGGATACTTGAACAAAAATTCTACAAATACCGCGGTGTTTTCCTATTATCAAAAAGTTATTGAATGCATTGAGGCAGGAGAATGCCCTGTTGGAATCTTCTGTGATCTCAGCAGGGCATTTGACTGTATCAATCATGACATACTACTTGAAAAGTAAGCATGGAATCAGAGGTCCCCTAGATTGGATTAAATCTTTTCTATGCAAACGAACACAGTATGTAGCTATCAACAATCATTTTTCAAAGTATGCTGAAATAGACATTGGTGTTCCTCAAGGGTCCATATTGGGACCAATTCTGTTCTTATTCTATATTAATGACTTAGATAAACTTTCGGTATCTGCATCTTTCAAAATGTATGCCGACGATACGTCGTTAATCGTATCTGATAAAATGGACTCCTCCTTGCGAGATAAATGCAATGAGGTGATGATCTCCTTGAATGAATGGTTCTCAGCAAATTATTTGTTTCTCAATACTTCGAAAACTCAAGCCCTGAGGTTTCACCACGTCCAAACGGAATGTAATGAGCTATCATTCCAATTCAACGAATCGAGTTCATCGATTTCAACTAATTTAGATCAAACTGTTTTTCTAGGATTACGAATAGATAAAAATCTCAACTGGAAGGCTCACTCCAATTATCTAATCTCAAAGTTGAATTCGATTGCCTTTCAATTCAGACACTTGCGGCATGTACTCAATATTGATCAATTGATACAGCTCTACTATGCACAAGTTGAGAGTAGGCTTCGATACTGGGTAATTTTTTGGGGTTTATCTACCCTAGCGATAGATATCTTTGTGGCACAAAAAAGAATTTTACAATCAATGTGTTAAAAAAAACTGAAAATATTAACACTGCCTTGTTTAGTTATCTCAGAGTTGAGTTTACCAGTTTTCACAAATAAGATGAGAAATATGAGAGAAACAAACAAAATCTTAGCTTCAATACAAGACAGAGGAATGATTTTTCAATTCCATTCGGAAAATTTAAAATAACTCACCAATCTCCCAGTCATATGGCCCCCAGAATATATAATGCCTCAAATGTGAAAAACTGCTATACGAAAGAATTATTCAAACGTAAGCTGAAATCATTTTTAACGGAGTTTTCATAGACTGGATGAATAGTCATAGGAATCTGCGGTAAAATCAGGAATTTTTAGCATTATTTTATTTTATTTTTTATTGTACTTGTAAATGTAAGAAACTGACTTTTTCCATACGGTTTGTAACTGTCTTAAGGAAATAAATGATTATTATTATTATATATGTAGTTTTTGCACAATCGCGTTATGAACAATTTAAGGGCAAATCTGGTGCTGAGACGGTAGTTTCAACCACTTTATCGTTATCATTCTCGAAGATTGTTTTTATTATTACTTCTCCCTCTTAATAAATTCATCGTCACGTGTGACTTCATGATGACCATTAGTTTTGATTACTGTGATATATATTTAGGCAACAAGTGCCTGAATTTTTGTATGCTCTCAAGGTAAACTTTCCACTATCCAAATTCAGCATACCAATGTTTTTTGTTAAGTTGTTTATGACTGTCTGAAATGCGTATTTCACGTTCTTTTTGCTGTGAACCTCTATTAGGACAAGCGATTGAGAGCATCTTGGAAGTTAACAGTGGATGAACTCTGAATATTTTTCCATTATCAAAATATTTTGTCATTGATGATTTAATTGGTTTGGTATTCGGTCATTCTTTTAGGTAAGAAAATTAGGGATACAATATTGTGAGGCTTATATTCAAAATGAAACATTCTTTTAGCTGCAAGATGGTAATCTTTCCTTGAGTGTCAAACGACCAGCACATATTTTGCATTAAACTTTCCACTGGGGTATAGGTCATTGGCGTCTTTTATTTTGTGGGAAAAAAATCTCTATACCTTGATCTATATAGGGTTTTTTCACGTTCGATAGTACTTCCATTTCTGGAAATAATGAGTTGTAAGTAATTGAAGAAATATTAATCATTAGTAATATATAATGTTCGTTGTCCGTGTTCCAATTGAATTTTTTTATTAAAAACATAAATAAGTTGGTGGTCCCTATAGAGACCACTAGGTCTCTGTGGTCTATTTTTTTATATATTTGTCTTATTAGGTTAGTAAAGACGGCTAACTGAATGCAGTGATTTATTTTCATATAACAAACCAGAAGTCAAGCAATATCTCAAGCATACTAGATGTACTTTCGATCAACTTTAGAATATGACCCTTAAATTTGATATCCTCATTGAGGAAATACCTTCGGATATTGAATATAATTTGGGAGACTAAGCAGATTCCCATTGTCACTCCAGTGACATGTCCCAAAATAATGAAGGATTACAAGCAATATATTGGCGGAGAAGATAAGGCTAATATGCTCAAATCGATTTATGAACTGGATCGGAAGAGTGGTATCGGATTTTTTTTTACTTTTTGGATTGACCATAGTGAATTCTATCATGATATTCAAAACTAGCCTTCCCGGGGTGACTTTGAGTCTGAAGGATTTCAATATTGCGGTTGCTGTTGGCTTGAGAGGGACAAATCCAAGATCCATTCCCAAAAGAGGTAGACCATTCAACGAGAGTGGGACCTGTTGTTATAAAAATGTCATTTTTGCAGCACTAAAAGTGATCCAAACCGTACAACGTACATTTCTGCAAATTGTAAGATGGACTTATGTCTTTAAGAAAACCGAAATTGTTTTTCTATTTCATTCAAAAAATTAAAACTCATCTGGCCTGGTGGTTCCCCATGTGGACCACCATTTTTTTTATACTTTCAATGAAAATTATTTAAGAAAATGTTGTTTTTCCTTATTATTCAGGTCTGTTGAGTATAATTTTTTCAAAATACATTTATTTTTTCATTTCAATTAAATCCGGACTCAAAGGGTTAAAATTAAAAATATGTGGAAAATAGCAAAACAATGCAAACTTTTACAAATGTTTTATTTTAGTTCGCAATGAAACTATAAAAATTTGCACTCTCGTACAAGGTTTGCAATATTGTTAAAAATATAAATTATAAACAATTCTACATAATTTGTGGAGAAAAAATGCGAGAAAGTCACATTTTAATGTTTTCCTTTGACCTAAGGATCTAAGTTATGAAAGAAATGTATCAAACGTTATTATAGAAATCATATGACCGTAAGCGGCCATTTTCCAAAAACTGAATTTTGTGTCATTGTGCCCCATACCAGGGGTACAATGACACAGGGCATTGGGTACCTTGGAACAGTTGAAAAAATACGAAAATTAACAAAAAAGACTTCATTTTTTGAGTTGAAAATGATGGAGAAGGCATTTAAAAAAACAGGCATCTGGAATGTAAATCACAAAATACTTTTTTTTACTACCGTGCGTAAATTACATACTTTACGCACGCTTTGGATTGCGTAATGTTCTACTTTTTTCACTAATGCGTAAAGTAAAACTCTTTACGCCCTAGTGCGTAAAGTAAAATATGTCAAAAATTGTGTATAGCAACCAAATAAAAGGTTTTAATTTAAATTGCCACTTATGGTATCTTCTTCTACGATTCAAAATAATTTGTGCTTATGTTTAGTATGCAACAAATTATCATGTTTTTTATTTAAACAGACCGTGGATGTCGATTTTGCTCAAAAAGTAAGTAGGCTGGGTGGTTACGAGAATTGGAAGAACTGACAATCAATATCTGAAATTGTGTTAGTATCACAGAACACAGCAAAAGTATTTGTTATAGATTGATTTATGAAGTTTATTTAGTACATTATCTAAAATCTAATATAATCACACAAGGTAACAAGTTTTTGTCAATAATGTTTGTATACCTGATAATTCTTCATTCAAATTTTATTGCAGTTTATCTGTTTGTATCTATCTGATAACCGATATGGATTCAAATTCATCAGACGAATTTGACAATACTCCTCCAAATATATCAACAGTGCTCAAAAAGCCACTGAAACCCTATTACCAGAAAAATCTGCACACATTTATGTACAGTAATATAATATTTTTATAGAATGGTGCAGGAAGAATAAAATGACAAAATACTCAGAAAACGTCATTTTGGCCTATAAAGTCATGCAAACCTTCTACACTATGGTCGATATATTCTATGTTGAAAAGCACCTTAAAATATAAAAACAACGTTGATATTTGAGAACATTTAATTAATTTTCTCTTGAATGCTCCAGATGATGATCAAAGTAAGTAAACGCTTGAGTATGTATACAATCTAAATATTTTTTATGTTATGAGTAATGCTATTGCAATGTATGGTGTTCGTATGGAGTGTTGCATAACTACGCCGATCCTCAAAGGCCACCGAGTTAGTTAGGCAACACATCATGCTCAAAATGATACAAAACCATTCCCTCTTAATTACAATTTTACATTCCAAACGTCAGGATATTGTCTCATGTTTTCCTCTCCAATTAATCTATTTGTACCACTGCAATATGTTATTTTTTAGGTCGGTTTCATAATTGGAATTTCGGGAGCTTGTCGTCGAGAAGAATTATGTAAAATGACAATTAACGATGTAGAAGATAAACAAACAGTGTATATTATCAAAATACCAGAAACAAAAAATGGAATGGAACGCATTTTTAAATCCTAATAAGAACGCATTTTTACGATTTCAAATCCTAATAATTCTTCAGTTGATTATCTATCTTTCATAAAAAAATATACCTCACTAAGACCATCAAATATAAATTGTAATAGGTTGTTTTTAAAATGCGCAAATGGTAAATGTTCTAAACAGCCTGTGGGGATAAATACATTTGGTAAAAAGCCATATGTTATAGCAACCTATCTGATCTTGCCCAATCCAACAGCTTTCACAGGACACTGCTTTAGGAGGTCTTCAGCTACTATGCTAGCAAATTCTGGAGGTGACCGTCTAACTGTAAAAAAAACACGGAGGATGGAAGTCCTCTGCTGTTGCAGAAGGCTATGTGGATAGCACAATTACCCAAAAGAATAAAATTTCTAATAAACTGTTGATGGATGACAGTATGCCATCTACTTCCAAATAGAGCGTTTCTAGAAACTACAGTTTTACTGTTGAAGAAAATGATAGAGAATTTAGAGAACCGCTCGATACCAATATTACAGAAATAAGGTCACAAAATGTTTTAAACTCTGTAATGGAAAAGGCCAAATTCATAAATTTTGGAAGCTGTAATAGTTGCACCTTCAATATTAATATTTCCAACAACTAACAACTAAAAATCTAATTCATTGACCATTGTTTTGTTTGTTAATGTTATTCTGTTATGTAAGAGTGAAATATATTTTTAATCGTCAAATAAATTCATGTTCGTAAAATGTACATTCATTTCCATAGTGTGTTGAGTAAATTTCGTATTTCTAATCTCAGTGAAAAATTATGTACGGTAGTAGAAAAAATATTGTATGTAATTCGTGTGTAAAGGCTTTTTTTGACTCATGTGATTGTCGCAATATTCACATTCGTCAAAAAAAAACACTTTACACACTTGTTACATAAATAGCTATTTCCGACGAGCATGCGTAAAGTAGTACATTTTCGCACCCAGTCCGGATATGATTTTTTTCCGTACTGAGTGCGGAAAAGTTAAACTACTCAAAAATATACAGAAAAATGAAGAAACAATTTAATAATAGTCATCAATACAAGGGTATAACTAAATTTAGATTCCGTCACAATCGTTCACTTTCAAATGGTATTTAAAGTTTGTTGAAATTCCATAAAATTGACAACAGTCATCAATCACCATATCCCTGGAATATGGACAAGACTAAAATTCTATAAGGGCACCATCTCTGGAACCGACTAAAGAAGCAGACCACTATTTCATTTGTTTGTCTTCTAAAAAATGTAAACAAAATCGAATCACAAAATTGGGCATTTTGGGCAATATTTGAAGACAAACGTCTAATCGATAGGGAAATCTCACGGCAAAAATGCCTGGACTCGTTGATTATGAATATGGTGATTATCTTTGAAGATAATTTTTTGTTAACCTTTAGCCTGTCAGCAATTTGTGTTGTACGGTTGCGGCCAAAAAAAGGGACAGTTGTCTATTTTTGCGATTATTCCACCTTTCGTCACTGCATGTATATGCGGCATGATTACTTCCTAATTTGGAATTGTTTGATAGATGTCAAATATTCAATGTTGCCATGTGGCATATTCATAACACAAATTCAAGTAGCTAGAAATAAACAAAAATCTGCTATAAGAGTTATCCCATTTTTTATTGGCCGCAACTGTACTTATTTCCGGGCTTACAATTTTGTACTTTAAGTCTCTCTTTCACGGAGACGTTGGTGAAGACATGCAAAAATTGTGTGACGAGGTATCACGCGCTGAGGAGACATATCTGCTTACAGTCGTCTAGCTTCCAAAGAATTTTCATTGGCATGACCACAAATAAAATGCATATCGGTCAATTCAGCGTTAGTGTAATTATTGATTTGAAGGTACGAAAGGGGGGTATTTTACGGTGGATCACAAGGATTGCAGTTTCGTTCTGAATGGGTTGAATTTTGTTCTGAATGGTTTTTCGTATTGTATTGGGTTTAGTATTGGGTAGCATGTAGCCTGTTATCATTTCCAGTTCGATAGGGCTCATCCTTTAAAGTTTACTTAGTTCTGGTGCTAGAGATCTTCTGTTCCCTGCTACAGAAGAACAGGAAATATTCTATCTGGTCCACGCGATTTATATGTGTTGAAGAGTTGAAAACAGTACATTTCGTTTCATTAAATTACATAAAGGCACATTTGCATAGAAATCTGCATACAAAAAATTGTCTAATTTATTTAAAAATTGTCTAATTTATTTGAAATAAATTCATGAAAAGTAGGTATTGAATACCTTTTAAAAATAAATAAATTCCATTCCTAATTGAAGATTTCAATATAATTTTTTTGTGGGTACCTACCGTCGTCCATTTTGAAAAAAATAGTAGTGTGAAGCATTCTTGAATAATTATTATGACATCTTTTCAGACAACTGTTATATTGGATTTCATTTATTTTTTTCAAAACTGTGTTATTAGCAGATCCAGATACAGTAAAGTTGTATTCTTCATAAAATTTCTAGACTGAAATTAGTAATTTTAACGTATCAATGGTCCTCAAGTTTGGAAAAAAAATTACAAAAAGTGACGAGTGATACATGATTGTACTCAGAATGTCATATGGAGACAAAAGAAGTAAAAAATACACCAAGTGTCTCATTCAAAAATCGAAACTTTAGGTAACTTCCGGTAAAATCGGAAGTTATATGAAACTGAGTCACTTGTCAAAAATGCATTCTTGTTGTCGTATACAGATCCTCCAAATTTCATTTCATTATCTTCTAAAACAACAAAGTTGTAGGGGCGAGCCACCTTCCGCGGACACCTGGTATGACTTGCCTCCTGTACCTTCGAGCATTGTACATAAATTATTCTTATTGTTGGGGGAAACTTTGTAAAGGTCATTCGAATTTCGCAGTTAAACAAATTTTGTCCATAGTTTCACCGGACACCTAAATCTGGCGCATTTGTCACACCGAATACAAAGTAAATGAATTATTTATCGAGGGTAAGGGTGACTTCGAAACGGGATAGCAAGAATTCGTAAATATAAAACATTCTTTGTGTCTAGAACATTCCCTTTCGTTTTCAGTATTCAAAGGATAAGGGAACCCTAATACATTTCTTTACTCTCGAAAAACTACAATGTTTTGATAGGAAAAATGTTATAGAAAAAAAATTGTGTTTATACTAACACACTGGCACAATTTTATTAGCAATCCATAACAATAAAATTGGAAAATTGAATTATCTGATGGACTATTTATTGCATTTCTGTGTTAGTAATTGATGAATATTTCGTACGAATTTTGGATGGAATATATTATTTTAGAGAAAAGCACTAAAAACAAGAAAACTACAAACTTATCTCTGAAAAACAAAATTTGGTTTAAAAAAGAAGCGTCTACTGAAGAGTCTGAAGACGCCATTGTTTATCTGACGAAAAAGATTTACGCAGCACTAGATAGTGGCAAGTCAGTTTTATGCGTATTTTTAGATTTAGCGAAAGCTTTTGAAATACCCTTGACCACCAAATACTTATTGTAATACTAGAGCGATATGGTCCAAGGAATAACACTGGAACTCATAAAATCATATCATTTTGTTTTTCATCTACATAAACTCAATATTGAATCAAAAGGAATAGTTTCATCGTTTGCTGACGATACCGTTTGTCAGTATACCTCTGATATTTGAGAAAATGTGAAACACCTCGCTGAAAATATTTAAAAAAATATTAAAACTTGCTTCGATCACCTGAAACTAACAATAAATTTCGAAGAGACACAAGATGTGGCCTTGAGCTGCAATTAAAAAAAACACCACACTTTAAATACATTCATAGAGTCTAACGGTTCACACATCCGATATTTTGGAATTGAAATCGACAAGTTTTTGAAGTGGGATATACATGTTAATAGTTTAGTGAAAATATTAAGATACTTTTCAAATTCAAACAACTCAAAAATATACTTAACTTACCGCAATTGAAAATTACATATTCTTGCTTGGCAGAATCACTTCTGGTATATCTGGATGAGGTGGACTCTATCGAAGTCATCTAGAACAACTGGAAATAATTAGAAAATATTTCTTAAAAATAATGTTAGGCAAAAAAGAAAAGAGTGAACTGAACACTATCGAACACGCTTATATTTATACAAGATGGATCTATTAATATTTTTCAACAATTTTTTGAATTTGTAATGTGCAGTAACTACTCTCTTTACTTTCTGGGATTTCACGATATATGCACGGAGCTATAAACTTCTTTGTCCTACTTTTTTTTGTGCCTTGTTTGACATTATAGTTTTCTTTCTTATACCTTGTACTATATGGACCAGTAAATAATGTACTTAAAGTAGAACCATAACTCTAAGAAGGTCGTAAATCAATATAAGCCGACGACCCTCATTATTACCTATTGTTTGAAATATAGATAAGCAATAAAAGTAGGTGTCCCTTAAAAGATTCCCAGGTCCGGGTTGAAGTATCTCATGAAATAGTTGGGCATTTTAATAATAGTGGCCTTTTCATCCCAATATTATACCTAAAATTTAATGGTTAGGGCAGGTTCAATTCTGTGTAGAATGGACTGCTTTACAGCCTGCTGATACCTCAAGTGGTTGGTGATTCACGACCTTCTTAGAGTTCTGGTCCTACTATTCCAGAACAACTCGACCTCAGCTCATTTCTCGCTCGAACAAATCCACAAAATATGTTTGTATTGTATTATTGTGATTCAATGTAAGTTTATGGGTATATGTGTGTATGAAAGTGTATATGAGAGTATATACAGTGTGGCTTTTTTTAGTCCCCCCCATGTTAACTTTTGAACGGTTCGACGTAGAAACATGAATAAAAAACCGTTTGGAGGGTTTCACCGACTACTTTTTGAAATAAAAAATATGGTGATTGCTCGACAGGGGGCGCGGGGGGACACATCAACTCAAAAATTTTAAATTGCATGGGGGGTCATTTGTCACATCGTTGAAAAGAGAATTCAATTCTCTTTACAACCATTTATTTTTTTTAAATTTAGTTGAATTTTTTTTCACAATCCAAATTCGAAATATCAAAAATAAATGCGGATCTGAAAACTACTCATGCCTCGATAAATTTGAACGGTTTGTTGTGGAATAATGAAACCAAAAATATTTTGAAGGGTATTACCAATACTACTTTTTGAGAGAAGAAACATTGAAATTACTCGACAGATGGCGCTTGGGACAGATCAACTTGAAAATTTCGAAAGGCATATAAATCGATATTGAGAAAAAATTTCTCAACAAAATTTGAAAATATTCAGATGGTTGTGAAGAGAATTGAATTCTCTTTTCAACGAAGTGACACTTGACCCCCCATGCCATTTAAAATTTTTAAGTTGATGTGCCCCCCCCCCCCCCCGCGCCCCTTTCGAGAGCAATCACCATATTTTTTGTCTCAAAAAGTAGTATCGGTGAAACTCTCCAAACTGTTTTTTATTCATGTTTCTACGTCGAACCGTTCAAAAGTTAACAGGCGTATGCATAACATTTTCTGATTTATTTGCAATTGTGCAAAAGTGCCTTGCCCTGTGATATCAAATGATTCTTGACTGTGGGTTTATTACAAAATCACGAGTTTCACATAAAGTTGCACATAATCCTATGAAACAGAGTATTGCTAAGTGAACCGCATCTATATTTATATTTATTTCATTACTTCGAAGTAAGGAAATGAAGCACTGCTCGTGGAAATTACATTTCATCATAAAATATCATATGGGTTAATTATACAGGGTGACCCAGGGTTAAACCGCCAAACGTTCAGCATCGGTTTTTCAGGTGGAAAGGAAACTTTTTCTTCCTATAAGAATGTGTTCTAACTTGCTTCGTTTTCGAAATACAGAGTGTTGAACGTTTTTAGAAAAAAATAGTTTTTCATCAATTATTTAAAACTTTTCTGCTAATTTTGTTGAAAACTGGCACGCTCATTAGCGGTGATAATGGCCTTCTATTAAGGTACTCATGATGGAAATTTTAATCACAGCGGCGTCCCAAAGGGTGATACTTATTGATATTAGGACAAATTATTGTACTCCACTGTGTTTTTGTTCAATTTTTTTAGGATTGAGCAATTAGAAATACAATTTTTTTTGTCTGTTTAATTTTTTTCGTATCTAATTTCATTTTGAGAAACAATTTGAAAACCGTTTCCTTGCATGTAACACGAAAAAAGTAATTGATAATAGGATAAATTGATCCATTTAAATTTTTTAGGAAACGGAAAAACAAAAATTCACAGAACTGTTCAAAAGGACCTCAATTTTTTTCAATGCAAAGTTCGCACCTGCGAACGATAGATTCTGCAGCTGCACGGTGTGATCTCTGGTGCTGCTTGAACAATTCTTTCCCGGAGAGTACCTTCGTAGTTGATGGGCTCAGCATAAAGTTTGATTTTCATTCCACCCTATACAAAAATCTATAGGGGTTAAGTCAGGAGAGCTCGCAGGTCAAAGAACTTTGACACCCTGTATCTCGGAGACGAATCAAGTTAGAACACATGATAATAGGAAACAAATATCTTATTTTTGCCTGAAAACCCGATCCTCAACGTTTGGCGGTTTAACCCTGGGTCACCCTGTATATTCCATAAAGGGCCATAATTTTAATACTATCCGAAAACCATACATTTTTTTATAATTGGTTAATATTCTAATTGGTCGGTGTTGGTACACTTTTCTTTTCAGGATAGATAGGGTAGTTGTTCCATTTGTTCATCGGTTTACAATATAGTCAAAATTGCAACAATATGGAAATTGATTGTTTATTTGTTGATTGATTGAAAGTAGATGAAAATTGAATTTACAAATTCACATTATTATTAATTATCAATTATTAATAATAATGTGAATTTGTAAATTCAATTTTCATCTACTTCCAATACAAAAATTTCATATTAAGATGCCATGAGCGCAGTTATATTTCAAAAAACGTTCTACGTTTCGAATTCAAACAAGGACAGGCTACTAGAGGACGTTCGATTATATTGTGGCGAAGCTGTGGGCGATGCCGGACCTGAACTCTTACGTAGCCAGCGCCGACCGTCAATTACTTCCGAGGCGCTTCGCGAAGAATCTGGTCTAATCGGAGAACATTCCTATGGCTGTTCGAGAAATTTCATGAGCCTTCGGAGAAGAGAGAGTTGGATATAAAAAGAACTATGCGGCAGACAGACGGGCAGTCAGTGAAGTGAAAGTCGAATATAAATAGCTCGGTGGTTGTTATATAAATTAGAGTATTGTTTTATTGAATCATTTTATTTCGTTAAATAAATTATTTTAGAGTGAATTAGAGTTTAAATATACAACAATATGTACCTTCGTCTGCGGCAGCACCTCACGATGCTTCTCACAGATAATCGAGGTAGCTGCAATGGTATTTTTCTTCCATTAAAATTTGAAGCAACCTTTATACAATCGAAATGAATTTGGTATCAAAAGAAAGGTAAAACGTTGATCTATGTACGTGCTGTATTGTTTTTTTGAAATTATTTGTTCATCTACCCAAAAAATTGCTTCAAAGTAACTGCATTTTGATATGCGTGCCAAATTTCAGATTTTTCGAACTATTGTAAGTAGGGGAAAATTGAATTTACAAATTAATATCATTGTTATTGTTACGTTCTTATTATGAATTTCTTGGATTGTCATCGGTCCTTGATATGTGTACCAAATTTCAGATATTTCTTACGATTGGAAGTAGGTAGGTGAAAATTTAATTTACAAATTCACATCATTGGTATTATGAAATTCTTGTATTGTCACCGGTCCTTGATATGTGTGCCAAATTTCAGATTTTTCTGGCTATTGGAAGTGGTTGAAAATCAACTTAAAAAGGAGAAACACACAAGAAAATTGAGACAGTTTAACGTTATGTAGATAGATAGAACAAGGTATGTGGGCGGACGAAGCCTCTCAATCGGGCTCGTTATGCACCCACTACTGCTGGGAGATGGTTCAGTTTTGAAGGTAGCCTATCTCGCGAGCGAAAGAGGCCGGCCTTCTGACCGATACCACCCTCACACTCTCCGGGTTCAGTACGATGCTCCCGAGGTGTGCTTCCCGTATTGCTGCCACTGCCGGGCATTCCGTGAGGATGTGAGTGGCTGACTCCTCATCCTCCAAGCAACACCTGCATTCTATATCATCCGTGAAACCTAAAATGTTGAGGTGCCTGTTGAAGTGGCAGTGTCCCGTCAGGAGCACTGTCACTAATCTAATTTCCTTTCTGCTCAGTGTGAGCAGAGTCTTGGTCCTCCTGGTAGAAGGGCCTCCGATGTGGAGTTTCGATTGCCTCATGCCTGGTGTATATTTCCATGTATCCTGGAATTTTACTTCCAGAATTTCCTTCATGTTTGAGACGCACCATGATCTTGAAACTTCTGGTCCCATCGCTGGGCTTTTCGCACCTTGTCTGGCCAAATAATCAGCCCGTTCGTTTCCAGGTACTCCGGTATGACCAGGGACCCAAAGTAGCTTTACTTTATTGGCGGAAGATAGCCTTTGCAGATCATCGATGCATTCAGACACCAGAAACGAAGTGACTCTATATGATGTGAGAGCCTTGATCGCCGCTTGGCTGTCGGTGCATATCGTGATTTGCTGGCCGCGGTAGCCTCTGTTGAGATTTTCTCTTACACAGTCGAGTATGGCAAACATTTCTGCCTGAAATACAGTAGCAAAAGTTCCTAGAGCGTAACAAAGTTCCGCTTTCGGATACTGCCCGTATACCCCGGCGCCGGCTGACTTACCCATTCTGGAGCCATCTGTGTACCAAATGATCCCCTTGGTGGGATGCAGGAGGTGCCCGATCCGCTCCCAGTCTTCCCTTTTGGGAATTACTGTCAGCGGCCTTTTACTGAATCGTATGGCAGGTAACGAACTGTCACCCGGCATTTCAAGAAGGGGACAATCCCTTACCGTCTGATTCCATAATTGAGAATGTCCATACATTCCCTCGCTTCGCCATTGGTTAGAACTTCTTAGGCGAGCTGCGGCTTTGCGTGCCTCATGTTTATATTGCAGGGACCTTCCAGTGAGTTGAACATCTGGAAGGTTCCCTGGTTTGCGTTTTCTGGTAAAGAGAACCAGTTCAGCCTTTTCAGGGTTTACACTGAGTCCCACCGAACGGCACCATTCATCCACCCCGCTGAGAGCCCTTTGTATCGTGCCCCTCACGAGGCCGGACCCCCGGTCATCGACCAGAATAACAATGTCGTCAGCATAGGCCTGAGTGTAGTAACCCAGATCTTTTATTTTTACTAGGAGGCCATCCACCACGAGGCACCAAAGTAGAGGGGACAAGAGTTCTCCCTGTGGACAGCCCCTCATGGGTATGGCCTCGCTGGAGCTACTTCTAAGAGTTGCTCTGGCTAGTCTTTGGGACAGCATGGCGTGAATCCATGCTATTACGGTTGGGTTCACGCCCTTTCCCTTGTTGCTTGACATATGGATTCAAATGACGTGTTGTCAAATGCCCCTTCAACGTCGATAAATATACCTAAGATGGCGCCGCCACGATCTAACCTTCCCTCAACTCTATGAACAAGTCGATGGAGGGCAGTCTCCGTGCCCTTGCCAGTCTGGTACGCGTGCTGGAGGTCGCTAAGCGGGTTTAGCTTCAGCACCTCCTCTCTTATGTATCTGTCCACCAGTCTTTCAGTTGTCTTCAGGAGAAACGACGCCGACGTGAGGCTGATGGCTCTGAACGCTTTTGCCTGAGTGTAATCACTTTTACCAGGCTTGGGGATGAAGATAACTTTGGCTGTCCTCCATACCTTGGCTGCCTGTCAATTTGTAGACAAACCTCTATTTTAGATTCCTTGGTTCGTGTCAAATTAAGTTTCAACTAGTGACTGTAGATGTCATAAGTAACTTTCCGTTATATTTGTCTTGCCTTCACGGTACTAATTCTTGAGTGGATTCGTTTTGATTTCGAGAGCTCCATAAATCCTTTCTGATGAGTGGGTGACCACGAAACAGCTGTCAAAAGTTGGAACTCTCGGAATTAAAACGAAAAATACTCTATTTTCACTTAGATTCTGCTTGCGTTCCTCATATCGTACTAGAAACTTGATTGAACCTTGGGTTGGTCAGAACAACTTATTGTTGGCTGCCTGTCAATTTGTAGACAAACCTCTACTTTGGATTCCTTTGGTTCGTGTCAAATTAAGTTTCAACTAGTGACTGTAGATGTCATAAGTAACTTTCTGTTATATTTGTCTTGCCTTCACGGTACTAATTCTTGAGTGGATTCGTTTTGATTTCGAGAGCTCCATAAATCCTTTCTGATGAGCGGGTGACCACGAAACAGCTGTCAAAGGTTGGAACTCTCGGAATTAAAACAAAAAATGCTCTATTTTCAGTTATGTATTATGTTGGTTATATTGAAAACCCATGATTTTTGTAGATTTTTAGATAATTTTTAAAATTTTACCTTGAATGATATCTCAGTGGACCTTGATTTTTGCAATAACCATGTGTAGTTTTGCCCTAAGGTAGGTCTTGTTTTTAGATTTCTATGGATCAAATTCGGACTTTGAATAAAAATAGCACCTTTGGGTGAGATCAAGTATCATATGGGTCAAATTCTATTTTTCTACGACAACCTCGATAAATGTTCAATCAACTTCAATCATAAACAAGCACATTTTGTACAGAATTTCATTTTGCATCGGTTGCTAGGCAAGTTGCTAAGCAACAAATGCTAAATGGAATATTTCGTGTTAGGTCTAGGTTCACTCTAAAATCACCACGACTACGGCTTGTCAAATTATGACGTCCAACGACAAATTGATGAAACGTCAGCAGATCGTTTCTGTCGAAGTTTTAGTAGTTAACGAGTAATTTCATAGTTGTTCTATAAAAACTATTGATTAAAATGTAAACCGAAACGAAGGTAACAACACTGAATTTATTACCGGGAACGTCGAAGAGTATGTATCAACGCGCTTATAACCTTTTTTGGAATGGAAGGTAGATCAAAAGACGAAATCGTTTTCCGAGAACGTTTTATTGGCTTATTTTGGCGACTTAGCCAAAAAATTTAATAGTTCAACTTTGTGGTCACACTTCTCAATGCTGAGAACGACTCAGTATCTATAATGATACATACATTCATTTATAGGCTTCTATTTCTGTGTATCTATTAGAAATAGCAATAAAGAAAATATTCACATATTTCTACAATTTATATTTTAATTCTGATAGAAAGCCCATTAGCGGCGAATTCGGAGTAATGAAATATCATCAGTTTATTTCTTTCAAAGTTTTTCCAATGTATGCATGTATTAAACGTGAACGATATGTTGTCATAGAAAAAGTATAGTGTGCACCTCGCAATAAAATGGGCATCATTTTGTGCTTATTGCATAATATACTATTTTGAGACACAAAAAATTCAATATGTCAAAAAATGCAATGCGCCAAACATGTTCCCAAAAAGTTTTTGTGTCCGGACATTTCAACTAATTTCATATCATTGCTGACCTTTACAACAGGCAACATCAGTGAGGCGACACTCTTACAAACAAAAAAAACTGTAAAGCATTTCCGGGGCTGGTTCTACCTCCACAATCAATGGGTTTCATTGAACCAAACATTCCACTCCATAAAATATATAATCTTCACAGATAATATACAGATTCACAGACCTCCGATTTGTTTCGTATCGCTTTGATTCATAAAGTAGTTTTTTATCCTCAGGAAAGTTCTGAAACGTGAGCTTATCGTAACGTATCATCCTAAGCAGCTTATAAGCTTATTTGTGGCAATTATCCTCTTTTAGCTTTTGTTTTATTTGTTGACAAGTAAAACTGACAAAGTAATTGATGTAGTACAGTGAAATAGAATTTAACAGACAATTCCTTGAACTTAAAGAAGAGTTTTATGTCCTAAACTCAATCGTTTCCGAGATATGGCCCTTGAAATAAAAAATGAGTTTCTATTATTGTGACTGTAGCTCATGTGTTAGTTGTCATGATTTACATAAAAATCATGAATAAATTCAATCCATCAATAAAAATTATTTTTTCTACATTCATGCAAAAAGCAAAACTTTATTGAACTATATTCAGTGGAAAAAGAAGTTCTTTATTGCACTAGTGCAATAAAGTTTTTATTGCACTCATCTGTCATTCTACTTCAACGTGCTGTCATCATGACAAACATGGAAATCGTCGACAGTAGCGGAGGGATACGTAGAGGAATCACATGCAAACAAACTCAGTGTTGCAAAACAAATATTTCAGCCTGAAGGAAATAACGATGTACAGTTACCAAGTACTAATACGTTTACAGCAGTAACAAATCAAGAAGTGGATTTAAAAAGTACTTCACTACGAAATATTCTTATTGAAAATTGCACCAATTGTTCATTCACTTTCAACATTGAGGGTAAAAATAAAGTTTGAGTTAAATTGTTCGTAACGTATTAGTTCCTGTTTCAATGCAAATCGATATTAATAATAAAGTATTCAAGTTGCGCTTTTCATTTTCCTACACCTAGTGCCGCACCTCAATAAATCATTTTTTGCTTTTTGCATGAACGTAGAAAAAATGTTGTATGCAACTCGTGCAAAAATTGTTTATTGCACTCGACGTGTTGTCCAACTCGGCCTAACGGCCTCGTCGGACAATTTCACGTCGAGTGCAATAAACATTCACTTTTTGCACCTGTTGCATAAATAACTATTTGAAGAGCATATCAAAACTTGGTTTTTGGTCTGGGTATAAAATCTGTCCGTAATACTTTCTCCAGAAACCTTTATAGATGATATCGATATAAAAATTGTCCTCTGAGGCCCAGTTTCACAATGTCTGGTCACCAAATGGTTAGGATTTGACTACTGGTTAAGCATTAAAAAGTGTTTCTCAGTTGTTGGTCAATCATTTAATAGACAATACAATATAAAAACAATAAAAATGCAAATAAAACATAAAATAAAACTAAGAGATTTAGCGCTTTCTTGCTCATAGAAGAGAACATAGACATCTCCGCTCACCAGGAATTTAAATGAAGTTGGAGTCACATGTGATTCATTATATTCATGCCACGTGCTCGCATACAGATGTCCACAGTAGGCTGTATAGTGTCCGCTATAGGTAGTCCCACTATGATTATATAATGCATATAGACTATATCGACAAGGGGTTTCGTTTTCTGCTGTATAATCACTCATATCCAATCCCTCTAAAAGAAAACCAATAGTAACATTTAATTTTCCTCAGAATCTTTCTGTTCAAAAAAACCGTTTCAAATGGATTACTAAATTTTTCGGGAATTTATGAATTCATAGGGATTTCGTACACTTCCTCTTCTCTTTGAACTTCGCACTTGTCGGCTTCTCGTCACCATCCAAAGTTTCTTCTGAATGAATGAATCCAAACATAGGTAGTGATATAGTTTTACTTGGCCTGCTCTTCGTGGTATTGAGAGATAAAGATCCCAAAACGGATCGAAAGAAACTGAGCAGTGACCACAATAAGTACATTTTAATGTAGATGTTAACTGGCCAACGAAGTTGTCTACAATTTTGGAATTGTCATCCATCCTTAAGTATCTTTACCATGACTCTTGAGCCTTCTCACTGTTCTCAATTTTTCATCTACCTCTCTCATTATGGGTATCGTCTTTTCCGTTACTCCATTGACGTCTTCATGTAGACCCTCTAAGAGGAATCGTAAGATCTCTTAAGCATCTTTCTGATCAAAACAGATGAAACGAGGATCGATTCTTTGGATTTGACTTTTCAAGGAGACTGTATCAACAACTGTACCAGACAAATCATCTGACCAAAGTTCCTTGATCACCTGGGCAAATGCTTTGATTAAAGCTCCCTCCCTAGAATTGTTAGTGTTTATATCACTTGTGTGGGCGTCTTTTTTAAATACTCCAATAACCATCTTGTATTCGATAAACACTGGATAATACTGTTCATGAAGCATTTGTTACCAACATTTTTCAACCCATTAGGACCTAGAGTTTTGACAGTATTAGGCCAAGCTGTAGATAAAAATAAGAGTCTCTTTTCACACAAAATAAAAGACGCAAACGGCCTATATTACTTTTTATAGGATAGTTTGTTGATGAAAACCCCGGTTTTTGCGCTTTGTGGAAGCATTTAGAGTAACTTTCAGTGACATTTTCAACACACTTCCCACCTCTCAGGTGAAAATCCAAAATATACAAATTGTAGATACTGATATCTACTTTCATATGCCGTTTACAGAATTTGAATAAGATGATTTCCCTTAAATCGACGCATTTAGAAAGATTTGCCCTTAAATTGTTTATAACGTGATTGTGCAAAAACTACACATCGGACAGAAAACATCTTGCGCACAGTTGAACCACATATTAATATCTATCAGTTTCCGCAATATTGTTTGACCAGCTTCAGATTTATAAAAATTATAAATTTTTGAAAAATGGTCTTTTTTTTCGAGGTTTTCCCGGATTTTCTCAGTGGAAAATGCACCGATCCGGTCGTATAAAATTTTTTTAGCATTTATAAGTCTCTACAAAAGTTCCATTGACTTTAAAACGATTCCTTGAATAATCTTTGAGATATTTCTAAAAAACCAAAAAAGTTGTAATTTTTTTCAGTATTTCTTTAAAAAATTCCACAAAGCGATTTTGCTGGGGCGAAAACTGGGGTTTTCATTAACGAACTATCTTATAAAAATTAGTATAGGCCATTTGCGTCTTTTATTTTGTGTGCGAAAAAACCTCTATAGCTTGGTCTATATGGGCAGGTTGGTGTTGAATCTGTTTGTGCTGCGTTCACCACTGCTTTTGTCTTCGGGATAGTCTATGATGTGCCCCTGTCACTAGATCGGTGTGATGAGGTATAAGAATGAAGACTGTTGGATATTGAGTTGGATGGGGATATGATGAGAGCTTTCGAGTTGTCGATACATCTTTAAAGCGGCTTTTTCTGTTTGTTGGATTGATGAAAAATGCATCCAGTTGATGACCGGCAGGAATTGTTCCCAACACTGATGCTGCGTTTCCTCTTTGAATGGCGATACTTATATTCGTTGAATGAGAAAGCTGGTGGATATTTTATTATTCGTTCTTACCAATTTCTCTAATGAACAATTTTGCACTAGAACCGAACACTCCATAAGATTCTATAGCTACGGGATAGAAGAGGTAGTCATTTTTCAAATTCTCGTTTTTTCTGTTGTTTGAATTTTCCTCAATTTCTGCTGCTGCTCCCTGACGTTCAGAAGTAGAGGCTATGTGTGAAGGAGCCGCAGTATCAACGCAGTTGAAATCCTATATGACTGGTTTACCAAATTTCCAAGGGATCAAAGACATTCCATCAGGTCGTTGTCCATCTTCACGACTCACACCAACAGGCTCTAAGAGTGATGAAATTTTAGCTGTATACAAAGACTGCTTAATCAAATCATTCACGACATCATGGCGAGATCTACGACCAGCACTGAATTTTCAGCTTAAACCATGTACTCCAGATTCGTCTACTTCAGCACCACATTTGCAATTAGTTCAACTTTACTGAAACACAATTTGATGGATAAAAACTTGAAGTTGTTCCTTCTCCGGTGTGAAACTGGCAGATCTAGAGTGTTCACTTTCCTTTCCATTTCTCAGATATAGTTTCCAATTCTTTTCACAAAACTGGGTAGTGAAAAAACTTACAGTCAAACTCCACCAAATATAATCTTTATTGTGGAAGTGGGTGTAGTCGGAGGACTGACATCAGCACATTACAGGATGTAGTCGGAGGACTTACATCAGTGGGAGGGACATGTTTCGAAGGATTAATCCTTCATCATCAGCAAAAGTAGGGTTGCAACATCAAGAACAATATGTGGTGGAAAAATCTATGTAATATCAAAAATTATGTGAATAAAAATATTAAAATTACAAATTTATGTCATTGACATCTTCCGCAACAGTGGCGGGTTCCCTTTGTCAAAAAATCGAAATCCTCTACGAGTACCTTATTTTGAAAGTCATTACGCTGATGACACACAGATCTGCAGGGTCTTCGACCCAGCAAATGTTGCAGATGCTCTGGAAGAGGACAAATCTGATATTGAAAAAATTGTTGAAGTTTCTCGTAAACCTTCTCTACTAATTGACTCCAATAAAACCTCGGTTCTCATCTTTGGTCCATCGAGAAATTTTAGAAAAAGAAATATCATTAGAAGTTAACGGTTGCAAAAAATTTGGTAGTTGTATTTGACAACGATCTTAAATTTTCATCGCACATCAACAGTGTACAAAGATCAGATTTCATGAACCTAAAGTTGATATATAATAACAGACAATATCTTGACAAAAATTCAAAATCTTTACTTTGTGAAGCTTTTTATGGACCGTGCGTATCTTCAGTACTACAACAACGCATACAGGTCATGCAAAATTCTTGCATACGACTAATATTCGGAATAAGGCGTCGACAAAGAGTCTCACACAAACTGCGTTAACTGAAATGGCTAGACATGAAACGAAGACGCTTACTGCATTTTGCATGTCTGATGAAAGGACTCTTACTAATAAAAAATCTCCATACTTGATGAAAAAATAACATTCAGGGATGACGTCCACCATATAAATATTAGATTTAAGGGCACCATAACTCCACCACATCATCGTACCGAACAATTCAAAAAATCTTTCTCTTATCAAGCATCCAAAATATATAATGAAATTCCAAAAAATATGAAGTCCAAGAATATCAAATCATTCAAAAAACATTATAAAAACTGTCTCCTTCATCAATGAACATGTCGAGCTCAGGTTTCGCCCTGTCCATCTATATTCTTCTTTTCTTTCAATTTTTGTATTACTAATATTATTATTACTATGATTATTATACAGTATGATCTATCCTCAATATATCATTAACATTTGGAGTCACTTAGCACCAAACACTGCTGCTATCTCTGCTAGAATACATATACAGTGTGTCCCACTTTGAGCAGCCACACCCTCATATTTCGTTGAGCATGAAATAATTCGAAATTTTCTTTGACTCAAGTTGTAGTACTCGGAAATACCTACCTTTATGTTTACGTAACCTTTGTATATTCATTTTCCACGGCTAACTACGACCAAATGAAAAGTGAAAAATTGGGAAAAACATACTAGGCATTTTTTTATCGCAAAAATAACACCAGATTCTGTTTCAGAACATCTTAAAACCCCCAAATCTCAATTTTTTTTTCAATGCTTGAATCATTTGAATATACAGGGTATCATTCATTATGACATTGTTTCACATGAAAAAACTAAAATCAGCTATATTCAGCGGGTACACATGAATAAAAAAGGTATAAATAAGTAGATAAAATAAAAGACAAATAAAAAAATAAATCGACACAAAAAATTTGATGCCTTAAATTCAAAGTTGATTCCGTTCGGCGCATTCACCACAGCAGGCAGTAATGTGCTCCATGCAAAGCCAAGATTTGCAAAACTTACAGAAGTATCTTGTTTGCCGTTTTTTACAATATTTACAGTATCCTCGTTTGTTTGGAGGTGGATCCTGTGGTGGTACCATATTCACTCCTGCAAATTTAGCGGCTGTCTGTCGAATATTTCTTGGCAAATTTAACATAGTTGCTCTTTTTGCTATGTTTACTTTCACCAACTCTAACCCTAACTGTTTTAAAAATAATCTTCGATTTATTTGGGATTCAGGTTCATTATTACTTCTATGAATGATAAATGCGTTGATACCCGCTAGATTCAGCATGCCATAAAATATCACTAACGGCCATCTTCTTGTATTTCTCGCCACACTATATGACGAAATCATTTTATCAACAACATCGACCCCGCATTTGGTGGTGTTGTAGAATGTAATGATTTCAGGTTTTTGTGCATCACCCGTGCTTTTATCTATTACGCCTTCTCGATGGAAAGAAGATATCATTAGAATATTTTTATTTTTTTTAGGAATATGAGATGCTAAAGTCATATATGTTCCAAATCCAAAAACAGTCGAAGGAATAGGTCGCTTATTTTTCTCTCTAAATTCCTGTGGTATACCTTTTGCTCGGGAATTTAGTGTTCCGACAATTGTTAGTCTATGTTGTGTAAAAGCTTCTTCAGTCAGGGCAAAACTGTTGAACCACCTATCCATAGTGATATTTCGTCCCGAATTCGAAATATGTTCAAACATTCTAAGAGACACTGCTTTAGTTGAATTGTCTACCTGAAATGGCCCTTCTGGTTGCACACCAGCATAAATTTCCAATTTTGATGTATAATAAGTTCGAGCATCAACTAGTGAAAAAACTTTTATGCCGTACTTACTGGGTTTCTTAGGCATAAACATGCGGAAGGCACATCGACCGCGAAAAGGCAACATCATTTCGTCTAATGTGGCGTACTCCCCTATCGAATAATAACGCTGGCAATTGTTATTGAATATTTCAAATATTTCCCTTATGGGCGCCAATTTATCTATAGATTGCCTTTCTGCTCTCGTTGTCGTATCATCAAATCTGATGACTCTCAAAAGAAATCGGAATCTCCTTTGAGACATTGCTGCTACGAATATTTCCGATCCCATTCCATCATTACTCCAATACTCCTCCAAAATTCGTCTAGCTGCTCGTTCAGTGCCGGCAAGATAAAGCAAGCCAAAAAAGCACTTCATCTCTTCTTTTGACGTCAGAGCTGCATCGTTTGGATCCTGGTACTTGCATGCTATTTTTTGAATATATAAATTTGTATACCTCACAACAATATCCAAGATGTCATCAAAAAAGAGATGCCAAATATCAATAAGTTTTTTAACATTTTTTGCTTCCCGAAGAGGCCCAGGTAAATGCGTGACAATATTCTCTCTTCTTGTGCGAACATTGCGTGCACCGCCAAATTTTCTCCATTTGCGTCCATCCTTTGCATGATAATACAAACGCCGATCCTCTGTTGGCTCAGTGTCTGCATTTGTTGCTTCTATTTCATTTTGTTCCCTCTCATTATTTTCAGTTTCAGAGTCAGTGTCAGTGTCATGTTCACTAAATTCTACATGATCTGAGTCCACTATTGAACTGTCTGAATCTGCAGCTCCTTCCTCGTCAGTTGGAACATCTTCATAAAGGTTCATCAAACGTTCAATTTGCTTTTCATAGGTATCCATTTTAATTGAGCACTATAATAAAACGTTTATGTTCTCAAATTATTATAGATATAACAATATGAAAATCACTTACCATGCAACAAGAAGAAATGTTCAGTATTATTGTGCACAAATCACAGTATAAACCACGGTCCACACTGATGTATCTGTACACACAAACTAACAGAAACGGGACATGAATTATAATTGAGGGAATCCCCCAAGCACTATCGCATCTCGTATATAGATTCTAAAGTACAATAATTCAATATCTCTACCATAGATGGTGCCTAGAGTATGCTACGTAATTAAATACACATTTGAACGGGTTAAGCCTGTGAGTGCAAACACCGCTATAACGCAAAACATTGGATTCCTTTTTTAACACAATTTAGGCTGTAAACTTCATTTTAAACAGTAAAAAGGTATATAGGATACAAATATCCCAACGCCATAAATTAAAAAGTTATTGCTAATTTTCAAAACCTCATGCACTGATAGGCTTAGCCCGTCCGATGGAGTGTTAATTGTTGACTTCTCTGAATGCTCTGGAATTCTCCATCGAATCGTCCGGATCCATCGAATCATCCAGATTCTTCTTGGTGCATAGCGTATCGAAGGTCATATGCAGCCTGCGTGAGTGTTCAGGCCCGGCATCGCCCAAGCGTTGGAGAACACTACAGCGATGCCCCTGGACATTCGAAGATCTTCTGCGACGCAGTGTGCTAGGGCGTAATCGACTGGCACTTTGAAAAGGTCCCGTGGCTCCTCTCGAGTTACCCCGTGTGACACTTTCTGTCCATTTGAGTATAAGGACATGAATTTCTGGAACGTCATCGCATCCTCTGGTGGTCTGAGGGTGCGGACTTGGTCATGATTTCCAGCGTAAGGGGCCAATCTGTTGAAATGAACGACCCTGGGTTTACCTCTGAGTGGCTTGTGGATTCGGTAAAGCAGGTCGTTTATCCTCTTGATGATCTTGTACGGACCTTCCCATGAATTCCGTAATTTCGGTGACAGGCCCCGGCGACGCATCGGGTTGTAACAGCCAAACTAGGTCACCAACCTGAAATCCTCCAGCATCGGCATTGATGTCATAAGTCGCTTTCATTCGGTCGCTGGCACTCTGGATGTTCAAACGGACTCGTTCGTGGATGTCTTCCATTCACTGACGGAGTTTACTGATGTAGTCCTCTCCCGCGGTATCCTGTCCTGGTGGCGTCCCAAACTTTAGGTCACAGGGAAGTCGCAGCTCTCGGCACATTATGATACTAGCAGGGGTTTGGCCGGTCGACTCGTGTACTGCGGAACGGTAGGCCATCAGGAACAAATGAAGATACTGGTCCCAGTCTCTTTGATGGTCAGAGACTACCTTGGACAAGTGGCGATTGATAGTCCTGTTCATCCGCTCAACCATTCCATCGGACTGTGGATGTAGAGCTGTGGTTCTCGTCTCGCGGATGTTCAGCAGTTGGCAGATTTCTTGGAACAGGTTGGATTCGAAATTTCTGCCTTGGTCCGAGTGCAGCTCCAAGGGAACACCGAATCGACATATCCACTTTTTCACCAAGACGTCCGCGACGGTGATGGCTTCCTGGTTGGGCAGGGCATAGGCTTCGGCCCACTTGCTGAAATAGTCCATTGCCACAAGTATGTATTTATTTCCATGATCTGATACGGGGAACGGACCGGCGATGTCAATGGCGATTCTTTCGAATGGACTACCTACGTTATACTGACGCATCGGGGCCTTGGGTCGTGTCCTAGGTCCATTACTGGCAGCGCAAACAGCGCACTTTCTGCACCAGTCATTGACATCAACTTTACAATTGACCCAGTAGAACCGTTGCCTTACTTTCTGCAGGGTCTTCGTCACAACCAGATGTCCTCCAGCAACTCCATCATGGATCTCTCTGAGTACTTCCTGTCTTCTGTTCTTGGGCACCACTATTTGACGTCTGTCTTCCCCACCATCTTCGGACTCCAATACACGTTTCAGGACCCCATTGTCCAGGGTAAGGGAATTCCATGTCCATTCCATGTCGGTCTTTGATTACTCTTTTTCCAACCGATGACTAACCCAAGATCTGGATCCTTTTCTTGGTCTTTCTGGACCTCGTTGTCATTCCAGTTGTTGTCAACTGCCGTGGTTATACAAATCGCTGCTTCCTTCTCTTCTGCTCGTCGGCAATGTGAGCAGTCGTCTGGGCATGGTCTCCTTGATAGGGCATCTGCGTTCTTTTGGCCACTCCCTGCTCGATGTTCGATCTCGAAGTCGAATTCTTGGAGTCTTTCGATCCAACGTGCTACTTGGCCCTCGGGGTTTTTGAACTGTAGAAGCCATTTGAGGGCTGCGTGGTCAGTCCTTAACAGAAATCTTCTTCCGTACACGTATTTGTAAAAGTGTTCTACTCCCTTGACAACAGCCAACAATTCTCGTCTGGTGACACAGTAGTTACGCTCCGGTTTACTAAGAGTTTTACTGAAGTATCCGATGACCTTCTTGGATCTGGGACAAGACAGCTCCAAGTCCCACGTTGCTGGCGTCCGTGTCCAAAATGAATTTTGCACTCGGAAGGGGATAACTCAGTATGGGTGCGTTGATTAGTGCCCCCTTCAGTTTTCTGAACGAGTCTTGGCACTCTTCGGACCACTGGAACTTTGTTTGACCTTCCGTGAGCCTGGTCAGTGGTTTAGCGATGTTGGCGAACCCTAGCACATATCGGCGATAGTATGTGCACAAACCAAGGAAACTACGTAGTTGGTGTATGTCTTTTGGAATAGGCCACTCCTTCACTGCTTTGATCTTTTCGTCATCTACTGCTACTCCGTGCCCAGAGACAACATGGCCAAGGTAATGTACTTCTTTTTGGAACAGGTGGCATTTCTTGGGGCTCAGCTTCAGTCCAGAGTTTCTCAGTCGCAGGAATACCTCCTCCAGGTTTTTTACATGGTCTTCGAACGATTTGCCAACCACAATAATGTTGTCGAGATATACCAAACACGTCCTCCATGAAAGTCCTTTCAGAACCGTCTCCATTAATCTCTCGAATGTGGCTGGAGCATTACAAAGCCCGAATGGCATAACGGTGAAATGCCACAGTCCTGAGCCGATGGTGAAGGCTGTCTTTTCTCTATCTTCTGGAGCCAGTTCTACCTGCCAGTATCCACTCTTCAGATCAAGGGTCGAGAAAATCGTGGAGCCGGCCAACGTGTCTAGGGTGTCGTCTATTCTCGGAAGAGGGTAACTGTCTTTCTTCGTCACGTTGTTCAGTTGACGATAGTCTACGCAAAAGCGTGTTGATCCATCTTTCTTCTTCACCAGCACGACTGGAGAGGACCATGGACTGTCGGATGGTTCAATAACTCCATCTTTCCCCATATCACTGACTATTTTGTCAGCTTCTTCTTTCTTGGCAAGAGGAAGTCTTCTAGCTGATTGTCGGATTGGTCGGGCATCCCCAGTATCAATTTTATGTTGAACTACATTCGTTCGACCCCTTTTTCCTTGTCCGGTATCGAAGATGTCTTGGTACTTCTTGACTAATTCTCTCAATCTGTGCTGTTGAGCTGGTTTAATGCCCTTGGAAGAGATGGTAACCAATTTTTCCAGTTCCGCTGTCAGGTTTTTGTCTTGACTAACAGTACCGTGTACACTCCTGATCACAGAGGAAATTGACGAGCAGTGCCCCAAAACAGTTCCTTTCTTCAAAGTCACTGGGTAATAATTGACATTCATTACCCTCACTGGCACAATTTCATCAGCACGCAACAAAGTTTTGCCTAGTGCAATCCCTCGTCCAATTTTCTCATCATGAAGCTTGGGCTCGAACATCACCACGCTTCCATTGCTCGCACCTCCGTCCAAGCAAGCCTCCAGTATGGTCTCAGCCCTCTCGGGTACACTTACATCTTCAGTCAGCAGAACACGAATCATCTCTTCACTTTTTCCATGTAGCACCAACTCTTCTCCGTTCACACGTAGGACGCCATCTTTAAAGTTCAATTCAAACCCTCTGGAATTCATGATGCCCATTCCAATAATTGCATCGTCCTCAATGTCAGCTACTAATGCCCGATGTTTTACTTTTGTGCTGCCTAAAATCAGTTCAATCGGTAGCTCACCATGAACAGTGGCCGGCTCCCCTGTTGCTGTGCGTAGCTTCCAGGATGATGGTTCCATTCTCTCTGGTGTTTTAATAAAAGCAGGTCCAAGGATTTTCCTAGTCGCACCTGTATCTAGCAGTATGGTGCAAGGCTCGTTGTTGATGAGACCGTCTACAAAGACACCATTGTTATGACGTTGCAGGATAGCGACATATGCATTGTTAACGGGGGCTTGCTGGATACAGGTCGACGATTGCCCCTCCTCATCGACCTTCTTTAGTTTTCCTGCATAGGTGCCGATTCTGTGAATGTTGGACATTTGTTGCGCACATGCCCAATTTTGCCACAATTCCAGCACCTTATCTGTCTTCTCTCAGGCAACATTTCCTTCACCACCTTTCTTATGGCAGCTTCCAATTTATCAGGCTCCTGTGGGTCTTCCTCAATAATTCGGACTTTACTTTGGCTTCTGCAGGATTGTTTCGCTGCCTCAAATTCCAAAGCGCGTGCCAGTGCATCTACGAGATGTTTTGGACGTGCTAGTGTCAATGCTTGTCTGGTTTCCTGGTCACGAAGTCCATCTAAGAAGGCCTGAACTTCTAGTCGCTCCATTACCTTTTCCGGTGTAGCTGGGTATGCAAGGCGAACCAAGCGTGCTATGTCTGCTTCAAATTCCTGTAAGGATTCGCTTGATTTCTGGCAGCGGTTTTTTAGCTGTGAGTGGTACACATGTTCTAGATGGGTCTGTCCATACCGTCATTCTAGATGTTTGATCAGCTGCTCGTAGTCCTCTTGTTCTTGAGCCGTGAGGGTTTGTAAGATATTCGTTGCTTCTCCACGCAACGCCAGTGTTAGTGCCACAGCTCTATCTCCTGCATTCCATCCATTCGCCTTTGCTCCAGCTTCAAATTGTCGGCGGTAGTTTGCCCATGGTGTTTTCCCGTCAAACTGAGGTGGTTTCATAGAGAGTTTTCCTGTTTCGGAACTAATCTTCACATCTTTCAGACCCTTTTGAACATCATCCAAGTTCAAACTCACTTCCAACATTGAATTTTCGTTGACAGATTCTGTGGTGTGGGTAGTATCATTCTGGTTTTCCAACTTACTGATTTTCTCCTTCAATTTGTTGATTTCTTCCTCGATTCCGTCTCTGATTTCATCGCTGATTGTTTCCTTCAATTTTCCCATCTCTTCCTCGATTTCATCTATTCTTCCTTCCCGTCGATTCGCCACCCCGGAAAGTTCTTTTTTTAATCCCTCTGTATTTTCGAGGAGTTTGTCTTCCAGAATCTTTGAATTTTGTAGAAGATTTTCTTCTAGATTCTTCGAACTTTCTTGAAATTCTTCCTTCAGAGTATTCGAATTTTCCAGAAGTTTTTCTTGAAGTTTTTCTTCCAAATTTCTCGAACTTTCTTGAAATTCTTCTTACAGGCTGTTCGAATTTTGTTGCATTTTATCTTCCAAATTTTTTGAATTTTCTAGAAGTTTCTCCTGAATTTTGTCTTCCATTCCGTCGAGTTTACTCATTATGGAACTCATATCTATTCCAGAAACTTCGAATAGAAATGTTTCTGGGTCCCTCGCCCTCCTGAACTAATCCCTCGGCAAGTCTAGTTTGAAGCACGGCCTTTTTACCACTTGTGTCAAGTTCCCTCTCCTCCAGTTCTTGCTTCAATTCCGCAACCTTCAATTCAACCAGGCGAACTTTCCTCGAACACATTTTGTCTTAGTCTATGTCTATTTCACGGGTCACCAGTCTATTATTATTATTATTATTGTCTATCTCACACAGTCTATTTCCCGGACACTAGTCTATTACTATTATTGTTGTCTATTTCACACAGTCTATTCCACGGCCACCAGTCTTTTATTATTATTATTGTCTATTTCACACGCGAAAATAATTGTCCGAAATACACAAACTTTCTACTTACACGAACACTCTGTATTTAAAAATCGCACTTCTAACACCAAATGTAATATATTTATAGTCCAATTAACTCTAAAATAATTTATTTAACGAAATACAATGATTCACAGTACTCTAATTTACATAACAATCACTCTAGTATTTATATTCGACTTTCACTTCACTAACTGCCCATCTGTCTACTTCGTCGTTCTTTTTATATTAATTGTTGACTTCTCCGAATGCTCTGGAATTCTCCATCGAATCGTCCGGATCCATCGAATCATCCAGATTCTTCTTGGTGCATAGCGTATCGAAGGTCATATGCAGCCTGCGTGAGTGTTCAGGCCCGGCATCGCCCACAGCTTCGCCACAAGCTATTTTACTTCTCGTCAATTGAGCTGTCATGGAATACTGTTCCCATGTGGAGTGCAGCTCCGTAACACACACTGAAACTTTTGTCCAAAACAGCCATTCGTCTCGTCCGTGATGCTGCGCTCACAAGCTCCCTTACTTCGGGGGAACACCACAGAATGGTTGGCGACGAGGGGAAAACCACTGAGGAAATTGTGTATACTAATTCCCAAAAATCCAGAGTTATTCCTCTAATACCCTAGTGAATATCGAGTAATACCCCGAACAAATGCCAGTAAGTAATTCCCCTAATACCCAAGGAATAAAAGCAATAGAAATCCTAATTTTCGATTTTTTGTCAAGACCTTTTTTCTTTTAATTCCACAACTGTGTTTCCAACACCGATGTTTTCTGTTATCAGCAAATTCTAGATTCCATGGGTTGAGGACCTTATTTTTGTCTTTCTTGCACGAAATAATTCCTGTTATACCCATGTATTACTCGAGTAATACCTCTAATTCCCGACTAATGCCCATTAATTTTCGACTAATTCATCTAATAACCCACTAATACATAAGTAATACCACTTACCCAAAGCTTGTACACCAAAATTCCCCAGCGGTTTCCCCGTCGGTTGGCGATCTGTCTATGTTTTATAGATATTTCCATAGACGATTCTTTTCTGAAAAATCATCAATCGTTCCACCGTTAGCGGTCCCATCGAGAGAGATTTTCCTTTTCCTGGGGATGAAAACATAAAGAAAAACATTGTTACATAAAATGGTTGGTTTTCCACGTTCGTTGAACGAGTGTCGTCCTTTCAACGTGGAAAATCATCCATTTTATGTATAAGTGTGTTCAACTATGTGCTATCTTTTATTTCTTATTAATAATAATAATAATGAAGGTCTTTATTTTCATCAACCAGATAAACATAAAATACATTTTTGAGTAATATGAGCACAGCACTCCAGGTTGATAGAAAAATGCCGAAGATCAGGTGACAGGTCTCTGTTTTATTATTATTATTGTTTGTTTGCAGCTCTCTTCCAAAATTACTAATGGTTTTTGAAATCTAAGTTGTTGCGAAATATAATTGCAAATAAAAAATAGTTGCATGTAACACATTCTATATAAAATTATCATTGGGATAACTTTAATCTAATCGTTATCGATATCTTATTGATTTATTTGGGTTATTCACAGAAAGCGTTCCGCAGAAACTGCTCAGGTTGGAAGCCAAGAGCTTGTAGATCATTTCAAAATATTATCATCGTGATGATAGAGCATACGCTTCTCAATCATAGGGGCACGGGTTCGATTCCCAGCGCGGTCACCGCTACGTCTTCCATAGCTCGCATAAATAAGTCTCTCGAGGACTTCTGAGGGTAGGGGTGAAGCCGGTGAAGCCGGTTGCCGGAAATATAACAAAAATTACAATCAATTTAGTTATTTGAAATAAAACTCCCTGCGTATATTTTTAAAAATTATTTTTATACCCCTTATCGATTTAAAATTATCAAATATTCATACCTACCAAGTTGTCGAGAAAATAATAATATTTTTTTCTTTCCAGCCAATTGAGAATACCTGATACGTTTTACTTGGAAGAAGTGGAAGTGAGATGAAGTAATTTTGGGATACCTAAAGTGGGTAAGTTGAAAGATGAGTTTGAACTAGCACTAGAATTCATTTTGGTACAGGGTGACCTGACAGTGTATTACCTACAACTTGATATTTTCAAATGAAACCCCATTCGTTACTATGATGAAATCAATTATATTTATGTGTTTCCTTGAACAGTTTTGGAATCTAGAACTTCCTCGCAAATCCGTTAGCATCGATATCTATGTCGATTTGGGAGTTCAAAAATCACGTTAAAAAAATGTAACACTTCTGAAATATTGAGAAAAGATTTTTAAAATATATTTTTCCCAAACCATTGTTTTTATTAACAAAACAATTATTAGTGACAATAAAAATTACATACAATTTATAAAATTAAATAATATCCGATTCAAACTTAATTTTAACTAAACAACTAACAAATTACAAAAGATTCTCAACATTTCGTTCATTTTCATTAATACATAATATGCAACGTTTTCTTAATGAAAATCGCATACCTTAGAAAGACTTGCCATAAATAAGGTCTGTTGCCGCATGGATTATTGCTATCAATTCCTCCTCCGTGTATACTGTGGTATCGCACACAAGGGACTTCATTTAACCCCACAGAACACAAGCGATTGGTTTCAAATCCCGTGACCTCGCAGGCCACATATTGGGTTCCACCTCGCCCTATCCAGTAATTTCCGAACTGTTGGGTTAGAAGTTGTCTGACTGCTAGAGAATAATTTACATATGCCCCATCTTGCTGAAACCATACATTACCGATATTTGCTCTAATGTAATGGTGCAACGTCGTTTAATAACTCAGGGAGGATTTTTCTAAAAAAATTACAGTAAATATCGCCATTGAGTTTATTAGGTAATAAATATGGACCCACTATACAATCTCCTAGAATACCTGCCCACACTTTAACCGATATTTTTTCCTGAAATCCCCGTTCTCGAATAACATATGGATTTTCGACAGCCCAGACATGGCTATTCCTCGAATTGAACATTTCTGCATGTGTGAATTTGGCTTCATCAGTTAAGGTATTTGGAACGGTACGGTATGCGCAAAAGTTTTCTATTTGCGGTCCATTGTCGATCATAAAAGTAAATTTGGTGTTGCGACTGTACGATTTCCACACAATCTTTTCCAATATTCGCATATATTCTGACGACAATATGGGCAGGGAGGTTGCCCAATTGTCCAATTCTAGAGTTTCAATTTTCTATATTTCCTGGTCTATTTATTTCGGAATATATTTCGTGTTCCTTACCTTGACGCCATTGCTCTTGACGTGGTCATTTTTTTGCTCTCATCGATCAAAACATTGCCGACTTTGAGAGCTTGTATTTCAATAATTCGATGGACGAATTTTCCAGATTTGGTTATTAGCATTGTTCTCGAGTTTATTGACATGTGCGAGTTTTCCATGTGGATTTTTTAAATTTTTGGTATGATGTAGTCCATGTTATTCTCAACCAATGTTACCATTGCGCCAACTCAAAAAAATGAACAGTTTTGCTGCTAGGGGGCGTTGAAATCACCCCTAGCGCAGATTAGACTATTTATTTTCGAATCCGGTAACAATATGTTCACTTGTTTCATTGTTGCTAACGTTGCACAATATTGTGCTGTTTTATAAAAAAAATCTTACCCCCCACCTTCTTCCCCCCAACTCCTATTACGTAACGAAAAAGAAAATATTTCTTGGGTGCTTTTAAATGTATCGTCGAACGTTTAAATATGCCTTAATAAGGGAAATAGCAGTTTTGTATGATTATCCCCCCTCCCTCCGAAAGACACAAAATGAAAAAATGTCGGTGGATTTTTCTGAATTTTTAATATGATGTAGTTCAAGTTATTTTGAATCGAAAATAATTGGGTGACAAACCCCGAAAATGAATAGTTTTGATGCTAGGGTGCGTTGAAATCTCATTTTGCTCAGAATGGACTATTTATTAATATAGACTGAAACAATTTCTCTACGTATTGTATTTTAGATTATGCTGAACAATTGTGTGATTTCTTATAAAAAAAAATCTGAAATCTCCCCCTTACCCCCAACCCCTATTTTAAAACACAAAAAAAATTATTCTCGACTACTTGTAAATGCTTTATTAAAATAAATGTTTTATCAAGATAAATGTTTTAATCAGTTCAAATGAAGGAAATCGTACAGTTGTTTAATTTAATCTCTCCCCTCTTCCTTTGAATCCACCAATATTTTTTTGAATGGAAGAAAAGGTGAAATTGAACCACTGTACAGTTTCCCTAATTTTAGCTGATTTAAACATTTATTTTGATAAAGCATTTACAATAAATATCGTGTTTTATAATAGGGGTTGGGGGTAAGGGGGAGGTTTCAGATTTTTTTTTATAAGAAATCACACAATTGTTCAGCATAATCTAAACTACAATACGTAGAGAAATTGTTTCAGCCTATATTAATATATAGTCTATTCTGAGCAAAATGAGATTTCAACGCACCCTAGCATCAAAACTATTCATTTTCGGGGTTTGTCACCCAATTATTTTCGATTCAAAATAACTTGAACTACATCATATTAAAAATTCAGAAAAATCCACCGAAATTTTTTCATTTTGTGTCTTTCGGGGGGAGCGGGGATAATCATACAAAACTGCTATTTCCCTTATTAAGGTATATTTAAACGTTCGACGATACATTTAAAAGAACCCAAGAAATATTTTCTTTTTCGTTACGTAATAGGAGTTGGGGGGAAGAAGGAGGGGGGTAAGATTTTTTTTTATAAAACAGCACAATATTGTGCAAATAAATAGTCTAATCTGCGCTAGGGGTGATTTCAACGCCCCCTAGCAGCAAAACTGTTCATTTTTTTGAGTTGGCGCAATGGTAACATTGGTTGAGAATTACATGGACTACATCATACCAAAAATTCAAAAAAATCCACCCGGACCCAAATCCCATAAGGTGTTTGCGGGGTCCTTTGTAAGACGTGTTTCTTCTGTGCAGCGTGTTCTTTGAAACAATGTTTGCATTTGGCTTATGGTGCTATGATTTAAAAGTCTATTAGGGAAGGGAGCAACTTTGAGTACAATTATCTCCGATTCTAAATGGATGAAAATTATCAAAAAAATTCAGCTGACGTAGCCACTGTCGAGAAATCTCGTACCAAATTTTCATTGTATTTGTAAAAAAACTGCTCCAGCGTTCCAAATACCTTAATAAGCCAGATTCGGTAAATTGCCTATCTTCTAAACATTTTTGATGATAATCTGTTGGTTTTAGGATTTACAGGGATAGCACTGTTCATTCACAACTTTCCACGCAGTTTTGTTACTTACATTTACAGATTTGGCAATGGTACGTGTTCATAACTTGGGTCTGTTTTAAATACGATTGAGAATATCCTCCTCAATTTGCACAGTTCTTGCATTGCGTTTTCTACCGGTACCGTCTAATTTTAAACTGAATTGTCCAAATTCACGCAATCTCCTGCCAATTTGAGCAAAGGTTGTGTGACATGGAAATTTTAGTCGATTTGAGTACCTTTCTATATGCAAGGCTTGGAACACCTACCATTCATCCTCGTTTCCCCGTATATTAGGTGGTAAAAGTGTCTTAAAGTTGCAGAAACAAATTCAATTGCAAATGAATTATTTTGGTTTGGACTTTAAACAAAAAACAGAATGATGTTTTACATTTCATCTTTGACACCCACATCTTACTATGTAGCTACTATTATCAAGTGTCAAAACGGTTAATAGAAAATTATGTTTACACTGAATTATTCAATTTTTTTATTATTTGTTTTCATTAGTAGTGAAGTAGTTATTCAAGAAACCCAAGAAAAATCTTTCATTAATAAAAAAGCAATCTTGCAGACTTCATAAAAACATCAAATATCTTATAAACCACACGATATTTGGTATGTAAAGGTTATTGGTTTTTTACATAAAAACTGTTAAGCAGTACAAACAAAAATAGCTTCAAATACCAAAGGCGTAGAAACATGGTGGGGAAAAGGGTACATACTCTTCTAACTGCACACCACTGGATCTTCATATGAAACATGATTTTTTACTAAGGGACCCCCCGCAAACTCCTTATGGAATTTGGGTCCCGGTGGATTTTTTTGAATTTTTGGTATGATGTAGTCCATGTAATTCTTAACCAATGTTACCATTGCGCCAACCCAAAAAAATGAGCAGTTTTGCAGCTAGGGGGCGTTGAAATCACCCCTTGCGCAGATTAGACTATTTATTTTTGAGACCGGTAACAATATTTTCACTTGTTTCATTATTGCTAATGTTGCACAATATTGTGCAGTTTTATAAAAAAAATTCTTTCCCCCTCCCCCTTTTCCCCCAACTCCTATTACGGAACGCAAAAAAAATATTTCTCGAGTTCCTTCAAATGTATCGTCGAATGTTTAAATATGGCTAAATAAGGAAAATAGCAGTTTTTTATGATTATCCCCCCACCCCCCAAATGACACAAAACGAAAAAAGTTCGGTAGATTTTTCTGAATTTTTGATATGATGCAGTTCAAGTTATTTTGAATGGAAATAAATCGGGTGACAAACCCCAAAAATGAACAGTTTTGATGCTACTGGGCGTTGAAATCATACCTTGCTCAGAATAGACTATTCATTATTATAGGCGGAAACAATATCTCTACGTATTTTTGTTTTATTTTATGCCGAACAATTGTGTAAACTTTCATAAATTGAAAATCTAAAACTTCCCCCTTACCCCCAACCCCTATTTCAAAACACGAAAAAAAATAATTCAGGCACCACCTCAAATTCAAATTGTGGATGTCTAATTTTTATTTATTTTCAAGATATTCGCCCAATTGATTGATATTCAAAAATCATGAACTACGCCCTACTAAGAAGTCAGCAAACTCCATCAATATTTTTCTGAAGGGAGGGAAAGGTGATATTAAACAACTGTACGATTTCCTCAATTTGAGCTGATTAAAACATTTATTTTGATAAAGCATTTACAAGTAGTCGGGAATACATTTTGTCGTGTTTTAAATTAAGGGTAGGGGTAAGGGGGAGGTTTTAGATTTTCATTTCATGAAAAATTACAGAATTGATCAGCATAATCTAAACTAAAATACGTAGAGCTATTATTTCCACCTATAATAATGAATAGTCCATTCTGAGCAAGGTATGATTTCAATGCCCCCTAGCATCAAAACTATTCATTTTTAAAGTTTGTCACCCAATTTATTTCTATTCAAAATAACTTGAACTGCATCATATCAAAAATTCAGAAAAATCCACCGAAATTTTTTCGTTTTGTCATTTGGGGGGTGGGGGGATAATCATAAAAAATTGCTATTTCCTTTATTTAGGCATATTTAAACATTCGACGATACATTTGAAGGCACTCGAGAAATATTTTTTTTGCGTTCCGTAACAGGAGTTGGGGGGAAAAGGGGAGGGGGTAAGATGTTTTTTTTTTATAAAACAGTACAATATTGTGCAACATTAGCAACAATGAAAAAAGTGAAAATAGTGTTAGCGGGTTCAAAAATAAATAGTCTAATCTGCGCAAGAGGTGCTTTCAATGCCCCCTAGCAGCAAAACTGTTAATTTTTTTGGGTAGGCGCAATGGTAACATTGGTTGAGAATTACATGGACTACATCATACCAAAAATTCAAAAAAATCCACCGGGACCCAAATTCCATACGGAGTTTGCGGTGTCCTTTGCCTTTTCACATTTAAAAACGAACTGCTAAAATTTAAATTAATATATTAATCCGTTTTGAAGCTATGAAATAAAAACATTTATTATTTTTTTACTTCAACCCCCTGTATTTCGAATAGTAATTAGGTTGAACCCCTCATTCCTTCTATCATTTTCTCCAATTTTTCGTGAGGTATCTACCAGGCAGACGTGGTAAGTGACATTTGGAAACACCCAGTATGTTCATGACGCGTATGCGAAATTGTTTGAAGATAGGTAATTTCTGTAATAAAAAAAGGAACCAAGAAGTACATTGATGAAACTATTTTTCAATGATCCGCATCTCCAAGAGTGAATAGAATTAATTCGCTAGATAAATTTTTTTGAAAAATGTCCAGAAAGAGAAAATGGACTAATTTGTATTTCTTTCTTATCACATCAGATTGAATTTCAACAGTAGCACAAATCAAAACCATTCAGATTATTTTAACGGAAGTATAAATCTCATTCCGAAGCATTGTTTAGAAGTCTATTTTCGACTGTTTTTGTTTATTGTTGACGTTCTTGACACTGAAAAGTATACAAACGCAGCTGTTCGGCTGCGTAACATCGGCGTACCCGAAATCTCGGTGTATAAATAAATTTCGTAATATATTCGGGTCATGATCACGACGAAAGACGTGAACCCAAATAGTGGAGAAGGATAATAATGATTAATACGGGTTAAGGTTGAGTACAAAGTTTATAGTGTTGAATACGTGACCGTCACGGAACTGGTTTCAAAATTCATTATTAATATCGGATAGATATTTATTGTGGAGTAAATGGAGCATTCTACTTATAAAAAACAGACACGATTAAGTGGCCAGGATGTTGCAGTTTTTACGGGACAATTATTTTTCGATTACTTGTACACATAATTATAATCTACTCGAAATATACCTGGTGTCCGCGGAACATAAAGAAATGAAAGGACAGGGCACAAAACCGTATGGAAATAGCTCTCAGCAAAATTTTATATTTTGTTTGGTCCAAGACCCTATACAATTTTGACAAGTTATAGGAGGATAGTATGATTGGGAGAGCCGCTATAGAGGGCGACAAAGTTGAATAATTCACAATGCATTGTAACGGTATTTTCCATAGAAAAATCATGATTTCTTTATTGCGGTACCTTTTTATTGCAAATATTCTATCAAATCAATGATCAGTAACATTCTCATGTGTTCAGTGAATACCAAAACTCAGTAAATTGATTAATTGCATTGAGTTCTGGTGTACACTGTACATATTCGAATATGTTACACATACAGGGTGTTTCAAATTCGATCCTCACCATTGAGATCTCGGAAACTATGAGAGATACGAAAATGGTTGAATTAGGGCAAAGTTGCGCATTTACCTGACTAACAATATGCCGTTGAGGAAGTTCTGAAATTCCGAGTATATCCGGAGATATCCGGAGAAAACAGAAATTTCGGAAAATGGTTTTTATTTTTTTCTGGCTTTATTTTCCAAAGGACTCGAAAATAAATTGCACTTCCACATTGTCACTTTTTCCCTGCTATACGTAATGGTGTTTTCAGATTTTCTATCCGACGTTTCGTCTTCCGACCACCATCTTCAACTTTATTCTAATGGGCGCTACATTGGATTCTTTCTGTTTTGAATTGAACCAGATTTTACTTTTTCAATGATGTATCATAAATTATCATTCTTTTTCGAAAAATTGGATATATTGAAAAAAATTAATTCTTATCATAATAGGCTTTGACTTTGATGGTTTTAAATATGAGTTTCAATTTGTTGCACTCAATGATTTTGTTTTGTACAAGTCATTGAATTTTTGGCAAAAAATGGATTTCACGAATGAAGAAAAAAGAGACATCATACAAAGGACCCCGCACACCTTATATGGGAAAATGGCTCTCCGTCAAATTTCTTGAATTTTTGATATGTTGTAGAATTGATCATTCCGATGAAATGTTTCAACGGGCGCAACACGATCCTATGACTAGTTTTCGAGATACAGGGTGTTGAATATGAGAAACATTCACTTTTCATCACTCTGTATCTGCCAAGTTACGATTTAGTTCGGATTTATCTTTTGTGGGATCATCATCACATCCGTGTATGATGAATTCATGAGAAATTCATTTCCAAATCTTTTCGTAGTACAGGGCGATTTCACTTGAAAACAATGCTATTTTGAGACTTTCATAATTTAGATGTTTTATAAAGAGAAAATGCGAGAAAAGGTAGAATTATCACATAATATTATAAATTCATTTCATCTAGCATCACAGTTGATACAATTCATACAAGGTGATTCACAAATATGGAAACAAAACGAATTTTGGTTTTTGGGACACCTTGTAGTAATAAACGAACCTAAAATGACAAAATTCACTTGAAGAATGTTAAATGATATGTTCCATCGTATACACAGTCGAATGATATCAATTTGAAAAATTAGTTAGATATACTTTAATAAAAACCTTGATTTTTTAAATCACCCTATATCTCATAAGGGAGTCCGAAAAGAATTCAATATTTTTTCATGGGAGAACTCGAAATACTTTCATCCATATTGTACAAAATTTTCAGCGGAATCCCATGACGGGTTTTTCATATACAATGCGAAAAATGTATGAAAAAAGCTACGATCTGTACATTTTCCCATTGCTATATTTTCAGTCCAGTTTTCGGCGGGTTTGCTGTAGTTCTTCTTCGTCCGGCCACTTTTACTCGAAATAAAAATATTTCAATAAAATAGTGATCAGTTATTATACCGTACAATAGCGTACCGCATCCCTCGAAAAAAAGCCATAACTCGAATTATTATCTGCACAAGCATCGTCTAGTAGGCGATTCAATGGAAAAGTTATTTTTTCGTGCTTAGTGTTTCTCAGAAGTTATATTATACTTATTACATCCGCAGAAGTTCGTTTTTTCGAATTTTCACTCTATAAAACAATAAAATAGTGAAAGTCTCAAAATAGCATTATTATCAAAGGAAATCGCCCTGTACTACAAAAAGATTTGGACATGAATATCTCATGAATTTGTCACATAACGAAAATACCACATAGGATAAATCAGAAAAAAATCATAATTTGTATGTAATTATTTCTATCGGCTTATATAGATATATATTAAATCAAATTCTCGGCATATTTTTACACCAAATTAACGTTTCATGTTTCAATTATGTTCTTGTATCTTCGAATCGTATATATGTTTGTATATAGTATATACCCCCTTTCAGAGAACGTTTCTCTTTCTTTTTCTTGTATTTGAAACATCATCTGAATCATCTTCGAATACCTACTTATTAATATATTCCTCTTATTTCGTAGTAGGCATGGAGAACAATTCAAAGAGGATAAAATCAACAAAATTCTTATGTCAATAGTCGTTTTCTTGTTGTCATAAAGCCCGAGAACTCTTTTTGGGTTATTGGACTAATTGAAGTTTCTTTTTTACTGTTCAAGTTTATGTGATTTTCAGTGTTTGTTGAACTTTGCTGAACAATATGGCCTTCGCAAATAGAGTGAGTTGTTATGTTTGTGACCGAAATGTTATTCCTAGACTCTCAATGCGTTTGAATAGAGGAGATAATATTGATGTTTTGCAAATTGCAACATATCGAAGACAAACTGCGGGAAATCCACCTATTGATATTCAGGATGATACAAAAATATGTTTCAATTGTAATAACACAGTAATGAATGACATTATTGCTATGGAAAATAACCCGAATTGCCTTCGTCTCAATGTGTTGTCCCGCGTATCAAGTCGTGCGTGCATTATTTGTAATGCTCGTCAAAATATTCAAAGACTTTCTTTAGAATGTAGAGTGGATATTTTTGTTGCTTCTGATATCTATGTCCCAGATTTCTTGAGAATTTGTGGTCACCATCTTGATCATCAAGGTTTCCTTCCAAATTACTTGCATGGAGGTTTGAATTTTGTGAATAAACCATACATAATTTCCAATCTTCAACATTTTCTTCAAAGAATGAGGACATTTGCTAATAGAAACAGGCCACTCCGTAACTGGGAAGATATCAATTGTTTCACTGAAGACGAATTTAAGTATCTGACATCAATCTCAAAAAATCATTTTCGACAATTACTAGAATTTTGTGATATTGTTGAACAAGGTGGCAAGAGAAGAAATATCGAAAGAAAACATTTGCTGACATTTTTGATCAAAATGAAACATGGAGTTTCAGATGAGTTTTTGAAAATATTGTTCAGTTATCCTTCTCGACAAACAGCAAGCTTCATTATTTCTAATGTGAGATTATCTCTTTTACAAAGGTTCGTACCGAACAATATTGGATTTAATTCAATAACAAGAGAAAATTATATTAACAGTCATGTATCCCCTTATACGAATCAACTGTACAATCCCACACCAGATATTCCCAAAGCAATAGTTTATATAAATTGTACCTACAATAAAATAGAAAAGAGCAGTAACTTCCGGGTATTGAGGCAATCATACTGTTTCCACAAGAAGGAACACTTGGTCAAACCAGAGATCATAGTTGCCCCCGATGGATATATCTTAGCAATCAACGGGCCGTACTTCGCAGATGCTAGGAATAATGATGCAAGTGTTCTAAATCACGAATTACAAGTTGATTTGAATGGAATGAAAACATGGTTTCAAGAAGGAGATATTGTGATAGTCGATAGAGGCTACAGAGATTCAATCAATAGTCTACAAGAACTTGGCTTGCATTACTATATGCCACCATTTCTACCGCCGAATCAAAGGCAATTAACGACAAATGAAGCCAATCAGGCACGTTTAATAACCACTACTAGATGGATTGTTGAAGCTAGAAATGGACATTTTAAGTCAATTTTCAAATTTTTTCGTCAACCCATAACAGCAATACATGCTGCGAAGCTACATGACTATTACCTGATTGCTGGCGCTCTTATAAATAAATTCTATCCATTGATAAATATGCCTGGAACGTTGGATACGGCCACACAAATGTTGGTTGATTCCGATGATGTCAACATTGTTCAGGCACGAGTTGAAGCTGAAAACCTCCGAACTAGGAATGGTCGATGGATTCGTTTAAATCAATATCATATACAATCGTTTCCTCGCCTTGATATTGAATATTTAAAATTACTTACTGGAACATATCATTTACACTTGGCTGCGTCATATATCCAAGATACAACTCGTAGAGATGGTGAAGTAGACAACATTTTAGAAGTCGATGAGTTACATGGGGAACCCAATTTCCTAAGATTCAGAATATTTTCTCGGTTCAGGAATGCTGCTAAACACATGCTTTGGGTTGTTTTCACTGAAAGAGGTGACGAAAATCTAGAAGATCCTGCTCTCCCCATTACGGGGTATTATTGTACTTGTAAGTCCGGTGCTAGGACTTTAGGAACTTGTGCGCATGTTGCTAGCGTGATATGGTTTTTGGGGTACGCTAGATATCAAGAAAACATACATTTTCCAATTTTCCATCCAATCGTCTTTTAGATTCCATAGGAGATGCTGCAAATAGAATGCTTCCAGAGGACATGGATATCGGTCCAGAAATAGTTTAATTTCATTGGTTATTGGTAAGAATCTCCTTCTAATTCGTATTTGATAATGTTTTTTGATTAGGGAAAAATTCAGTTATCCATCATGTATTTTCCTTGTTGTATTGTCATGCACATGCTCGTGCCAACCCAATATCCGAAAGATATATCACATCCCGTTGAACTTCTATCAATTTATGTATAGATTATATATATATATATATATATATATATATATATATATATATATATATATGTACATTACTAAGTTCGTGGGTTGAACCGCGTTGAGAGTTTATAACTCGACGTTTCGGCTCCTGCTTTGGAGCCATTTTCAAGAGTGTGACTGCGAGGTCTCTATCTGCCTACTCCTCGAGTCGTGGTCTTGAGAGATATCAAGGTCTCAACCTGCCTACTCCTTGATCTCAAAAGACGATCCGATGTTGGTTGAACTGTAGTATTTATAGGTGGTTGGCTACCTGGAGGTGGGCGGGTCTTACGGGTTTTCTCGTTTGTCTTGTCTGCTGCATATATATATATATATATATATAGAAGTAAATAGAGTGATTTATGTTTTGATTCCGAGAGCCACCATCATCTGTCGACAGCTGTTTCGTGGTTTCCCACTCATCAGGACAGCTTTATGGTTGCTCTCGATTCCATGGTTCGTGCCAAATTAAGTTTCAACTAGTGACTGTAGATGTCACAAGTTACTTCCTGTTATATATATATATATATATATATATATATATATATATATATATATATATATATATATATATATATATATATATATATATATATAAAGACAGCTTTTGAGATCAAGGAGTAGGCAGGTTGAGACCTTGATATCTCTCAAGACCACGACTCGAGGAGTAGGCAGATAGAGGCCTCGCAGTCACACTCTTGAAAATGGCTCCAAAGCAGGAGCCGAAACGTCGAGTTATAAACTCTCAACGCGGTTCAACCCATGAACTTAGTAATGTACATATATATATATATATATATATATATATATATATATATATATTCACTGTTTAGAGAACTCATTAAATTAAACAGCTGTTTCAGATTACTTATTACTAAGGTATCAACTGATAACACTAGTATCTTACGACATACCTCCATAATGACATGTGCCTGAGATTTATCCACTTGAAATGTTCCTTATATCGTTACATTCAAACTATTTAGCAGACATCTTGAACCTCCTGCATTATCCATGACGGGCATCTTTAAGACAGGCATACATTATGCAATTTCCATGCAATGCAAGTTTGGTGCTATGCAAGAAAATCTTGCATAGCTGTTGCATATCTCTTGCCGCGCACATTACATTATGCTGTTTCAGTGCAATTCTGATTTGTTTTGACATTTTGACATCACTGAAATTAATGAACATGTCTTGTTTCGTCCCTTTTTCCAGATGATGACCAAAATCACGTAATTAAGATGCCTGGTTACACGTAATCAATAGAGATACACTCTGCTCAACATATCAGTCACAACACAATGAAAATAGCTAGAAGATAATAATACTGTTTTTGAAGTTCACGTTGGTGACGCTGTTACCACTAGAAAAATTACTAGAATTGCATAAAACTTGCATGAAAAATAGAGCAGATGCTATTTTCAAAACTTGCATGGAAATTACACGCGCGCAAGCGCGTTAATGTAGTTTGGACTTGCATGGCACTTGCATTGCACGGAAATCGCATAATGTATGCCTGTCTTTATTATTGGGAATTCAAAATCAGATGCCAGCGCCAAAGTGGCAAAAAATGGAACCTCTTTCGCGTATTTATGTCGAAAGAACATAACCTCGTTGTCCTTTGTGCTATTGTTGTAGAAATGCTCAAAATGTCAAAATCATAGTTTCAACCTCATTTTCACGTAAGTATAGATTCAAAACCCGACACCAGAGGGAGTATCCCTTATCTTGAATTCCCAATAGCCATGGGATACATATTATGTGTGCCATCTGGCAAGGCCGTACAAGTTGTTATGAGTTGAAATAATGTTGATTTCACTTCACTGAATTCCTTACTTTTACGTTTTGAATAAATGTCAAATAAGTATCTTCTCAATCACATCAGGAGACTTCAATGGATAGGTAGAGTGGTCATTTATTAGCGTAAAATAGTGAAATATATGGACTTTTTCAGAAATTGTTCGCCTTGTATATGAAAAACCCGTCATGGGATTCCGCTGAAAATTTTGTACAATATGGATGAAAGTATTATTTCGAGTTCTCCCATGAAAAAATATTGAATTCTTTTCGGACTCCCTTATGAGATATAGGGTGATTTAAAAAATCAAGGTTTTTATTTATTAAAGTATAACTAATTTTTTTAATTGATATCATTCGACTCTGTATACGATGAAACATATCATTTAACATTCTTCAAGTGAATTTTGTCATTTTAGGTTGGTTTATTACTACAAGGTGTCCCAAAAACCAAAATTCGTTTTGTTTCCATATTTGTGAATCACCTTGTATGAATTGTATCAACTGTGATGCTAGATGAAATGAATTTATAATATTATGTGATAATTCTACCTTTTCTCGCATTTTCTCTTTATAAAACAACTAAATTATGAAAGTCTCAAAATAGCATTGTTTTCAAGTGAAATCGCCCTGTACTACGAAAAGATTTGGAAATGAATTTCTCATGAATTCATCATACACGGATGCGATGATGATCCCACAAAAGATAAATCCGAACTAAATCATAACTTGGGAGATACAGAGTGATGAAAAGTGAATGTTTCTCATATCCAACACCCTGTATCTCGAAAACTAGTCATAGGATCGTGTTGCGCCCGTTGAAACATTTCATCGGAATGATCAATTCTACAACATATCAAAAATTCAAGAAATTTGATGGAGAGCCATTTTCCCATATAAGGTGTGCGGGGTCCTTTATTACAATTACCATAGAAACAGTGTTAGGACATCGGAATAGCTATTTGTGTATTTAGAGCGCAAAGTGATTGATTGCCGCTCTACAAAGAGAGTTACCGCGCGACGAGAAGCGAAGCGCGGTAATCTTTGGAGAGCGGCAATGACACTTTGTGCTCGAAATACACAAATGATTTTTTTTACAAACGCACAGCTCTTAGATATAAAAATGATAGACACTTCATTCAACATAGGCACTAATACATATGAGAACATTTAAATTCAATAGTCTTCCCAAATGTATAAGCTATCCAAATATCCAATAATTTATATCTCTAACAAAAGGAAAGAAAGAAAAAACTTGCCAAAAAAAAAATACCAAGTCCCGAGTTCGAACTCACGCCAAGAATCTCTAACCTTAACACCACCGCAGTTCCGTAGAGTGCTTTGAATTTCTTGTGTTCACTTTCCATCATGCAAGAATAGGTTCGTTTTCAACAAAAGCTAGGGGAATCGAGCGTTTTTTCAATATTCTCGCTCTAGAGCGTAAAAGCTGTCACAAAATGACATTCCTCGGAAAACGTCAACTTTGCGTTGAGATCTGAAAGCGTCAAAGGCTACTTTGGTAAGAGGTAGTAGAAAAATTTATTTAAACTTGTATACCGAAAGACGACAACCACATTGAACTATGTTCAAGTTATTAGATCAAAATCTCACCGATTTTGGTTCATTTGAAAAGCCAATGAAAAAATACGGAGACAGAATCAATAATCAAAATTTGATAAATGAGGTGTGTATGAGGTAAATTAGACATTGTGTCTTTTTCAATGAAAATGGAACTTTGAATAAATAACAATAATTACCTAAAATGTGAAGACAAAAGTAAATCACAGCAAATGCTCAAAATGCAGGCCTTGTTCATGATAACACAACTGTGCCCTTCTTCAAATATTATTCACTGCACGATTAATTTCCCTCCTCCTCAATCTTCCGAACTCTCTAACAATGCAGTGTTGAAGGTCCTCAGTATATTGATATTCCCTCTGACCATAAACTCTATTTTTCAGTGAACCCCATAAGAATGTATCCAGAACACTTAAGTCTGGAGACCTTGCTGGCCACCTCACCGGCCCATTATTCTACTCGTCTGGTAGTGTGCGGTGGAGCAACATGATGTTGAAACCAGATGTTGTTATAGTTAGCCAAAGGTAGATCATCCAAATAGTCTTCGAAAATCGACATTAAAAACTGGTGATATGTTTCTCCATTCAGAATTCCGTCAAATAAATGAGGACCCAAAATTCAATCTTTGTAAATTCCTGCCCATACGTTAATACTGAATCGCACTTGAGGTCGAATTTCTAGGAACTGCCTGGGGTGGTTTATGCTCCAAATGTGTTTGTTATTTCGGTTGAATATCCCACAACTCGTAAAAATGCTTTCATCTGTCCAAATTACATTTTTCAGGAAAACAGGAAAATCAGGTCTTCTTACTAGCCAATTACAAAATTCTAATCGCCTTTCGGGATCACCTGGGTGCAATTTTTGAGATATGTGTATTTTGTTACATTTTAAACCGTTTTTTTTAGATGTCTTAAGCACTTGTATGACAAATAATCATATCGGAGGAAATTTGACGTGTAGATTTTCCCAGGTTCATGTTTATCTGCAAGTTATTAATTTTTATTGAAAAGGACACACTGTCTAATTTACCTCATACATACCTCATTTATCAAATTTTCTTTAGTTTCCTGGTCCATTCTGTCTCCGTATTTTTTCCTCGGCTTTTCAAATTTACCAAACTCGGTGAGATTTTGATCCAATAACTTGAACATAGTTCGATGTGGTTGTCGTCTCTCGGGATACAAGTTTGAATACATTTTCGATGTCCTAACACTGTTTCTATGGTATTTGTAATAAATTTGTATCATATCTCTTTTTTCTTCATTCGTGAAAGCCATTTTTTGCCAAAACTTTAATGACTTGTACAATAACAAAATGTCATTGAGTGTAACAAATTGAAAGTCAAATCTAGAAACAGCAAAGTCAAAGCCTATTATGATAAGAATGATTTTTTTCAATATCTCCAATTTTTCGAAAAAGAATGATAATTTATGATACATCATTGAAAAAGTAAAATCTGGTTCTATTCAAAACAGAAAGAATCCAATGTAGCGCACATACGAAAAAGTAAAGTTGATGATGGTGGCCGGAAGACGAAACGTCATATAGCAAATCTGAAAACACCATTATGTAGCAGGGAAAAAGTGGCAATGTGGAAGTGCAATGTGGAAGTGCAATTTATTTTTGAATAATAAAAAAAAATAAAGCCAGAAAAAATTAAAACCATTTTCAGAAATTTCTCCGGATCCGGATATACTCGGAATTTCAGAACTTTCTCAATGGGATATTGTTCGTCAGGTAAATGCGCAACTTTGCCCCAATTCAACCATCTTCGTATCTCTCATAGTTTCCGAGATCCCAATGGTGAGGATCGAATTTGAAACACCCTGTATACTGACACTTGATTTGAACAGATATCTGCACAAAAAATACAATGCAATTAAATAAATCATAACTTTTCTATGGAAAATATATGGATTATTCAACTTTGCTGCCCTCTAGCGGTTTTCCTAATCATACGATCCTCTTATAACTTGTCAAAATAGTGTAGGGTGTTGAACCGAACAAAATATCAAAAAATTATAAAATTTTGCTGAATGCCATTTTTTGGTTTTGTGCCCTGTCCTTCGGAGGATCGGTAACGACATAAAACTGCATTTTTTGATTAGTGACTCAGTTTCATACAACATCAAGAGCGGTATAGATACGTTCAATCCATTCATTTCAGTCCTAAAATTTTGGGAAACATACAACTTTACTGTTTTCGAAAATGTATCTTTTCTGTTACGTAAATTTTTATTTAAATTGACGTTACTAATTTTATTCGGTTTAGGAAAAAAGAGAATTTTATCACGAATAATTTATTCCGTACACAATTAGGTTTCAAACACACTTCCGTTAACAAACTTAAAGAAATTGCATTACTTATGTATTTCTTAAAATAAGATTAAAATACATCGAGTAACCTGTAACAAACGCAACTGATGAAACAAAATAATTTATTCAAAAGGTAAAAACTATTAACATATTTGGCTGCTTCAATAAATATTATTATTAACGTGTTTTTTGAAGAATAACTTTCAAAATAGTTACTTAATTTGCTTGGTAAATTGTTGAATTTTTTTTATTGTTGACAATTTTCAGTTTTATTTTATTTTTATCAGTTTTTGTTTTCAAAGACAACTCAAAGATTTATCATTGTGTTGGTTACAGAAAGTCGGAATCCCAACTTAGATGTCGGAATCTCGAGATAGAAGAAAGGATATAAAAAACCGTGGCCCTTCTACGACTCTGTAGAAACCTTATAGCGTGCTGTATTAAATTAATTGTATAAATAACTTTAAATTTTTGCTATTTGAAAAGTATTAGTAATATCAATTAAAAAATAAAATTTTACGTAGATGTTATATTTTGACCGAAAAACAGTAAAGTTGTATTTTCCCCAAAATTCAAGACTGAAATTAGAACGTATCCATAGCTCTCTAGATTGAAAAATAAATCTCAAAATGAAAAAAAGTCATGGTTATGGTTGTATTGAGAATGTCATATGGAGACTATTCCAGGTGTCCCATTTAAAAATTGAAAGTTTATGTCACTTGTATACAGATCCTCCAAATATCATGCCACTATCAGTGGTGGCCGTGCTGGTAGAGCGTTCGCCTTTGAAGCGAAGGGTCGAGGGTTCAAATCCCCTCATTGTAATCGGTCTCGTGCATGGCATCACACGTTAAAAGGTAAGGGTTGCGTCTTCCCTAGCTCACAAAAGTATCTCGAAGACTTCTGAGGATTGCGCGAAGGGATGCAATCGGTTGACGGAAATAACAATTTTAACAACAATATCTGCAAAACCAAAGAATTATGAGGGCTGGTCACCTTCCCCAGACACCTGGTAGACTGACAATTCGCTAATAATACACTTTATACTTTTATGGAAAAAACTAAATAGTGGTTACACAATCCTTGTAAAGTGTCGTCATTCTTGAACCTATTTATTAGATATGAAATCGAACTGGAGGTCTATAACTCAACCATTACCAAAATACCATGGCAAGAAGTGTGATAATGGAGTATTATAAATTCATTTTTACCACGTACTCGTATTTCATTGATGCTCCAAAGAGCAAACATTAAAAGCTATCAGTTGACTGAATTTCATCTTTTTTGTGATTGTTTAATGTGTGAAAAATAGATTTGTTTCATTGTTGCAATTACCGCGTATGTAACATTCAATTTTCTGAAAATGAACAGCTCAGAAATAAAATAACAAATCGGAATCAAAACTCTTATAATTTTTTTTTATAGTTGTGTGAGACGATGATGAAAAGAACTTATGAAAAATGTTTGCGTACTCGACGTACATTCCGCAAGTCGATCTTCGCTCCTGATGATGCCAACATTGTTAGCGAAACGTCCATCCCATTCTCTCAAGAGAGATGTTGGCATGTTTTTATCTACTCACTTTACTCTCAAAAAGTCTCTCTTGAGATTGCCAACCACTCATGTTGGCGAAACGTTGAGGATATCAAGGAAACACCAGTTTGCCTGTCTACAGGTAGAAGTCATAGGCGTGCGTCTCAGCTGGATAAAATAGAAATATTCACATGTGAGAAAATGAAAATTCATATGAATGAAATATTACCTAATTATAAATTGAAATTAAAATGTGTAGAAATATATAATACAAGTGAAGATTTAGGAGAAACAGGCCTGCAATCGATCAGGGAACCTTACTCTTCTTCCTGCATGTTGTGGGCCGGGGAGTGTGTTTGGGTCTAGGGTGCGCCGCAGCGGAGCCTGGCACCTGTTAGATTGCAGCATGCTAGATTTCATGCAGGGTGTTTCCTAAGTACATGGTGAAAATTCAGGGGCATATTGCTGACGTCAAAATATGAAGAAAAGTTTAAATAAACATGTGTCCGCAAGTTATTCGTTTCTGAGATACTGAGTGTCAAAGTTCAATTCTTATTTTTGTTTTTTGTAAATCAATTCCAAAATGATTGTGATATTCGAGTTAAGTTTGATATTTGAGAGTATTTTTCAATGAAAATATCAAATTTGATGTTAGTTTGTCTCCTTCGTGGGGGTGGCGCTACCTACATGTCTTTTCAGTCATTCTTAATGGCATAACTTTTTTGTACGTAGCTTTAGCAGGTTTTCTTCCATTCAGTGGTCTTCTACAATCAACAATTGAATATAGTCAAAAAATGATTCTTGATAACTGTCTTATTATTAAATTGGTCTTAATTACTGTTATTATTATTTGTATCAAACTGTAATGATATCGTATTCCTATTTTAAAATGAAATTAAAGAATAATAATTTCCTCACCTACTTAAATTAATTTTGAATTTAAAAATTTAAAAATGTTCGAAAAATCGATTTTTTCACTAGAAAACGTAATAAACGTACATCCAAAAAATGACATTGCAAATGACTGAAAAGAAGCCAGCCCTACGAAAGAGAAAAACTAACGTCACTTTTGATTTTATCCGAAATACCAAACTTTATTTAAATATCAAAATTATTTTAGAATTTATTCGCGAAATACAGGGTGTTACATAATTCAATACAAATATTTCAATGACATATTCCTGGGGTCAAAATAAGACTTTTTTTCCTATAAACATGTGTCCTAAAATCCACCCCCTCCAAGCTACAGACATCGCAAGATGCACAAAAAAATCTTAAATTTTGAATTGTGGCTACAATTATGCATCAAATATTTTGAAAATTCACAGGCACTTGTATTTTTAGACGATCTATTCATTTCTTGATTCAAAAATAAGGTAACTCGAATAGAAAGGGGTGAATCAGGGTTGCAGATTTGATGGCAAACATTTTCTATTTCCTCCAAAAAAAATTGAATTCAAACATCATCGTTGAGTTGGCCACTAAAAAAACATAGATTTCAGTCTCTTGCATTTTTTTGAATTAGCTAACCGTTTTAGAGAAAATCGCTGGTAAATGAAAGGGGTGTATTGAAGTAACAAACAAAAATACCTAGAGGGCTATGAATTTTCACTTTGTTTCCCCTATTGACGCTTTTGACGTTTAATTTGTGAAACAGCACTTTGATTCACTTGTAAGTTTGACGTTTTTTAAACAGTTTATCTTTTTGTGTTTTTTGGTTTAGTATAAATTGTGTTTAGTGTCTTGTAGTAAACGTTGAAATGGCAAATTATTCAAACGAACATCTCGCTGATATCAATTTTGTTTATGGTCTGGCTAATGGTAATTCAGTTGAAGCTCGAAGGTTGTACGCAATTAGATATCCCAATCGCCGTCTACCCAACGTACGAACTTTTGCAAACACTCTTCGTAATCTTCGTGAGTACGGAAAATTCCAGAATCCCAGAAATGATGCGGGAAACCGCGTGAAGTCCGTAACCCAGTGACAGAGGAGCAAATTTTAAATCTCATTGACGAAAATCCTGGATTGAGCACTAGGCAAATTGCCCGGGATTTAGATATTTGTCATACAACTATCTGGCGGGTGTTGCACGAAAGTAGTTTATAGCCATACCATATTCAACGAGTACAAGGATTGCTTCCTCAGGATTTCCCGCGACGCTAGCAGTTCTCGAGGTGGGTACTTGAAAAGTGCGAAAGAAATCAAATTTTTTTATCCCTCGTCATTTTCACTGACGAAGCTAACTTTAGCCGAATGGAGTTGTAAATTTCCACAATACTCATGTCTGGGCTGAAGAAAATCCGCACGAGATTAGACAAAATCGTCATCAGGTGCAGTTTAGCCTAAATGTTTGGGCCAAAATAGTGGAAAACTAACTAATTGGACTTTTCTTTTTCCAAGAATTTGAAATGGTGAAACATATTTACACTTCTTAGAAAACAATTTAGAAGGTTTTTAAGATTCCGTTCCTTTACTAATTCGTCAGCGCCTATGGTTTATGTACGATGGTGCTCCACCGCATTTTCGAATAACAGTGCGCAACTATTTAAACTTACGGTTTTCGAATCGATGGATTGGCAGAGCAGGTCCAGTACCTTGGCCTCCCCGCTCACCAGATTATAACCCGCTGGACTTATTTTTCTGGGGGTATTTAAAGAGCTTAGTTTATGATGCAGACCAGTGCCTTCGATTGAAGTACTTCGTTAGAGTCTATGCGAAGAAGAATGGAGGCCTGTATTGTAGCAAGAGGAGGGCATTTCCAGCACTTGATTTAATTAATTTATGGTTAGAGTAGATAAATCATTTTCAGTATAAAAAGGCAATTATTATTTATTTTTCTACAAACATTTGTAATAATTGAACCGTTTTCTGAGCTTGTAATGGTAAGTTGAGGAAAGTGAATCGATTGTGACATGACGGTTATGACATACCACAATGTCAGTTTGGCATAAAAGATATTAATTAATCATTAGTTACCAGATACAATAATAATCATAGCTCACTAAGTTTTTTTGGTATAATAATTTAAAAATACACCCCTTTCATTTACTAGCGATTGTATCTAAAACGGTTAGCTAATTCAAAAAACTGCAAGAGACTTAAATGTACTTATGTTTCTTTAGTGGCCAACTCAACGATGATGTTTGAATTCAAATTTTTTTGGAGGAAATAGAAAATGTTTGCCATCAAATCTGTATGCAACCCTCATTCACCCCTTTCTATTCGAGTTACCTTATTTTTGAATCAAGAAATGAGTAGATTGTCTAAAAATACAAGTGCCAGTGAATTTTCAAAATATTTGATGCATAATTGTAGCCACATGTCAAAATTTAAAAAAAATTGCGCATCTTGCGATGTCTGTAGCTTGAAGGGGGTGGATTTTAGAACACATGTTTATAGGAAGAAAAAGTCTTATTTTGTCCCCAGGAATATGTCCTTAAAATATTTGTATTGAATTATGTAACACCCTGTATAAATATGATATTTCAAATTCGACACTCTGTATCTCGGAAACGAATGACTTTCGGACATGTGTCTATTGGGATTTCAAATTAAGATTGTAGCGCTACCGGCGGCGGACGATGAAGTACTTTCTACGACATTGATTTATAACCTTACTTTTTCTTCCATATAGATTTCATTGTTTACTTTGTTTATTTCGTGTATTGAGTATTTGAAGCGTGGTTTAGGCCCTTTAAACATTGTTAAAACTGTGATTTCTATGATTTTTACCTTTTATTAATGTTCATTTAAATAAATGATTATTGGTGTAAGGATTAGTGTTAAGGTGTTAATAGTTACCTTGTTAGAAAAAAGCCAGTGATAAAATACTTCAATGGTCTTCTTATAAACAAAGACAAATGGCCCAATTAAAATTAAGTTTATTGGAATTTCTGAGGCATGTTGAAGGGACCGAAAGTTCTCGGTGAGTAGTAGATGGTGAAGAAGTCCTCAATGCAGACCATATAATATTATATGGAAAAAATAAATGGAACTCTTCAGTGACAAAAGTGTGTGCCATCTGTCTCCAGACTTTGTTAATATAATCTTATTGCTTAAAATAGAGCGAACACACTTTCATAAATTTGCTCATTGGTTTGCCAATATCCAGGCTTTTCTTCTTGAGATTAATTCTCGTCCCATCTCCGTTTCAAAATAAACCTTTGGGTCATTTTCCTCGGGATATCTTTGAAAAGTTAATTTCTTTTGGCCTAGGGATTGCAATGTGGCACAGAACAATAACCATTGTAAGACGCCATTATAAGACCGGTAGGGTCGCTTTACTTGTAAAAAGGCAATTTCTCATCACTAAATTGAGATGAAATAAAAACGGTTCAAAGAAAGGCTCTATATTCATAAAAAATCAATGGTAAACAAACGATACAAAAGTCTGGTTAGAAAACAATGTCGCAGAAACTAGTTTACATTAAAGCCACCAGAGTACGTATCGCTTAGCATGAAATGCCAATAGGAACTTTTCTTCTCATTTTGACGTCACATTTTACTGACGTCAAAATTCTCCTGAATTTTCTACACCCACTTAAGAAACACCCTGTATAATGAATAATTATCTAGTCAGTGCGTGCAATCGGCAGCTTTTCATGAGAGAGCCGTCGTGAGTTCGGATGACAATTTTGAAAATATAAACAACTTTTAAAACAGGGGCTAGCGCCACGCGATTTTAATTTTGATAAAAAAAACGTGAAAAATACCGCGAAAAATACATAAAACCATAATATTGTGAAATGCCAAATGCCCAGACTAAATATTCACTTATTCAATACGATCAGCCAACCACCTCGCAATGCAGAAAATAAGGACACCTATTTAAACAAAACATTTATTGAATGTCACTGTATGTAGTAGGTAAAAATACAAATAACCTCGTAATGATGTTGGGTTGTATGTGTCAAATGTAAAAAATAGCAAAATAGCAAAAATAGCTTACATTCCAAACGTGGATATTATTAGTGGAATGAAAGTATCATTTCATATCCAATATTGAGATACATAAAAATTGTGGAATACCTGGTTAATCAACTCGGTTCACAGTTATATATATCTTATAGACATAAATGAGTTGGTAATTTCTTATCCGAGCAAAAGGGTCCTTCATTATGATTTTGACTAGAGAAAATATTAGATATCACCTGTGAATTCTGCCTCATGGTAAACTTATACATTAAATAACGCTGTGGTGTGGATGATGAAGTCAACTGATGATGGCTATGATTTTCTTTTTTGGTTCAACCAGTACTGAGCAAAATGATGGTGGTTTGTCCGTGTTGAATCGCTATTAATTCTGAGTACACTTGGGATTGGTTTAATTCTGAGTACACTTTGGATTGGTAGGTATCTTTTTGCGAAGTTTCGTGAATGTTGGAGAGTTTCGACACGGTTGGCTATTGAATGTAGACCAGCTGCGCCCGTGTGAGCTGCTATTGGAAGCAATGGTGGCGAGCTTCAGGTTAAGATCTGGGTTTGTCCAAAATACTGATGGGTATTTTATGCCCGAAAGAAGTTTCCTAAATTAAACACACTTGTTAGAATCAATGTCAATAATTAATCGTATTAACAGGTTAAATGCCACCATATGAACAAAAAATTGGGTCCACTGCAAATTCTGGTTCCATAGAGACATACATGCTGTGTCGCACAATCGCTGAAAATCATACAAATCTCATGGACCAAAAGTATATGTTGTCTCCCCAGGCCAAGCTCTTTCATTCCCAATAAAGAAACCTGTAAAGCGCGACTAACTGCTGTGCTACGATGCCACATTGAACCGATTGCAGTGGAGGCACAACATATGTGTTACGAAGCCTAGGGATCAAAATTAGGTGCGACATGCGCATTATACCTCATGACGATTAGCGTGTTTTAAATAATGTCAACTTGTTTTACAAGGGAAAATGGTAACCAGAAATGAGCAAGTCTTGTTCAACATCAACCTGCCAAATTCGAGATGTGCGTGCGCATATCCCTTCAATCACGAATCACATCATGGGGAACTAAGCGTTCTCTCATCAAAATTAACGATTGTCATAGACTTCATGAAGACATAATCGATAGGTACTACAATAAATTAAATTATTTTTGATGATACTTCTATTGAAATTCGTCCTATAGTAATATCATAATAAAATTTTGAATTGAATGGTAGTTTGACCACAATTGATATAGATATATACTGGCGTCGAGCCTATCGGTACTGATAGCAGTAGACTATTGGACTTCTGAGAGGTTTATAGTGCCCACAGACAGTGGGTACTATATTGTAACGAATTGGAGCCGGACCTGTCGCCTCATTTGCATAGCTCACCTCACCGACGGCGACGTTCCTTAAACAACGATAAATCATCGGCTGGCTTCGGAATGCCAGCTGGCATTTTCTAGAACAGGCCGAGCCACCTAGAAGCGAGCAGTCGAACAGCTGGTGAAGAATCTCAGCTCTCGAGAACCATGTCGAAAAGTGACCTTCTTGGATATAGACAGCCGATTTTACAGAGGGCAGATGTAGTTGGAAGTTAATCAAGGCAGTCTGATTTGAAGTAGTGTGATATAAATAATTGAGATATGAATTATAGTACTTATAGTTCATGTGTAAAATAAATTACTGTAAAAACGTTTGAACTATATTCATTACCATATATTGAATGATGAAATCATGGATATTTGAAGAGGAAATGCGTAGCCTGTTACCGAAAAGTTTCAACTTATATAGAAAAACTACAGTACAGTTAATTTTATCTACAAGATGGGTGTATTCAACGTCGGGGCGGCAAGGGCTGAACTATGAAAAACCTTGCTCCGTGGATCGTGGTGAGGGGGCGTTATCTTCAAATTAGTTTGATGATATGATGAATGCCGGTTTAAGACACTCTATTGGGACAAGTGACGTCGCAGCCACATATGTGTATGATAAACGTCTTATCGGATCTTCTTATGACCTAGAATGGGGCAGCGTGGGGCTGCTGCAGCAGAGATTTACGGCCACCATGTCGTAAGAATACGAATTCTTCGTTTACGAATGTTTTCTTGGGTGTCGATCGTAGTTCTTGCATGTGTCCAACTGTTTTTTGGATGAATTCGGCAACGCTGTCTTTTTAATCCTACCGAAATGATAAGGGGTCATTTCAAGAAACGCATAGAAGTATAATGATACTAATAATAAATATCTTTAATACAAATTAATGAAAAATTAACGTACATTTTGTTTATACAGTGAGGGCGAGATTCAGTTTGTATGTAATAATAAGTATAATGTTCTATATCGAAAAGTTCTTTAATTTCGAGCCTGTTTGTTTTTGCCGGTGGTAATACGGTTCAATTAGAGGGTCGCGTATAATTTTTTGTCAATTTTTTCACTTACCTTAGATGATCGAGAGTTATTCACGTAACAACACAAAGTATTTTTTGAAATTTGTATTGATTAATATCATACAATAATAACCTATTGATGAACAATGTGGACTTGGGCTACAAATATTCAAAATAAAATAAAAAGACAATTAATACCAATAGGCGAGTGGCTGATCTCTTATGTTTTTTCGCAACATTGGAAAACACCCTGTGTAGACAGATATCTGAAATAAAATCGAAAAATGGAAAGAGCACAACCCGGTTAGAGATTGTTTCTGTTTGTACATTTGATATAACCATGCATCGTTTTGTTGACGCAAGTTTATCGTAATAGAATTGATAACCGTAATGGAATTAATATTCATACAAAAAAGGCATTGTTTTTTGTTTATTCAAGGATGACGAATGAGGCAGTTGAAAGTGTGTAGCTTATTTAATGAATCGTTAAGCTAAATGAGTAAGTAAGTTATCGGTGAACCATGTGGAATAAATGCTAAATCTTTTATTGAATTTTTTATTAGTTTATACAGTGACCATTATCTGTTAGTAATTCTCATGTTATCAACGCGTTGGTTACGGCATGTTTTCAAATAATTTCAGAACGAAACCTGAACCAGAAATGTAAACTTCAACTAAAATGAAAATATAAATAATTTTTTCTATAAGTGAAGCACACTTTTATTATTACTATTGTTTTAAATTTAAATTCTTCAGTAGGGCCCTGTTTCTGACGCTCCGATACATTCGGAGGGTGCGCTGGCAACATCATTATTCCAATAACCACTCCCCAAAGTATAGGAATCGTGTGCCCTGAGCAGACGTAATGAACCGAGGATGACAGCCTTCTGCATTTTTCCGGCTATGATTTCTGACATCTTGCGGCATGCCGGTATGATTTTCAGGTTCGAGAGTAACGAATTCATCAGACCGCCAAGGGACCCTATTATCAGAAAAACCATTTTCACAGAATGGTCTGTGTAGTCTGCGGATTTCGAAGAGTAAATCTCGATATTTCGTCTGTTCTCCTCCTCTTTTCGGATGATATTATTTTTTTTTCTTTGGTGTCTTGGCATCGACTGCTATGGTCATTAGCCACGTGTTCTGGATAGGCCTTGTTACTGACTCCATGCGCCATCTTAGGAGCAGCACTGTTAATTGGAACGCAACAGTGAATTGTGCAGGACTCACCCCAGTCCAGCCACGAGATTTTAATAATTTAAACGGTCAAATTAAATTAAAAAATCCCAGCCGCTACTGGGGCTCGAACTCCGGACCTTTCGACCCAAAGTCGGACGCTCTAACCACTGCGCCACGCCCCGACATAGGATGATATTATTATTATTATTTTGAATAATAATTTTTTTACCTTGGTGTTTTGGCATCGACTGCTATGGTCATTAGCCGTGTGTTCTGAATAGGCCTTGTGACTAACTCCATACGCCACCTTAGGAGCAGTACTGTTAATTATTAACGCAACAGTGAATCGTGTAGGATTATTCCCAGCCGACACGAGCTTCAATGTTTCAAACTTTCACATCTGAAAATGAAAAAAGTCCGCCCCGGCTGGGAACCGAACCTGGAACCTCTCGGTTACCATGCGGGCGCTAACCCCGCTCTGATAATAATCATTATTATTATTGTTATTATTATTATTTTCTAGGTCAAAAATGTAAAAAAACGTTATCAGATAATTTTTAGAAAAAATCTGACTGCACCACTGGATTCAGGACATTTTAAAATGGTTTATGTCAAAATTACGTTGAGATGCGTCCATCAATGAAAAAGTTATAGTGGTATAAAATTTGAAAAAATGTGCCGATCTATCAACCCAATACTAGAACTTTTATCAAAACTCTAACTACACGACTGGCTTCAGGCAGATTCGAAATAATGGGTACATCTTGTTGCGACTTCCACCACTCTGTGGGTTTTAAAAAAAATTATTAAATAGTAATTAAAAGTTATTTTTCAAGTCAGGTTTTGCACAAAAATTGGACAAAATAATTTTTTTTATCTCGAAAACTGTCACAGATAGGTATAGGGAATTACCAGGGAAAGTTATGAAGAATCCTATAAGGATTTCAAAAATGATATAATATACGGGGTGTTCCATTTGAAATAACAGCTACTAATTTCTTATACAAGCGGCAACACTGTATTGATAAAAATTTAGATTGATAGAGCATGTTTGATTATCCACGCACACAAATTTTCGAAATGATTTGTCGTTCTGTTCTCCACACTTCTACTGTTCCATCCACTGTGAAACACCCGGTATATCGTAACTTTCTCAGCAACTGTCATAAACGTCAAAGAATCTCCCAAATTAGGAAAAGTATTCGTGTTTATAACATATCAGCTATGGATAAAATGTGCATTTCATGTCTTATTATAGACCAGGGCTGCAGCCTTTAAAAATGGTAAAAAGTGAAAAAAGATAATAGTAGGATGAAACCCATTGGAAAGGGAAGGGAATATAATAAAAATGAAAGGAAAAATAAACTACGGGCGATCTAAGCTCGGGAAATGGGAGGGGGTGAGTTTTTATGGGTAGAAAATGGTTTATCTCGATTTTCGGCAAAACTACAAGTCATATGAAAAAAAGTTAAATGGCAAAGTTGTAGGTAATAAAAAGATCTACAAGTTTTGTATTCACAATTTTAAAACATAACCTCAAAATTTATGTGAAAAATTCAAATAACCAAGTTTTTGGTTTTTTATTTTTATCTTTTCCAAAAAAAAAAAAAATTCTCCACGAAATTAGGTGAAAACTTACCTTCTTATGCCGCAAATATACTGTAATATATTTGATTGAAATATTTATTTTTTCTCCTTATTTTGACCTAATATTAAAAAAGCTCTCTAATTTTCAATCGAAAATTTTCGCGTCAAAATATCAGTTTTTTTCAAAAAGTCGATGTGCTTTTTGTTAGTTGAAATCTCTTTCCTGATAGTGTAATGAAAAATATACATTACCATAGTAAATGTTCTCAGAAAATGCAAAAAATCGAAAAAAAACTCGAATTCGATTTTTTTTTTTTGATGATTATGTACAATTTTGAGCTATTTGTTAAAATTTACACTTTAATTACCCAAAAAACGTAATCGAAATATACTACCATAATTAACAAACAAATAAGTTAATATTTAATAAGACATCTACAATATTTTGAGAAAGTTGTAAAATCTTCTTTAAATTATATTTGTAGATGCCTATTTATTGCTGTTTCAAGATAATTTATACAGGGTGGGTCACGGTCGATGGTACCTTAGACGTTTACGAAGAACGGGAAATAGGATCATTCTGAAAATTTGGTTTCTCAAGTAGTTGCTCTTGGTCTATCGATCTAAAATATTTTCAGCAATGCAGCGTTGCCGCTTATACCAGAAAGTAGCAGCATCTTTGTTATTACAAATGGGTCACCCTGTATATTACCTCATTTTTTAACTTGTCTTTCCTTTCTGATTATTTCTGCCTCATACTCCCCTATACCTATCTCTAACGGTTTTTGAGATATTGGTTATTTTCCATATTTTTTATCCAAAACATAGCTCGAATTGAATGTTTATTTCTACGGTATTTGGATACTTAGGAAGTTGCAATTTTGTGTTTAGTTCATCAAGATCATGTGCATTGATTCTGAATAAAGAAGTTTGTTCTGAGTTATACAAGGTCGTTCAAAATTCATGATCTTACTGCTAGATACGAAAAGGGTTAAAAGTGCGTTTTTTCAAATGGAACATCCTGTATATTATGAAATATTCCGAAAGATGACTAAATTCCCTTCGAATTGATATATCATGTTCCTATACCTAAATAGCCAGAATTCCGAGATAATAGCAATTTTCACTTGTAATCTCCCAAGTGCTTGAATTATTGCCGGAAATTTTTAGAGTACATGAATTTTTTAAGATTTGAGATAAATTTACGGCAATTAATTCAAGTACGAGGGGGATTCGGTAAGAAAATTTCACACCGAGAAATGAAAATCATCCAACAATTCATAAGAAATAACTAAAGATGGTTTCACCTGAACTATTTATAACCACTGAAATATTGATATGTAAAATACTTAACAAAATTTTCATCAATAAATGTGTTCAAATTTGGAACAAAAAAAAATGCTAGATGCCAGTGAAATAAGGAGTGCTACAACTATATCTCCAAATACCCGGATTTTGAAATGTTTGGAACCCAATAGTCGGCATAATTAATGAAATTATGTTGTAATCGTACAAACTTCCTTTTGTTCATTGGTTGTAAATCAGGGTACGTTTCATTGAATTTTCTGCATGTTCTTGCTATAATTCCCTCACATTTTCCATGAAGAATAAACAATTTCATCAGAACTTCGTTTCCCTCCATTTCAATTATTTTTGAGTCACTTTCGTTAAGAAACACACAACGGTATTATTAATAGTGCACTAATTGTCAAATTTTCATAATGTCATGTACCATCATGACATTTTTTAATAGCCACCTTAGATGAATATGTGAAAAATAAATCGATTTTTTTTTTAAATTTCACACCTCACTTTTGTAGCCAATCAAAAAATTCGTTCTTGTTTAGATACCATGGCAACCCTAAAAATTTCCGGAAATTTTATCCTCCTGGGTACCCTGGGCGAAATTAATAAGTGGAAATTTTTCTGACAAACATTTGACATGTGACAAGATGATATTTTGGTTCAATGTACAAATGGAGGTCTAGTTTTCATATGAAAGGAGATAATTATGTATTTACTAGATATTTGGAATGTGTCTGAAAATATTTTCTCCACGATTATTGCAAAAATTGTCAATTCTGAAATCATATTTCAGAAGAAGTTCAAGACACCATTTGTCACAAGTTTTTATCATAAATCCCGTAGCTCAGCGGTAGTGTTGCGGCCTATGAGTCGCTAGGTCGATGGTTCAATACACCACTACACGATTAGAACATAACTTTTTTATTTTTTTTGTTCCAAATTCAAACAAATTTATTGATGAAAATTTTGTAGTATTTTTTAAGTATTTTACATATCAATATTTCAGCGGTTATAAATAGTTCAGGTGAAACCATCGTTAGTTATTTCTTATGAATTGTTGGATGATTTTCATGTCTCGGTGTGATTTTTTTTTACCGAATCCCCCTCGTGCTTGAATTGATTGCCGTAAATTTATCTCGTACATGAAATTTCAAAAAAAATCATTTACTCAAAAAATTTCCGGCAATAATTCAAGCACTTGGGAGATTACAAGTGAAAATTGCTATTATCTCGGAATTCTGGCTATTTAGGTATAGGAACATGATATATCAATTCGAAGGGAATTTAGCCATCTTTCAGGATATTTCATAATATACAGGATGTTCCATTTAAAAAAGCGCACTTTCAACCCTTTTCGTATCTAGCTCAAAATTGTACATAATCATCAAAAAAAAATCGAATTCGAGTTTTTTTTCGATTTTTTGCATTTTCTGAGAACATTTACTATAGTAATGTATATTTTATTACACCATCAGAAAGTAGAGATTTCAACGAACAAAAAGCACACCGACTTTTTGGAAAAAGCTGATAATTTGACGCGAGAATTTTCGATTGAAAATTAGGGTGTTTTTTTATATTAAGTCAAAAAAGGTGAAAAAATAAATATTTCACATCGAATGAATTACAGTATATTTCGTGAAAAAAATTATTTTTTTGAAAAACAAAAATAAAAAACCAAAACTTGGTTATTTGAATTTTTCACATAAATTTCGAGGTTATGTGAAAAAATTGTGAATACAAAAATTGTAGATCTTTTTATTACCTACAACTTTGCCATTCAGCTTTTTTTCATATGACTTTTAGTTTTGCCGGAAATCGAGATAAACCATTTTTTACCATTAAAAACTCACCCCCTCCCACTTCCTGAACTCAGATCGCCCGTAATTCATTTTTCCTTTCATTTTTATTATAATCCCCTCCTGTTCCGATGGGTTTCATCCTACTGTTATTTTTTTTTTGTTTAAAAAATTATCGACCTGGTCTATTAGCAAATAAAACACTCAAGAAAATCATCGCTCGAGCTGCGCTGTCGTGTTGTTTTTCTTTCGTGTTTTATATGGTTAATAAGACACAATATAAATAATAATGCCCAACATGCCAAACAATTTCTGTGGGTCCTTCTATTTCTATACTCGAAAAGATAATTCTTGGCAAGGTCAGGTAACCGTCGCAAAAGTATCATCTCAAAAACTTTTCATTCTTGTTTTAGGAGGAAAGATCATTGTCCTCATTCGCTTCGATCCATTGCTTGGTTCGATGTTTATTTTCGGACATCCTGTTTCTCTCCATACTTGCAAACCATCCTTCATGCAAGCACTACAAGTGTTATGGCCGAAGCTCTCGAATTTTGTCGTATTAAAACTGTTACTTTTAGCAAGAGTGATGGCCCATATAAACACTAGACTGTTTATAACATTGACAGATGGGCAAGGGATGAGTGTTTTATATCACGAGTGTTGAAACCCAATAGTTTGATGCTTTTCACAATAATGGCCTCGTAAAGGAATAAATAAAGCAGTAGCGTACTAAAGAAAAACTTAATCTTTGAGGTAAAAACAATTCGTTTAAAAAATATTAAGATATTCAGTAATATTGCGATGAAATGTTTTAGCTAAAGGAGAACTTATTCTTTGAGTGGAATACAATTCGTTTAATTGGTTTAAAAAATATTAAGATATTCAGTAATATTACCTGGTAGAAAATTGAGTAATTGAAAAACAGTATTATTTCTAACTCGAATTTTTGTTGAAGTTAAAATAAGCAAATTGACTATATGACTGATTGATTGATACCTTCTTATTCTTCTGGTTCCTGTATAGTCAGTTCCAAAACTAAAAACAAAAATAAGCTAAACTCAATTATGGTGTCTTGGCGGGATTTTGGCTGAAATACTATGCCAGAAGGCTTCAAGTGTATCCGACAGAATTCAAAAAAGGAAGAGTCATTTGTATAACCTGGGCAGGTGTAGAAAACGTGCTTTGGCATTTTTGCGGATTTTTCTTGGATATTAAAAATCTTAGAGTAAGTTAAAGTAGTCAAAAGGTGGTCCACTGACCACTCAATTATTTTGAATTCAAACTTCGGAGAAGTTAGATTGATAATCAGTTTCCATTTCTCCAACTCACCGTAGTTGCTACTTTTGGCCACCTGAAATCGAGGTATGTTTCGTCAAGCCCATTTACAGCTCAATTATCTTTATTTCATTTGATACTGCGATTTTTCTACATGGTAGTATTATAAGCTGAGAAGCCGTCAGAGTTGCAAAAAATCACGATTCAATCATGATTTTTTTTATTTACACTGATTTTTTCCTTAAATATGGAAATAATGAATTTTAAAATCACTGATCTTCATTATTTTTCTTTATTTAAGTACAGTTACAAAATCCCCTCGGTGACATACAAAAAAAACTTGTGTTGACATGAAAATTTTTGGTAGCGTTCCGCGACTTTTCTGTCAGATCAAGAAAATTAGCTCGTCTTTCATAAGTAAATTGCATGTTGCGTGTTCCTATCTTTTCTTGTTCAAATCGTGTGTTTTCAAAAGATAGCTGTAATGTCCTGAAGTGGTGGTAGAAAAAAAGACCCTATTTGGCAATATTTTATTGAAAAATCGAATAAATCAGATGGAAAAACGGAAAGCAGAGCGTCCTGTGAAAAATACAAATTTGAATATTACAAGAAATTGTTGAACGGATGAAGAGACACCATTATATATTATATTATATTAGATACTGACAATAGTGATAGTACTGATATGAGCAGTACCTGTACTGCTAGTACTTGTTCAGGATCAGGATTAGATTTAAATGAAAGTACAGTTTACCAGTATTATTTGATTATTATTATTATTATTTTTTGGTGTTCTGGGTAGGCCTTGTTACTAACTTTATACGCCACTTTAGGAACAGCGCTGTTAATTGGAACGCAACATTGAATCGTGCAGGTCTCACTCCAGTCGAGCCACGAGATTTTAATAATTTAATCGGTTGAATTAAATTTAAAAAATCCCAGCTACAACTAGGGCTCGAACTCCGAACTTTTGGCTCAAAGTCGCACGCTCTTACCCGAGCTCTTACCACTGCGCCACGCCCCGACATATTATGTGATTATTACTTGATTTATTTTATGTAGGTTAGCCTGAGTAACGTTTTGTTCACTGTACATATTATAATACCATTAATGTTGATTTCATTAACTGTGCGCAAGATGGTTTCTGGCCATATCATAGCTTGAACTATTTCAGTTACTCAAAACTAAACTAAAAAACAAATTCTTCGGGGTCGGATGAGTTACCTACGATTCTATTGAAAAAGTGCTTATCGGAACTTATTACTCACATTTATGGTTAATCTCTCATTTTCTACTGGCGTTTTTCCAGATTTACTTAAATGTGGTAAAATAACACCAGTGTTGATTTTATTGAAAATATGAATAGGATGTTCATAAAGTCAGTTGTGGAATCATCTGCGACTGAAAGTTGTAATTTAGTCGCTATTTTCCATCGTACAAGATAACCTCTCTTGGAAGGGATTCATGTTTTGAAGAGAAACATTCTCAATTGAAAATGTAATCAGTACATGACTCCCCTGGAAATGGAAAATCTCTACGATAAAATTGAAGTTACTTTTTTGTAATATCTAACAGAAAACAACTACTTCCCCGGCTAAAGCCACGCTGGACATTGAACTACATCTGATAGATATTGAGAAAGACCCTCTATAACTTGAGAGAAAAAAATGTATTGGAGGCCTAGCGAAAGAGATGCAATTCACGCATCAATGGAATGAGCAATTTTCTGTGAGTGATACTTCTGAATAACATTCTCCCTTATCTCATTCATAGATACCAGTGTGAAGTTATCCACATCCACAGATATACTCCAAGAAAAAAGTTAGGTCAATATATTTTCAGCTTTTATGAAGGGAATGAAGCGGAAAAATTTATTCCAATCAACCAATTCATTAACGATAATATGACCTCTCACTTTATCACACCTCTCTCACCATTTGTCAGGCCTTCAGAGGGTGGTAGAGGGGGAGGTTCCTGAAAAATATTTCGATAACCTTGCCAAATGAAAGAGTACCGCTTTCGGCTTTGAGGATGTATTTCGTGGAGAGAAATAGAATAGAATGACATCCACTATATAGTTTGTCAGGCTTCCAGAGGGTAGTAGAGGGGGTAGTTTATGGAAAATTATTTAATAACTTTCCCAAATGAAACAGTACAGCATTCTACTTCCAGGATGTGTTTCATAAAGGGAAATTGAAATGATCGGCATCCTCTATATAGTTTGTCAGGCCTCCTGGGGGTAGCAGTGGGGGTTGCTTTTAGAAAATAATTCAATAACTTTCCCAAATGAAACAGTACCGCATTCAGTTTTTAGTATGTGTTTCAAGAAGAAAAAATTAATCGAATGACATCCCCCATGTAGTTTGTCAGCCCTCCAGAGGGTGGTAGAGAGGGTAGTTTACAGGAAATTATTCAATTACTTTCTCAAATGAAAGAGTACTGCATTCAGTTATTAGGTGTTTCATGAAGGACACATGAATCGAATGACATCCCCCATGTAGTTTGTCAGTCCTCCAGAGGGTAGTAGAGGGGGTTAGGTTTGAACGTGAGTGGGCCCGTATCAGGCCCTTCACTGCAGCCAATGGCCTATTGTGGTAGAGGGGGTAGTATTAAGGAAATTATTTTATAATCATCCCAAATGAAAGAGTACCGCATTTATATTTTAGTATGTGTTTCTTGGAGGGAACATGAATCGAATGACATCCCCCCATGTAGTTTGTCAGGCCTCTAAGGGTAGTAGAGGGGGTGGTTTATGGGAAATTATTTAAAAAGTTTCCCAAATGAAAGAGTACCGCATTCAGATTTTAGTATGTGTTTTATTAAGGAATCATGAATCGAATGACATTCCCCATGTAGTTTGTCAGCCCTCCAGAGGGTAGTAGAGGGGGTAGTTTTCAGGAAATTATTTTATAATTATCCCAAATGAAAGAGTACCGCATTCAGATTTTAGTATGTGTTTCATGAAGGAAACATGAATCGAATGACATCCCTCATGTAGTTTGTCAGGCCTCTAGAGGGTAGTACAGAGGGTGGTTTATGGAAGATTATTTAATAAGTTTCCCAAATGAAAGAGTACCGCATTCAGATTTTAGTATGTGTTTCATGAAGGAAACATCTATCGAATGACATCATCCATGTAGTTTGTCAGCCCTCCAGAGGGTAGTAGAGGGGGTAGTTTTTAGGAAATTCTTTTATAATTATCCCAAATGAAAGAGTACCGCATCCAGATTTTAGTATGTGTTTCATGAAGGAAACATGAATCCAATGACATCCCCCATGTACTTTGTCAGGCCTCTAGAGGGTAGTACAGAGGGTGGTTTATGGAAGATTATTTAATAAGTTTCCCAAATGAAAGAGTACCGCATTCAGATTTTAGTATGTTTCATGAAGGAAACATCTGTCGAATGACATCATCCATGTAGTTTTTCAGCACTCCAGAGGGTAGTAGAGGGGGTAGTTTTCAGGAATTTTTTTTATAATTATCCCAAATGAAAGAGTACCGCATTCAGATTTTAGTATGTGTTTCATGAAGGAAACATTAATCGAATGACATCTTTCATGTAGTTTGTCAGCCCTCCAGAGGGTAGTAAAGGGGGTAGTTTATAGGAAATTATTTTATAATTATCCCAAATGAAAGAGTACCGCATTCAGAGTTTAGTATGTGTTTCTTGGAGGATTCATGAATCGAATGACATTCCCCATGTAGTTTGTCAGCCCTCCAGAGGGTAGTAGAGGGGGTAGTATTGACCTTACTTTTTTCTGTGGATGTGGATAACTTCACACTGGTTTCATAGATAAGAATCTCCAATGGAAACTGGACATTTAATAAATGATCAACTATCTGAATGAAAATGCAAATTTTCACTTTCAGATTTTTTTCTCTCAAGTTATATAGGGTCTTTCTCAATATCTATCAGAATGTCCAGCGTGGCTTTAGCCGGGGAAGTAGTTGTTTTCTGTTAGATATTACAAAAAAGTTACTTCAATTTTATCGTAGGGTTTTTCCATTTCCAGAGGAGTCATGTTTTGATTCAATTTTCAATTGAGAATGTTTCTCTTTAAAACCATTCATGTATGTAATATTAGAAACTATAAACTGTTTGTGTTTTCTTAAGTTTAATTTATGGATATTTACGTTGGACTGATAACTATTAGTTATGTTTTTACACCTACATAATGTACGTGAACGCTTAGTTTTAAATAAACTATCTTCCTTTCTTTTTGTGTGTGTTTTTTTTTTAGATGGGTACAAATCTTGCAAGCTGAATTATAACCACTTCCTCTTATCGTATGGAATTGAAATTTTACATGTTGTTTCAGTTCCGATGACAATTCATTGATGTAGAAGAAATTGTCCCCCCTGCCCCCGAAAGCTAGATAGAGAACGTGTAAAGATTTCGAAATAACAAGTTGCAGGGAAAGAAGTGTTTCCGTAATTTTTTTTCTTCTTGAGAATTTGAAGTTCTTCAAACAGAATCGCGATTCGTTTATTTTCACCCCTTGAAAATATGTTCTTTTCCAGATTAAACCAACCATAAATATTTATAAATCATCCGTCAATACAGAGAGAATAAAAGAACGAAGTAGGTCAAATTCCTGATTCATCTGTCATGAATCGCCCTCATTTACCCAGTGCACAGAGCGAACAATTGTCCATTGCTTCCATTGTTAACGTTTTTTCGATGTAATGAAATCCTAGAAGTTTTTTATTTGCCGCAGTAGTCAATAACAACGACAATGTAGTTGCAATTATGAATAAAGGAGCAATTTATTTCATTGTTTCTTTCATGAATAACATTAACCTAAAACATTGAACGGACATTATTGAAATATTGCTCAATCGTCCAATAAATATAAGAGAAATAATAGGAACCTGTTTTCTTAGTAATAACAGTTGTCAGTTTCGTCAGTATATGAGCTGGTGACAAATTTTATTTTAATCCGGTTATTTACACTAAGTAACTATTGGGAAAAAAATAGATATGGATAAAGAATAATTTTATGATAAATTGCGATAAGTTGTAACAAATATGGTAATGATCAATGACGATGTGCGGATTAGTATTGTATGTACCACAAGTGTATCTATGATTATCGGCATAAGAATTCGATTTTGTTTATTTATACTTTTTACAATTTTTGCAATTAATGCTGTAAGATACGATTTTCTTGACGAATGTGCGTCTATAACTTATCTTTAAATTTATGAATAATATGAAGTTAGCAGTAATAACAGTAAATATAGTAGTACTATGAATAATTAGTATTAACAATAATATGAATATTCAACTTAAGAATGAATAGTTTAAAAATAGTATATTGTTTTACGAGTGACGAAAGTAACATTTTTGAAGCGAGAAAACAGTTTACCAGCCGAGGCTGGTAATGTTCACCAACTCCAAAAAATATTTGCGACTAGTGAAATACTATACTTTTTCTACAACCCCGTTCATATCATAATAATATGATTTAAATATTGGTTAATTGTTACATTTGAGCACTTCAAAATTCCAATCAATATTTTTATGTATTGAGGTAGACGATGCCACATATGTTATGTTGTTAACAGGAATCACTCCAGATGAAGATGCGCCGTAATCGGAATTCGTTGTATTTTGTATGGATTGTAAAATTTTGGTTTGTATTTGATTTTGATACATTTTAAGCAATACGCCATCTGCTTGTGATTTAAGGCAGCCGTATGGGTATTAGGTGTTATTTGCTAGTTCACAGAATATATCTCCCGGTGGAATTCTATAATTTGGTTGGTTATTCTTAAGCCCGTGGCTCACGGTCAAATAGTTTGATCAAACAGCCTTGAAGTTACGTCATTTCTATTGGTTTGTTTGAAATTCTGTAAATAAATCAATAGAAATGACGTCACTTCAATGCAGACTCATTAAACTATTTTTTCTATTTGGAGTCTAAAATGAAGTCATTATGAAACCCAAATGCGTATCGAAATGGCTTCTATTTCGATACGCATTTTAAATTTCTTCGAGATTGGTAACACTGGTAACATCAACTGTCAGATGAACGTCAGACGATAGAGATGGAATTTTCAGATATTAAACAAAGAAGAAGAATACCCTTTGAATGTTGTGATGTTATTTGTTGCCTTGGATAATTTTAATTTGTTTTCGGAAAAATTCTCAACTTTGTCACTACAAACCCCTCGGGGGGGTTAGCTCCAACCCTTAAATATTAAGCAGGATTAGGGATCAAGTGGAACTGCATTGTAAAGGTCATCGAAACATTTTTTCAACGCTTCTTGTTCTTAGTTTTTTTCAATTTGATGCAGTAATTCGTGAGAAAATACGCTTAGAACAATAATCGGCTGAGAATCTAAGGTTATGCTTGTTTCACTTTCATCTGTATTTCTCATCTTGGGGTTAGTACGGGTTTTATCTAAGAATGATTCTTGTTTGGTTGGTGAAATCCTACCGTGTCCAACTGTAATGAGGAATAACTTAACGTAAGTTTTTTAAATCCTTCAGAAAAATGCATCTTTACATTCTCATTTGCCTTTTTAAACAGGTAGTATAGTATTTTACGCTTGCAAATCATGTAATCATGAAAGTATCTATTTTACAAATTTATTAGTGAAATCTTATGGTCCAACGGATCATTGATTAATATCGGAACATTACACCTGATGCTTCAGAACGTACGAAATCGTTTTGAACAAAACCTCTATTACATGGAAGTAGGAGGCCAACATTTTGAACTCTTGTTGAAATAAAAAGTAAAATAGTAGGCACATTTTTAATGTTTATTTTTTAATCAACTCCCCACCTCTTTTGAAGGTCAAAAACTTAGAAAAACTTGCTTTTTTCTCAAACAAATTTCAATGTTGACTTGTTAGTACATTGACAATTATTTCTCGAGAACTAGTGCACCAGAGTAAAAAAAAAACAGAAAGCGTTGGAAAGAGAATTCGATGACCTTTAAAATGCAGTATCACATGAACCCTAATCCCATTAAAGATTTAAGGGTTGGAGCTAACTCCTCCAAAGTTGAGAATATGCGCAAAAGATACCCCCCTCGCAATAAAAATCGACTAGTTCAAGCGTTTTTTTTTCCTGCTAACGTGAAATATGAAATATCGGCCTTGTTCACTGGGCCAGCATGTATAAATGTATTTAAATTTTTACATTTTCAATGTTCACTACAGTAATTGTTATATTTTTATTGAGTAGGTACGTATAGAAAATGAATGTTGCTGTAGCATCCATTCTGCGTTATTTCTTTATTTCTAAAGGGTGGAAATGGCATAGCACGGGTCCGTCTTGCTGGCAATACTGTTGATACTAGTATCACTGCCGATCTAAATTGATGTTTCATTTCTCCGATGATGCAATATAAAATTTCTGTTTGATTACATACCATGTCCCCCTCGAAAATAAAGTTGACAGACCCGAGCCTTTTTTTAAATTACTCGAAAACCTGTCTGTTTATTTTTCATTGTGGAAAACTGAAATTCAAGTCTTAACAACCTGGTAGATCATCACCCCTAAGTGAAAAATGTTTGAATACATTTTTTCAGTTCGAAATATTGTTGGTAGGTATCAGTCCTCAGTTATATCACCATATTCAAAATTTGTTTATTGTCATATCAGATATTATCTTATCTATATTAGTGGTTGTGTATTCATATATTTCCTCCTTGAATGCTTCTGTTATCGGATATCAGAATTACTCATTTCCCATTCAAGAACTGGATAACGATTATTGTGGTTATTCATATTCTTCAACATAAAGACTGTCATGTGGTTTATGAATCATGTTATTCTTTTTTTATCCCATACAACAATAAATTCTTTGTTGCAGCTCATTTTTCACTGAGATGTTCCGCAAGTGTTATACAGATGTTTTAATACTCGGAGTGCGAACTGAAGATTCATTTTAATTGGGGGTTCAAGTTGCAGAGATTGCTTCACCAGAGACACAAGTTATAAGTGTTTTCAAGACATGCAACAGTAATTTCGTAAATGAAAATCTCATATTAACGTCACATGCAATTATAATTATGAAGAACTCTTTTACATACTAGTATGGGTTTTACATTTTGAAGAATACCGACATGGATCATTGAAAGGTTCTGACCTGGCAAGAAATTTGATTATGAGTAGTAGTAAAACACTATTTGGATATAATTCTTTAATAGCGTTTAAAGTAAAACATGTTTCACTTTCTGTTAGTGTTTGCCGACTTTTTGTTGGTTCAATAAGATTATGGCAACAATTTTGTGAAAATGAGTGTCTAATATTTTAAATTCTTCCACATCTGAAAGTCTGTCAATATTCTTTGTAGTCTATCTATGTTGTAATATGAACTTGAACAACTGAATATGGAATAGGACCCTTATCCACATTCATTCTACTATGACATTTCATTATTTCGATACTCTCGAATTTACTCCCAGACTGTCAAATCCATTGAGCAGTCTGTGGTGATTCACTTATCTTATTCGGTGATAGTCTTGCAAAGCATGTTAGACAAACTTTTATTTTTCCAGTCTTGAAATTCTACTTAACAATGGTTTCAGCGATGAAATTATCAGAAAGTACTTCATACTCTGGAGACTCTACATAAAGCAGAATAGAATCTTAAAAAGGCGAAAATAAAATGAAATAGTCGCAGCAGTTAACGATGGAAATTTTTTTGACATTAATAAAGAATAACAAAATTTCGACTTTTCAGAATGAATCAACCCAAGATAAATACCTATCGGTAGTAGTAATAGTTTATTTGAAATAGATATAAGGATTATAACTAAAATAAAATATAACATATTAATAGTAATAACATAAAAAATTGTCTAGAATATAGCAAATAAACGTTTTTTAAAACAATAGTATATTGTGTATCTAGTAGTAAAAGCAATACATTCCCGGACGACAATGTAAATTGTTGGCCGAAGCGTTAAGCCGAGGCCAACAAGCATTGAGGTCTGGGAATGTGCTTTTACTACGAGGTACACATACTATTTTTTCTGAAATCGCAATCAGCATTATCAAAAACTAAGGATTTCAATAACTGTCTAAAATGTAAACAAGCCGGCAAAAATTTTCCCGTATCGTTTTCGAAACGGGAATAGTAATTTACGTAACAAGTCCGGAAAATACTGTTTTTTTTGGACGAGTAGACCAAATTCTAGAACGAGCGTTAGCGAGTCCTGGAAGTCTACGAGTCCAAAAAAACTGTTTTTGGACGTGCTGCGTACACTATTTTTTCGGCAATCATGTAGAATAACAAATCAATGAGACGCATTTAGTCTAAGAGACGAAGAGAGGTCGACTTTCACCCATCTGTTAACCGGATGAAACGATTCCAAATTTGAATATTTCGAACATTTCAGTTCTTATTTGTATTATATATTGAAATTCGAACAGAAGATAGGTACCAACAGAAACATTCTAATTCTTATTTATATTAATATTTGTATTAAAATTCGAGCACTTCCCGGCCTAGTCCGGGAAGTACGTACTTCCCGGACTAGGCCGGGAAGTGCTACTTTCCCAAAGAAAAAGTGTCCGGGAAGTGAACACTTCCCGGATGGTTCCCGAAAATAGTAATTTACGTAACAAGTCCGGAAAATACTGTTTTTTTGGACGAGTAGACCAAATTCTAGGACGAGCGTTAGCGAGTCCTGGAAGTCTACGAGTCCAAAAAAACTGTTTTCGGACGTGTTGCGTACACTATTTTTTCGGCAATCATGTAGAATAACAAATCAATGAGACGCATTTAGTCTAAATGACGAAGAGTGGTCGACTTTCACCCATCTGTTAACCGGATGAAACGATTCCAAATTTGAATATTTTGAACGTTTCAGTTCTTATTTGTGAAATTCGAACAGAAGATAGGTACCAACAGAAACATTCTAATTCTTATTTATATTAATATTTGTATTAAAATTCGAGCACTTCCCGGCCTAGTCCGGGAAGTACGTACTTCCCGGACTAGGCCGGGAAGTGCTACTTTCCCAAAGAAAAAGTGTCCGGGAAGTGAACACTTTCCGGATGGTTCCCGAAAATAGTAATTTACGTAACAAGTCCGGAAAATATTGTTTTTTTGGACGAGTAGACCAAATTCTAGGACGAGCGTTAGCGAGTCCTGGAAGTCTACGAGTCCAAAAAAACTGTTTTCGGACGTGTTGCGTACACTATTTTTTCGGCAATCATGTAGAATAACAAATCAATGAGACGCATTTAGTCTAAATGACGAAGAGTGGTCGACTTTCACCCATCTGTTAACCGGATGAAACGATTCCAAATTTGAATATTTTGAACGTTTCAGTTCTTATTTGTGAAATTCGAACAGAAGATAGGTACCAACAGAAACATTCTAATTCTTATTTATATTAATATTTGTATTAAAATTCGAGCACTTCCCGGCCTAGTCCGGGAAGTACGTACTTCCCGGACTAGGCCGGGAAGTGCTACTTTCCCAAAGAAAAAGTGTCCGGGAAGTGAACACTTCCCGGATGGTTGCCGAAAAAGTAATTTCCCGTACCGTTTAGGTCCGAAAACGGTCCGGGAAAGTTCGTTGCTTAGCAACGGACTAAAATACTAGATTAGCGTAGGCCTGAAGTTGCTCCGAGAAAGTGGGCATTCTTGAACGATTTCAGAAAAAAAACAGTATTTGATCATTCAAACCCTTGAATAATGAAGGATAAAGTTTAAGAAATAAAATGTGGGGACTGCGAAGCAAATCGGTTTCATATCAAAGGATGGTTGAAACTAGGTCTGGGGGTGGTATACAAAACGTCAGACACTTCAGAGAATTTTGGGCAACCCAAAGGACTAAGTCGGGAATTTAAGAAGTAAAATGTTAGGACTGCGAAGCAAATCGGTTTCATATCAAAGGATGGTTGGAACTATAGGTCTGGGGGTGGTATTCAAAACGTCAGACACTTCAGAGTCTTTTGGGCAACCCAAAGGACTAATTCGGGAATTTAAGAAATGAAATGTAAGGACTGCGAAGCAAATCGGTTTCATATCAAAGGATGGTTGGAAGTAGGTCTGGGGGTGGTATTCAAAACGTCAAACACTTCGGAGTCTTTTGTTCAACCCAAAGGACTAAGTCGTGAATTTAAGAAATTGAATGTGAGGACGACGAAGTAAAATATTATGGACAGACGAGAAGATCCATAATGAAAGTAAGATACAAAGATGTCTTTGTCCTGGCACTTTTTTCCAGTGAGATTTCATTTCATCGGTTACTCAGTATAGGAATTCTTCTTTCAATTGGGCTTTGGAGAGCCCACAGGAAGGTTCTGTGTCTGTGTGTTTCGCAAGGCAGCCTGCTTCCTCGTTGCCTCTAATACCTCTTTGACCTGGCACCCACATCTGCCAGTTGTTTGCAGTCCCAAGTTAGCTTAGACTCACTAGTATATGACTTCAAAGCTTTCAGTGCTGCTTGGCTATCTGATAGTGTATAGATTTTTTCCATCCAGGTTTCCTTTTCGATGTACTCGTGGGCACTTAATACTATAGAATGTACTTCTGCTTCTAAGATGATTGTTACCAAGGGGGTTTTTGAGCCTGAAACTTGTCTTGGATCCATCAGAGTACCCCACTAATGGCTTCTAGGGAAATACGTCCCAAAATTTTCAGATGTCCGATCAATTTCATTCTTTTAAGTTTACCGTTTGCCTAACAGTTAACTTTATAGCTTTTTAAAATAATCCACCTGATACCACATTTTATTATATCATTAATATATCTAATTAATTTAAATAATATTAAGGAAGCCGGGTTTAAATGACAACTTAGCATGCAAACTGAGTTGAAAATGTGTAAATTATTAGCCAACCTAACCTGACCTGAACTAACCTTACGTTAACACCCCGTTTTGAATGATTTCACCGCTCCTAATTTTTGAATAAAAAAATACATTGCTATTGCTCGATAGATGTAGGTTTTTTCCATTTGCAGAGAAGTCATTTTTTGTTAATTTTGAATTGCGAATGTTTCCATTTTCAACATGATAAAATATGTTATTATTAAACAGAATAACCATACAAAATTATTACGATATAACTCGTCCAAAATTATTAATAACATCAGTGATGGTCGGAGTGCTTATTTCGAGTATCGAATGGTGTTCCTTGGCATAGAGCAGCATTTAGTTATTTGTGGCAATTTCTATCTAGCTCAGCTGAGTATTCTTCTCGTAATATACAGTATTTATTCAACAAGGGAGTGAAGTGGTACTTCATGTACGAGTACGAAATATTAACTCACCACGCCATAGGCGAATCCTCTCAATTCATTCGAGTAAATAAACACTACTCTCGTGTTTAATGGAATATTTTTTCTACAATATTTATAGTACAGTGCGGCTTTTATGGTTTTACCCCCCCTCTTTTACATTTAGTTCTTAATTGTACATTATATCCTTCCCAAAACAGTCAATAACAGTTGAGTATATTATTAGGAAAAGTAGCAGGCACAGGCAAATGATTAGAGATGTTTTTGTCGAAACTGTCCAAGTGTTTTCGAATTCGGCACTGTACTTATCTTTATCATTCTTTGATACGAAAAGCAGATTTTCTCTTAGAAATTCGGTATGCAAACAACTGTGATTGTGAACTATTGACGAAACGCTCTTATCAAATGAATAGTTGATAGAGTAACCACCCGTGACTTTTACGTTATTGGATGAATCAGGCATTGACACATTAAACATTCGCAATAAGTCAGTTATCATTCAGTAGCAAGAGACGATAGATAGTTGAGGTAGTGAAATTTAGTTACAACAGTTCTTCGGGATAATTTTGATACCTTGATTTTAGAATTGAGATTATAGTTATTATTCAATACATTTTTCGATACTGGAAGAAGACATTTAGTGAGAAAAAGTGACACATTGTTCGTATCGAATATATAACGTAAGTTGTATTTTGTCTTTTTATTTCAACTGATTTGTGAAAAACCTGACGAGTAGTGTTGATTTTATTGGAAATATGAATAGGATGTTCATAAAGTCAGTTGTGGAATCATCTGCGACTGAAAGTTGGAATTTAGTCGCTATTTTCCATCGTACAAGATAACCTCTCTTGAAAGGGATTCATGTTGTAAAGAGAAACATTCTCAATTGAAAAATGAACCAATACATGACTCCTCTGGAAATGGAAGAAACCTACGATAAAATTGAAGTTACTTTTTTGTAATATCTAACAGAAAACAAGTAGTTCCCCGGCTAAAGCCACGCTGGACATTGAACTACATCTGATAGATATTGAGAAAGACCCTATATATAACTTGAGAGAAAAAATCTGAAAGTGAAAATTTGCATTTTCATTCAGATAGTTGATTGTTGATTATTTATTAAATGTCCAGTTTCCACTGGAGATTTTTATCTATAAACGAGATAAGGGAGAATGTTATTCAGAAGTATCACTCACAGAAAATCGCTCATTTCATTGATGCGTAAATTGCATCTCTTTCGCTAGGCCTCCAATACATTTTGGTCGACAACAATATATTTCACTCTTCTAAGATCATCAGGGAGATCGGAAGAATTGGAAAACATACTCTTCAGAAGCAATTTCACACTGTAATGAGGAATTGTTGAACCATTTCTTGTGCGGTTAAAAGAGATGAAGATATTTCGTCGCATGCGACATAGGGAAGTAGACATTTGAGAAACGGACCCCTGACCTCTAATTCTAAATTGAGAGTAGAAAGGATGGTAACTATTCAAAAAGACGCAGGTCAATGTCATCCTGAGATTTGCATCAAAAAAGTATTCATCTGTGCGAAGTTGAGCTTAAGTATTTTAATGTTTTTATTTATTCATTAACAAAAAGTCGTTTTTTAATCATGATTATAAAGTCGTTTTTTGCGCTAGTGCGAAAAGATCTGGACACTGATCAAATTATGGGACGTAGTGGTCGGCTCGTAGAGCGTTCGCCTCTCAAGCTTAGGGTCGAGGGTTCGATCCCCCAGCATGGTCACCGATCTCGTGTATTTTAACAAATATACAAACTACAATTAGCAGCTCACTTATCAGATATATTGGCAACAGTTGTCAATTGATGAGGTAGATTACAAATGTCCTTATGTGGACTTCGTTGAAGCAAGGAATCCATCACAAATTTTGCTGACCAATACTATCAGTAGTCTTATGAATTCATTTTGGTCAATTGTTGAAAATGAAATTATATCAATATCAAGTGAGGGCTTGAAAGTTGAAAGGCTCGGAAGTTGAGGGACTCGAAAGTTGAAGGGCTCGGAAGTTGAAGGGCTGGGAAGTAGAAGGGCCTAAAAGTTGTAGGGATTTGAATATTACGACTGAACAGGGGAACTCTCGCGCGTAGCGTTCCGATTCGCGCTTCTCGCAAACACTTCGCGATAAGCTCGGAAGTTGAAGGGCTTAGAAGTTGAAGGGATTTTTTAATACTACGACCTCAAGGCGTTTTAAACTATAATTGGACACCAATAATATAAATACAAGTCTTTAAGAGAGCTAGAGGAATGGGGTATTCAAGAATAGAGTGGATTTCCTATAAAAAACTGTATCCAACTGCTACCTCCATACCCCTCCAATCACCTCCCCACCCCTCACCTCTCCTGCTCACCTTCTTCCCTCTCCCCCCACGGAAAAACCCCGTAAAATATTTCGAGATTTTGCGATTGCGAAGAAAAAACTGACAATTATCCTCGAGTTATTGAAATTGATCAATTTTCAAACCTAAATCACCAAGGGTTTGGAAATTAGAGCGTTTTGAAATTCCACGACAGAATATCCCCGCTGTATCAACCGCAGTATACAACTCCTTAGAAATTCGTGTATAAGAAGAAGAAAATATCTCAATTCCACTGACAATAAGGTAGTATTCGATTGAAGAAAGTAATCCATATCCATAAGTATAATGAATAAAAGTTATTTATTTCAACTCATATGATCTCATTCTGTAAACGTGTATATGCGTGTCTTGATAATGCAATTTTCACGCTTGTAATATAAATTACTAATTTCTACATCAGTTTACTAACTAAAGTGAAACGTCGGTTAATGCAGATTTTATTCAGTACTTTTTATTTTCGAAACCTTGAGCGTGAATACTGATATAGGCAACTTCAAAATTAGGTTCTATATTGTCACTATCGATCGCGTAAACCACACTTAAATGAATACGAAACCTCCGAAGAACTTTCTTGGCTTTTACTTGTACATTTCAGTATATTACGCACAAATCAATAACTTTTTTCACCATCGATCGGGTAAATTACACTAATTGTAGTGTAGTAGTTTTGGGGAAGTGGGTTGAATTTACACACAATGTTTTTTAAGTTGACATGTCCATCGGAAAATTATATTATTTTCCATTGGAAGTAACTGATTGTGTCAATAAATTTTTGATGTTGTGGCTTGTCAACGAACAATCGCTACTGTTACCATTCAAATAAGAACCACACCTACCATTTCATTTGCTACTCGGAGATAAGATTTCTCTTAGAAAAGCTTATACCTACTAAATAGGTATTGATCAATAATATACTCCTATCGATAGTGAAAGAAGTAATGTACATGGGAATTAAAGATGTAGTCTACCTCATCTTTAAATAACACCTCTGGGAAGTTTCATGCGAATTCTCGAGTACCACAGGGATTCAATCTAGGACCTTCACCGTTTGTTCTATTCATTAATTATCTACCGTCAGAATGCCTGCTCTTAGCAGATAAAGTTAAAATACTTATTTGAGCGTATACAAACAGAGCATAAGTGTGTATTGTTCCAACAACACATCAATAGCATTGTGGAGTGGAGGAAATCCTGAAGTTTTGGTTCCAAATTACCAGGATCCCTCATCATACATTTTTCATGGTACCAACATATCTATGGACTTGACCGTTCGATGCAGGGTGATAAGGAGCCGTGAATTTGTGTATTATTCAATTACTATTAAGAACATTTTTAAAATCTTGTGACGTAAATGTTCCTCCATCATCCGGCAACCTAGCATGCAAAAGTACTTCGTAAAATTGAAACAGTCTTCATAATGTTAATTTTTCGTAGAGAATGCATGCATAAAATCGTAGTCGATGACTACGCCAGTACTCGAGTCTTTTATTGTCAGCCCAAGCTGTTATGATATTCTTGACAGTGCTATATGCTAAACCGATTACCGGTTCTGGTCCAGTGAACGTTGTTTCGCCCCCCCTTTTTGCTAGGGCATCCGCTATTTCGTTTCCTTCTAGGCCTGTGTGACCTGGTATCCAGACTAGGGTAACGTTGTTGCGTTGCGCCAGTCGGTTTAAGGTGTCTCTGCAGTTCAGTAACTGCCCTAGAATTAAAGCAGTTGGATTCAAGCGCTTTCAGTGCTGCTTGACTGTTTACTGAAGAGACTACCATATTTAGTCTTTTTCGTACCAAAATGCATAATATCCTCCATTCTTATCTAAGCAGTGATAACTTCATGATCTGATTGATTGGCTTGTTCAACTTCACATGACACAACGTCTTCATCTAGGGAAGTACAAAATTAATCACTCATATACTCCGAAATTTTGCTAATCCGTGTCATTTCAGTGACTTGCATTCTCAAATTGTAACATGAGAGAGTCGTAATTAAATCTTTAACTGACCTATTTTGTGTGTCTTCCAAATTCAAGTTGAAATCGCCAGCCAAGACAACAATCCCCGTAGGGGGAATTTTTGATAACAGAGTATCCAATTTTGTGAGGAATACAGGAATACAGAAGCACACTTGTAGGGGACCTATATATACATTTATAACATGAATTTTGAGTTTCTTGATACATGCTACATGCAGAAAACTCGAGTTGCTTTTCATCAAGCCGATGAATGGAGTAAGTGCAAAGTTACAAGCTATATCGACGGAAAAAGGAGATTACAAAGTTAATAGATTAATGTGTGATACCAAACTTGCTCTAGCCATATGACAACGATACATAACAAATTTATTAAGTGAGATATCTAGTGTTTGTGTATTTTTGGACTATATCAAAATTCAAGGTGTTCGTTACAAGAAAATGTAGATCATTTGAGAATAGTGTTGAATCGTCTACAGGAAGCTGTACTACACATGAAACAGGTTGAAGTGCAAATTCTTCGAAGAATCTATCACATACTTATACTCCAGTTCCAAAATTGTAGATAGTTACTCATCGTCAGTTTACGTTGTTTAAGAGTGCGGTATGCACGTAAACTGCCGATGAGACTATCTACAATTTCGTAACTGAGCTATAGGTCATAAAATTACTTGTAGAGGTTTAGAAAAAAACGATGAAAAAATGAACCAGTTCCAACAATCGTAATTGAATTAAAAAGTTGGTTGGGTTTATATAGATACATATTATGCAAGATTTCTAAAAAATTACATTCTCTACAAGTATGCACTTTTGAAAAGAATCTTTCAGATGGACACCAGCTAACTTAACTTAACAAAAAATGAATTTGCTTTTGACGACCGATGCTAGTTCCAAAGGTTTGGGAGCGGTACTTTCACATACTTTTACAGATGGCAGTGAACATATAAATAAAATAAAAAATTCAAATTGGAATTGGAATTACTAAAAGTTTCTAATACGAAGTGAAAACTTTGATGATGTCATGGTTTTGTCATCAACTAATCATTTAAAACATGACATACTTCAAATTAAAAAATATACAGAATGAACACAATAGATTTTATCGCGATAACTGCAAACATATTCTTTTGATTTTTTCATGTATATGCAAAAGGCACAAAATTGTTCGATGGACGGGCTCGACAAATATTTCGGATGTAACTATTGTAGCTACTAGTAGCCGGAATACGTATATGTCTAAATCGTAATTTGTAACACATTGTGTGAGAGACAGTACTAAGCCTCGTTTTCCTCGTAGAATGAGGGTTGGGAATGCCAACGCTCACTCAACCTGTGTTCATCCAATGAATTCCCGGAATGTATCCCTTTCAATTAAACACCCCTTCAGGGTAATCAGTATTTGTGACATTTTCTCCTCACTTCAACCGTTCATGCAAGAACTCTCTTTCGGATATGGTGTGTGTCGGTCTACGGTGTGGATGAAAGTTTGGAAGCGCGCTTTAGGAACTTGGGGAAAGTATTTCAAGTATCTCCAAACTTCTATACGAAGCGGAGTACAGATGAATGTTCGCAGTTTAGAAGGCACTTGTGAAGTCAGTCATGTGTGTAGAACAAATTAGCAAGAAATGTTTAGGGAATTACTAAGAAAATATAGAGAGTATTCCTCATGAAATCAAACAATCATCGCACCTCTGAAATAATAGAAACATCTAAATTAAAGTTTTAAAAAATCGGAGAATGGAATAGAACAAAATATCAATCAGTATCAGAATAATCAGCAGTGAATCTATTTCACAAACTTTATCCAAGATAGTGGGCACAATACTTTGTTATAAATATGACTAATCGGTCTGGATCTGTCGTAGCTATTGACAATTATCGCCCCGGAAATTCGAGCGACTATACTATATTAGAAAAATACCTTTCTGAATAGTCAATTCTACATGTTAAAATGATGAATTTAAAATAATAATGATATCTAACATATTAACGTAATCAGTTATATACGACATGTATCAAGAACGACCAACATCGGCAGCAGGAAACCACAACGATCTCTTCTTGAAGCAATAATTTCTTTTAATCCATGAAAATGTCATGAATTCACTGAAAATACCGGTGAATCAACATATATTCCGATGACAAATATTTTTTGTGTTAAAATAGCACATTAACATGTGTTAGTTTTTAGATTATTATTTTTGTATAGTCAATTAACAGTGAGAACTTAAAAAGTTCTGCCCCTCCTCTTAACTTTTGAACGGAACAAGCTATCGAGGTCGGGTAAAAAAGTCTGGTAAAAAAGTACCTCTTTTACTACTGTTTGGCATAAAAATGATTGTGGTCACATGGCCTAGTGTCAAGAGGGCACCATCAACTTTTTTTTTTCAAATGTAAAGGGGAGTCACGTGGCACCTGGTTTTGAATGAATGCCTTCTGATTCTCTAGCCAGTATCGTTTGGTTTGTGCAAATCGGCCAAGCCGTTTTAAAATGACAAGCGTTTGAAATTTGCTTCAAACAATAAATGAAAAACCTAAATAACGTTTAATTGCAACATAATTATAAGAAACTATTTTAACAGGTGCTCGAAATGTTCACCGTTAACTTCTTGACAGAAAAAAAAGTCGGTTTTGGAATGTATTCCGAACGTTATTAAATGTTTCAGGGGTAATACTGCCACACACATCGGTTATTCGGTTCATAAGTTCCTGGAGTAACTGTGGCTGCGTGACCTACATCTTAGATTTTATGTACCCCTACAGAAAAAGGTCCATAGTTGTCATATCAGGTAACCTAGCCGGTCATTCCATGGGTCCACGTCGGCCATAATTCTCATTAAGCCATTTTCGGACAGGCCTGTAGTATTGAGGGGGTGCACCTTCTTGTTGAAAGGTAACATACATGGTAAATTCATTTATGTTTGCCCCAAGAATACTGTGAGAGATCTGATTTGGAAGCATATTCAAATACATATACAGATGTTAAATTTTCTGCCATAAATATTGGACCTATGATAAGGTCACCCAAAATGCCAGCCCATACTTTGATCTCTACAGTTTGAGTGTGACCCTCTCGAAAAACTTGCGGATTTACGTCTGACCAATAACGCACATTCTGCCTATATCTTTACTGTGCCATTTAGAAAAAACGTCTCTAAATCAAATAGAGTTAATGTAACCGGGATGTTGCGATATGCATGCGGTCAGACATGGCCTCACAAAACTGCATTCTTCTATCCGGGTGGTCGTCTGTTAGTTGGTGCAGAATTATTAATTTATATGTGATATTTGTGTATTTCAAGATATTTTTTCACAGTGGACGTGAAGATACGTCACAATCCGTGGCTACCGTTTTCGTTGCTTGTAGCGAACTATTAACAACAGATGCCAGAACTTCGATTTTCTTTTCTTCTCAAATAGATTTTCTTCCAGATCATTTTTCTCTCGTTACGCAACCAGTCCTTTGAAATTTACTTACCAATTCTCTTGAGTAGGTACGAGATATTGGATTATTAGGGAAGCGATCATTAAATATTCTTTCTGTTTCAAGGTAATTACGCCTAGCTTAAGCGTGACATAAAATTGCTTTGGTTTTTTCTTCTAAATGACGAGGAAGAGGCATTTGAAAATTAGAAAGAAATGCTAACACCTATCAAAACTGTCATTAGTATCGATATGATTAAAATCAGTATTAGACTGACATTGAAATGAAATGCTATTTGGAGTCTCCAGCAAAATAACTAAGGTATAAAAAAACTAACAAAAATCACATTTTATTTAATATGCGAACCTTTTTTACCACAAAAAATTGACTTTTCGACCTGAATCAATAACGGAGATAAAATTCTGCTGCAATTAATAGTTAAAATAATTTATTTGTCAACTATTTGAAACAAATTTCAAACGCTGGTCAGTTTGAAACGGCTTGTTCGATTTTCACAAACGAAGCGGTGTTGGATAGATAATCGGAAGGCCTTCAAAACTATGTGCCACGAGACACCCCTTTACGTTTGAAAAAAAAAGTTGATGGTGCCCTCCTGATACTAGGCCACTTTCATGTTTATGCCAAACAGTAGTAAAAGTGATACCTTTTTACTTGAATTTTACCCGACCTCGACAGCTTGTTCCGTTCAAAAGTTAAGTGGGAGGAGGGCTTTTTACGTCCTCACTGTATTTTTTCTTATTTCAAATGATTTGTTCATACTTGAGTTAGAAATAATTCTTCAGTACGATCGAAGAGAGTGTTTCGTTTATAAGTGTTCTCTTGTTATATTCAATTTCTGTTTGATTTCGGCAGAATAAGCAAACACCATTATGTGGGGTTTTAAAATTCTCTTTGTCGTGTGCTTTCAAGGACCCGCAGCTTTCGGAATCATAAGGGGTTTTAGTTAAATGGATCTATTTGAGACATAGGGGGGAGCAAACGATATGAACAAGAATAACACAACAAATAACGCACCAATACTTCGACGGCAGTGAATGTAAACTAGTTTGTGTTGAAACATAAAAAGTGCGACTCGTCTCATAGATTGATTGTTTTCATTCGAATCACAACATTTTAGGTCTTTTTGTAATACTCACCCTTCTACATTTCATAAAATTTTGTACGCGAATCAAGGAACTTTAGGGTGGGCCCAAGAAGATTTGGGACAATTATAGTCAAAGCAACCTGTAATAATTAGTAGTTTGTCGAATTCGTATCTTGACAACCATCAACCATGGTGAGAAAATAAACTGAAATTTGTTAATACTGCTTTGAAAATTGTTAACGGTGATTGCGCAATAAATCGATGAAGAACCTCAAAAATTGTTGTTATTGCTTCTGCGGTAATTCTCAACTTATAATCGCTTCAGAGGATGGTGATACCACTACTACTTTTCTTATGGTCAAATAACAAAATAAACTCCCTACCGGAGAAACTAACTTCTCCTCCTTCCAGCTCCGACGTTAAAACAAATTTTTCTACTGTTATCCAGTGATCTGCTTTCACACCATTACTACTTTTCGTATTATCAAATAATATAAACTCCCTAGTGATAAATATGTCACATTATCCCCCTAGGGAATATTACTTCATTTCTGCTCATTTTTTTGCTACCTGTGAACCTAACTTCTCCTCCCTCCATTTCCGGCGTACAAACTAATTTCTCTACTGTTGTCCATAGTGATCTGCTTTCACACCACTACTACGTTTCTTATTGTTGTATAAACTCCCTAGTGACAAAAATGTCACATTATCTCCCTAGGGAATAATACTTTATTTATACTTAAAGTCTGCCCCTTTTTTGCTACCAGAGAAACTAACTTCTCCTCCCTCCAGCTCAGGCGTAAAAACTAATTTCTCTACTGTTGTTTAGTGATCTGTTTTCACACCACCACTACTTTTCTTGTCAAATGAACCCCCTAGTGACAAAAATGTCACATTATCTCCATAGGGAATAATACTTCATTTCTGCCCCTTTCTTGCTACCGTAGAAACTAACTTCTCCCTCCAGCTCCTGCGTAAAAACTAACTTCTTTACTGTTGTCCAGTGATTTGCTTTCACACCACTACTACTTCTCTTAGTGTCAAATAATAATATAAACTCCCTAGTGACATAAATGGCACATTATATCCCTAGGGAAGAATACTTCATTTCTTCCTCCTTTTTTGCACGAGAGAAACTAACTACTCCTCCCTCCAGCTCCGACGTAAAAACTGATTTCTCTACTGTTTGTCCAGTGAACTGCTTTCTATTCAAAATATTCAATATGTTATTGGAGTTTGCCTGACTCGACTGGGAAAAAACCGGATGTTTATTTTCTTCAGGGAGAACTCGAAGTTTGTTTTGAAATGTGTAATAAGAGCAAGGTTGCGCCAATGAGCTCATAATTAAATCTATGTGATTTTCCCAGTTAATCTTTTGATTAAGGATAACTCTCAAGATCTTAACATCGATTTGAAATCCGAAATTGTATACGTTATTTGTTACATGGAGTTTGATTGTGCCCTCGATGGAATATAATAGATACTGTTTTTTCCTTATTCAAATTGATGATTTTTTTTCTGACTATAATAAACACCGAGTTTATACCTCTTCAGCAGTAACCATTGTCATATCGATGCTAGTTTCCGTAGTTAAGAAATTAGTTTTATCGGTATAACAAACCAGATTTACATTTGGAATATCTTTAAGGAGAGTTATGAGCTCGTTAGCAAAAATTTTATATATAATTTTTGCGGTCCAAGAGTAGACCCCTGAGGCACCACTTGCTCACGATTTGTTAGGTACGATTAAAAGAAATCTAATGGAATGCCTCGAACGCCATATCGGTTCAGTTTCTCAAGTAAGAGATAATATTCAACACAATCGAAAGCTCGAGAAAAATCAATACATAAACCTAAGGAAATCAACTTCAACTCAATGGCATCAACAATTTGAATATTCAAAACTGTTAAAGCTGTATCTACGCCCCTGTTTTAACGAATCCGTGTTGGTTCCTGGAAATTATATTATTCCTCAAATAGAAGTTTGACAGTTGTGTCCCTTCCTTTTACGTCAATTCCATAAGTGGGACAGAAGGAAGAGACACGCCGGAGGCGTGTCTTTTTCTTCTGGTAATTTATAAAATGCGAGCGCAGCGAGTATCTGCTATGATTTCACCTTTTCATTCTAATTAGTTCAGTTAAGTTGTGTCCCTTCCTTTTACGTTAATAAATTCGGTCCATGGTTGCAAGTGGGACAGAATAAATACAGAAGAAATAGAGGTGTGTCTCTTCCTTCTAGTAATTTTCATATTCGAGCGCAGCGAGCATTTGCTTTGATCTAATTACCAGCAACTTGGATAGCTACTAGCTGGGTTAGTTGGGTTAGGTTAGGTTGTGTTCCTTTTTTTCACGTCATTAAATTCTTTCAAAGGCCGAAATTTTTGGTTGGTCAAGCTTTAGGTTATGTTAGCTTTCCCATCTGTGCGGGGTCTGCGCATGCTCTGCGCAGGCTTTGCGCAGGTCTGCGGATGCTTTGCAGCAAGTATCTGCTTTGATATCACTTCTTCATACTTGGATAGCTAGGTTAGATTAGGTTGTGTCTCTTTTTTACTTCAAGAAATTCGGTCCGTTATGTAGTCATTTGAAAAGCACGCGAAGGGCGTACCAATTAAATAAGAGTGGCATGTCTTGAATTCAGATGATGTGTCGAGTTAATTTTCAATGCGTTTTTTTAAATTATTAGTATCTGAAAAATAACAAATTCTAGAATCGTTGATACTTCTGAAAACTAATCACGACAGAAATGTTATTTATATTGATATGCAGAAATAAAAAAAGAACTACAACGTCGCTCTGTGCTCGTCCGTATATTTGACATTAGACTCAAAATGAGTGATTTTAAAATTGAATGTAACAGTAATTTTATTATAAACCATTATTATTTGTAATGTTGTATGCGAATCGCTATAAGTATGGTTCAAAATTGCTATTTTATTGTGTTCTAGTATCAGTTGGAAATCTAATAGTTGTGAAAAGTTCAATAAAATTGGTAGTGTTTGTGCATTTGTATACACTACCATTGAGCAGTTTTTCAAAAAAAAGTGTCTTCCACGCATTTCCGCGGAAAATTTTCAAGAGATTTATCGTTTTTGATGTATCTGGAATCATCTGTGAAATTTTCAGCTAAATCGCTTTGGTGACCATATTGTGCAATTTTTACCACTACAGATACCAATACTTACATCGTTTCAAAATGTTGTTTGATATGTTGTCAAGACCTCTAGAATTAGATAGGTATAAGTTTCTGTTGAAAGTTGGAAAAAGCGCCTACAATCCACCCAATAATAAGCCTTCGGTCCGTCCCTGGTTATAAAATCTGTGAAATACTTTTCAATAATGTTAATCAATTGGTTTGGATCCACCGACCATAACCACGCTTAATTAAATCGCGTTGTGACATGATCAGCGATTATAGAACATTCACAGAGATCAGCAATCGATATTGTCTATCAAAGGGAATCTCATCGATTATGCAATTGCCAAACAATTCGTTTGGATTACCTATCGTCAGCGGTCGTTCCATCTACCTGATAAGATTACTGTATTCTCACATAACAAACACCGATCGTTATTTTTGTCACTGGAAATAATATTCGGTAAACATCTTCCGTCAGAGCCGTATCTAGGAATTAGGTCCCCCGCAAACGGCATAGTGTAGATCTTATAGCGGACTTCGGATAAGGATGCTGTCATGCCACCACACAACTTTTGGCTTTAAAACTACTGGCACGTTTTTCGGCAACTTTTCGTCATGTCAGGGTTCCTGGCTGCCTCAGGAACCCCCTACTTTAGGATTGAAATTGTTCATAACGGCGGAAAAATTAAGATTTTCCATAAAATACAAAAAACTAGGGACTTTAATTTTGTTTAGGGTTTTTTCTTTCAAAATGGCGCTAAATTCAAAACATAGAGCTAGAGTAAGATGTCTAAAAACTCTGGTGTGTCGAGTGTTTCGATTTTGTTTTGATTTTTCAGAAGGCAAATAAACAAATGAAATAGTGGTCTGCTTCTTCAGTCGGTCCCAGAGATGGCGCCTTTATAGAATTTTAGTCCTGTCAATATTCCAGGGATATGGTGATTGACGACTGTTGTCAATTTTATGGAATTTCAACAAACTTCAAAAACTGTTCAAAAATGAATAGTTGTGACGGAATCTAAATTTCATAGTGCAATTTCCCTGTATTGATGACTATTATTAATGTGTTTGTCCATTTTGCTGTATATTTTCTTAGAAATTCATCATTCATTCATTAATAATTCAATTTGTCTGATTGACTCGGCCGTTTCTTGATGAAGATCCTTAGTAATTGTATAAAGGTAGATTTAGTCAACTTTAGCACAAGCATTATTATAAGCATAATGGTAACATCAAAGGTTTTTAGCGTAAACTAAACATTGTTGTATAAATGTCGCCATTTGATTTAACAGATTCAACTTTCGCTTTTAACATATATTTAAGCACAATTTTAAAATGATGTTGACTAAATGCACCTTAAAATACACAGGCGACTGGAGTACTTTACAAAGTGGAAGTATGAATGAAAACAACATGGTCAAGCAATTCGACTCACTACAAATTCGCTCTTGATGAAGTTTCTAAATCCCTTTCTTCACTTAGTTCTTCAATAGTTTCGAAGATGGCCTTGAAAATTTCCTTGAATATAATTAAACCATCATGATTCTCAACGCAACTTTCGCATATTGCTGATTTTGCCATCTCACTTCGGGATAGGTGTTTTTATATTTTCTTTCAAGTTTTTCGTTCTTTTTGCCGATGCTCTGAAGAAATTCCCCATTGATTTTATAATAGCGATTGTATTTCGGTTTGGCAGAATTTGACAAGAGTGACTCGTAGCCGCTAAACTCAACGAATGCGAGCTGCAATGAACGTTTAATGCTTCTGGATTTGGCGGTGAAGTGAAGTGAAGTACTGTACTGAGACAAATCTTAGAAAATCTTCACGTAGTATATTATATATGTTATCTCTGGGCACAATATATCTCACACATATGGAAATTTGTTCCTGTCGTGAAACATCAGTACTTTCGTCAACTAATATTGAAAAACATTTGGTAGAATTTGTGGGTACAGTACCCACAAGACTGATACAAGTTCTGTGATGTAACCTCAAAGTTTAGTTATTGAATGAAAGGCCGATAGTATTTTAATAAAAAAGGTACAAAGGTTTGTTTATCCATGAAATTTACCAACAACAGAATATTTTCTAGATCGATTATTTGGCAACTAGGAAAAGTGAAATACGCAATTTTTTAAAAATTAAATTGATATATTTTGAAATTAGCGCCATTTTGGTGAAGTTTACAATTTAAAAAAATTCTCAAATAATAAGATCATCGAATAATTCTGAACATTTTTTTCCTCGCTTTCTTCAATTTTACCGGGTAGCCTTTGAAAATCGTCCGGCACTGTCTCTATTCTTAAAAATAATTCTCTACGTCAAAGTTGCAATACAAATATTCGAATTACCCAACTAGATAATGGTTGTTTATCTGCCGAAGTTCAGTTACTATTTGTACGAGTTGTATGTTGGTGAATCAATAATAATAATCTGCTGACTCAATCTACAGATGAAGTGAATGTTCACAAGATTGAGATGTCTACATTATTCATGTGCTACGAATGTTAGAGGTGAATTATCAGTGGTGATGGATTATTTTGTGCCTAGCATCTAATTGATAACTTACTATAATTGCCTATTTTTTCTCGGATGTAAGTATTGATTGAAGTTCCTGTGAAATCATAACTAATGAAAAACTTTAACTCTGCATATTCAAACGGCAAATCTGAGTCATTTATTGCCCAAGGAGGTTGAACCAGTTTTCTTCACCTTGATCTGTATGAAATTAGTGATTTTGTGTGCTTCACATGGCTCCTTTTTGTTAAGAATGGGCAAGGCGCGACGAACTGATAAAATTTGCGGTCGCGGAGATGAAATGGAATGACTGGTAGGCGGTAACAAAATTGCAATAAATCAACAGACGGACTAGTCCAAGCAATAGGGAAAAGTGCGTGCAAAAATTAATATGCGACAAAAAAAAAAATGAGCGTATAGAAAATTGAAATTCAGTATGAGTTTCAATTTCATGCGACTCGATCGTGATTACCGAACATAACCTAAAAAATTGGCAAAGTTGCGAAAAGCGGTTTTTTGTTGACAACTAAAAAACTACAGCTCCGACAGGAAAAAGTCAAATTAGGAAATTGTAGGTATTAAAAAGATCTATCAATTGAATAACCTATAATTTTTCGATATCATTGATACTTTTCGAGTTATATCCGAAAAACCGTAAAAAATCGGGTTTTCTATAGCTCGTTAATTGTAAGTTCTTCAAACTTGTTACTTATCGTTATGTGTAGCCTATGACAAGCCAAAGAAGTATTTCTTTGGAAAATTGATAAATATTGATTATTTTTCAAAATATATGAAGTTTTCTTCAAAAAGATGCTCTCTCAATATGGCTACTCTTGCTCGGGGAATCATGCTACAGTAACGATTCATGGCTAATTTTTTTCTATAAGAGTTGTTCTTTCATATTATCAAATAAGTATATTGATTTGTTTAATTTTAAGGGTCAAAAAATAACTTTAAAAAAATTGCATATTTTTTTACATGTCTTTTCTAATTACGTTACTTGATTTTGTTTTTATATAAATTACTTTTATGGAAATGGAGTCCTAGCATGATATCACGCATTCAAAAAAATTGAATTCCTACGATCACTAGGAGCAGAGATAATTTTTGTATTTCAAAAGAATCTGGAAGACGCAATAATCATCGAAAAGCAGTCACCTTCATGGATATTAAGGTTGAGTACCTATATTTTCAATAAATAAATACTAGTATTATGTATAGTTCATTTGCAGTATTATTGATGAACAAATTGAGGCTTGCAGGCGCGGAGCGCGATAGCTGTAGCGGGTGGCGGAGTGGGGATAGCACTGAAAACTCATTTCGTGCGTTCAAAGTGGCTTGCGCTTGAAAAATATTGAGTTTCTCGGCTTCTGGTCAACGTACAAAAATCCCTTTGTTCTTAGTTTGGGGTAGGTTGTCGAGAAAAACACGAATTTCATATTCATAAAATGATAAAATTCACATCAACTTGAATCACATAAAATATCACATAGAATACATACTTCTTCATTAGTCTCTGCCATTGTGTGTAAATATCTAAAAATAAATAAATTAAATTTGAATCAAAAACCGATCTGTTTAATAAAATGAGTACTCACCAGAGGCAATAAAAAAACTTGTAACTTGTTGTTCACGTATGTATTCTTTTCCAATGTACACTAGTACTTGAAATTAAATCAATAACGACTTTTCAATAACACTGTCAGGACGAAAGTGTATTCAATGTCAACAGAATTTGTATCCCCACTGACATATCCTAGTATTTTTTTATTGAAAATATAGGTATTCATCCTCAATATCCATGAAGGTTACTGCTGTACAATGATTATTGCGTCTTCCAGATTTTTCTGAAATAAAAAAATTATCTCGGCTCCTAGTGATCGTAGGAATTCAATTTTTTTTTCAATGCGTGAAATCATGCTAGAAATCTATTTTTATAAAAGTCGTTCCTATAAAAACAAAATTAAGAAATTTATTTAGAAAAAACATTTTTTAAAGTAATTTTTTTACACTTAAAATAAAAAAAAACAATATACGTATTCGATAATATAAAAGTACAACTCTTACAGAAAAAAATAAGACCTGAATCGTTACTGTAGCATCATTCCCTGAGCAATAGTAGCCATATTGAGAGAGCATCTTTTTTGAGAAAACTTCATATATTTTGAAAAATAATCAATATTTATAATTTTTTCAAAAAAATACTTTTTTGGCTTGCCATAGGCTACACAAAACTGTAAGTACCAATTTTCAATACCTTACAATTAACGAGTTATATTAAACCCGATTTTCACGGTTTTTCGATATAACTCGAAAAGTATCAATTATATCGAAAAATTATAAGTAATTCAATTGATAGATCTTTTCAATACCTACAATCTCCAAATTTGACTTTTTTCGATCGGAGCTGTAGTTTTTTAGTTATCAACAAAAAACCGTTTTTTGCAACTTTGCCAATTTTTTAGGTTATGTTCGGTAATCAGGATCGAGTCGCATGAAATAGAAACTCATCCTGAATTTTTTTTTTGTCAATACAAAATACAGGTACGATGATTATTGTAGAATATACTGGGTGTAACGGCATTTTTCGTGAAACAGAATAAGTGGGTACAGATATTGTAGAAGATAAATTATCGAAACAAATGTAAAAATGATTATTTATTATTAACAAAACTATATACATGTATCAATTTACAATGTGTCAAAAATTAACAAAATTGCATAGAATGGGTTATTTCAAGTAATATAAGCAATAAACCAGTAGCGATGGAATCACTGAAAAAAGTGACACGCACAATAATAGGTCGAAACTGTATACGGATTTGCAATCAGAGCAACCATTTTATTAGGGGAGACCCGGTAAAAATTATCCCCCTAAGCTTTCGAATTACATATTTGGGTGAAAACAAATAAACAAAAAATCGTTATCTTGTCAGTAGCTAGTCCTGCCCTTTAGTGTCCTTTCTATAATTTTTAGAGATTGTAGTTTTCGGTATGAACCCAGCTACATACATCCTAGTAAGATTCTACCAAACGATCGTTTTGCCCTAGTAGGTAGGGCAAAAAGGCTCCCTCGGAGGGGCAAAATGATTCCACTATGTTTTATTCTTGAAAAATAATGCTTTATTCAAAATTCTTTTCATAAATATTTTTATAAAAATTAATCATGTTTATGAAATGAAATTCGCTCTTTTGTCAACAAAATTTAGGACCTGCATATAAAATAAACAAATACTTCAAACGATAAATCACAATTGCGATAGCAAAGATCTCTGCACGTTGGGCTTATAGATGAAAATATCGCATACAAAATTTTCCTCATCATCCTCGACCCCAGAGCATTCTTCATGAGCCCACTGATGGCACTTGCTACACATTATCCATCCTTCTCCTACTGTTGAATTCGAATATGCCTCACCACAGATAATGCATTCACAATCATCATCTTCCCCGTTATTCGAACTTTCATCATCTATATCGTCAAGTCTCTTTTTCTTTGGCTGTTTTCCTTTTAATTTTGACTTATTTTTATTCTTTATAATTCCTTTCTTTGACAGGTTATTAGCAATTTGCTTTTTCTTCTCCATTTCCTCTGCTTTCTTACTATTCTCTTCCTCCAGCATATTCTTGTGAGGACTTGATGTTAAAATAACTGTAGTGCCTTTTCTCTTACCCTTTTTAGTTTGCAGTACTGCTTGTTTTTTCGGAATCGAACGAATGTCTTTTGGAGATATTGCAAAAGAAACCTGTTTTCGAGTAGAGTTGGATATGGAACGTTCAGCACTAGTCGATGGAAGAGATGTGGATTCAAGATCTGTTGAATCTGGCTCTTTCTCATCTAATGCAGTCTGGAGCATTTGGGTGTTGTTACTGGCATTGCCTATGTCTTCGGAATTTGTTTGCGGAGGAGCTAAATTCAAATCATTCAAATTTACTTCAATATTTTCAGTCTGTAAAGGTCTGTTGGAGACTTCAGCTGCAGCGTAGTCAATGTCGTTGAAAATGTGTTTATTGAATGGAACTATACCACATTTTCTGAACCCTTTCACTGCGTTTTCTGGTGTACAAGCCTTAAAATAAGCTTCACAAAATATTCGTCTCATCTGGAAAACTGTTACAACGCGACCTGGATGATTATTCAGCCAGTTCTCCAACGCATTATCTAGGTAGCGACTTAGTGGAAACATTACACCAACATCGAGTGGCTGGAGCTTATGTGACGTATGAGGTGGTAAGCACAAGAGAGTTACAAGCTTCTCTCTCGCTTTGATGATAACATTCAAGTTTTTTGTATGCGATGAATGACCATCTAGAATCAACAGTACGGGATCATCTACAGATGGCTTGGTGTGGTGTAAAAAGTGGTCGAACCATAAATCAAACACGTCAAGTTTCATCCATCCAGATTCGTTGCATGCGAAAATAGATCCGGGGGGCGCACCATCCTTCAGTTCTTCTTTCATTCTTTTTCGACTGAAGATGATCAAAGGAGGAACAAAATTTCCACCAGCTCCCATGCAGATAACAGCTGTAGTAGATATGCCGCGTTCAGCAGATGTCACTCTTGCAACTTGTTTACGACCTTTTAAAGCAATAATTTCAGAATTCTTTCCTGGCACTGTACATAATAAAGTTTCATCCACATTAAAAACTCTGTGGGATGGAAAATTATGTTTCTCTCTCTCTTGTTGTAGTAGATTGAAGAATTTATCAACAATTGGTCTATTGAAGCCACTGGCACGTGCGATTGAGGTAGATTCAGGGCTTCTCAAAGTTAACTGAGGATGTCTTTGACGAAAATTGGCTAACCAGTCTTTTCCTGCTGTTTGGTTGAGTTTTGAAAATGGGTGGTTTATTGCATTTCGTTCTGCGAGCTGGAAAGCTAAACGCCGCACATCACGATTAGTCAAACCATACATCATTGTTTCCATCTTCAGAATGAAATCCACTAACTCTCTTTCTTGGTCTTCATCAAAAACTGATTTTATTCTTTCACCTTTCATTTTCAGAACCTTATTAGCCAAGCGTCTTTTCAGAGCCATTATTGGAACTGAAAATACTCTTGATGCGGTTTTCTTACACATTCCACCTTTTACTGCATCAATAGCTCTCATCATATTCTCTAGTGTCCAATTTTGCCTCTGTGATTTCCTGACATATTTCCTAGGCATGCTCTGGCCTGCAACAAATGAAATAATGCGTGTCAATGACCTACTTTTATCAAATGCGCAGGGGTAAAACGATCCCTAATCGTTTTACCTTGCGGCAATGGGATCATTTAGCCCCAAACGACAATTTTCATTTAACCTTAAAATAATGTTCATTCAATAATCCGGAATTTTAAAGAAACTATTGAACTTACCTCTTCAAATAGCCCCCTTTCACGTAATCAAAACAGAATTTGGCTCTCTCTTCACTAATGAAAACTATAGATAATATAAAATTGCTTGTAACTAGATGAAATCACAGCAAAACAGAAACGATTCAAGAACGCATCCTTTCGGGGCAAGCTCTGAACTCATACTAATAGGGCACTACTAGATCAATGTTAGAAACGTATTGCCGGTAGTATCCGATAGGTGGAGTCCATTATGTATACACAATGTCAGGGAATCATTTTACTCGCGGGGATCATTTTTACCGGATCTCCCCTACTAATCTAATTTGTTCCAGAAAAAAAATCAGTTCTGAAAAATCTAAATTTGTCATTTTTCATGGAAACGCACGCTCCCGTAATGTCTATCGTAGAATTTGTGATATTTGCAAATTCGATAGATATTTTTAAAAAAATTAACAAAATGAACTAGAATTAGTTAGTGATATACACGCTGATGGTATTTACAAAAAACCGTTGTTCGAGATATTTTTACAGGAATAAATTATTCTGAACCTGCTGAATACGTTCTATATGAAGAAACCTCTAGCAACGGGTATTCAATTGGTATTCAAAGGTTTTTCTAATTCGGAGGGTCGGAGGCGTAGTTCTTGATTCGCAAATTATTTCACCCTATAGAACGTTTTCAGCAGGTATGGAATAATTCATTTCCGTCAAAAATCCTGTAGCAACAGGTATTTCAACTGTTTCAAGATTTCCTCACTTTAGGGGGTTGTTGGGGGGTAGTTTTCAGTTTACAAATTATGTCACCCTATTGAACGTATTCAGAAAGTATAGAATAGTTCATATCCGCCAAAAAACTCGAGCAACGGGTATACCAATTGTTTCAATGTTTTTCTACTTCTACTACAATGAGTATTTCAACTATTTCAAAAAATTTCCACTGCGAAGGGTTGTTGACGGGTAGTTTTGAGTTCACAAATAATTTCGCCGTATACAGCGTGTTCATCAAGTGTAAATTAAATCATATCCGTCAAAAACCACGAGCAACGGGTATTTCAACTGTTTCAAGATTTTTCCCCTGCGGGTTTTTTTTGAGGAGTAGTTTTCAGTTCACAAATCATTTCATTCTATAGAACGTATTCAGCAAGTTCAGAATAATTAATTTCCATCAAAAAACCTCGATCAACGGTTATTTGTAAATACCATACATAAGTGAAAAAAATACCTTTGCTGGGAAAACCGTTCCGCTTTCATACCCGTAGAATTCGAATAAAATTCGAAAGGTTTTAAATGATAAAATTTATATCCAAATCTTTCCACCACGTGGAAATGATGAACATCTGCACGAATCAGCCAAATATTTGCTATCGCCATACCTATTGAAACAAAACTTCAAAAACATTTATCCTCACCTTACTATTATTATTTCGTTTACGCCGTCGGGTCGATGTTCGCAGTCTTGTTTTGTTTCCTCGACGGTAATTCGCATTCTCAAGTTTTCTTCCCGCATGCATGATCAACAAAAGAAACTGATACGCTCATGAATGTACGTATTCCCAATGCGTATTATACGCGGAGTAAGAGGGAACAAAGTTGTTTTCGCAGGAGTTTACACCGAATTCCAAATCACCGCAACTTGCTCTTTGGAAACACACGATTTATCAAAGAATAACGGTTTATTTCAGTTTTTGTACTTTTGATGATCACATATTAAGTGAAAATCTCTTTTTAATACCATATTCACAATCATTGTTCCAGACGAGAATTCAATATTTAGGAATTTCTCAATGTTATTTGTAGCGACTGTACCATATTCATTTAAATGCTAACTTCAATCAACCATGCTATTATTTTCATTCATAGGCCGGTTCCATTGATTGAAATGATACAGGCACGCAGGAGGAAGTGCTTCACCAGAGGGCTCCATGAAACGGGCTGAATTTGAGTGGTTTTCTTAAAAGGTAGACCTCTGGCTCGTACTTTCGTTTGGGAAAACGACTGAATATTTTGAGCAACTAAGTTTCACATTGTGCTTGTTAGGAAGTTTTATATCGATATTTCATTCCCGAGGTGGTGAAAAAAATCCTAAAAACTACCTAAAAATTACCGAAATAGATATATTTCGCCTATATTTTCTGACTTCTGATTTGAGAATTCTGATTCCAGGAGAACTAATAAGCATCGTTTCAACCTTTGTCTATGAGCTAACCTTCACAAAAATTTGCTACCATTTTTAGTTATCTCAAACGAAAGTAACAGCGAAGGTGCTGCAATACGAACTGAATTTTGCTCCTTGTACACTCTTATTTGTTATTAAATTGTAGAAAAAATAAAACAATCTATTGAAATACGAACAAAATGAGTTTTTTACGATCCGATCGGATCATAAGCAACGGAGAAAAACTGGAAGAAACGGAAACATTTTCGTTCTTTCTTTATTCATAACTCCACCATTTTTCAGGTTGTAGAGCTGGCCTTTCTTATGAGAGTATTGAATCATGTGTACTTTATGTATGCACAAAACTAGCGCTATCGGACCACAATTCCAATCCCAATTTGCACTTGCAGCGTGCCTGGATTTCAATTTTTGAAGCAGATTATGAAAGTAGAAATATACCTATCACTAAACGTGAATTCTCGTTTCACGCTACAATGCTGCGAAATGGGTGAAAAATGGCAAACATGACTGAACACGGCCGTGTCCGCGTAAGCCGTCAAGTAGTAGGAGAGACCGGGAGATGACGGGAATTCTTTCAATGAACGGGTTACGTAATAATACTCTTTCCCTCATCTCTCGGCCTCATCTACTATTTGACCACGCGGACTCAGTAGTTTTCAGTCATAGTAAAAAAATTGTAAATTTTGTTTTCACAAAACTCCCAGGTTTTCGTTGAAAACCCCTCAAAAGCAGAGCTTGTGTTAGCAAGGGAGATCCGGGATCTACAGTTTAAATAAAAATGGATTCCAAACCACTTCAGCTCCGTCTAAGAGCTGACTGCAAAATTTATCGTCCGATTTCTAGATCGATAATTATTATTCTCACCTTACTCTTCCTTAACATCACTAATCATCGATAGGGATGTCTGAAGGTTTTTAGTGGTGGGGGCGGCTGCTGTATGGCCGGGGTTAATAAAAAAACAGTGACGCGTCTGATATGAAGAGTGCTGATTTTTGGCGTGGTAGTAGTTTATTATATTTTATTTACAATAGAAATTAACCCAGACGTTTTGGTTAGTGGAAATGTACCCTCTTTCTTTCGAGACTATTGACAGAACAAGATTATTGAAGAAATTGAAATCTGTTGGAATTGTAGATGCAGCATTACAATGGATTGCAGACTATTTGGAAAATCGGAAGCAAAGTCACGACTTAACCGTGTTACAACCGGCACACTCGATAATAATATAGAAATACCACAAGGTAGTGTTCTTAGTCCTTTATTGTTTCAAGGATGTATAAATGATATGGTTGAGGTGGTGAATGGATGTTGTATACACCTATTTGCTAACGACGCTGTTATTTATTGTGCTGGAAATAACCGTTCAACATGACTCAATACAATCAACGAAAGTCTAGAAGGTATTCACAATTATTGCTGTTGAAATTTATTGAAAATAAATACAAACAAAACAAAATGAAAGTTGATCAAAAGAGACAAAATGTATAAGGAAGTAATGAAAACAGCACCAAAACTGTTAATCGGTAGTGAGAAATTTCAATATTTAAGGGTGTTGGTTGATCGTCAACTGTATTTCAATGACCATGCAAAACATGTTATGAGAACAATTGCCATGAAAATTTATTATTCGTGGAGATGTTTTCCGCATCTCACGCAGTTCAGTAAAATTATAATTCATAATACCCTTACACTTTCTTATTTCAACTACTGTGCCACTGTGTACTAAGCCATTTACAAAAATTACAAAATCAAACTATGTGAATTTTTGTTTGTTGTGCACGTGATATGTCAATAAATTATATGCTCGATACCCTTCATTGGTTACCGTTGGAGTTATCTATTATATCACTCCGTTATATTCATTCATGAAATTAAAACCAATATGACACTTGATTAACTTAACTGTAGAATATTTTACTTATCAATCAGGATGTTCATGAGTAAAACACAAGATGTAGAGGTAATCTTCGTGTTCCACTAGTTAGCAGAACATAGACATAGACAAAACTCTATTTTTGTTAAAGGTGTAACCATGTACAACAGTATTCCAATCTATGTGAAAAGTTCTGAAAGTCTGAATGTTTTCAAAGTTAGACTAAGAAGCACCTATTGACTGACAAACATATTATGGCAACATTCTTTTTTATATATGTTCCCGCGTTTGGTTCGATAGGTTATATATGTTTGTTTGTAAGTATACACACATTTGTACGAGTTATCTATTATTATTACACATAAGATCCGGCTCGAAGGACCGTATTTTTGATTTCTTAATGTAGACATGTTTCTACTGATTGATTTCTAGAAAAGTATATTGTAAGAAATTAGTTGTATTTTTGCTTTTGGTTTTTATTATTTTGTTGTTGTTACTAACATTTTAAATCCTCGTATCTCATAATATGGTGAAGAAGAAAGAATAGTTCAGGAATTATGGACTTAACAACTGATTATATTGCCATTTTGAAAGTGACTTGAGAGTTATTTGATCACGATAAACGCATTGAAGGTACAAATTAGTTCTATTATGTACGTGAATGATTAATGACATTGTGTTAAAGTACTTCAAATGGTAAATTGATTTTTTTTTTGTTGCAGGGTTTGGTGAAAGAGACTAGCGGTGACGAAGAAATACGCCGACAAAATGAGGTGACTTGAGTGCATCGTGTTCGGTGGCGTAACTCCCGCTCGGTCGAGGGGGGTGCCTCTCTTCTTCTAAGGGTATGGGAGTCTCATCGCCCGATGACGCTTACAGCTACCCGTACCTGGCGCGGTTGCTGCATTCCTTGCCCCACGTCAACGTCTCATTTCATCCAGTCAACAGTTCCTTCGAACCGCACAACCCTGTCTATTTGGAGGTGAGTGACATTTTTTAACTTTTTTTCATTATTATAATATTATAAAGGGTGTTTCCTCGACAGGAAAACAAACTTCGGGTACTAATTCTACATGCAAAAATATGAAAAAAATTCCTATACACGTAGATCCGTAAATGCTTCGTAAGTGAGCTACGGTTCTTTGAAAGCGGCACCCATAAACTGGTTTTCTTTGAATATCTCTGGGACCCTTCCGGAAATACCAATGGAAGTCGGTACACGATTCGATAACATTGAAAGTTGTCATTTTCGGAAATCAACCAAAACCAATTCTAACCATAGGCGTGCGAAACTTGAAGGGGGCTTTATTTTTTTCCGTATTTTTTTGATGTTCGGGTTTTTAGACAATTCGATTACGAATTATGAATAATCAAATAAAACTACAAGAAATTCTCTTCATAAATTACTGTGGGATCAACCGTTGATTGCTGATTGCTGATAACCTCAAATTGGCTAGAAAGTTTGCTAAGAAAATAAATTTACTTTCTCTGATGAAGGTCTGAAACGATATCAAATTGGCTGAAAATCAGATAAATTGAGATTTTGAAAGTAAGTAGTTAAAATGCTCATCATTCAAAATAGGGGATAAAAATATCGTGACTTTCAGGTTTCGCACGCTTATGGTAAGATTTGCTTTCGACTGATTTTACAGGAATTGGGGGCAACTTTCAAAGGGCCATAGCTCCATCAGGAAGCATTTGCAGACCCATGTTGATATGAACGTATTTTCGTATATTTTTGCATGTAGAATCAGTATAAGTTTCTTACCCTATTTCGGAAACACCCTGTTCGTATATCTAGTCATTCAATATCATTATACAGGGTGTTCCCAAATGACACTTACAACTTTTGTCTGTAGATACCTCTCGTAAAACTGGACAAAATGGTAAAATGAATGAAGGGTCCTACCTGATCACTTTTCGTTCATTTGGTAACAAAAAAATGATGCTTTTATTTGAGAACTTTAAAACGGATCAACAAATTAATTTTTCCGCCGACCTCGTATTAACTTCGTATGTCTGTTTAATATGCTTCAATGCAAACGAAATCGACCATTAATGACCCCTATTAATGCTCAATTTGTCATTAATGATCGATTTCCCTGTAAATGCATGATTTTGCGCGTTGCATGACAACCAAACATCAACGGATTCAGATTTTATGTGCGCTGTAAAATTTTCCAATCTAAATAATGAATATTGAAGATAATTTCACGTTGACACCGCCAGATGTTGCGGAAACCGCTAAAGTGGCAGCTTTAAGTTTATTGCCTGATAAAAGCAGAAAAATCTATGAAATATTAATTATTTTCATTATTATGTATAGCAAGTAGTTTTGGAAAATGTAGCAAATACTCAACTCATCAAAACGCGACATTTTATACATGGGCTCCATAGCGTGCGTAAAGCATTCGACACCGTTTGGATAGACGGTCTGGTCACGAAGATGGACACATGCATTCCTTTCTTCCTGCTGAAACTTTTAGACTCGTACCTGATGGGCAGGACTCTTAGAGTAAGAATAGGTAACAACATTTCAGATGAATATCCAATCGGAGCGGGAGTACCTCAGGGTTCAAGCCTCTCACCGCATTTGTATTCTTTATATACATATGATTTTCCGACGTTCGCAACGACGCATACCGCTATATACGCAGATGATACTGCTATATATGCGCATGCGCCTGCGAGCGGAGAGGCAGCTGAAAAGCTGCGTGCTCATCTAGATCAGAGAATCATTCCGTATCTAGACAAAAACAAAATTGCACTAAACCCAGCTAAAACCGAGCTGATAAATTTCACGAAAAAGTTTAGCGCTCGTAAGGTTAAACTTTACAGGAAATTCATAGACAATGAGGTAGAGGAGTCTGAATCGGTGAAGTACCTCGGAGTACTACTGGACAGGCGCATGAACTTCCACAAACATGTCAGCTTGGCGATCCAGAGGGCGTCGGCAGCGGTTAAGCGGACCTACCCCCTCATTGCACGGAACTCCAAGTTGTCAATGGAAAATAAAATTCTTCTATATAAGCAAATCATTCGGCCTGCAATGATTTACGCCTGCACAGTGTTCTGCGGACTGCCCAACAAACAACTTACGAGGTTGGAAAGAATGCAAAACAAGGTACTACGTATCGTCACTAATAGTGACAGATACATCCGATTGGATGAGCTTCGTGCCAAGGCACTGGTCACGACCGTCCAGGAACATATTAACAGAATTTCATATAAATTTTACAAATTTCATATTGCTAAGAGTCCGCTCACTAGAGACATTACTCGAGTCAGAGCACACCATAATGAGCCTCGCAAACACGGGGGCCTCATTTATCAGAAACTGGACATTTTCCATGAACGACAAAACTAGACATCCAGTAATCTCTCAATGAGAGATCTTACAACCGAAACCCGGTTTTTTGCCGAAAGTACTTTTTCCGGGAATACACACAAGTTCAAACACCTCTGAATGCACTTCTAAGATCTGATCACTGTTTCAATAAACTCCTGTATGAGCATAGCGGGAGACAGGAAAGGCTAAGAACCGTAAACCAGAAAGCTGAAATCCGAGTGCATCCGCTAACACCAGCAGGGCAGCTCATCCGTTACCCCTCGGGAAGCTGAGTAGTTGTTGCAGGCCAGGGTGGCATTGGTTTCCGAAAGGGAATCAATGAAGACCCTCCACACTCCACTCAAGGTATGGGATCTCTGTAGGACCTTGTAGAGGGCCATCAAATTCCATATCTTGAGTGAACTTTTCAGTGAAATGGCATGTAAATTCAAGACCTTAATAAAGATACTATTGTTTGTTTTTTGTTTGTTTGGCTTCGTAGCGCAGAGGTGAAATGCGAGTGAACGAAGACAATCCGGATGTATAGATCGGGGTTCGAATCCTGAACCACGAAAATTTCTCAACTTTTTATTTTCTTTCATTCTATCATTAGGTCGACGGAAAAGTATTGTAATAACTCCTATATTAAAATGCGATTAATGATCTCGAAAATTAACGCGCTCGCTTCGCTCACGCGTTAAAATATCTCGATCATTAATCGTCTTCATCAATTCCCTAGTTAATTAAATAACTATTTCCGTCGACCGCCAATTTATGATGTATTTTAACTCACTCAAAATCGTTGATTAATGACCCCTATTAATTAATGATTTTCTATTAATGAACGATTTTATTATATGCAACCAAACATACTTTGCTCTAATACATTTATATTGGCAGTGACAATGGTCGATTACTTTATGAATGCATGATTGTTGCATAGGCAACCAAAATAAACGAATTCAGAGATTATGGACGCTAAAATGGATATTGACGATAATGGACCCCGCAATAGGAAATTGGCCCAGTGATCAAATGTTCTCAAGGGCCCAATCCTCTAAGACCAATGATTTAGCTCTCAGGGCCGTATTCAATAAACAATGACACTTTTTTCTCAACTCGTTTGAAAGATAAATGTAGCCTTCTTAATATCCAAGTTGGATGGCCTAACCTATAAACTTTATGTAGGAGTTATCTTGTAACTTTTTAAGAAAGATAATAACGTTTCGATTGTTTAAATCGGTCATTTACTAAAACTATCTAATTCATAACTAACAAAGTTGAAACCGATATTTCCTGGGTGGTGGAGGAGAACAAAAAAGTAAGCACTCATTAACATATTAATACTCGAACACTTACAGCTGCTGGAGTATCGCATCTTGCACTGGACGATTTGTGGCAACACAGAAGTCTATGGATAATTCACAATTTGATTATGGCGGGCAAATCCCAAATACCCCAATATGCTACAAATATGAGCACATGTAACTGGTGTCCTTGCCCCTAATTTGCAACTGCAGTGGTATGCTATAATCATTACATCTTCTTCTCGTAGGGCTGGTTTTCATGCATATTTTTCTCTCCTTCTGAATCGAGAATACACTCTTAAGTCTAATAAATCCAGGTTCATTCATTTGTTGTTTTATAGTTATTAAACCTTATGAAATTATTAATCTGAGATCAGATCGTAGAGTTATATTATAGAGTTAGATAATTCAAAGAGTAAATGACCGATTTCAACAATCAAAAAGTGGTAGTTCTTATATTTCCTCTTACTATCTTTCTTAAATAGCTACAAGATAAGTCCTTCATAAAGTTTATAGGCCATCTTGGATAATAAGATGGCGACCACTTTTGGCATGTACACAAAGAAAGCTATCAACCACTGACATAGATCAAGAAATAAGAAAGTTATAACAAAATCAATTTGATTCCGTTTTTTTGTGGATCACTTGGCAAATACAGGTTAACTAAAAACGGTCATGTAGGACAAAACATGTTTCACAGAGGGCTTGTGCTGAAAGACATATGCTGAGATTTTGCAATATTTCTTATTTGATCAAATTCTAATAGGAATTAAAAAAATTATAGACTTGAGAAAAAAGTGTCATTGTTTATTAAGCACCTATACTAAATACGGCCCTGAGAGCTTAATCATTGGTCTTAGAGGATTGGGCCCATGAGAACATTTGATCAGAAACTCAATACCAATAACGTTATGTGAATTTCAGGCAAATCTCACTGTGGGCCAATTTCCTATGCTATTGTGCGGGGTCCATTATGTTGCCAGATGTTGCGGAAACCGCAAAAGTAGCATCTTTAACTTTATTGCCAGAAAAAAAAAATTAATTTCTTTATTTCAACAAGAGTGAGGTAGACGAAAAAATATTGTAATGAACTCTTATATTAAAATGCGATTAATGACCTCGAAAATTAACGCCCTTCGCTTCGCTCACGCTTTAAAATATCTCGATCATTAATCATTAATTAGTTGATTTAATTACTATTAAATTTAGTAGGTCGTTTTTAAATGTAAAAAGGCATATTTTAGTAAATAAACATTTTTCATATTATCTAGGTGCAGTTAGAAGAGTATATTTCTGTTTTCCCACCATTTTCTACGCCCTTGGTATTTGAAGCTATTTTTTTTTTATTGCAGTTTTCACAGTTTTCACGTAAAAAACAAATAACCTGTACATACCGAAAATCTTGTGGTTTTTAAGATACTTACAGCCGTATGCATAGTCAATCGCCAGCGACTCGCCATCAGAGTTTCGCCGTTCTCTACACAAGGATTATAATGCACAGTCGAGCTCCAAAAAAGTGTCAACTACGCGAGAAGTCACATTTTGGCGAAACGCTGGCGATGTACCACTTTTTTGGAGCTCGACTGTGCATTATAGTTCTTGTGTAGCGAGCGGCGAAACTCTGGCGAGTCGCTGGAATTGACTATGCATACGGCTGTTTATGTTTTATGGAGTCTGCAAGAGCGCTTTCTATTTATGAAATAATAAACAATATTTTTCTTGGATTTTTTTATTTTTTATAGCCACTAGACTTTTAATGATTAGAAAATGTAACAGGTCCTGATTTTGGAGACGCTTCTGAAATATTAATAAAAGGTTATTGAAAAATATTTTTTCCAAACCATTGTTTATTTTAACAAAATAAGTAATGACAATAAAAATAGCAATATACAATTTACAAAATTAAATAATATCCGTTACAAATTTAATTTTTTACTAAACAACCAACAAATTACAAAAGATGTTCAACATTTCGTCCAACAATTAATACATAATATGTAACGTTTTCTCATTGAAAATAGCAAACCTTAGAAAGACTCGCGATTGCCAGAAATGATTTCTGTATCCGCATAGATTGTTGCTATCAGTACCTCATCCGTGTCTACTGTGGTATCGTACACAAGTGACTTCATGTAACACCACAGAAAAAAATCGATTGGATTCAAATTCGGTGACCTCGTAGGCCACATATTGAGTCCAACTCGCCCTATTAAGTTATTTCTGAATTGTTGGGTTAGAAGTTGTCCTAGAGAATAATGTACAGATGCCCCATCGTGCTGGAACCATATATTACCCATATTCGCCATTGAGTTTATTATGTAATAAATATGGACCCACTATACAATCTCCAAAAATGCCTGCTGATAATTTTTTTCCTGAAATTCCCGTTTTCGAATAACATAGATACGGATTTTAGTCAGCCCAGCTATTCCTTGAATTGGAAATTCCTTCGTGTGTGAATTTGGCTTCATCGGTAAATAAGACAAATTCGGTAAATTGCCTATCTTCTAAACATTTCTGCCTGTACCACTTGGCAAATGCCACTCTTTGAGGATAATCTGTTGGTTTTAAGGCGCATGAACTCGGGTATACTTATAACAACTGTTGTTCATTCACAGCTTTCCACACAATTTTGAATTACCAACGGCAAAGCCAGGCAGTGCTGGATTCACAAACTTTTAGTACATTCTTACCTTCCAGTCATTTAAAAAAGTAGCTATGAAACGTACAAGATACTCAAAATTTCTAAAGACAAGCTGATCCACAATGTAATTCCATTATACGTTCGCAGCGACTTATACCAACCCTTTTTTGTGTATCATAAATGTGAGTAATACTAAGTTTCAAGTATCTTCTGTTAGTTCAAGATTTTAATGCTCATAAAGATGAACTTACTGATTTTTGTCACCGTAGTGGGAGAAAACACACCAGTCTGGCAATGGTTACTCTTGAGGCTGATTGCTGATTATTGATTACCAGCCCTGGAGTTGTATGAATCTTACCTGATTGATTTTTTCCCAGATCCTTAGCACGGTAACACAGCATGATCTTTGAAACTGGCTAGATCGTATTTTCGTTAAAATAAAAGTGTTCCTAAAATATTCGTCAAAAGTAAATTTTCATTCAGTTAACGCTCTACTTTATTTCATGTTGGAAAAACCAATAAATACCTACCAAGTACAAGTACTATCGAGAATATAGTTTTCAAGTACGCTTATTAAGTCCCAAGTATTGTCAAGTTATGATTTGGGAAGTTCAAGCGACACACCTTCATCCTTTGGAATTTCTGGTTATACTTGTGCACGATATGCTTATGTGTTCGTTTGTAGTATTTGAATTAGTTCTTTTTTGTAAACGTTAATATCACATTTTCTAATTTAATATTTCATTACTTACTTCCTTTGTTTAAGTGACTTCACCCACTCGTAACACATCACACTTCCTTGATAAATAGGTAGGGTATATTCGAATTATGCGGGTGCATTACAATTTCAGGTCAATTTATATTTCAAGCACTCTTCATCCCTTTCATGAATTACTACAAATTGCCCTGTAATCAGGGTTAACTCTCTTCAAATAATAATAATAATACTGTAATCTTTTTATTCCAAGTACACCAAAAATAATTTTGTTTTTTTTTAATCTAATAATTTTCACTAATAATTTTTTGTATATTTTATTAAGTTAAGACGGGAAGTTCAATTTCTAAGGGAACTCACATGCTTTGGGAAAGGCTAAGGGTGGATTTAGTCAACATCACTTTAAAATAGTGCTTAAATATTATGTTAAAATCGAAAGTTTATACAACACCTTTGATGTTACCGTTATGTTTATGATAATGCTTGTGCTAAAGTTGACTAAATCCACCCTTAGAAACAGAAACTCAGTATTTTTTGAGAATGCCATAAAATAATTATAAAAGTTCTGAATAACGTAGCTTATGGGTTGAAGAGAATGAATATCATTTCTCATTAGAATATATAAATAAAAATTTGTGTTTCATATCTGTATTACATTTTTTTTGTTTAATCAAAAACTGTATATTATTCCCATGTGACTACCTGATTCAAAACGTTGATACTGCTAATAATCGTAACGTGATGTATTAGACAAAGCAAGCTATGGCAAACATATAATATATAATTCTAAATAAATAATCGATACAAACTCTGTAATGAAAATCTTTTACAGCTTATTCTAAATTCATCAAATCTCCAGAAGTTGTGTATTTGAAATTTCATTGCTGACAAATTTTAATTCGTCAGTGATTGTAAATTGTTCTGTTTGGTGATCCGAATGTTGAGGTTATGTACTGTTTACTTCTTGTGTTACTACACCGTGGACCAAAAGCGGCGCTACTAAAATTGAACCTGGATAAGAGTGGATAAGAAGTATTGCAGCACCTTCGCTGTCACTTTTGTTTGAGAAAACCAAATATGGTAGCAATTTTATGTAGAGTAGCTAATAGAGAAAGTTCGAAAAGATCCTTGTTAGCATTCCTGTAATCCTAATTCTCAAAAGAGAAGTCAGAAAATGTAGATGTCTATTTCGGTGATTTTTAGTTTTTAGGATTTTTGTCAAAAATGAATTATTGATATTATACTCCCTAAAAAGCACGATTTCCAGTAGTTAGAAAAATCTGTAATTTGGCACACATATCAGAAAAAATTCGAACAAAAACTGTAGGCATAATACCGATTCCCGTTTTACCAAGGTAGTGTTTGCTCTTAAGTGTATAATTTTCTTGGGTCCCACATCTAAGCTCCCTCTTTTTACGCCGTAGTAGGGGGAGAGCTGGTGTATTGCGTCGTAAAGGAAGCTAAACCAATCAATTAAAGATAGTGAGAAAAGAGATAATTTCTTTCCACCTTCCCTCGGGTCTCACTATGTTCTCTGAAAATTACAGGATTTTTGTTTTCGTGGGAACCAGAACCTTAAAATCAAATAAGTTTTGTGGCTTCTCAGGCATGCATTTTGTAAATTATATCCTTCTGACTTGATTATCTTGCGTTAGTTCCAGATTTGAATTCTCACAAGGATGAATGAAATTTTTGCCTTTGTTATTTTCGTCAACCTGTTGCACCCTTAAAAAGTTGATGTGAATTTGTAAAATCAATTTTCACCTTTTTCCGATCGTCCGAATCATCTAAAATTCAGCACACATATCAAGGACCAACGACAGTACAAGAATTTCATAATATTAATAATAATAATAATAATGAAAATAATTTCTCTAATAAATATGTTAAAGTTATTATACCTAATATTAAAAAGTAGAAAATAAAAATATACAGTTTAAAAAACTAAAAAAGACTCGCTTTCATCACGCACTGAAAATTATAAAATAATTAAATTGACTTGTATTAGTTATAAGTATACTAATGCATTTTGACATTGCCAATATTTTAACATCATTGTAGAGAAAACGCAAACATATATTTTTTCACACAATACATGGTGGGTGATAGATATCTTCGGTAGTTATTAGTAAGCTTGTCACTTCTTTTATAACCAGTTCTAAGCAGTCACATAGTGAAGTCCAGAAAAAAGACACATATTTATCCGGTTTAAAACTTTCAGTTTATAATTTCGGTTGTATCAAACGTGATACCTAGCCAATGACAACAGAAATCAAATATAGTACACATAACTTGTAAAAACTGTATTAGTTCTACTACATTGTTTTCTATAGTCGTAAACCTGGCTATAAAACCCTAACGGACAGTAAAACATCTCGTAAATATATACTTTTATCCTCAATTTTCGATAACTATTCTTCAAATTAGATTTCTTTCGTCATTCCATGTGGAGCAACACTGTTCCACTACTCTGTATTCATGAACTTTCGATAGATCAAAGAGTGGATAACGGAGGAGTGTACTTTTCAAGATAACAAGCTGCACCTCACATTTCTGTGAAGGGGTGTGACTGAAAAGGGTACATAATGAATTAGCTACTTCATAGGGAAATGAAGTAAAATAGTATCCGTAATGGGAGCTTCCGAGGATATTTTGCTTTAGAATTCCACAATTTGCATTACGCAATGAAAATAGATTGTCAATGAAGATAAACTTTGTGTTTGCCGTACATAAATTATTCAAGTTATAAAGAAATACAACATTATTTGGTATATAATAATGTTACGCACCTGACATGCGATGAAAGCATACATCTAGAAACCTTCGATGAATTTAATGGAAATATCTATCTAGAAACACTAATTTTTGTTCAAGATCAAATGTCGAACATTCTTATTGTATTATATGATTTTCTTAATGGTTGAGAACTTATATTTTCCTATATAAGTCGAGAAATTGTGAGATTCAGTTCAGTAGAGTATTATAGTTCAGTAACTGACAGTTAGTAGTAGTAGTAGTAGTTCTTTGGGGGGGGGGGGGCGCAACCGCAGCCAGGCAAGTAGGCCCTCATGGACCCTTTTTGCCATCCCTGTTCTCCACTTATCTGCATTCATCCTCCTAGTCTTCCTTTTCGAACCTTTGTGACCTCCTAATAAGGTCAGTATGTCCGACCACTCCAAGTCGATTAGTTCCTCTTGTTGGAGTTCCTCAACTCCGAAGGTTCCAAATCTTAGTCTTTCGTACGCCTCACATTCGCCGAGGAAGTGAGATGAAGTTTCCTCGTCTTCTTCGTATTTGCGGCAAGTGGTGCTGTCTTCTATACGGTGACCGGAAATAAGCGCAAAAGAAAAAAGCGCATAGGAAATATGCGCACGGAAAAAAGCGCACAGACATATAAGCGCACATGAAATAACCGCACTCGGAAAAATGCGCACATCGTAAAAAGCGCACTTGGAAAAAACCGCACATTGAAAAATGCGCACATGCAAGGGCGATATAAGCAAAGTTGAAAAGGTATTATATAATATATGAAAATAAATTAATTTATATAATTGTTCGGTAAAGACATTTGCTAAATGGTGTAGTAAGCTGTCGGATAGTCATTAACACTTTCATTAATTGGCTACAATCGCGTAAAGTTTCCTATATTTCTATAAGTTGCGAGCTAGGTTAGTTAGTTCAGGTTAGACCAGACTAATAAAATACTACCCTCAAAATGAATTTTTCTTCAACTTCCAAGCTCCCAACTTTCGAGCTAGGTTAGTTTGTTTAGGTTAGATTAGGTTAGATTAGAAACTATTGCGTGTGCGCATTTTTCAATGTGCGCATTAATGTACGTGCGGTTTTTTCCAAGTGCGCTTTTTACGATGTGCGCATTTTTCCGAGTGCGGTTTTTTCATGTGCGCTTTTTTCCGTGCGCTTATTTCCCGTGCGCTCCTTTCCTGTGCGCTTTTTTCCGGGATTCCTTCTATACCTAGAAGTGATAGGTGTCTGTCTAACTTGTTATGTCCTTGTAAGTATTCCTATGAGGAGGCGTAGTGCTTGTCGGTTTCTGCCTAAGAGCCATGTCGTTCTCGACTTATTGGAGCCGGCCACGAAGTCTTTCGACTGCCTGCAGCCGGTGTTATCCCTCCAAAGTTTATTCAGCCCTTCTTCCGCCCACTCGTAGAGGGCTGAAGAGGTTGGGCTTCTTGCGATGCCTATTACAGGCTCCGGCCCACAGAACGGCGTTGCAGATCCGGATCTGGCAAGTCAGTCTGCCACCTCGTTTCCGCGCACCCCTCTGTGACCCGGGACCTATACCAGCTGCACTTCCTTCGTTTCAGATAGCTTCTCGAGCGCATCTCCACATTCCTGTACAAACCCTGAGCTTGGTTTAGGATGGCAGATGGTTCTGAGCGCTGCCTGACTATCCGAACAGATATACATTCTCTGTTCGGACCCTTCTTTCACCTCTTGCCTTGTAGCTACGGATAGGATGGCGAACACTTCAGCTTGAAAAGCTGTTATATATCTGCCCAAAGCGTAGCTCTCTCTGCCTCTCTTCCTTCCAGGTAGATTCCGGCTCCCGAAGCCTGTTAGTCAGACGCAAACCGTCCGTATAAAATATTAGGCTTCCTGTGCTAAACTATACCGTGTTTCCTTTCCATTGTTTTCTGCTCGGAATAGTACCAGTCTGTCTTGTGCGCTTTTCACTCTGAGGGCAGAGATCGGGATCTCCTGCTCCGCCCACTTCGCGTTTTCCGCATGACCTATCATCGATCCTTCGTTTACCCAGACTTCCGAGTTCCGTATCCTCAAATGGGCTGCCATTGCCTCCCTCTTGATCCAGACTGGAAGCGGTGGCAGCCTCAGCAGTACCTCCAACACTGCGGTTGGAGTCGTTCTCATTGCATCCGTTATTACAAAACAGGCCACCTTCTGAACCTTGCTAAGTTTTCGGCCTATTGTGCTACTCTGTGCGCCTGGCAACCACACGACTGACCAATAATGGATCTTTGGTCTTTTGCCGCATACAGTCAGCGCATGATCTCTGGATTGGTGTCCCAATTGCTTCCTAAAATTCTCCGCAGTTGCCATAGGATGGCTACCGACTTTTGAATAACCCTATCTACGTGCGGCCTCCATGAAAGTTTGGAGTATTTGACCTACTGGACTAGCTCCAGCTCGCCCAAACATGATAGGTTGCCTGAATCCATCTTTTTTACTCCGTTTGGTGAACAGGATCATCTCTGTTTTTGTCGTATTCACTGAGAGCCCTGCGTCACCGCACCATCTCTCAATTACTCTGCAGGCAGCCTGCATACGGTCGCAGACGATTCCGATGAATCGTCCGCTGATTAGGACAAATCCATCGTCCGCGTATGCCTGCGCCACGAAACCTTTATGTGAGTTTACTCAGGAGTTCATCCATTACCAAGCACCACAGATGGGAAGAAAGGCAGCTTCCCCCCCTTCTCGGATTCCAGTCTGATATTTCCCCGGCATACCTCTACCTTTCTCCTCGTAAGTGACTATACAACCCAGCTGACAGTTAAGTTGAGCAATAAAAGCAGGGCAAATCTTGGTAAATCTGGCACACGGATGGATTTAAGACAAACAATGGGGTAGGTGCAGGGATATACAGGAGGAGACCCAGGCAAATCATTAGTCTGAGCCTCGCCACTTGAGCCTATGTATTTCAAGCAGAGGAAATGGCAATTTCCGTTTGTCCGAGAGAGATTCTAGGGGAAGGCCCTAGCTACAAGAAATGCCCTGCGGTCATGAAGGTTTTCTTCCAAATTAGTTTGAGAGACACACATAAACCTTTAGGACCTAAGAGCACAGGACAGGGTACAACTTGTTTGGGTAGCAGGTCACAGGGACATTTAGACGAATGAGAGGGCAGATGCCCTAGCAAGAGCGGAAGCAGCAGGAACTCCTATTGAATCAGATGCAGCCTGTGGAATCCCGTTTGAGGACACTGAGTAGGGCACGAACTATCATAAATCTTGCTCGGAGACTATCAAAACACCAATTCGGTCTGAGAAAGGTAGTGGGATTCTTGACAGCGCACTGCCACCTGAGAAAACATCTGCACATGCTGGGGATATACCAAGAGACTGCAGGATGTGTGATGAGGAGGACGAAACAGCCTCCCACACACTTTTTGAATTAGAATATCTTGCTCGCATGAGGATGGATATCTTCGGACACTATAATTCATAAGGAATCATTCCACAGGAAAACCTTACTAGAAATGTCCAGTAGTTCATCAGAAGATCCGAAGCACTCACGAGATAGACTTGACAGCGGGGAGAAGCAAGGTTCTACGCAGAACTACTGTTCGTATCTGAGATGATTGTTTCTAATGTTTTACATTCACTGGTTCAAAATTAAAACTGAAATTTTTTATTTCATAATTTCTGGCGTATATTTACAGCGTGTGTCACAAGTTACAATAATTAGAACTTAATGAGGATGAAATATATGGAATTTCAGATTCTAGCAGTAGACTAGAGATCGACTGTACCATGAAAACCAACGTTAACTTCGTATTTTCAACAGGAAATCATCCACGGCACATGGGTCGTGGTGGTTGGGCTGGGAAAGCGTTCACCTCTCAAGCAAATGGTCGTGGATTTAATTTCCAGCATGGCCATCGGTCTCGTGCATGTCATCACACGTTTAAAAGTAAGGGCTGAGTCTTCCCTAGCTCGTACAAGTCTCTCGAAGACTTCTGAGAGTTGCGTGTAGGGGTACAACAGGTTGACGGAAATAACAACAATACATTAATAATTGCCAGCTCTTTCCCCCTCACGTATTCGCCTAATTTGCATAGCTCACCTCACCAACGATCCGGAATATCAGTTGGCATTTTCTGAAAGCGAGCAGTCGAACGGCTGGCGAAGAATCTCGGCTCTCGAGAGCCATCTCGAAATGTGTCCTTGGATATAAATATACAACCGATTTCCCATAGGGCAGGTAGAGTGAGAGTTCAGCATAAACAGTTTGGTTTGAAATAAAATAGTGTGATAAATTGTGATATGAATTAGAAGTTACATTTTAGGTGTACAAATAAATTAGTTTAAAAACGTTCATTCATTACATTCATTACATTATTATCAAGTGTTCAATTGATTGATAATAGGTGCGTACATATTTTTTTGGCATTTATTTCGAAATTTTCCAGTGGTCTCTTTTGTTATGAACGTAGACTACCATCGGCAAATTAAATTGTAGCCTTGAAGTGTAAAGAATACTTCTTTCAAATGTCTGAAACTGAAAGGATTCTTGATTCTCTGATCAATTAAGTTTCTCCTGAGACCAAAGTACATATTCTCCAGGTACTGCGGCCTGCAAAGAGTTGGAGTTTTTTGACTGCCACCAACAGTCAACTAGTGAATTCCGTCTTCGTGTTGACGGTCGTTTTTTTAATTCAGCGTTTTATTCGAAACTACAGCTATTTGATTTTGTGTGTTGATTTTATCACATACTAGTCACGCGAGAAAGGGTTTGCCCATGAGATCATTGGCAGAGCATATCGAAACAAATCACGCTTCCTAAATTTCGATTATCTCATTGTTGGTATTGGTAGCACTAATACTGGAGATATAATAATTATTTCACTATGCGTCGTATCGATAAATTCATGATTGCGAAATGTGTTATTTTCACAAAATTATGTATTTATTTCTACTGATCGCTATCGCCCTGGCGCCTATACGTATTTAACATGATGCAATCATGTATGGTAAATATATCGTGATATGTCCCCATTCCGAAACGAACAACTTTTATATAGATACCAGAAGTGATCACACGAGGGTGAGGGTTAAGTCGGAACGAGGGGGTGTCTTAGGCCCCTCTTGCGCAATGATTATTTTTAGTAACATCGAGGAAGTCAGGCCCATTTGACAAAATGTACCTAGACACACTTTTATGAGAATTTGAGTGATATTAATAAATACCAGAAGCTCCTATTTGCAGTACCGGATTTATACTCACGCCGGGGGCTAACTATTACGATGCCGCCGCGCCGCCGCCAAATAATAAATTTCAATTGTCAGTTTCAAAGTACCCGTTCACTGCTTTTTTTTCACAGCATATGACAATAACATAAAATCATTACGTATAACGAATCAAATTATATTTACTTCACAACTAAACCTAACAACAAACAAATAAATATAATTTTATTTCAGATAAATACTAAAATACTTTTCTTGATTTTTTTGATGCAAACTCATCAATGGCATCATCAAAATTCAGCTTTAATAACATGTCACTGTTAATATTCAAAATTGATAAGCTATTCAATGTCTCCTTTACCATGGAATTCCTAAGGTAGTTTTTTACTCTTTTTAAAGTTGAGAATGACCTTTCACCACTGGCATTACTAATCATCAGGGATAGGAACATTCTTAGAGCTACTTCCACGTTGCAAAAAGTATCTGTGATCTTATATTTGTGCAAAAGCGCCATTAACGATCTTGCAGTGAATATTTGATCACTTTTTTCGGCAATAGACTTTAGGAAATATTTCAGTTGAACACATTCATTGCCAAGTGACTCGTCTACATCATTTGGGTATACATCAATCAAAACACGTACTTTCTCTACGATAACATCATCTGGCAGAGATGCAATTGAGAACAAAAATGAGAATGTAGAAGAGAGATCTTTGTAGGCTTCAGCACGAATATTTACTTCACTCACCAAACGGTCGACTGCTTTGAGGAATACCTGGGTTCGCAATTCGCATTCTGGTCTGTGGTGTCAATAAAGCTTCAGTATCAGCTTCTTCAAGAGCTAGTTTCCTCTTACGGGTTCTGACCTCCTCTTTATAGTTAAGTTCTTTTGAGAGTAATTGTGCCTCTTTTTCGTAAAAATTGAATTTCCAATACATCTTGACGTGGTTATTTGTCCCGATAAGTTATCGCTTTTAAACGACTGTTTCTTGAAAATAGTATTCAATGTTTTCAGTACAATCGTATTCAAAACATTTTTCTGTCTGAAAAAATTAAATCCAAAATAATCAAATAATACTTCTTTTTTCCATACATGTTATCTATAATGTTATCAATACTTCCAATACAATTTCACAGCATCCAGTGGTCTTTCTGTGTTGTTACTATAGAAACGGTTTGTTGGCACGCCGCGTGTTTGACTATTTGTCTGTGTTTGCTCGTAGTTGCTTCAATTTCAAGTTATTTTCAAGAAGATGGATGTTGATTATGATAGTGGTAGTGATAGCCCATCAGATATATGTGAGAAAGCAAATGCAATAATATCTAATATGTTACCGGCCAAATCCAAGTTAATATATGAGAAAACATATGACCAATTTCGTGAATGGTGCGACAAGAAACATGTAAAAAGGTTTCTGAAAATGTGCTATTTTGAAGAAAAATCAAAAATTATAAAACCTCCTACGGTTATGGAGTGTCTACTCAATGTTAAAAAGTACATTGAATGTTAAGGAAAATACTGATAAAAGGAAGTTTTCAAAATTGGTCCCGCTCATTAAGAACAAAAGCGTCGGATACCGAGGAAAGAAATCTAAAGTTTTCAAGTAAGTATTCAAGATGCTGATAACGAAACAAATTTACTTCATAAGGTACAGATATAATCATAATTTTGTAAGATTAGTAATAATTTCAATATTTATTATTTGTAGGATGTCCTAATCTAAGGTACCAGGTAGGTATCAGGTGTTTGTCGCCGTGAAGAATTATTACATATAACTATTGATGCCATTGAAGATGCTGGATCTATATTGATTGTTAAAATACCTGATACGAAGACCTATTGCGCAAGAACGTTAACTGTTTCAAATTCTGATTATATTGAGATATACCGCAAGTATAGAAGCAGTAAGGCCGCCTCATACAAAAAGTAACATATTATTTTCGAAATATTCGAGAGGAAAATGTATTAACCAACATGTTGGGATGAATAAAATAGGAGAAGTTCCCAGCTCTATTGCTAAATGGCTTGGAAAAGACATGTATAATTGTATAAGAGCTACCTACACAGGTCACTGTTTCAGAAGAAGCTCTGTAACTCTTCTGGCCAAGGCAGGCGGCAACATTACATCTATAAAACGTCACGGTGGTTGGAAATCTACCTCCATAGCAGAAGCATATATAGAAGATAGTTTGAATAACGATTTCTAACAAAATATTGAATTGTCCATCTTTTTCCTAACAAATTAAAATTTCTGATAAAATTGTGGAATCAACTCTTCAAGAAATATTTAACGTTTCTGATCAACAGCAACAAGGAACATCTTCGGGAATTTATGTTGGAAGTACCTGTTCAAATTTTACTATCAATTATTATTCCAATAAATGAAATTGTTTCATGATAAATAATGAATTGATAATTGACTCTGTTAAAAATAAATCCTTCAAATAGTAAAATTTCATGTTTATTTTGTGAATTATTATTATTATGTCAAGTTTTTTTGAGAGTTGGACAAAAATAGTTATTTCACAATCTATAGCATCGAAAAGAACGATGACGGTCACATAATTATCGAAACATATAGTGTTAGTTGATCAGATATGTGGTGAAGATTTTGCTAGTGTATAGTTTCAATCAATGATAAATAGTTATTGCAAGAGTGCCTTATTACCATATAACACGAGTGTTTTATATGGTAATAAGACATGAAATGCAATACAAAACTTTATCCACAGCTGGTGTATAAACACGAATACTTTTCCTAATTTGAGGGCTTCTTTGACGTTTATTACAGTTGCCGAGAAGGTTATGATATAGAAAAGGAGTGAAGTGGATGATAATAATAATAATCTTTATTCAAATAGGAATTCCTAATTTACAAAATTAAATGGTTTAGAATCATTACCAAAACTATACATAAAGATGTTGATGTACAACCCGCCCAAATAGTTTAGATAGTTAATGGCATTCATTAAATGGCGTTTGAGTGATCACATTCTAACCATTAGTTAACTGACATGGAGTGTAACTGAAACTCAAAAAACTGGCCCTGAAGGATCATTCCACGGTTTTGCAGTTTTTGTAGTGAGAAGATACTATTATTATTTAGTAGAGAAAGCAAACTAGGACTATAATCAAAATTTGGATATGTGATAGTTCTGTAAACCGTGCAAAAATATTGAATAGATAAATATGTCCCTGACTCAGAGAAGAAATTGAGTTTTTTTTATCAATTTTTTGTAAATATAGTTAAAATGTGATTTAAAATTAAGTGTTTTCTACAATTACACCAAGGTAATTTCTGTTACTATATCTATTTTATTTCCATACATTTTTTCGTTCAAATCATGAACATCAATTTGATTGTGCTTATATTTCTATATTTCGAAGTTATTGTGACGGAAGATTCATAGAATCTCTTTGTATTTTGTATTTTTCAATTTAAAAGTCAGTTGACGTTAAGAGATTTTGATATAGTCTTGTCAGTCTGTGTCATCAGAATAAAAACTTATATTTTTCCTATTAGAAGAGTATTTCATTGACAGTTATAATCATGGCTTTAGTCTTTTGATGGTTGAGTTTCAGGTTATTCACATTCAGAAACAATGATATGTTTCCCTGGTACCCTGCAGCAATATTCAGATCTACATCACTTGCTGCAATAAGTGTATCGTCCGCAAAAACTTTAATGAATTCAATGTCACCAATAGATTTTATATCATTCAAATATAACATGAACAGAAACGGTCCTAAAACACTGCCGTGAGGAACACCTGTATTTATATCCCTATTAGATGAAATGCCTTAGACCTTAGTCCTCTGTGTTCTATTGGTAAGATAGCTTGTGAACCAGTTTAATCCATTTCCACCTTTGCCAAAGTATTTCATGTTTTTAAGCAAAATGTCGATATCAATAGTTTCAAATGCACGTTTTTTTATCCATTATTTGTTTCCACTTGGACAATGTGAACTATGGAGCAGTTTCACAAGATTGGTGATGTCGAAATCCTGACTGGTGTTCCATAATTATTTGATTACGTTCAAAATATTCGTTGATTTGGTTGTACGCAGTTTATAGGTTGAAAATTACTTGATTAATTCGTGTTGTTCACTTTAGGAATAGGAATCAATGTGCCAGTTTTTAATTAATGCGGAAATATTCCTGTTTCGAGTGAAGAAATTCAATAGAACATGACCAATGACTTGAGAAACACTTTTCAAAACATTATTATTCATAATATCAGAATCCCATTCATTATCAAAACCATCTAATCAGCTACCAGCTATGCAGCCTTCAGGACACTTATGCTTAGTGGTCTTAATTCATTGATTTCAATATTTATAATAGGAAGGCTATTATTTGACCAGTTTTCTGAATTAGGGATGGTTGATTTAATTTCTAATATGATGAATCAATCAGACGTCAATTAATTCTCGATAACATCAAGATCAATATGAATCATAAGAAACTAGTTTTTTAATGACTTCATAAGAAGCATGATGACTTTATAAGATGCTGGCTGTAGAAATACATTACCTGCGAGTCGCGTTTCCTATTTCAATGGTGATTCTTGTAGTAGAATGTTATGAAATGAATACGACGGCGTAGTAGTAGACACCACCTTGAAGTACATTTAAGGGTGGCAGTATTTACGAGTCGCAGTCACGTACAGAGACATTTTTATTACATTTTTATTGGTTGTGGCTCCCACTCGTCTGGCAACTTGGAGTAGTTCCACCGAATGCACTTGAAACGAACACCTAGCAAAATATAAATTGCTCGTATGTAGGCAGGTACACGAATGGTTTTTTTTCTTGGGAGAGTCGATGATGAACTGGATCTTATAAAACGAACCGTTGCAGTTGAATTTTTTATGAAATTCACCTCGAATACTTGACTTTTGAATCATAACTTCATTAAAAATTGCCAATGAATCATCCAGTTTATTTCTTCTTCATTATCCTTGGGTCGTAAGCATAAACCTTGAGCAAATGCTTTTACTTGTATTTCTTGAAACAGACGTATTCATTTTGTTGAGTTATAGGGAGACAAACCTGAAGTAAAAGCATTTGCTACCCAATGTTCAACAGAAATTATTTCATATTATATTTGAATTGTTACATTACAAGCAGGACTGGGGCCGGTAGATTCAGTGAACATTTTCAAAAAAAATATACATAGATAATGTTTACAAAATTAAACTACATCAAAGATACTGTACAGAGCAAATAGAAGCGTTATTTTTAAATATAAATTCTACTTTAAGGAATAGAACAATGAGAGGATCACGGCATTCCTTGACAGTTTGAAGCTGGAACTTGTTTGGATGCTTTTTATTATAAATACTGTGAGATCAAATAAAATCAGCGTATTCTGATCCAACGTAATGATTTATCACTTTGTAATTACAAGTTTTGAAAAACTTAACTTCTGTCTAACGTATTGTTTTTCACCAACAACATTATGTTTCATTGCTATCTAAATTATTCTTCAAAAAATATAACAAGTTGCTTGTTGTTGCTTTGAAATATCGAACATTCTCCCCCTTCGTAATGGGATCCCCATTACTTCTTCTTAATATAAAGGAGGCATATTTTTGCTTCAGGTCTCCTGTAGGTCCCCATTTTTGTTCTAATTTTTTGACATGACATGCTGCAAGTTCACAGATTTTTTCAACTGATTTGATGTATTTTATGGCTTCAAGTTCGTCCACATATGACTCCATTTTTGTGTACTTTTTTTTTATTTAATTAAATTGCATCAACCAACCTAAATGGTTCTTTGTTTTACATTAGTATTTTTACATAACTTATAAGGAAAATATGGACAAGTAGCCAGTAATATTTTAAAATTTATACATGTAAATTTGTTTGTTCTATACATTTCATTTTATATTTATCAATATTTGTTTTGTAATAAGATTATAGTTTTTTAATAATGTTTATTGACTTTAGTCTAGAACCTCACTGAACACACATTTTGGTCCTAGTATGGAACACAGTGGGCCTGAGATATTGAAAGAGATTCTTTGTGTGGTGAGTAGGTGGTTCGATGAAGACATGCTTGGTAGTGATCTTCACGTTGCAGGCTTCACATTTTGGTTGTCTGTTCTCAAGTAAATAATTATGAGTAAAGCGTGTGTGACCGAGGCGTAGGCGACTAAGAAGTACTTGGTCTCTCCTATTTTTGGGTAAAAGATGCCACGGTTTCACTGAACTTTTCACTTCGCGAAGTTTCGAGATAGATGTATGCCATTTTTCCTGCCATTCTGTTTCCAAGGAGTTTCTCATAGTTCTTCAAATGTCACTTGTCGCTACTAAAGTTACTATTTCAGAGTTCTCATTGGTTATGGGTTTTTTGGTTTTGTTGTCTGCATCTTCGTTACCGAATATGGTATCCTGTAGGTCCCCATTTTCGACCTAATTTTTTGACATGACATGCTGCAAGTTCATAGTTTTTTCTACTGATTTTATATATTTTATGGCTTCAAGTTCGTCCATAACATACATACATGTGACTCCAATTTTGTGTACTGATCGGCAGTAACAACTTACCAATTCAAAACCGTTGAGGTTAAAGCAGGACTTGTTATATTATGGATTTAAATAAGGTTCACTGATACACATTACTTTTAGATCCTCATTTTGTATCGCAAATTCCTCTAGGCCAAGTACTTCATTCCTGATACACTGTATGTTCAGATGGAAGATGTAAGTCGTCTCTTCTTCTGTGCAGGATCGAGGATGAATAGGTGGTGGATGAGGGCTGTTCGGAAAGGTATCTTTCAACTGCTTGGAACGAGTGGCTAGGGTTAAAAATTCGTCGAACGAGCTATCTTGCTTTCAATGTGGTTTATCCGTGGATTTTCAATGCAGTGCTAACCCTTCCTGAAATCGAACCTCTTGGCCAGACATTTTTACTGATGGTTCATGCGTGGCTGTATCTTCTTCCACCCGAAGTATGAAGAACCATAGTTTTTTATTATCAGTTGTTCCCCAGGAATTCCTACCTTCGAACACTACTGCTCCATTTTTAAATTAGTTCCAAATCGTTGTTTAATACTCTGTCTTTTCATCGGATTTTGATGTTTGACTTTGTCCTCACTTACACTCACATTTTCATAGTTGAATGTGTGAGTATCTTCAGAAACCTCATCTTGCGTGTTTTTTATCAGATTTATTACCTCATTAGTCTTCTTTTGTGTCTGTATTTTCAGTATCTCGGCAGATACCTGATTTACTGAGATAATTGTTTGTTCAGACTGGGATTCGAGATGAATCAGACAATTGCCTTTGATTTTTTGTAGTTACTGTTTTTATGTAGTTCACACTTTTTGTCGTTTTATGTGTATTTTAGATTTTATTTTTTTGCGAAATATGTGGCATTGATTGTGGACAACAGTTTAGTTTCTATCAATGCAATTTTCTCGTGCATTAGTTGGATTACCTGTTCTTTATCAGCTATTATTATTTTTTTATCTTCGAGCATTTGCATAGTACTACAAAACGTATATTCTCATTTTGCGCTACTATGGTGCGAAATGGGTGAAAAATTCATGCAAACATGACTGAAAACGGCCGTGCTCGCGTTAGCTGCCGAGTGGTAGGAGAGTCCGGGAGATGAGGGGAATTCTTGTAATGGAGAGTCCGGGAGATAAGGAGAATTCTTGTAATGAACGGGTTACGTGATAATACGCTTCCCCTCATCTCCCGCTCTCTCCTACCACTCGACCTCTCAGATCGGCCGTTTTTAGTCATGTTTGCAAGCATCCTTCACCCATTTCGCAGCATTTTAGCGCAAAATGCACCCATTTCGCAGCATTTTAGCGCAAAATGAGAAGAAACGTTTTGTGGTACTGTACTTCTACTTCCAATATCTGTTTTAGAAATTGAAATTGGAACCTATGTAAAGTTAGCGAGACAACTTCGAAAAAGTTGATAACGGATTATTCCATAATTTGCCGCCTTTTTGTCGCTAATTAGTTGCGAAGAAAAAAAATTTGTCGCCCTTTTTATTTAAAAAATATGCGTTGTTTCGCTAACTTCATATGAAGTTAGCGAAACAACTTCCGTAATTTATATTTTTCCACAGTTCTGAAGTATCCATAATTTGCCGCCTTTTTGTCGCTAATTAGTTGCGAAGAAAAAAATGTGTCGCTCTTTTTTTTTAAATATGCTTTGTTTCTCTAACTTCATATGAAGTTATCGAAACAACTTCCGTAATTTCTATTTTTTCACAGTTCTGAAGGTTCCATAATTTGCCGCCTTTTTGTCGTTGCGGAAAAAAATTGTTGCTCATTTTTAAATATGCGATGTTTCACTAACTGCATTTGAAGTTAACCTAACAACTTCCGCAATTTCTACCTTTTATCATTTTGAAGTATCCATAATTTGACTATAACAAGTAAGTGGGGATCCTTCGTTTGAAGTTATGATGATAAAAATATGATGTACTTGCCATGAGATCTCTTTTGGAATAAAATTAAATTGTTCTCGATTCAGAAGATATTCATGACATATTTCAGGTAACCGTTAAATGAAATTGTGGCAGATCTTTGTTTTCGTAATTGAATTCCTTTCAAAAAGATATTTCACAAGTGTGCGGTAAGTAGTACCATATGCAATTTAAATTTGATTTATTGCTTTTTGGTTGCAAATATGTTGAAGCACCGTTCAGAAGTAAATTCACTCCCGCCATATTTTTCATGGATACTTCAGAACTGTGAAAGAATAAAAATTATGGGAGTTGTTTCGCTAACTTCATATGAAGTTAGCGAAACAACGCATATTTTTTTAAAAGAAAGAGCGACAATTTTTTTTTCTTCGCAACTAATTAGCTACAAAAAGGCGGCAAATTGTGGATATTTCAGAACTGTGGAAAAATAGAAATTACGGATGTTGTTTCGCTATCTTCATATGAAGTTAGCTAAACAATGCATTTTTTTTAAGAGCGACAAATTTTTTTTCTTCGCAATTAGCAACAAAAAGACAGCAAATTATGGAATAATCCGTTATAAACTTTTTCGAAGTTGTCTCGCTAACTTTATATAGGTGAAATTGGACTACCACTAGAGCATCCAGGCACGCTGCAAGATAGTGCAAAATAAATCAAATTGCAATTGTGCCAGAACTAATGATCCGACAGAGCCAACCCTATTTCTTGAAAAATGGCGTAGTTATGAATTTATGAAAAAATCGCAAAAAATTTTGGATTTTTCGGTTTTTCTCTGTTACTAATGATCCGATCGGATAGTTAAACATTACGTTTTGTTCGCATTTCAAATTATCTACAATTCTTCTTATTGGAGCAGCCAGATTGATCTAATAGTTTTCATTTTATAAGCAAAACAATAAAATAACACGTTTTTAGTTATTTAAATGCTTATAACAAATCAATAAATGATAGTTGCGAGTCGAAAACGTAACAGAATGTAAAACTACGGACTGTCTTTCATGTGATGGCACAGTCTGTTTTTTACTAGTATTTTTGTTACGAAAAAATGGTCTATTGATTGGCCTATTGTTTCATGACGGCACTCCGCGTTTTTTGCTCACTTGATTGTTTAAGGCATGCAGGATGAAAAACGTCACTTCATTCCGCATCCGCTGCAACGCAAAACTGTCAGGATTTTTGTACGGAATGATAATCCTGGATGGTAGGTAGCAGAGCGTGGTTTCGATCCACGGACTGGCTATAGAGTTTTACGAGAGAAAAATGCAATTGCAAAATAAACGAAGTGTATTTGACATATTACAAATCATAGTGACAACTCATATGATTCTAATAATCTCAGGAACACAGCATTCTCCTAGCATACAGGGACATATATTTATATTACCAATAATATTGCATTGTCATCCAGTTATAAGCTTGGTCCAAATTTACAAGTCTCTATAGCTCATCAGGAATTTAGTTTAAAACCGATTGCAAAGTTTGCACCAAACAGACAAACAAACAGACGGACAAGAAAGTGAGTTAATAAAAACGCAATAAAAAACCGTCAAAGGACCAGGCAGACGGCTTATGGAGAAATGGGCTTCGGTGAAATTTCATGAATGGTTAGTATATTGTAGTTGACGACTTTCTGAACAATAGTGTCCATGTGCCCAACTCAATCCTATGACTAGTTTCAGAGATACAGGGTGTTAAAGTTGGAAAATTGCCATTTTTAAAAGCACGTATTTTTACTTTCTTCAATGTATCAAGAATTTTTTCATGTGATAGTGTTCTAATGCCACTAAATATCAGTCCTCCATGAGAAAAAGTTTCATTTGATACAGGGGTACTCAAAAATAAAAAAAACGGAACGTTGACTTCAAATATAATTCAACTTTCAGGAATTTCAATATCTGGCTAGATTTGCTTCTGGTTGGTTTATAATAATAAGATATGCAAACATTTTTTACATGTTCATCACGATCAACTTTCTGACTCACCCCTGTATCCTATAATTAATAAAATGTTATATACACTGTACTGCATGTTATTAGGTGACATTAAGTCAATTTGAAATGAATGTAATTCATACATGATATTCAAAAGATATGTATGGAATAAAATCCAAGAATCGATTTTTTTTTGTAAATCTCCCTGTAATTTAATATTTATTTGGTGAATTTCTGTGATACTCTTATATTACCTTCACTTTGAGTTTGTTGGTCAGATGTAGAAGTTTTGTCAACTTGCTATGATCAGTTTTTTTTATCTCGACACATGATGGCAAGCAAGTCTTTCATTATTTCCTTCAAATACGGGTGTCCCGTAAATACCACGTCGAACTGAAGGATAATGTAGATCAAAGGGTGCCCTACTTGTAAAAGTCTCACCGTTTTCGAGACATTTAATTTTTATAAAAATTAAGAATTTTTGCCCCTCTCAGTAGTTTTTTTGTGCTGTTAGTACAATTTTGCACTTTTCTATTTCATTTACTCGGTAAAATGTTGAGATAATTATTCTACCTTCTACGTTACGAAAATACTCCGAACATTACAGAGGGGGCTGTGAGAGATGTTTTTATTAGAAGTTTTGGGAGTAGATTTTTTTTAGCCCATCTTAGTGAAAAAAAAAATGCACTGGGCTACTGCTACACACTACATCAATAAATTGTCTTTTTCATAGTGATTTCAAAATAGTATAACACAAAAGATTTGTAATCGTGAAAAAAGATAATGGACATTTAAAGTCAATATTCAAATTCTTGAAAAAAACAATTTCGATACACCATGCTGCAAATATAAAGAAATATTATCAGATAGCTGGAGCTCTGGTAAATAAATTTCAAACCCCAATAACCATGCCTGGTATATTACAAACAGCGCAGGAAATATCAGATCAATTAGAAGAAGTTAATATTATGCAAGCTGAAAACCTACATTTAAGGAATGGTCATTGGACCCTATTAAACCACTTGCACGCACCTGAATTTCCTCGTTTGGATTTACATTATTTGAATCAGCTGATAGGAATTCATCATGTTAACTTGGCAAAAAGTTATATTCACTACAAACTTCAAAGAGAATAAACAAATATTCTTCAATTCGATGAAATGGTGGAGGAGCCGAACATTTTACGAATGCGAGTTTACTCGAGGTTTCGTAATTCATGTTAATATATGTTGTAGATACTTTCACTGTTAAAGATGATATCGACAATCAACCTTCGAAACTCAACTATTATTGTACCGGTAAGTCGGGAGCTAGAAGTTTAGGAACGTGAGCTCAAGTGGACAGTGTTTCGTGGTTTTTGGACTATGCCAGATACGAGCAGAATGTGAAATATCCATCTACTCATCTCCTAAATGAAATAACTGATGCAGCTGAAAGGATGGTACCAGAAAACATAGATCATAGTCGAGATACTGTGCACTTTTGAATTCCTTCAGTAACTTCCGTTTTTTTGGACATATCCATGTTTATTGTTTTTTCCGATGTCAAGATTAGCTTGCATGTATTTTATTTGTTTTTATGTATATGTCGATCATGGTATAACATAAACAACATCGAAAATACCGATATACATATAATGAAGAAAATAATTATATCATATTGTCGGGATAAAAAAACTAATCATAGCAAGTTGACAAAACTTCTACATCCGACCAACAAACTCAAAGTAAAGGTAGTATGAAAGTATCACTGAAATTCACTGAGGAAATATTTAATTACAGGGAGATTTCCAAAAAAAATCGAGTCTCGGATTTTTTTCCATATATATCTTTTGAATAGCCCTGTATATCATATATAAATTATACATATTTTAAAATGACTTTATGTCACCTACTAACATGCAGTACAAAGTATATTTTATTAAATATGGATACAGGGGCGATCAACTTTCTGACTTGCCCTGTGAAAAATGTTTGCACATATTATTATTATAAACCAATCAGAAGCAAATCTAGCCAGATATTGAAAGTTGAATTATATTTGAAGTCAACGTTCGTTTTTTTAAATTTTTGAGTATCCCAGTAGCAAATTAAAATTTTCCCATGAGGGACTGATATTTAGTGGCATTAGAACACTATCGCAGGAGAAAAATCTTGATACATTGAGAAAATAAGAAATACATGCTTTTAAAAAAATGGCTATTTTCCAACTTCAACACCCTGTAACTCTGAAACTAGTCATAGGATTGAGTTGGGCGCATGGACACTATTGTTGAGAAAGTCGTCAACTACAATATACTAACAATTCATGAAATTTCACCGAAGCATATTTCTCCATAAGCCGGCTGGCTGGTCCTTTTGAGGAAAGCTATTTTCAAATACTTTTGTGCGCTGTCTATCAAGGAACGTTTGGGTAATTCCAATACTTCCGATCTGAATCATTAAATCGTTCACGGAAACTCTCGACGGGGATAAAATAACTGCAGACAATGGACGCATCAACGTTTAATCAACAAATAAACATTTCCTCGAGCAGGAAGAAGTCGTGAGTCCAATTGTTTGTTTCCTGTGCAGCTGTTCGGCATACAAATCGCAGCTTTGTACGTGATACGTTTTTGTCTTGAACGGTTCGAAAGCAGTCAAGGTGTGCGCGCTCTCCGACCTCCGGATTAATATCGTCCGAACATAAAGATGCCGAAAGGAACGGAGATAAATAATAAAATGTTGTAATCGACCAACTACGCAAAGCAAAAAAATGTACATGGCTTTCAAACACCTTTACCGGTGAAAGGGACTTAAATAACTAATAAAAAGAGCCAGGGGCAGATGGGCCGGTCGGGAATTCGGGAGATTTCCCGAAGGGCCGGTACGTTTCAACCGGGCTGGGTCGGTCCATTGGAACAGCGATCATGCCGCCGCTTATCCTAGGCGCATGTTGACTGCAATGGGCATCGGCAACAATGGGCAACACTGGGAAGCGTTTCAAACTCATGTAAAGTTGGCGCAAACTTTTTGCAAAAACACTTTTTGTTTTGGAGTTCTGGGTAGATTTGGTAGAGTTCTGGAGTTCCTGATACAAATTTTGAATAGTTTCAGTTAACTGTGGATTTTGATAAGAAAAACAAATCAGTGTCGCTAACTTTACGGCGCCATCTTTTTCGAAAAAATGAGTTCTGGTGGTATTTTTCGATGAAGATGAAAAAGTTCTGGAGTTCTTGACCATTTTTAAAAAGAGTTCTGCCTAAATGAAAAAGTTATTGAAGAAAATCAATTTTTGACTTTCGAAAACCATTATTTTGAAAGAAAAATTACAGATATTTGAGTTCTGATGAAAGTTCTGTAGCGAGTTCTACAAAACATGTCGATTGAGTTTTACCGAAAAAGCAGAACTTTTCAATTCATAGCCTTCATAAGATGCGACAATCAAAACACTATGTCTATTGAAGACAGAAATAATCTCATAACAGTTCTGATGGGAGTTCTGAGTAGCACTCGGCGAGTTCTACAAAATATCTCAATCGAGTTTTAACGAAAAAGCAGAACTTTTCAATTTATTAGCTATCACAGGGTACGACATCCAAAAATACCGACATTCAGAATGAAGACAGAAAATAATCTTAGACCAGTTCTGATGGGAGTTCTGAGTAGCACTCTGCGAGTTCCACAAAATATCTCAATTGAGTTTTATCGAAAGAGCAGAACTTTTCAATTTATTAGCTATCATAGGGTGCGATATCCAAAAACAACAACATTCAGAATGAAGACAGAAAATAATCTTTGAACAGTTCTGATGGAAGTTCTGATTAGCACTCTGCGAGTTCCACAAAATGTCTCGATCGAGTTCTATCGAAAAAGCAGAACTTTCTAATTTATTAGCTATCAAAGGGTGCAAAATCCAAAAACGTGTAATTTGCTGTTTTTTGTTGGTGAATTTTATAATTTAGGAGACGCACAAACTTTTATCAAGAATAACTTTTTATTTTATGTGGTGCGTCCTTTGGGGACGACCCTGTATAATAAAGCGACCGGTTCCACATGGCAGACGGGCGGTTTTAAAATCACAATCACAAGTAGAACCGACGTGCCAATTCAAACATTTGCCAAATTATGAGGCAATTGTTTTCACCCTCAGTTCTTGAACTATCAGAAATTGTGATGTTTGACAAATTTTTCCCTGTTCAATATCAATGAACAGGACTAGTCTCTAGTTGTTCATTAGTTATTAATTAACCTGTGTACATAGACGTGTTTTGCTATTTAAAATTCTAATATACAGGGTGTTTCATATTAAATGCGCAGGACTTCCGGATGTGATAGCTCTTTCAAAAATATGAAAAAAAGTTTCTATTAACTTACCCTCTTAAATTCAACATTTTCGAGATACAGGGTGTTGAAATTTTAAAAAAATATATAGTTTTTTGCGAATATCTCTGGAACCGTTTATCGCACAAAAAACAGATTTTGAATGAATTTTCTACTCATAATAAGCTATGTTTTGTGCAAATTTTTTATTTTTTAAAATTCATTATTGGTGAAGATTTTGAAGGGGTAGTGGGTGTTTTTTTCTCCAACTTCTAGGCCACTGGAAAAAGTATGATTTACTTGAACCGCCAATGTTTTCTTCACAAAAAAGGTACTCTTGGTCATAAGCTCTAAAGTTGACCGTTTTCAAGAAAAACCAACTTTCATGTTGAATACCATGGTAAATTTTTTTAAATAATTTTTTTCCTAATTATACAAAATTTATTTAAACGTTAGAACAACATTATTTAAACAACATGAAAGTTGATTTTTCTTGAAAACGGTCAACTTTAGAGCTTTAGAGCTTATGACCTAGATGCAAATCCCCACGTCTGGTGTTTGCTCGAAGTGAGCAACCGACCACCCATGGTGGGGCTGTAGGTTTTTCCGGATTTTCCTGCAGCTGAAAAGTGAATACGCCACCAAAAATCAGAAAGTCGCCCAGGAGCGCCACGGCAAATCATAATAATAGCCGTCCTCTACCAGCAGACGAGGATTTTTTAAAGTGGCCAGTCAAATCTCCTGATCTAACCCCGCTAGATTTCGTTTCGTGGAGATATCTTAAGTCAAAAGTTTACGTTAACAGACCTAATATTACATTATTATGAATGAAATATTTTTTATTTCTCATCACAAATCTTTGGAGGCTGTACTTAAACTGTCGAATCACAAATCATTGTCAAACAATAACTATAAGAAATTGTTATTCAAAAAAGCTAACTACGATCGAATGAACACTTTTCTCGATAACATCAATTGGAATAACATCCTCAAAGCTACAGATATTGAAGTGAGCGTTCAGAAGTTCTACAATGTTTTGAATGATATTGTCGAGGAGTGCGTCCCTAACAAAATTATTACAAAAGGCTCATATCCTCACTGGTTTGCTAAGAGAACTATCAGAATGATTTGTGCTAAAGATAAGGCTCATAATAAGTGGATTAGGTATAGAAATCAAGTTGATTATCAACAATTCTCTACATTAAGGAAAAATATTAAAACATGCATTAAACAAGATTTTAATAAATAAGTTGCTATATCTGAAAGTAATTTAAAGTCAAACTCAAAGGTATTTTGGTCATTTGTGTCAAATAAAAAGAAATGTAGCTCCTTTCCTCGACACATAAACTTCAATGATAGGCATGGTACTGATTGTGCCACTATTTGTGAAATATTTGGTGAGTATTTTGGGAGTGTATACGAGTCCAACTCAACCCCATCCCTTCTGGAACTATCAAGCATATCTAATAATTTCGATATAAAACAAATCACTAGGGAAGAGATTCTTGCTGCATTGTCACAGTTAGATAATAATAAGGGAAGTGGCCCTGATGGATTCCCTGCAGTATTTTTGAAATCATGTAAGGAAAGTCTGGTTGAACCTCTTCACATACTGTACAATAAATGTCTGCATGAAGGTACATATCCCAAAGTTTGGAAAATAGCTCAAGTATTACCGATACACAAATCGGGTGACATCAACGAAGCTACAAAGACAATGTTTTTTATGGTAAAAAATTCTATCACCACTACTCAACACGGATTTTACAAAAAGCGCTCTGCACTAACAAACCTGGTGCCCTATGTACAAGATATTTATAGCAATATGGAAAAGGGAATCTCAACTTGTGCGGTGTACACCGATTTTTCAAAGGCTTTTGATAAGGTTTACCATCCTACCTTATTAATAAGGTTGAGAAATTTCGGTGTGCATGGTTACCTGTTGGGACTTCTCACCTCATATGTTCAGGACAGATTTCAGTACATAGCACTGAAAAATACAAAGTCTGACATGTTGCCAGTTACCTCAGGGGTACCTCAGGGCTCCCATCTAGGGCCACTACTATTTAGTATTTATGTAAGTGATGTCGGGAGCTGTTTCCATCACTGCAATATCTCATTATATGCCGATGATATGAAAATTTTCTGTCCTATAAATTCTCTCTCGGAGGACCTCGATCGCTTCTCGGATTACTGTAAAATATATAAATTTTCACTAAATACTAAGAAATGTAGTCAAATCATATTTACACGTAGCCCGAATCCACACATCTCTTTGCTCAGTATTGACAATGATAAACTGTCCTTTTCAGATGAGATAGTTGACTTAGGTGTTACTTTGGATACCAAACTGACCTTTGACAGTCATATCGAAAAAATTGTCAGAAAGTCCCTAAGAACTATCGGATTCATATCGAGAAGTACTAGGGATTTCAAGAATTCTTCCTCGTTACTGATTATGTTTAACACTTTGATAAAACCTATCCTTGAATACTGTAGTGTAGTTTGGAACCCGTCATATCAAAAATACATAAAGAGACTAGAGTTTGTGCAAAAGAAGATAATCAATATTATAAATTATAGATTCTTCAGGTATAGGCACTACTTTCCATATGAAAGTAACCTAATTTTCTATAACCTAGTGAGCCTATCTCTTAGGCGTGATTTCAATGATATATATTTCGTCTACAAAATATTTAATAATCTCATAGATTCCAATGAATGCTCAACACTCTTTACCCTGAACTGTTCTTCATATAACATTCGTCATAGACAACTATTTTTTACTCCTTATTTTTCCACAAATTATTTTGGTAATTCTCCAATGATTAGATGTACGGTAACAATCAACACCATGATCTCTGAAGATCTGGACATTTTTGAGCTTGGTGTTAACTGTTTCAAAAAGAAACTGAAAACGTTCTTAACCACTTACATTATGCTCAACTAGTCCAATTTATAATTTTTACTTTAGATCTGTAAACTAGATTAAGTTTTTTTTTCTTGCTATTTCATGATTACACAATTGTTATTTTTTATTGTTATTGTGTGTTATCCTGTTATTGGGCTCGTCCTGTTGGGTAACCTATGTAATTAAAAAAATAAAATAAAAAAAAATACGGTTATCTAAGATGGGAAAAAATATGACATCCATGAACAGAAAAATGTGTTCTTTTAGGAAGTTTTATCAGAATAGGGTAATACTATTTAAAAAAAATTATAATGACGTCATAACTCGAACAGCAATGATTTCATCAAAAATCTGAGTAGACCAAAAAATGCGCAACTGAAAAATAAAATCGACGTGTCTGAGCCTATTCTCCCTAATGGCCATATCAAGCGTTTAACGAATTTGTTTCAACCTTTACGTACTCACTGTATATTGAAACCGTTTGGAAAATTTCAAAGTAAAAGTAAGTACTTTTAAAAAAAAAACCTGTTTCAAAGATTTCTGTATACAACAAAAATTGACTGGGCCGGTGTTATTAGTTTCCCAGGCCGGTTTGTCCCTTCCCATCCGCCCCTGAAAAGAGCAGTGAAAATGTTTCAAAATTCACTATGAAAACAACAGCTGCCACTATATATTAAAGTATGTGTTTTTTCTATGAAATAAATTGGGTATACAGGGTGTAAGTGAATAAAAGTGGGACATAATTCATGGGGTCATTCTTCATGAAAATATAATGACAGTTTGCTATATAACTTTTTGTCCGCAAATGCTTATGATCATCAATTATTATCCGAAACCATACATTTACTGAAAATTGATGATGAAAATTAGCTTCAATACTTCAAAGATTCCATGTGGATTTTCCTCAGTCCAGAAGTGATTGTTATGGAAATTTCGTAACAAAACGCCATTTACAAAATTAGGTATTTGAGCGATTTGATGAAGAATCCATAGGCAAAAAACTAGCGCCGAAATAAGTCTTTAGGTAGTAGAGCTTGCACACGTTGAATATGAAACGGATACAATTGCTGTCCTTCAATAATTTTAAATGCAGTGAAGTTGCTTACATTCAATATTTTGGCAATTTTTCGAGTACTTGTTTCAGGTGAATCCGCGATTAACTCAAGAACGGTTTCTACTAGTTAGACAGTTCGTACTTCTCAAATTTACCATTTTTGCGCAAACGTTGGTGAAGACGAGCAAATTATTGTGTGATGGGGTACACTACGTCCTGGATACAACTCAGCATACAATCGCTGAGCTTGCCGACCATTTCCATAACTTCGATTATAGACAAAATGCATGCCAGACAATTCCGCATTTGTATAATTTTTCATTTATTTCGTTAAAAGAAAAATTAATTACTTATTAACATTAATGTTACACCAAACTAAAAGCTTAAAAATGAAGAAACGCTCATCTGACATTTTGTTGAAATATTCGTATCTAACAGAATTAAAGTAATGACGAATATGCGTTAGGATGTTTTATTTTTTTGCATAAAAACGGCGTCCCTTCGAAAAAAAGACAGGAAAGATTTTTTTGTCACGGATCAAACGAGGAATTCAAAAATTATTTTTAGTTCGAAATATCTCAGTGGTGTACCATTTTTTTCTATGAAAAAATTGAGATCATCACCACATCACCCGTATGCGCGCCAATGATGAACATAAAATTCCTAATTACATGTCAAAAATGCGCAATAACTACCTCTTGAAAGCCACCAAATTTCATTTGCATATCTTGACCGGTTTCAGAACATTAAATCATTAGTCAGTTTTTGAAAAAAACTTCAACACCCCGTACCTCGGAAAACGAAGAATTTGCGGACAAAAGTTATATAGCGAACTGACATTTTTTTAAAAACAAAATCACCCCCTGAAGTTTGTCGCACTTATTTACTAACACCCTGTATATGCAAAGAACCCAGTTTTCTTCTTTCATCTCTAATGAGCACGTGATAATAGAATGCACGTGATAATAAGGATGCACATGCGTTAAATGAATACTCAGTGACTTAGCAGTTGTTTGAGAACAAAGTTAAATACTTAGAAGTATGAGATATTTATTGCTTTCTCAGAAACCGTGATATGCGAAGGAGTTGGATGGGGAAACATTTCTTTAGATTTCGTATGATAAGAAAACTTTATTAAAACATAAAATAAAACAATAAAAAAAGTATCCAAAGGATATGTAGAATTAATGAAGTTAAATGAAGATGAAAAGTTAATCAGTGAAAAATTGATGAAGAATTCCTTGAAAGTCATCAACATTGTTGAAAACCTTTCCTCTCAACCCTTTGATGATGATGCAGAACTAGAGCTTCTGAATGAAATTTGGTATCCTAGCTGGATCTGTAGGAGGTGGTGGTAATAAGTATTGAAATTGCCAGAGACCTCTACAGGTTTCGTTCGGGATGCATGCAAAAATAAAACTGCGAGGAATATTAGTAAAGTCAAAAGTGTAAGCAAGTCAAAGCAAGAAAAGAAGATCATCAAAAAATTAAAGGAAAATAACGTGTTCTACCTGGAAGCAGACAAAGTCAATAACTTATAGCTTGGCAAATCTATCTGTGCCTCTAAGATGCGCGAACAATAAACAGAGAGGGTAAATATCCGATACCAACTTTAAACGGGAAAGACAAGAAAGGACAGCGGCTGTTATACCGCGCACCCTATATTGAGAGTCACAGATAGATTTGCCAAGCTGTAGTTTTGTGCAAAGATAAATTACTATTGCCTATTCTGACCTTTACAATAGAAAGAAGTTCCCAAAGAACATCAGAACCTAACATAATGTTCATTTGACCTGACTGATTGAACGTGGAAAACGCTAATTTGAAATCTTTTGGAATATCAAATTGTTCGATATTCAAATAAACTGAAGATATATTATTCGTTAGTCGTGTTAAAATCAAACATGTAATAGAATTTTCATAAGCAGATGTTCAAAAATGCATTTTTATTTTTGTTACATTATTAATATTCGTTTAGAGTTGACCCACACCGGTTGCTGCATATTCAATATACTTCATTTTCAAGTTGAGTTTTTTACAGCTCTCGGTTACGAAATTACTCATTGAATCATCATCTAAAGGTGCTCGAAATTGATGTAATAATCCTTCGACAAGTACTACTGTGGTTGATAAAAGAATTTGTGATGTGGCCGCATTTGGAATTGTTCCTGCAATTGTGTCAGTCTTTTTCCGATTTTCCCGAAGTGGTTTCGCTCTTATTTTGGGAAAAAAGGAATCGCGAGTTTCATGCCCATCCATTGCGGTATTTTCTTGGCTCTTTCTGATGGATATGAAGCAAAGAGTTGTGCATCTTATCGCATTTCCGACACTTCGGAGAAAAACAATTCTGAGTACTATGATAAGGACATAAATGTCGTTTTTTGCTTCTGTGATCCTTTCAGGACCTTAATGTAAAGTTGACACCCTTAAATCGTATGTTCACCTTTGCATTAAAAATACTGTATTTTTGTATTGCCATCAGAACTGGTTGAACTAGTATGAATACTTGAGTGGGGTTTTGAATATTTATTTTTGGACCCGGTTGAAATCAATTTTTTTTTATTCTTTTCTATTTTTGCACACGTTGGGGCTATTTCATCCGGCTCGAAGGACCAAAAAGTGTTGAGAACTTTTGGTTCTCCGTGTTGCTTATGAACGTTAGGATCAATTGGACTGTTTAATTGTATTTTGTACTTCGAAAAGTCTTGATTATTTCTTCAAAAAGTCTTGAATATCGCTTCAAAACAGAAAACTCGCTAATTTTTTAATCAATCGACAATTCTCGTCTCCATGGTTACTATACTCAATTTGAGCAATAGTCCAGCAGTATTAGGAACAGATGATTTGAATAATATTACAGGGTTTCAGTCCGAGTCACCATCCCTGCTGGGCGAATGCCGAAGAAGCACATCGTCTTTCCCTCTTTGTTCGTTTCCCATCGGTATTTCTAATTGAGTGAGTTTAATATTATATTTGAGGTTGACCCCTCTGGTCATTTGTGTCACATGTTGATCATAGCCTATGAATTGGGGTACACCTAAATGAAATTACTATAATAGGTATATTTGTTTTACTTCTGTAAGCGGATTCGTGACGTTACAGCGGCGTATGTTTTTATTATCCCTTCTCTTATTGAGGAAGGTCCTTGTGGATCAGTGAGTGGATCAGTGTGTATCCTGTGATTTTGAATATTGTCTCTTTTGCCATTATCATTATTATAGTAGTTTTGTCTACTACCTTTTTATTATTTTCCGCTTGCACTCTCCAACTGTTTAAATATTGCCTGCCCTAATCCTGACCATCTTGGCGGCTATGCAGGGTGTTCCAAATTAAGTCGGCACCATTGCCAACTCCGTTATTTTTGATGTTACGAATTCGGTTAAATGGGCAAACTAGTAGCATTTTCAATGGCCTTCTCGATGCCGAAAACAAAAAAAAATTGACAGTGGCTTTTTCAGAATATTTCATAAAATTATATTTTTTTCAATGGAACACCCTATATTTTTTCATACATTTCGATTCGTAATAACATTCTCAACAACAAAGCTCATATCACTTTTCTTCCTAAAGTGGAAAATGAGCGACTCATGTGGAAATATTTATTTCTTTCACTAGTACCCAATTTTGGTACTTATACGAATGACAATATTTTGTTACTAATAGCAAAATAAGACAGTAAAAAAAAATTGCGCTGGGATGTGAACTCGTGAAACCCATGATCACCATGTCGCACCACTCAATTGACAGCACTGAGCTATTTTGTGAATCAAAATATGTCTGCTGTAATGATAACTTTGAAGCCGCTTTTGTACAAAATACTGGAGGGTCATATGAATGTGGTTGGAAAAAATGTGTTTGATTCGTTGAATCATAATTATTATGAGCAATCAAGTTGCCTTGAAACTTTGTTGAAATACTATTTGTCAAATATTCTCAAGTATATCATGACAATGTCATAAATTATCGTAACTGTCAACTACTGTTCGAATATTTTTCGAAATGCCGTTATCCCATCAAGAAAAATGTGATATGTTAGAATCCTACTTGGTTTGTCAGAAATTTAGTGTAAGAGCACTCCAACACTACAGCAATTCGTTCCCCGATCGAGAATTACCTAATCGGCGTTTTTTTGCTGTGCTTCATCGTCGATTCAGGACCAATGAAAAAGTTTTTGAGAAGAGGAGAACTAAAAAACGTTTTTTAATATCTGAAGATACAGAAATTGACGTTTTATCCTACTTTGAGGTATATCCAAATAATTTCATCAGAGATTTATCTAGAGAAATAGCTGTTCCACTGTCTGGTATTCAACGAATTCTGAAGAAACATAAGATTTCTCCTTATAAATTAAGACCAGTGCAAACACTAGAACCTGGTGATCCTGAGAGACGATTGGGGTTTTGGCGGTGGTTTATGAATAAATGCAGACAAGATCCAAACTTCTATAGAAATATTAAATGGAGCGATGAGGCTAATTTTTCAAATCATGGGATGTATAATAGAAAGAATTTTCATTATTGGAGTAGACATAATCCATTTCTAGTCCATGTTTGGTGTGGTTTATTCAGAGGCAAAATTATCGGTCCATTTTTTACCATGGTTCTTTGAACGGACCATGTTACATTAATTTATTAACAAGAGTGTTGGAAGAGTTTTTCGATGATCTCGATCTGGAGGCTCGTCAGATGATCTATTTTCAGCAGGATGGAGCATCAGAACATAATGTCAGTGGCGTAAAAAGAATGCTGCGATGCTGTTCTGGACACAGATGGATTGCTACAAATGGTCCTGTTAAGTGGCCCCCTCGTTCACCAGACATGACACCTCTAGATTTTTATTTTTGGGGATTTCTGAAAAATGAGGCGTACAAAATAAAACAATAATGTAGATGAACTTAAAAATTATATTGAAACTATAATTAATAAAAAAAAAGTGAGTGAGATTTGTTGTTGAGAATGTTATTACAAATCGAAATGCATGAAAAAATATAGGGTGTTCCATTGAAAAAAATATCATTTTATGAAATATTCTGAAAACGCGATTGTCAATTTTTTTTTGTTTTCGGCATCGAGAAGGCTATTAAAAATGCTACTAGTTTGCCCATTTAACCGAATTCGTAGCATCAATAATAACGGAGTTGGCAATGGTGCCGACTTAATTTGGAACACCCTGTATAGTTGTTAGACCTTGATCATTAGAATTCAGCTGGTGGCACCATTTCAACATCTACTAAATGAATAGAATTTTAACATCCACCCTCAACCGAACTGAGCTTTGGAGTTTATCCCGAGGGGGATACATCTGTATAAGTTTCAAAATATTTCAAAGACTCGAACTGAAAGTACTAAAAATTAAATTTAATTGAGTAGGAGATTGGAGCCAGTTGTGGACCTTCCCCTACCACTGACGTCATCGTGACCTTCAGGTGAATGACTGGTGCATGTCCCATTATGTGGTTATGACCTTGTCGGACAATTTTGTTGTATGACCTTCATGAAGGTTGTGTGTTTGTATGTAGGGTGTGTGTTTGATCTTGAGATGACATTGTTAATAGTTGGGAGTGATTGCATACACGATAATGAAGATTTTGGTTGGTTACTGTTTTTTTCTAGTATTTGTGAGTGATCCTCATGTTTGACTTTCAAGTGTACTCACTATGAACTATCTAGTTTGTAAAAAATACATGATGATAGCATTGTTTATATAGAAGTAAGATAGTCAATGCGTGTGTAATTGGTGTTGGACGTAAACGCGAGTGTCATCTAGCGTGATTAGTTACAAACATGAATATTTGACGTAATTTTAATGCAGGTTCCTTCCAAAAACCCTGATTTTAATGCTGTCCCATTGTTTCAATCAAGTTACGACATGACTTGCAGGCCAGATCACTGAAGTTACGACATGACTTGGATGCGAGCTCACTATCGCCATCTACATGTCGCATCCATTTTGATCCAATTTTAATCCCATAAGGTTGACTAACTATCTTCTATATAAACAATGATGATAGTCATGTATGACCTTCAAGTGTACTCTGAACCAACTATCAAGTTTGTTAAACAGTAGGCATAAAAAACATTGCAGATTAATGGATGGTACATTCATGTGCCTCAGTACGAACTCATTACGATGATACTTGTAGAGAGGACAAACGTCTGAACACCATGGGACTCCTACGATGAATGCAAGTCCCTGTCCGTCTCTGGCATGACATATTTCTTCTGAGGTTGTGAGTAGTGGTGGGGGTTGTATGTGACATCACACATACAAGCGCCAGTGGGAATTACATCGATTTCGTGGACTCCTTTCAGCGATTTTCAAGTTCTCTTTCTATGAACCCACCGGTTTTTCGAGAAATAATTGTAAATGAATCAAAATAAGAATAGGAACTTACCCGTATTCCCAGCTTTCGCCACATATTTTTTTTTCTTCTATGATTTCATTGACTGAAAGAATCGGACATAAGACCTAAAGATTAAGACATAAGACTCGAAGACAAATGAATTACTTGAATGAAGGACTCATGATTTAAAAAAGACTTAGCCCTTTGCGGTCCAATTATAGTTTCATAGCTTGTATTTCTGCCGGGGCTGCCGCGACAAAGGGACGAAAAGGGTAGAAGATTGAAAATTTCAAATTAAAGACTCAAACCGAGGACTGAAAGACTGTATGACTTCGGCAGATTGCTGAAAGATTGAGGCAAAGATTTGAGTACAGAAAATTGACTCAATAAGTCAAAATTTCTAGTTGTACAAGGTTTTAAATAGTTGTTTGCCCCTAGGAATATCCATATTATTATCCGTACACTGCATACCTCCGTACGCACACCGCATACCTCCGTACGCACACCGCATACCTCCGTACGCACACCGCATACCTCTATACGCACACCGCATCCGTATTTCAACTTGTTTGATTTATGTCTTGTGAATCTGGTTTTCCAAGATCATGTCTATTATTTGGCACCTTTAACAGTTTGTGTCCATCTATAAAAGTACATAATGGCGAGAACACTCATTTCTGAAAAAAAATACCACAACCTTGAGTACGATGAAAAAAGTCACCAAACATTTTTTTGATTTTTTATTCGAAGTAGTTTTCCAAAAAAAAATTATTCCAAAGATATACTTCACTATAAACACTATGAAAAAAGCCCGGGATTTTACGTCATATGTACTTGGCCAATCATTGAGAGCTCGAAGACTGTGGTGGTTAAAAGAAGTTAGGACGAATGTGGAAGACAACGTTGCCGTCCCAATTCATTCACCGGTAAAAGTCGAACAATTGAATATCATAAAATGAAATAAAGTCAGTTTGATGATAAGTTTTTGATTCTCTCATGATATAAGTATTATATAAGATAAGTGACATAATGGTATGGAAAGTTGAGTATTCTCATTCGGATACATATATTGAAATCAGTTTGAGGCAGCAGCTTCAGGGTGTTCATTGCTCTATATCATTATGACGGACAATTGATGCTTTATTATAACTCAACATTTTTTTATGTATTTCTTTTGTTACCTACAATTATTATTTTATGACTATTCCTGCGATTTTCGATAATTTTATTATCAGTATATTCTATTTTTGTTTAACAGTTTGAATTTCTTGTTTTTCGATATTGCTTTTTTTAATAACAGTGGCTGTAAGACGTGTTTTATTCCATCACGCTTGAAGTAATTTATAATCGTTACAGCGTTGCCAAACATTTTGCTGCTCAATATTGAGCGTAAAGTATAAAATGATAGATTACAACTATTTTCATATGAATGTTAACTAACATTAATTCAATATAAGTGAAACTTTCTAAATGAAATGTTAATTTATGTTAATTCTAAGTATCGTTATTCTCGTTTTCAAACGAAATGTTAAACATTCTTCACTTGATATTCCCTTGCAATATTACAACCGACAACGCTGAAATAAGCAATTAACATCATCACCCATTATGGAAGAGGCGCCAAATCCGCATGTTGGAATGATCCATGAAATTTTATGGTTTTCAAATGGCGATTGTCGGAATATTACAAGATAACTGTTATAAAAATTATGCATAAATTATGCATGATCTTACTCGTTGGAATACTGCTCATTTTGGAAATATCCCATCTGATGTGGATGCTTTGAGTAAAATTTTCGTAGACCTTCAAATAACTCCATTCATGTTTTTGTTTCAGAGTTTGGGAATCCTAGGCTCCGTCCCAGCAGCCTGGCTCATCTTGACCCTCCTAGTTTTACTCATCTACCTCCTGACGCGATGCTGCGACCGAAAACCGAGACCGTCTCGCTCCATTTCAGCGCTAAAAGTTACCTTAGCCATAGTTTCGGTACTCTGCTGTGCAGCAGTCGGAATAGGACTCTACGGAAACGACGACCTGCACAACGGCGTGGTACAAACCCTGAACGAAGGCAAGCAGGTGGCTCTGCTGGTGTCGAAAATTAGGAACCAGACCGAAGATATCGAAAGACAGCTGGTCCAGGCCGAAAGACAAATTAGAGACATTCACAATATAATGCAGATGCCTGTCAATAATCAGACGTTGTTCAAACAAGTCGAAGGCTACTTCAAAAAGCTAGATGGTAAGATTTTGGATCATTGCTTTTAATACTTTATTTTCTTTGGCGTTCGTCATCGACTGCTATGGTTATTAGCCGTGTGTTCTGGATATGCCTTGTTACTAACTCCAAACGCTACCTCAAGAGCAGCACTGTTAATTATTAACGCAAAAGTGAATCGTGGAGAATTATTCTCAGCCGACTCGACTTTCACATCTGAAAATGAAACAAGCCCGCACCGGCTGGGAACCAAACCTGGAACCTGTCGGTCACCAGGCGGACGCCTAACCACTGCGCTAATCACCGCCACTATTAATACTTGTTTTTATAATTGAAAATATGATTTGGTGGTCGGTGTTGAAATTAGCCAGAGAATACAATGTGAGGTACGTCGCCAATAGTGCCTCTGGAAATCTTTGTTTTCTGTTCTGTGCCAAGAGCTTATTGAGACTCATAATGCACATATCCCAGACCCAACCTGTCATAGAGTAATATCCTATTTTTATTAAAAGATAGTTTCACAATCACAGTAATACACACAATTCATAACGGAATCGTATATTATCAAGATCAAACAATATAACATTCAAAAAATCATTTTAATTACATGAAAACTATAAGGATACAAGGTTTTATTAAAATGCACTAAAAAGAAAAAATAATTGCTCGATGTGTACGGATATTCTGTGGATAATGGATTCAAAAGTTTGCCGCGACTCCAAAACCCCCTACGTATCAATTTTGAATGGAATCGGACAATCATCATAAAACTCGTTTATCATTTTGAAACAGCCTTTTTGATTTTATGAATATTGACAGACAAATCGTATATAATTTCCGACCCCGAAAACACCCACATACAATTTTGTATAGAATCGGATCATAATTACAATACTCGTCCTCCTTCTTGGAGCCGCCATCTTGAATTCATGAATTTTGTCAAAAACTCTCAATCTCTGATCTCGAAAACACTGACAAACCAAATTTGAGAAGAATTGGACCATGATCATAAAACTCGTCCGCTATCTTGGAGCCATTTCAATTTCATGAATTTCAAAAAAAAAATCATAATATCCTACTCCGAAAACCCCCACATACCAATTTTGAATAGAATCGGGCCATGATCACAAAACTTGTCCGCCACCTTGGAGTCGCCTTTTCAAATTCAAGAATTTTAACAAAAAAATCATAATTTCCGAATCCAACCGCCCCTCCCCCCACAGACAGTTAGAAAGTAGGGGGTGCCAAATTGAAGACTTCAGTACCAGGGGAGAGAACACATCGCCATGAGATAAAGCTGCTTTGTACATCCAGCTGCTAACGAACATTTTCTTATGGTTATAGACTACAGGCCCGTGTCAAAAATCGATGGGTCATCTGAACCACCAGAGAACCTATGTAGTAAGATAGAAGGGCTTACAATAATGAGATTAAGCTCTTTGCAAGCTGTCCAACTGAGTGCAAGTGAGAATTGAAAAGCACAAGTTGAGTAGGCATATTTTGGTCAAATGATTTTGTACGGCACTCTGGCCACCTATAGATGCATCAAAAATAATGAGAAAACGCGTAGTGCCGTACAAAAATAGTGCGCCAGTTAGTCGGAATATTTTTTTTCCGGCTAATTTTTAGGGCAATTTGGGTCATTTGATCGTGTACGGCATTAGTTCCATACTGTTGCAGTACCTCTTACAATCCATTATTCCTCAACGCCGTACAAAAAATCATGCGACAAGGGGAAAAGATCGAGGGTTGAAACCCCCTCTTTTTCGTAGTCCGGGGGGTGATTTGAAAAAGTACGGCATCGGTTCCAAAACATAATGTAGCACTCAAAAGTAGGTACTATTAAAAATAATGCCGTCCAAAAATTATTGTTCATTTGAATGAATATCGATAATTATCTTAAGTTCATCTTATACTTTATTGAAAAAGGTGAAAAATCATTATATTCTGTACGGCAAATTGTTTTTCAACATGACATTGCTAAAAACTATTGTTATATAATAATGCCGATCAAAAAAACTGTTCTAAAAAAATTTATAGAGAAATAGAAAACATGCAGTTGTTTCAATTATTTAAAAAGTTTTAAAAATCATAGATTAATGAAAAATATCAATTTTCTAGATATTAATGTTGTTTTAAATAGTATTCGGGTAAATGAATTAGAAAAAAATTATGCCGTACATTTTCATGCAGACCATATTTTTTTGGCTGATGAAAAATGACACTACCTTTCCAGGGGTTCTTTATGGTCACTGTACGGCATTAACATATTTTTGAAGAGAACAATTTATAATAATAATTTATAATAATTTTCATGGTCACGGACCATGCAGAGAAGGGGATCTGAACTCCTGATGACTTTACAGGTTCCACCCAGTACCATTCTGTTATGTAGACACTCAAAAGTCCACGGCCTCTCTGTTGTCTGGGGAAGTATAGCCGTGGAACAGGCGATTTAGGATGCAAGCTTCTTTGAAGGTGCATCATTTTGCGAGTTTTAACGTCGAGTTGTCGCAGCTCTTCTTGAGTCCATTTTACTATTCCAAAGGAGTAGAGTAGAATCGGAACGGCAAGCATATTGGTTGCAGCAACTTTGTTCTTCCCCGACAGTTCTGATGACCAGATCTGATACTTGCCGCTAGAGAGTTTTTAACTGTGTTTACCTCTTGGAAGCGGCGTTGCTCCACTCCCAAGTAGGTATACGTCTCTCCGGCATCCATATGATGTAGGATGCTTCCGGCGTCTACGAGCTGGACATCCTCTCCGTATCCCCCGCATCGTCCTCTTTTGAGATGAACCGTGGCACATTTGTCAATCCCGAACTCCATTCCGATAGCACGCGTGTACTCTTGCACCACCCTCAAGGACTGTCGTAGGTTCCTTTCTCTCAAGGACTGACGTAGGTCTCTTTCTCCGGAGGCACACAGTTTTAGGTCATCCATATAAAATAAATGGGTGACCTTATGCCTCATCCGGATGCTGGGGGTGCCGCAGTTGTATCCACGGGTTTTCCTGAGTGCAACGGACAATGACAATATTGAGATGCAGAAGAGACAAGGGCTGAGGGAGTCTCTCTGAAATACGACCCTTCTGAAGATTACCTGCTCTGTTTGGACTCTGACTTGACCAGATCTTATGGTGAAGCGAGTCCTCCGGAGCGGCATCAGTTGTTCGATGCATCTCACTATTTGATCGGGTACCGCAAGGCATCTGAGCAAATTTTTCTGTTCCCAATGCTCCTCCTAGGGAGGGTACTGTCCCCTAGTACCCCCTCTTATCGACGCTGATGCATAAACTTATTGAGTGTATAATTTTCTTATATTTTCTCAATATATAATATCTATTTTGATAATTATTATAAGAAAATAATAATATTTTGAATCAATCGAAACAATCATTTGATGAAGTTTGCTCGATAACACTTGTCTTCCTCACGGAATACCCGGCAGTGGCAGCAATACGGGAAGCACACCTCGGAAGCATCATACTGAACCCGGAGAGTGTGAGGGTGATATCGGTCAGAAGGCTGGCCTCTTTCGCTCGCGAGATAGGCTACCTTCAAAACTGAACCATCTCCCAGCAGTAGTGGATGCATAACGGGCCCGATTGAGAGGCCTACATGCTTATGGCTTCGTCCGCCCACATACCTTGTTCTATCTATCTATCTACACTTTTCTTACTGGGTTCTTAGAGCGCCCGAATCAGCACTGCGTAGAAGAGAAACAGATATATAGATATAGATTTAAAATTAAGCGAGTGATAGTCAATTTTCGGAGACTGCTCGAAAAAAGTTGTTTTGCGGTGTTCAACGTAACTCGCGACTCAATCATTTGAAACAAAAAAATCAAATTGATTTCATTAGAGGATATGTTTTTCGAGGTAATGTCGAGGGCTTTTTTTATTTTTCGATTTTTGGTACCACTTTGAAGTTGAAATACCGATTTTCGCTAAGAAAAATCGGCCTATTTGTTATTGTAAGATCAATAATTATTAAAAATTCAAAAAGCTCTCCACAGTACCTGGGGAATCATCCAAGGAAGAACTGTGTAAAATTTAAAAGCGATTGGTTTGGTAGAATTTGAGATACCGTGAACACAGACTTTATAAATCACAGAAAAACGCTTTAAAGTTTTGATCGTTCGAGCAGGTAGAGGAGACCATTCTGGCTCCGATGCTCATAACTTCGTCAATTTTGCTCCGAATGACTTTAAATTTTGACACAATATTCTTCAAGAGTTATACAATTATTTAAAAAAATAAAAAGAAAATTTTTTTTTTTATAAAATACCCCCCTCCCCTTTATATGAACTTTCAGATTTGTACGGCATTGACTTTTTATAGACGAATGCATTATGAAATAAATTATCTGAATGCGTATATGGTACATTTCGTTACATGAATTTTTCTAGAGTTTTTCCCCCTCCACTGACTTTTGAACTAACAAAAATGTACGACATGTTAAATACTTTCAGAATAAATTAATTTTATGTTGTGTCAATTCACCCCCCCGGACTACGGAAAACAGGGGGTTTCAACTCTCGATCTTTTCCCCTTGTCGCATGATTTTTTGTACGGCGTTGAGGAATAATGGATTGTAAGAGGTACTGCAACAGTATGGAACTAATGCCGTACACGATCAAATGACCCAAATTAGCCTAAAAATTTGCCGGAAAAAAAAAAATCCGACTTACTGGCGCACTATTTTTGTACGGCACTACGCGTTTTCTCATTATTTTTGATGCATCTATAGGTGGCCAGAGTGCCGTACAAAATTATTTGACCAAAATATGCCTACTCAACTTGTGCTTTTCAATTCTCACCTGCACTCAGTTGGACAGCTTACAATTAAGTGACGGCATAGTGCTTAATCTCATTATTTTAAGCCCTTCTATCTTACTACATAGGTCCTCTGGTGGTTCAGATGACCCATCAATTTTTGACACGGGCCTGTAGTCTATTACGCCAATTTTAAGAATCTGATCGAGAAATAAACTGTCAGTCATCTGTCGTCTTAATGTAATCATTTTTGTTGTTGATCTTATTTTTTATTGGAATGGATCTAATTTGTGTCGAATCACTGTCATTGCTGTGTTCAATGAGTTTTAACAGACCTATTGAAACCGTGCTGCTTTGGTGTAATATATTTCTCAATATAATTATATAATGTGGAGTAGATAAGTTCAAAAAGTTTGGCTGGACACTCATTAGTGAAAATGGTCTATAGTTTTCTACATTAATTTGATTACCCGCTTCAAAGATAGACACAAGATCAGTTTTCCATTTTCTTGGAAATATAGCAGATGACATAAAGATTGTAAATATGAATAAGCGGCCGTTTCAAATATTCGCTACAAGCTTTAAGTACATATGGAGGCATATCCACCCCAGCTGACTTTTTTGGTAATTTTTTTTTTAATCCTTCATCTTATTCAACGTCATTTATCACATTTAATTATAGTTACATATTCTTTGTCAGAAATACAATTCAAATCATTTGTAGATCTAGTTGTAGTGAATACAGCAGAGAAGAAACTTGCAAATGCGTCTGCAGTAAACTCTTCTGTAATTGGCTTGCTATCAAAAACAAACGTACTAGATTGTGTGTCATTCCTTTTTTTATTAACGTAGTTCCAGAATGGGTTAATGCCCTCACTGAAACCAGCTTCTATTTCTTAGTGTACTCACTCTTTTTTTTAATCAAGTTTTTAATATTTTTCTCAATTCCTTAAATTTTTCTTCATAAAAATCACACACACACACATCTCAACCTTATGTAAGTACTCTTTTTTTCTTTTGAAAGATCTTTGACTTCTTTGGAAAACCATGGTGGAAATTTACTGCAGCTTTCGTATCTCATTATATTTTTTTTTATTATTTCCGTCAACCGATTGCACCCCTACGCGCAACCCTCGGAAGTCTTCTAGAGACTTGTGTGAGCTAGGGAAGACGCAGACCTTACCTTTTAACGTGTGATTGTATCATATCATTCCAGATACTATAAAATTGGTCACATTCGCCTTCTTACTCAAAACACTTTCCCATTTAGAATCCTTAACTGCATACATAATGTAAACTTAGAAATTCGTTTTTCTTGTAATTGGAAGTATAATTTTCTGAATTGCGTTTCATAGCTTTGCATTGGAAGAGATTTGTCGTGTTTTGAAACGTTTTCTTTAGTTTATGTAAGTTTACGTTATTATTCTGACGCTTTTCAAGTTTAACCGACTTTTAATTCTTTGAAATCCTATGATTTTGTCAGTTTCACGTGCAATCCCAATTGATCCGGAATAAATTCAAAGAAATAAAAATAAATATATATAAAGTCAGGAATTCTGGAATAATGGTTAGTCCTGTTTATCCGTAATTGTTTTTTGTTTTGTTAGAAAAAATTACATTTTCGTCACAAGGGCTCGGCATCGGCTTACATGCTAACTAGATTTTTAATGGAACATAAATAGAGAAATTAATAAAGACGCTACATTGACAAAAAAAAGTGAAACTTATATGAAGTTTATCCCTTATCCCAATGGTTACTTAGATAAATTAGAAAAAGTGTTTCCGGTTTGTTTTTTGCCCGTACCCATAGACATATATATTATATACTCACTCTAGAATGTTAATCCCCATGTCAAAAGTGTTGTAAAAAGTTCAGGCTAGTCCGCAATGCGCATGCGCGTCATTAGTGATTTTTGTAACAGGCCCGGTTTTAGTACAATATTATGGTACTTGTGAAGATTAACAAACGTTAATTCTGAATCTCGGAGAATAAGGTTGGAAACCTCATTGTACTTATTACCTGTTACTTGTATTAAGCCGATATGAATACATATTTTCACATATTTATGATTCCAAATATTCAGCAAAGGCCATCAGAAAGTAGAGTACGGTTATTATTATTATTTATCGCTCTGAAGCGACTGATTTTTGGTATCACATTTACTTTTCAGTCGTAGTTAACTAACAAAAACCTACGGAACCACCCCAAATCGTCGGTGCGAATTTCAAGGAAGCACTGGATTGGAAAATAAATTGAAAGTACAAAAAACTATGAAAATTTATTTCAGCTAATATTATGAATAATTTCAACTCAAATTGGATTTATAAAATTGGATGCTTGGAAGCTCGAGGCTTTTTTTCAAGAACGATTCATGTCAAAATATGCAACTGCATTTAATTTAAATCATTTGAAGAGATTAACATGCTATTTCTACGAGTATTTCTGGTTGAATTACCTTAGTGCAATTTCCACAATAGGGGTGCATGAAAAAGTGAGGCCAGAAGCATTTTCCTTACCTTCAAAGAAAAGCACTTCCATATTGACATTAAGTTTCTAAGGCGATTCTATGTATGTTTAGTACTTTTTGTAGAAATTTAGAACTCATAATATAAGCGGTGTGGCAGAAAGTTGTATCACTCGCCATGCATGCTTACGCAGACACAGTATTGGTACTGCACTAGGTTTCAAATTATTCTATTGTCGTTTTCACACGAATCTTAATGAGGAAAATGTCTGCCACAAATTACAATTTTCTCACTCGAATGATCTGCTGGGGTCTCTTCTTAAGATCGGTAACCAAAAATCATGCCTTTTTGTCAATCTAAAATAATATTTAAGCTATTTTGAGCAAAGCATATAGGTACATAAAAAATTTCATTAATTACCAAAAATGATTTATTTCAGGTATTTTACCTTTACACAACACTAAACAGTTCATTGTTTATTTGTAGGAAGAAACGGCTTTATTAGAAATTGTCTTTAAAGGAACAAGATTAATACAAATTCACGAATGATGAAAGAACGACAACAAACACCATACAAACGACAAGAGAAAATCTGAAATTCTAAAAACCGTCTCTGATCTCTGACAAGAGTGACAGATCTTAGTGACAAGTCTTCCTGTTGATAGAAAAGCACTGTTGCACGGTCATTATAATTACAGTAGCATAGGGTAAATTAGTGTTTTAAATAAGTTTCTTTCGCTTCTAAAATTCGGGTTTAAAAAGTCCTACATGCGCTGTCAAATTTCTCTCTTTCAATTGACATGTGTTTTATTGCCTCGTAACAAAAAACTCTGATTTGGAATACCAAATTATTTTCAAACTTGGCAACGATCTACCCAAACTACACTGATGACGCGCATGCGCACATCGTAAACGGGTCGCATACGCGGCATGCTTTTCGCCGTGATTAGCATTCTAGAGTAAGTATATAATATATTTCTATGCGCTAAATCGCATCATTTTCAAGAGTGCCCACAACGAAATAATTTTTCTTCAAGGCTAAACAAAGAGATTGGTTTACTACCACACTTGCATCATCAAAGAGACTACTCAGGCAAACGGTCGGATTGGAACATTCCTTATGGAGACAAACATTGAAACCAAATATAAAGAATGGCAACTGCTTCGCCACCGACAATCATGGAAAAACCTTAATCAATATTTGTCAGAAAATTTAAAAAGTAATTCAGAAGCACGTTTCAATCCTTCAGTCTACGCAAAAAAGCTTCGCATCTTTTGTTACATAAAATTATTTTTTGTCCGCAGATAATCGAATCCTGACTGCAAATTACGCGAAGGACATCCGCCAGCCTCTAGTCGGACTGAACGTAACTTCCACTATCGACTTCGGCGAGAAAATCGAATCGGCACGATGGCTCTTCACCATGGCCGTCCTCAGCATTCTCCTGATCCTCTGCGTGATCCTACTAGTCGGCGTAGCCCGTCACAATCGGTGTGCTTTGATAGCGTTTTCCGTGTGTGGCCTTTTGGCGGTCATAGCCTCCTTCCTGATGGCCAGCGTATATCTGGCTTCGGGCGTGGCTTTGGGCGACTTGTGCATGGCTCCCGACAAGTTCGTCGAGGACCAAGCCAGCTCGGACTTGTCGAAGGAGATACTGAAGTACTACACGAACTGCGAGAGAGCCAGAGCGAACCCGTTCACGCAGAGATTGAGGGAGGCCAAGACCACCGTGGACACTATGCGCGTCAACCTCGGCAACATGATCAAACCGGCGGAGTACTTGTACCCGAAGAAAGGCCTGGAAACGAAATTTAGGTAATAACTGATGAAACAAATGTAATATTCATTGCTGGTGACTTCAATGTAAATGATCTTCGCGGTAAAAATATTGGATCAAACAATATTACTTTGAATCCTAACATTCTTAATGAATATTATTGCACCATCGCTGAGAGACTGACAGAAAATATTGATTCGGCACCGGATCCACTTCTTTATTTGAGTGAAATCCATATCACAGAACCGTTTGTATTGTATCCAACGAATCTGGAGGAGCTCATGAATACAATTAAACAAGTTAAAAATAAAACCTCCTGCGGAATTGATAATATTTCAATAAATATTTTTGAAAACATGCTCATATTCTCTCTAGAATTGTTGGTTCAACTCATTAATGACTCTTTCGCAAAGGGACTCTACCCAAACTTCCTTAAAGTTAGTCTTGTGATTCCCCTTCATAAAGGTGGAAATGCAACGGATCCCTCTAATTTTCGACCGATTTCTCTTATTCCGACCTTGGGAAAAATTATAGAAAAGCTTGTCAAATCTAGATTAATGGATTTCATCAATGTGCACAACATTCTCAATCCTCAGCAATTTGGCTTTCAGCCACGTAAAAACACAGGCGATGCTGTCTTCTCCTTCCTGAGAGAACTGTACTGCAAACTGAATCAGAAGGAAGTTTGCGCGGCGGTATTTTGCGACCTTTCAAAAGCATTTGATTGTGTAAACCACGAAATCCTGCTGCGCAAACTCCAACACTATGGGTTCAGAAATCTTAGCCTCAGTTGGATGGAATCTTACCTAGGAAAGCGTACCCAAATTGTGAGAACAGATACGTTGTCTAATACTGGTTCGATTAGTCATGGCGTACCACAGGGTTCTGTATTGGGACCTATCTTGTTTCTACTTTATTTCAATGATATAGCTAATCTAAAGATTGACGGTAAATTTACTATTTTTGCGGATGACACAACAATCCTCTGGCATGACAATGAAGTAAAGAACCTGCACACAAAAATCGTCAAGGATATTTCCGTTGTGAAGGAGTGGTGTGACTCGAATTTGCTTTCGTTTAACATAAATAAAACCAGCCTCTTATCGATCAAGTGCAATCTACCTGAGATTCAAGTGGGTACTGAAATGTTCATTGAACAAAAAAATAATACCAAGTTTCTTGGTATTCATCTAGATGATAAGCTCAACTTCGAAAGTCATGTGAAAACACTGAGATCAAAACTAGCCTCTGGTTGTTATGCCGTGCGGGTAGTGTCTAGTGAACTGGGTATGGCCACTGCAAAAGTAGTTTATCATGCTTTGATTGAATCCCACATTAGATACGGGTTACCCTTCTGGGGTATCTGCAATGAATTTCCATTCTATTTTCATCCTCCAGAAACGGGCCGTTCGCTACATCCTCAATGTTGGACCTAGGGTATCATGTAAACCTCTTTTCTTGGATCTCAAAATCCTTACCCTTCCAAATTTATTTATTCTTGAGACTGTATGTTTGGTCCACAGCAACAAATCGTCATATGAGACGGTTGTTAGTTCTACCCGCCAAAATAATAATTTAAGACTTCCCATTCCATCATCGAATTTAACAAAAAAGTCTCTCATTTATAATGCTTTGATATTATTTAATCATCTCCCAGTTACTACCAGAAGAATTGTCTCTCCAGTTCTATTCAGGAGATCTGTAAAAAGTCTTCTTATCAGTGAACCATACTACAGTGTTCAAGAGTATCTAGACAAAGATTGGAATTGCTCGAACTTATCTTAACCTCATACTCTCGTATGTTCATTCTCTTTTCTTTATATGACATTCGTTTCTTTGCGTAGTCCAATTTTAACATGTAATATAATTTCACACTTGAGCAAAACTAATATATATGTTGTAGTTTACTAATTATTTTATCATCATTGTGCCATGTAAGTAGCATTATTTTCTTCCATGCTATACACGCTTTTACATTATACTATAATATATTTTATGATGATATTCTATGATGTACCTGTTCTCTTTTCTTCTTCTTTTTTTTGACGACTTGTGATTTTATCAACACATATTTACGCATACCATTTTTATATTTCTGTACGTCTTTATTTTTATATTTATAAAAGCTTTGTCAACAAGAATTCATTCTTCGGACAATAAAGTATATTTTGATTTGATTTGATTTGAATATTGAACTGAAGTATACCGTTGATTATTCCACTTATGCTAAAATAGCGTGTTTTGGTTGGTTGAAATTTTTGTGTTGATAATTGAAAACATCATGTTTTCGATGTTGTAGTTCGGCTCTTGATTGGCTACTGGATATGTATATGATGTGTTTTCGATTTTGTTGTTCGATTCCTGATTGGTTTTTTCAAAAAAAACAAATTTACCACTAGCAAGCTGCTATAATGACACCAAACGTTGACCAAAATCAACTTTACAATTTTCGTCAAATTTTGCATACTCGTTGATTAATCAAATCACTATCAAAATGTTTTCAAAACATAACCTTAAGCGAGAAGCAGTAGAAATGCAACGACGAAACTACGAATGACGCGCTCTGTGATTGGTAACTGAAATAGCGGGATGTTTGAAATATCAAATAAATGTTTGTGATAGATCTACAGCTGTCAGTCAGTTGGCAAGTTCCGGAATCGAAGAACAACAAATAATTAAAATCACTGGCCATAGTAGTTCAACGTCAATAAAACCATATTTACAACTCTACAAGGAACACCATGCTAAAATAATTTCAAATCTTACGAATGAAGATGTAGATATATCCACAACGTAAACGGTTGTATCTACTAGTACAAAAAAGGACGAACTGGATATGGATAATGTTAAAATATACAACAGCACGAACTGTACATTTAATGTTAATATTTATAATGATAAATAAAAATGGTTTCGATTTTATTCAAGAAATAATCTTAACAAATACAACTCGTGTTATCGGCGATTATCGTAAATTCCTTCTCGTTTTCGAACCAAATTATGTTGCTTTAGGCATCCACACTCGCGCAAGCGCTCGTGTGGTTTGCCAAGCAACATAATTTGTTTCTCAAAATCGAAGGAATTTCTATTTGGATAATCACCGTTACACTTGTTGTATTACCTACGAAAATATAACCAAAATGAATATTTTATTGAACTCTTAATTTTGTGTTCACCAGCAATGAATACACAAGAATAACACCAACCTCGAAAAAGTATATAGACGATATTTTTACAAACCTGAAAGATAGTTATACAACGGACATTCTGAACTCTTCAATTTCGGATCACAATTTTCTACTAAACAGATTAGTAATATCAGAAAAGCATCAATAACGGATCATCGCATATATACCTCTATTCAAAATGCCAATGTTACGCTGAAAATTTACAAAAAAAAAACGTGAAATTATAAAAGTTGATTACACCAAATTCAGGAAACTTATTGCTGATGATTTAAAGAGAAATCAGTGTGAAAATTTTGAAGATTTTTTAAAAATTACTTTCAAGGTCAATCTATTATTAAAACATATTATAGAACTCGTGAAAATAATGATTGGATCACCAGCTCTATTATTCATAAAATTGAAATCAGGAATAAAAAATTCGAAATTATGAAACAAAATATTAATGATCAAAAACTTTTCGTAGAATACAAAATTCAAAGAAATAAAGTAAATGCAATGATTAGAAGAGCAAAATCTCAATATGCCAATAAACAGTTTGAAGAATCACAAGAAAATGTGGGATGTATTGAATTATTGTATGAGAAAAAAATCTCAATTTTATCAAAATAGGGAAATTGAATCATTACAATTGAATGGCAATATCATCACCAATAACCTGGAAATAGCAGATTTAATGAATTTCTACTTTTACTACATTGGTGAAAACATAGCTAATGACTTAAAAATGTTCTATAACAACATGCATACTGAAAATATTTTTCCGCTTCATAACAATTCCCTCAATGCTTCTATTTCCAACCGACGAAACTGAAATAATTGAAATAATTAGAACTCTTAAAAGAACATGCCCTGATCCTAATAATTTTATTACAAGGGATATTTTTTGAATTGAAAGACATTTTGGTAGAACCTCTCACTAAATTAATTAATAATTATTTCACGGAAGGTGTTTTTCCAGACGAACATGCATCGGGTAGACCTATTTACAAAAGTGGGGATTCCCAAGATCGAAAAAAGAGTGGATCGCAAGCAGCTGATTTAGAAGTTATTGATTTGATTCAAGAAAATCTTGATAAAGGTAATCAAGGGGTAGCTGTTTTCATGGACCTTAAAAAGCCTCGGATTCGTTGACGACTCAATACTTCTAAAAAACTTAGAGTCGATTGATGTCAGAGGAATTGTAGTTGATCTTTCAAAATCCTATTTCGAAAAAAGAACTTTAAGGACCTACAATAAAAATATGGAGACTGACAGATTGAATATTAACAAAGGCGTTCCTCAAGGGTCGGTTTTAGGTCCAATTTTATTCTTATTATATATACAAAATTTATCCGAAATCAACTTATTACGTCATTACACCATATACGCGCACGATACAGTGCTTTTATATGTAAATGAAAACCCTTTAATTCTAGAAAAAACGATAAATGAGGAAATTTGAAAAATGGCTTTATTCCAATCTTCTCTCTTTTAATTCAAGAAAAACCGAATATAAAAATAAAAAATGAACAATTGAAACAATCTTCTCTGATGATCGTGGCATTTGGATTGATGATAAGTTAAGGTGGGAGAAACATATTGATAATCTAATTAAAAATATCTTCTATTATTGGAGCCCTGAGAAGATGTCCCAAATTGAATCCCAAAATAGCTAATATATTTTTATATTCACATATTCTCAGTAGAATCAAATATTTAATTAATAAATGGGGAACTTGAACTTGACGAACACATTTTCTTTGGAGGAGCATTATGCAATGGACACTCTCAAAGTATATCACCTTATTATCAATAAAATGATGAAATCTCATTTCATATTAACCAGAAAATCAGGAATTCACAATTACCATACACGACACATAACTTGTCCCATTAAGATTCTGCAAACTCTGTAATTGGCCAGGAAAGATTCACCCATGAAGGTCTTTCAAAATTCAATGAAATAACTGGAGACATAAAAAATTGTAGAAACATCACTGAATTTAAAATCAAAATTAAAAAATATTTTCTCCAAAAAAGAAATTGACTTAGGATTCCTTCTTTGTTTTGGTGTTTTCTTTTTTGTTTTTTTGTAATTCTAAATGTTTAATAAAAAAAATGTAAATACGAAAAGGTTCATGACCTGTTTCGTACCAGTTTGATACTGTTTGACTGATCATACTATTCTAGCATAGATATAATGATAATTGACTTAATATACCCTTTTACAATTTTACAGTTGTTTCTTAAAAATAACCATTGTACACTTCGATAACAATATTTATTAAGAAGTGGGTATACCTTTATTTTTTATATGTAGCATTGAATTATGAATAGACGTTATTATCTGTCATATGCATTGATCAAATTTTCCAATAAATTACCAAACAATATAAAAATTTTGAAGAGTATCAGTAAGTTCAAAAAATAAGTGAAGAAGGCACTTATTGATCTTCAGCATTACTCCCTTGATGAATATTATCTACGTACATTTAATAGCTCTAATCGTCCTTTCTGACGCTTATTTCAATTTTTTGTTTTGTATTTATCCATGTATAAGTATGAAATATTTCATGAAATAAAGATTATTTATTTATTGTTATTATTAGTTCGCTGAGGAACGATATCAACGCTGCGGAAAAATTCATCAATTCTTTGACGGCGCTAGTGGATTGTAGAACGCTGCATATGCACTATTTGAGAGGAGCAAGGGCCCTTTGTAACGTTGGCTTGCTCGGACTAACGTTGATGCTGGTGTCTGCAGTGCTAGCTGGATTGTTGCTGACAGCTCTCGTTTGGGTCGATTCACATACATGGATTTATATAAGGAAAAAGTGAGTTATCTATGATATAGAATTAAATGAATTAAATTAATGGGTGTAGCCGTTACTACTTGGTAGGAGAATCATCATAAAAAATGAGGGTAAAGGTAAGCTTATCGAGCTCATTCTCGAAACAAAAAGAAAAGTGGTGTTGTGTGTGTGTGTGTTAGTAGTGAGTTGGCATCAGAAGTATTCTATTTGCTACAGATTTTTGTAATTAAAATGATTCTATATTTTTAGATCACACTTTGCTAAGAAATTAAATATTTCATTATATATGTTTTTATCATTGAGAGAAAGTAGACTGGTGATATTTATAGGAAGAGATACATTCAAGGAGATCAGTTTGTTCAAGAATTCAGAAATGTTCTGTGAGGTTCCCTTACATTCAAAAAATATATAGTTAAGGTCTACAACTGATGAATTGTCACAAGGACACTTATTCGAATTTTATTAAGGTGTGCCAGGAAACAACCGTGATTCATTTTCAGACGACTGATAGTGGATGAATAGGATCTGGGTACCAGAAATTCTGAGATGTGTGGTATTTTGACTGGTAATTCGGGGTAGATATACTTGTAGTGGTTATTACTTGTCTTAACAAAGTCTAACCAGATATATTTCCACTGTTCTCTTTGAGTTTGTAAAAGTGGTGTTACTTACGTAGTTTTATCTCCTGAACACGAATCCAAAAGAATTTCGTGGGGGAAGAAAGTGCCTCCTTTTTTTTGTTGGCATTTTTTTGAGACTGTAATCAACTCATATTTCACAATTACAAGCACTAAAACCAAACGTTTTATACAAAAAATCAACCTTCTTATAAAGTATACATAACCCTTCCCACATCTCTAGAACGGACGCCAATGTAGAGTGAGGTTAAGAATAGTGAAATATAAGAAGGTAAACTTTTTCCGTAAAATGTTTGGTTTTGGTGCTTGTAATTGTGAAATAAGAGTTGACTAGGGAATGAAAAAAGTGTCGACAAAAAAAATGAGGTATTTTTTGCAATTTTTACTGAAAAAATCGTGTTTGAAAATGGTCGAATTTCAAGATTCAAGAGGTCATAACTCGAAAAGTATAAGAGACCCCCACGAAATTCTTTTGAGTACATGTTCAGGAGATAAAACTACGTAAGTGACGCCACTTTTCTTTTTGTTTCGAGAATGAGCCCGATAAGCTTACCTTTACCAAAATGAGAAGTAAACTTCCTATGTTTCAGTACCACTTCAATTTGCACTTGATATGTTGCTGAAGATTCGTCTTATATGAACATTATCAAACGTATTCTATAAACTGAGTGAATGCACAACTATCCTCAAATACCCTTAAATCTTTCCAAAGTATTTCTTTTGTATCTGATCCCTGTTCACTTGCAACAATGTGGGTGTGCTGCATTGAAAACTGGCGAATTTACCAAATCCAGTTGATCCGCAATGTTTCATGTATTTGAATTTCTAAAAAATCTAAATAATTGAGTTTCCAAGGTTTGCTTGCATAGCGAAAAATTTGTATACCGTTTAGATTCGGAAACTTGTTATTGCATTCCAAGGAATGGTTTAGAAAACGTTGAATCACTATTTCCCAGTCAGAAGGACCTTTCATGTTCAGCATATCTTTTTGAAAACAATGTGGTCGAAATGTTGCCTTCAGACTAGGAAAAAGTGATTCGACGTTTTCAATCTATTCCTTGGAATGAAATCACAAGTTTCCGAATCCAAACGAAACGGAAATTTTGCGTCATGCAAGCAAATATTGAAAACTCAATTATTTAGAATCCTTAGAAATTCATAAACATTGCGGATTTAAGCTACTGAATGATCAACTGGATGTGTTATATTCGCTGGTTTTCCACATTGTACCCACATCATTAACGACCGTTAGTCATTAATGACATTACTTGGATAGGTTTATAAGTATTTAATCAACTAGTGTATTAATGAAGACGGTTAATGATCGAGATATTTTAACGCGTGGGCGAAGCGAGCGCGTTAATTTTCGAGATCATTAATCGCATTTTAATATAAGAGTTGATCACAATATTTTTTCGTCTACCTCACTCTTGTTGTAATAAAGGCGTTCTATTTTTTTTCTGGCAATAAAGTTGAAGATGCTACTTTAGCAGTTTCTGCATCATCTGGCATCATAAATTTATCGTCAATATCCATTTTTAGCGTCCGTAACATCTGAATTCGTTTATGTTTGGTTGCGTATGCAACAATCATGCATTCATAGAGAAATCGACAACTAATGACAAATCGTTCATTAATAGGGGTCATTAATGGATGACTTCTCGAAATCATGCATTAATAACAAATCGTTCATTAATAACCCCTATTAATGAACAATTTCTTTTGCATTGAAGAACATTGAACAGACATGTTAATACGAGGTAGGCGGAAAAGGTTATTTAAGGATAGTTGTTCATTAACTCGGTTTATAGTAGTTTGACAATGTCCATATAGGACGAGACTGCAGTAACTTTAGTTATAAATATAAGTGGTATAGAAACTTGAAGATGATACTGTGTTAGCAAAACACGTTGTGATTAAATAAAGTTTGTAGTTTGTACTTTGTACAATTACTATGGATCTTCATCAAGTAACAGCGTAGTCAATCAGAAAAATAGAAAGAGTAAGTTTTATTTCTCATTTTTCATTAAATGAATTACGTATTTATGCATACACAAATTTGAAATTATATTGAATATAAAAGCTTTGAGTGAATCTATGTGGCTTCACAAATCAATACTTCATAATTTATTCATAAGAGTGCCATCAGGCAAATGTACGAGATCAATATGAGCACTGTTGGCATTGGAAACTATGGTCAAGATAGAATCCTTTCTATAATTGCATTTTTCATGGTAGTTGATTGAAAAAGTTTGATCGTTTCATGCATTTGAAAGCGAGCATGGAGATAACTTGGAAAATTGAAGAATTTACGTGAAATTAATTTATACATTTTAAGTATCATCTACACATCAGTACAGATGAGATGGAACACAACTCTAATTATGCTCGATTCATGTTCTAAAAATTTTACTTTTGAAAACTATCATCATAAAACTCTTGTAATAACAATACATCTTTTCTGATAAAAAATGTTTCACATCTTTCCTGAAACGAAAAAGTTATTTACATTTATTGGAAGGTGGATTATAAATTATTGATAAGTTACAGTTTTTGATGAGTGTACTAGGAATTTGAAGTTTCAAATGATTATTTTGTCTAGATACATATACAGTGCGGCTTTTAATAGTCCCCCCCCTGCTAACTTTTGAACGGTTCGACGTAGAAACATGAAAAAAAATCGTTTCGAGGGTTTCACCAATACTACTTTTTGAAATAAAAAATATGGTGATTGCTCGATAGGGGGCGCGGGGGAGCCCATCAACTCAACATTTTTAAATGGCCTGGGGGGTCAAGTGTCACATCGTTGAAACTAGAATTCAATTCTCTTTACAACCATCTAAATATTTTTTAATTTTGTTTATAATTATTTTCCCAATTTCGATTTTTATACCTTTCGAAATTTTTAAATTAATGTGCTGTCGAGTAATTGCAATGTTTCTTCTCTCAAAAAGTAGTATCGGTAATACCCTTCAAATAATTTTTGGTTTCATTGTTCCACATCCAACCGTTCAAATTTATCGAGGTATGAGTAGTATTCAGATCCGCATTTATATTTGATATTTCGATTTTGAATTACAAAAAAATATTACCGAAAGTCAAAAATATTTAGATGGTTGTAAAGGGAATTGAATTCTCTTTTCAACGATGTGACACTTGACCCCACATGCCATTTAAAAATGTAGAGTTGATGGGCCCCCCTGCGCCCCCTATCGTGCAATCACTATTTTTTTTATTTCAAAAAGTAGTATTGGTGAAACCCTCGAAACGGTTTTTTTTTCATGTTTCTACGTCGAACCGTTCGAAAGTTAACAGGGGGGGGGGGGACTATTAAAAGCCGCACTGTATAAATAATAGTTGAATTTATGGATAGAAATATTTCTCAGCCTTTCCTTTTGATTTTTTTGCATTTTGAAAACAGAAGGGAAAATGGGGATTCAAACATCAGCTCAGTTTCCAAAACAACCTTGGGAAGTTTCACAGAAATTTATACGTGTTAACATGTACCATATACCATTTTACCATGCGTTTTGAAACCACATATAGGTCTCTTAATATTTAAATAATTGTCTTCCGTCAAGTAGTATCGCCATTGTTCTTATGAATCTTAATATTTACATTACATCAATCAATTATGGTCTATTGTGACAACCAAAATTCAAAAGGTGTTCATTTTGTGCCATGCCATTATTGATATCAAATAGCGCGCGGTCATATTTCATATTCCAAGTCACAAACAACTTTAACAAATTTAACGTCATATTTATTGTAGATGATGGAGGAATACCGATATAACTTAGATTTTCCGTTGATCTTGATCTTAAATATCCATTATCACTATTTGTTCTTTATTTGTATGAAGTCGTTCAATCGTTGGCAACTCTTCATCAGCAAAACTCATAGTTATAAATGGATTTTCTGTAAAATTCCAATGTCAAATCTATAAGTATTTTTTAAATTATACCACGGTCAGGTATTCGCGGTCGTGTAACTTTCTTATTAAAAAAAATCACAACATACCTTTTACCATTTTTGAATGGTTCATTAAAAGCAATTGTATGACTGATTCCAATTATCCACATTTTGTCTCCTGTCAAACATGTCAAAATTTTTTTTCAAATAAGTTGTAATTTTACTGTAATTTATGACTGATTCCAATTATCCACATTTTGTGTCCTGTCAAACAAGTCAACATTTTTATTTTCAAATGAGTTGTAATTTTACTGTAATTTATGATAGAGATTGTCTATCTGAGTTCAACCATATAAAACATTATACATTTCCTTCATAATTACGCCGAGAAAAATAAATCATTCTGCAATTGAACTATAACAAACACGGGTGTTGGAGTCATTAAAAAGCGTTGTTAATATTTTCTCTACAAAAATGGAACACCAACAAGGAAATACAAATTGACAAGAAAATACAATCAAAGACATGTCAGATGTTCCAAGTGACATCGATTGTTTTCAACACACAACTGTCACATGTAACAAACAACCTTAAAGTGATTAATCTCTTCAGAGACTGACTGTTCATTGTCTGACACTCTATGCGTTTTCAGTTCTTACAATCTTCGATATTTGCAAGGGCTCTGACGTATATTCTTTGGGATAGGACCAGTGAAAAAAGTCAAGTGGGGTAAGATCTGGCGACCTAGCCGTTACTACCGTTACTACTCGTTACTACTCGACGTAATTATGATGAAAATGTATGTTCTATGTGGTTGAACGCAGAAAAACAACCTCTATCATATTATTATTCTTCTTCTTTTGAAAAAAAAAGTTGACATGTAATTATTTGACAGGTGACAAAATATGGATAATTGGAATCAGTCATTCAATTGCTTTCAATGAATCATTGGAAAAATTTATGAGGTACGTTGTTTTAATATTCAAATAAGAAAGTTACAGACCTTCAAATACTGGGCTGAATAACCCAGTATATGATTATGTATAATTTAAATAAACTTCCAGAGTATCAAGGTTATGAATGCAGGCAATGAAATATATTTCAAGTACATAATCAACTTTCAAATATCTATAATAGGGTAAACTATTCTTTAACATAAATAATTAATAAAATTTGCAGAAAATCTGATAGACTATTCTCTCCCAATGTACTTCTCAATTTCTTCAATAGATTTGCTATACTGGAAGAAATATTTTTTTATTATTCAGTCCCGCTCACATTTCAACCTAATATAAGCCAGAAATTACTCCAGTACACGATAACTATGTCAATTTCATTCAGCATGTGTAATTTAGCAAATCAGGATCATTATAGTTTTCTGTGCTATTGGAAAGTTCTGTATTGTTCTAATTAGTATACTGATTTCCTTTTCAGGAAAGATTACCATCAAGTGAACGAGGCCGATCCATATCTACCCCCACCCCAGGCCAGCCAGGCAATAGCAGCAAGGACTCTTCAACGTAGCCAAGGGTCGTCTTATCCTCCTGATACTCCTCCACCTAGCTATACGTCTGCCTTGATGCATAACCGAGCCATGCATGCCACTGCTCCACCGCATGAAGCTGATCTGCTACTGTATTAGACTTTTTTTTATTTATTTATTTTTCTTTCCTGCCTGAAAGCTGGCATTTCTCATACTCATCAGAATGTTACCAAAACTTTATTCTTTGGTATAAATTTAAAACAGCTTAAAGTATTTGACAAGCAATATTTAATTATTTGGGGGTAATACCACGAGTGCTCGCAATACTATCAATAGTAATTTTGTCAGAAATCAATGAGTTCAAAATTGCTTGGCGAGTCCTTTAGGACGAGTGGTTTTACCTCAAAGCAATTTGATCGAGTTTAAGATTACTGACAGAAATATTATTAGTATTGTAGTATTGTGAGCATGAGTAGTATTTATTGAGATAATTTCACGAACCAACAAAGTAAAAAAAGTTCCATTGTCGTGAATTCTTCAATAGTTACAGATAATGCCTGGTAGATATGAAGTCTGTCGTATAGACTGATATTCGTATTAGTAGCTAGATGATGTTATATTCTCCGTTCTTGTTTGAATATGTGGTTGCCATGACAAAGTGATATTACCGGCTCAAAAGAAAGGAACTGCGTATTATCGAGACATAGGTCCCTTATAGGTCCTAATATTGCAGGAAAGGACTGAAAGGAGGGTTTCATATGGCTAGTGAAATTATCGGTATAAACCAGGTAATAGCTGTTGTGGAAAACAAGTCCTTGTGAAAAAAATGTGAAAGCTCAGGCCTTGGCCGATTACTTCTCAGCCTGTTGTCGTGCAACTTTGCAACTCAAAACTATCTATAACGTATTTATAACAATGATGATTGAATAATCAGCTAGGAAGGGTTGTTGATGGATATTCTTTCAGTTAGGCGATAACTTTATTTGTTGTGAATCACTTCTAAATAATAACATGTGAACTAATTCAAAGAAATCGAAAAAAAGACAACAATCAACAACGATACAACAAATAATATGGTATTCATTTACCCCACACCTTTACTTCATTCCAATTCAAACAATTTGTGGTAAACATACTGACGAAGATATCATAATTTTCGAATGCACATCTAGTAATAAAGCAAAAGTGTATGGTGAAGGGCAAATAATATTTTTTCTCATTGTGTGACACTTCAGACATCCAGAAAAAACATTTTTTCATTTATCGTCCGACGTTGGGCGCCAAATATAACGCTGTGGATAATTTAAATCATGTGTTAAAAATCTCATTAGTAAAAATTGTGTTGTCACTTTGACAGCAAAAAATGTTCACTACCTTTCAATTCGGCCAATAAGACGTGACATCAATTTGATATTTTCATCGTAATGTTCCCTGTGAAGTGTTTATAACGTAAAATCAACATACTTATTGTTTCTTAGAAAAATTGTGAACATCATTTTGTAATTTATGGTATGCTGGACGTTTCGGTAATGTTTCAATGTTCAATTTTTTACACATTTATAAAATTATTATACCGAATTACATTCAGGCTTTGTTTTTATTTCCTCAAAAAAATTTTCATTTTCAAACTCAAATTTAGATGCAGAATGGTAACTGGAATGAACAAATTGACAGATCAAACGACTAGTCCGCAGGACGAGGGGCAGTTTGTTTCATCCAGTTACCCAGAAACAAAAGTTATTAAAAATTAATCTGGAATGAATAAAGCGCTTGTATAGTAATTATAAGTGATTATAGTTATTCCAAAGTGATTCATCACAAATAAAATTAAAATTGTTTTTTCTGAAGAATATCCATCATATACATTAAAAACATCAATCAACATTGTTATACACTTCATACTGTATTGCTTTTATTTTATTTTTGAATTAATTTCACTAGGATCATTGAGCTTAACTGATGAATATTTCATATCAATAAAGCTCATAAAGCATAATAAAAGCTAGGACCATCATCTCCATTGGTTCCCTTGACAGCTAATGATTTGAACTACTTTTGAATTATGAAAGATCCCAAAGAAGTAGGGCATGAATCAGTGATAGCGTGAAATAAAGTACACAGAGATTTGGTCATTTATCCAAGGAGACCTTTCATGTTCTGATAATTAGTTCTGAAATGGTTTACGTAGTCTCTCAGTTTCATCAGTCTTGAGCACACTTTAATCTTTTACAGAAACTAGTTGTTTTCCAATGGCCCATCTATAGTAAGCCTCCATAAATAGATATGTTCTGCCCTGGTTCAGACGGTTTTTTCTAGACTTACCAGTATTCAGGGCTCTGTTGGATTTTCAAGACTATGGTTATGCTATTTCACTTTGTTGTTTTGTTGATGACAAATATGACTAATGATTAATTATGCTAACGCTTGTTTCAGTTGAGGATTTTTTATGTTTCGATTACTTTTATCTGCCGTTGTCACCAGGTCATCGTCATAATGGATATTCTTATTTCAAGTTTTCTTGATCAAAAAGTTTAATTTGACGGATTTTTTCATTGACTTGAGCACTCTGATGTAGATGTAATGGAAAGTCCTCAAAATTAGGATCACTGGGAAAACAGTATAGTTTTGAACGTTGGTTGTTCAGTTTTTACCACTATTTTCGGTTGATAAAAGATTACTATTTCGGCAGGATTCTTCAATATCGGACTGACTTGTCTTTCTCTATTCTACCGGCTCAAAAAGAGACAAATTTCAATGTGCTCTTGCTATTTACACCCTGGATAGCAAAATACATGGCCGTCGTAGAAGTATGCATGAAAATTTACTGTTCTTCAGCAAAAACTAATCTTGGTCATGAAATGAACAGGAGAAATAGTGGTCGGCATCAAAAATTAGTAATTAGTCATTTACTATTTCCTGACTTGGAAGATTGCTTTTGCTCATAAAAGAATTGGAAAAGTGCTATGAAAAGGTGCACGAAGCAAATCTCTGAGACCGAATGAGATCATAAAAATTGGTTCAGAAATGATTCGTTACATTTTATGACTACAATTATGTTGCAAGCTGAATTAGTGTGTGTAAATGATGCCCCTTACAACACACCTTGTGCATGGGTCGACTATACAACGTTTAAACATTCATTATAAGTAACTTGTGATAAAATATTTATCTATTCAAACTGAACTGCTGATATTTTTTAAAGAAATGTATTGAATTAGTAAAGTGACTAATGTTTGAATGAAATGCCAGCTTAGGTGTTTTGTTTCATTTACTTATTTTATTTCACATATTCATTCTAGATCGTATTGGGAATTCATCATTCATTTTTTATTTGACAAATTTTATCTTATACAGGGATGTGAAAACCCAATTGCACACGAATAGTAATTCAAAAACTTGCACTGCACTGTTTGGATTCTTTGGTGTAGTAATGAATACCCAACATCAAACCACTATTTTTTATTCCATTTTAATCTTGCTCCAGTTGGTTACGGGATGACTAAACAAATAGAGGTGTAAAAAATAATGGTTTGGTGTTGGGATAAAATGCAATGAATTCATCTTAAAAACTCGTTAGAGGTGTGATAATAGTTGTATTGGAAAAGTTTTGTTTTTTGGAGGCTAAGACATGGGGTTCCGAAATACATTGAAATTTTGTTGGAATTAGAAATATCTAGAGCCTCAAATGAAATAATTGAAAAAGTCAAAGTGGTTGATTTTTTGACTACACCATTTTAATTATGAAAAAGTATAGGAATGCTTTACTTGCTAATGATTAAAATTATTTTTCAAAAACGGACATACAATTATAATCAGAATCTTTAGGAGTCCTTTTATCCTCCTGTTCTTGCAATGTTTCATGGTCGTCAGATTGACCTATTGATTGAAAGCTCAAACTTCATTCCGTAGAATTCACCCCTAATTTAATTTTGTGGCAATTTGGAAATTGTTCAGAACTAATTGTAAGATGCAGAGTCATTTATCTTTATTGTCAGATAATGTACATTTTTATTGAAAAAGTCTCTAATTGAAATTACACCTGAGAAGTCAAATACATCAAGCAATTTAACATTTACGGAAAATGATTGTGTAGGCCTTGCCTAGAATTTTTTTCCGGGGGAGGGGTCTCAAAAAAAAACCTGTTAATTCAAATTTAATTATATTACCCTTACATTGACACGGAAGAAGCCTGCCACTGAAAATACTAAACTAACATATTCGTTTTCAAAACTAAAAATTCGCAAAATTCGAATTTAGTGAATTCATAACACAAAATGAAGCCTTCTAGACTTTTTACGGCAAATTCAGTTATAACATCATCATTTGGGATGATGACATCTCTGTGAATTGCCAATAAGTCACAAGAATTCCGTAAATAGGTTTTTAGGCGTCTAAGTGTATAAAATGACCTTTCCAGAGTGTACGTAGTTACTGGCATAGTCGACAAGACGTTAAACAACATAAAAATGTTGGGATATCTGTTGCACTCTCCGACAGAGCTTTTGCCCTGCCAAAACAATTTCCTTAGTTGAAATTCGCCTTGTGCCTCGTCAAGTTCCACCATGTCTTCGTACATCACCAGGTCCTCCATTAGGAATGGAGTTTCCATTTTGGAACATACTGTAGGTATACGAGAGGTATTAAACAAACACGTCTTTTTGGAAAAAAACTGATGGTAGCTGGTCAGGAAATGATTAAATTTAGTTCAAATTCAATAGCAATATTACTTGGTTAATATTTCTTAAACCATTGTTACTTCTTTTTTCCGGGTGGCCGATTGGTCTAGGTGTATAGACCGCTTACATTTTAGCTAGCATTGGAGGTTGGTTTGAGACTCAGTACAGAGAAGTTTTTCTCAGATGTATCAGTATTGCTAGATGACTGCATGCCTTGTTGGAAAGCAAATCTGATGTTGGTTGTCTAGCTGCCAATCCTGTCATATAATGCTTGCTTGGAATACTCTCCGACCACCCCGGTTTTTCCTATAGCTGAAAAGTGAAAGCGCCACAAAAAAATAAAAAAGTTGCCCGGGCGCCACGTCAAATAATAATAATAACCGTTTACCAACCGCACAGGGTATGCCTTTGGGTAAACCCTACGAGTGTTTATGAGGGAGTATTATTATATTATCATTATTTACAAGTCATTGATCAAATCTGTTTCCCGATTGTTTGATTGAAAATTGGGTTCAGATTTTGAGTATTTATATTCCCATTGGTTCAATCATGGTTCTGGTTCCTTTTAGCCAAAAAAGATTAATAAAATTTTTGCAAAATCTTTTGAAAAAATTTGAGTGGCCCTGGAAAAACAAAGCATTTTATGGAAAAACCTATTGATTGCAAATTGAATCATTCATGCATTAATTTGAATGTTTCACAATTTTTAAAAAGAAAGTAATAAAATCGTATATATTTTTCAATTATTTTAAATGATGATCATTTTCGATTTAGTTAACACCATTTTATCATTGTCTCCATAAAATCGATTTCTCTTTGGTTTATGGTAATGAAAATTCAATAATGTGCAATTAAATTTTCACACCCCTTTATTTGAAATGAATAATTTTTCGAAATCTCGGGAGATATTTATTGATATTTTTTTCACTATTTTTATTCCTACATATTTTGCTAAAGAGCATGAATGTTTTGGTAAAGCTTATCTTGTTTTCAGAAGATAATTCAGGAAGTCAGTTGCTTCATTGCCAAAGTTTTGCCCATTCAATTTATAATAGTCCTTGAAAATTTGAAAAAAGTGCATTTTATTTCAGAGTTGATTAATTTTCTATTGTGAATAAATATTTCTGCTCCAGGTGGGGAAATTAATTGAGAAGATTTAAACATAAACCACGGAAGTTTCATCAGCGATTTTTCTCTTTCTTGTTTAAAACTAAGAACACGCCTAGATTTCATTCCTTGCTGTACATTGAGCATTCAGTTACAAGTGAAAACTTTACTAGACATCTCTCTCCATAGGCATTTTCTACTAATTTATCTCTCAAGTAGCACATAGTGAGTTATTATTATATTTATTTTAGAATAATGTAATATTTCAAAAGTGCTTGATTTTTTATTGTGAGATTCATTCATAACACTGTAAATATGGAATATAAAAAAATTAATTTTCTCTTTCTTGATAACCTACCAAAAATCTATATGATGAAAATAGTTTACTAAATCTTGACTAAAAGGTAGCCTAGTGTCCAAGCAGTCTAGTTATCAGCCGTTCGATATTCATGTAGCTTTTTCCATGAGTTTGAATCTCCCAGTAAGCTAGTATCTCGTCTTGATAGTTTCCCACATGCTTTGTTAAAGGCAAGTGTAATTTAAGTTGCCTAGATGTCCTGGGGTGGTACTGTAGATTTTTCCGGTTTTCCCTACAGATGAAAAGCGAATGCGCCACCAAAAAGTAAGTCGTTCAGGAGCGCAACTGCAAATAGTAATGATAGCTTAAAATTGTTAAGTTGGCTGAATTCGGTCGTGCTGTTGAAGAAAACCAAATTTTAATTCGCCGGCGTTTCAAAAGTGTGCTGTTTCATCTTCAGGACTCTAAAGTATAAGAACAAAAGATATATATTAAAATTGAATACTAAAATGGAGATAAAAAATTTAAAAAATTATGAAGGATCACAATCGTTATCGTAACACAATCGTAACATCTCGAAGTTTATACAGAAAAATATCAATGGTTAATTACATTTAGGTTCTCCGAGTTGAATTGGACTTTCTTGTTTTAAAAATTGTGTGTTGTCCAATAATAATAACTGGTTCAATGTCAAAAGTATGGAGGGTTTACTTACAATGTTCTGCAAGGCTTGTTGGATTTTTCAGTGTTTTAAGTAGGTTGTGTATATTCTTATATGTCCGTATTATGTTCAGTCATCCTTTGTTTTAAGTACCTACATGTTTGCCCTATGTACAGCTTGTCAGACGCGGCACATAGTATTTTATAAATAATGTTAGATTTTAGATCTTTTGGCTTGTTTGTTTTCAGTATCGTTTAAAAATATTTGAAAATTGACATGAAATGTGAAAACACAATAATAATTCATTTTTTTCACGAGACTGAAAACGAACACGCCAAAAGATCTAAAATTTATGAAATACCATGTACTGAAATGGACAAGGAGTACATAGGGCAAATAGGTAGTTACTTCAAACAAAGGATGACTGAACATCATAGGGACTGTGAAAATATACACAAATAGAAGCTGATCACGTTATGAATTTGAGAGAGCTAAAGATTAGATGACCATCCAAAGATCTGACGGAAAAAATATTCTGTCTTGGTTGCATTTTTTTAATTCAATGCCAGAAACTGTGATTCTAGTGGTGAGCAATTGTTGAGGATAAAACTTTGGCTGGAGACCTGAATATTTTTTATTCATGCACTACTTCTGATTTGTACTTCATGTTTCAAATTCAATGAAACACTGAATATTTATAATTTTTTTGAAAGTGTCAATCTGACCATCATTCAGCTTCAAGTTCTCATTGTTGATTGATCACACTCTTCACACTTATTCATTTTTGAGATGTGTGCAATGTAATGAATCCGTATTACAGAGATGGGTGCGATATGCGAACTGCCGAACACCACCGGGGAGCAGCCCATATGTCTCATCTCAGGGGCCACACCCTCGGCAGACTGCCATCCCATCATCACGACCCAGCAGTCCCAGGGCCTAACAATGGCAAGTACGCGACTTTGAGCAAGCAATGCAAGACGCTCGAGAGTTCAGACTTCTACTGAGATAGGTGAGTTCTGGATATTTTCCATTTAGATTGAGTTTGAATATTGAGTGCTCAGGTGGGGTAGAGGTGCCATGTGTTTTTCCAAAACCGCTCATAAAGGGTTCATTTCTAAGAATTTTCGATCTCCAAAAAAATACAAATTTATTATACGAGGATGGTCTCAAAAGTTTCCGACCTCAACGTGAAGATAGCAGCACTCGTCAATAAAAGCTAGGGAATGTAGTTGTGCATCTTTTTACAGGTCCTCACCAAAGTTTCAGCCATTTTGGACGCGCAGTTGTTATTTGACAGTTATTTCAGTAGAAAAGCGAATCAAAACATCTGTTTATGGTGGTAATGATGGTCGAACGTTTGCTTGTCAACCATAAGGTCATCACACGTTAAAAGTTAAGGGCCTGGTCTTTCCTAGCTCACACAAATTTCCCGGAGACTTATGAGGGTTGCTCGTAAAGGTACAGCCGGTTGACTGAAAGAACAAGTTCTGATTTAACAACAACAAATATCATATTATGTTTATGTAAAGAATCAGCACACTTAGTTTATTGGTCTCATTCTAAATCACCCTGTATATATCTGGCTCTGGATCTCAGCCTGGAAGAGAATAGTTACATTGATGTGCTCAGATAGTTTGGGGACTAATATTTTCTGACCGACGCGACGGTTCGAATAATACTGTGCATGATTATGCTAAGTGTCCTACATGGGGGAAAGAGTGTGCAAAATGTAAAAAACATAATATTTTGCAGTATGCTGTACAGCAAGGAGTGTCAGATAAATAGATCCAGAAAATTACACAGAGGAAGAGGGGTACAATAGAAACCTCGTAATAGATACTATTAAAGAAGTGAACGGTGTAGAAGAGCAAAATCTGGAAAGAGCAGGTGAAAGTCAACAATGTACCAATCGAATTTAAATTGGATACAGGTAGTGTGGAAAATATAATCCCGCTGACATTCTGTAAAAGAATGAGCCAACCTCCAGATGTAGAAAAAAACTAAGAAGTTGTTAGTAACCTACAACTAAAATAAAATCAATGTATTATGAACATGCATATTGGAGTGTAAACATAAAAATTGCATCAAAGACTTGGAATTCTTCTTTCTTGAAGATGATTTGGAACCAATACTTGGCTTACAAGCAGCTACACAATTGAACCTTATAAAAAGAATAGAAGAAGTTCGAGGTGAACATAGCAACAACTCCCCAGAAGACCTGATTAATAGCTATAGAGATGTTTTTACAGGCATAGGTTGTTTTCAAAAGAAATGTAAAATACGGGTGCAGGAAAACGCAATCCCTCAGATTGATAGATGTCGAAAAATTCCACTAGCATTACATAAACCAGCTGAAGAAGCATTGAAAAGTCTTGGAAAACAAGAAGTTATTCAGAAAACTGAAGAAGCGACAGACTGGCTACATGCTATTGTGATCACAGAAAAGAAGGATGGTTCAGTAAGAATATGTATGGATCCGAGACCACTCAATAAATACATAATTAGGCAAAGGCTGGAATTACCAACAATTGAGACAGTTTTTGCTAACATAAAGGATGCTACATGGTTCACTGTGTTATATGCATCTAGTGCATTCTACCAAATACCTCTAGAAGAAGAAAGCTCTCTGTCATGCACCTTCTCAACACCATTTGGAAGATATCGATTCAAAAGGCTCCCGTATGCAGCAATATCTTAATGATCTCATCTTAGATTAGATGGGACAATAGCATACTTCGATATCCTGATGTCAAAAATATACAGGAACATAACCTTCGCCCGAGGAAGTTGTTAGATAGAGCTAGAGATGCTAATATACGATTCAATAAAAGCAAACCACAGCTAGCCACAAAGAATACTACTTTTTTGGGCTTTGAACTATCCGAAGGTGGTGTTGAAATCGAGAAGAAAGTTGAAGCAATTCAACAGATGATGAGACCTGCAAATGTCAAAGAGGTGCAAACATTTTTAGGCACTATAAATTTCCTTATTGAAAATGTGGCTCCAGAAACTGCTCCATTGAGGATGCTTTTAAAAAAGGACACAGAGTGGACGTGGAGTGAAAATGGACCTGAAGAAAGGGTATTCTAGAGACTGAAAACCCTGATTGCAAAGGCACCTGTGGTTCTCAAAACAGATGCTAGCCAATTCGGCTTGGGAGATTATATATCACAAAAAGGACACCCAGTAGCATATTGTTCTACTTATTTAACCCAGCGCAACTATGCTCAAATAGAAAAAGAACTATTGTCTTTCGTAATGAGCAGTGAAAAAAAAAACATTTTTACTTGTGGCCAAAACCGACCACAAACCGCTTCTAGAGCTAGTCAAGAAACCAATTGAGACATTATCACCTGGACTTCATAGACTTGTTCATCAGACTTCTGAAATATGATGTATCTCTGGAGTATATACATGGAAGAGAACATTACTTACCTGATTGATTTGGGAAGCTGAATACACTTGCGAAGAATAAATGAAGAGGGGGTTTTTTGTAAGTACTCATCTAACTGTAAAACATTTTTCCAAATTTCATAACCTACAAATCAATAAATTCAATTTCAAGAATCCCTCACAACCATAGTATTTACTTTCAGGAAGCACTGAAGATGACGAAAGTCGAAAGTGCTTTGCATATTTAGAAATTATACACTTTATACAAAAACCCCCTCTTCATTTATTACTTACGTGACCTGTTATCCAGAAAACCTATGGAAAAAACCGAAAATACGGATTACTTGAATGAAAGAGTTATAAGATCTATCATTTTAGTATCTAAAGAGAAGGGGGCATAGGAAGAGATGAAGAAATCGAAACACTTCGACACTATCCATCACTAGCAGAAATGCTTAATGGGAGAAAATTCAGAGGAGATGTACCTCAGAGGAGAAGTGCATTAAAACCCCTGTTCGATGCTAGCAAAACTTTAGAAGTTCTAAATAGACAGCAGTTGACCGAGGCAGCAAGCTACAACAAAAGTAAAAAGCCCCTTGCCTTATTTTCTTGATAAAACTTATACACACATCTGCGAATGTGTTCTTTTGACGCTGAATCAAGTTTCTTGAGTTTCTGTCCGTCTCTCTCTCGTTTGACAGGATGATCGACGACGTCTCCGGCTTGAATTACTCTAAACACAGTAGCTCTGCCAATCTTGGTTAATTCGCATATTCTTTTCTCAATTTGATTGTCTGAAAAACCACTACTATATCACATTTCAAACGCGAATACATTTTCAAAATAACCTTTTGAGTTTGAATGTGTAAGGCTTTAATGAATAATTCCATATGTTGCGTCTCTAGATCAGCTTCTGGATTATCTTCCACTTGGAGCGGTTCTGAATTAACTTCCACTTGGAGCGGTTCTGAATTAACTTCCACTTGGAGTGGTTCTGAATTAACTTCCACTTGGAGTGGTTCTGAATTAACTTCCACTTGGAGCGGTTCTGTATTAACTTCCACTTGGAGCGGTTCTGAATTAACTTCCACTTGGAGTGGTTCTGAATTAACTTCCACTTGGAGCGGTTCTGTATTAACTTCCACCTGGAGAAGTTCTGAATTAGCATCAAAATCTTCTGTTTCAACGACATCAACATCGAAAGGTCTCCAGAATGCCATACCGCACAGATAATCAATCTAATTAAGAAAACTAAGTAACGATATATGTTAATATGCGTCTGAGCCTAGCAACATCGCACTGTCTAGTAAGTAAATCTACCAGCAAATAAAAACTAATTGGAATTCGACAGCGGCAAGTCAAAGACGTTCGGTCTCTGTCCAATTAGAATTTGAAAACGGCCAACCAAAGGTGTTCGATTGTCATTTCGACCTCCCCTTTTATGTGACAGAAAATACCAACTCCACGTGGACTGCCAATAGAGTTGAGACGAGGAGCGGTTAGAGAATAACGTGATATTTATGCCTATGCGAATCATCAGCGGCAATTTGTATATTGATATAACCTCGTATGATCGCTTGGTTCTGTGCTGTCTCAACTGAGTTCTTAAAGACTATAATGCGACAGGCGGTCAGCGCTAGTACTCATTGGTTTCCAGGCGGCGAACGGTTCCACTCAATCTGGTCTACTGTTTTCTTTATACAGAAACGGAAGAAATTTATCGGCTTATGCGATTCTCAATGCATTTGGTTGAAACTTCATGTAGCCAGTCGACCAGTACAAAATATAACAAATACACGCGATGGAAATTCAAGTATTGAACTGGACTACTTTACATCGCGTGTATTTGTTATATTTTGTACTGGTCGACTGGCTACATGAATTTTCAACCAAATGCATTGAGAATCACATATGCCAATAAATTTCCTCCGTTTCTGCATAGGGAATAGTATGTTTTTAATTTTCGTTTTCATCCTGTATTCGTTATTATACAGAGTGGGGCACCGAAAACGAAACAGATCGAATATCTTCAAAACACATGTGTTGTGAGAAAAATGCAAAAACACGTCGATTTTTAATCCAAGGGGGAGATCTTTCTATCATAACCTCAACTGTCGTACCTCTCCCCCCACCCCTTGGGCACAGTCACCCAAACAATTTGAATAGGGAAAGTAGAAAGTGTGACTCATCATTAAAAAGGCAATTTCATAAGGAATTCAGACATGTCAATTTTTGCAACCTAACTCGGAAAAATAACTGTTCAGTATTCCAAATTATGATACTTCATTTGCAAGCTAATTGGACATAAATTCGGTGACAATGCATTATGGAATTTTTCTAAGGGAAAAAACAAAATGGCGGACATTATTTGCAATTATGGTCCGATTCAATTCAAAATTGATATGCGGTGGTTTCCAGTGTCGAAAATTACGATTTGTTTGCCAATGCAAGAAAACAAGATGGTGGCTCCAAGATGGCGGACGAAATTTGTAATTATGGTTTGATTCGAATCAAAATTTATGTGTGGGGATTTTCAGGGCTGGAAATTATGATTTTTCTGTCAATGCAAAAAACAAGATGGCGGCTAAATTTGTAATTATGGTACGATTCAACCCGGCACTGAAAACGAATACTTCAAAACACATATATTGTGAAAAAAATGCAAAACCACGTTGATTTTAAATCCAAGGGACATCTTCCTATCATAATCTCAACTGTCATACCACTCTCCCTACCCCTTGGTCACTCATACAATTTGTATACGGAAAGGACGAAGTGTGACACAGCATTGAAAAGGTAATTCCATAAGGAATTCAGACATGTGAGTGTTCGCTACCTAACTTTTCTTTTTGGCACCCTCTTGCGGGAAAAATAACTGCTTCGTATTCCAACTTATGACATTTGATTTAAAAGCGAATGTGAACAATTCACGAAAACAATAGAAATTGAAAAAATTTACATTGGATGAACTTACAAATTGGAAGATTTTGTATAAATTGCTCAAAAACGTTAAGACAGCGTTTCGAGACTAACTAATGCATTATTGAATTTCTGTTGGATAAAAAAAAACAAAAAATGGCAGCTCCAGGATGGCGGATGAGATTTGTAATTGTGGTCCGATTTGATTCAAAATTGGAATGTGGGGGTTTTAGGTATAGATTTTCAGCATGACTAAAAAGAATTGAATAAAATTGATAAAAAAGCTTTTATCAAAAGGAAGAGAAAAAAAATATTTTTTTAGATGTATGACGTAGATTATTAATAATAATAATAATAATTGATTTTATTGATAGTAGTGCATACATAAAAGATACAGAACGTAACAAAATAAGCCTGGTTGAGAATGCAAATACCATCAAAAGGCAGGATTCAGTCTCTCACCAAGTCGTAGACCCGGTTCGAGCTTGCTCTTCCATCCAACCAGAGCGTAACAGATTCGACAGCTTGCTGCGAGTACAAAATAGGTATTTTGCGAGGTGAAATTATGATTCTGTTGCGCAAAGAATAACCTGCGTCACACATCTAAAATAAATATTATTTCCTTTTTAGCGCATTTGTATAAGAACTTTTTTTATCAATTTGATCAATTCATTTTAGTCATACTGTAAACATGCAAAACCCTCATATGCCAATTTTGAATTGAATCGAACCACAAATAAAAATTTCGTCCACCATCTTGGTTTTTGCATTAACAAAAAAATTATAATTTCCGACCCTGAAAATCCCCTCATGCTAATTTTGATTCGAATCGGACCATAATTACAAATTTCGTCTGCCATCTTGGAGCCACCATCTTGTTTTTTTGCATGGACAAACAAATCATAATTTCCGAACATGCAAACCACCACATATCAATTTTGAATCGAATCGGACCATAATTGCAAATCATGTTCGCCATTTTGTTTTTGCCTTTGAAAAATTCCATAATCCATTGTCACCGAATTAAAGTCGAAATAGCTTGCAAATGAAGTTTAATGATGGGTCACAATTACTACTTTCCCTATTCAAATTGTTTGGGCGACTGTGCCCAAGGGGTGGGGGGAGAGGTACGATAGGTTATGATAGGAAGATGTCCCCCTTGGATTAAAAATCGACGTGTTTTTGCATTTCATTCATAACACATGCGTTTTGAAGATATTCGATCTGTTTCGTTTTCGGTGCCCCACCATGTATATATTATATATGTACTGTTTTGAACTAGTAACCCTACATATTGAGCTGAAGGTAGACATCTTCAACTGACTTTGGATATACTCAGGGTTCCTTGATAGGGGGGTTATGAAATGTCATCGATTTTGTCGGGCATCTTGTTTCGTCATTGGAGGGAAATTAAGTTGGCTATCCTGAGATTGGAGGCGCCAAATTTGAATTACATGAAAAATCCCATTTTGTTGGATTGAATTCGAAACAAATCGGTGGGAGTAAATTGAAAAACGTGCGAGTGATTAATACATATTTGTATAATATATTCCCTAGTTCGCACAAGTATCTGGAAGGCTTCTGAGAGTTTCAAAGTTGACGAAAATAACAAATTTTTAATGAGCCGTTCCAAAGAAAAGAAAAGGTGGAAGAATCTGAGATTTGAAATATATTTCAAAGATTAATCTCAATATATCTGTTGTAACACTAGTTGAATAAATTGCTCCATTCAAAGAGAAATTCTTTTTATGCCTAATGAAAGAAATCAAAATAACTTTCTTATGTTGACATTATTCCAGAACCTCAGGTGCAATATAAAGTGTGATTTGTTATATGATTGATCTCTATTTTATTCTAAAATGTGTGAATGTGAAATGGGGTAAATGATTAAAATGATAGATAGTTAAATATTTATTCGTCCTTGAAGTTTACTCAAATATAAAAACTTATCAGACTACAGTCACTGTCATCCACCCTGCCTTGTTCACAAAACTAACTCACATTTCATCGACAACATTTATAATATTTTCAGAAATGATTTGAGTACTGTTATTTATGAAATAAGTCAATGTTTTATTTTATAAATTTCGGTATCATTTATACATTGTTTCATAAATAGTAATTTACAATTTCTTTATGTAGAAAAAGTTAACATTTCTATATATCTACCTAAAATCCTAATTAAATGGCAAGTAGTAAAATTGTGCATATCTAATATTTTAAATAATGCTGAACATATCATTTGTTTTTGCAACGTTCCATAATAATTTTGAGTTTGGATAGTTCTTACACTTGGTAATGGGAACTTTTCTTTTAATTTTATTTCTTCCTTCTGATAATTTTTGTACAATAGTGTTACTGCACAGAACTGTTCAATGAGTTTTTCTCGTTCTTTGTAACATTGTTGTAAACAAGGGGTGGAAGGAGACTGTGAATCCTCATCTGAAATGGCATAAAGACCTATCAATATCAATCATTTCATAGCACCAGGAATAGAATATAATGAACAAACCATTATTTGATGGTAAACGATCAGCTATGGGTACAGATTCTAGCAAGTATATCTCCATCTCCAATGGAACTCCAACAGATTGATAGATTGATACGATATCACAGTGGAGAGACCAGATTTTTACCAACACGTATTGATAGGAATAACTAAAAAGGAACACCAACATTATATCATATTTTCATAGCAGAAATATTGGCATTCAACAGTTTCTATCCAAAACCAAATTGAGTTCTGTTTCTCATTAGAACAGTTTGAACTCACCGTTGTTCTAAGCCTTTGTCTTGACTTCTCATGTAGGAGAGATTCTTGAAGATTGGTTTCAAAATCTCTTTTATTAAAATGGTCTGAACAAATCCTGGAAAAATCAATAGGTACCCATACTACAGAAATTGATCCATTGCTGATCTACTGTTCTTGGGGAATATATGGAACGACAATTTATCATCATGGTTATGATGTAGGAGTATTGTTACAATATTTAACAAGTAATTAACAACTAGCAATACAAAATACAAGAAATAGGCATAATATTTTACTATGATTTATCTGAGCCACGGGCTTTAGTAATTTTATTTATTCGCAAATTGGCGTAAATATAACCAAAGTAACCAATTTCAGGATAGCCACCTTAATTTCCCTCCAATGACGTATCCTCAGTCTCCCCCTTGTCTAAATGCTCACTTATTTCATAACCCCTTCCTATCATAAGAACCCTGGGATATACTATATCTCTTTTTTTCAATGTTTAAATTGTTTTTTTTTCAAGGCCTGCCTGCAAGGAATTCCCAAACTTCAAAGGTTTTAAGTTCGACCAGCGACAACAGCACCACAACGTTCACCAAGCACACGAAGCGCACCGTACCGCGAACATTCAAAAGTACAGCTCTTTGGGTCGCCGTCCGCTCCCTCAAACGCCCGACGAAAAAGCGAGAAAACAACCCCCGGTCCCGAAAGTACCGGCCGCAGTTTCGCAGTGTATCGAGACTCCGTTGAACCCGGCCAACTTCCGCTCGTTGCAGCGAGGGGCGTGGCAGGACAATGTTAGTTCGTTCCAGCCGAACGTGCAGTTCAGATCGTTGCAGAGGGGCGCTTCGTCTCAGCCGACACATTCGCAGTTCCGACCGGCGAAAATTCAAGATCAAGCGCAGAGCGACGTGATGTACGTGAATAGCGAGAGCGAGCGACAGTTGTACGCTGTAACTGAGTTGTAGTTTGTTATGATTTTCTTTTTGGGAAATGCAGGCAGTCGAGAAAGCAATAGTCACAATGATTTGTTTCGTTATTACTCGTATCTTTTTGAATTCCATTATCCACGCTTTTTAACGAGTGTCCAATGGAAAGTTAAATCAGCTTACTTTTGATATTTGAAAAACGGTGACGAGACATATCGTAACGCGACAGTTCGTAACCCCACAAATGGTAACGGACAATTCGTAACGCCGTCAATTCGTCACTTTTAATATCGACAGTTCGTAATAGTCTAAGATGGCTGATTCCCAAAGAGAGTAAACTAACAGGAGGGTTTAATAAGCTCTAGCCAATCAGAATCTTGTAGCATCAACACGTCATAGTGACGTACTTGGACATGAGTACAGAGTCGAACTCGAACCAAGGAACAAAACTGTCACCTGTAACTCTCATATACAGAGAGTGCGGAGTGCGCCATGACATGTCCAACGACACATTTCTTTACAAATGTTCTTTCATCTCTTTCTATTAGTGTCACCATTGTCTTATGGGGATTAGACTCTCCTAGTCAGATAAGGTTTAATCTCTTTGGCTGATTTCTACTTTGAAAAGATCCCTTTGTGAGGTTAAGTTCAAATCGCGTTGTCTGCCAAAGCAGTCCGTGGTTAAAGCAGGAGCGGACGGTTAAATAGGTAAAATTTCGATATTGAAATTTTTATTTAATACATAGGTTATAATTATAAGAATAGCTTTTATTTATTATTAAGAAACGCGGAAAATTATTGACAAACAATCTGTTAATGGCTGAAGTGCTGATAGACAGCCCAAAAGTGACATACGATTTTGAAATAAAAAATTCATCTCATGCATCAATCCAGAATGATTGAATATTACATTAATTTATTCAATAAGTCACATGCAAAATGGCAGACGAAAAAATCGTGACTAAAACCGTGGCAGACAGTTATCAACATCGCGCTGTTGCTCGTTCAGCGAACGCTCGCCGCGTTTTCAATTTAAGAATAGAAAAATTATAGAAGATGACTGATGAGATTAGAAGTACATAAATAAAATATTATATTATTTATTTGGATTCAAGCGTCTCATTGAAATTTATTTCAATTCAACTTCAATTAACTTAGGTACTTTATTTTCATTATCATTTTATTGAATTTTAAAAGTTTACAAAACATATACCTATTCTTTCCTGAAATTTCTCGCAACAAGTTTTTAACTTCGCGGATATAATTAAACCGTTTATTCACCTTTCTATATAAATTGATATAATGCTTTTTTATTGAATTTTGAATAAACTTTATTATTATTATATTCTCATTGTATAATAGAAGCAAAAGCTCATTTACTATTGGGTTTCGTTAACCATATCTAACTCATTGAATTCAGATCCTTGCTCTCGCAAACGGAGTCTTCCTCCGATTCGATTTCCGTACCATCACCTTACTCATGATATAATTTTTAAGTATTCAAACAATAAATTGTATGATATGTATCAAAAGTATTTTACCGTCAATGGGCTCTTACTCAGTCACATCCTTCACTGTGCTTGGCAACTGGTGACCATCAAACCATTTGAAGATGTATTTTTCCATATTGTTGTTATAAACCATGATCTCAACAGATGTCGCTTCAATTCCGAATAACAGGGTGATTATGATGAAGCATCAAAAATTGTGTAATTTTTTTTAATGGTTCAACTAGATCATTGACTTGGTATGTTTTCAGAAATGCGCTATTCACTGAATCGAGAATTTTGAAATTGTACAAATGGCAAGCTAACATTTATTAACGTGTTGTTGTTCTCGGGCGCTGAACTGACCGTTTACATGAAAATCGACTGTCAGCACTTTAGCCACTAACAGATTGTCTGCCAACAATTTTCCGCGTTTCTTATAAATAAATAAAAGCTATTTTCATAATTATAACCCAAGTACCTTATGATTTTTTTTTTAATATCAAAATTTGACCTATTTGACCGACAACCCCCGGGGCCGCGCTGGCAGACAACGGGGTTAGACCTTTGCTACACAAAATGATACTTTTAAAGTAGGAATCAGCCATGTATCGATGACAAGCTTTTTTATGTCTATAACTACAACTATTCATAACAACAACAAGATTCTGGTGTAAAATTACTGCGATGGCCCAAATTTCCACGCACTCAAATGTCTATTTAAGATAAGTTCGTTCTGGTTAGATCATACTTAAAATACCACTATTTTTAGTGTAGGAAAGTATACAAAGTGTGCCGAATGCATTTTTGTCTGAATCCAGTAATGCTAAAAGTGATAAAAAAACTGAAGTTGACGTTACAATTATCCGTTACAATTTGTGGGGTTAAGAACTGTCGCGATACGATATGTCATGGAACCTCGAAAAACACAAAGGATTTTGTGTAAGAACCTTTTTTTTATATGGCTTTTTATACTACACCAACTGGAGATACAGTAAATGAAAATATGGACTTGAAACAATATACATTTTCAGCAGTTTAAATTTATGCAGTCTTCAAACAAAAAGTGGACCACCCATTTTAGACTAGGTATAGGAAAGTATTTTGAAAGGATTGATGAGTAAGATATTCAATTTGTGTTCAGCTCCTTTTTTTAACAGGTAAAATATTCACTTCGTAACTTTTCATGGCTCTACATTAATCTACCTTAATGTCTATAGGTATAACATTATTGCATAGTTATCTCCTTCAATTCTTCAGTTTTGTGCTTCAGACCTCTCAACCCGTTTATTTTTATCAAGTAATGCAAACTGAGTCACTTATTGGGTAAAGGTTGATATTTTCAAACCAAATTCAATTGATTTTAATTTAATTTGTAATGAGTCGTGGAGTTCGCATTAAGAATATAAAATTTACCTGAGTGAGTGAGATAATGAACTTCATATAAGTATAATTCATCTATCAATTTCTTTATCAATAAATTCGTCAATTAGTTCAAGGATTTTTTGTCATATTCACCCAAAATGCTCGCATAAAACAATATTCACTGTTGTACCAATATAATAAACATAAATCACTTTTGATTAATGATCTAATAATTTTGATATGAACGGAAACAACCAAAGACTATTGCACCGAAAATGTGACTTGAACCTTAGATTAAAGAAACAGGAGATGGTAACATAGTCAACTGCACAACCAGCAAGTTGATATCCCTGCTCCTCAGCTTCACCAATCAAATGATAGAACCTTCCTAACATGCCTGCATTGTCAGAGTTGTTCTTTTTTAGAGGCTAAGTTTGCTGTAAAGTAAAATTTTGTTCAGCAACAAGTTTTATTTCACGTGTTTGGTGAACTTTTTTCAGCAAATATATCAGTGTTTTGAAGCAATGCAAATACTCTTTGAATGCATATTATAAGAAGGATATGAAATCTGTTCATCTAAGTAATTTTTAAGTCGCCCCGGAGCGCATATGGTAGTACTCTCTTTCGTCTGGACTATCACCATTATAGTAGACGGAGAGCTGGCTACATGGAGAGCAACATGCCTCGGTGCAAGCAATATTTTTCCTGGAAAAGGTTCGATTGTTGCCGGCAAAGCGAGTGCCCGATTGTCAGAAGGCGCGCTGGAAGCTCAATGCGTGGGCGGGCGATGAAACGTGTAAATTTTCCGTCAAAAAAACTGTCTAGTGCAAGGCTGAAAATTTGCACAGGTATTGAAGATCATGAGAAAAAGCAGGGACAAAAATGTCAGAAGCGCAAGTGGAAGCTAAAGTGTTGTCAGAAGTTGCCAAAGTTGCGAAAAATCTCGGAATATTTACTTATAAGGAAACCTTCTGACAATTTACATTTATTATGTTTACCTATAAAATAGATTACTTGTAAATCATCAGAAGCCAAAGTGGAAGAGATATTGAGAAATTCGAAGGCAAAGTGCAAGAGCGCCTTTTCGCGCGCGGCGCAGTGCGCAGCGGACCGATCACTTTTTCGTGATTTTCATACCGTACATATTTCAGTGCACTTTCTAACAATTGATATGAATGTTTATGAAGGATTGAAGATACTATTGTCCAAATGTCAGAAGTCAATAAGGAAGAACTCATCTATTTTATTAACTATTTATCTTAACGTTAGTAAAATTTTAATTTAATTTTGTATATTTAATAATGCAGGCGTATTAACGTTGAAATATAAGAGGAAAATTACCTGGCAATGAATGAATGTTACTCATACAGCATCGTTAATGGCAAAGTTGTTCGAACCAATGACATATGTTCGAACGCAGAATCTCGAGGCAAATACTAAAATTGTTTATCATTCGTATAAAATAAATTCAGATTGTAATGTTGTGGTGAAGTGCTCTGATACAAATATTGTTGTAATTATGTTAGGTAATTTGCCCAAAATAACAGCGAAAATATATATTGAATGTGGAGTTTCTAATAGTCGGCATGTTATAGTAGACTGGTGCCTATAATTTTTGTGAAAAAGGAACAAAATAACAGACAAGGACCAGGTGGAAAATGTTGTTGAGGTTTCAACATCGAGGAAAAAAAATTAAACACGGAAACTCTCAAAATGGTGAAATAGGGATGCGATTTGCCGCAAAACGTGACCTTCTAGGAGAAAATGTTTAATGAAAAAGCCGTAGATAATAAAAAAATCAGAAACTTTTGTTTTCAATACTTTTCGACATAACCTCAAATTAGCCGTCAAAATGGATAAAAACCGATTTTCAGTAGTTAATTTTTTTCTCTCGTATAAATGATTTAGTTCAGATAAAAATTTGTAATAATTTTGGTGTTGAATGAGCAAGATTTTTTTGCAATTGAGAAGGCGACTAGTTTACGCGTCTTGAACATTTTTCGATATAAATACCCGTATCTTTCAGGAACAATTATCTTGGTGTTTTTTTTTTTTGTATTTCGAACGTCTAAAAAGGATCATTCCAATTGTTAGAATGTCTACTTCCAAATGTTCTATGTAACTTGTTGGTTTATTGATCTTTAAACCGCATAAAATTGAGAAGTCTCTCTGGATCATGATTTTCTCAATATTTTCTATAATAAAAAGATATCAATAAATCAATTTTTTAGTGTAATTATGCAGTCAAATATTATATTATAAATAATTTGATATAAAATAATTTTTGTTTTCAAAATAATGAAGAGAGTCGAAAATCATTGAAATTATTGAGAAAATCATGATTCAGAGAGACTTCTCTTCTCAATTTTAAGCGGTTTGACGATCAATGAACCATCAAATTACGTAGACCATTTGAGAGTAGATTTTTCAACAATTGAAATATTCACTTATATACCTTCGAAATACAAAAAAAAAAACACCAAGACAATTATTGTTCGTGGAAGTTTTTTTTTTCTTAGACATGTACATAGCTCGAAAACTAGTCGTTTTCTGAAATGCGAAAAAATCATGCTCATTCAACACCTAAAAAGACATTTTACAAATTTTCATGTAAACTAAATGATTTCTACGCGAGAAAAAATTAAATACTGAAAAATCGGTTTTTAGCCATTTTGACGGCTAAATTGAGGTTATGTCGAAAAGTATTGAATACAAAAGTTTCTGATTTTTTTATTATCTACGTCTGTTTTGTTGAACATTTTTTCCTAGAAGGTCATGTTTTGCGGCAAATTGCAAAAAATCGTTTTCAATCTCTAAACTGCATCCCCATTTCATCATTTTGAGTGTTTCCGTGTTTAATTTTTTTTCCCCGATGTTGAAACCTCAACAACATTTTCCATCTGGTCCTTGTCTGTTATTTTGTTTCTTTTTCACAAAAATTATATGCGCCAGTCTACTATAACATGCCGACTATTAGAAACTCCACATTCAATATATATTTTCGCTGTTATTTTTGGAAAATTACCTAACATAATTGCAACAATATCTGTATCAGAGCACTTCACTACAACATTACAATCTGAATTTATTTTAGACGCATAATAAACAATTTTTATTTGCCTCTTCGTGCGAAAGACAAAAAAAATCTGGATTCTGCGTTCGAACATCATAGCCATTAACGACGCTGTATGAGTAACACTGAATATAATTTATTATTTCCTATAAAAGTAGATACTACTAACGTTAATAGTTAATTAAATTGTTGAATTCTTTCTAATTTACTTCTGACATTTGGACAATAGTATCTTCAATCCTTCATAAACATTCATATCAATTGTTAGAAGTGCACTGAAATATGTACAGTATGAAAATCTAGAGAAAAGTGATCGGTACGCTGCGCACTGCGCCGCGCGCGAAAGACGCTCTTGCACTTTGACTTCGACTTTCTCAATATATCTTCCACTTTGGCTTCTGATGATTTGCAGGTAATCTATTCTATAGGTGAACAATACAAATGTAAATTGTCAGAAGTTTTCCTTATAAGTAAATTTTCCGAGATTTTTCGCAACTTTGGCAACTTCTGACAACCCTTTAGCTTCCACTTGCGCTTCTGACATTTTTGTCCCTGCTTTTTCTCATGATCTTCAATACCTGTGCAAATTTTCAGCCTTGCACTAGACAGTTTTTTTGACGGAAAATTTACACGTTTCATCGCCCGCCCACGCATTGAGCTTCCAGCGCGCCTTCTGACAATCGGGCACTCGCTTTGCCGGCAACAATCGAACCTTTTACAAAAAAAATATTGCTTGCACCGAGGCATGTTGCTCGCCATGTAGCCAGCTCTTAGACTATACTATACTACATAACCCTTTCAATATACATTTTTATGTGGCCAAGTAGCCGAATGGTTAAAGCGCCGATGTTTCAATCACTTTGACTGCCAGTCGAAGGTTCAAACCCTAGCGACTGCAGAAATTTTTCTGATGGCCTGAGAAAGTGCTAGGACTCGCACGTAAAAAGGTAAAACCCCGTTAATCCTTGGCTCGCACAAGTTTAGACTTCTGAGGGCTGCCGTTCGTAAAGGGACGACAGCTGATTAACGGAAAAAACAATTTTAAAACAACAATTTAAAGTTGAAAAGCTTTGCCGATAAGTAGAAAAACTTCTTACATTAAAGTATATATTGACTATTCAGTAAGTTTGTTATGGATTTGACAGGAAAGGTCAGGGTATCAGGGCCATATTTCTTTCACAGTTGAAGTTAACAATTCATATTTTCTTCCATACCCTGATGAGTGAGACTTAACGGCAAACCGCGTTTCATTTCGTTTGATTATTGACTTTAAATTATGCACAAAATATCTAATAGCTTACTGTGTTTGTGAAAACAAATAACCTACACATCAATCTACCACAATCCACCTCAAAGAGTTCGATCAAATATAAAAAATACGATTAGTTTTATTAGTTTTCAAATTTTAATTGATTCAAAACTGAACAAAATTATTGATAACTTCACATTAGACTCAGATAAAACGTAACGAGGTTACTCCTTTGCTAATTTACTCACGGTTTACTCCCTGTGATTAATATGTTCTTTTTTAGATCTTTTTATAACCGTTCTACTAGACGAAAACATTTTGCTATCACGACCATTTCTGTTTTCCTAGCAATATTGAAAAAAGTGATTTAGAGATATACTTTGACAATCTTTAAATTCGTCTACATCTGAGAAAAAATTCATGTATGCATTGAACATTTGCGTACTAGAGGATTTAAAGATTTTTTTACAATATGTTGAAAAATCGTACTTTTAATGAATTTTTAGTAGCCCCGAAAACTGTTTTGCAGCATAGGGTGAATTCTTTACAGAAAAATATTTTGTCAAGACACACCTGGAGCAAATTTTCAGGTATGCAATTTGAATTTGGTCTGAAAACGTTTTTTATGAAGGTGGTTATGTGAACTATAACTTATGTAAGTATTAACAAAATACCATGTTGTTGGTAATCTTTTTCGTCTGCACTTATGTTCAGATCGGGGAGATTATCACCATTATAGTCTATTTAATACATACCTATTTCAATTAACATTTTTATGCATACTTTAAAGCTTTGTCGATAAGTTGAAAAACTTCTGGCATTGAAGTATATTTTGACTTTGACAAATTTGACAATTATAAAAAACCTGATTTCAAATGGGCGACAAATTCTGTTTCCATTGCTATTATTTTGTTGAACCCAACACAATGTGTTCCTCAAACACACAGTATATGAAATTTGAGAAAATCATTTTAATCCCAATGAAGATACAACTTTAGGCAAAATAACTGACATTTTTCCTGAATACCAATCTGTCCAGCTTCTCACTTTCGCTAATTTGTGTAGTCGTGTTCTATCTCCTGTTTCTTTATTCTAATCTTTGAACTTATCCACGAATCAATTGAAGAAAAATGAATTGATTGATTTAAAACTGTCGCACTTGCTTGAGTAGTAAACAAACACATTTACTGCCTGGCAGATTTTAAATTTCATTGAATTTGATAAGTAATTGATCGTAAAAAATAAAATGTCCATCTTGCTCAAAGTGGTGTGGTGAGAATAACTGGAGAAAGAGGCTTGAAGTGTTCTCTACTTAATATAACTCGTAGAGAATACTTTGCTCCTCATTATTGATTGATTTTGTATACAAGAACTTGAAAGTTCAATTTCGATAATAATTTTTAAGATAGGAAAAGTGATCTCGATATTAAGTGTATACAATAATTATTGCTTGCGAGGTAAATTTATAGGTATTCAATTATTCGATAATGAATCTGTCATAGGTTCTTCAGAAATTTTTTATTCTGTCAATCGTTAACAAATGAAATAGAGAGAAAATTATTCAATATTTACACCACAAATAAACTTCATGCATCACATATTCTCATGCCCAAGGAACTTCTAAATGTCAAGATATATTTTTTTAAAGTGAACAAACGAATCAAACTGATCAAAGACTAATTCATCACTGTGACTCTCACACAATATAAATGAAACATCTGATTTGCACAAAATTTGCACATTGCTTCATTTATTATCTGTGCCAAAAAGTGAGCTACACGAATATTCTTGATAGCAAAATTGACTGATTACTTCCATTCCATTTTGTATCTTCTTATTTTTCAAATATTAACTTTGACATAAAATAACTAGCATTTTAGAACACTGATAAAGGGAACAATGTTTAATACATTCTTAATCTGCGATGACTTCAATGTTGTAAACTATATTGCTCACATGATGTTCCGTGACATAATAATAATTGTAGAATCTCGAATATAGGCTAAGATCTAAGAAGCACCAAGGTTGTCTGTCTCCAAATTGTTCATAGATTTTGATCAGCAATCGCTTCAGAGATTCATTCCAAGGTGTATATAACGGAGCTTTCTCTCAGACTACTGTTATCGAATTTATACTGAAATTTACAGGGTGAGTCGCCTATTTTGTATCGGTGCATATATTTCATGGTAAAAGATGTAGAGAAAAACAACCTCGATCTTTCACACAGGTAAACTTTTAGATGCCACTTCTAGATGGATTTTTTCTTCATATCTTTTATTGTGGCAGTTACTCACTGTATGAGTATGTGTACGTTAATGGTACTTTTTCTCTCTTTGGTATTTGAGTTTTGAAATGAATGATAAGGTATAGTACCCTGCATGTTTTTTTGAGGGTTTCAGTTTTGTATTAACAATGTTTGTCTGTGAGAAAATCACCATTTTTTCCTTTGACTTTGATCATCACTGTATTTTTCTAGCCATTGAATTTTTCTAGTGTAATTTTATAAAAATGTCGCTAATAATGTAGGTGGCACTGTAATTAGCTTTATTACAGTTAGGATGAACCAAATAATCCATTTTGTGTTTTAACCATGTGATATGCCTCAAGTTACTTTTAGTGAAACATTTCAAGGCGTTTTGTGTTTAAAATATTTACCGAGTCATTTTTCGATCACTCGTTCACATTTCCAAAATATTTTGAAGACTTCTCACTGTAAACCAATATTTTAATTTTTTTTGGTAATTTTGTAGGTATGTAGCTTGATATATCAATGTTATTTTGTTAGTATTTAAAATGAGGAGTGATTGCTATATGAACTAAATCATTTGTAAATAGTTACTTGAATTAAGGGATTTATTCTTTTTCTTTATTATATGATATCCAGTGTTTTTCATTTAGTTCTCATACTTCTGAGATTGATTTTACGTCAAGTATAGGGAAAAACTTGAAATGTATTCTGGAAGCTTCTTGTTTTTGTTTAAAGAATTTATTTTGTGAATTTGTTATTCCTGGTTTGAAACAAGGAATAAACTGCCAAAGAGTAAATGTATTAATGATTTAATGTTACAAATGGGATTACCTGCGAGTTGAGGGATGAATGCTAATATAAGGTGTTTATCTATATGGGTAACTTACGTAATTGTCTATGTAATAACACATTATTTGGAGTTTCATAGCCTCAAACATCGATACACAGGCCTGTGAAATTGATATTTTGTTTTGTTTCATTAGCTATGCTTTAAATTGATTTGTATATTAAAACAAATTCTTGTAATATAATGTAATACACTAATAACATTTATGGATTAATGTACTATTTATTTCATTTTTAGGGTATAGTTAATGTTAAGCAATTGTACAATAAGTTAATGTAACTAAAAATTAATTTCAAAATGGTGTCTCATTTGGAATATCTCCTCAGTGGGTCAATGGAAATTTCATCCGAATTCTCGAATCACGAGTCAACAGCTTTTTGTGTACCCTGAAGAATTTTCTTATAATTTCTTAAACAATCTTATTTAACAATAGTAGGCATTGTAGCCGATGGGACCATTGTATCCCTATAGTGTAAATCACTATCACTCACATTATTATTCATTACTGATATTTCATTTATTCTTTTAGAGTGAACTGGTGTATTCCTTCGCATCTTTTTTTACCCAGGCTAGTCTGTAGAGAACGGTGTGAGTTCTTTGGATTATCTTGCCAGTTCCTGATATTTTTAGGTGTCAGGCAAGTGTTGAAAATAGATTTTTTTTAACTGGACGCCGGCATTTTTTAGTTTACTCAAAGCTGAAAAAAATTACAAAATACCTTATCGACATAAGATAAAGAGATAGTTCAGATAATGAGAATTTCCTTCTGTAAACAAGTCAACAATAATGTATAAACAAACATATATTGAACAAGAATACAATTATTTATGTGAAAATCACTCTGATGTGAAGAAAAATAATATTTGTAAGTGTAGATGAAAGTGATACATGGGTTTCACAAATCGTTTTCAGTATTAAAGTATTTATACGTGAAATTAAACTCACTGAATTTGCCCAATCAGACAACATTTACCTGAATGCAGTCTATTAGAAAAACATCGACTGGATAGTGTTGATGTGAATACGATGGAACACCAAACCAGGTGCTGTGATTTAGTGTGACTGTGACATCCACTTAGTTCAGTTGTATGGATTGGACCATCACATCTGTGGGTTGTTCAGATAACAGGAATGGGTAAGCTGGTTTCTTCCTTTGGACAGGCAATTCTAAGATTCTGATTTTAACGACGAATCCTAATACACTCATTATTTGTTGAAAAATCATGAGGAAATTGGGGTAATTCGCTCATCAAGTATGCTGTGGATACAAAAATGAACGTAACCGGATTCATAAATACAATTTTACGACCAAAATGAAAAGTTTACATTATTATGTAAATTAATCAATTATTAAATAAGTCAAACATTTCGAATGCAACTTGTTCGCTCGTAACTGAATCAAACTTTGAAATTATTGATGCAACAGTCTGTATAATTGTACATTTTTCATATTTATACCCATTCTCAACATATAATTCTCACTGTTTGGTAAATGAAAAGTGTTCTATGGAAACAAAAATAACATTGACAGGTTAGAAATTATTGTACATCAATAACTTAATAAATTCGTATACCTAGTGTGCTTTAGGTCAATACATTTTTCAACAAGCATGTATACATGGGATGACATGCTATTAATTTATGGCAAGCGAGAAACATTCGAGTAACGCTGCACTTTTTTGGGCTAAAAGGTATCTCAACAAACAGCATGCACGTTTTCAATATTTTCCCTTCGTGGATAAACAATTAAGACGAGAATTTTCCAACCATGAAACTTTTATCGTTGATGAGGTGATGGAAATCAATGTTTTAGCATTTGTAGGAAAATTAGCTATGAGTCACAAATTAGTCATGAGTCAGCAAAAAAGATTTGGAAAAAACATAAGTTCAAGTATCAAGTGCACCAGTATTTGTATGGAAGTAATGGAAATCGAAGATTAGTTTATTGCCATTTATTACTTTAGAATAATACTGCTATTCCAATTTTGTTTCTTCCGTAATGTTTTCCGACGAGCCAAGATACAGGAACAATGGAATGTTCAACAGACAAAACTGCAGACATTGGGCATGGGCACAGCTTAGATAAATACACAGCTGTAAAACTCCCTATGGAGGGGGTAGTTCGCGCACCTCCCACCGTCGCGGTAAAACCTATCAAAACAGTGGTGTGTGTTTGGATTTATTATCTGCAAATTTAATCGCTCCAGTGCCTTAGTTGTGTCGAGTGTTATTTGCCGGTGTTATTACTTTGTATGTTACAAGTTGCAATTCTTTCCGATCTTTGGTATTATTGGTGTGTTACAGTCATTTGAAGTCCTTATATATTTATTTTAAAGCCCATGAGAATTCGAAAGGAAGTTTATTTGGTGATTTGAATGATCCAAATGATAGTTTTGTCACTTTCATCAGTGACATTTTCCAAGAAAAACTAGATACATTCATTTTTAAAACTATTAGTATGCCTTTAATCTTTTTAATATAGCAAATACATTTCCTTTTCCACATCCGTGTGACAATTTTCCCAAAGAATTTGTGATAAAATTATATTTGAGGTTGTGCTATACTTTAAAGCACCTATATCAACAGAAATTTCAAGGACCAAAAAAATATTAGAAATAAATTAATTGTATGGCGCAACCAATAATCTGCTGTTTTAATAAAGTGCTTTGGAATTGTATTTCTTTGTTTTTTGTTTTACAATTCTATGTTGTCCTGTTGAAATCATAACAACAGAAGCAAAGCCTAAAAAATTATAATTTTATTTTTAAAACACGGGATTTTATACAAATGCACTAGAATGGAACAAAAAATTTGTTCATTGTTTGACCTAGGTTGTTCTATGAGTAACAAATTCAGAAGATCACCTATTTCGTAGCCGCGGTGAGCTTTTGAATCTGTTACTCGCAGAATAACCTAGGTCAAACAATGAAAAAAAATTAATAATTTTATCCTTTTTAGTGCATTTTGTATGGAAGCTTGTCTTTTTATTTATATTTGAGATAGACACCGGGACAGGTGACACTAAATAAAAGCTTGTAAAAAGCACAATCAAATTGAGGAATAACATATATTTATCTTTGATTCAAACTATTGAGTCCTACGAAATTGATACGGCAAGAAAAATATTTGTTAGATACTGGTATATACACATTTAGTTTTCTGTTCGAATTCGTAATGTGTTCAAATTTTTTGTGGAATTCAGTATCGTAAACAAATCGTTCTTGGAATCTTAATCCTTAGAACACAGCAATTCTTGGATATTCCCATCATTCCAAACTATTATGAGATTCAAATCCATAATAATTAAATCCTAAAATTCCCTGAAAGGTTAGGAATTACGGAGTACCTTCTGTGAGGAGTATGTTCAATAATAAAATTGTTAGGTAGTGACACGAATACATTCTTTTCTATTCTTAAACATTGGATTTTAAGTTGGCAACTGTTGTTAGATATTTTGACGGTATTTGTACACGCCCTTGAATATACCGGGTGACACAGCAGACATGTAGCAGCCTGTAGTTTTTTTTATTTGAAGAGATAAAAATTTGAAATTTGCAGAGGTTACGTAATTAATGATAGCGCTTCATTTGAATCTAATGACAACTTTTTTTAACTACCTGTTTGATCGGCAGTAACTCCAACTTCTTTTTTTTTTAATGACACCCTGTATATTTATCTAGACTATCCTATTTGTCTTGAAATTCTCTATTCAACCGTGTATCACAAAGTGACATTCGTTTCCCAATTCGCAGATGAATTGCATTTTATTGAAAAACATCAAGTTGGCTGTTACCCGAATTCGATAATCTTTCGATGCTTGGTAGGCTTGGAAATCCAAAGAGTATCAGTTAAACAATATAATTTCAGTTTTCTCCATACCTGATCACTTCCTACAGACTGTCAATAATTTCTTTAATAAAAAGAAAAAACATCTGAAAATAACTCACGATATTGCGAAAACAGATAGGAACATAGATTTTTCAATTTGGCTACTTGTGAAGAAACTATCTGTCTTTCTCTTTGGCCATGTAGCCATATCATGATCTTTTCATTTGAAAACATAAAATTAAAATTGTTCCCCTGATCCACCAATTCACAAGTCTATTAGTCTGGATATTTGCGATAATATTTTGCCTAGTAGGCGGTGTACACAAAATGTTTTGTGTTTGACAGGTAAACATCATTTGATTGCAATGATTATCTCCGTCAGTTTTATGCTGATTGAAATTGCATCGTTCAATTAGATACTAAATATGAATTCAAAGAACGAAAAGGTCGATATGTTGTTGATATTCGGAGAGTGCAAGAGAAATTGTAGAGAGGCTGAACAATTGTATGTCAAAAGATTTCCGGAAAGACGCCATCCACCTGATAATTATTTCGCTAGAGTAGAACAGCAGTACAGAGCAGTTCTTTTCAAAACTATTCTAGCGGTCTCTCGATTCACGCCGATTTTGTCCTCAATTTGTCTCAGTGATATCGTCGGATCTACATGTACTATGGCCAAAACGTTTACTTCCATTTCCTCGTCGAAACTGTATTGCAGATTGTTTTGATTTTCCGGTTCTCTTCTGAACTGCTCTTCTACTCTAGCGAAATAATTATTAGGCGGATGGCGTCTTTCCGCAAATCTTTCGACATACAATTGTTCAGCCTGTCTACAATTTCTCTTGCACTCTCCGAATATCTACAACATATCCACCTTTTCATTCTTTGAATACATATTTTTATCAGCATAAAACTGACGGGGATAATCAGTACAATCAATTTGTGTTTACCTGTCAAACACAAAACATTATGTGTACTCCGCCTACTAGGCAAAATATTATTGCAAATATCTAGACTAATAGACTTGTGAATTGGTGGATCAGGGGAACAATTTTAATTTTATGTTTCCAAATGGAAAGATCATGATATGGCTACATGGCCAAAGAGAAAGACAGATAGTTTCTTCACAAGTAGCCAAATTGAAAAAAACATGTTCCTATATCAGTTTTTGCAATATCGTAAGTTATTTTCAGATGTTTTACTTTTTGTTAAAGAAATTATTGACAATCTGTAGGAAGTGATCAGGTATGGAAAAAACTGAAATTATATCGTTTAACTGATACTCTTTGGATTTCCAAGCCTATCAAGCATCGAAAGATTATCGAATTCGGGTAACAGCCAACTTGATGTTTTTCAATAAAATGCAATTCATCTGCAAATTGAGAAACGAATGCCTCTTTGTGATACACGGTTGAATAGAGAATTTCAAGACAAATAAGATATGCTAGATAAATATACAGGGCGTCATTAAAAAAAAGAAGTTGGAGTTACTGCCGATCAAACAGGTAGCTAAAAAAAGTTGTCGTTAGATTCAAATGAAGCACTATTATTGATTGCGTAACTTCTGCAAATTTCAAATCTTTATCTCTTTAAATAAAAAAACTACAGGCTGCTACATGTCTGCTGTGTCACCCGGTATGATCAATCATTCAAACGAGACAAATTGTTATATACAATAAAAGCTGTTTGTAATATTTGCCACCCTTCCTTATTTTGGATACCTGAGAAATGTGCTTGACATAAATTATTTCGATCTCTTGATCGCTCAGTATTGAAAAATTAGAACTAGTTATATGAAAATATAGGTCAAAAGCACCCACGATTTTTTATATTTTGATGATTATATTAACAACAATTTTTTACTTTTTAGTCCATGTTGGAAGTGAAGTGTGTCTTTGGTTTTTTTAAATATAAATTAATCTTTCGACTAAAAAATCGACATCTTCCCATTATTATTATTATTATTTAGAAACAGGGAACAAAATCATTGAATTTGTGTATTGTCACCAGGTCTTGACAAGTGTGCACAATTTTGAATTTTTTCGCTGGAATTATTTATCCATTATTATTACTATTATTATTATTATTAAGTCCTATGGGACAAAATTATCAAATTTGTGTATTGTCACCAAGTCTTGACAAGTGTACACAATTTTCAATTTTTTTTTCTGGTATTATTTACCCATTATTATTATTATTATTATTTTTTCCTTGGTGTTTTGGCATCGACTGCTATGGTCATTAGCCATGTGTTCTGGATAGGCCTTGTTACTAACTCCATACGCCACTTTAGGAGCAGCACTGTTAATTTTTAACGCAACAGTGAATCGTGGAGGATTATTCCCAGCCGACACGAGCCTCAGTCATTCAGACTTTCACATCTGAAAATGAAAAAAGATCGCACGTCTGGGAATCGAACCTGCAATCTCTCGATTACCAGGCGAGCGCTAATCCCCGCCCTCATTATTGTTATTATCGAGGACTATGGGACAGCTGTCGAGTCGAGAGATAAGAATACCGCTGCAGGTCTTAACAAGTGTGCAAAATTTTAAAGTGGGTAAAAATCGAGTCCAAAGGAGTCGGTTACAAACATACAGGTAATATAAAGCGTGTAAAAAAGGAAGGCACAGGCACATGTGTGATTTTATTGTCACGATACCTAAAATGCTGTTTGAATGGTTTATGTCAATATTGTAAGTTGGGTCCTGTCTATTGCACCGCAATTATTTCGAATCCAGCCCTGACTTTTACAGCGAAATGGCGTCTTCAAGGTTACGGATTTATTCTTTCAAGGATGGGCTGAGTTTGTTAGCTGTGTATTTATCTAAGCTGTGCATTGGGCGCAATAAAATCAGCATTTAATGAAAGAAATTAATTTTCAAGAAAGATTCGGAGTAAACGTATGAGTTGGTGTTATCCACAGACCTCATAAAATAAGTAAATATAACATGGCCGATATTCCAATGATTACAAAATAGCCCCGCTCCCATGGCTGACATTTGTTTCCACTTTTGTGGTACATCTGATTTTCAGTTGTCTATACGTTTCTAATAAGAGGAATAAAGCGAGACAAGAGATGCATTCATTATTTGACATAAAACTGTGTCAAAACTGATTGATGTTTGAGAGTCCAGGGCAGGTTTTCCATTTTTTTTTTATTTATTTGCAACGTAATTGATGAGTATATCGATTTTTCTAGAGATTTGCCCTTCTACAAAATTTCCTTGCAGGTGAAATAGAAATAAGACCTCATATAGAATTTCATTTGAATGAATATTTACAAAAGATTGAAGGTGCATTTAGTCAACATCATTTTAAAATTGTACTTAAATATAATATGTTAAAAACGAAAGTTGAGTCTGTTATATCAAATGGCACCGTTTATTCAACAATGTTGAGTTTATGATAAAAACCTTTGATGTTACTGTTATGTTTATGATAAAGTTGACTAAATCCAACCTTACATCTTTGGTGTACTTTTCTCCCACGTTACTATGAATTATGAACCTTTGTAATGTTAGAGTAAGATTTAGATGTGTTTTTGTGTAGGTCCACTTCACTCATTCAAGTATAGATTCAATTCGTTTTTTTGGAAACGTCGACTCCAATGATTATCTCTAGATTGCAAATCTTTATTTCAAAGGGCCGGTAAAGTAAATGGTAACAAGAGGCAAACCAACTGTTATAGCATAGATTTCCTCATCAACTGGACTAACCTTTTCAAACTTTTTCAACAAACAGTTGTAACTGCTCATTTTTCCCATATACCAAAGTGGAGTAAAAGTGACACTTTAACTCAAGCTGGCCGATAGTAGAATATGTAACCATAGAAATGACCATGTTCCTAGATTCATTCTTGCTTAATTAAATTGACTTGCATTCAAATTGATGTTTTTGTTGATATGACAAAAATCGAAAATCGTACATGGACACTATTTATTTTTGACAGAATATGTTGGGACTGTTGTCCGCGTTTGCTGGTTCTGATGGTTGTTGTCGGTTGTAGAATAAGTTTGTGGACTGTAAAGGTTTTTTATTGTGGTTTTTCATACAAAATCTAAGCAAAGATTCTTGGCTTGATGAATGCTTGTTTATTAGCGTTGTTATCTCGTTGCTAAGCAACCGCAATTACAAAATGATAACATTTTCCTACCTATAGGGTGTTACAGATTATACATCCCGCCCGCCTTGAAATGCATATATAGCTTTCAACAATATTAAATTAACAAAATGCAATAAAATTAAATGTAGCATTCAAGTGTCAATTGGTAAAATACTCAATTTTCGAACACTTCTTTTCACAACACCATTTTTAGTTTTTACAGCAACAACTCGAATAATATCGTCTTCTGCTGGAAAAATGTCCGCTACTCTGCCAACTTTCCAATGAAGAGGGGGTAAGTTGTCTTCTCTCAGGATGACCAGGTCTCCAACTTTAATTTCGTTTGGTGATCTGCAGCTCCACTTTTGACGGGCTTGTAATGTTGTAACATACTCAGACGACCATCGTTGCCAGAAATGTTGGAGAATTTGTTGTAAATGGTGATAATGGTCCAGACGATTTGAAGGGAAATTAGAGACGTTTCTTTGAGGTACAGCCAGTAATGAGTCACTCAGTAGGAAATGAGCAGGAGTTAGGAAGGTTAAATCGGAGGGATCACTGGATAGAGGTGTAAGAGGGCGAGAATTAAGCACAGCCTCAATCTGACACAACACAGTATAGACCTTCAAAAGTTAGATGCGCATTGCCAACTACTCGGATCAAATGTCTCTTTGCTGATTTGACAGCAGCTTCCCACAATCCTCCTTGATGTGGTGCCAATGGAGCATTAAAATGCCATGAGATTTTATTATTCAATAGAAAATTACGAAATTCTCCCGAATGAGTAGAATTATCAATATCCTGTAAAATCGATTTGAGTTCATTATTAGCACCAATGAAGTTACTACCGTTATCCGAATATATTTTGGAACAAAGACCTCTTCTTGATACAAATCTTTTGAGACAGTCTAAAAATGTAGGGGTTGATAAATCACCAGCCAACTCGATATGAACGGCTTTCGTGGTGAAACAAATAAATATACAAATGTATGATTTCAAGAGTTTTCTGCTTCTCAAACGACCATCTTTCACAAGGACTGGTCCGGCATAATCTACTCCTATCACAGAAAATGGTCGAATAGGAGTCAATCGTGCTTTGGGTAAATCTCCCATTAAGGGAACTATACTTACTTGCCGGGTTCAACTTATAACAAAGAATACACTTCCTAATTATACCTCTTACCACATTTCTACCATTTATTATCCAATATTTCTTTCTCAGGCTGGCCAAAACAGCTTGTGGACCAGCATGAAGCTTAGTTTTATGTTCGTATTCTATCATCATAATTGTAAATTTATGGGAAGGAGGTAACAATATAGGGTGTTTGACATCATAGAATAAAGGAGCATTTTTTAGTCGACCTCCAACTCTCAACAACTGATTCGAATCCAGAAATGGATTGAGAGTAAGGAGTTTACTTGTTCTCGAAATAGTCTTGTTGTTTCTCAAACAATGAATTTCATTAAAAAAATTAACTGATTGAACCATTTTGACAAGAATAATGAGAGAACTTTCCAATTCACTGGGGCTGATATCATCCTTTATTCTGTTAGTCTTGTTTTTCGTGTTTAAATTATGAATAAATCTCAAGATAAAAGTAAATACTCTGTGAGTTTTCGTAAAAGATGAGTATCTTTCAAAAATGGATTGGTCGGTGTAACAAACAAAAAGTAGTTCAGGTTTACTACGTCTTTCAGGGATGTTTTCTGACTGATTATCAATATTTACGGGCCATGAAGTTTCATTTGTAATCAAAAACTCCGGACCTGACCACCAAAGGTCCTTTTGTAATAATTCTTCAGGACTACATCCTCTCGATATGATATCCGCAGGATTATGATGTGAGGGTACATGTCGCCAATAATGCGTCCCAGTCAATTCATGAATTTCAGTTACGCGATTTGAAACAAAAGTTTTCCAAGTGCAAGGATCTGCTGCAATCCATGAAATGACAATAGAAGAATCGCTCCAATAGAATGTTTGAATATTAGTCAGATTTAATAATTGTTTAACCTTTTTCATCAATCTTGCAAGTAATAAGGCCCCGCAAAGTTCTAAACAAGGAAGTGTAATACATTTTTTGGAGGGGGCAATTCTTGATTTAGCGCACATTAATGTAGAATGACGAAAACCGTTATGATCAGTAGACAAAAGATATATACATGCTCCATACGCTTTTTGGCTGGAATCCGAGAACCCATGAATTTGTTGAATGAAGGAATGAGGAATTGTAACCTGCCTTGGAATTTTTATAAGATTGAGTTTCATTAGTTCTCTTCTATATTTTAACCAAGCTTTATACAAATCATTGGGAACTCTTTCGTCCCAACCGATTTGTTCTTGCCAAAGTTTTTGTAATATAAATTTTGCTTGTACTACTACTGGTCCAATAAGACCTAGAGGATCGAATATTTTTGCTATATTGCTGAGTACTATCCGTTTTGTAACTAAATTTGATTCCTCGAGATTAGATTTGAAAATGAAATAATCATCGTTTGGGTTCCAAACCAAGCCCAAGGTTTTGATAGTTTCATTTCCGGGAGTAATATATTCGAGTAGATTTTCAAAGTTATTTGCATTGATGTTTTCTAGTAGTTCACGTCTATTGGAAGCCCATTTGCGTAAGTGGAACTTGCCAGTTTCAAGAATTTCGTTTATTTGATTTTTCAGAATCGTTGCTTCCTCAATTGTGTCTGCGCCGCTGATCAGATCATCAACATAAAAACAATTTTTGATAATGTTACTTGCCTTAGGATATTTTTCCTCGAAATCAATAGCAGTTTGATTTAATGCCCGACAAGCTAAAAATACAGAACTTGCTTCCCCATAGACAACTGTGCATAGATGAAAATGCTTCAAGGGTTCTGAAGGATTTTCGCGCCAAAGTATCCTCTGCAAGTCTCTATATAATGGGTCTATTCTCACTTGCCTGAACATTTTCTCAACGTCTGCTGTGAATACAACATTATGCATACGAAAATTCAACACTATTGAGAATAAGTCTTGTTGAATTGTTGGCCCCACTTTCAAAACATCATTTAATGACCACCCCGACGTTGTTTTGCACGAAGCATCAAATACTACACGCAATTTTGTGGTGTAACTGTCCTGTTTGATGACTCCGTGATGTGGTATGTAGTATTTCAATGAGTTGGGTTCATCATCATCTAAATTGATTTGATTCATGTGCCCAAGCCTTTCATATTCTGACATGAACTGTACATATTCAGATTTGAGTTCAGGATATTTAGAGAATCTTTTTTCGAGTAATTGAAACCGTTTCGCAGCGATTTCAAAAGACGATCCAAGTTTTTCAAATTCTGATTTGAGAGGCAGACTTACTATAAACCTACCATCTGCGTCACGTTTAAAAGTGTTTAGAAAATGTTCTTCGCACTCTTTCTCTTCGCTAGAATATATTTGTAACCTACCAGCTACCTCTTCTATATTCCAGAAGTTTTCAAGTTGATTATTCAGCTCCGTGTTGGTAATAGACATATTACAAATTGCGTTAGCGTTATGAGCTGTATTGAGAGGCCCTGATAACACCCAACCCAGCTTAGTTTGCTGTAGAATCGGATGATTTCTTCCAGTTGTAATTTTGTTTGCACAAAGTATATCGAAAAATACACTTGCACCCAATAAAACATCAATCTTGCTAGAATAGTTACAAAAATCATCTGCTAATATGATATTACTAGGAATACTCAAATTTGATATGTCGAAAGAAACTTGAGGCAAATTTTCAGTGATTCTTTCAATTATTAAAAATGTTTCACAGGAAGTGTAATTTCCATCAGTTGAAATAATTGTAGCATTGGCTTTGTGTGATATACTGTTCAAACAATTATTGAGACCCGCCACTGGAACGTTAATACTTACGGTTTTCAAATCAAGTTTTTTAGCTAGGTCCTTAGTTAAGAAATTTGATTGGGACCCGCTATCCAACATTGCACGACATCGTATTTTTTTATTGTTTCCCGAGCATAAGTATATCAAGGCAGTAGCTAAGACCACTTGACTTGAATTAGTTTTTATCGAAGCAGATAGCTGTGGAGGAATATTCGGAAATGTCTGAGTTAACGCCAGGGGAGAATCGCTGTAGCTAGTAGATTGGGACTGTGAATGTGAAGAATCACGTATTTGGCTATTTACTGATGTATTATTTGAGTTTTGAATCTGTTCCTTTGCATCTTCAGAATTATGAAGCATTGTAAAATGTTTTTTGTGACATAATTTGCAACCTCTAGACCTACAATCCCTCTGAAAATGATTTGGCCGCAAACAGTTGCTGCATAATTTGTGTTTTTTCACTTCTGCAATGAGATTTTCAACTGACATTTGCTTCAATTTCTCACAAAATTGATTATAATGGTCTCCATTGCAAAAAGAACAGATTAGTTTATTTGTTGACAAATGAGAAAATGTTTTGTCTTCGCGTGAAAAGCTCGATTTGTGTAATGGTTTTGCTTTGCTTTCAACTGTTTCTAGCCATTGGCATCTTTTCGAAAGGAATGTAGTCAATTCGACAATAGTTGGATTATCATTATCTTTCATTTGTTGTTCCCACTCTCGTTTGGAAGGGGAATCGATTTTTGATGTTAAGATGTATATCAGAAGTGTATCCCAAATATCAGTTTGTTGACCCAATGCCGACAATGCTCTAAGATTTTTATTAAAATTATCCAAAAGTTTTCTAAGAGAAGTGAATAATTCAGTTTTCAAAACAGGAAGATCAAATATCGATTTCACATGAGTGTGAATAATTAGTTTTTTGTTTTCATATCTTTCTTGGAGCATTGTCCATGCGACATTATAATTGTTATTGGAAATATCCAAGGATTGTATTACTTGAGCAGCTTCACCCTTCAAACACGACTGAAGATAATAAAACTTTTGAATGTTAGAAAGATTACGATTTTCATGTATAAGACTTGTGAAAGTATCATTGAAAGTCATCCACTGGTGATAATGACCGTAAAAATCGGGTAAGCTGATGTTCGGTAATTTTACCTGCCCCTGTATACCAATTGCCTGTGTATCTGTGTCACTTTTGTTCGAAATAGTTTTAGCGTTACCATGGTTACCTGTGTTATGTGAACTTGTCACTGAAGAGCCATGATGATGTTCCATGCTAAGGATTTTTTGTTTAGCGAGACCCGTTGCTGTGAAAAACGAATCTTCGAATACCTGTCTTTCTAAATCATCAACCGTTTCATTCGGAAAAGACTCTATTTCCGACTATATCTCTTCAAATTGATTTAAAGCATCACTGATTTTGTCTAAACGTAATTGTAGTTCATGAATATTTGAGGTTTGTGAATCAAATGAGTTTACTGCGTTAGAAAATCGAGTAAGTTGGCCCTTGATTGTGGCGCGTTTTGCTTTAAGCTTTTGAAGGTCTGCCATAGCGTATCGTATAAAACAGAGTACTTACTTCTCAAGGAAATTAGGAAAGGTTTAAAGGATATGATTCTATGGAAGGAATGAAGTGACTCACAGTTTTTTGCGTTCTTCCTTCCCAACTGCGTGTTCGGATTGTGTTTGACGTTTAATTTGACGTTTCTTGGCAAATCTTCTTTTCGACTAAAATCCGCTCGAATTGACCAAAATGTTGGGACTGTTGTCCGCGTTTGCTGGTTCTGATGGTTGTTGTCAGTTGTAGAATAAGTTTGTGGACTGTAAAGGTTTTTTATTGTGGTTTTTTCATACAAAATCTAAGCAAAGATTCTTGGCTTGATGAATGCTTGTTTATTAGCGTTGTTATCTCGTTGCTAAGCAACCGCAATTACAAAATGATAACATTTTCCTACCTATAGGGTGTTACAGATTATACAGAATATACATAAAAAAATCTTCAAAGTACATATTCTAAAGAAGTAGGAGTTCCTAGAATATGTATCCAAAATTACCGCACATCACTGTTTTCTTTTTTTATGGGTATTTTCATTCCTCTGGCATCAATATATTTTGTGAAATCCAAAATGTCGAAGAGTTGATGAACAATTATTATGAATTTTACCATTTGCTGGAAATTCTCAAATCCTTCGTTACTTGAGTGATGAAAGAAAGCATCAGCTACACTTGAGCTGATCTTTTTTAGCATGCTGATCACATAGTAGCTCCTTTTTTATGCACATTTCATCAAACAACAAAGCACATAATGAAATCTTTTTACACCTCTTTTTGAAATACTGTGATTTGTTTCTGATGGATTCAATACTTTGTTCTGTAAAACCGTGACTGCAGTCAATTTTGGACAATCAGATTGTGGCAGATGCAGGAAGAACAAGATTGAAAATTTTCCTTATATAGGTACTCGTAAGCTTTGCTACTTTAAAACTGTAATATCCTAGCAAAGCTTCGAACTTCAGCTGGGAATTTTTGTTTTCTTCTTTTTTTCTTTCCTCTTGATTGAGAATTTGTGATCATTCTTCTTACGAATACAGATGCTTATTCCAGTGTAAGAGTAGCCTCCTTTGATAAAACAAACTTTCTATTGATCAGAATCACTTGTGACAAAGTTTTAAACTTCAGCATCCTTCTAGTAATGGGTTTTCTGGAATTTTTCAGCATTTCTGTCAATAGATTTATGCGATTTCTCAGTACCCTGTTTTTTCTTGGTAATGTCATTTTTCGGTAATAGACTGCAATTAAAAAAAGATTAGATGCACAGTTCGGAGCTGAATCTTCGTTATGTTTCAAGAAGCAAATTTGATATGATACATGCTTATAATAATAGGTACATACCTTAGGCGGAATTACCGGATTCATAATGCATAATTTAGTGCATATGCGTAATTGTAATGCATACTTAATCCATAAAAGTTCAATACAGAGAATCGATTGAAATTCATAAAGAATCCCTGAGTTGAACTATTTTGATAAAATTACCCATTATGAATCCGGTAAATCAGCCATAAAATTACGCATATGCAATAAATTATGCATTATGAATTCGGTAAATCCGCCTTAACTATAATTATGTATTGATATTATGATTCGTCTTTCAACAGTAATTTCCGGGAGGTTAGTCACTATCAGGAAATTTTCTTTTGTTCACTCCAGTCTCGGAGAATGTTGAACCCGAAGACACAAAATACATAATGAATTTCGGATGATGAATTGAGACTGAATAATAATCGAAATTCGAAAATGAAGGGATTGGCCAAACTTCAACAGAACCAGCTCTGATATTTCAGTTGTACCAACACAAACTCGGAGATTAATGGCAGCGCCCTATAGGGTTCCATTTTGATCTCATGATGTGATATGTACTTCTTTTATGAGGTCTGTGGTGTTATCGGATGTAAAATAATTGGACCAATTTTATTCCAAGGACAGTTGACAGAGGTAAGGTATTTAGAATTCCTTCAGAATGATATTGAAGAATTGTTAATAGACTTACCACTTGCTCTTTCTGAAGTGATGTATTTTCAACAAGATGGGGCTCCGCCTCATAACACTGCCCAAGTCATGAATTATTTAATAAACCGGTTTGTTAAGCGAGTAAATTGCAAGGAATAGTCCTGGTACGTTGGCCTGCCCGATCACCAGATCTCCCATTTTTGACGTTTTTGGGAGGGTTCATGTGAATAAACAAGTTTTTTATACTCCACCTCAAAGGCTTTATCGCATTCGTGGAGTTTTTGCTACAATAACTCCCGATATCTTGCGAAATGTAATACGAAACACCATTGATAGAGCCAGAAAATGTCAGGAAGTCGGAGGAATGCACTTCGAACATTATTACCATTTAACTAATCCCGGTAGTATGAGTGTTTTTTCTTTGTTTGAATGCATTATACTTCTCTTTTTGAATTTAGTTTTATTCAATTTCATTTCCACAGCATACTTGATGAGTGATACTACACTCCAACTTCCTAATGATTTTGCAAAAAGTAATTAGTGTATTAGGATTGTTACCCATCCGATATTCCATCCACCATCAATGGATTCGTCGGGAAAATTAGAATATAAGAAATGCTTGTCTAAAAGATGTTGTCATTTGAAAAACATTACTTTTTCAACAATTAGTTGTATTGGAACTTTCAAACTGCTATAGGTACTCAACTAGGCGGAAAAAACTATGCAATATTTTTTACTTATCGTTCATGTTTATCACATTGGTTGAAGTGCGTCCAACACACTCTGTGTGCAAAAGTTTTTTTTATGAAAAATCAAGTGTGTACATTTGTCTCAAAATTATGTGATTGTACTCAGAATCGTCCCTAGAATTCAAAAAAGTTTAAATATACAGGGTGTTCCATTTGGAAATCCCAAATAGAGGTCGTTTCTGGTGAAACCGGAAGTGATGGAGGAGTATGAAATGTTAGAAAATTTTCCAATTGTTGAATCCAATACCCCTGCCAAGTTTAAATCGCATAGCCTTGGAACTGTGGAAACCATGGCTTGTTTAGAAGAAATCATTATCACATCTGCTGTATTCTGTCACGCTATGGAACACGTTGATGCGTGTGTGACAAGTATTCAAGTATATTTTGTTTCAGCTTCAGAATACTTATCAAGATGAAACGGTTTCTGGATTGCTGGGATAGGAATTAGCTATTATACAGCGTGGAGAAATTGTACGTCAGAGTACGATTGCTCGAGTTCTATGGTAGCTAGGAGGACGATTCAAAAACGAGAGTAACCTGGACAACTATCTATAATCAGAAATTTCTACAGAGACGAGTGCTTTTTTTCAAATGTAATTTGTTTTTACGAAACTCCCAGGTTTTCGGAGAAAACCCCTCAAAAGCAGAGCTTGTGCGAGCAAGGGAGATCCGGGACTTACAGTTTAAATAAAAGTGAAATCCGAACCACTTCAGCTCAGTGACACGCGACCGGGGATCGAACCCGGACCGTCTGGGTGGAAGCCAAACGCTCTAACACCTCGACCACTTCGCATTGTGTATTATCATATTTTTTCAATCATTTTAGTAACACTCATGGACTGCTCCAGTTTTATTGACTATCTTACAACCACTTGAAAGTTATGATTTTTTTTGTCGAAATAATACCGACTGCAAATGCATACCCAAAGTCACTGTAGTCACGATTATAGAATTTAAGAGAAAATAATTTGAAAGACATTTCTGATATTTTTTATCCATTCTCATGCCCCTAAATTATATAGAGTGGCTAAACATTTATTTTCAAATCGGAACTTTTTCAGTTGAATTTTCTCGTGTTTTTCGACCATCATCTTGTAGGAATAGGACCCGAATATGTTTTGTATGTACATTCCTATGGCTTTTTCTAGCAGCTTCCGATTTTTTAAATTTTGAAAATTTTTAGTTGCTCATTTTCACTGACACACATTTATACTTTTGTACCTTAAAAACACATGAGTTCAATTATTTATGCACAATGGATTAAAACAAAATTGAAACCAAACAAAAACAATACACATGAAAAATAAAACAAAAAATTCGAGAAACAAAATCATCAAAAAAACAAAATGTCGAACTATAATAAGTGCTCCACATGTCGGCCATTATGGTTGTCACAGTGAGTTTCCTACTGCTCTTAGAATTGTGGGTGTTATATTTCTGAAAGAATTCATTATATTTTCCTTCATATTCTGGAATGTTGTTGGTGTATCTCTATACACGATTTCTTTCACGTATCCCCAAACTAAAAATCCAATTCAATGAGATCTGATGGAGATCTAGCAGGTAATCGAAACAATTTCTTCCAGGCACTCCTTAAACAATAATCATATCAACAAGTTCTTTGTAGAAATTCATTTTAGCTAACTTTGAACACTTCAAAATTTTCAAAAATCCAATTAAACGAAAACGGTCATTAATAATATATTGTCGAAAAATATATGGGGTGTTTCATTTGAAAAACACGAAAAAATTCATTTTAAAATTTTTAAATTGTAAAAATTTTCAGCCACCCTGTATAATATAAGAGCATGAGAATTGAACATCACTCATCTGTCCTCTACCAGATGGAAGCATAATTATTTCCTTTTGTATGAATTCCATAAATGTGACTACAATGATTTTTTCGGTATGCATCTGCAGATGGCGTTATTTCGACAAAAAAATCACAATTTTCAAGTGGTTGGGAGATAGTCAAAATAAAATTGAGATGGATGGGGTTCATAAAAATGCTTGAAAAAATATGCTAGAATACATAAAATTCCATTGTAGATTCCCTTGGTTTCCTTGAAAATTCAAAAGACTGTTATCTAGTTTACTCTCGTTTTTGAATAATCATCCTAGCTGTGCCCCACCCTATGAATTTTTTGTCTAAAATTTGCTTAATAGTGTGCTTCTTTCGTAATCGGACCATCATGAAATACTATCCTACAGAAATTAATTAGGAACGAATAGGATGGGTGCTGCAGGTTTTTCTATCAATCATCGATTTTATTTTTCAAAACGTTGGGTGTTGCTTTAGCACCGAAAGCAACCCCTTTGGTGCATCACTGCCAGCATATGAATAAAAATTAGACAAAATACCTTTTTTAACTTATTTATTTCAACAATTACAATAATATAGTGAATTTGATTCAAGTTCGTACTCTTGTAGAGTATTCCTTCAAAATAAAGAAAAGTTTTCAAGGTAACGGACCTCTGTTACTTGGTTCGATTCTTCGAATTGCCAACGTCATAGCCTAAACTTTGAATTCCTTGTGTTACTACGTTCAGAGTAATTTGAGCCTGACCTGCTTCTTCCATTTGGATTACTATAAAATAAAATAGATATCTATTATAGGTGAATGTTTGTAACTGTGACTATCTTCAATTTTTTGCGACAGTTGACATACAGAATTTCCCTTCGCTTGTCCTACGATATAATCACAATGTAGTTTTCCCTTTCGTACGTCATGGTACGTCTTTTAAAGCCGAATAATCTTTTCAGTTATGAGTGACCAACTGTTCACGCTCCTACGACTGATTCGTAGCCACTTATCAGGCAGCTTACTCATTCCTTTTTCGTACCTCGTGAACGTCTGAGGTACTTTTATTTTGCAAGGATTTTACCAGTGAAATAATTATTACAAGTGTTGAGAATGCTAAAATGATCAAAATCAAGTGACTAGGGAAAGAACCAAAAAATGAAGAAACTGAAGATGCACGTGGATATATTTCAATACGCTTTCGAGGAATGTAATTCTAGCGATTCTGAACTTTCTGATGCAGATTAGTGCCCAAAATAATTTAGCAAGGTGAGGAATTTGATGTTATTTCTTTAACAAATTAGTGTGATTCATACGAACATGCAGTGACGAACGTTACATAGCCTCTATACTATACAGCTCATGTTATTATCTGCATTCTCCATGCAGCGCCGTATTGAGACAGCCGAGCTACCGAGCAAAACTCGGGAGACCGCAGGGTGCGAGGCCGGTTGGGCCGAAGGCCCAACTTGTAAATGAGAAATATAAGTGACGAGCCTTTGCAGCTTTCAGATGACCCTATTATTATTTCTGAGAAAGTATTGTTATAGTGTTAAAATTTTAGAAATTCTTTATTTTTAAACAATTTCATTTTTAGTGTGCGGAGGAGGACACCACTATGAAAATATTGGTTAAAATCGGTACGAATTGGAAGTTATAAAACCAGCAAATACAGACAATTTTGTAAATTATTGTTCCAAACACCAACCAGGAGAACTTTCGCATTTCACGAATTTCATCCACATCATCAACCTAACGATGACGTTCCATTCAATTCCAAGATTGCTTATTACAGAAAAGAAGATCAAGAACAATTCAAAAGATCATGGCTAACTTATTCGAAGCAGAACGATAAATTCTTCCGTTCATTCCTCCGATCAAGCAACCGTTGAAAACCGTTTCACCATAATAGGCTGTGAAACCAAACCAAAATCCATATGGACGCATTCTTGAGCATGAATCTTCTACATCTCATAGAACAGCAGTAGAAGCATACTTGATTTGATCGAACAATACCGACATACCAGTTATGTTACATGATAAACGTCGAAAAAATATCAGGTGAAGAAGAGACGTTCTTGACAGAATAATTGACGTTATTAAATTAATTGGAGAGAGAGGTTGAGTTTCAGAGGAGCTTAAAATGCCGAGGCTGCTTACATACTAGGAGGAATACTTGGAAAATGGAAATTTGTTAGAAATTCTAAATATTTCAAAATATTATATTGTTCTTAAGAAACACAAAGCTCAAAGTTTTATCTGATAAAAAATTATTCTTATTCTAGTGCTGGTAGTAACAGTGGCTGTCCTGGTAGCTTTTCGAAATGTTTGTCGAAAACTACAGTCAATTACATTATAGAATGAATTGTCCATTTCGTGAAGAAATAGCTATAAGAGGAACTAAAATCATCGAAATTATTTAGCATACAAATTGACACTATACGCAGGATATTAATCTCCAAGATCAGATGTGCGTCATTAAACGTTATGTTAACGTTCATATTGAAGAACCAATACTTGCTTTGGAAAAAATGAGTCAGGAGTGGGTCAAGATATTTTAAAAAACGTAAGGACCTTGCTAAAAAAAATTGAATCATCATTAAATTCTTCGTAATTTTGCAATATAAGGGGTTTTCTACATGGTTGGAAAAAGAAGTTGTCAAGTACATGTTTGGTGTTATGCTCACATACTGAATTTAGTGACTGGAGATACAAAACAGTAGTTGAGGTTTGGAGTCTCGAATAAGTCAGCAGCTTTCAGTAGATGATCATATTTACGAATGGCAGTATTGGAGAACGATAGTAGATATGAATATATTACAAATATCAGTGAAACTAGGAGGTGGTCGATAGATTACTCATTGAGAAATGTGTTTGGATCCTGTGATAATCGTAAGAGTTCTCTTCATGTACACATTACGAAAACCTTCAAGGAAATTGCATATTCGGAAAAATGCAATGCTGAAGTATGCGCTAAGGCCATCAATTCATTAGAAAAATACAGTTCCTTTCGATTCATAGTAATAGCTCATATTTTGTGAGAATTTTCCATAGTACCACACCATTATCCAACTATTTACAAACAAAAAGTGTTGTTTGAAGTCAGCCTTTAAAATGGTCATCATAACTCTTGAAAAGTTGCAAATACAATCCAGATACTTTAATTCAGTTCTGATAACAACCCAAAAATGTATAGCTTGGACCGTTGAGTAACTTGATGATGACGATGCCATTTTTATTGAAGATACATTTCCCTGCAAGAGAATTATAAAGAAAAACACTCTTCCAGGTGAAAATTTCTCAGACCAACCCATAGTTAATCCCCAAGATGAGTTTAGAATCGAAGTATTCTCAATCATTTGTGATCGAGTTATTATGAGCATCAAGGAGCATTTTATTGCTCACATGATTGGATCCAAATGAATTCAAGATCGTGAATGAAATGCCAAAAACTGCATTACAATTCACTTCAAAGAATTTGAGTAATTTAAATATCTAAGAATACCAGATATACTGCTGTACAAGAAGAAATACGAGATTTCTCTTCAAAAAGGCCATCCTCCAAAAAATTATCTGAAATTCACAACTCTGAGAAAGATCTTGATAATGAGAATGATAAAAGTGGAGAGGGCTCAAACAAAACCCCATGTATGCCATGCAAAAGTCGTATTTGTATTTTTTCTGTTCTATCTAAATTTAACCTGCATTCGTTAACCTACAGGCATTTATATTAGGTATATGAATACGTCCTCACACTTTCTTGTAGTCAAAATGGACATGAGACTTCATCCTCTAAACTCATATACCTATATCCAAAATGAATATTGAAATTGCTGTATCATGGAAATTTGGAAGCTTTCAAATTAGTGTCTATCGAAAAAGATTTCCTCAATAGGGTAGGAACAGAAGATTTCATCAATTTTTTTGCTGCGAAAAGTAATACAATGAGACGTCTACTTAATAAAAATGTGAATATTCGTTAATTTTTTTTATTTTTTCTCTCGGCAAGAAAAAAATCTCCAATCCGGCGCTGGTATACAGCGTGTTTTACTTCTCATGGAAACACCCTCGTATCTTCCGTAATTTTTGACGTAGAACCATGAAATTTCCAGGATCGATAAATACACTAGACATGAACTCACTGCACAAAAAGGGTCATCCTACGTGATATACACTGCACGCCAGCAGCAGCACAATTTAGAATTCCTGTGAAACATACTCCTCCAGGTTATATAAGGAATTTAGGATTAGTAATGCTTTCACCTTAGTACGGAACTTTTGAACTCATGAGAGACTTTTGATTACAGTTGGCAAATGTTTTTATTCCATTGTAAATAATTGAGTTCTTGATCATAGTGGTATGGGGTATTACCAATTTGACCTGGCCATTTTGCCTTGTATTGTAATTTGTCGAGACAAGCTAAAACGCAGTTTTGTTTTTATGAAAGCCAGATTCCTAGCTATCATAGAACTCGATCACTATTTAATGCCCAACCCTGTATATTAATAAAGTCAATCAATATCAAATTCTTGGTGTTATCGTCAAAGCTGGAACAAGATTAGAAATACTTCTTCACAGAAATGTTTTATAATATTTCTTGTGATGAAATCAGTTTTATTGAACAACCACCATCAACTTAATTTTTTTAAATACTGCCCTGTTTTAATAAATACAAATTTTCATTCTAAATAATTCAGTGATGTATCATATGGTAGTTTTATTATGTGTCGGATCATCTCAAATTTTTGAAGAAATATTGGCGTGCGTTTTCAAATTGGACAAAAAGTTGTCATGGATAGATAGATAGATTTGATAAACTTACATTATATGTTTGTTGCAGGTCAGGTAGTGAATAAAAATCAATAAAAAAATGGTATAAAAACAAATACAACAGATATATGTAAAATACTTGAATAAAATTGTATGAATACAAAAACAACAGAATATGTAAAATATGTGACTGAGCAGGTAGTCACAAGTTTAAATAATATACGTAAATGTGACTGAAAAAATGTATAACATCAGAAAGAAGTCGAATTCAGATATTCCTCATTACTATAGAAATAACCCTCTAGAAATAACCCTCTAGAAATAATGATTTTATATTTTTCATTTTGAAGGAATAAAAGTTGAGCAACTTGTAATCATCCGGTAAATGATTATATAAATTGACATTCAATGAATTTATCTGAGACTTTGTTAGTCTGTACCGAGGTGGTACGAGTAGATGAGAATTTCGTGTTCTATAATCATGGACATTCAAATGTCTAGTGAAGTCAGATTTATTTTTATGTATTTCTTACAGAGTATTATAAATAAACAAAGAATGTAACGGTAAAATGCCGATTTTTATAAATAAAGGCTTTTACAATGTTTCCTGTAGTCAGCATTCCATATTATTCTAATGATCTTTTTTAATTAGACTACTTTCACAAAATGAGGAGAATATCTCCATAAAAGAAGTCTATAATTTATATGAGAGTGGAACAATGCAAAATATGCACTCTTCAATGCATCAAGATTCAAGAATTTTCTGGGTTGCCTGAAGGCAATTTTTTTTGACACTTCTTCCTCGTGAGCTGACCAGGATAAATTTCCGTCGATGATCAAACCAAGTAATTTACCACTTCGACTGTTATCAACAATATTGTTACTGGTAAATTTAAGTCCTTGTGTTTTGTCTTCTTTAAGTTTCAATTTCTTCTTCTCTGTTAATTACAGTTGTGTCCATAGAAATTATAATAACTTTAATGAAACGAAAGAAACACAATTTTGTCTTATTTCCACTAGTTTTTTATATTTACGACCGGTTTCGGGCTTTATCCCATTATCAAGTATAAAAACTAACTAATACAATTGTACTCTTAAACCTAGTTATATAGGGAGTTTGCAGGTAAACTGGATGGAGAGGTAATTAAATGAAAATATATGAAATCAAATGAACATGGGTGAAACGATATAAATTCAAAAGTGGAGACCTACATAAATCGAGTTGCTCGTTGAGGGTTCTATATTTCGGGTTTTTAATTGATTTATCGATTTCCATGGCTTCCAACAGATTCATTTTCTTTCCTTTATTACATGTGTGTAGGATTTTGGGATTATCTTTATTTATCTTGTGTTTGGATTCTTGCAAATGTTCGTACATTGTGGATTTTTTGTCGAAACAGACGTGTTCACGTAGCCTTACGTCAAAATTTCTACCGGTCTGGCCTGTATATGAATTTCCACAAAATAAACAAGTCATCAATTACACAAATTATAATAAACACTAGAACTCCAAACCCGCTGTCCGAGATTCAGTTAAATGACCCCTCAGAGGGAATTATGAAAAAACCTTTGCACTTGCGCATTATTGCTATTTCTGGAAACGTCGTTGCCAAGTTTTCTTTTTTTTTTCGTGTTCCAAATGAGGTTCGGAATATAATCTGTGGCTAGGGCAGGTAATTGTGGGAAGTCCAGTGAACTTGGCAACACCGCCTTAAAATCCTATTGTGGCGTTTCAATCGAAGAAAGCTAGATAACAGTGTCGGCTTCTGAGTTTTGGCATTGTTAGGTTTTAGCAGTTGTTCAGGGAAACTGTGAATCTGGATAACACCAATATATTGGCAACGATACAGGGGCAAAAAAAAATTATGTGGACTTGAATTTGGATGATATGTGCATTATAAAAAAAATATGACATTGATGTCAACGACATGTTAATCGAAGATGGGGAATTTTATCATTTAATTTCATTTCTCTCTTTTCTTTGAGTACTCTTACTGATAATGTCGTTACACATATACAGGGTGTTTCCTAAGTACGTGTAGAAAATTTAGGGGCATATTGCTAACGTCAAAATAAGAAGAAAAGTTCATATAAACATATGTCCGCAAGTTATTCGTTTCTGAGATACTGAGTGTCAAAGTTCAATTCCTAATTTTGTTTTTTGTGAATTAATTCCAAAATAATTGTGCTATTCGAGTGAAGTTTGATATTTGGGAGTGTTTTTCAATGAAAATATCAAATTGTTATGACACCCGATTCCTATTTCAAAATGAAATAAAAAATAATAATTTAAAGGAATAGCTTTTTTACACAAAAATGTTCCAAAAATCGCCTTTTCAACTAGAAAACGTAATTAAGGTACGCCCAAAAAATGACATTGCTAATAACTGGAAAGACATGTAGGTGACGCCACCCCCACGAAAGAGATTTTATCATTGAAAATTACTCCGAGATACCAAACTTTACTCAAATATCAAAATCATTTTGGAATTTATTCGCGAAATATAAATATGATAATTCAAATTCGACACTCTGTATCTCGGAAACGAATGACTTCCGGACATGTGTCGTCAGGAACTTTCCTTCTTATTTTGCCATCAGCAACATGCTCCTGAATTTTCTACACGTACTCAAGAAACACCCTGTATATCAGGATTTATTGTTGAATCCATAAAAAAAATTATCAAATGTAGAGTATGTTTGTTTACTGTTTAAAGAATCTTCTGTAGATGCAGAAAACTTTAAATTATTGAATAGAAAAAAAGGAGGTCTCATAAGGCCATCACAAACTGTTATAGATATTTGCATTTTCCATGAGAGAAAAATCCGGCAGGTTCTTGCAATTACTCATAATTTTATGCCAAATGAAATTTTTTATAAACTTTCCTACACCAAAATTCATCAATATTATTTCAGGATGAAAAATTATTCAGCTCCATAATAAACCACATTTTCGATATATATTATCTCCCTATGAGGTCACAAATTGAAAATGATAAAAGCAATTACAAGAATTTACACCAGAATTAGATTTTTCAATATGGCAATGTCGCAAAATGAGAAAATTAGAGGTGATTTGAAGTGAAGTACACTTTATGATATTTTCCCATCAATAGATTTTGAAACAAAAATTTCGTTTGATATAAATAAGTTTATCCACAACTATTAATTAATAAATCTGTTAAATATGCGATTTTTATCAAGTAATGCCATGCATTACCATATAGAATTGAATAATAATGACAGTTCGATGGAATAATATTACTCAATCGTTGCGTCAAATTTGACAATTTGTAAATTTACTTGTCACTGTATTTGTAGATATACTGGCAGTCGGTTTGTGAGTTATTTGTTGTGAACATTCTTATCTCTGGTATCTTTAGAGAAATGTCTAATAGTGAATCTGATTTAGAAGATATGTCTTGTACACCGCCAGACATTTTAAAATTAGCGGCTGGCGCTACAGAAAATCTCCTACCTAACAAGTCAAAAGGTAAATATGATGCGGTGTACAAAAGTTTTATGGATTGGCAACTGGCACAAAAAACATCGTCTTTTTCTGAAAATGTAATCCTAGTGTATTTTGTTGAACTTGCTAAAAAATACAAGTCATCGTCATTGTGGGAATATTATTCTATGCTGAAGAGTACATTGAATATTTACCATATTATCCACCTAGAGACTTACATGAAGTTGCAGGCATTTTTAAAACGTCAGTCTGTGGGCTATCAACCGAAAAAATCTAAAATCTTTACTCCCGAAGAAATCAGTAAATTTATAAAAGAAGCGCCAGATCATACCTATCTAATGACAAAGGTATTGTCGTATATAGTTGTGGATGAAGTATAGTATTCAAAACGCGTATAATGGCAATTACCCACTCAGATGTTACAACACTCGCCTCCGGCTCGCGTTGCAATTTCATCTTCGTGGGTAATAGCCATCATTATACGCTTGTTGAATAATATACTATTATAACATTACAAAATGAAATGTGTTGAGAATTATTATAATCCTTTTTCCTCCAATCCTACCATTTATCCTTATTTAAAACAAAAAGAAACAAATATCCTGTAACAATTTGAATTTTTGGCTTTTATATTTATTTCTCTCAACATTCGATAATCTACTTCTTATTACAAAAAATGCCATTTGAATGATCATTACGATTCAACAACATTTACAATGATAAATGAGAACCTCTGACCACATGTATAGTTTCTTAACCGAGAAACTAAATTTGACAGATTTTTTCCCAATTTTATATCTCCAATCAATGACATTTTTGTTTTTCAACAAAAATGTTGGAAAAGTGATAACAAGAGTCAAAAAGTAGTTTGAACTACTGCAAAAAAATTTGTGATGTCTTGTCAATAAAAGCCTTTGTTATTATTATTATTACATACTTTTTGCATTAATAACTAATTAATTATTCAATCGATTTGTAGAAGTAGAAAACCAACTTCAATATCCAGAATTTCGGAAATAAAAAATACGACTGCATAAAGAAAGTGTTTCATCACTCTGATATGGATTTCGACTATAATAGGCTCAACGGTTTAGGCGTGAAGACAGACTGAGTGGAATTAATTCCCATCAAAATATCAAATTTGAATTTTTTGACGATCACAATAATTTCTCCTTACTTGGTCGCGAGAAAGCACAAAATAGAAGACCTACACTAATATTTCTATTTTCAAAAAGTCAATTATTGATTTATTGTATATATCACTAAAGGAAAACTGTGTTATATTGCAAATGCTATTACCTACAACTTATACCAGATTCAGGAACAGGAAGTCAAAAATCCTAAGACCCTCCCTGGCGACACTTGCGCTCTATTGCGCATACTCGCATAGGTTGGTGTATCTGCCGTTATTCTGAACTGATTGACGTTCTATGTATTATATTTCTATGGTTGTTTCGGATGTTAATGGTTGTATCTTGTATCGTCAGCAAAGAGATAGGAAGAAAACTGAAATAAGTTTGTGTTGACATGTTAAATGACTAGTTAGAATCTCTTATTAAATTAGCGATGACGGCTGAAAAGAACCCGAAACGCATAAAAAGCCCCCTATACACGCTCAGGCGGCCTGTCAGTTCTGCCTGTGCAGTCGCGGCCTGTTCAGGTCGGCCTGTTCAAGCCTGAGTCTCCACACGTTCAGGCCAAACTGTGCAGTTTTCTGTCAGTCCAACCAAAGAGAATTGTTGTGCGAGCACGACAGTGAGCTTATGTCGGTGATCAACTGCATTTTATTATTATTAGTGACAATGTCATCAATTTCTCCAGATGAACTACTATTATTAGGTGCTGCTGCTGTGGCATGTAGCTTGATTAAGGAAAAGAGTAAAACCAAAAACAGGAAGATTTGGACCAAGCAATGGTTGTTGAAAAGAAAAAATTTGTCTCACGTAAACCTTCTTGCCGAATTGAAGTTTGAAAAACAAGACTGGTTCAATTATTTACGCATGGATGAAGAAACATATCTATTATTATTAACCAAAATTTCACCCTTAATCGAAAGAAGAGATACAGTGATGCGAAGGGCAATAACCTGTCACGAGCGTCTCACAGCAACTTTGAGATTTATAGCTACAGGCAGAAGCTATGAAGATCTGAAATATTCCACCATAATATCGCCACAAGCTATGTGCCATATAATTCCTGAAACTTGTAATGCATTAACCACAGTTTTGAAAAATGAATTTTTAAAGGTAAGTAAAGACTTTATTAAACTTATAAGTATTACAAACTTAACACTGCATCGTATTTTGTAAATATGTAAAAACTAGGCATAAGTCGTAATTGAAAAAAAAAACGTATTTCTATAAACTAAATAAATAAAACAAAATTCTTTGGTAAGAGACACCTCACGGAATGAGACACAATTATTGTAAACTAGGATCAAAATTTGAAAAATATGTCGTTGCTGCATTTTGGCTGCTTTGCGACCACGTTGACGCATATTCGTTTTCTGCAGTCACCTCTTGTTGTGGACAGGAAGAACTTGTACGCCATGTTGACAATTGACCTTCTTTTTGGGGGGCAGTTAGATTCCAGTCCTGAGATGCAGTCAACAGTCGACAACTTCTATTAAGGTTTCCCAGCTGGGCTTCAAAAAGGACATCATTAATTATCTTTTCGGCAAAAATTTTTTGTGTATGGTCTATCCGACGCAGTTTTTCTGCAACATTTTTCCCTATAATGTCGTACTCGTCTTCAGGCCTTGACTTAACCAACCTTTCGCTCACTGCTGCAAGAACATTCTCTGTTGATGATTCAACCTTTTTCTTCTTACTTTTGGGGATTGTTGAGCGGGTGGTAAGTGCCTCCGTTGAAATCTCCGGTTCATCCAACGAAATCGTTGATGGCGAGGCTACAGTTGTGCAGGTGTCCTGAAATTATTTCATAATCAGATTCTTGGAATATGAAGAAAGTAGGAAAAAAATCAATTGTGCCGTTACAAAACTTTGACGTTTACTTTTCGCAACTCCAACTCAGCTACATTATGAAGATACAATTAATTCTGCACTGTTTTTTCGTTGAAAATTTTTCAATTGAGAATGGACTGAAATCTCAACAATTAATGTATTTTTTTCAGTTTCCCGACTCTGAAGCGGATTGGAGAGCAATTGCTACCGGGTTTGAAAAGAGATGGAATTTTCCCCATTGTTTGGGAGCAGTTGACGGCAAACATGTGGAGATCATCCCTCCCAAAGGAAGTGGTTCCTACTTTTTCAACTATAAAGGAAGACATAGCATGGTATTGATGGCAATAGCAAATGCCAATTATGAATTCATTATGTGCGATTTTGGAACAAATGGTAGAGTCTCTGACGGAGGAGTGTTGGAAAATACGAGTTTTTATCGTAAACTGAAAAATAATGCATTGAACCTGCCTAAAGAAGAACATACCTCCATAAGCAACGAAAAACTGCCGTACGTCTTCATTGGCGATGAAGCATTCACGTTACGTCCAGATTTTTTGAAACCATTCAACCAACGAGAATTGACAAGAGAACGCAAGATTTATAATTACAGACTTTCGCGAGCTCGAAGGATTATTGAAAATGTATTTGGCATTTTAGCAGCACGGTTTAGAATCTTTCAAGGAGCCATAAATTTACAATTACATAACATAGATATTGTTGTGTTGAGCTGTTGCGTATTGCACAATTTCTTAAGAAGACATTGTGGACAAAGCTATATATCAGACATAGAAGATGATACTTCAAACAGCTTGCTGGGTTTGCAGAATGGTCACAATAGGAATGTATCAAGCGATGCAAAACAGGCAAGAGAAACTTTCTTGACATACTTCAACAATGAGGGGGCAGTTGAATGGCAAGATGAAATGATAAGTTGAAATTTAATGAAGTTACAATTTACCTATATTGTTGCTTTTTTGCTTTGTTTGAACTTACTTATTGTCAGATTAAATTTAATAAAATAACATAATTTATGTTCTTTCCCATGAAGTTAGTGATTAACCGACCATTTGCCCCCCCCCCACCTTAGGAAAATATCCTAACTACGCCCATGCGAGTCGAATAGAGAACCTTCCTTTTTTTGAAGTCGGTAAAAATTGAGATTTCAGCATAGTACTTACCTCTGATTTATCCTCCTCTCCCACATTGGATATTGTTTCCCTTGGTGTTTCTTGATCCGTTAGGAATATCAGTAAATCAAAGTACCACAAATGTGGTTTATAAATGTCCTCTTCCCCAGCCCCTGATTTCGAGCTTTCTTTCACTTTTTTTAATTCTTTTCTAAATGAACTTCGTAAGTTATTAATTTTTTTAATAACTGTCTCTTTACTTGCATTTGGGTCAATTTCCCTCAATTTTTCCACTAGTTTTTCGTAAGCAGTATTCTTCATATTTTTATTACAATATTCTTTAGATTTTACTTTCCATAGACATGGATTTTGTTTATAGAGTTCTATAAATTCTTCTAGAAACTGTTTTCCTTCCATAATTATTTATTTCAAACGTATTTTATTTTGAGAGGGGTACGTTCTCATTCGCCGTTGACGGTACACTGAGAATATCGCCCCCTGTTGTCCATCCACACGCTCAGTTCCGTCAAGTCTGTGCAGGTCAAATTCAAGCAGCGACAGAATTCGTTCAGGCCAGTGAGGCGGCCTGTGCAGGCGGTCTGATTAGCATACACATGCTCCGGTCCGCCTGCACAGACCGCAACTGCACAGGCGAAACTGACAGGCCGCCTGAGCGTGTATAGGGGGCTTAAGTGATACATCATTGAAGCTGCATTCTTCGGAACAGAGTATTTGAAAGCAATGAGTTGATGATGGTTGTTCGGTAAAACTGATATCACAAGGAAGCTTATAAAAAGTTTCTGCAAAGAAGTATTTTTATCTCATTCTAGCTCTCACGATAACACCACACAAAAAAAATTGACATCGAAAAATTCAGATTTTCCAAAATAATTTGAAATTCAAAAATATTTTTAGAAATTTCATACTGCCATGTAAATATCCCTTCTGTTATGCAACCTTTTCCCTATTCAATCAAAACTGTATCTATTACCGTTCAAATATCCCCCTGATGATGTACAACCTTATTTTGGACTACTAACTGATTTTCAATCAATTTTCTAAGAATTACGAGGATGTATTGATATCTAGTTAGCCTAGACCAGTTCCCTGCATAAACAAAATATTGTGTTACCATAGCAACGAACAATAACTTATTAGAAGTGTCAATGTAAAGTTTGACGTCAACAAAGTAAACCAGAGTTACGCAATAAATTAAAAGAAAAAATATGTCCACCGAAATTGTGAAAATCGAAAAATTGGAGTATCGAGCCATCATCAAGTACCTGTATTTAAAAGGGGTAAGCAGATTTACGAAGATATGCTTAATACCCTTGGTGATCAATGTCCTTAGTATGCGACCGTGAAAAATTGGACTGCAAGCTTCAAAAGAGGTAAATTTTCCATTGAAGATGATGACCGATCGGGAAGGCCAGTTTCTGTGTCAGTCCCCGAAAATATCGATGCAGTTCATGACATGATTTTAACAGACCGTCGAATTGGGCTAAAACGGATATCTGAAGCACTGAATATTTCATACGAATGCGTTCATCATATAGTTCACGTCAATTTGGACATGAGAAAAATTGCTGCAAAATGGATCCCCAAATGTTTGAATGTTGACCAAAAGCGTGAGAGGGTAGTAGCATCGCGTTCGATCTGTGCTCGATTTGAAAACGATGTATACTTCTTAAACCGAATTGTTACTATGGATGAGACTTGGGTACATTTCTACGATCCAGAAACAAAACAACAATCGATGGAACGGCGACACTGCGGTTCTCCAAGACCTAAGAAGTTTCGTGTCCAAAAATCTGCTGGAAAAGTTCTTGCTTCAGTTTTTTGGGATTGCCATGGAGTAATCATGATTGATTTTTGGATAAGGGTAGAACAATATATGGAGATTTCTATTCGACATTACTTACCACTCTACAGGAAGAAATTAAAGAGAAAAGACGCGGAAAGCTATCCAAATGTGTTTTGTTTATGCAGGACAACGTCCTTGCACACAAATCTCATGTTGCCATGCAAAAAATTCGTGATTTAGGGTTTGAATTACTAGAACACCCCCCTTATTCACCAGATTTGGCTCCGTCCGACTATCATCTCTTTCCTCAACTGAAAAAAAAAGTTTAAAAGGTGTAAATTTTCTTCCAACGAGGAGGTAATAAAAGCTGTGGAGGTCTGGTTTGCAGAGCAAGAAGAAACATTTTTTTTGAAAGATCTAGAGACGTTGCAGGTTCGCTGTAATAAATGTATCCAATTAAGAGGAGAATATGTTGAGTAATAAAATATTTTTACATTGAAATTTTGTTTGGTTCTATAGTAGGCTAAGAATTTTACAATTTATGCTCGTATGAGGAACTTTTTGCCCAAACTTGTTCACACTGTAGTATCCTACAAAAATTTCATACTCTACTACTCACAATTATTTCCTGCAGTTGTCGCTAACATCTTGGGCTGCAGAAGCTCAGGTTGATATCCAAAGAAAGACGCCAGATAGCCGAGCATGGATGAAGCCTGTGGTTTGGCTAAATGAACATTTATTGTGTGAGAACCTGCCCTCAGAGGCATATGGGATCTTCCATATCCAGCCAGTTGCATGCCTTTGTATACGCTCAAAATAATTTGTGGCCCTAGGTATAAAAAATTTGAAAATATACAAGGTGTTCCATTTAAAAAACTAAAAGTAGGATCATTTCTGGTGAAACCGGCAGTGCTAAAGAATTCACTTTTATCGGTATGGTGAACGTTCACTGAGGAAAATTTGTGCTAAGATATTTCTTGCTACCATAAGAAATACAATTGCTATAAAGAAAAATCGAATGTGATGAAGCAGGACTTTGAAATCCTACGGCAGCAAACACGATTTTGCTGAAGGTTATTTTTCTGTCACAGCAAGGTATTATGCTGTCGCTAATCGGCAGTCAGAGTATGGGACAGTGATTTTATTGATTTGGTGTAATTTAATCGACAACATTTGTTCGACGTCGGAAATTTGTTCGACAACATTTGTTCGAACGGAAATCTGGCACCCTGGTAATTTGATCGAGAGGAAAGCTAATCGAGTCGCATTTATTCGAACATAAATTTGTTCGACAAAAGGACCCTGCACTTTTTATAGGTAAAATGGTTCTCGGTGAAATTGTCTGAATTTTTAGTATATTGTAGTATTCGATGTACTGATTGAACGTGCAGAATCGTAAAGTTCGTTGATGGATATAGATTTTGAAATACAGGACGTTCAAGTTAAAAATTAGTAATTTTTATTTAATTATTTTCTCGGGATTTGAACTTGCCAACTGCATTTTTTTTCGTTCTTATCATCGACGTACCTTCATATTACTGAATATCATTCAGATGGTGCACTGTCTGAAAATTCGATGTAATAATGAAATATTGATAAAATTATTTTGGCATGCAATATACTATTCTTATTCCATCATTAATCACCATTCATACATTTCGTACAGGGTGATTTGAAAAATTGGTGAAATATATGGCCGGTTCTTTCGTACGTATCCTGTATATTCAAGTGAATTATCATCCTCCAAAGATAGCTGATACCGTATAAACATGATTTCGTTGGGATGTATAGGGTGATCATGATAATTTTCGATGATAAAAATGACAAAATGTCAACGTTTCCGAAATCACCTTGTAATTCTAGATGGACTCTTTGACATTCCTTTATTATTATTTAATATATTCATTATTCTCTCCCCAACACTGTCCCAAAAATTCAGTTTACTACTACAACTATTTTCAGAGTTATTAATTGAGAAAGATTACCATTTGCATAACAAGTTGAAGGAACTTGTTCACGCGTACATTCTACTAGTGGCCAAGATTTTTCACAAATAGTGAATCGTGAGAATGTGGAGATCAAAATAAATGTAACATTATATGCAGGGTGATGACCAGTGACGGTCCATCCAATTCCATCTACCATTTAGGAACATGACTGTATATACCACACATCAGTTACAACTCACAACTCAGGCATCCTAATGCTTGGGTAGTTTGACTCGTCCAATCGTGTATGAGGCTCCGGAGTACGAGAAATCACTTATCACTGAAGGTGACAAGGAACAGCCTTAACCGAATCCACCCCCCCCCCGCCGAAGCAGCGCTATGGTCCTCATACAACAAGAAAACCCTATCGGTTATCGGGCACATTATGATTCTGTCGTTGACGGAAAGTGAATGAAAAAGAAAATCAATTAGTTCCATCAGTGATAATCATTATTACCTTTACTATTGAATTACCTATATTGATGAAATATAATAGATGACTATATGTTACTATTGATAGCCAACAACTATAAAAATCATGGAAACATCTATCCGAGTGGAACACGCATTGGAAAAAAACCGTTGCTGCCCAGATTCAAGTTCTCCTATTAGAAATAAAACCGTTCTATCAATCATTTCCACTTTTCTCAGATAGTTTGTTTTTTATTCCGACAAAGCTTAAACCAGCAAAATTCACTTGACTATCTGTACCTTACATTATTAAGTTCATATATCTGATGAGATTGTTATCAATTAATAACTATGCAATTAGTCGTAGTAGGAAACTGAATTTTTAGGACAGTGTTGATGAGAGAATGATAAATGAATTAAGTAATAATAAAGGAATTTCACCGAGTTAATCGTGAATACCAGGGTGATTTCTCAAACGTTGATATTTTGTCATTTTTATCATCGAAAATTTTCATGATCACCCTATATATCCCAACTAAATCATGTTTATACTGTATCAGCCATCTTTGGAGGATGATAATTCACTTGAATATAAAGGATATGTACGAAAGAACCGGCCACATATTTCTCCAATTTTTCAAATAACCCTGTACGAAATATATGAATGGTGATTAATGATGGAATAGGAATAGTATATTGCATGCCAAAATAATTTTATCAATATTTCATTATCACATCGAATTTTCAGACTTTACTAAAATGTTTTTATTTTTCACTCTGTACATAATGATATAATCTGCACCATATGAATGATATTTCGTAATATGAAGGTACGTTGATGATGGGAACGAAAAAAAAATGCAGTTGGCACTTTAAAATCCCGAGAAAATCATTAAATAAAAATTACTGATTTTTAACTATCTAAAATCTATCCATCAACGAACTTTGCGATTCTGCACGTTCAATCAGTACATCGAATACTACAATATACTGAAAATTCAGACAATTTCACCGAGAACCATTTTACCCATAAAAAGTGCGGGGTCCTTTTCAAATATAAGTGAAAATAGTTTTGATGGATATTAAATGTTACGACCAAATAACCCGCCCAAAAATATCCTGTCAAAAATATCCTGTCAAAAATATCCTGCCAATAATCCCCCGTCCAATAATATCCTCAGACAATAATAACCTTATGGAAAATTATCACGTCCAATTATTAGTCTGATCTAACCTGAACGAACTAACCTAGCTCGCAAGTTGGAAGGTTATTATTGGTCAGAATATTATTCTCTTAGATATTATTTAATTTTTCTTTAGTTTGGGTAACTGCTATTTTACAATATTGCTTACTTTGTAGCATTGCAGCTTTTTTGAAATAAAATTCTCAAATTTTCGACGAAATGTAGGTCGAACAAGCGCTGGTCGAACAAATTTCCGTTCGAACAAACTTCCGTTCGTACAAATATTTTGCAAACAAATGCTATCGAACAAATTTCTGTCGGACAATTGTTGCCGAACAAATTTCCGCACACCGATTTCATTCATCAGAATTTTACAATTTTATGGCTGAATTATTACTTGTAAGTTACATTCCTGTGGCTGCAAAGTTTTTGCATACGATAACTGGATAATCGCACAGAAGTTTACTCACTTACGGCAATACATTTGACATAACTAAAATTTTACTCGATGAGCCCAATACGATTATCCCGTGCCTTGCTGTGGTTATTTGATTTTTTGCTGATATTACAACGGAAATTACCCCCTCCACGAACGCATCAACCGGGAACTGCGAAAACGAAAAAATTTGTTTCAGTGCCAGTCAACCCAATCACCCAGTCGTCCCAGTCAGTCCAGTCAGACCAGTCAAGCGGTTACCGACTAAACTAATCAAGCTATATAGTATAAGTATGTATATCGGTATATGTCACTCAGATAAATTAGTGTTGCAATTTAAGTAAATTCAGATGCGTTTTTTTATTCGTTTCACTCGTGTAACACTTATAGAACCAATTTGAGAGCATTTTATCACAGAGATTTTTTACTGGTATTTCAGTGGCATGTCTTTTACATACTAACGACAAGAGTCTGTAAAATCAGTACATTATTCTCAACTTTATTCAATACTTTTCTATTAGAGAAATGTCTCATGAAACCATCAGAAACCAGCCACGGTTAATTTTTTTCTTCTAGTGTTTTGTTTTGCAAAGGATTCACGACAGGAAATTATTACAAAAAATTGTGGCTCTTCATGAATTTCTACATGAGTGGTTCAAATTGATGACTTTATGTCACGGGACATGGAAAATTAAATGTAGCAAATAATATTCCACACCTTCATTAATGAAATGTCCTAACTGCGACAGTGTGTAACAGGTAGACGTTCTCGCTAGTGGTAGCAAAAGGTTGCATACTTAGAATTGAAACTATTACTAATGGTCGCATCTAGATGCACTTGCTAGCAGTAACAAAGTATCACACCATCAACTGGAACAATGCCTTATAGTCATAGGCGGATGCACCCGCTAGCGGTAGCAGAGTTTAGCAGCTACTACAGAAGTCAAATAGCCATATGTAGCAAAGTTCGAGAATATAAGTTTTCCGATAATTTCTACTATCCCAAAGTGAGTTATAACCAGCAAAGTCGACTTTATAACCACATGTGTTAACTCGCTTGTCTTCTATTCTAGTAGAATTTCTTACTGGGGTAATTCGATTTCTAATTAAAAAATTCCTCAGTGCTGGAACATTTTATTACTAGTATATTATTAGTATTTTCATTATCAGAAATATGAGAGCGAGGGCTTGGAAGGTGAAGGGTCTAGAAGTTGTAGGGATTTGAATACTACGACTCAACTGAGGGACTCTCGCGCGTGTAGCACTCTGATTCGCGTGAACACTTCGCGAAAAGCTCGGAAGTTGTAGGGATTTTTTGAATTCTACGACTTCAATCCGTTTAAAACGATATTTGGACACCAATAATATGAATACAACGCCTTTAATGCCTTGAAAACTATAATTGGCCACCAATAATATGAATACGACTTTAATACATTTGAAACTATAATTGGACACCAATAATATTAATACAACGACTTCAATGCATTTAAAACTGTAATTGGATACCAATAATACGAATACTACGACTTTAAGAGAAATTCTTCGGATGGTTAGGTGTCTCTTATATATCATTGAACCGGTTTAAAACTATAATTGGGCACCAATTGTTTGAATACTACGATTAATGCGTGACTTAAAAAAAACAATTATTTGTCAAGATAGCATAAAACTTCATATAATCTTTTGGTAGGCCTGTTCAAGGACTGTTTGTAATTTTAAAATAATGAACTTTATACTTAACACATTTCTTATTTTAACCGTAACATATCTTTATCACGCCTACATTGTTATTATTTGGCTATATTTTAAATTTTAAGAGTTTGTATATTACAAGTTATTTATAATTTTACCTGTGTTTGTCAACAAGAATTTATTCTTATGTACAATAAACATATATATCATCATAAAATATACATTTTTTCGATATCACTCTTCGTTTTCGAGGTTTTGTTGCTTTTAGAAAAAATGTTAAAGTTTTTCGAAGTCAATAATTGTTCGTTTTTTGAAATATTTCCCCGACTATTGATATTACGGAAAAAAATCACTGCAATGTTTTTTAGACTTTCAGGAGGTGATCAAAAAAGGTATCCTGTGGAATTTTAAAATCGGTCGCAATCTTTCTGTTTTTGGTAGTTTTTTTCAAATTCAATATCCTGTTCATTTTCCAAGATATGGAACAATTTCATGGTAACTTTTTGTAGACCTTTTTTAGAATAATAAAAATGTTCATATGGATATCTTGTTTCGTTTCCAAGTCCATAATTTTTCGTTACTTTCTTGAAATATTTCCTGGACTATTGCTATTGCAGAAAAATTATCATCATCCTTTACCCGCTCCCCGACTCGCTAAAATAACCCCACACCCCCTACCTCCTCGACTCGCTAAAACCAGCTAAAACGCGAAAAAAGAAAATCCGGCTTGGAAGACCAAAATCCGGGCCGAAGGACCATGAAAATTGCTTGGGGGTTAAACCGTTGGGTTTTAATTAAAAATACGCATTCATCATCAAAATGTTTCAAGAAATAGGAAAAAAGTTATGAGTAATTTTTTCACTTTCTTGGGGAAAACTCGAGAACGGGTTCGTAATGAGTAATCACACCACCGACATAGACAGTTGAATTGATCCATTTATAAAGTCACTAGGAACTGATATTTTGTTATCAAGTCCAATCTTCGATCTCTAGTTTCATAAAAGGCCACTTGCAGAACGATGTGAAATTTTTTCATATTGTCGAAATGTACCCAAAATACCATTTAAAAAATAGTTCCAGTAGGATTTGTTCATCTATTCTAACTTTACAAGTCGTATTTTTCGAATTTCAGTTGAAATGAACGGTTAGGCGTACATTTTTTCCAGATTTCCGATCGCGAAAAAAAAGACTGGCAAATATTGTCCTCGAGTTATCGAAATGATTTAAATTTTAAAGTCGTATATCCAAGGATTTGGAAATGGGGCTGTTTTGAAGTGTTCATAGACGGACGGACGGACAGACAGACAGACCACATAACTCAAAGAACTGAGTTTAATTTTATTTTATAATTTTTTGATTGAGTATAATAATTTAAATTTTTATTTATATTGCGACAATTTTTCCTCTGGAGAATCGTAGTCATCAGTATAAAACTCTTGTCTGTCACCGTAGTATACTACTTATAAAGTCGAGTATAATAATTTTTAATACAAGAGATGTATCCTATTCAGATAGTACGAATCTTTCACTTTTGTTAATTCTTTCAACTCAATTTCAATCATCGAAGATTACCCACAGACTATCAATTCTTTTTATTTATTGTTAAAAAAGTTTCAATTTAACTCTATCTTGTAATTCTTGCTGAAAAGCGGGTAGGCATTGCAGCCAATCTTGGGCAGGACAAATGTAGGAATCCAAAGTAAATCTAGTCAACTAATGAATTGCGCGAAGGCAGAAAAGTCAGAAAACGACGTCACAAAATCATCGAAAAACTTTAATAATGGTTTAATATACTCACATCCATAAGGATTCGTTGATTTGAACTGAATTTCAACTGGCAAATTCAACACGACTTTATCGCCGTTATTGATAATATTAGCAACTTGTGACATTCCTGCTTCCAACCCTCCGATGATTTTCCAATCAGGTCCGAATGAGAATTCATATTTGCAATGCCAGGAAGTGCCTGCAGTCGCAAAAATATCGATCCATTCTAACTGACCAGAAATACAAAGTAAAAAGGTACCATCTGACATTTTGTTGGAATAGTGGCCAATGTTTGTATTGTTGTCGTTTGCTGGAATTGATCGAGTTGTGTAACGTGCATCTGTTCCAAGGGCGTAGATACTTTTTATTGGGGGCTAACATGATAAATAGGTTTAATAAATGTGTATTTTGATTAACAATATTTGGAAAACCATTTATACCTAAGAGTTATAAAATAAATCTAATTCTTTTACATAATAAATAAATTACAAAAAAATAAGACGAAGATCAAATTATAGATTGACAACTCAAAGAAGCTTAACTATGAAAAGAGAGAGAGAGTAGAAATCAATCAACCAGCTGCGTATACAGGGTAATTCAAATTCGACCCATAAAACTACAGAAAGTACGACGAAGCTTAAATTATGGCATGATTGCGTTTTTCGGTGATTAAAAAAAATGTTTTGCAAATTGGAAAATTCCGAGTATTTCCGGAAATATCCGGATAAACCCGAAAATCGGAATTTTCGTTTTCCTTTTTTTCCCGGCAATGTTTGACAAGATAGCCCAAAACAAAAAATACATTTTCATAGCTATTTTTTTTCTTGTATTCTGGATTTTCAGATTTTTACTATCCGTTATTTCATCTTCTGGCAATTATCAACTTTTTTTTCTATTATAGCAGCCATATTGTTTTTTCACACAAAAAATATTGCTGCTCATTCTGATTTCATTCAAATATAATTTGTGATGATTTGGTCATCTGAAACCACAAATATTGATTAAAACAATATTACAGGGTTGCCACAAACTTTCTCCCTGACTTTTCCAGGTTTTCCTTGACTAAATTCATAATATTCCATGACTTGATACAATTGATTTGAGGAATCGGACGGTTATATGAAACATTTGAAGACATATAACATGAAAAAAAAATTATGTTGTAATCAATTAATAATTCCCTGACTTTCAACAGAATTGTAAATTGTAATCTCCGTCAACCAATTGCACACTTACACGCAACCGTCAGAAGTCTTCGAGATACTTGTGCGAGCTAGGAAAGACATACTCCTTACCTTTTAACGTGTAATGCCATGCACGAGACCAACGACCAAGCTGGGAACCGAACCCACGACCCTACGCCTGAGAGGCGAACTCTCTACCAGCCGACCACCACAGAATACTGCAAATTTCCCTGACTTTATGCCGAATTCCCTGACTTTTCCCTGACATTTAAAAAAAATAATATTTCCCGGACATTTCCAGGTTGGGCAACTCTGTATTATCTTGGATGGCCATTACCCACTAAACATTGTAAATTACAAAACATTGCAGCAAGATAGGTTATTTTTTACATTTGTAATATATCTTTGCAAACTTAATGTAGGTTTACTGTAATACGTTTTTTTTCAGTTTTCAAATGAAAAGTCTCTACAATTTTCCTTTGTAATACAAAAATGAAATTGCTGCAATTTTCAAGTAAATATCTGACTATAACTTCAATATGAGAGTTGGTGGTGAACTTCCACATGCAATGTTTACTGATTCAAGGTCACTGCAATTTTCAGAACAAAATCTTACTGTTACTCTAATATAAGAGTTGGTGGTTAAGTTTCACATGCAACGATCACACTGCAAATGAAATATACACTAACTCAATGGATTCGACAGAATAAGTTATGTTTTGTGTTGGTGCAAGAAGCGCAAAGTGCATTCGTTGATTCCAGTGTTTATGGCACTAGCACTACTATGCTTCGCCAATATCAGCGACCTTGAGTAAGGGGGCCACGCCATGTGGACCCTAACCTCCTTACTGGTTTGAAGAACAGCTTGCAACATTTATGAGGATTGTGTGGTAAGTGGAAAAATGGTTATGTAATTGTAATTGTATGTTTGAATATAGGTAGGTATGGCCCATAAATATATAGATCTACATAATCTTGAACATTGAAATTGCATAAGGCTACATATGATGGCATTAGTGTAATTGTTTCCATACATACATATTTCCATACATTCAGCACGTTCACGCAGAAAGCTATATTGTGTGTTATTCTGTTGAGGGTGCTTTCACAATTGGACTCGGATTATAGGTGATGAGATAAAATAAACAACTCCATTTTTTTGGTATTAGTTATGTACTATGCAGTCACAAAAAACTTGATATGGAAAAAAAGTTTTTTTTTGGAGGCTTATTGTGAAACCCCATTTGAAGGTAGTGTTCTTTTTATTTCATTCAAAGTTTGTGATTTATTTCTTGTTGGTTCTTATTTTGGAAGAATTATTTTATATTTAAAACTCTTCTGTACTTTTAAATTAATTTTAATATCTATAGGCATATAAAGTCGTAACTTGACGTTCCCTGTTGTACTCTTGGATATGCAGGTGTCAGAGGGACATGAAAAAGAAATTATTGTCTTGTATCAAGAACCTTTCATCAATCACAATGTATAACGGATTTCTTTAATATCTGGAAGGTGCATTTCCTGAAGTACTGATGTCACATGTTGACTTCCGGTTCTTGTTCAGAGAAATAAAATTCATAAGTACCTCAACCAAAAATATTGTCAAATTTGAACCAGCCGCAGCCCCCCAAACTGAAAACTGATATAAATTGTGAAGACTCCTTGCCTAACTAATTTCCCACTTACCATATTTTTGTTATAGACATTCCTTAAATTTACAATGAAAATAAACTAATATTGTTATATCAAATTAATGAATATTTTGGAACCTTTGGTGTGAATATACAATTCAAGAAATAGATACTACCCAAATACCAAAACTAGGTCACAATCACACTCGAGGCGCGTTTCGCCCACACTAATAGCATCTTCAAGAGCTATAAGCTTTTAGCTCCTGAAGATGCTAAGTTTGTTTGCGAAACGCGCGTCGAGTGTGATTGTGACGTAGTTTCGGTGTTTTGGTAGTTTCTAGTTTCTATTTCTTGGAATATTGCTATAAGCTCATTCTCAGCTCTCACAGCAATTCTCAATTAATTCACTTGAGATTTTCAGTAATTTTTGGTAGGCTTTTATAGAAGTTGACCATAAATTATATACAAACTTATATACAAGCTCTTTCACTGTGTGGAGGAGCATTGTCATGCTGAAATCACCAGCAGCTGTTAAGAGGCGAAACATGTATCACATATTCATCGAATTCGTTTTTTAATAAGTTTCTCCATTTAGTCCAGTCGTGGAAAAGGACTGTCACGACGAAAAATTCCCAGGTTGATGGAATTTCAGTATGTTGTTTGTACATGTTTAGTGATGTCAAAAACAAGCTTTCGATCACGAGAAGGTTGTGGAACATTTTTGATGGCCGAAAAATGGTATAGCAGTTTTCACCAAAATTAGAAACAAATCGCCATTTTTGATCGTCCTGACCGATTTTGGATTTATTTATTTTGATCGACGGGGAATTTTGTTCTCTTCAATTTAGTTCACAGCGACTTTTCACTTAGGATTGACCGTTTTTGAGTCATACGCGAAAAAGTAAAACAAGTCCGAAAATTTCGCGGTTTTTCAGCCACCAAAAATTTTCCACAACCTCCTCGAGTTCAATTCAATTCAATTTATTTCCCCGAAAACTTGTTTTTGACATCACTAAACATGTGCAAACTACATACTAAAATTTCATCAACATGCGAATTTTTCATTGCTAAAAGTACCTGCCAACTGGATTAATGAGCCTTTGGAGCGAAGGGTCGAGGGTTCAAATCCCCACATGGTCATTGGTCTCGTGCATGGCATCACACGTTAAAAGGTAAGGGCTGCGTCTTCCCTAGCTCACAAAAGTCCCTCGAAGACTTCTGAGGATTGCGCGTAGGGGTGCAATCGGTTGACGGAAATAACAATTTTAACAACAATTTTTAATAATTCAAAAGTATTAAAAAAAAAAAATTTCAGCCCACACATTCAAACAACACCAATCTTGCGGTCTCTGAATTGTCATTGATTATTTTCACTCCAAATGTGGTCATTATTTCTATTGAAAAAGCCACAGTACGAAAAAGTACTTTCGTCGCTCCAAATATGTTTTTTAAAGAGTTTGTCGAGTCTACCATATTCCAGATGAAAATCCCAACGTGAGTAGCTGAAAATAAGTAAGAGTTGAAAACTGGTTTTGGTTTTTTCTGATTTTTTCTGATTTTGAGTTTTTTTTTTTAAATACTTGGAATTTTCCATTTTAAGCACGGTCAGATTTCCTGTATTTTAAAAATGAAGTCTACGATGAACCAGTTGATTCTCGTGAAGAACTTGAACAAAGTTGTGAGAAGCAGTTTTTGGAATCAGAATATTACTGGAAAAAAAGTGACATTTGACAAGTATAGTCATACTCGATTATGACCGTTCAACATATTGTCAACTACGACTTTGGAAAATATTCAGTTTTGATTCATTTATAAAAACAATTTTTATTATTCTCCTTTGAAATAAGTTTCGTTCAGTAACCTTTCATTTCAGTATCAGCAATATTGCGTTGTCTTTCAAATTACAAACAAATTGCCGTCAACTGATGAGTTCATTGACTACAGGCTACTTTCGTAAAAGAGAAAAGGTCAGCAGCAAAGACATTGAAACAAGGTCCTGGTAAAATAATCATAATAAATATTATCCTTTGGGTTTCGCGACAAATGGGGTCGTCTGGGATAGACAAGAGTGCGTGTCGTCGAGTTATATTAATGTAAGTACACTTAATTATTTTGAATAAACTTTGTTAATCTTATATTCCAATCCACGTCATTCATTGGCTCTTCATAGTAGTTCGTGCAGTTGTACATCGTCACACGATCGAGCCCCTAAAGCCGTGTCCATGACCGTGTCTCTAACAATGTTAATTACTATCAAAGTTTAGTTTTAGTGGAAAAATTGTTGCTACCTTTTGTTGAGTAACTTTGTTGGTAACAAATGTAAAAAACACCATTGAAAATGTTACCGACAATATGTTTCTAGCAGGGTTAGCAACAAAATTCTGTTTCCCATCACTTGTCGGTAAAGATCAAAGAAATGTGTGAAACAGATGTTAGCAACGATGATGTGGACGGCGTATTTTGCGGTTTTGCGGAAGATTTTATTATTTTGTATTTAGTCTTGACTTGGCACGACATGGACCTATATGCTTTGCTCAAAACTGCGGCATCGTATGAAGCATGCCAAGCCGCACGTGCGTTACGGGATACATATGTCCCGTCAAGAGTTGGCCTGATGTGTGGTACGAGATATACAGGGTGGGTCACGGTCGATGGTACCTTAGACGTTTACGGAGAACGGGAAATAGGATCATTCTGAAAATTTGGTTTCTCAAGTAGTTGCTCTTGGTCTATCGATCTAAAATATTTTCAGCAATGCAGCGTTGCCGCTTATACCAGAAAGTAGCAGCATCTTTGTTATTTCAAATGGGTCACCCTGTATATTACCGCATTTTTTAACTTGTCATTCCTTTCTGATTATTTCTGCCTCATACTCCACTAAACCTATCTCTAACGGTTTTTGAGATATTGGTTATTTTCCATATTTTTTATCCAAAACATAGCTCGAATTGAATGTTTATTTCTGCGGTATTTGGATTCTTAGGAAGTTGCAATTTTGTGTTTAGTTCATCAAGATCATGTACATTGATTCTGTATAGAGGAGTTTGTTCTGCATTATACTGGGTCGTTCAAAATTCATGATCTTACTGCTATATACGAAAAGGGTTGAAAGTGCGTTTTTTTAAATGGAACATCCTGAATATTATGAAATATCCTGAAAGATGACTAAATTCCCTTCGAATTGATATATCATGTTCCTATACCCAAATAGCCAGAATTCCGAGATAATAGCAATTTTCACTTGTAATCTCCCAAGTGCTTGAATTATTGCCGGAAATTTTTCGAGTACATAAATTTTCTGAAAATTACCCGAGTTGCGAAGTTAGGATCTTCTTGGGTGCGAATAAGGATTGTTTCGCAAAATTGTACCCTACTTTGATGATCTTCTGGTTTTGAGAGCTTGAACTTTTCTAAACTTATATGGGTGCATGTTATGATTATGAAGGATTCTTCGAACAGAAGCACGATCCAAGCCTAAATCATATTCGGCACTTCTAGTGGAAGCTTGGGGATTACCATGGAAATAGGCCAAAACATTTATGTTGTCTTCATCTGAAGTTATAGGCTTCGGTAAATGTCGTTTGGTTTCCAATTTTGATCCATAATTAATGAAATTATGTTGTAATCGAACAAACTTCCTTTTGTTCATTGGTTGTAAATCAGGGTACGTTTCATTGAATTTTCTGCACGTTCTTGCTATAATTCCCTCACATTTTCGAAGAATAAACAATTTCATCAGAACTTCGTTTGAATAGTTATTTCCCTCAATTTCAATTATTTTTGAGTCACTGTCGTTAAGAAACACACAAAGGTATTATTAATAGTGCACTAATTGAAATTGAAGAAATTGAAAATTTCACACCTCACTTTTGTAGTAGCCTATCAAAAAATTCGTTCTTGTTCAGATACCATGGCAACCCTAAAAATTTCTGGAAATTTTTATCCTCCTGGGTACCCTGGGCGAAATTAATAAGTGGAAATTTTTCTGTCAAACATTTGACATGTGACAAGTTGATATTTTGCTTCAATGTACAAATGGAGGTCTAGTTTTCATATAGAAAGGAGATAATTATGTATTTACTAGATATTTGGAATGTGTCTGAAAATATTTTCTCCACGATTATTGCAGAAATTGTCAATTCTGAAATCATATTTCAGAAGAAGTTCAATACACCATTTGTCACAAGTTTTTATCACAAGTCCCGTAGCTCAGCGGTAGTGTTGCGGCCTATGAGTCGTTTATTTTTTTTTTCCAAATTTAAACGCATTTATTGATGAAAATTTTGTTAAGTATTTTACATATCAATATTTCAGTGGTTATAAATAGTTCAGGTGAAACCATCGTTAGTTATTTCTTATGAATTGTTGGATGATTTTCATTTCTCGGTGTGAAATTTTCTTAACGAATCCCCCTCGTGCTTGAATTAACTGACGTAAATTTATCTCGCACATGAATTTTCAAAGAAAATTCATGTACCCGAAAAATTTCCGGCAATAATTCAAGCACTTGGGAGATTACAAGTGAAAATTGCTATTATCTCGGAATTCTGGCTATTTAGGTATAGGAACATGATATATCAATTCGAAGGGAATTTAGTCATATTTCAGGATATTTCATAATATACAGGATGTTCCATTTAAAAAACCGCACTTTCAACCCTTTTCGTATCTAGCAGTAAGATCGTGAATTTTGAACGACCCTGTATAACGCAGAACAAACTTCTCTATACAGAATCAATGTACATGATCTTGATGAACTAAACACAAAATTGCAACTTCCTAAGAATCCAAATACCGCAGAAATAAACATTCAATTCGAGCTGATTTGGATAAAAAATATGGAAAATAACCAATATCTCAAAAACCGTTAGAGATAGGTATAGGGGAGTATGAGGCAGAAATAATCAGAAAGGCATGACAAGTTCAAAAATGCGGTAATATACAGGGTGACTCATTTGAAATAACAAAGAAGCTGCTACTTTCTGGTATAAGCGACAACGCTGCATTGCTGAAAATATTTTAAATCGATAGACCAAGAGCAACTACTTGAGAAACCAAATTTTCAGAATCATCCTATTTCCCGGTCTTCGTAAACGTCTAAGGTACCATCGACCGTGACCCACCCTGTATATGTCCCGTATGATACATGCTGACTATGAGCCCCGCAAGATGGGTACTTTTATCAAAATGCCATGCCGCCCATTATGTGAATGTGATACCAAAAATCAGCCGCTTCAGAGCGATGAATAATAATAATAACCGTACTCTACTTTCTGATGGCCTTTGCTGAATATTCGGGATCATAAGTATGTGAAAATATGTATTCAAATCGGCTAAATACAAATAACAGGTATAAGTACAGATCGACAAACGTAAGGATGCCTCTGAGATGCGCAAACAATAGAAAGCGTGAGTAGATGTGCGACAAAGATCGACTACTGTTTAATAAGGCAGAGCGATTGAGCTCCTGCCCCACTCCAGGGTTTTGTCTACTGCGCAACCAATTCTCGGAGGCATCCTTACGCTTGTCGATCAGTACAATGAGGTTTCCAACCTCATTATCCGAGATTCAGAATTAACGTTTGTTAATCTTCACAAGTACCATAATATTTTACTAAAACCGGGCTTGTTACAAAAATCACGAATGACGCGCATGCGCATTGCAGACTAGCCTGAACTTTTTACATGGGGATTAGCATTCTAGAGTAAGTATATGATATATATTTCTATGCACCAGACAGATTAATGATTTGAAACTTCCTATTCCGAAAAGTACACTTAACTCGATAATTTATAATGGCTGTAAGTTTAATCACCATCCATGAAATGGATTTTTTCATTTCAGGAAATATGTGAAACGTTTTGTTATCAGAAAAGATGTATTATTATTAGAAGAGTTTAATGACGATAGTTTTTAAAAGTCAAAGTTTCAGAACATGAATCAAGCACGATTTTTATAATTTTTTTCTTTGTTTTTTATCGTTTCTATATCATCCACACTTCAAAAAACATTTTTCTCAGTCTATCTGTTTTTGGATAACTTAAATATGCTAATGAAACATACAAAATAATAATAAAAACAACTTTATTGTCGAAAGTTATGATACCATTGAATATGCACGGACAAAAATTACATGAAAAACTATACTTTCGATGATCAAAATTGTAAATAAATCTGGGATAATTGAACATGATGATTTAAAAATAACTACAAATTATTTAAATAATATTCACTATGTCTACATTCACTTGGTCAACTCCTTCATTCGGTTAAGAGCACTTCCGGCTTTGAACCAACCGATTTGAAGATCGTTCAATGAATGATTCAGTAAAATTTTCTCAACTTTACCATCGGCATGGTTTATTTCACATTCTACTTGTTTTCCAGGGCTAAGGTTCTTCAGGTTTTTCAGTGAAATCTTGTCTGTGGGTTGAATCTTGTCATAGTCACTGGGGTTGGCGAAGGTGAGAGGTAAAAGTCCTTGTTTCTTGAGGTTGGTTTCATGGATACGAGCAAAAGATTTTACAATGATTGCTCGAGCACCCAAATGCCTGGGTTCAAGGGCAGCATGTTCCCGAGAACTACCTTCTCCGTAGTTTTCATCACCAATTGCAACCCACTCAACTCCTTTTGCTTTGTAGTCACGAGCTACATCAGGTACTGCTCCCCATTCGCCGGTGAGTTGATTTTTGATTTTGTTTAGTTCATTATTTTCGGCATTTGTGGCACTGAAATAATAAATAAAAAGTATGAATAAAAGTATTAGAAACTCTCGCGATATTGAACATTTGATATAGAAATTCAATTGTTAAATTTCCCTAATTTTTCTAGTCTTTGTGCGAGGTCGTTGTCTAATAGAAAATGTTTAAACATATTTTTTTACTTGACATTAAACATATTAAAATATGTAAATATATATTTATTATCTATCATTTGAATCCAGCAAAATAAATCATAGAAATATTGTTCTTTCAGAAACTTTATAGCTGTAGAATAGAATAGAATTTATTTGACCAAGTTACAATTATGTTTTTGGCAGGTCAATTCTGAACAATTCTAGATTACTGATGCATTTGATATGTCCTTGTAGGAAAACGGCAAGAATACTTATTTCTAACAAAAATACTACGATTTTCATCGAGAAAAACCAATCCCCAAGAAAAAAACTAATTTATTCAAAATAAATTACCAAAGTGATTGGGAATTCAAAATTAAATGCCAGCGCTAAGGTGACGAAAGGTCGAACACCTTTCGTGGACATTGTGCCAACATAAGAATAGAATATTCACCATATAAATGGTACTAGAAATAATGAATATTCTGTTCTTACTCAAGGAGACTAAAGGTGCATTTAGTCAACATCATTTTAAAATTGTGCTTAAATATATGTCAAAAGCGAAAGTTGAATCTGTTATATCAAATGGCGCCATTTATACAACAATGTTAAGTTTATGCTAAAAACCTTTGATGTTACCGCTATGTTTATGATAATGCTTATGCTAAAGTTAACTAAATCCACCCTTAAATTTAACAAGGAGAGTTTAATCCCCATAAGACAATAGGGACACTAGTAGAAAGAGATGAAAGAACATTTGTGACGAAATGTGACGTAGTTGGACGTGTCATGGCCGCCGTTCTCTATAGACAGTGACGGACTAGCTCTTGGTATATTGTGATAGTTACTGCTGACAGTTTTTTTGCTTGGTTCGAGTTCGACTCTGTACTCATATCCAAGTACGTCACTATGACGCGTTGATGCTACAAGATTCTGATTAGCTAGAGCTTATCAAACCCTCCTTGTTAGTTTAGTCTCTTTGGTTCTTACTTTGGTACAACGTACACGAAAGTGGTTCGAACTTTCGCTTTCTTTGGCGCTGTAATCTTCGAATTCTCCTTTTCAAACAGGAGAGAAGCACTAAGGATGTGACGTCATTTGTTCACGAGTGCGCATCCTTACTCAAGGACAAAAACAACGTTGCCGTGTCAGTTATTTATAGGTAGATTGAATTCAATGCATTCTTTACCAGGTGAACCCAATTTAGACGGTAGAGGGAATAACATATACACGGTGGCCCAGCGAAAACGAAACAAGGCCGATATTTCATATTTATCGTTCGCAGAAAAAAAAACGCTCGGACACGTCGATTTTTATTGCGAGGGGGACATCTTCCTATCATAACCTCAACTGTCATACCTCTCCCACCACCCTTGGGCACTGTCACCCTAACAATTTGAATAGGGAAAGTAGTAAGTGTGACACATCTTTGAAAAGGTAATTTCATAAGGAATTCAGCCATGTCAATTTTTGCCACCTAACTTTTTATTTTGGCGCCCTCTTGCGGGAAAAATATCTGTTCCGTATTCCAAATTATAATACTGCATTTGCAAGCTATTTTGACATAAATTCGGTGACAGTGCATTATGGAATTTTTCTATGAGAAAAAACAAAATGACGGCTCCAAAATGGCGGACATGATTTGCAATTATGGTCCGATTCAATTCAAAATTGATATGTGGTGGTTTTCAAGGTCGAAAATTATGATTTGTTCGTCAGTGCAAAAAACAAGATGGTGGCTCCAAGATGGCGGAAGAAATTTGTAATTCTGGTCCGATTTGAATCAAATAACCTCCAAAAGAAAACATTTCAAATTTGCTGCGTTCAAAAGTGATATGGGCTCTAACAGCAGAGACGCAATAAGTATATCTATATTACCGCTCATTTTTCGGTTGCGTTGAAAAGAAGCGCCTCTTTGTCTCACTCACAATAGTGCATTTTCCTCGATAAAAATGTTTTCACTGTTGTCAATAGAATTTATTGTTTACTTGCTAATGACATTTCATTGTTTGTTGATATGCAATTAATTCATTTTCGAGAATTTGTCTTGGCAAACATACCTAGATCGACCTAATTAATAGGTATTCTGGTTGATGAATATATGAAGTATTGTTGCCTTTGAGCAAAAGCACTCCATATCTACAGAAAAAATCTTTGCAGATATGTCGTGCGATAGATAGGCAACGATGCATTCATATATCATATTGCCAAAATGTTCTGCCGGCAAAATATTAGGTGTTGGCACATGAGTAAAGCGTTCGTTCGCTTCTTAACCCATTCACCGGTAGGAAATGTCTGCCATTATTAAAATGAGCATGTAAACGTCATAAAAGTTCATCGTCAATAATGGTAGACAGATGTCTGTTGTTAATTGTTAGTAGAACATTGATTGGAATGTTATTAATTGATAATTCACACTTATAACTCATGGAAACGTCTGCCGTCAAAGAATATGTTTATTTTTATTATAATTTTATTGAAAATATTGATGGCAGACGTTTGTTAGTTGTACAAACTCAACTTAAAATTGTTACGAGCTCATAACTATATATCAATTATTAGTATCATCTATAATCATCCGCCATTTTCATAAAAAGGGTTAAAGTAAAAGTGTAACTACAACATAAGTTTCAAGTATTAGTTAGTTTTTCGACATATTACAATTTTGTTTAATAAACGTTGTTTATTGAATCAGAATAATAATTCTGCCAGCTGGAGATTGAAACCAAAGAAGACCACGGCAAAACCCGGAAACCAACAAAAACATTGACGCCAGCCGTGAAAGCCTACATTCCTACAATAATTTACTTGTTTAACCAAAACCGTATTTCTCAACTCCAAAAGCTACAAAGTAGAGGAATGAGATTAATACTAAAATGCAATAGATATACTCCAATTAAATTGATGTTGGATACATTGCATTGGTTTTCAGTTAGTTCTCGTTTATTTTACATGAGAATGACCTTCATTTATAAATTGAACAAGGGCCTACTACCTTCATATTTCAACGAATTCTTACTAAGAAATGATGAAATTCATAACTATGACACAAGAATGAGGACTGACTTTCATTTTCACAGAACCAATTCTAGTACGAGCATGATATCGTTATTTTTCAAAGGGTTGAATGAATTCAATAAACTGCCTATGAACATAAAATCATCAGTATCTTGATCTTCTTTCAAGTCATCATTATCGGAGTATATTAAAACTCTATGATTGTTGGACATATTGACGTATTAAATGGAGTGTTTACAACATCTTTGTGGAAGAATCATTCTATGTTATCTTTGTTCAATATTATCAATATTATTGTTATATGATTCAGCGTCTGTTACTGTCTTATCTTGTATTTCTGCCTTATCTTGTATTACTGTCTTATCTTGTATAACTATCAATTACCTGTGATATTTTTTATATATGTATATATGTGTGATGTAAATTTATTATATTTAATTGAGATGTTTGTTTATTAGGCTTACCTATTTTAAATAAACTACTACTAATACTATTAGAATAACATTCAATTCAAATGGATATCGACCGAGGTCCTTCTGCTCAAACATTTTTGATACAACTTAATAAATATTAATAAAATTGTTGATTTTTCTGATATTTCCTTGGGCATATATATTGATTGAAAATCTTTTTGGCAGACGTTAATTAATTGTTCAAAATCGCATTTTCTTTATATTTTTGACTCGTGTATTTTAACACTTAGTCATCCACTAAAAATGTCTGCCACTTTGTTTTTGATGAAGTTTTAAATCAAACTATGTATTGAAGTACATGGCAGACATTAGTTGATTTTTCAAAAATTCTAAAATTTTAACAATTTTCAACATGGTGCTTGGCGATTGGAAATTTGTGCTATTTATCATCTTCTACATAAACAAAATGCCTGTATCAATGGCAGACATTGATTTATACGACAGCTGGACATGTTGCTAGCTGCCTGTCTATAAGCAAAGCTGTGATAAACTCAAGAACAATTTTGAAGAAAATAAGGTTTTTAATATCTTACCAAAAATTATTTCGATAAAAATATAAGTTTAACGCTTTTTTTAAAGAAATAAGTTGTGAATGTTGACGTTTAGAAATAAACAAAAAAAAAAAAATACAATTTCTTTATGAAATATTTTGTTTGTGAGAAATCAATCTTTAGTACTAATCTATTGACATAAGACATTTTGAAAGACGGGGGAATATGAAAACTGTAAAAATTAAGGTTCAAATTAGCAAATTAGCTTTTTTGCACACTTTTCAGATATTTTTAATTACAGATATTATTATGAATGAATCTGCCGACAAAATGCAAAACCACCTTCCTTACCTTATGAACATATTATTTGAAATATTGTCGAGATGACCACGGTACTTCAACCAAGGTCCGGCAGCAGAAATGTGGTCAGTGGTACATTTTCCTTTAACCTTGATTAGGATCGTCATGTCTTCCAAATCCTTTCCATCCCATTTGTCGAAAGGCTCTAATAACTGGAGACGTTGTGATTTTGGATCCACATCAACCCTCAAGTTTGATCCATCTTCAACAGGTTGAAGGAAAGTATCCTGGCCAGGGTCGAATCCTTTGTTAGGAAGCTCGTCTCCAAAGGGAGGACTCAGTTTGAATTTTTTACCACCTGCCCCTGTGAAAATTTTTGCGATAATTTAATGAACTTCCGCTGGAACTGTTGACGGGAAACTTACCTTCGATTTCATCGGTAAGAGGATTGAAATCCAATCTTCCTACAATACTCAGTGCTGTCACCATTTCTGGTGATGTTACGAAGCAGTGAGTGGCTGGATTAGCATCGTTACGACCAGTGAAGTTTCTGTTATATGAAGTAACGATAGTGTTCTTTTCACCTTTCTTAACATCTTTCCTGTCCCATTGACCGATGCAAGGCCCACAAGCGTTAGCAAGAACCTAATAAAAAAAATAAATCAATGGGTTAAACTAATGATGAAAATAGTTTTTGAGATCGAAAATCACTGAACAATGTTGTTCCTTCATCGCCTTTATAAAAACACAACACAAAATCTAGCCAAAAAAACTGCCTTTTTATCTAAGAGTCTTTAAAGAAAATATATACAGGGTGATTTACCACCACAAAATTAAATGGGGCGCTGGTCTATCGTGTGCAAAAGCACCTGTAAAATTTCAGAGATATCCGTGATGATTCAACCAATTTATTTGTACGTCAACCGCAATGGATACGCCACTGTATAATTTAATTTTAGGAACCCTCTAAGTGAAAACACACTCGTGCCTCTGTGAAAGATGTTATGAGAACCGAAGCATTGCAATGTTACTATCTCCAAGTGCAAAATCGCTGATGGTCGGTGTCTACTTGTCCCCGATTTGTCTTGATTGAACACTTATTACAGAACGAAAACCCAGGCGTATGTGGAAACAACCAAAATCATGTCTCGACGTAACCAGTTTCCTCCGATAATTCAATTATGAACCGTAATAGTTCTAAGTACAGAAATTTGAGAAGACTTGGAACTGGTGCACGTATGTATGTCACCATTCAAAACATCGTCAGTTTGATTTGCAACAGTATTTTGACGTCTTTCGTAAATCGGTACTGTTCAATGTGCCAGCGTTTTTCTCTAGCGAATATTGTGATATAATTATTACATATGGTGCAGTGAATGAAAATGCCAGGGCTTGTATTTGAGAATGCGTGAGAAAATTTCCAAATACTCGCCATCCAAAATTACGAACAACTTTGGGTGCAGTGTAAAGAACCGGGTCATGTTTTCCAACTTACGACGAACGTGCAGTGAATCGTGCTGTTGTTGTTGATGAAGCAGTTCTGCAACTACTCGACGACGATCCATAATAAGTACCCGTGTGATTAGTCGGAGACTATGGCGGAAACTATGGCGTATTATACGCTAAAATCGTTTGCATCCAAACCATTTCCGAAAGAAACAAGTCCTAGAGCCACAAGACTTACCACATCGTCAGGAATTTTACAAACGGCTTTTTGAGTGCACCAGACGAGATCCTCATTTTCCCCGAAATATTATATGGACGGACGAAGCTATATTCACCAGGGACAGGATTTTTAATTCCTACAATGGACCTTTCGACGACATATGAGAGAACACTGTAATTAGAAAGGGTATACGCTAATATCACTCGGGAATTTTTATTTTTTCTGACCGCTAGTTTCTCTATAATCAGAAGAGACGTGGTTTCGTGACGTCACGTTCATCAAAACTAGACTTGGCAACGTTGTAAAAGTTGTGCACCGTGGAATCTCAAATTCTCATTTAAATATAACGTGTCGTATGACAGTTGTCATTTGATATCAGATGGTTTCGTTCGTCTGTTTCACGGAGCATCAATAAGAATCGTTTGTCTCTGTTCAACTGACAAATTTTTGTGTAAGTGGTGGTGAATCACCCTGTATAGATGAACTTCAACATGTACAGGAAGAGTTGAATAACACAGACAGTTTGAAATGAGAAGTAATATTTTGTGTCACATCGTATTTGAAGTCTATTGTTCAGATATTCTTCCAAACTAGTATGCTTTCGGTGTATCAATAGTTCTTTAATTTATTTATTTATTTATTTATTAAGGGATAACCCAATTTACAGAATTAAAAAATATACATACATTATGCACTCAAATACTTAAAATTCGCTACATATAAAATAAAATATGTTAATATTATAACACACAAGAAATAATTAACATAGAACACTAGGCGCTAACATCTTTTAAAACCTTCCTTATTTTATTTACATCCATACAGAATAAGTCAAGGATTTGTGAAAATTTGTTACAAGTTATTTTAATTCGATTAAGAGGGGAATGGTAGGCGTAATTGGTTGTATGGAATGAAATTGCAAATGTCTCAGGAATACGGGTATTATAAACAGGAGTTTTCAATGCAATAGTCTTAAGTATTTGTGGACAGTTGATATTGCCTGATAGTATTTTTTGCAGAAATATTATATCACTGACACATCTTCTGTGATGAAGTGGTTGAAGATTTAAAAAGAATTCTATATCGGTATATTCATATTCTTCTCTACGTAAACCCAATTTATAAGCACAACACCTCAAGAATTTTTTTTGCACACTTTCAATCTGTATGACATAGCAATCATAGTGTGGAGACCAGACAATAGACCCATATTCTAGAATGGACCTAACATATGAGCAGTAAAGTATTTTCAATGTACTGTGACTGAAATCTCTACATATCCTGAAGGTGAAACCTAACATTTTATAAGCTTTTGATGTGATTTCATTTATATGTTCAGTAAAAGTGAGTTTGTGAGTTTTACGGAATACTTCTAAATAATATTATTCTTTATTGATTTCAAAGACCTACAACATAACAGCCAGTTTCATAATCAGACTTTAAAAGTAAAAGTCGACTTTAAAAACTGTTGGTGTTTTATAATACTTTAAAGTGACTTTAAAGCCACTTTAAGTTAAAGGGACGATATCCAGACTTCAATCAACTTAAAGTGCTATCTAACCTCAAACATTGACTCACCAAGTCATCAATGTCTCAGTATTTTGTTGTCAGTTTTCAATTTCAATAACATTTCACGTTATGAACCCGTACCAAGGAATATAATCTTCGAGTTCAAGTTCATCTGATGGAGAAAATCCAGAAATATTTCTAAGGAGAAGAAAACTTTAAAGAAAAGGAGAAAACAGATTGATGGTTATGATGACAATGAGGAGATAATGATACCTTTTCATTGCAATAAAATTGTTGTTTTTCTTGTTTTCCAATATTTTCTGATTTTTTTCAATTTCATCCACCAAAAGAAGTTCCTCCTCTGTGGAGCAATTATTACCTTTTTGCATCATAGCATCAACGGATGAAAACGAAATAACAGTAATTACACCACTAACACTGCAAAGTGAGTAAAAGCTTAAAGCTAACCTGAAAAATTGTCAAATTTTGTTGTTCTGTCAATTTTCGGCTGTTTATCGAACACATACCGAAGTATCGACTGTACTTTAGTAAAAAGTTTGGATGGGTATGATTCTGAAACACCTCACCTTTAGCTCTCTTTGAAGTGGACTTGAAGTAAAACTTTATCTTCAGTTGAAGTAGATTTTAAAGTCTGATTATGAAACTGACTGTAAGACCAACAAATATATTTATCTTGATGTTGTCAAGTTGCAGAGTGTTGTGCATAAGACTCATAGCCGTATGCATAGTCAATCGCCAGCAACTTGCCAGAGTTTCGCCGTTCGCTACACAAAGATTATAATGCACGGTCGAGCTCCAAAAAAAGTGACAACTATGCGATAAGTCACATTTTGGCGAAACGCTGGCGATGTACCACTCTTTTGGAGCTCGACTGTGCATTATAGTTCTTGTGTAGCGAGCGGCGAAACTCTGGCGAGTCGCTGGAATTGACTATGTATACGGCTGTTAGAGTTCCCAAAATACAGATTGACTTTATTTAATTTTGTATGAATAGAGGTTCACATCTTTTTAGCTCTGTATACATATGTTGAGGATTTTTTTTTGAAGAATAAATGAATATTGTAACACCTGTTTGCTACAGGAACCTCAGAAGGCAATGCCATATCTCACGTGGGTTTCAACAAGTTACAACTAGTCCGGGAAGTACGTACTTCCCGGACTAGGCCGGGAAGTGCTCGAATTTTAATACAAATATTAATATAAATAAGAATTAGAATGTTTCTGTTGGTACCTATCTTCTGTTCGAATTTCAATATATAATACAAATAAGAACTGAAATGTTCGAAATATTCAAATTTGGAATCGTTTCATCCGGTTAACAGATGGGTGAAAGTCGACCTCTCTTCGTCTCTTAGACTAAATGCGTCTCATTGATTTGTTATTCTACATGGTTGCCGAAAAAATAGTGTACGCAACACGTCCGAAAACAGTTTTTTTGGACTCGCAGACTTTCAGGACTCGCTAACGCTCGTTCTAGAATTTGGTCTACTCGTCCAAAAAAACAGTATTTTCCGGACTTGTTACGTAAATTACTATTCCCGTACAGAAAACGATCCGAGAAAATTTTTGCCGTCTTGTTTACATTTTAGACAGAATTCACGCAAACAATATGTAGAATTCTCAACCAAGTGTTTATCATTTCTAATTGTATCTTTTACAAAGTAAGTTTGTATCCTTCCCAAAATATGTAAGTGTTAGACCGTGTCGATTATCTACAGAGGTATGCCCTTCAAGGTAAATGAAAGTTAGGTCGGATTATCAAAAAAAAGTGGTTAATTGGTACCCGGTCGCCCCTTTCCCTGTTTAATCAACTGCCGGTGGAAAGCAATGTTGAAAATTTCATTAAAGAAGGTTTACAATGTATTGGAATAGTCGGATCGCGCTAAATTAACCGGGTGCTAGCCGATTTACATACGTCTTGGTCAGTCCACAAGGGCGGCATACGGACCGGAAATTACCCTTTGATTATTTATATTTTGACACATCAATCAATATTATAACAAAAATCCAACACCACGTTTTTTCAGATATAATCCAACTTAATCTTCATATCTCTTGAAGGGCTTCGTAGATAATCGACACCTCTAGTTTCATGGGCACACGGTCCATTTTTCTACTATGTCAATATAGGTCATTTACATAGATTAGGAATAATATAGGTCCAAGCACTGATACTTAGAGAACACCTCTACTTATTTTTTAAATGGATTGACAGGGTCGTGCGAAATGGAGTTCTTGTTACAGAAAGTTATGCTGTAGTCATTATTATTATTGTAAAAGATATAATATGAATTTAAAGCAGATTTGAAAACAAATGATTATGAAACATTTTAAATTAAACACATATGCACAATAACCATGTGGAAACACTCAACTGTTTTACTACAAATTAGCTACAAAAAATGCAGCTACTTTTGTGAATATCTTGAATGTGAAACTGGTATGTATTGTTCTTCACCCACAAAAGAAGTTTTGTACTATTTTTATGAACATCATTTCAATAAAATATTTGGAAAACAAAATTATATTTCTTGAATTTTTTAGTTTTTCTGATAATGTATTAAAAGTTTATATGGAGCTGAAACCTCGAAAATCGAATGAATATTACGAAAATGAAACTTATTCAAAATCCGAGTATTATGAATATGTATTTTGGAATTTTTCGAACTGGCATATTTTTCTTTTGGATATTATCACTGGAAACCCCAAACCAAGCACAGGAAGTATTTCCAGAGAAAATGAATTTTAAAACTGGTTACTACCTCAAACACCAAGGTAATGATTTTTATACCAGTTTAAATCTAGAAAGCATTCAGGCACTTTCACTGATAAATTTCATTCCCAGGAGAAAACCCACCTTTGATTTTTCGTTCCAAAGCACTTTCAACGGAGTACCATCATTGATTTAATATCTGATTTTTATGCAGAATGTAGATCAAACAGGATTTAAAATTAATTTTTTTCCGCCAAAGGTCGTTTTTTCTCACTTCATCTTGAACTCATTGATGATAACACACACACGCATAGTGTTCTGTTGCAACTTTAAACAAGAGTTCATTTTTTATTTGAATGGTGATGTCTCCAAAATGGTTGGGTTTATGATCCAAGTTCTAAATAACATTTCGAGTTCAAGCAGTAGAAATTAAAGTTGTCAAACCACAACGCAAGGTTTACTATTGATATTGATATTTTACTCTGTCCTGGACCATATTATATACTTACTCTAAAATGCTAATCCCCATGTCAAAAGTGTTGTAAAAAGTTCAGGCTAGTCCGCAATGCGCATGCGCGTCATTAGTGATTTTTGTAACAGGCCCGGTTTTAGTAAAATATTATGGTACTTGTGAAGATTAACAAACGTTATTTCTGAATCTCGGAGAATAAGGTTGGAAACCTCATTGTAATTATACCTGTTATTTGTATTTAGCCGATTTCAATACATATTTTCACTTATTTATGATCCTAAATATTCAGCAAAGCCATCAGAGAGTAAAGTGCGGTTAATATTATTAATTACCGCTCTGAAGCTACTGATTTTTGGTATCACATTCACTTTTCAGCTGTAGTCAACCAACAAAAACCTACGAAACCATTGGATTGGAAAATAAATTGAAAGTACAAAAAAACTATGAAAATTTATTTCATCTAATATCATGAATAATTTCAACTCAAATTGGATTTATGAAATTGGATGCTTGGAAGCTCGAGGTTTTTTTCTAGAACGATTCATGTCAAAATATGCAACTGCATTTAATTTAAATCATTTGAAGAGATTAACATGCTATTTCTACGAGTATTTCTGGTTATATTACTTTAGTGTAAATTCCACAATGGGGGTGCATGAAAAAGTGAGGCCAGAAGCATTTTCCTTATCATCAAAGAAAAGCACTTCCATATTGACATTAATTTTCTGAGGCGATTCTGTGTATGTTAAGTACTTTTTGTAGGAATCTAGAACTCATAATATAAGCAGTGTGGCAGAAAGTTGTATCACTCGCCATGCATGCTTACGCAGGCACAGTATAGGTTTCAAATTATTCTGTCGTTTTCACATGAATCTTCATGAGGAAAATGTCTGTCAGAAATTACAATTTTCTCACTCAAATGCTCTGCTGGGTCTCTTCTTAAAAACAATAACAAAAAATCATGCCTTTTTTGTCAAGCTAAAATAATATTTAAGCTATTCTGAGCAAAGTATATAAGTACATAAACAATTTCATTATCTACCAAAAATGATTTATTTCAGGTAGTTTCCTTTACACAACACTAGACAGTTCATTGTTCATTTGTAGGAAGAAACGGCTTTATTAGATTAATGCAAATTCAGGAATGATGAAAGAATAACCAACGACAACAAACACCACACAAAATAACAAGAAAAAATCTGAAATTCTAAAAACCGTCTCTGATTTCTGACAGATCTTAGTGACAAGTCTTCCTGTTGATGAAAAAGCACTGTTGCACGGTCATTATTTAATACAGTAGCATAGGGTACATAACTGTTTTAAATAAGTTTCTTTCGCGCCTAAAATTCGTAGTAAAAGGTTCTTTTCGGTTTTAAAAAGTCCTAAATGCGCTGTCAAATTTCTCTATTTCAAATGACATGTGTTTTATTGCCTCATAACAAAAAACTCTGAATTGGAACACCAAATTATTTTCAAACTTGGCAACGATCTACCCAAACTACACTGATGACGAGCATGCGCACATCGTAAACGGGTCGCATACGCGGCATGCTTTTCGCCGTGAAAATTGTCCAGATTAGCATTCTAGAGTAAGTATATAATATATATTTCTATGCCTGGGACCCTATTATCAAATGTCTACCAACCTAAGTCACATGCGACATATGTCCATCGCCTTTCTTGAATAAGATAGTAGACATTTGATAATCGGACCCTCTGCACATGTTTTCCATAGAATAGAATAGGGGCGAAGGAAACACAATACTAGGAGTATTTTTCACTTACCGTTCCTCCAAACTCAGTAAGAGTCTGCGAGATACCATCCCTTTCAATGGTAGCACGGATCTGTTCTGATCCAGGTGTGACGTTGAAGGGAATCTTGGATTTAGCACCATGTTTCATCGCTTCTTTGGCGATGTTGGCGCATCGTCCCATGTCCTCGTAAGAGCTGTTTGTACATGATCCAATGAGACCTACTTTTATCTCAACAGGCCAACCGTTCTTCTTGGCATTTTCACCTAATTTGCTGATGGGACTGGCTAGATCAGGGGTGAAAGGTCCGTTTACATGAGGTTCCAGAGTGTCCAGATTAATTTCAATTACTTGATCATACTTGACACCTGCCAATAAACAAAGGTTATTAGTTATTATAATAATAACTAGTAAGGATTGCAACATTTTAAATAACCGAGACTATTGTATTTCTTCAATTAGATAATAGTATACCCTAGCTTTGTTATATTTCATATTGGTAACATGGATTACTACTATGACGAATTACCGTACATCTGACAGTGATGAGGTTTGTCTTTGTTATTTGGATTCAGTGACCCTACTCACTGAATCCTTCTTACGGGTATGGCCAATGGGTGGAGTCTAAATAGCTCCAATGTTCCAAAAACACCACGAAAATTAGGTCCGATGTTTGAACTAGTGACACATGTCAAAAGTCAATTTTTATGCCATTGCCGTCATTGGAAATGTTTTCAAAAATAGTTTTAGCAGATTCACAGTAAAGAAAGCAGATTGTCCCAAGTCCCAAAATCTTCTGATGAGCCCTGCTGTCACTGATCCAACTTAAGAATATGTTTATTACTTCTTTTATTGATACAAATATTCCTTTCTTCTGAAAGTGAAGTACCTATTGTGCAGTGAAAACCTGCAAGAATACCGACAAAAGTCGTAAATTATATTGTATTCTCAGAGGTGAGTTCAAGATCATTTTGTTTATAACTTGTTAATTAGTAGATTGAAGAATACATTTTTCCCATTTTCCTCATTAAAAACAAATACAGATTACACATACAATACAGAATACGGACAGTCTTCCATGTGATGGCACAGTCGGCTTTCTACTAGTATTTTTGTTAGAAAAAAATTCTCTATTGATTGGTCTAATAGGTATTGATTATAGTAACCTGTGGTAGAAGTCCATTATATCTCAAAGTGGAGTGGTATGGATATACAAATCAGTAAAACGCAAAGTCGTCTCCACAATTTAATTTCCCATCTAGTTCAATAGGATGGTAAAACGGTGACTGACCGCTATCAATCAGATAGCCGTCCAAAAGTAGAAGTAGTACATGTTTCGATCCTATATAGGACCATCATCAGCTATTCAAGAAAATTATGGAGAAGAAAATTAATGTTGTGAAATAAGTATATATCTAATTGTTTAAAAAATTAGTATTAAATATAGTTAAATAACCACATGGTTAATTATTTGTGGTGTTTGAACAACCAAAATTTTTTTTAACGAAAACAACAAAAGTAAGTATAGGTAGGGGAGGCTGTAAGGCCTTGGGCCCCCTTAATCCTATAGGGGAAATAAATGACTTAAACATCGATCAAAATTATAAAATCAATACACGTGATTATTGTTATTGACTGAATTGTTCAGTATTGTAGAGTCAGAGCACCTGATTAACTTGTCCCTCTCTACGTGCAGCATCCTCTCTATGGGCAGCATCCTCTGAAGCTCTCAAGAATAATTATATTGGTGGTTGTTAAGCCAATGTCATACACTCGATATAAGTATGAAGCGTCTATTTTGTAATAAAATATAAATTATATTTCGTTACCTCTTATATGTTGCAATTCAATGTTTTTATTTTATTTTTTGCAATTTTCCACCTCTATCACTCAAGTTATTCTTTTAGTTGTAGTGAATATAGATTTATTATTTGAAATATTCTACAGTACATTTTTCGAAACATTTCAGAAGATTTGTTTCAACGAATGTGTTTATGGAAATGCATCAATAAAATGAATCTCAAGCCTAACTACTATAAAGAAATCTTCAGCAAAGGCCACTATTTTTCATATACCCTGTATATTTTGTGTTACTGCAGAGTAAACTTCCATCATAAACGATTCAGTTTATAACCGAGTTATTCCGAATTCTATGTATTTGGATATATCAATAAGCAAGATGGATGCGGCTTCATGAGAAATACAACGACTTTTATCTAATATGTCAGTCTGATTAAGGAAATGCTAACATCATCAATGAGAGAGTTCACTAATGGTTGCCAACTTCGATTTTTTCGTATGAAAACTAGGAAACTTTTATTGGACTCTTAATACCTTTATTAGTAAGCAATGGAGTTGTTTCACTTAGATATTTAATAAAAATGTCCCTGGATGAGGAATAACTGAGATATTCCATTCTGAAAAATGGAAATTTTCAGTAAGGACTTTATTATTTTATAGTTGGTACCATTGTAAATTTGACACATAGTTGCAGGGAAGTTTTTCATAATGGCACTAATGCGTAGAATTTGTTCAATAAATTCTAGGGATATCAGAATGACTACTCTTCTTCCTGAGGATGTTCCGGGAGCTTTGTTGCAAGTGGGAAAATCACTGGAAGACCACTCGGTTCTTGAACTGAAAAGGTGGTTAGAATGCAGAGGCCTGAAGAAAATAGGAACAAAAACCGAACTCATCACAAGGTACAATTTTTGTCATTTATATTAATATTGAACGATAGTAAACACATGTACTTTTTTAGGATAACCCACTGTATTAATGCTGGGAATGCCAACAAAATATTTCTTGGGATAGATGGAGGAAAGTGGTATGATGCCAAAAATACTATCATTCAGCAACCACAAAGGAGCATTTGCAATACTTCATATTTATTAGCAGAATTGACGTGGGGAAAGTTTCCTAGCTGTGAAATTCCTAGATACTTCAATAAGGGCCACATTTTTACTTTTATTGTTAACGAACATTTTGAAAATGAGGATACAGAAGTTGAAGAATTGGAAACTAAAACAACAGTGAAACCATTCAAACGAGGCCATCAATATGTTGACAGTAATCATATAACTGAAATACAAGATACCCAAGTAGCTAATCATTACATTTGCCAGTGTAACTGTCTTGCATCGTTCCAGATCCATATCAAGTATAAGGTCACTACCATAATAAACAAAACCTCAGGTGCAATAGTCAAAGGTATATGTGAATGTAAGCAGTCTGCTTTGGGAAAATGCAGTCATGTTACAGCATTGTTAATTTTCATTGATGAATATTCTGAAGAATATAGGAATACTGTATCATCTACCAGTTTACCACGAGAATGGGGTTGTGGTTCCAAAAGACGTAATCCTTCAGAAATTAAGAAAGCAGAGTATCCAATAAAGCGATACAGACCCATTCTGAGAGGAAATTTTGATCCAAGACCCAGAGATTATGTTAGGACAATTGATACAAACAATTTCATTTCACAACTGCAAGCAACTGGAGAGGATTCAATGTTTTTGACAATTTTGCATCTGAGCTATGAAGATTTTTCCTATTCTGAAGAGGAAACCAACATACTCAGATTGCGAAGCCAGCAGTACTTGAAGAATATCAGGGAGTTTGCACAGAAGCAAGAGTCAATACTATTTGTTGTCCCTGGAACAGAACAAGGATCTGAAGAGTGGTTGAGATGGAGAACATTCTACATAACATCAACGAGTGCAAAGATTGTAGCAACCCAGTTGATTTCAAATGATGCGAAAAAGAATTTTATTTTGAAGAATCTCTGGAGGATGAATAAACCAGTCACAACAAAAGCTATGTACTATGGAAAAAAAAATGAACCCAAAGCCAGAGAACAGTATCGTTCTAATTTGGAAAAAGATCTAAGTCTGCATGAAACTGGGCTGGTGGTTAATTCTAATTACCCTTACTTTGCTACAAGCGTTGATGGAATTGTGATGGATGGAGATAGAATTCATCATCTGATTGAAATTAAATGCCCAAAGGTATTGGAAGAATGTCTGGATATTAGGGATTTCAAAAGCTTTCTATCTAAATCCCAATTGCAGAATTTTTTCTTGGCAGAAGAAGATGATAATATCCAGTTGAAAAAAAATCATCCATATTTATACCAAATTTTGATGTCTCTTATTATTTTTAATGTTGATGTTTGTAAACTTATTGTGTGGAATCCAAGTAGTACATTAGAACTTATTATAAATAAACAAAATTATTTGGATGTTGTTGAAAATATCAAGAAAAATGTACCAAAATTCTATTGTAATATATATGTCCCAGAAATGTTTACAATGCGAACTGTCAGAGATTTGTGTCCAATAAACCTTGAAATTGTTTGATCAATTTTTGTTTCACTTATTCTAGAAGAGAAAATTCAATTCAGATTCAATGAATGAAGAAAACTACAACTTTTGATGTTTAGGATTAGCCACTAGTTGCTTGATAATGGTGTCAAAGCAGATACCGGTTGTAACAAATTTACAAAGACTCGATAGAAATTACACTAAAGTTTTCTTTATTCAATCGTTCAAAATGAATTTCCTGAAAATTAGTAAGTCATAAGATTGTAACCATGGGCAGAAGGACTTTGGTTAATGGCCCTTTGGATCAAATTGATTCAATAAAATACATTTATTATTAGTAAGTTATCGGACAAGTATTCAAATTCAATGTCTTGAAGGAAATATTTCACTCATTTTTTTAATTATCAGATTTTCACATGACGTGTCTTTGGTAAGAAAAAGAAAAATAATGAAATAATATATAGAGTCTAGACTCTTGGTAACGTATGGGAGACTTTTCAATTCTTCATAAAAAATGAATGTTCTGGAACCTAAATTTGAGTAATAAAATTTTTCAGTCACATTTGAGTAGTGTCAAAAAATACTAATTTAGTTCAAGAATGAAGTACCTTTATTTGTGATATGGTAAATTGTGAAAAGTTATTCAGAATTAAAAGTCATGTTCTAATACGAATCATCTTAAAAAAAAACAATATTTTACAGTAACATTAAGTTTACTCATTTCTACAGAAATATTTATTAAAAACTAGCTGAGACTGTTGCTTCCCCGCGAATATTGTCCAACACTTCATTGCCAGAGTCATTATTTTAATGGCAACCTGTTGTAGAAAAATATATAAAAACTCGTTTTTTTTTATTTTCAAGTAGATGGAATAAAAGTACAACTTCATACAAATTCATATTTATTGACACTTCTCCTATACAACTGACAAATTTTAAAAATAGGTTCTAGGATAAACACAACTTTTTTTTCCTACAACGAAAAGTTTTCCATGTGTTGTCAACTTAAGTGGACACACTTAATGTTTATGATAAATTGCACCAAAACTTTTTCTTGCACTAAATGTTAGATAACAAATAATAGTATCTGATTTATATAGCCATTATCACTTGGTATATTTAATTCATGTTATTCATTTAGTTTTTTTTATTCTAAAGCTTGAAAAAAAAAAAAAATTATATAATTATATTAATATCAGGATGTGTCTATCCTACCAATGAAGATTTCATTAATAAACATTTAATGTTTAAACTTCACACCGAATGTTCCTTATAAAACTTGGTGAATTTCAAAAAGCTACAACTTGGCATGCAGGTTGCTAAAAATAGTCTTTTACTTTGCTCAAAAAAATTTAAGACAATTTGTAATACTGGGATAAACGAATAGAAAATAAATGCAGTGAGTGATTTCAACTGGACAAATGTATTTTGTCATTTAAAATAAGTTTCTAAAAATATGGTTTTTGACTCTGGAACAAATTCAAATTGTTTTATCTCCTAAATAGGTAAATTTTTGTCATATATAAAACACGAAATAAAGAATAAAATATTTATTTCACTAGGCACAGTTCAAAATCAACTAAAAAACAAACTACAGTGAAGATATTTGATAATATTGGTAATACTAAAAGTGGACATTTTTTAGAGAGAAATCTATATGATTTAACTCTACTAATAGCTCTCTCTACGTGGACCCTTGATCTGGCAATTTTTCTTGTCACTAGTTCTTCTTCTGCAGAGAGGCGCTGTCTTTTCCCAAGAAGAGGTGGTGTAAATAATTTAATATTCATTCTATTCAATATATCCTGAATTAAGAAGCCTTTATCAGCCATTATTACATCATTCTCTTCCAAGAAGTGTTTAATATCGCTTCGTTCAAAAAGGTCCCGATCTGATATAGCTCCTTCAAAGCCTTCACTAACATACACTATTGCCCCACTTGCACAGATACCAATCAAAAATTTCACGGTATTGGAATGCTTGTAATTGGAAAAAGTATTTCCTTGTTGCCGAAAATTGGATGGCATCTGTATGGCTACTTCTGTGGCGTCAATGATTATTGTTACAGTGTGCCCTTCAAAGTTTTTGAAACATAGGGGTGTGTTTTTCATTTTTCGACTACCTCTGAATAGTTCCCCTCTCATTCCAATTATTTGGTGATAGGCAAATTGAATCCATGTACAAAATATAATAGACACATTGCTTTTGCTACTATTTGAAAGAGCTGCTAATTCATACAACGTAAATCCTCTTCGAAGTCTTACTAAAGTTAGACATAACCTGTCCCTATTTGACCAACTAGAGTTCCTCCCACTTCTTGGATTAGTTTCTTCCCTTTGATAATTTAACCGAGGATATGTCAACCTGTCCATAACAGCCTCGTCTAAGAAGGAATAAAATAATTCGAAACGCTGTATGGTTAATCCAGTAAAATACTTGAAATGGATTGGATTCTTTTTCATGTTACAGTATGAAAAAGCGTTCTGATCAAGTGGTATGGTCTGAATTGATTTGTCCACGGAAATATTTAAATTTGATTCCGTTTCCATAAGATTGTCTTGTTCACAGGTTTCCTCTTCAATTGTAGTAGCGACAAGGTCAATTACAGTTGCTGGTACTGTAGGATGCGGAATTGGTGCAGAATCTTCGGTGAATTTTCCTGTGAAATGCTTGCTACATATGAATACTTCTTTGGTCAAATTGTCCAAAGAAAGCTTTTCATTGCCACATAGCTTCAACCATTTCAAACATTTCTCAAGATTTCTCCTAGGTTTCGGGAGTGGATAAAATTTTAGATTTTTGTTCTTTCCACATTTCGAGTAATATTTGCACCCTTTATAAAAACATTTCTTCGTCATTGACTCTTCAAGTCTTCACTTGCACTTCAAGCACGGAAATCAAAGCGAAAATGCTGATCACGATCTGACTCTTATCTATTCTATACTGCTAATCCAATAACTGATCACACAAGAAAAAAACTAATAGCTGAACAGGTCCAATAACATAACAAGAACACAATGAACAATATTATGGTGTCTATGGTGTCTATACTGTCTATGACAATTGAATCACAAAATGGAGATTTGAAAAAATACTGAACTGGGTTGACAAATGACAGTTGGTGCGTGGGTGGAGTACCAAAATTTCCAGTTTTCTTCAAGAATATGTCAAATTTACGATGATACCAACTATAAAATAATAAAGTCCTTAACGAAAATTAACAGTTTTCAGAATGGAATATCTCAGTTATTCCTTATCCAGGGAAATTTTCATTAAATATCTGAGTGAAACAACTCAATTGCTTACTTATAAAGGTATAAAGAGTCCAATAAAAGTTTCCTAGTTTTCATACGAAAAAATCGAAGTTGGCAACCATTAGTGAACTCTCTCATTGGATTCAATATTTATGTCCTTCGAAATATCTGGAAATGAGTGAGACTCCACCGCTCAATTTTTTAGAAATCACTTATAAACTTGGTAGCTTTGGACTCTCTCTGTATATCGTGGGTCTGTGCAGGAATTATTATTCTCTATAGTGGATTTGTTTCGGCCATATGAATATTCGATGCATAGTTGATTTGGTTTATAGATTCGTAAATATATCTTCACAATGGCCATTTGAAATTTTGGAAAAACCATCGTCAGCGCCCTGTATAATCTAAACCGTTGATTAGAGCTTTGGCGCAATTGAGACATTTGATCAGCATCACGAGTTCTACAATATATAAAAAATTTTAGCAAATTTACCGAAAGCCAATTTCCCATTGAAATGGTGCGAGGTCCTTTGAGATTTTTGGGTGTGAGAAAGAACATTGCAAAAAATGTTCTCCCACAGATCCACCGCGTCCGAGACAAATAACCGAGGAATAATTTAAAGAGAATTGCTCTCATGTCAGAATTTCAATAATACTAACCATACGAGGTGTTTTAACTTGTTTCGGGTTCCTCTTCATTTTAGAAACTATGAGTTCTCCTTTAATTTATTATTTTATTATAATAAGGTGGGTCCAGTAAATGTTAATCCTAAGTGTTGCGTCCCTCTTTTTTTATAATTTGAATTTTTATTGGGATTGATCATTTACAATGAATGAATATTCCCTACTGTAAATAAATTATAATACTACAAGTCATTTTAACACATCAATCAGAAAAACAAATAGACATAGAATTTTCTAATTCCTACCTTTGTCTGGACTAAGTAGAACATCCTTGTACTTGTCAGCTTCGTTTGCGATTTCTCCTCGTTTTGTGGCTCTCAAATAGTCGGCCATACGTCTATTGTAAGGGAACAACGATGTAGTTGCACCGATTTCGGCACCCATATTGCAAATGGTTGCCATACCTGTGCAGGACACAGATTCACAACCAGGTCCGTGGTATTCTACAATCGCACCAGTCCCTCCTTTCACAGTCAGTATGTCTGCTACTTTTAGGATGATATCTTTTGAAGTGGTCCAGCCAGATAGCTTTCCTGAAAGAATAATTAAAATAAATAATAAAGTTTCGGTTGAATGGGAAAAGGGGTTGCGCAACAGAAGGGTCCTTCAAATGGCAGTATAACATTTATAATTTTTTTTTGTTTTTTCCCAGTTATTTCGGAAAATATGAATTTTTCGATTTCTTCTTTTAAATTTGTCTGATGTTATACTCAGAACTTGAACAAAATAAGAAACACTTCTTCACAGCAAATTTTTATGAGATTTCTCATGATGAAATCAGTTTTACAATAATTACACATTCGACCAGCATCAATATATTTTTTAAATACGGCTTTGTTTTGACACATATAGTTTTTTAAAGTATTTTTTATTACAAATTCAATGAAATATCATTTATTTTATGACTGTTTCATTAGTTTCAGAGGCTATTTATTTTTATTTATTTATCTAATGAGAGAATACATTCAACAGGTGATAAGACACAATTAAAGGAGTATATAATAAAAAATGAAAAGATTATATTAATCATGAAAAATAAAACAAAGTCTATATTATCATTACATACCATAAAAAAAAATGTGAATAAAATCGACAAAGTCGAAGTACCCTTCTCTCCAAATATTTCCACAAAGTGGAAAATATGAGGAAAAAATCTGACAGAAAACAACTACTTCCCTGGCTAATGCCACGACGGATATTGAACTACATCTGACAGATATTTGTGCAACGTTCTTCCAAGAAGACCCAATTGCAAGTTCTTATTGTAAACAAACAAAAAATTGTCCCTAATTTGGCTGGGGATGACCACCTGCAGACATGTTTCGAGTTTCTTGCTTCTCATCAGTACAAGGGTAGGTCCGACAACTTTGAGTAGGGACAAGACAACTCAAAGTTCTCGAGGAACTCCGGAAGTTGCATTAAATGTAAACCATTTAATTCGTTCATATTCTCAAATAATTTTCTTTCCCTAAGATATGATTTCCGGAGATATTGGAGGCTCCTCGAAATGCCAAAGCTTGATCATTTCATGAGCATTTGGTGATGTGAAACCCGATCAAATGCTTTTTTGAAGTCCGTATACACCACATCAACTTGCTTACGTTGGTACAATTTTTCGGGAACATATTTTGTAAAAATACAAAGATTTTATGCAGTGCCACGACACTACACAAAGCCATGTTGTAATTCAGAAATTGTGTTACGTACGTGCTATAAAATTATTTCAACCAATTTCGGGAACACTGATATTATGGCAATCGGTCTATAATTTACAATTTACGAATTCCTGCACGATTTGAAAATAGGATATATAGTTGTATTCAAACATATAAGATAAATAAAAAAAGGCGCAAAAAATGGTCGATTATCACGAAATTGATTCCCATGCCGCCGACCAGGGTAGGACTAGTACATATGCCACTAAATATTGTGATGCGTGCAGATTAATCAAGTTAATTTAATAAAAGAACTGTAACTTTTGTATTCAGAATAATCCATTTTATTATTATTAGTATCCTTAGATTAGGTAAACTACTACCCCGTCGAAATCTAATTTGCTAATAGCTGCGCGTACCGCATACAGCTGTGATTTCTATTATAACTACGCCCGACCCTGCATCGAAAAAAACATACCTAATTGCTGTGCGGGCCTTTACATCTTCCGCGCCAAACGTTACGTGGGGGCGATAGGTGGAATAATTTGAATGAATGTAGAGATGTCAATAATTTTATTTATTAATTTATTGCAATTTTTGTCAAAAAAACTGTATTTGGTTATAGACAAAATAGGAATTAATTTCCTGGTAATTTCCTGAACTTATTTATGTAAGTATTGATATTGACTCGCACTGAATTTAGCCAATATTCTCATGTGATTACCATACAAGGTGTGTATGGTGTGATCCTATGCATTTTTGGCAGAAATATATACTTTTTAATTGATAACTTGCTTAATTTTTTTGAAGGAAATGTGAGGACTAGCACAATATGTGCTTATACAGGATGATTCTTAAGGTGGACCGCTCCGTTCATTAATTTCTCACATTGCAAGGAAAATAATGTCTATAGGTGAACATGTAAAAGACAACAATTCGTTTTCGAAATGCTGCCTACTTTCGATCGCAGTTTTTTATGGAATGTCATTGTTTGTCCCCAGTAAGGTTTGGTATGTTGACATACCATACTGAGAGCTTCCATCAGAAAAATTCACACAAGGTGCAAATCATCTATTAGAAAATCTTCAACCGCGAAAGTATTATTCCAGTTCAAAGTGAAGTAATTTTTCGCAATAAAATCTGTATAAATAATGACATCGTGGCAACGCACTATCCGATCTGAAAATATAGGATTACAGAGTGTTCATATAAATAAAACACAGGGCGATTAATTGGAAAGTTGAATTTATTTTCATGGAAGACCATGTTGGTATATACACTTATTTGAGAATTATCTTCTCTAGATTATTTTTTAAATTATCTGAACAAAAACATCTGAATTCCTGACAATCCAGATGTTCAGTCGAGAAGAATGCAGTACTGAATGAAAGCTGTGTATATACGAGAATGTTGTAAATTTTTTTAAATGTTATTCTTTTTGTTGAATAACTTTTCAATGAATGATAAATCGAATCATTATACTGCATATATTTTTCAAATTGTTTCTTTATACTTAATATCGATCTCTAGTATACTCGTTTATCTAAACAAAAATAATTAATTAATCCTCTCTCAATAATGAATTTGATGCAATTGAAAGATTATAGACTACAAGCCCATATAAAAATTTGGGGGGGGGTCATTTGACCCAGCATAAAACATATTCAGAACGATGCTGCTATATGAAAAAATAACTATCGTAACTATGCCGTTAATTCTTGGTGGTGCAAATGACTGTAATAATAATAATACTAATTTTTCATCTGAAGATGTGCTTTTCCGACAAAATATTCATGTACGGCGTTCCTTACGTTGGTAGATTATGAAATAATAATCTCTTAGAACCTACTGCCGTACAAAAATAATGGGACTGGAGGCCGGGAAATGTTTTCAATTTCGGAAAATTAAAAAAAAAGTCCTGGATTCCGGTCCCATTATTTTTGTACGGCAGTAGGTTCTAGGAGGTTATTCTTTTATAATCTACCAACGTGAGGGATGCCGTACAGGAATATTTTGTCGGAAAAGCACATCTTCAGATGAAAAATTAGTAATATTATTACAGTCATTTGCACCACCAAGAATTGACGGCATAGTGACTAAAGTTATTTTTTCATATAGCAGCATCGTTCTAAATATGTTTCATGTTGGGTCAAATGACCCCCCAAAATTGTTATATGGGCTTGTAGTCTATTATTTACCCATGGCGAATTTACCTATAATGCACTAGCTATTTCAAACTCTTGCACTACTTGCCCCCAATATTATGTGGCCCTTTCCAGGCAGAGATGGACAAGATAAGACCATTTTTTGCGCCTTTTTTTATTTATCTTATATGTTTGACGGCAACTATACCTTCGACAGTTTCCACATATTCGGAAAGTAAACATTTTTCAGCATGAGATTGTAAATGATACAGAAAGGCTTGGCAAAAAAGAGTCTTAACAAGTTTCGACTGGAATGCCATCTGGTCCAACCGTCAATTTATTTTTCAATTTATTGGATGCTGAAGTGATGTCATTCTCCGAGATTTCATGAAGGTGTAAATAATAACTGGTGTTGAAGGGCGGGGATTAGCGCAGTGGTTCAGCGCTCGCCTGGTAACCGAGAGGTTGCAGGTTCGATTCCCAGACGGTGCGATCCTTTTTCATTTTCAGATGTGAAAGTTTGAATGATTGAGGCTCGTGTCGGCTGGGAATAATCCTCCACGATTCACTGTTGCGTTAAAAATTAACAGTGCTGCTCCTAAAGTGGCGTATGGAGTTAGTAACAAGGCCTATCCAGAACACACGGTTAATGACCATAGCAGTCGGTGCCAAAAACACCAACGAAAAAAAAATAACTGGTGTTGAAAAGTTCACTATTGCTCAAGTTTGTATTTGTTAGATTATTATTAGAAATACCTGTTTTTGTCACTATTTTCAATCGGGTTGAAGGCCGTCGTTTTCTGGAAGAAAGAAATTCCAGAAAACGACAGCCTTCAAACCCGACTGAAAATAGTGACACTGAAAACTTCGGCCGCGAAAGCCTCAACCATTTTTACATATATTTGATTGGGAAGTTCATTGCGAATGCATTAAAAATGGCGTTAGACGTTTGATCGTTGTAGTACATGTGTCCTGGAATTAGAGGTTTATCCTTCTTTCAGTTCACATTGCTTGGTCTTTTCCAAGTTTCGTTCGGATTTCGTAATGAAAGCTTTCTATGAAGTATCTATATCGCGTTTAACTGAATGCCTCAACTCTCTGTACTTCTCACGATAAAAAAGTAGTATATGTTGTCTATACATTTTCAGGTAGTGATTTTCTGCCTTCAGTTTACGAATCAGGTCTTTTGAATACCACATTGGGTACTTGCGGGAGCAGCATTTTCTCATGAGTACACACTTTTTTATTATATTTTGTATGACTGCGTTAACCTTCATAAGACCGACTCAGAAACTTACTTAAAAGACCAAGAGGGGTACTAGTTTCGATTGAATAGACAATTAAATTAAATGCATTTGAAAAATAAAACAAACTGAAATCTCAAGTTTTTATGTATTTTACTGATTTACTTTACAAATATTAATTAAGGTATTTGGAACGGTACGGTATTCGCCAAAAGTTTTCTATTTGCGGCCCATTAAACATACGTCGATCATAAAAGTAAATTGGACCCCGCACAATAGCATAGGAAATTGGCCTCAGTGGGATTTGCCAGAAATTCACATATGTTATTGGTATTGGGTTTCTAATCAAATGTTCTCATGGTCCAAATCCTCTAAGGCCAATGACTTAGCACTCGGGACCGTATTCAGTATAGTTGCCCAATGAACAATGACACTTTTTTCTCAAATCCATAATTTTTTTATTTCCCATTAGAATTCAATCAAATGAAAACTATTGCGAAATCTCAGCATTTGTCTTTCATCACAAGTATTCTGTGAAACATGTTTTGTCCTACAGGACCGTATTTAGTAAAACTGTATTTGCCAAGTGATCCACAAAAAACTGAATCAAATTGATTTTCTTATAACTTTCCTATTTCTTGATCTGTCAATGGTTGATAGTGCGTTTGATATATGAATGTAGCTATCTTTGTGTACATAACAAAAGTGGTCGCCATCTTAATATCCAAGATGGCAGGCCTAACATTTAAACTTTATGCAGGACTGATCTTGTAGCTTTCAAAGAAAGATAGTAACAGGAAAAAATTTGAATTACGTTTTGATTGTTGCAATCGGTCATTTACTCTTTGAATTATCAAATTATAAATTAGATATAGTTTTAATAAGATAGTAGAGTTATATTCATATTATAGAGTTAGATAATTCAAAAAGTAAATAACCGATTTCAACAATCAAAACGTTGTAGTTCTTATTTTTTCCTGTTATTATCTTTCTTAAAAAGCCAAAAGATAAGTCCTACCTAAAGTTTATAGGTTAGGCCGGCCATCTTAGATATTAAGATGGCGACCACTTGATTCAGTTTTTTGTAGATCACTTGGTAAATACAGTTTAAATCAATTCGGTCCTGTAGGAAAAAACATGTTTCACAATAGACTTTTGCTAAAAGACAAATGCTGAGATTTTGAAATATTCCTTATTTAAGTAAATTCTGATAGGAAAAAAAAAATATGGACTTGAGAAAAAAGTGTCATTGTTTATTTGGCACCTATACTAAATACGGCCCTGAGAGCTAAATCATTGGTCTCAGAGGATTGGGCCCATGAGAACATTTGATCAGAAACTCAATACCAATAACATATGTAAATTTTAGGCAATTCCCACTGTGGGCCAATTTCCTATGCTATTGTGCCACAGCATAAGTAACAATCAGCACTGATACTCGGCCATGCCGCCTTTGATGTTGAAAAGTATCTAGACGCCATGTTGGGAAGTGCTGTTGCGAGGGCAGGACTCGCGCAATGATTTCGGACAGATCCGCACTCGAAATTTTTCAGATCCGATTTGAAAAAAAAAATCGATAAATCTCACTAAATATATGAATGGATCCAAAATCAATAAAAGTAATTCTTATGTCGATAATTTTCCTGGGCCAATAATGTTTTGTATTTAAAAACAGGTTGTTTTATTTTGCAATGGTATTCAGGGACAAGTTCATTATCAGCTTGAAGTATTCTTTGAATTAAATTTACGTATGATTGTGACTTCACTTTGAGTTCACCAATGTCTTTTGAAATATACAGTGTGTTTCACTTCTCATGAAAACAACCTCGTATGTTCCGTAATTTTTGACGAAGAATCATGAAATTTTCAGGATCGATAGATTCACTAGAAATGAACTCACTGTACAAAAGGGGTCATCCTACATAATATATACTGCAAGTCAGCAGCGATGGAACCACCTATTTTTTCGGAAATTTATATTAGACTGATGAAATGTATTCATTTTTAATCATGGAATACTAGAATGAATTTCGTTTGATGTAATAATTCGTGTGATGTATTTGTATATAACGTTTTTTTCATTTAATAGATTTCCAGTTTTATTTCAGAAACATAAATTATCGAAACAAAAAATGAATCTAAGTAGCTTTTACACATTCTTTGTGGGCTTTGTGGGGTGCTTTTCTAATATTCATAGAATCTGATCGACCCCCGAATGAAATATTTCAGTAGTAGGGATGCTTTCAGGTTTTCGAAGGTAGCCAGCAAAGGAAAATAATATAAATACCAATAGTCCGTTTTCAGATATTTATTCATGTCTCCATATTATAATTTTGTTCTTTCTTCTTTTTTCTCAATATTTCTCTGACATTTGAAATTCCTATTAATATACTTCAATGTATAAAATAATCTTACTGTAGCATATAACCTCAAGAGGTGTGACATTGGGAAGTTTTCACATGGGTGGGTATACATAAATTGTTCAAATGCAGATACAAATCCTGCAATTACATTTTTTCCTACACTAAATTTTTCAAAATTGTTTTGAAAGCATACTTATTCCAAGGAGGAAATGAAATGAACAAAATCATTCTTGAGCAACCGTAAGTTCCCAAAGGTGTCAAGACTTCCATTTTGAAATGCTCTAAAATAACAATACAATGATTCATCATCTAAATCACAATGTGTTTTGGAATAGCTTAAAAAAATTTTGCAACTATGAATTTTCAATGATTTTTTAATCAAATATTCGCAAATATATTTTATAATATTTTGCTGGAGCACATCATTAGTTTGATAATCAGTGTCCATTACAGCAAATTTATGATTATCAACAACTTCTTTGCCTTCATTGTTCTTGGGATAATCTGAAATTTTCAGCAATACATTATTTGTATCTCCCTCACAATATTCACTTCCTGAAGTCAACAAACAACACAATATTCCGGGCCGACACCTCGCAAAATGGCGGACTCATCGACGCAAAGGGTGTGCGCGAACTTTTCCCGCCAGTCAGAGTGTCAGTGCTGATTGTTACTTATGCTGTGATTGTGCGGAGCCCTTTGGTGTTCCGACTGTACGATTTCTCCATCATTTCAACCATCCCGGAGGCGCTAGGCAACACTGCTCTGTCGCAAGTGTCTGTAAATTTTATAGTGCCAACGATCAGATTGCTTAAAAGTGATTGAAAACTGATAAATTATTAACGCAATGGTTCGAATCAATTTAGTTCACAAGGGGCGGTTCATTAAAGAAAGCCATTTGAAAAAAAGACGCAATGCAGTTGCAGCGATGTCGGCTTCAAAAAAAAGTTAAAAATGGAATGTTATATGCTGATCGTTCTTGATTTATGCAAATGTGCAGAACTTCAGGGAAAAAATCAGGAATTCCGACGCAAATGGAATCTGGCCAAACTAGAGAGGTAAAATATACTACGAAAACCAAAAAAGTTAATTTTCTTTGACCATTTTGTTCAGAAAATTATTCCAATTCCTCGTCTAATCTTTTCGAAAATTCCCATATAATTATATACTGATACCAATATTGACAGGGAGGCTGCCAAATTATCCATTCCTAGAGTTTCAATTTTCTGTATTTCCTGGTCTATTTATTTCGGGATATATTTCTCGTGTTTCTTACGAGCTGCAGCGCGTTGTTGCCACTGCTCTTGACGTGGTCATTTCAATGCTCTCATCGATCAAAACATTGCCTTGGGAGCTTGTACTTCGATAATTAGATGGACGAATTTTTCCAGATTTGGTTATTAGCATTGTTTAGAGTTTATTGACATGTGTTAGTTTTCCATCAAATTTGTAAGACTCGTTTTTTCTGTACAGCGTGTTATTTGAAACAATGATTGCATTTAACAATTTTAACAAAAAAAACAGTTTTTAAACAATTTGGCCGATGGTGGTACGATTAAAAAGTCCATTGGGAAACAACTTTGAGTACAATTATCTCCGAGTCTAAATGACGAATATTATCAAAAAAAATCAGCTGATGTAGCCACTGTCGAGAAATATCATACCAAATTTTCATTATATTTGTAAGAAAACTGCTCTAGCCTTCCAAATACCTTAATGTTATTAAAACATGTAATTCCCTACATTTAGCACAAGTGTATTGAACTTTTGAATGTTCTTTGCAGGCACTGTTATTGCATTTGGAGCACCAATTAGACTCTTTTTCTCGTTTCCTGTCTCACAAATGATATCTGCCAATTTGAGGCATAGCATACCTTGGGGTTTGTCTGTGTCCCATGTGAAAAATTACGTCACGAATCGGAAACTAAAGACAAGAAAACTATAAACAATTTTGGTAATTGTGGCTAAAACAATAATTTGAAGACCGAATAATGGAAAAATTGATACACATCTTCTCTACCGATTTGCATGGAAAAACATCACTCTGGGGTACATCTGTACCTCACCCGGTCTTACGAAGATTAAACCGTTCTCCTGTTTGATTAACTCCATTTAAATTGCTGAAGTGTTGATCCCAATCAACTCCCCTGAGTAGTCTACAAAAGTTTTGAGTACTTTTTGATATTTCTGAATTATATCGGCCATCTTCAGGTATTTTTGAAGAGGTTCGTCCCAATCATGAAATATCGACCCAAACTTTTGATTTTCTTCAGTTGTAGAGTATATCAAATTTGAAAAAAAAAACGTCAGTGATTTCGCAATTATTCAGATCTATTGAAACAAGGCCATTCCGGATTATAAGATAATCCGGATTTTCAAGACATTTTAAAGCAGGCTTTTAAAATCCGAAACTAAGACATGAATAAGAAGTAAAGTGATTCTAAAAACAAAATACTTATAAAATAAAAAAAATATGCAACAAATCTATTATACATGGACATAGAGGAACATATTAATCAAGTTTTATTACTTTTGTCACTTTATATTTTTAATGTTATGTTATCTATACCGTACATATATCTTTTTACAAGATTTTATTCAACTTGCTCAGTTCGTTTGTTTGTCTTCTGAATCAAAATTTGCAATCCATAGGTAGATCAGGGGTTTGAACCACTTTTCTTCTCAAAAAAAGTTGCAATAACTCGCCAAAATCAAATCGGCAAAAAAAATGAAAAATATCTGATTACCGAGAAATTTTTGTAATTAGATCTGTATGTATGTGGAGTACGAGTCGAGAAACTGGATGAGAAGGGGTAGCAAACATAAGCTCAACTTAAATTTTTCACACGCATTAAGAACCGATGACAATAATTTCCTCCGCCCCCTCAGACCCCCGTAGGCCAGATACAGAATGCTTGGGTATTCGGAAAAATGTCCGACGGTTTCGGACGTGGAAGATTATAGAGAACATAAAGACGTGTAGATCTTCGTGATAAAAGTTGCGAAAACTCGCGAAAATAAAGTTGGAAAAGTCCGTAAAAATACTGAAAAACATCAGGTCGTAAAATGATGATAGCGACCTCTATGCATGTATGACCACATGCCTTGTAAAAGCAAATGAGATGTGGGTGGCTTAGATGTCAATCCTGACGCCCAACGCTTGCATGGAATGCATCACCAAAACTTCATCCCGTCATCTCGGAGCGCGACGGCAAGCAATAATAATATGTCTTCTACCCGCACAGGCGATGCCTTTTGATACAGCGTATGAGTTCTATTTTGTTCTTTGTTCGTTCCGTCAACTGGCTACTCTTAGAAGTCTTCAAGAGACTTGTGCCGAGGCGCTTACCTTTTAGTTAAGCACGGTCGAGACTAAAGTATTTAAGTCCGTCTAAATATGTCAGTCACCCATCCAAGACGAGGCCCCATCAGTGTTACTTGACTTCAGCAGTACCCTACTTATTATTATTGAATGAACAATTAAAATTTTAAAATAAATTTGATGATGGGTGATCAATAACGAAACGTCAGGGAGTACAACTGATATCATCACGAGAAAGCTTATCAAAAGTTGTCATTGTTTCAGCTCTGACAATAGCACTATAAAAAAATAAAAGAAATCGAAAAATTAATTTTTTCCATTAAATCTACCATTTAAATTTCTTGGGGTTGAGTTGTATCGATGAATTTTTCAACGACTGTAAAGTACTGCTGGGCCATTCAAGAATTTTTATCTTCTATACAGGTTGACACAGGAGACATGTAGCAGCATATAGTTTTTTTTTGTTATTTGAAGAGATAAAAATTTGAAATTTACAACAGGTACGTAATTGATAATAATGCTTTTGTCGAACTTAACGACAATTATTTTCAACCACCTATTTGACCGGAAGTAACCCTAGCTTCTTTTTTTCAAATTTCCCCTGTATATTTCTATTGCCTATCTTATTTAACTTAAATTTTCTATCTAGTCATGTATCACAAAGGACCCCGCACAAATCAAATGAGAAATGGATCCCTGTCGAATTTTCTGAAATTTGGATATGGTTTATACCATTCTGATCAAAAGTCTCCATGGGCCCGAGACCTAACAATGGACAGTTTTTTAGTTATCGAAGGTCAAAGTTGCGACTAGTGCAAATCTCTCACGCGATCGGAAAAGAATTTGCATCTCTTCCTTTGCTCTCGTCTGCGTATGGCAAACCATATTATTCAAAATAATGCGAGTATAAGAATCTTCAAAACATTACCTTTTGTAGAAACTTGACATTTATTGACAATTCAGAAATTCTTATTATTCCTGTCAAAACTGGACAAAGTCATCGCCATTATACATGGTCGATTTGCACAAGTTGCAACTTTTGACTTTCGATACCTAAATAACTGTCCATTTTTAGGTATCGGGCCAATGGAGACTTTTGATCAGAAGGGTATAAACTACAACAAATCCAAATTTCAGCCAATTCGACAGGGAACCATTTCCCATTTGATTTGTGCGGGGTCCTTTGTATTTGTTCATTCCAGATAAAATTACCAATTTGTGACACATGGTTGAACAGAGAATTTTAAGGCAAATAAGGTAGGCTAGAGAAATATACAGGGTGACACTTGAAAAAATGAAGTTGGTGTTACCTCGTTCAAACATGAGGTTAATTGTCGTCTATCTCAAAAAAGCGCTTTCATTGATTACGTACCTCCTGCGAATTTAATTCTTTTTTTTTTATAAAAAAACTACGGGCTGCTACATGCCTCCTGTGTCACCCGGTATTTCTTCTATATAAACCTGATGAATGTATGAACTAGATGTTGTACAAAAATGAAAATTATGCATTCTTGAGTATGGAGATAAAATTAATCGTATAAAATATCTATAACCTATAACACTTCAAATCATTTCAAATTAACCGGACGATTTTTTGTTAAGATAACGATCTTCCAAATACCCTTGATGATAATTGTATATCTACAATTCAAACAACATGAAAAGTCAGGAGTGGAGATAACAGCAGACTTTCGATAGACGAGAATGAGTTTGAATCTTGATTGTGGGTCACTTTTTAGACTTTCTAGTGATCTTTACGAGTTTGTCTGCCGGTGCATTGATGAAAATGAGGGATATGCGGATGACGTCACACATGACCTTCCAGTTTTGTATCAAGTCTAGATTGCAAAGCTCGTACAAGTATACTTCAGAGTTCAAATACATTCCAATATTGTATATGTCTGCATTTATGAATGTTGGTGCATCTTATGTTCTCGGAAACATTTATAATTTAAAACCTATTATAATGAAATGTGGAGTTTCCAAACCATTAGTTTTTAATGCCCATATATCAGAAGATGTATCACCCAATGAGAGTAATCCATAGGAAAAAATAATTTGAATTTTGAATTCAGACCTCTTATTGAAACTAGTGAGCGGAGATAGCTTAATGTTGTCATCGGGCACAATGTATCTTAGCTCGACTGGACCTTTGTGATTAACAAGCTCACATTGTCCTCTCTTTTGATTGAACAGGATATTATCAAACTTAGTTCTTGCTTGGCGTTAACAATGCTGTTTTTTAGTAGTCCTTAGCAAAACCCATAAAAATTTTAAGCGGTAGGTTTCCGATAAATACATGACTGGCTACATCTAAAGTTTGTTGTTTTGTTACAGGAAGCACCCATCCAGTAGTGAGAAGCGACTGAAAATAGTTTTAGAACATCAGCCACTTGTTCCCCACCCGTTTCTTAGCGGATTTCGTCAAAGAAAAAACCACAGCGTTATTGGAGAGGTTACATGTCTCGTTTGGTTCTTATGGTGTGAATATTTCTGCAATTTATATAAAACTGTTGGCAATATCGAGTATCATGAATACTGATGAAAATTCGGATTTTATCGGACTTTCTCAATAAAGGTGAACCATAAGGTTAATAAGTATGGTCATGTAAACTCATGAGAGAATGATCAACCTTGTGTTCAACTAATATATTCAGATTTTCACTGTTTGCTTCTAGAACCATTTTAGTGTCGTATTTTGAGTGAAATTGATTTCAACTCAATGTATGTTTTTGGAGATTAGCATACACTCCTTCAATGACCTTATCCCTATTGTTTAGGAATATTCGAAGACACAAATTGATTTGTTGGAATGATTTGCTACAACCGAAGTCGCCGCTGTTGCTGCTTGCTGACACAAAAATCAATCACACTCGTTATTACAACTTCTTCAACAAATTAAAATATGATTACTTTCGATTCTTCACTTCCGAAATCAATTAGATTATTTGTGAACTATGCGGCTCCGTTGTGTGATTGTAAACGGTTCAACATCGATATAAAGAATGTGATTCTCATCATCATTTATATATGATCCAGAAATTATCCAGGCGAATGAGTCTCGCAGGTATAAAATTAACAGGATGACCAGATTCATGTCCGGAATGGACTTTCAAGTTTAATACCAACATCGACGCTATTGAACTTTCATGTGTGAGATCCATAGCAAATCTCGATCGCATTATACACCTGCCTGTGTAATTGTTTGCAGGAAGGTTGAATATCTGCTCTACTGATATTGCTTTATGATTGTCACGTGGAATATGTCATATTCAGGTTATTCTTTTACAACTGCATTGATTTCTTCAATATCGCATGCACTGCTGGGGATCTTTATTGTGCATGTGCTTATTTCGCAAAGCTGTTTATAAAAAAGAGGCACTAGTAAAATTTGTTTTCATTCAAGCAAATATAAAAAATTATCTAAATTATCTCTGGGGTTGAGACAAGTTCAAATAATGTAATGTACATATTTGCTTTTGATTGACTAGTTATAAAGTAAGATTAAGATAATATTAAATCAGTAAACACTACACACTTACCTGTTAGTCGAACACCAATTACTTTGGGACATTTCAATTCCCAGGGAATGCTAGCCATTACATCCACTGCGTCTGCACCCCCAACACCAATGCACAGGCCTCCAAGTCCTCCACCATTAGGTGTATGTGAATCAGTTCCAATCATCAAAAGACCAGGGAATGCATAGTTCTCCAAAATTATTTGATGAATGATACCTGAAAATCGAAATAAAACTCTAGTGTTTTTTTGTTTTCCGTTTCAGTATTCGACAGAAATGATTTCCTTTATCCATCAACATTCAGGATGGCAGTAGTGTGAGGAAGTTGAAATAAATTGCTTATCATAAAAAATATTACTAAATATACAGGATGTTTATTGAAAGATCAACTTGTTGCCTATTGTTTTATGTTCTTGACAAACATGAAATAACTATTTTTCATATTGTCCTTTATAGATGGAAGCGATTTACAAACTAAAAAAATATATATTTTTGTTAGGACAGGGGAGCCAGGTGACTACTTAAAAGTACCCCCTTTACCTCTCCATCTTCTCAGAAATTCGGTATTTAAATGAGTCTATTGTAAGGCCTGACAGCATTAGGCTATCATAGTTTAATTTATTTTGAGGTATTTTAATCATTTATTCCATATCATTTCATATTATCAAAGGAAGGTTAATGGTCAGTTTACCTTAACTTCAGACTCAGTCTGTTATGCCATCAGAATTATAACTAGGGAACTTGGGTTCAACACAGGCTTATTTCTCTTTTATTGAATCTCACCTCACCTGAGGTATGGCATTGCCTTTTGGGGTGTATGCACATTTATTTGTTGAATTCAGTATTCGTTTTACAAAAAAAATTGTCAGGTACTTGTGCAAATTTCAGTATTTCGAAGACTGTACGCCGCTCTTCATCAAACATCAAATTTTAACAGTAGCCTGCATATTAATTTTAGATACTAATCTAAAACATAAAACAATTCACATGACATACCTTGCAACACTCGCCAAAATAATAATAGCCCACTACATAGAACGACAACACTAACAAAAAATTACTAATGAGAGTAAAAAGATTTATAATCACCTAGCCAACCTCATGGTGCATTTATCAATTTTTCGAAAATCACTTGAATGTGAAATCTTGAAGGAAGGTTACTATAGCTTGCAGGAATAGTGCAGTGACAATTTGATCTAGCTTCTTCATTCGTTTTTTAAAAACATTTCTATCTATTTTACTATTTAATTTTACATTTTATCTTGTTTTTGTATCTCAATTCTTCTTCTTTGTCCTATTATTATTATATACCCTGTTTTGTTATTTCATTTGTTCAATGTTATATACTGTATGTTTTAATTATAATGACAGTAACATCTACCAACTTTTGAAAGATGTTTATCGAGTATTTATGTATATGTATGTGTTATAAAGGTGCATATTTAAATGAATATATGGCTATTTTATTTATATATTATGTAGATTTTATTTTAATCTAAAACTTTGTCAATTTTATCTTGGACAATAAAGTATATTTTGATTGATTGATTGATTTGTCCATTAATTTTAACATTAACATTCAATACAACAACATTTAATATTAACAATTTGTACCTACTATTTGTATTTTAGAGATACTTTTGACATGTTCCATTTTAACATTACCTATTTGTAGCTAGTATTTGTATTTTCTATTGTATTACTTTTGACCAGTCTTTTGTTCCAAAAGATTAATAAAGTGATTGGTACAGTGTGGCCTTCTTATAAATACCCTATCCTGCATTTTATTGGAACAGGTAAATAATTAAATAATTAGTACAGAAAGAATAAATATTCAATATATTTTCCTTTTCTAAATATTCAATTAAGTAAAATTATGATTATACACAACTTTCTGTAACATATTTATTTTCTCTTTACAATTACTCAGGTAGTTATTGAATTAATCACTCTCTTTGCAGATGATACCACTATACTGTGGAAAAGCAACAGGAACAGGGAGTTGCATGATATCATAACAGAAGACTAGAAAACTGAAAGAGTGATGCGATGCAAATAAATTATCTTTCAATGCCGTAAAAAACCCATTTAATATCCTTCAGATGCTCAATCGATAAACCTTCGTTTGGTCAAGGTGTCATAGGAAATAAAGATTGCACTAAATTTTTGGGTGTGCTAATAGATAAAAAATTAAAATTTGATGACCATGTTAAACAACTCAAAAGTAAGATCTCTTCTGGACGTTATGCAGTGAGAGTAATTTCTAATGAATTATGGCTAGGAACTGCCAAAAAGGCACACTCTTATTGATTCTCATCTATGTTATAGAATACCTTTTTGGGGAATGTGTAGATCAACACTGCTCAATGAATTGCTCGTTTTACAGAAAAGGGCCATTAGATATACGAGGATGTATTGATATCTAGTTAGCCTAGACCAGTTCCCTGCATAAACAAAATATTGCGTTACAATAGCAACGAACAATAACTTATTAGAAGTGTCAGTGTAAAGTTTGACGTCAAAAAAGTAAATCAGAGTTACGCAATAAATTAAAAGAAAAAATATGTCCACAGAAATTGTGAAAATCGAAAAATTGGAGTATCGAGCCATCATCAAGTACCTGTATTTAAAAGGGTTAAGGTAAGCAGATTTACGAAGATATGCTTAATACCCTTGGTGATCAATGTCCTTCGTATGCAACCGTGAAAAATTGGACTGCAAGATTCAAGAGCTGAATTTCCCATTGAAGATGATGACCGATCAGGAAGGCCAGTTTCTGTGTCAGTCCCCGAAAATATCGATGCAGTTCATGACATGATTTTAACAGACAGACCGTCGAATTGGGCTAAAACGGATATCTGAAGCACTGAATATTTCATACGAACGAGTTCATCATATAGTTCACGTCAATTTGGACATGAGAAAAATTGCTGCAAAATGGATCCCCAAATGTTTGAATGTTGACTAAAAGCGTGCAAGAGTAGTAGCATCGCGTTCGATCTGTGCTCGATTTGAAAACGATGTAGACTTCTTAAACCCAATCGTTACTATGGATGAGACTTGGGTACATTTCTACGATCCAGAAACAAAGCAACAATCGATGGAATGGCGACACAACGGTTCTCCAAGACCTAAGAAGTTTCCTGTCAAAAAATCTGCTGGAAAAGTTCTTGCTTCAGTTTTTTGGGATTGCCATGGAGTAATCATGATTGATTTTTTGGATAAGGGTAGAACCATAACTGGAGATTACTATTCGACATTACTGACCACTCTACGGGAAAAATTTAAAAAGAAAAGACGCGGAAAGCTATCCAAAGGTGTTTTGTTTTTGCAGGAGAACGCCCCTGCACACAAATCTCATGTTGCCATGCAAAAAATTCGTGATTTAGGGTTTGAATTACTAGAACATCCCCCTTATTCACCAGATTTGGCTCCGTCCGACTATCATCAATTTCCTCAACTGAAAAAAAGTTTAAAAGGTCGTAAATTTTCTTCCAACGAGGAGGTAATGAAAGCTGTGGAGGTCTGGTTTGCAGAGCAAGAAGAAACATTTTTTTTGAAAGGTCTAGAGACGTTGCAGGTTCGCTGTAATAAATGTATCAAATTAAGAGGAGAATATGTTGAGTAATAAAATATTTTGACATTGAAATTTTGTTTGGTTCTATAGTAGGCTAAGAATTTTCCAATATATCCTCGTATGTATAATATTAGACCACGTGAGTCCTGTAGAGATATATTCGCAAGTAATAAAATAGCATTATTAATATTGGAATCGGTTTGGTAAATAAACATAAATCAAAATTTGAATCAACTACTAATCATTATGTCACCCACAACAATAATTACCGTCTGCAACTTTCATTACCAGGAAAAAATCTTACTAGAGACTCTATTTCCTACAATGTGGACAAGATGTATAATTACTTACTAGTTGAGAATAGATCGGAAAACTTGAGTGAAAATCAATTTATAACAACTGTCAAAAATTTTCTGAGAGACCCTACTACTCCTTGCAGAAATTATTCCATTCTTTATATTAACTGAATGTATATGTCTTATATTTTGTGTATTCTGCATATTTGTATATTATTATGATTTTTTTTGTATAAATTATTTGTTTATTGAATTTTTCTTACTGCCCTCCTAGTGCCCTGTAAATTCGTTTATGTTTTCAATCTGTTTCACTTTGTCCTACATTTTGTATACACCTATAGCTTTGTCAACAAGGATTTCTTCTGACAATGAAGTATTTTTATTATTATTATTATCCACCCCCTTCCACTTGGAATTAGTAATCTATGATTGATTAGTCTCCAATCACAGTACAGAGAACAAACATTTGACAGAACTCGTGTACCTGATCCTGGTTTCCAAAATCCAACTCCATATTTGTTTCCTGCTGATGCTAAGAAATTATACACTTCTTTGTTCATATCTTTGGCTCTAGCGAGATCTTCGACACCGCCTATTTGAGCTTCAATGAGATGGTCACAATGTATGGTACTTGGTACAGCGACTTTTTTCAAACCACTAGAAATGAATTGTAACATTGCCATTTGAGCGGTGGCATCTTGCATAGCCACACGATCAGGGCGCAATCTCAAATAGGATGCGCCTCTTTCGATTTCCTGTAAAAATAACAGATATAATAATAATAATAATAATAATTTTTATTCATACATACATACATAGTTTAACAAATAAAAATGTTGTAAATGTGAATAAACAAATGACCACTGAAAGTTGCTAGTTACAAGTTGTGCGTGATGAAAAATACACAGTTTAATTTATTTTATTATATTTTGTTTTAATAATTTCTAGTTTTCCAAGGAAACGCATGTAAAATACTACAAAAGATCATCTAATTATCAATCTAATTATTTATTTATTTATTTAATATCAACTACAGTACAACTAATACGAGATAGATAATGGACGATTAAAGGGAATTTAAAATTGTATACAATAAAATAAATATATATATATATATACAGGGCGTCCCTCCGGGAACTGCATCGATCAATATATAGAAAACCATAGGTGGGCCGAATTTGAAAATTTGGGAGTTCACTATTGTTGATAAGTGCTATGCGGCTAAAATATTTTGAAGATTGTGGAACTTCCGGTTGTACCGGAAGTGGACCCAACTTCGTTATTTTAAATGGGACACCCTATATATTATCAAGGTTTTAGATTAGACATGTTTCATGTATAATGTCCTATACCCAAGTTTAACCGTCTTCGAAATATTTCAAATATTGAGTTGAAAATTGAGTTTGCAGACCGAATTTTTTTTTTTTTATTTCTAGACTTGATCATTTATTTTCAATTGTGTATCGATTTATTCGTAGGAGAGGACCCAGTTCAGTATAATTTCGATATCAATTCGATTAGAGTTATACAGGGCGTTCACCAGAAAATGATATAGATCCGGTTGAAAAAATCCATTTTTTCAAATGGAAACCCCCCAATTTTATATTCTCATTCGATTCGGCATCGAAAATGAATAAGGTTATCTATGCCTACACTCAACAGTTTTCGAAATATTGGCGAATTAACATGTCTCAGTTCCAGAAAATCTCGTATTCTTGAGTTTACTTATTCTTAGTTGGCCATAGCGCCCGCAGTTGCGTTGGAAACAATCAACTTCCACGGAAATTACATTGTAATCAATCATGCCGGCTCGTTTGAATTATTCGAATGAAGATTACTTAAATCTATTTATTATTTATGGCGAATGTAATAGGGTTATCTCAAAAACATGTGATATATTTGCTAATCGGTATCCGCAGAAGCAGAAGCCCTCACAAAATACTCTTGAACGAATTATAGAAAACTTCAAAAACTTTGGATCCGTCAAAACAAGAGTGCAGAGAAATAAGCCAATTGTTGATGATGAAGATATTGAAATTGCCATTTTGGGATATTTTGCTGCATATCCAACAATATCTTTGAGACAAGTTGCAAGAGAATCAGGATTGTCAAAAAACTCAGTACACAGAATACTGCGCAAACATAAATTCCACCCATATAAGTTATCCATAGTTCAGCACCTGAAAGAAACAGATTTTCCACAAAGAGTGAGATTTTGTGAATTTGTTTTAACTTGGTCGCAAGGGAACGAATTATTTTTGGATAATATTATATGGACAGACGAAGCTAAATTTACAAAGAATGGTGTCTTCAACCGACATAATTGCCATTATTGGAGTGACTCAAATCAGCATGTATTCAGAGAACTGAATTTTCAAGAGTCTTGGCAGTTCAATGTTTATTGTGCGATAAGAAGCGATAGCGTCGTGGCACTGCATTTTTATCAAGAAAACTTAAATGGTAAGTAAAAAAACAGGGTAAAGGTAAGCTTATCGGGCTTCTGCGTTTTCAAACACGAATTTTTCAGTCAAAAATCACTCAAAGTATTTCCGTCTTTTGATAGGCCCTTTCTTTACACACTAATCAACCCATATTTCACAATTACAAGCACTAAAAACTTTATTTTTTCACAAAAAATCCACCCTTCTTTAGGACAACACATAACCAACAAATCTGTATATTGTTATCATTTTATATGTAGTGGGTTGGTAAGTAACTGCGCGCGCTAACTATTCAAATTTGATTCTGGGCAGATAACTTCCCCTTCATTACTATGTTCAATTGTTTAAATTTCGCCATTTTGGTGTTTTATTTAACGTAAATATCATAAACTGAAAATTCTAATAATTTCTAATTTAGGTGAACAATAGAATGACACTTATTAATTTTTTAATTAAATTGGGAGTGTTTTTGGGTTCAGTGCAAAGGAATAAGGAAAAGGATAATTTGTTGCATCGATGTCAATGAATAGTTAGCGCGCGCAGTTACCAACCCACTACATATAAAATGATAAAAATATCCAGATTTGTTGGTTATGTGTTGTCTTAAAGAAGGGTGGATTTTTTGTTAAAAAAATTATGTTTTTAGTGCTAGTAATTGTCAAATATAGGTTGATTGTGTAAAGTGTAAATGTAAAGAAAGGGCCTATCAAAAGAAGGAAAAACTTTGAGTGATTTCTGACTGAAAAATTCGTGTTTGAAAATGGTCAATTTTCAATGTTTGGCCATATCTCGGAAAGTAGTAGAGAGCGCCGCAAAATAATTTCAGATTCGTGTTCAGGAGACAAAACTACGTAAGTAACATCACTTTTTTTTATTTGCGCAGAAGCTTACCTTTACCAAAAAAGATATCAATTTCGAAACAAGAATAGGATGAGATGTACTTTTTTTGCAGGTGAAGGATATTTGAATATTTTGCATACTTTCGAAAATGAGTACTTGGACACTTTACCAATTGCTGATTACAGAAACCTATTTTATCAACATGACGGGGCACCTCCGCATAATGGTTACTTAGTCAATACTCGTTTAGAAGAATTGTTTCATGATAGCCAACAATGGACCATTTCTTTGGCCGCCCCGCTCTCCAGATTTATCAGTGCTCGATTTTTTCATTTGGGGTACAATTAAAAATCAAGTCTATGAAACTCAATTGACTACCATGGAAGATTGTATGCAACGAGTGAGGAATTCATTTGAGAATCTTAGACCCGATTCAATACGAAAAGCGACACATCAAGAATTATTAGTGAGATGTGAAAAATGTTTGGAAGTTGAAGGGCGCCAATTCGAGCATTTACTGACCAAACAATTTTTGTAGACCTCTCAATATCGTTAATTGTTCTCTTTCATTCGAATTGTTTTAGAATTTCTTTATCTACATTTTTGTATTGGCTGAGATGGAATGTTTTTGAAGTTTTCTATAATTCGTTTAACAGTGTTTTGTGAGGGCTTCTGCGGATACCGATTAGCAAATATATCACATGTTGTTGAGATAACCCTATTACATTCGCCATAAATAATAAACAGATTTAAGTAATCTTCATTCGAATAATTCAAACGAGCCGGCATGATTGATTACAATGTAATTTCCGTGGAAGTTGATTGTTTCCAACGCAACTGCGGGCGCTATGGCCAACTAAGAATAAGTAAACTCAAGAATACGAGATTTTCTGGAACTGAGACATGTCAATTCGCCAATATTTCGAAAACTGTTGAGTGTAGGATATAAAATTGGGGGGTTTCCATTTGAAAAAAATGGACTTACAATATTTTTTTCAACCGGATCTATATCAATTTCTGGTGAACGCCCTGTATAACTCTAATAGAATTGATATCGAAATTCTACTGAACTGGGTCCTCTCCTAAGAATAAATCGGTACAATCGAAAATAAATGATCATGTCCAGAGATAAAAAAAAAATTTTTCGGTCTGCAAACGCAATTTTCAACTAAAAATTTGAAATATTTGGAAAACGGTTAGACTTGGGTATAGGACATTATACATGAAACATGATCAGAATCATGCGTAAAATCTAAAACCTTGATAATATACAGGGTGTCCCATTTAAAATAACGAAGTTGGGGTCCACTTCCGGTACAATCGGAAGTGCCACAATCTTCAAAATATTTTAGCCGGATAGCACTTATCAACAGTAGTGAACTCCCAAATTTTCAAATTCGGCCCACCTATGGTTTTCTATATATTGATCGATGCAGTTCCCGGAGGGACGCCCTGTATAGGAGAGAGAAAAAAGTATTTGTATCTATACTCAAACATTTGGAGAAGATAAAATTTTATAATTTTAAATGTGCAGTATTTTTGATGGACTATTATAGTATTACAGAATAGTTGTCTATCTTGCACATTTGCTGTTTTGTAAAGAGAGTCTGTGGGAAAGTTATTTATTTTTTTCGGCAACCATCCGGGAAGTGTTCACTTCCCGGACACTTTTTCTTTGGGAAAGTAGCACTTCCCGACCTAGTCCGGGAAGTACGTACTTCCCGGACTAGGCCGGGAAGTGCTCGAATTTTAATACAAATATCAATATAAATGAGAATTAGAATGTTTCTGTTGGTACCTATCGTCTGTTCGAATTTCAATATATAATACAAATAAGAACTAAAATGTTCGAAATATTCAAATTTGGAATCGTTTCATCCGGTTAACAGATGGGTGAAAGTGCACATTATTATCTTCAAAAACAAAAAAGTTATTTATAGGGGCGAATCACTTTCCGCGGACACCCGGTATAGGACGAATATACGAAATATTTCGATAACGTAACTTAAATTTAAATTATGCTATATCTCTGTTAGAAATTCATATTTTTTTGTAAAATTTCTGTAACACTTACTTGAAAGTATGTGCGTAGACATATTTCTTTAAAAAAATTGCAAACGCCTTTTTTGATCAATAATCCAAAAGCTAATATAATATTTTGTTGCATAAATATTATTTAAAGATGTTTTATAAATAATTACACAATACATGGTGGTTCTTCGGGTTGTAAGGCCGACGTATGTTAAGAGAAGATCTCGACGTTTCGCCAACACGAGTGGTTAGCATTTTCAAGAGAAAGTTTCTGGTTTCTTAAGTTGCTGTCAAATGCTTTTGACAGCTTTTCGCAGCTTTACAACCCGAAGAACCACCATGTAAGTGACGATGGCCGCGAAAGCCTTTCACAATTTATCAGACGCCTCTACGGGGAGGAGATAGTATCCCTTTATCGAAGATTGGACCAGCTGAGGAAGAAGAAAGCCCAACTCGTTGTCGCGATGAGAAAGTGACCCACAAATTCTTAAGACTCAATTACAACATCAGATCCACTCAAGCTCGAAGAATATATATCAGAACAGAGCATGCCTTATTACGAGAACGAATCCACTACACCAGGAAAGTACTAGCCCAAACAGACGAAGAATTATTGGACATCAGTTATAAACTATCTAACAACATGCATAGGTATGATTGGGACAAAATCGATGCAATTTCATATCGAAATATGGAAAATGAACTCATTAGAAACACTGATAGACAGAAAAGCAAGTTCGAAAAACTTAGAAGAGCTGACAATGTACTTATTAATAACCAACAGAAGGTAGACATGTCACACACTGTAATCAACTTATCTGACCGCACTCTCTCTTCCACTGAAATCACCGTTCTTTCCAAAGGCGGAAACTTTGCAATATCACAAACACGAATACCCAATGAAGACACAATAGCCAACATTGAAACTGCTATTAGAACCTTTCCAGAAGAACAGGCAGAAGAAATTCGCACAGAATGTACACAAATACTACGTAAGGCTAAACCACCTAAGAGTAATTTGTCGAAAACCGAACTGCAGGCAATCAGGGAATAGAACAGAGATGAGAAAATTCTGATTCTACCGGCTGACAAAGGTAATGCAACCGTTGTCTTAAACAAACAGGACTATTTGATTAAGATAGATGTTTTACTGGAACCTTCGATATACAAAAAACTGAAACGGGACCCAACACAAGCAACCGTCCAAATTGTAAATCGCTCTATCAAATCTTCTTCATTGGATGACAACACCAAAAAACGACTGTGTAGAAGTGAGGCTCTCATTCCTAGGCTGTATGGTCTACCAAAAATTCACAAAACCAACGTGCCGCTCCGACCAATAGTCAACACCATTGGATCACCAACCTATGAACTTATTTGTCCACGCTACTACATCTTCCTAAGTAAGAGATTCCACACATTTTATCGAAAAGATCAAAGAGATTACCATTAATCCAAATGACGTTCTAGTCAGCTTTGATGTAGTATCCCTGTTCACAAGGGTCCCGTTAGATGAAGCCATGAGGGAAATTGAACTATTTTTCCCAAGTGATATATCCAATCTCTTCAAAATATGCTTAATTAACATCATCATATTTCATTTTCAATAACAAAATATATGAGCAATTAGATGGTGTTTCAATGGGAAGCACACTTATTGCTAATTTCTTCATGGAAAAACTAGAAGAAAAGGCAATTGAAACTGCAAATTTAAAACCCAAGGTATGGTTAAGAAATGTAGACGATACGTTTATAATTTGGAGCCATGGACCAGAAAAACTCAATGAATTCCGTAACCATGACATACACCCGAATATTCAATTCACCATGGAAATTGAAAATGAGAAGAAACTGGCATTCTTAGACGTTCTCATTTTTAGAAAAGAAAGACGTCTGGGCATACGGTATATAGAAAACCAACACACACGGATCGATATCTCCCCAATACCTCAAACCATCATCCGTGCCAAAAACAAGGTGTAATCAAGACATTAGTTGATCCATAGTTACAGATTGTATTGGCCGTATTCTACGAAAATATGATATTAAAACCATTTATAAACCTTCAAAAAAACTGAAAGACCACTTTAGATCAGCGAAGGATAAATGAGACGTACTATGCTCTTCTGGGGTTTATCGCATTCCATGTTCCTGTGGCAGCATTTATATCGGAACCACGAAACGCTCCGTTAAAAAAGAATCAAAGAGCACAAGGCTTGCTGTAGGTTAGGGCACACACAGAAATCCGCTGTCGATAACCAACGATAACCATAGAGTGAAATTTGAAGAAACCCAAGTCATCTCTTCAACATCTGTCTATTACCCAAGACCGGGAAGCAATTGAAATTCAGAAACACTACAACAACTTCAACAGAAGAAGGACTACAATTGAACAAGGTTTGGCTTCCAGTTCTCAAAAATTCTCAATTAGCTCCCTACCCACAAAATACCGGTACGAACAATTCTATGATGTCAGCTAACGCTATGGACCAATCAGATGTAAGAACGTCAAATCACAGGTATTTATTGAGACAACGTATAACAAATGTCAAGCATTTGACAGCAATTTAAGAAACTAGAAACTTTCTCTTGAAAATGCTAACCACTCGTGTTGGCGAAATTTTTACAACAAATGTCAAGCATTTGACAGCAACTTAAGAAACCAGAAACTTTCTCTTGAAAATGCTAACCACTCGTGTTGGCGAAACGTCGAGATCTTCTCTCAACATACGTCGGCCTTACTACCCGAAGAACCACCATGTAAGTGACGATGGCCGCGAAAGCCTTTCACAATTTATCAATTCCACAATAAATACCAAATTTACTTTTTGCACTTCCGGGACTAAAGTGCCAACTTTAGTCCCGTATAACAGGGACTAAAATGTATCTTTCAGTCCCTAGGGAGATAAAGTTGCATTTCAAATCCCTAGGGACATAAAGTAAAAATCAAACTTTACCGCAGCTGCACTATTAATAACTAGCAGAAAAATTAGGAAATATTCCATTATAAATCTTTATTGATTGAATTAACATTGTAAGTGATACTAACATTATTACAATTGATGAAACTAAATAGGCGATTATTTGTCAACATTAACTGAAATGTCACTGAATTGAAAAATTTTGTTGACACTGTTGCTATAACGTTACCTACTGAGTAATCCAAATACCGTGTTTATATAACTCATCAAAATTATCAATTGTATCAATGTTGAAAGTTATATATAATACAGGGAAGTGCAAAAAATAGCGTATATGCCTCAGGACTAAAGAGATATTTTATCCCTTACGTTATTATTGGCCACCTGACGTAGTTTTTTGAGTTTTTAACGAAACTTTGTTTAAAACCTATTAGTGTGGTGTATCAAATTAATCGTAATAAAATGGTCTTTTTTCCTATCCCGACGAGCCACCATGTTGCCATTTGAAAAACATGAGTAATTTCAATTTCAAAATTGAATTTCATATAGTACATACATTTTGACCGAAAACAGTGAAGTTGTATTCTTTCCAAAATTTTAGGTCTGCAAGTAGTGATTTGAACGTATTCATAGCATTCAGAATGTCATGTGGAAACAAAAGAGGTGAAAATATACTGGTTGTCCCATTTAAAAATCGAAAGTTTATGTCACTTCCGGTATATCACATGTGTCAAATATTGTAATTTACAATAATTTATTAGACAGTTATCAGTTTAAATTATAAAAATTTCGAACCAACAGTTATCCATAATATTACCAATCTTTTTTTTCTCTAAACACGCCTCAGATACATATTCATATAAAAAAACACTAATTTTCAATAGCAGAATTCGAAACTTATATTGCAACAGATGATAAGTCAGTTGAGCATAAGACGAAAACAATCAAGTTTATTCGAGTCATTGTGAATTTTATTACACTGCAAATACACTAACAAAGAAGTCTGGCTTATAATAATATAAGTAATTTATATTACTATTTTTTCGTTTAATTTCTGTTACATACATTTTAAACCCTCACAAATCCAGTAGAATAGAAAATAAAAAAATTGTTATTTTTTTTTTGTATTTTTGGCTTTGAAAAAATTTTGAAGGCATTAACATTTCGAATTTGATTTCTAAGTTATGGCGGCATAATAGAGCTTTTGAAGAACTTTTCATTCAGAAAAAAAATTGTTTAAATTAAAAAACAGGAAAAAACGTTACAGTGGGCCCCACTTTTATACGGGTCACTATGTATATACAAATCTTAGAACTTGAATGATTGTAACAATAAACTTATTGTATGAGGGCAGTTCACTACTGTTCATGAATATCACAAAAGTGAAATGGTCAATAAGCATATTTGAATAAGTGATTAAATACTGTAACATGGGTTTTCAAAAAAAATTCCTCAAAATTTCCCAAAATTAATTGACCACTTCTTTTGTTCATCTTTGTCTTTGTGAACTTTTCTGAAATGGTTGACCTTTTTTTGGAGAGGACGTTAAAGTTTATCCAAATCTACCTGTTTCTCAATATTAGCCATAAGGGCAACTGAAAGATAAGAAGATGTATTCACCAATATGTGGTATACATACGGTAATTTAAACAAGGATATAAATTACATACATTTATTAGAAGAAATAATTCATCTATTAAATGACACTATAAATTAATGAAAATTCAAATTCATAATGCAATCTTTGTGTTTGTAAAATTATTTGAACATATGAAAACAATTTTTTGAAAAAAATATTTTGCAAACATTTGAAATAAGTATGTTGTTCTAGGGCCGGTATTATAAAACTATTTTGACAGACAACTAGAAGTTAACTTGAGGAATGTCGTCACATCTTACAGTTAACTTCAAAATGTAGGAGTTAACTTTATTGGTAGGAAGGGGTATCAGTTAAAGTTAACTTTCTAGAAAATGGTGGTTTTCGACAGGTCTTCTATAAATAATTTAGCATAAAACCTCAATTTGAATGTTTTTTTTCCCGCAATAATGTTAGCAAACAATATCCTGGTTATTTTCGAGGAACTGTTGAGCGACGATGAAGGAGATGCTGTGATTATTATTGAAGGCCCTCGGCGTCGAAGGATTTTGGAGGATTCTCATCTATTCTCATCTATTGTAGGCAGTTTTATGATTTATTAGAAATGTCACAAGAGAAATTGCGAAAATTTCTAGGTTACATATTTGCCTTCTTATTTTTATTTCAGAAATGAGACTTTTATAAAACTGCAATTTCAGAACTTGACTGTTAAAATTAAAGTTAACTTCGAGAGATGTTTATAATACCGGCCCTAAATGAGTGAATTTATAGTTTATTAATTCTGGATAATCCTTTTTATATAATCTACGTTACTTTTGACAAATGTGTGCATACAAGTGAATGATGATGATAATTATGCTGATGACACCATCCTGTTAGTTTCAAGCACAAACTACCAAAATTTATTAAATAAAGCAGATGTTTTGATGAGTAGAACAGAACACTTGTTTACAAAAAATAATTTAGTCTTCAATGTAGACCAATCTATCATCATTCTATTTGGAAAATTACAACATAGAATTAAAACTTCAAAAATAATAAAATTACTAAATTGAAAAGTGGATGTACTAAACTTAACCAACATTTTGGGTATTCATATAAACGAACATCTGCAATGGCAAACACATAAATTTAGGGAAGAAATTGAAACAAATATGTTTCAGGATGTAACAGAATCATCAGTTCTCAATGAAAATAATATATTTTTCGAATTTTGTATCAAACTTTGGAATATTTTGGGGAGGTCATAGATTTATTTTGCATCCAAGTATATCCAATTCTGTCAAGGTATGTTCAAATCGAAAAGCATCATGACAATATTAGCATTGAATATTTATCCAGGTGTGGTCCAATTATTCAAAAATAAAATCAACTTTTCAGTATCTAGTATTACCATTGTATCCTACTAGCAGAACAAATCTATGATTCACCATAGATTACCAAACAACATCAAAACTGTGAAAATTTTAACAAATTTAAAAAACTTGTAAAATGCTTCCTAGTAAATTTAGAACCATATTCGATTGCCAATGCCAATGCAAGAAAGGTCTATTTTTCACTGGTGGAGTCTCATCTCCGTTATGGTATTTGCTTCTGGGGCGTGTGTTCGCAATATCTTTTTAAAATGGTATTCATTCTACAGAAAAGAGCCATCAGATACGCATGCAAAGCCAATCATCGGGATTCTTGTCGACCACTGTTTATGGAGCAAAAAATATTAACACTCGCATGCCTTTTCATTTTAGAAACAGTGTGTCTAATTCATAAGAAATTTAAAAATGAAATAAATACCCCATCAACACACAATACACGCTTATCTCACCAAGCTCCACTCCCTACTTCAACTCTAACTCAAAACTCCCTCATTTATAAGAGCAGAAAACTGTACAATCATCTTCCTATTGCAATTAAAGATATACACAGTGTGTCCAAATTTAGAAGAGAAGTGAAAAAGCTTTTAGTTGCGAGGGCCAATTACTCTACGGAGGAATTCTATGAAGATTATTTCAACTGAAGTTTTATAATTTTGTCATAAGTCATAAATTTTATCATAAGTTTTAATTTCATCAACTGTGAGTGAATTATAATGTGACCCTACTTTTTATTTACATTATCGTTTATTTCACCTACTACTTAAACTTATTTTACCTACTTACAGTAATTATTACCACTAATTTATTGTTCAGATACTAGACTGTATGCTATATTTGACTTCTTACATGTTTTATTGTTTTCCTGTGCTTTGTCTACGAGAATGTAATTCTTTTGACAATAAAGTGTACTTTGATTGATTGATTGATTCACGAGCATTCAGTTGTGCGAATTAGCTATCTTACACAAATTATGTTGACTTTGCTTCGTTTTATGTTTTCTTTCTTATCTCCTTGCACAACATGTACATTTTCCTTGAAATATATTATAATTAAATAACTGAGAGTCAATCTCATACTAAGTTTAAAGTAATCATTTACAAAAAATTACTTCAATACCTACACCGGGTGACAACGAAATCATTGGCCAAAGCGTCATTCAGTAGTTTTTCAAGTTAGACTTTTGACATTTTGGATATGGAAGATATAGCTCCTCAAAAACAACTGAATGCCACTTCCGGTTTTACCGGAAATATACCTAGATCGAGAATTTTAGATATTTTCATGCCACTCGACAGAGCAAAAAAATTCCTTTTCAATGACATATCACAAGTGGACATTTGTTTTTAAAATGGCGGCGCAAGAGCCATTTTTTCTAAAATCATTATGAAGACACTGTGACGTCATCGATCGAATTTTCGTCAAGCAACCTAATAAAATAGCAAATTAACGAAGCCCTTTGATTATATTAGTCACAGAACTTGCATAGTATCAAACTTGCAAATGTAATATGGCTTTCATTCATATCTATTTTCACACTCACTTGATTTGTAAAAAAAATATTATTCTTGCGATAATAAAGCATATTTTGATTGATTAAATTAATATATGGATTTGAAAAAATAAACTACGTTATCATTAAAGAATAAATGACGTAAAAACAGAACAATCACGAAGTGCAAACACATGCAACTATTATCACATCAATTTTAGTATTTTTTCATACCTACATTATATGAACTCTGCAATCAAGTGCAGAATATACTCATGAAAAATTTAATATGAAGCCTTCGAAGTATATCAAATTCAAAACATTTTCCAATTTTGAGCTGACTCAAACAATAATCACCTCTCAATGAGATTGAAACCTATGAACTAAAAGCCACACCAGCAATTATTACAGAATGAAACAATAGCTATTTGTGTCATAACGAACAGTCGTTGCCGACCGATGATGAACCCTTTACTCCCATATACACCTACTAAGTAGGCTTATTAAGGCAAGTACCTGACAGAAAACAACTACTCTTCTGGCTAAGACCACGACGGGCATTGAATTAAATCTAACAGATACTTGTGCAACGTTCCTCAAAATATCAGAGGACGCAATTGCAAGTGCCCTCTGTGACCAAACAGCAGAATTATGTTTTGATTTGGACAGGGTGACCACCTGCAGACTAGTTTCGAGGTTGTTGCCTCTCATCAGTGCAAAGGGTAGGTCAACACAGACAACATTGAAGCCATCTGTTCCCCGTCCAAACCACTACACACTTCGTTAAAATCAATTTCAACATGAAAATGACAGACACATGCAGAGGAGTCTTTAGAGCTAATAAATTACTGACAGTGCCTGGAATTTATATTTATGAATGTATACAATTTTTAACTAAACAACCAAAGATTTTCGAAGCTTTTAAAAAAATCACACATATGAAACCAGACATAAAGACGATTTTAATTATCCGCTACACAAAAAAGCACTTTATGAAAAGAACACACACTATAAAGCAATGAAATTCTATAATAAACTTCCATATGAAGTGAAGAGCATTGAAGCTGCGGGTGCCTTCATGAAATCTTGTAAAACTCTTAGATTATTTGTATATACAATGTGCTTTGTGTATGTTGTATGTAGACTACTCTACTGAAATAAATATCTCTCTCTGTCTCTTCAACAATAGGCACTTAATATTAACTTTGAGAAACATTAACACTAAATAGTATCCCAAATGTTTAAGCTATCCAAATATACAATAATTAACATCTCTAACAAAAGGAAAATAACTTGCTTGAGAACAAAAAAAAACTTCCGAAAGTTGAGATCGAACCCGATGCCTTCAGGTTATGAATTTGAACTAGGCAGCGACATAACCTTTGCGCTACCATATTAGCTTAGAGTACTTTGAATTTATTGTCTGTACTTTCCATCATTCATGAATAGGTTCATTTTTAAAAAAAGCATTGGAAATGCGAGCGTTATTTCAATAATCAGCCCAACTTGATGGCAATTTGCCATCGAGTTGTGATAACGTCTGACCGCTTAATATAACGAAAGTGATATAGCATAGGGCTGGCTGATTGTCGCTCTAGAGCGAAAAAGCTGTCACAAAATGACGTTTCATGGAAAACGTCAACTTTGCATTGAGATCTAAAAGCGTCAAAGGATACTTCGGTAAGCGGTTGTAGGAAAAAACTATTACATAATTTTGTTCACATTTATCACAAATTGGGGTCCCAATCAAAAGATTCTTTATAGTCCTCGTTTTCCGGGAAATGGGCGTGAGCTAACTTTTAAGTAAATCATAAAATCGCAATTATTGATGATCAAAAGGCTGCTGTACTTTGAGCATATCTGAGTTCTACCTACGATTTATTACTTCTTCAAAGTGATATTGTACCACCATCTACTCGATAAAAGCCAATATTCAAAGATTTGTAGTACTATCTGCACATTATATCCAACAATTGAATCAGACACAGTTCTATATACATGCGATATATGAAATAAGGTTCTATTTGCAATCAGTTACAACTTGGTTGTTGTAAAAATGTAGTTAGACCTCGGATTTTATGAGTATGTACTGGGATGTTACTAATTTTATCTGCAGACAGAACTATTCATCATTACGATTTCACTTCGATAATTGAACATAGATGTAAGTTGCAAGTTTCAATACTACCATTTCTTCAACTGTATGAACTGTGTAGAATAACATAGATATAAGTAGTAGATAGAACTCATTTATTATTACGATATCCTAAAAAAAGTTGAAAAACATGGTTCTATCTGAATATCTTCATTGCAAAATCTTGTGTAGTAGATATAAACATGGGTAAATTTGAATTTAGTCCCATTCTTCTTAATTCGGATCACACATCAAAATATTTTACAATGTGGTTTACTTTTAGCTTATCTAAACACATCTGTTACAAACTTTGACGTCTATTTTCTCAAAACAGTTATGTGTTAAGAAATAACTCTATTATTCTAAGGTAACAAATTGTTTAATACATTTTTTGAAAGGCAATATGACAGAAAATCCGACACAAGCCTTATTTCATTGAGTGTCAGAATTTATTAGTGTCTCACATGCGTCTACTGTATTTTTCTTTAAGCACATGGATTAAATCAACCATGGATAATGATATTACGAAGAGTGGGTTGTTTAAATTAATTTTTGAATTGCAATATATTGCAGTATATAGGAAATCCGACTTGAACTGTATTTTTGACTGTTAGAATGCTTTACATTATCACGCGTTGCATACGGACTATATTAACCATGGCAATTGATATTTTGAAGAGTGGGCTGTGTTAATAAATTTTTATGTTGCGTACGATAGGATATCTGACGTGAACAGTATTTTATTGAGTTTTAGAATTCTTTACAGTAATCCACAAGCTTCTACTGCGTGTTTTTTGTTGCCTATGGACTATGTCAACTATGGAAATCAATACTTTGAAGAGGGACTTTTCTATAAATGAGGGGTACTTAACCACTTGAGAATAAAAATTGTGGAAATTCCCACATGTCAATGATTGTGTAAGAAATTTTAGCAGCCTTTTGATCATCAGATACAGCGAATTTTTTTAAAATACAGAATGTGTGGTGCAGCTTTCCTTAAAAGTTAGCCCAGGCCCATTTTCTGGAAAACAAAGACTGTAAAAATTGTTCTGACTGACTTGCAAATTTTTAATAAATGTGTACAAAATTATGTAATAGATCACATTCGAGTGTGTCGTAAATGCTGGTGTAGCTTTAGTTCATTTAAAACCTAACCATCAGTATTTCAGCCAAAGATCAACTTTGGCCGGTTATTTATTCTATTAGGATTTCCTTAACTATGAAAATGCAACAAATGATTATTGTTCAACTTTCTTTGGTACACAACTTGCAAAAAATAACCCAACAAATTAGTTTTAATGTATTGAATGTCTGAAGTTTGACGCCTTCTAAACATTTTATTGGATATACTTCAAATATTGTAGAGTATTTTACAGTAAATTTGAATTGTCAATACTAAATGTTTGAAGTTTTACAAGAAATTTTTTTAACTATGAATGGAAATTCCAGTGCACATTTACAAAACAAAATATGAACTATGAGTACTCTGACCCATCAATGTCAAAAAATACAGAACATAACCACACTCATTAGACTAGTTATATAACCTTTATTGAAAATGCATTAAAAAGAATAAATATTTATGCAGTATTTACGTAACTGATCCAAATACGAAAACAAATTTATTTACTTTCCACTTCATGTAAAAATTTGGAATCAAAGGTTATTTTAACATAACAAATTGAAAAACAAACAGTTTCTCGTTATACCCACCTGGGTTGTTGGTTGATCGATATGCGAATACAATACTTTTTCAGAGAGGGTTAAGGGTCTTCCCAACCTTTTCTTTACAACCTCAAGAGTTTTTGTGAGTTTGTCATATGGCAAAGGGTCTTTGTCAAATTTGCTCATGGCAACTCGGGCAGCAGCAGCTGCTAAAGGTGAAACATGAAAGCATCTTGACTGTATTTCACAGGAAAGAAGATTGCTGGCTTTGCTCCCCTAAAAAAAATATTTTTTAATAAAATAGACTTATTAATGATACCTAATTGAAAATATTGTCTAGAAACTGAAATTCATAAAAGAGTGAAAACTTTTTCTATACCACTGCGATTTGCGTTACATAATTTACGTTTTTCACAAATATAGAAAAATATGAAATATGATATTGAAAAAAGCGAAGAGTGTACTTTCAAATAGGCATTTATGAATATGACATGTATGTAAAATGTTACAAAACTCACCTGGCGATGCAAAACTCGCATACAGTACGCCATGGTTGCAAATAATTGTAATCAGCTATCAGCACTAAAACTTTGGAAAAAGAAGACTCCAAACTTGATGTGCCAATACTGCCAATGAACCAGAGACTAAGGACCAGACCAGAGTGCACAAAAAATGAAATTTTTCAAAGATTTTCTCTTACTTCTATCTGTCTTGTCACATGTTCAAAACATGTGTTCTGTGTTCTGTAGTCACATGTCTAGTTATGCCAAGTTCACATGCCAGCATTAAGGCTCGTTCATACCCCTGCGAATATTAGCAATTTTTTGCGATTTGACTCAAACGAACAAAAAAATGGTCAGAGTTTAGTCTCTTTGGTTACAGTTGACGCAGCCGTTGCAGTTGCGGTTGTGGAATAACTTGTTAATTTATAAACTTACAGACCGCTGAACCAGCGCATGCGAATTCAGTATAGAATTATATTTCAAATATGTGAGGAAATGATTTCACACGAGTCAAAAACAACCCTACATCTATAATAATGGTATGTCACTTGCCTAGACTTATCGAATAAATAATACCTGAAAACGCCGTAGCTGTCAAAGATGAAAGTTGGTTATCTTCCTGCGGCAACTGCAGCGGCAACGTGTCGCTGCGGAGATTATAAGGCTGTGTCAAGTCACCGGTCGGACAAGGCACGCGCGTTCAGTATGAAGTATGACGATGAGTCGGACCGATCAGATGATTGAAAATATTGGTCACATACATTCAGTTCCAATTAGGTCGTCAAGTCAACCAAATGACCGCGCTGGTCTAATCATATTGGTCAGACCGGTGACTTGACTCAGGGTAAATAAACAGTTGTACTTATTTAAGCATATTTCATCTTTCGCTGCGTCAACTGTAGCTACGGCAGCGGAGATTCTAAATTGAGCGGGAGTATGTCGTTGTGCCCACATTCCGTTACACCCACATTTCGTTGCACCCACATTTCGTTTCGCCCACATGTCGTTATGCCCACATTGCGTTGTACGTACCCACAGCTTCCGAACATAGCCGAATCAAGCGCTGTTGCCAAATGCTTACATGCAATTCTCTAAAAAAATTATTGTGGGCCTAATGAGACATTTCGTTACACCCACATTCAATGAAGTTTTGTGGGCCTAACGACACATATCGTTGCACCCACATTCAATGAAATTGCGTTTTGCCCAAATTTCGGCCCACATCGCGTTGTTCCCGAATTTCGTTACGCCCAAATGTCTCTGAAGAAATTATTTTGGGCCTAACGAGACATATCGTTGCACACCCACATTCACAAAAATTGCGTTTTGCCCAAATTTCGTTAGGCCTACATCGCGTTGTACCCAAATTTCGTTACGCCCACATGTATCTGAAAAACTTATTGTGGGCCTAACGAGACATATCGTTACACCCACATTCAATGAAATTGCGTTTTGCCCAAATTTCGTTAGGCCCACATCGCGTTGTACCCAAATTTCGTTGCGCCCACATATATCTGAAAAAATTATTGTGGGCCTAACGAGACATATCGTTGCACCCAAATTCGCCCAAATTTCGTTAGGCACACATCTATTTACAACCATACGCGTTGTGTACAAATTTCGTTAAGGCTGGTTCATGCAAATGCGAATCGCGAAATGAGGAATCGGAATCCAAAAAAAAAAAATTCATAATTTCACAGTGGATAGAGCTCAACGCCCTGGTTCCGAATATATATAACACTTATATATCTTTTTGAATCAGAGCCGTAAAAAAAATAACATCTGATTTTGCGCGGGAAACACAGTTCATTCATAAAAATGGCAAAGTGAATATAGATACGCCAACTCCAACTTTTTCAAGGTTGGCAACAAAATTCCTTGAATAAATGGATTGTTGACATGTACAGAATGTTTTTCGATTTTTGACAGTTTCAAAATGTTTGGATTATTTATTCATTGAAAATGATGTGGAATTTGACTTGAAAACCGTGTTGAACGTTCAGATGAATATTGTTTCGATTATTTCGAAAGAAATCATGAAGTATTCAGAAGTTTGTGTGTGTGTAAATAATACGTGCAGGGGCATTTCAAATAAAAACTCATAATCTATATGCAGTGATCATTTCATGTAAGTATTTCAATTGAATTAACAATATTACTTCATGTAGCTTGTTAGTCAAGCGGATTATTACATTTCTTTGTCATCCCTGATTTGAATGCAGCATATAAAAAAGCAAGGTTAAACTTAACATCCCGATAGATCATTTTGCAAATTGATTCATAAATAAAATGCTTTTCTTTGCATAATTATTAGGTAACATGAAGATGAAACTATATTAAAGCTATTAGATTAAAATTGGAGGGAAGAAACAGTTTGAAAAACATCATTCAGAATGCTTCGAATATTTTACTTAGCATAGTTTCTTATTAGGTACAATGGAAAATTAGGATAAAAACCATTTAGAATAGTTTTAAGAATGTTCAAGCCCATTACTGCTTTTAAGATTTAATGAAATTATACTGGTAGTGGACATAACCTCTTTTTTTAGTTCGAAATTATACAGTTCGATAACTTCATCAATTTTGTGACCTTAAACAGTTTCTGTAATTTTCGGCTGTTATGAGTGTTAAGATAACTAACTATATATTCATTGTATAATTTAATACAAAACATAAATTTAGATTTTTGAGACTATTACTTACCGATTCACAGAGGGTACATTATTATTTCACGAAGAATAGTCAATAATTTACACTGAGTCACATTCACATTAATATGCATTGCAAAACTCAAGAGAATAAAATCTGGGAGATGGTGGATAGACCCTGGATGCACAAAAAACAAACAAAAAGGAAGCTTGTCATTAGTTCATGAAACCCCAGTACAATTCAAACAATATTTCAGAATGTATCGTAATGTATTATTGTATTTGATAAGATATTGCATAGTTCTGGTCATTTCACACATCATTATGTTGGTATTTATTTCTGAGAAAAACCAACACCAGTTTTACTGGGACAATGAATTGCCATGTGTACCTAAATACAACCAATATTGGTCAATTTTATTGTTTATTTACTAATATTTATTATATATATATATATATTATTTAATAAAATTTAATAAAATGATTTTTCATTTCAGTCAAAAGTTGGGTAAAATCTATGAGAAGTCGAAATGATGAATATTTGTTCAGGTTCTGATCAGGATAGAAAAAAGGAAACTGGAATAGTGCGAAACTGTTGCTGATGTAAGTTGCATTTCAAATTAACACTACCTAACAAATATAGAAAAATTACTGAGAACAGGAAAGCAAGGCTATTTGTGTTCTATCTCAAATTTGCCATTAGTTTAAATATATGATTGGGAGCTATAGTTCTCCTTTGTCGAGTTTTGTGACATTTGTGTGTTCGAATTTCTTCATAACGTTTCACCAGTCAAATAAATAGCAATTAGTAGGTAAATGTACCAGATTTCCTTTCAAAATGTTTGAGCAGTGATATAATTAAAATACAAACATGGAATGTTCAATTTTAAATGAATGTTTCACTCATTAAACTTGTTATATTCCTTTTAAAAGATTAAAATTGACAAGAAATACCCGAGATTCTTCAAAAATTGCATCTAGCTCCCAAAGCATTTTGTATATTTTTCAATTTTTATTTCCCAAAATGAATAGATGTTCTGTTTCAGGTTGATGAGAATTTCCACGGATTGGCAAATTATTATTATATGAAAAAGTGTCACCACTTCACAAAAGGGTTCTTTTCTTCAAATCTACTGTAAGAAAGAAATCAAATATTATAGATAGGAGTGGAAAATGTATAATAACTGAAATAAAAAATATATTTCTGAGTTTGTGTACATTTTACTTATTCAAAATGCTTTCAAACATGGCTGGGAGATTTCTGAGAGGTTTGTAGTTTCAAGAGGCAGATGTTAAGTTTTTTAGATAAATTTTAACTAAGCTCAATGTTTGGAATCACTATTTTTCATTTTACATTGGAATAGAATAATTATTTTCTAAAAAGAATGTCAATTGTAAAGAAATGATTTAATAATCAAATCTTTTGACAAAATATCTATATTTCAATTTAAGAGGGATATTCTGATTTTGTGAGAAGCTTGAATGAACAGCAATTACATGAGAAGACATTTTCAACATCCTATTTTTAGGATTTTAAGCTTCCTGTCTTAAGATGAAAAAAAAAGGAAATTAAAAAAAATACTATTATAGAATAGAAGGGTAAATGAAGAATAAGATATGCAAACTGAGAGTATGATAATTTATTGACAAAACTAAATAATTTCTTCGAAACAAGTCCTATAAATGCTGTAACTTATCGAGACTAATTGATATTGATTTATTCATTTTCGAAATTTATCAAGAAAAGAATTCCTCCACAAAATAAAACTCTCAGTCAATAATTTTTTTTAGGTTCTACAACCCATTTTCGTGAATTGTAGGGAAAGACAATTATGAAATTGTTTACAAATAAGAGACAAATTTTCACGATTTGAATGTTTTCAAAAAATTATCAAAATGCTACTTTCACTTGAACAATAGAATAAATGGAAATTAATCTGACAAGAATCATATCAAGAAATTTACCAGTATCAATACCAATCTGAACTTTTTAAAATATTAACATTTTAGGATCAAAAGCAAATCTCGATAATACAAAAACACTTGCATTACATTTTGCAGTTTTAATCTCAACTCTGAAGTAAATATAAGTACTTATTGAGATCAATGAATACCTCCATTCAATCATTCCAAATAAAAACCCCAAGATGAATAAATCTGATTTATCTTGTAAAAAAATGGTTCACAAATAGAAATCATCTTACAACAATAAATTAAATATAAACACTAGAGTACATTTTTTATAAAGTACGTGTCAAATGTCTAAGTGAATATTATTCAACATTTAGACATAACGTTCAAGTTCCACTACCAACCTGTTGAAAGATTCCATGCATTTTAATTTTTTATACAATGCTAGCTTTTATTTTGAGTTTGTTTGTCCAGTGTTTAACATCACAGAGATTACAAATTTATATTCTACATCACAAGGTTGCTAGACCAATGAATAATTTGTAAACAGTTCCATAAAACCCAGTTTTCTGAATGGACAGAGAGTTGAAATAAAGAAACATTTATCGAAAGCAATACGAGCACATTTTACTCTCCATTCAAAAAACAGGTCTTTATGTAAAAAAAGATCAAGGTTTCTCTGTGTACTTTGAAATCCAGGAAACAATAATTGAAAACCAATCATCCACTTCAAAGAGCCCACCTATGTGGTCTATGTATTACGTATACCTACGTATTTATTACAAAATTCTACAGAAAGGCACTAGGCCACTGACTACATTTACAGTACAAATTAAAATCAATATTTACCTAAGATCATATTTGTGGTTACAGTCTTTTATAGCAATTATAAATTGTGTGGAGATTACTCAATTCAAAATGTACTTATGGTCTGAGAAAATAACTTGTTGACAAAGTCATTTCAAGGTGCAATATCAATATAAACGCAAATGTTGAATATATTACATACAATATACACAATATTCAATAAAAAAAAAATCAGAAAATTATACTACAATGGAAAACAAAACTTTTACTCCTTCGAGATAATTATATTAGATAGACTTCGGAAGAATTCCGAGAAAACATCTAGAATCTCTCAAATTGTCTAGGTTGTAGTAGGGCTATATTTTCCTGATATATCGCAATTCAAATGAGATTTGACAGTAGTTGATTGATAAAAGTATTGAGATATTTGAGTGTCAGTGTCAAATGGAGTTGAGCTAATAAAAACAGTACAATAATAGCATATTTCTTATTTAGAACTCAAAATTTTACAGCTAGATCCAAAAAAAACAGAATTACTTTTTCAATTAAGCAAACTCTTCTTTATGACAAACAAATGTTGCCGAACTGGTCTAGATAAAGTCATAATTTACAAAATTTCAGCAACTTTTCTGCTGCAAATTTAATTTGTCCATAATTTATTAAATAAAGACCCAAGAGGGCCTGTTTTTTTTTCTGCAGCGTGATGGATTAGTAATCATTAGCAATGTTATCTTGACGACTTTGGATTGCCAGTTTTTATTTGTCTAAAAAACCTCAAATCTTTTTATTTATTTTAAATTATGTTGATTGTGAAAACGTTTTTGAATTTTTTTTTTCCTAATGAAAACTAATGCTCCTACTTTACTCTTGGTGCACTTATTCATCTCCCTCATATACCAAATGATACTGAGATTTCTTTGGTTGCATTTTCTGTTTTATGGTGGATTTATGCAGCAGTTTTAAGTCATATGAATGTTCGTCAATGATTGGTTGAAATAAACGGTTCAGCCAATCACTGACAAATATTCTTCCTTGTAACTTGAAGCTTATGACTTATGACTGCTGCATAAATCCACCATAAGAGGATGAAGCAAAAAGGAAAATTAAAATATCTCTGATAAGATAACTTTTCAGAATATGATATCATATTTCATTTCCTTCTGACAAAATTGAAAACTTTCTTTTGACTCCTCTACTATCCAACAATTGTTTTTGCTTTATTGAGCATAGAACTTCGAAATTGTTTCAAAGAAAAGTATTGAATCTGCTTAGACTGAACTTCTTATATGATTAGCCTGAAGAAATTCCAAGAATGAACCTGGTGCAAGATAGTCCTTCCAGTGTGTCTTCTTGATGTTAACAGAAGATCATCTCTGCGGCAAAAAATCCAAGCCTCTTATCATTGAAAGTTTGCACCCCCCTCTGTAATTAAAAATCATAAATCAGCTACATTAAAATATAAATAGTGAAATAAATATAAATGAAGGGGTAATAAATATTTTATAAAACCTGGAAATTCTATTTTCTTATACTCAAATGAGAAATATGGATTCTTATTACACAAGTCTCTCGAAGACTTCCGAGGGTTGCGCGTAGGGGTGCAATCGGTTGACGGAAATAACAATTTTAACAATTTAACAATTTATTGTGCTTGGATTAATTAGAATATTAATATTGTTTTGACTAACTGAACTGATAGGGTACGTTGTGCAATCAATTTTATATATCTGTATACTCCTCATAAGTGAATAAAGTGCTATTATTTTCTTGATAAAAGTAGCTAGATGACTGTGAAGCCACCTGAAAAGTTATATGTTAAATGTTGAGCAAAGCTGACTCTCTTATAGGTCGAAGTGCTTGTGAGGCTGCACAGCCTGTACGACCCCCCTACAATCTGACTCTCTTAGATGGGTGACTAATGTACATCTAAAAAAATCAATTGGTTCTCAACTTTGTCTGGGATCACAAGTTGAAAAACAGGTCCCCGTCTTTCCTAGGTCTTTCCAAGGTCTTTCCAAGATAATATAAGCTAAGTAGCCATCGCGCTACAGTGATGCCCTTTCACCCAGACGACCTATGATCAAAACAGCATCTGCCATCAAGCTAAGAGTGGTTCGGAATCTACTCTCAAAAAAGCAGTAGGTTCTGAATGTCCCCCGTTTGCACAAGATCTCATAAGAGTTTCCAATGAAGATAAATTAAATGAGTTTATTTTTTTTAGTTGCTTGTAAGGGATCAGATGGTTAACAAAAAAGGTGAAATTAAGAGCAACACTGCATTTTTTTGTATCACTTCATTTCATGAGTAAGCACACTATTAGTTTCATATGTGAATTATGTTAATATCCCCCTTGAAACTAAGATAGGTATCCCTCAGATAACAGTGCTTGGTCCACTTCTTTTCATCACTTACATCAACTCACTGCTAAACCTAAACATAAGTGGCATCTCTATCTCTTATGCAGATGACACAGTCCTACTTTTTATAGAAGAAACCTGAGAAAATGTTAAAAATAAGGTGTCTCATGGATTAGATTTGGTAAAATGTTGGCTCGACAAAAATAAACTAACTTTAAATTCTAATAGAACATTTTATATTGCCTTTTCAATGACAGATTCAAAGAGATCACAATTTAATTATATCATAATGAATGATCTCATAATAAAATAAACTAATTCCATAAAATATCTAGGTATCACTCTAGAATGGACAACTTATATTAAAGACTTAACTGACAAAATTAGAATATTGATTCATAAATTTTATATAATATGCAAAATTTTAACAAAAAAACTTCTTTTGCAAATCTACAAGTCCCTAGTCGAATCACTCCTAAATTATGGAATCATAGTATGGGGGGTGGCTCTATGACAATGCAGTAACTCAACTAAATGTAGTACAAAACTACATACTAAGAATAATATTGTTCAAAAATAGACTATATTCTACAAGTAGTTTCTATAATGAATCGATTCTGAATGTCCGATGTCTATACTATCTTAGTAACTGCATCTTCTGTTTTAAATCTACAAATAAACATTTTGTGAACCATTGCTACCAAACTAGACAGTACACAAACAAACATATCATAATACCATTTAGAAAATATGATGGAAACCAAAAGTTTGTACGAACTATTGCACCAAAAATTTATAACATCGTACCAAATGAAATTGAAGTAATAACTAAATACAAGCACTTACTACTACAAGATTATTTTGTATTATTGCACACACAGGTGTTAATTCACCTAGGTGCATAACTGTAAAAATGTACTGGCGAACTTGTTAACACATGAATGTATCACATTTGTTATTTTTGAATAGAGAATTGAAAGAATTGAATTGAATCTTGTGAACCTCAGAACAGAACAATTATTTGAAAACTCGTAGGTAATTCAAATATGAAAGTGTGAAAAATGTTCAGCGTATATTTGATCATATCGTATTTTCATATTAGTTTATAGTAGTTTATACTAATTTCACACATTAAGTTCTAATCTGTGCTAATTTCATGAATTCAATAAAACACATGATAATAGTTACAAATCACTAAAAGTTTTAACTCAAATAGAGAAAGGCATGTCTCTGAAACAAATTGAAAATATATCTGAACTAAAAATGTTTTGCCCTACTAAGTTTTCTACAAAATCTTTCAGCGCATTATACTGGAATTAAAAATAAATAATTAAAATATTGAACTAAATCAAAAATAATATAGTAGATACTGTAAGGTGAATTGATTGAAAAGTTCAAATTGTGATTTTCACGAAACTTATCTGGAAGTATTTTGAAAAAGAATTCACCTGAAAAACACTGGCAATTGGAGATTATGGAATAAACCATAATCAGTTTGAAGAGATGTTATTGTTATTTCCGTTAACCTGTTGCATCCCTACATGCAACCCTTATCCATGCACAAGACCGGTGACCATGGGATTCGAACCCACGATCCTAAGCTTTTCGAATTTCGAATTTCCACTCGTTATTGCGTTTCGGCGTCATTTTCTGGGGAGGGAGCAGTGAAGCACAACGTGCTTTCATTGTACAGAATTTTGTTGGGAAACAGTTATAGACAGTCATGCAGAGGAAAATTCAGAGAAATGAATATATTAACTGTACCAGGTATTTATATAATTGAGTGTCTGATATTTCTGTTAAAAAACCGAGAAAAATTCGAAATGTTTGAGTCACAGCATGGTTATGGGACAAGAATAGTGAATTTAAATATACCAGTCCATAGATTAAGTTTGACAGAAAAAACCACATTATATTCAGCTATAAAATTTTATAATAGACTAACGACAGAATTGAAAATTGAGCACTGCCTCAAAAAATTCAAACAATCAGTACAAAAGTTATTGATAAACATAGAACCATACACTGTAGACGAATTTCTTGATTCCCACTCATTTTGAGACATTGTCAAACAAACTTTCTCTTTTATGTAATTTTTACCTAATTTATTTTACTTAATAAGTTTTCAAGTGTCTATTTACAATTTTTAAAGTGTCCACTTGAAATAGTGTTAGTATATATTAAGTATTTCTAAAATGTTAGTGCTTTGTTCACTGAACATATAATTTTTGACGCCGGTTCACCCAATTGAATTTGTGCATTGTAACATATGTATAAGTACAATTTTTTGAATAAAGCTACCTATCCATCTATCTATCTACGCTGGAGAGGCAAACGGCTCTACCAGCTGACCACCACGGTCCATAACAGAAAAATCTTTGTGGCTTACAAGTCGAAATTAAAATAATATTCAGTTCATTTTTGCAATAGGTTATTTGAGTTGTTATGCAACGAGATTCATCATCCTCTATTAACCATTATAGGAAATAGGAACTCAAAAAATAATTTTCCACCAAAAAGGAGAAAAAACCAGAATTTTATACTTACGTAATATTTCTCTGTTCTGGATGAATATTTTATATGTGGCTGGACCAACAACCCCCATCACGTTTCTTTGATATCCCATAGCATATACGTCTTCATAAGTTTTCTGCCTTGAGCTGGAAAATAAATTAAATGATGTTTGAATCAAGAGATGAAAGGAAATTTGTTGCACACTCGCCCATATATATCATTTGAACTGATAGAAAGATATAGACATTTGAATTAATTTGGTAAAATTGGTTTGTGTGATATTTCTGACTGAATCTGTTTGTGTTTGATGGCTTAGGTACAGAATTTTATAGGAATTTCATAGGTTTTTTATTTAGGGTATTCAATAGAAACAAACGATTTTCCTACAAAATAAATTGAAAGCAATTGATAGTCTCCATATTTTTCTTACCAGTTACCACCAAGAATATTCCATATTATCTGCACAAAAAAATATTCTTTTTCACATAATTATGAGCGTAATTTGATTATTAAGAATGAGGGATTGTAATGCACAAAAGATCAAAGTTTGGAATTAACTTTTCTGAAAATTCACCTAGACAAACTAAATTTAAAAAAAGCTTACATTAAAGTATCGATTAAAGTCATCCATTTTGATGCTCAGTATTACTATCAACAATACCTACTCTAAAAACTAACCACCAAGAGTACATTGTCAAAAGAGCCACCTAGAAACTGTTTTCTGTTTTGTAAGAGATATAGATTTATAATCTATATGCTACAGATCCGACTTGATATAGGTAGGTATTCACATATTTAGAGTTCAGCTCCTGTGCTAGATTAAATGCCATTGAGAAAATAGCAAAGCATCTCATCGGTAATACCTCACTCACAATCACGCTTACTTTCCTAGAACACTGCAGACAAGTTGAGACTCTTTCATTTTCTTATGGCCTGGAGACTTGTTGAACATTTCTTTTCTAGGACTAGTTATTTCAAGAAGGACAAAGCTTAGGAACTTATTATCTTGGCATGTATTCCACAAAGCTTGCAATTCAAAACATATAAATTAGTCCAATCCTTTCCAACAATTATTGGTTCACACAATACCTATTTCTGAATTTTAATTGAATTTTTTAGTGAGAAAAATGGTAGGAAACTCAAATATTTTTAAATGCTAGTACGTTTATAGAGCATTTCTGATTTGCCTTTTGTGTTAACTAATATCAAAATTTCTCAGAGAACAACAAATCTGAGAAAGTTTAAATATTGACAAACGTGTTTTAGGTTATGGATTGTTGAAATTGAGTTATTCAATAGGTCTCTAACTTTTAGGAATGGGAATAATATTTGTTATTGCTCGCTTATATTGGAAACTGGTGAAATACGCCTTTTGATTCTACTTACATGGTTTGATATCTTGAACAAGGCGAACACGAATTTAATCACATTCGGCTCTCAGCTCTAGAAACGTCCACTCACAAAAAATAGGTATCTGGTGATTGACTTTCACAATCTGCATATCCTCAACCACTTGTATTGTACTTTCACAACATCAAAAATGTCTATTCAAAAATTAGGACTTTAAATAAAAACGTTGTGCTTCATCACAGCCTCAAACACATCAATAACAATACGCCATTTTGTCATTTCTAGACTTCTCTTCTAGTGCACCGAGGCCACCGGCGCCACTCATGTCGGAAGTCGGAAGACGTATTTTAATTTCAAATTTGAAGCGGGTAAATCTTCAATGCAAAAAAAATATTTTAGATTCTGGATGTTGCATATTATTGTTTGATACGATGGATTGGGGGTATGCATTAAGTTTTGATTAAGGAAGAGAAATCCTAACTTGTTTTAGTAGTTATTAAAAGTTATTGAAATATCATTCTCTATCATTTTTATTTGCAAAGTCTGAACTCTACGTATATTTAGGACGTACGTAAAACAATGTCAATGAAGGAAAATATTTTACCTTTAATAAACAGCTAGGTATTTCTCTATCAATAAGTTGAAATCATCTTTCTGTCATACGTACCTAGTGCCTAAATCTTGAGGCGGGACTTATAAATAAATTGGCATTGGATTATTTATTATTTATATAATGCTCAGCTAAGCTGAATTTGAAATTAAACAACAGATATATAGAGAAACTTACCTGATGAGTATTTTTTTGTGTCCTTAATAATAGTCCAGAGTGTTTTTGAAGTACAAGTCTATTTTGGAAGTATCCGATTGATCTTGTGCGAATTTGTCATCTATTACTTCAATCATCATAAAGACACTGAGAACTGATGAATTGATTTGTTTCACAATATTCACTATCACACACAAAAACTATTATGAAAATATGAAATAAACCAATTAATTTATTAAGTTAATCATTTCCCGTTGAAAAAGCATTTCCTCTTTGACACTTTTGACAGCAATCAAACTTTGCAATTGACATGAAGTTCTGCACGACCAGTGCAACCAACTTGAATTTCCCACGAAAAAAAATATGAATTTTTATGAATGGCAACTTGTGACGTCACAAGTTGTGCGTAAATGAACTTATAGTACAGCTTTTCTCCGGGAAAACGTCGTTTTTCGGAAAAACGCTTTCACAGGTCGATTCAGCGTGTCGGAAAGTACAATTCAACAAATTTTGAAGAAATTTAATTTTTCATTCCGATTCCTCATTCGCAAAAAAAATATTTCTTCTCTGCGAATGTTTTGACAGCATTCTAGGAATATTTTTTATTTTACATTTAGCGGTTAGCAATACTGCCAGTGTCACCCCAAAAAAGAAACAAGTAAATGTAACCCTATATTTTTAATGAACGTGTATACGAAAACAAACCAAGTCGCCATTAGAGTACGTGTGATTTGAGTAGCGAATAATAAACGTTTTCTTTGTTTTTAAAACAGTTTGCTGAAGTTTAATGTACCAAAATACTTCTCAGATTCTGGTAATGTGCAGCAAGTGCAAGAGGTATTGCTGGGTGCTGCAGTGTAAACACTTAAAAAGATACAAATGTATCAGTTCACATCTTCCAAAAGATCCAAAATTGTGCAATGCGTGGAGAAAATTAGAAAACCTATTTATTCCCCAAATACATATCTGTGTGTAGCAGGCACTTCGTAGAAACATCATAAAAGTAATTTCAGAAGATCTCATACCATACTCTATCTTGGTAATTTCACTCATTTCATGGAAACGTCTTGATGTTCAGTATTGGTTATGATGATGATTGTTGGTTTGATGGGTTTCGTCGTGAGACATATACCCAGGAACAAGTTTTTTTTTTAGAGTGTTAGAAGAGAGTGTACAGTTAAGTACGCCTGGGAGGTCCCATATTCTCTTCTGGTAGTAATAATATCGACATCGACGATACCGGGGGAGTTATAGAGACAGACACAACAGAGGTATAGACTTTTCTCGCTTGGGGGCAACGGCCAAGCTATACACATCCCATAAATGTTGCCTCGGAAGACAGTTAAAGCACCCAGGTTACTCGATAGATAGGATCTGTAATTAAAATAGGAGGGTTAGTTTATAATTCTATAGAATGTTTTTGTAGGAATTGTATGAGTATTTTGCAAGTTTCAAATGTTAAATTCTGAAGAAGTGTATGAATATTAATTGGAGTAGGTATTTGGCATGTTGCCAGTTTCTTGTACAAATCATCATTGTCGTGTGTTAGTCGGCATTCCAAAACGACATGTTGCAGATCACCATCTTCGCCACATTCACATAGAGGTGTGGGTTGGATGCCAAGTCGATAAAGATGATGGGGGGTAAGACAGTGTCCCGTTCTTGCTCTGATAATTGTGGTTATATGACGTCTATCTTTAAAGGGAAATTTTGCATACCATGGTTGTGTTGGAAATTCATTCGTAATTTGTCCATAAAAGGTTGGTTTGTTAGTTATGTTTTCTTTCCACTCCTTGCGCCAGGTTACCCATATTTTTTGTTTGATTGTTGGCAGGAAGTTGTCATGAAAAAGTTGAACTTGCATAGGGATGTTCAGCATTCGTCCGATATTAGCCAGTTTGTCTGCCCTATGATTTCCTTTTGATGAGATGATCGTGGACAAATACTAAACGGCAAGGAAGATAAAAAACGTGTTCAACCTGATTTTATTTTCAAAAAAACTATTTTTACAATATATATAACAACATATATCCATGAGGATATAAAACAAATATAAACAACCTCGTATCATGGCCAATTCAAATTTTAGTTCATTTCTTCAACACCCTCTCTTGAACATAAATTTGACATTAACTTCTAAGGTTAAAATTTTCATTGCAGTAATTGAACTTCGTTGCATTCAATGTTTTTGTTAATGAATCAGCAATCATTTCTTCCGTGGAGATGTACTTGACGGCAATATGTTTTTCTTCGACATGTTGTCTGAGGAAATGGTGACGTATGTCAATATGTTTTGTCCTTTGACGAAAACCAGCGGTCGAGGCCAAGTCTACAGCTCCTTTATTATCGCAATACATAGTAATAGGTTTCGTAACCAGTGATTTCCAAATTTCTGCTGCCAGACTGCGAATCCAAAGTATTTCCTGGCATGCTGTTGAAAGTGCCATGTACTCAGCTTCTGTAGTGGATAGTGCAACTGTCCTTTGGTATCTACTTGCCCATGAGATTGGTCCACCTTGCAACATGACAACATATCCAGTAACTGAACGTCGGTCATTCGTATCACTTGCCCAATCTGCATCACTATATGCGATAAGTTCTGAAGAATGTTGCCTTCCATATTCGAGTTTGTAGTCTGCTGTGCCATTGAGGTAACGCAAAACTCTCTTGACAGCTGTCCAGTGAGCTTGACCAGGATTCGTATTGAATTTACTAAGAATCCCAACAGCGTGGGCAATATCGGGCCATGAAACTTGTGCCCACGCTGTTGGGATTCTTAGTAAATTCAATACGAATCCTGGTCAAGCTCACTGGACAGCTGTCAAGAGAGTTTTGCGTTACCTCAATGGCACAGCAGACTACAAACTCGAATATGGAAGGCAACATTCTTCAGAACTTATCGCATATAGTGATGCAGATTGGGCAAGTGATACGAATGACCGACGTTCAGTTACTGGATATGTTGTCATGTTGCAAGGTGGACCAATCTCATGGGCAAGTAGATACCAAAGGACAGTTGCACTATCCACTACAGAAGCTGAGTACATGGCACTTTCAACAGCATGCCAGGAAATACTTTGGATTCGCAGTCTGGCAGCAGAAATTTGGAAATCACTGGTTACGAAACCTATTACTATGTATTGCGATAATAAAGGAGCTGTAGACTTGGCCTCGACCGCTGGTTTTCGTCAAAGGACAAAACATATTGACATACGTTACCATTTCCTCAGACAACATGTCGAAGAAAAACATATTGCCATCAAGTACATCCATATCCAAGATGCATCTACAGCCAAGGAAGCATGGGACAAACTCAACAGTGCATTTGAGGACTCCGGCCTAACACGAAAAGTAGGATTACTTCGTATTCTCATCACCACCAAACTAGAAAGTTGCAGTTCAGTTGATGAATATGTAAATAAAATTATTACAACAGCACATAAACTTAACAACTTGAGATTTGAGGTGAAAGAAGAATGGGTTGGAACTTTACTCCTCGCTGGAGTACCCGATGAATTCAAACCAATGATTATGGGTCTCGAGAGTTCAGGCATTCCCATAACAGGCGATTCCATAAAAACAAAATTATTACAAGAAATTCCCATTCAGAAAAATGTTAAGCGCTCCGATGATGATACCGCACTTCTGTCAAGAAACAATAAATATCAAAACTCCAGGAATAGTCAAAATCATTCCAAAGTCCGTTGTTATAACTGTAACAAATATGGCCATTTCAGTAAGAATTGCAAAGATCCACAACGAAAGAAGACAGAAATTCAGAAAGATACGAAACAGAAATCTAACCGTGCTTTTCATGTATGCTATTCAACAGATATGTCCGATACTGAAGCATGGTATTTAGACTCTTGTGCATCTTCACATATGACCCTACATCGAGAATGGCTTGCAGAGGATTCTGTTCGACCGTGTGAAACCGAAATTTCTACTGCAGACAAGAACAGAGATTCGAGCAGAATGTATTGGAGAAACTTCGATACCAGTCCAAATAAATAACAAGTCAGATCAAGTACTCGTTCAGAATATTCTTTATGTTCCTGACATATCTGCCAATTTATTATCAGTCAGCCGAATCATAAATAATGGTCATACAGTGCAGTTCAATCACAAAGGCTGCCAAATTACAAATGCAGCAGGACATCTTATAGCCACAGCATCTGAAGACAATGGAATCTACAAGATAGACCAACCCAACGAGATAGCCCAACTTACACAAGAAAACAGTAACGGAGAATTGTGGCACCGTAGATTAGGTCATATGAGTCAGAAGAACATGATTATGCTTCAAGATCTCGTCACCGGAATCAGTACTTTCAAGTATAATCCAGATACTTGCTTGAACTGTCTGAAGGGCAAACAACACCGAGATTCATTCAAGCCGTCTGGAAAACGAGCAAACGAAATTTTGGACCTCGTGCACACCGATTTATGTGGACCAATGGAGGAAGCTTCAATTGGAGGATCCAAGTATTTTCTCTCTTTTATTGATGACCATTCGAAGAAAGTTTTCGTATTCTTCTTGGAACAAAAATGTCAAGTATTCGAAACAATAAAGGAATTTAAAGCATTAGTCGAAACTCAACAAAGCCGAAAAATTAAAATTCTGCGCTCCGATAATGGAAGAGAGTATGTTAATTCTCGAACCAGAGATTTTTTGAGAAAATCAGGCATAAAACACCAAACGACTGTTATCTACTCACCGCAACAAAATGGCGTAGCCGAGCGAATGAATCGCACAATCGTTGAAAAAGCCAGGACAATGCTACATGATGCCGGATTACCTAAACAATATTGGGCTGAAGCTGTTTCAACTGCAGTATATTTGATTAATCGCACACCCACAAATAATTCGCAACGAAGAACCCCAGAAGAAATATGGTCTACCACTAAACCAGATATTAGTAATCTCCGTATATTTGGTTGTAAAGCCATGGTTCACGTTCCGAAGGAAAAACGAAGTAAATGGGATTCCAAATCCAAGCAACTGATATTTCTTGGATATTGCGAAGATACAAAAGGGTATCGTCTTATTGACACTGACACTCAGAAAATTGTCAAAAGTAGAGATGTCGTATTTTTAGAAAACGAAATGATCAAACAAGATATCCAAATGTCGAATGTTCCGAAGTTCATTTCACTGCCGTCATCAGTTCACGACCCAGTTGCCGAAAAAGATGATTACGAAAATGAAGAGAGTGAACAACATCACGAAGTCGTCGATCCTGTTTTGCCGTCAACTTCCCAGCAAAAATATGAAACTGTCTGTCTCCCGCAAGTTCAAAATCAAATTCGACGTTCATCAAGAAAACCGAAACCGACTGATTTTTTAAATTATCATACTTACATCGCCGAAATCGATATGAGCAGCGACCCACAATCAGTAAATGAAGCTTTGAGCCGACATGATGCAATTTTTTGGAAGCAAGCAATGCAAGAGGAGTACAATGCAATGCTACAGAACGAAACTTGGACTCTAGTGGACCCTCCTCTCGACAAAAAAGTTCTTCAAACAAAATGGGTATTTAAAATCAAGTCAGAAGATGGATATGATACAAAGAAATACAAAGCTCGACTTGTTGCGAAAGGTTTCGCTCAGACACAAGGCGTAGATTACGACGAAATTTATTCTCCTGTCGTCAGAAACAATGCCATACGTTTACTACTTGCACTAGGAGCAAAGCACAACTTTGAGATTCATCACATGGATGTTAAAAATGCCTTTCTTAACGGTGATTTGGAAGAAGAGCTCTATATTTATCAGCCAGAAGAATTCGTTGTTCATGGTCAGGAATCTAAAGTATGTAAGCTGAAGAAAGCCATGTATGGACTCAAACAGGAAACAAGAATGGAATAGAAAATTAGATAGCGTACTGAAGGATATGTGCTTCAATCAGTCAAAAACCGAACAATGTGTGTATTTCAAGTCGGAGGGAGAAAAGGTACAGATAATTGCTGTTTACGTGGATGACCTTTTGATATTTTCCAACGACATCCAGCTTATGCAGCAAACAAAAACTCTTCTTATGAGCAACTTCAAAATGAAAGACCTCGGTGAAGTTTCTCACTGTTTAGGAATGAGAATCACCAGAGACCGTCAAAGGGGAAAACTATGGATAGATCAAACGAAAAATATTCAAAACATTGTACGAAAGTTTAACATGTCTGAATCGAAAGCAGTGAAAACACCGTTGGATCCGAATCAAAAACTGACAAACGAAATGTCACCAGTGAAAAATGATGACGTTAAAAAAATGAAAAATGTGCCATACAGAGAAGCAGTGGGAAGCCTTTTATACATTGCACAAGTTTCAAGGCCCGATATTGCCCACGCTGTTGGGATTCTTAATAAATCAATGAAAATTTTAACCTTAGAAGTTAATGTCAAATTTATGTTCAAGAGAGGGTGTTGATGGGTTCTATAGCAAGGATTATTTTTGATTTGGCTCTGGTAATCTTTTTTGAATCTTCTTCGGTACCAAGCACACAATCCCATAATTCCTCATGTTCAAGGTACGCCTGCATTGCAAATTTCCATGTGGAGAAGTTTTCGCGTCCAGAGAGTCTCTCCATCGGTGGTATGTTACTGCTAGATGACATGCTTTGTGGTAATGCTGAATCGTCGATGCTTTCGAATATTCTTATTCAGAATCGGCAAAAGTTGACAGTATAACAGCTTGTCAAATTCGGGTTGAAAATTCGGTATCTTACTTGATTTCTATTATCGTCGTAATGTATTAACGTTAATAGAGCACGATATCTGGGCCCATAACCTGATGAGATGATCGTGGACAAATACTAAACGGCAAGGAAGATAAAAAACGTGTTCAACCTGATTTTATTTTCAAAAAAACTATTTTTACAATATATATAACAACATGTATCCATGAGGATATAAAACAAATATAAACAACCTCGTATCATGGCCAATTCAAATTTTAGTTCATTTCTTCAACACCTTTTATACCGAGATGTCCAGGAAGCCAGGAGAGGCATACCACTGTCTGAGTGAAGCATGTCAAGTATTAATCTTTTCGTTATGATACTTATATGATCTTTATTATTTTGATAAGTGTCTTGTGTTATTTTCTGTAAGGCTGATTTTGAATCGGAGAATATGATTATTTGTTTTTGTTCTTTCGAGAGAGAAATATTAAGAGCCTTATGTATTGCTATCATTTCTGCTGTACAGATCTGGCAGTATATAGGTAGATTTTCGGAATAACTTATGTTCAGTTTTGGGATGAAGACTCCATATCCAGCCCTAGAGGTCACAGGGTTAAGGGATCCATCAGTGAATGCCCAGGTATAGTTTGAGTACTTCTCTTGAAAATGAGTTGTGAATACATCATGATTAGTGAAGGAATCTCGTGTAGAATCAATATTCAGCACAGGGATATGTGCCAGTTGTTCATCCAGAGCATATTTATGACAGGGTAGGATATCTGATTTATACATATTTGTTTGAAATGTGTCCAACTCGCTGAGGGCTTCAACGTAATATGGTTGTTTTCTCCTCTTCCAATAATTTCTTTTCCCGTTGCAGTGGTGTGCAAGGCTGCGTATTGAGGTTATCATTGGGTGTGAGTGGTAAGTAAGTTTGTTTAAAATCAACTTTCTTGTTAACCAGTGTCTTCTTGTATCCAGCGATGGTTCTGCACATTCTGCCAGAAGTGCTACAATAGGGGTAGACTTCATGCACCCTGTAACTATTCTTAATGCTTGATATTGTATTTTATCTAGTTTTGCTAAAGCTGTTTGACTCGATGGTTTCAATAACTGTCCGCCATATTCCAGGTGGGATCTCACCAGTCCTTTATAAATCGTCATTAGAGTGTGAGGATCTGCTCCCCTCCAGGTGCGACAAAGAGCCCGCATTACATTTATTCCTTTCAGTGCTTTTTGAGTGATATATTCTATATGCGCTGTCCAATTGAGTGTGGTAGTAAGAATCATTCCTAGATATTTTATTTGATTGCTATAAGGAATAGGATATTGGTTGACGGATATAGATGGATATGGTTGTCGTGAAATACCTTTTCTGAATATAATAGCTTTAGATTTATTTGGAGATAATTTTAGGTTGTAGGTAGTTAGCCAGTCTGCAAGTTGACTTAATGCTAGATTCATTTGATGGATAAGAGTGTTGATTGAGGATCCCTGTGTCAATAACACAATATCATCTGCATACTGTATAATTGTGATATTTTCATTGAATGTGTTATGAAGCGAGGCAGTGTCAATGTTAAATAGTGTTGGGCTTAATGGAGAGCCTTGTTGTAGACCATAGGAGGTGAGTTGTGGACCATGTATCGTCCCATCCCTATCTTTTATATTTATATTTCGATTTGACAGAAATTGAAAAATGAGGTTGTTGAGTTGGCTAGGAATTTGTAATTTTGCAATCTCGTGGTATAGCTGGAAAATATCGACTGTATCATATGCTGACTTGAGGTCCAGAAAACAAGCTATTGTGAAATAGTTATCACTGAATCCGTTATATATGTAGCTAGTAATGGTTGTTAAGGCATCTATACATCCCTTATTTCTTCTGAAACCAAACTGTAATTGTGGTAATAAGTTATTGTGTTCCAGAATCCAATCCAGTCTTAGATTTATAATGGTTTCTAGGATTTTACCAATGCATGATGATAGAGCTATAGCTCTATAGTTTTCTGGTATATTTATCTCTCTATTAGGTTTTAAAATTGGTAATATTACTATGTTTGTCCATTCATTCGGTATTTTGTCACCTACTAGTAATTTATTATACAATGTGATTATTATCTTCTGACTCTCTATGGACAAATTTTTTATCATACTATAAGATATGTTATCCATTCCTGTGGCTTTGTCCGTTTTCCTTAATAGAACATTACGTAATTCATTTATGGTAAATTGTGATATTTCATTGTTATCATTAATAATAAGGAAGTCTGGGTTATATACACATGGAGATAGATTGTTTAGTATTTCTTGTGCTATAGTTTTATTTGGTAGGATAAGTTTATGAGTTGTATTTGAATTAGAAAATCGCTTTATTGTTGACCAGATATACGTGAGGGGGGTATCGCGGTTGAGTGTTGAACAGAAGGTTCGAAATTTTGTCTTTTTCTTGATTTGAAGTTTTTTCCTTGTGGTTGCTATTGTTTTTTTAACATATATGTAATTTTCCATAGAAGGATTGTTATTGAAATTTTGTAAGGCTACCTTTCTCTTTGAAATTTCTTGAGTGCATTCATCATCCCACCAAGGGACTGTATGTTTGCATGGTTTTTGTGATGGTTTTGTAACTGGGATAAAGTTGTCACTTGCTATATCTAATATTTCATAAATTTTTTCAAATGTGGGGTTTATGCTATTTTCTATATTTTGAGATGTTGAAATATTGTACAATTCCCAGTCAGCATCTTTGTAGAGTTTTCGTATTGGTCTGACTCTCTTACATGTTGGGATTTGTGAGATTTCGCAGTGAGTTGGGAAATGATCGCTCATACCACAGTCTTGGATAACATTCCAAGAGCATTTATTGGCTATTGTATTGGTTGTTAGTGTTATGTCCACCGCTGACTTATTTTGTGTTGGTGGGGTTAATCTAGTTGGTGATCCATCATTTAATATAACTAAATTTAAGTCTTCTATAATTTTTTGTATAATGCGACCATTTCTATTTGTAGACGAGCTTTCCCATGAGGGGTTATGGCCATTGAGATCACCCATTAATAAGAAGGGCGACTGTATTGATTCACATATATTTTTTAGGGTATCATAGCATAAGTTTATATTCGGTGGATTATACATGTTTATAATCGAAACATTCTGTACTGGTAAATGTATGATTTGAAATTGAAATTTGTCAGGTTGATTTGGTATATTTGTTGTATGAATGATATATTCAATATGGGATCGTATGAATATGGCGATTCCTCCCTTACCATCCTGTCGATCTACTCGAACAGAAAAATAATGAGGGATATTGATGTTATTGTTTGTAGTCAACCAGGTTTCATTTAGTAGTATGATATCTGGATTATAATCATTTATCAAGATTAACAGATTACTTCTATTATTATAAAAACTACGTATATTCCATTGAATAATGTTAAGTGTTGGGTTAGTATTCATCTGGTTCAATTGAATTTGTGTTTTGTAGTAGGGTTTTCAGTATCATTTCAATAGCTTTTTCTTTGTCCTGGTTATTCATATTATTTAAATGATCAATTAGTATATTAAATGAAGTAGGCATTTCTATATGAGGGACCATCTCATATTCACCTTGGGATGAGGTTGAGACATTGGTAGGAGTTTTCGGATTATAGTTAGGGTGCTGATAAATTGGTGTTTTTTGCCTTGGTATGAATTGTCCTTGGGGGGTATTTAAGTTTTCATTATGGGCTTGTCTATCAAAGCCAAGTGATGGGGCCAATCTTCTTTTTCTTTTATCGGTGTATCCTGTACTTGTTCTTTGGGCGTAAGTGATAAATTCCGGATCGGTTTGTCTACTCATAGTTATTTGTTGGATAGACGAGATACTATCTGTGTTGGTTAAGGTTGGATATTCCGCAGGTTTATATAAATATTGGATATTTGTTTTTGGTTTTGGTATGAGTTCGTTGGCATCATAAAATGACATGTTGGAGTAAGACATATGCTGTCTGATAAGGTTTTGTCGATCATTCATTCTGGGCATTGTTTACTAGTGGATTTATGCTCCCCATTGCAGTGTCTACAGTGGGGAGGATTAGAGCATTGATCTATAATATCATGTGTTTGGGCGCAATTTTGACATATTGACTTACCTCGGCATTGATTTTTTGTATGTCCATAGAGCATACATTGATAGCATTGAACTACCGGCATTCGATATGGTTCCACCAACATTACATAAGAGTATACTTCTATTTCTGATGGTAGACTTTTACCTGTGAAGGTTACACATACTGTTCCTGTTGGTAAAAAGCAGATCTCTCCATTTATATTGGTTCTTCGGTTCAAACGTCTGGCATTGATGATTTTACAATTTACCTTTTTTGTTTCAGAATGTTGTATGATTTCTTCCTCTGTTATATCGTCATCCACATATCTGAGTATTCCCCTGCAGGTAATATTGTTGTCTGGAATGAATGTTTCAAGTCCTTTAGATATTAGACCTTCATGGTTTAGAAAATTATTGGCTGCTGTGTAATTTTTAAATTCTACACTAATGCGGTTTCTACCTTTACGCCGAAGTTTTTTAATCTCCCCTACATTCAAATTATATATCATTTTGGCCATGGAAAGTTGGTGTAGATTTCCCAAATTTGAATTGTCGTTGGTATTGGATGTTTTCTTCTGTACATATACCTCATAGGGTCCTGTATCTGTATAAGAATATTTTAAAGCTCGATCTTGCTTGCCTGTTGTTCCATCTAATGGTTTATCAGGAGGGTCTTTTCCCCCAGGTTCCACGTCCACGTTCATATTCTAACCTCAAAGTTTATAAGTATTAAGTACTTACTGAAATATTTTCAATTTTAGTTTGTATATACACAGGAAGGTTGGGATATTATGTTTAACAAAGGAAATGTTAGTAAACGCACTCGATGATAGCAAATTTGAAATTTTTTTTTCAAAAGCCTGATTTGCACACACTTTTGACTTCTTCTCCAAACTTGTCGCAATCAACTCTCAGTATTGGTTATAATATTAAAATATTTATATTTCAATTCACTTCATAAGCCTTCGATTTAAAGCAGAGGTTTGTTGAACCAGCCCCAAATATCTCGAGTTTCTCCACATGTTTGACACTAAAGGCGTTTTCCATTTAGGAGTGTGAAACTCCAGGGCTACAAGCCCCTGAGATCGGAAATTACTTTATCACTGACTTTTTCGCCAAAAAACTATGTATTCGCGTTTGGACTTTTGTCTACTTGTGCTTCATGCACCAATAAAACGGGTGGTGCTCGAGAAGCAAGGGGAATGTCAATCGGTGCTTGAAGCCCCACTAAATGGAACGCATGAGCTGCTTTCCATTTAAGGTAAGGAGCTCCTCAGAGCTACCCAGAGCATATGACCATGCGTTCCATTTAGTGGGGCTTCAAGCACCGATTGACATTCCTCTTGCCCCTCGAGCACCACCCGTTTTATTGGTGCATGAAGCACAAGTAGACAAAAGTCAAAACGCGAATACATAGTTTTTTGGCGAAAAAGTCAGTGATAAAGTAATTTCCGATCTCAGGGGCTTGAAGCTCTGGGGCATAACACTCCTAAATGGTAGGCGTTTTCCATTTAGGAGTGTTCATATGCTCTGGGTAGCTCTGAGGAGCTCCTTACGTTAAATGGAAAGCAGCTAAAATGATATGTCCGCTTCGTCCGCTTTCAATGCGTTCCACTATCGGCCGATTTCTATCGCTAATATATTTTGGATATGTCAGGGTTCTTATGATAGGAAGGGGTTATGAAATAAGTGAGCATTTGGACAAGGGGAAGACTGAGGAAAGGGAGAGAACTCGTCATTGGAGGGAAATTAAGGTGGCTATCCTGAAATTGGTAACTTTGGTTATATTTACGTCAATTTGCGAATAAATAAAGTTACTAAAGCCCGTGGCTCAAGATAAATCATAATAAAATATTATGCCTATTTCTTGTATTTTGTATTGCTAGTTGTTTAATATTGTAACCATACTCCTACATCATACCATGATGATAAATCGTCGTTCCATATATGCCCCAAGAACAGTAAAACAGCAATGGATAATTTTCTGTAGTATGGGTTCCTATTGATTTTTCCAAGATATGTTCCGACCATTTGAATAAAAGTGATTTTGAAACCAATCTTCAATAATCTCTCCTACATGAGAAGTCAAGACAAAGGCTTAGAACAACGGTGAGTTAAAACTGTTCTAATGAGAAACAGATCTCAATTTGGTTTTGGAAAGAAACTGTTGAAAGCCAATATTTTTGCTATGACATTACGATATAATGTTGGTGTTCCTTCTTAGTTATTCCTACCAAGGTTGGTAAAAATCTGGTCTCTCCACTGTGATATGTATCAATCTGTTGGAGTTCCATTGGAGATAGAGAGATACTTGCTAGAATCTGTACCCATGGCCGATAGTTAATGGTTTGTTCATTATATTCTATTCCTGGTTCTGTGAAATGATTGATATTGATAGGTCTTTATGCCATTTCAGATGAGGATTCACAGTCTCCTTCCACCCCTTGTTTACAACAACGTTACAAAGATGAGAAAAACTCATTGAACATTTCTGTGCAATAACACTATTGTACAATAATTATCAGAAGGAAGAAATAAAATTGAAAGAAACGTTCACATTACCAAGTGTAAGAACTATCCAAACTCAAAATCAACTATCAAAATTATTATGGAACGTTGCAAAAACAAATGATATGTTCAGCTTAATTTAAAATATTAGATATGCACAATTTTACTACTAGCCATTTAATTAGGATTTTAGGTAGATATATAGAATAGAAATGTTAAATTTTTTCTACATAAAAAAATTTTAAATTACTATTTATGAAACAATGTATAAATGATACCAAAATTTTATAAAATATGCAAACCTAATCGAGCTTACTCGACTATACCATTCAGTTAGGTTGCGTTTTTCTCTATATTGTTTGCGCACACACAACGTTTTATTACGTTATCATTTCTTCTCAAAAATGGCCCTTCATGCTCTGTCTATTTCAAAAAGTTACTTTTGTGCATTGAAAATATCAATTTCATGCATTTTACATTGAAATGGCTTCTTTCATAACAAAAATATGTCTTTCATTGAATCGACAATGAATCTTCTGAAAACTATAGGCTGCCAGAGACTGGCAATTTTTTGATCAAATCATAATAATATTAATAATAATAGTTCGTAATAAATACTCGCACACGAGGGATGTCGTACATTACCTGATTTCGTTTCCATTGTATGTCTACCAGAGTGCTGGTTAGTTCAAAAGGATCGAAGGACCAATGTTAAAGTCTTTACCTGGAATATTCTAATTATATACGGATCGAAGAATGATTTCTTAATTTTGTTTGGATTTTTTTGTCAAATGATACTTCTCGTCAATGTCATAGATTTATTATTATTTTTGATTTTTTTTTCACTCTATAGTCCAAAGAGGACACCAACTTGGTTGACTCTTTGATAGTAACATGATGCTAAATACATTTTATGAATAGATTTACAAAGTGAAACGAATATATAAGTCAATGAAAGTAAATAAAAACATAACATTTCTCCCATCCAGTAATTGAACTGGGATATACGGCAATTACTTCTTCACATCCAGTACAATTATTCGTGATACTTGTCGTCGATATACGGTCTGATTGGAGTTTCTTATATCTACTATTCTAGTTTTGCCATCTTTCGCCGGGTAAAGGTTGATGACTACAGCCTTCAGCCACGAATTCCGGGGTCCATATGGATCAACTATTATATGACAATGTCTCCCACTTGTATTTCCTTGCCTCCAGTGTCTTGGAACCATTTACTGCTTCTGATAAGTGTTGGCAAATACTCTTTTGTCCATCTTGACCAAAACATATCTGCCAACCTCTGTGTTGCTCTCCAGCAGGACATGAAGTTTAAGTCTTTCTCTGCAGTTTTATTGAATAGTAGAGAAGTATGAGAGGGTCCGACCAGAAAATGAATTGGCGTCAAACTTTCTGCATCGTCCAAATCGAGGGATACATGAGTCAATGAATGGCCTACAATTTAAAATACTTTCGCATTCCAAAAGTACAGTCCGAAGTACGTGTTCAGGTGGATACCATGTCTACAAAATTACCTTTATTATCTTTTTCATACTCTGTATCAATCTCTCCCAGCTACCACCTGGGTGAGGCGCTAAAGGGGGATTGAAGAAAAAACTAATTTTTTTCATCACACTAAATTCCATTATTTCGTTTTTCTGCATTTTTAGAAATTCTACTGTTATTTCCTTTTCACCGCTTTTAAAACAAGAACCGTTTTCACAGTAAATTTCATCTGGGAAACCTCTCCGACAACCAAACTGCCGAAGTACGTTTATGAAGGAATTAGTACTCAGATCATGAGTTATTTCCAAATGAACAGCACGAGTCGTCATGCTTGTGAAAATAGCCCCGTACCTTTTTTCCCGGCTCCTTTTTGAAGTTACTTCCAGTGGTCCAAAATAGTCGATGTCCGTTTTCATGAAGGCTCTAATTGTTGATTGGATTCGGCATTCTGGCTGTTGTCCCATAACTGGAATCTTCGGAGTTGCACGTTGGATTTTGCAAAATTGACAACTAATCCAGATGCTTTTTACCGTTTGTCTGATTCTTAAAATCCAATATTTTTGTCGCAAGTTATTTATTACAGTTTCCTGGCTATGATGGTATACATCCTCGTGATATTTCTGAATAATGAGTCTTGTGATTTTATGTTTTGGGTATGTTATGTGGGAAATTTTCCAATCTTCCAGCGAGCCTCAGAAGACCATCTTCTTCAGATAGAAAGCAAGTCAATGTACGAAGTCTACTTCTTGATGAAAATGCTTGATTTTTCTGCAGTGCAGAAATTTCTTCTAGAATAGAGTCATTCTGTACTTTTCTGAAGAGAAGGTTTTCGCTTTGGTGATTTCTTCAACTGATAGTTCTCCCTTATCTGTGCAACGTCTGTTGACGATTTCAATAAATCTCAAAACCTAAGACGTGGCTGGAAGTAATCTCTGCCATTTCGAGAATCTGTTCGAGAATCTGTCAACGAAACTTCATTAGGCGAAATAACTAAAATATTTTCTGTGTGCTTTTCTTTCAAATTTTCTGGGTTGACATTTTCATTTCTAGTTCCAAACTCTTTTGGCCAGTCTTCAGAGCATTTCTCACTATTCCAACAATTTTTTCTTTTAGTGGCATCATCAGCTGCATTTTCTTTTTAGTTCACGTACCTGCAGTCATTCACATTAGTGATGTCCTGTATTTCTCCCAATCGTTGAGCATTGAATACTTTGTATCGTCGTGCTTCCGAACGTATCCAATGCAAAACTGTTCTCGAATCCGTCCAATGAATAATCGACGATATTTTTACGTCCATCGTCTTTTTTAATGATTGGCCTAGGCGTGCTCCCATCAGTGCTCCTTGTAGTTCCAATCTTGGTATCGATAGGGGTCGTAATGGTACTACTTTTGTCTTGGCAGTGATGAAGTTCGTTTGAATGTTTTGTCCCTCTCGAATTCTGATATATGCAACTGCTGCGTAATTTGACTCAGAGGCATCGCAGAAAACATTTAATTGTATTTCACCACTCAGACGATCTGATGTGCCTTGGAATCTGGAATTTGAAGATGTTTTTCATATCAGAAAGCCTAAGATGTCTAAAAATCCTGGTGTGTCGACTCATACCTGGAAAACTGTGGGATAAAACGGGAGACAATTCGCCAGCTTGATTAAGAGAAAACAAATGAATTCGTGGTCTGTTTCCCAAATATTCCGCATTTGCGTGTACCGCCACGGTCGGTTTTCTTGTTAGCGTAAATTTACAAGAACAGAAGTTTTCAAGTATTGCCGACGAATGAAATGAATAAAGAAACGTAACTATTGGAATTTACTGAAAAACTTCACCAATCAGTTTAATTTGTTACATTTTCGACTTATTTATTAAATTTTTTAATGAAATGAAATTCACTACAATAATAACCACGCATTTCATTTAGAAATATTGTAGTTAAGCTTCATGAAAATTCACCATTAGAACCTGTCAACCTTGTGCTAATAAGCGGGAATGGCGGGATTCCGTGTGTGATATATTCGTGCCATGATTTTTATTAAAATGTTTTCTAATAATACAAGATACTATGTGATAATCTTCATAATATGGTGGTACTTACTATACTCACTTTCGGTACTGGATATAAATGAATTATTTTGTTCGTCTCTCCTGGATTGCCCACAAATGATACAAAAACGGAAGGAGGGAACATGATCAAATTATTATTGTACAAACCATACAAACTACACAGGAAACGATTAGATATTCACAAATTTTATTTTATCAGACATGTTTTGCCTGCACACTAGCTTATTCACTGTCTGATTAAATAAAGTTTGTGGAGGATCGAATCGTTTTTAGTGTAGTTTGTACAATTACTATGGATCTTCATCAAGTAAATGACGAGTCAATCAGAATAATTAAATTATTATTGAATGAATGTCTAAGGAAATATACAGCAAAATTAAGAAACACATTAATAATAGTAATCAATACAAGGAAATTGCACTATGAAATTTAGATTCTGTCACCATCATTCACTTTTGGATTGTATTTGAAGTTTGTTGAAATTCCATAAAATTGACAACAGTCATCAATCACCATATCCCTGGAATATTGACAAGACTAAAATTCTATATAAGGGCGCCATCTCTGGAACCGACCAAAGAAACAGACCACTATTTCATTTGTTTATTTGTCTTCTGAAAAATCAAAACAAAATCGAATCACTCGACACACCATGGTTTTTATACATCTTAAGAAAGCCATATTTGCCATTGATCATTGAGAGCCTTGGTGATTTCATCGTCCCAACCAATTTGGCTCCTCCAAACGTTTTGAAAATAGTTCCAGATGAACATGTTGCATTTATTCGTAGTGAAAGCAAAATAAATTAAATCGAACAACTACTTTCTTTTGCTGTACCTTCATTTTCTACTCAGCACTCCATTTTTTTCCAGCCACAAAGCGCCATTGCCAAGTTATTCATTTTTTCATTTATTCATTTTTTCAAGTGATGCAGGCTTTGAATGAAATAACTGTAATTAAGCTATTTCTTCAAAAATCTGAATTTTGTATGATGAAGTGACGTAGAGAACACCAAAGTGTAGTAAGCCTTAGTAGATCTTTAACTCTTTCTCTGATGTTTTTTTTTTCTGAATTCAGGGTTTTGATATCCTGAGGCAATAACTTGTGTAGAGTTAGGCTTAGGGAGCGATCGATATTACAAGTCTGGCAGGTAGGAAAACGAGAATTCCTGATGTAGTTATTATTCAACTTCTATTTCTCAAACAACAGACAGTCTCTAGTATATACATATTGAGGTGAGAGTCATTATTGTGTATAATTTTAATAGGGGTCGACATACATCTCCGAAGCCAGCTCTGCATGTATACCAAACAGCTCTATTTTGATTTAATCACTTGCTCACTGAGTGGAGCAATTAACTGCTTATTGTTATGTTATCTGTCCAGTTGGAGACAAAGTGAAATTTTGGATTGCTTTCTTCTCTTCCTTAGCTGAAGTAGTCTAATGTTTTGTATTTTATGGATTATAGTTCTCGTTGCTACTTTTATACACTTTCTTCTGGTATCATCTGAGTCCATATCATACGTTTCACAATCACGAATTCCTCTGAAATAGCATACATTTCAAACACACATACACACACGCACACATTTTTAGTGGCCAAATTATTATTTATATACCTAGTTGCAGAACAGTGAAGTAAATTCCATGTCCAACAAACTAAAACTAAAAAAATATCACTAAACTACCTATCGTCATTGATATGTGATATATCCCCAGCCAACCCCTGTAGGATCATTTAATCAGTTAATTAAATGCAGGATAACGTCGAAACGTAGGGAAAATAATCAAAACAATAAAAATCCCATCGTAGAACAAACTACAAATGGAGAAGTTCTAACATAAATATTCGTATTCCAGATGCACAAAATGTTTCAATCGATTAGTCATCAAAAGCACAGATGGCCAAAGAAAAAAGTTATTATTGTCTTAAGAATTCACAGACTATAAAAATCACGAGGATATATTTATAGGTGTAATAAATATTAAATATAATTACAATACGCGTTTTTGACATTTTTCTGTCGATAAATCTCAATTTTAACCCGTTAAGAATGACAGAAAACCGAATTAACACTATGATATATGAGAAAATGACTATTAGAGTGTTATAAATAGCCGTAATTAATGTCACTATTATGTTAGTTTATTATTCATTATATTAAAATTTAAAGCTTCATGAGTGTATAAAATGACTCGTAAGCGTATGTTCTTTCAGTATCAGTCCAGTATTCTTTGAGTATCCATTCGGTAGTCCATTCAATATTCATGCAGTTACGAGTTCCGGGCAAAAGATATAATGTTTCGCGAATTTTAGTCGTCAGTTCGCAAGTCAGTTCCGGAGTTTTAATTCCTAGTCGTAGGAATGAATCGAAAGTATCATCTCAGCATTTTTGCAGCATCCATTCAAGTTTTCGTTTAGTGTTGTCTAGAAAAAACGTTTTTACTTCAATATGTAGTTTGAGACAGTTCGTTATGAAATGGCGTATTGTTGAGGCAAATCAGATCCTGCAACAATTTTAAGTAAAGTAGTTACGGCCATATGGATCTGTGTACCCAAGTATATAGTTTTCAATCTGTTAGTTCCTGTGAAGAATAAACGTCGAGTTTTTATATCGAAAACAAAACAAGTGCTTTTCGTATCAAAGTAAAGAAAAGGTGAAGTTCTACGTTCACAATATTAAATACAGTTTCTACGCCCTTCAATGAAAATCCGCATCTCTCCGAGATACCTGAAGGCGTCGTCACATCATAAATTGTGTTGAATCATTTTCGACACGCGACGTTCCTCCCTGACAACTGGTGCTGTGCGTTTCCCTGATGTTTATCTTATGTGAGTAGGTCATTGACCGTAAATTCCCGAAAAGGAATATTTGTCACATCTGTTCGTACCCATTTTCGACTATATAATAAACTGAATATTCCTTTTATACTTGTCTCAGATATTTGTTTTTGTTTTACAATCAATTCTGTTTGCGTATTTCTGACGTTTTGAAAATGACTTTTGCTTTAGACTCTTTTTGTAAGAAATTCGTTTTTACCATTTTCTTTTAATAATTGTTTTTGACCTGCACCGGGTGATACAAAACGAGTTTACAGTTATTTATCTGTCACCAGATGATTCACCTTAAGATTAATTATGCCATTCCTTTTCTCGTTTTGAATCTCAGTAAGAGTGGCTAGAGTTTCATGTTTTTTTCATGTTGTTTTGTGTACCTTTCACCCATTTTATAGTTTTAAACAAATATTGTATTGATGCACTGTATACCTTTGCAGCGAGATTTGCATGTTGTTCACTCGTTTAACGGTCTGTCTATATACAAAGTGAGATCCTGTGATTTCACACCGAGAATTTAAACCGATATTTTTGTTTTATCTTTAAATAAATTAAATTTAGTTATATCAATGTTTGACTTTTTCTTTCTCCTCTCATATTAACAAGCATTCTATACTACGTGTTGTGACTAACCATAAATAAATCAGTGAAGCTTTCTTCCGCCGCTCGAAGGAGGATTTCCCGGTACGACGACGTAACAGCGCTTTTCTTTTGTTTTCGACACCTGATTTAGTCTAGTGTCAAAATAGGAGTGCGCTGTCTCGTCAACGTATCGTTTCGTGTGAAGCACCATATACAGGGTGTTCCACAGATACTGCAATACGAGCTATGCCAAGAAACATTTATAAAATAAAATGATAATAAGTACTACATAAGAATTTCTACCGGCCATTATTTTGGAATTTAAAGTATGAATTACAAAATAATATTATCTATTATCATTTCACAGTCTTCTGTGACATAAATGTTTTGTGACATAGCTCGTATTGCAGTATCAACGACGCTATGTATTAAGTATTCGAAAGACATTCCAACAAGACAGAAGAGTTGAGTTTGCTCAAGTGAATACATACTTACTTTTTAGTGTACCTACACTGCAACAAGTTTTTTCCTAATTATTGATAGGTAATCGTTTTTAAAGTCGAATTAATAGTAACAAAGTTTTTTTACAGCTATTTCAACAAATAGTGTATTTTTGTCTCATAATCTAGATGAAAATGAGGAAATTCAATAAAAATCAACTTATTTAATATCACTGAAAAGGTCAAATATGGTTTATCCCATGATCCCATGCTGCGACGACCATGGCTTGATTTGACAAGACGACAAATAAGTCGTAAACGGACGTAAACGAACATGATTGCCAAGTTAAGAGTAAATTCAATACGGAATTCCAACCTGATCACCAAGTGCAAACGGATATATCCGACAATGGCCTTTTTTAATATGATTCGGGCTGAGATGTTGGTAAACAACGCCGGGTATGTTGCTTTCGAAAAAGAGACAGAAAAGCTCTCTCTATATCTTTACTGCTCGGAGGGTGACCCGGACGTCTATTGCACGATATGGACGATGGAAATGAAAGGCTAAAGCGGACACGCGCAGGTATAAATGAGGATCTCCTTGCTGATTTTATTTTATCAGACAATTTTGCTGGTAATAATGAGACTGAGGGCGGGGATTAGCGCAGTGGTTAAGCGCTCGCCTGGTAATCGAGAGATTGCAGGTTCGATTCCCAGACGGTGCGATCTTTTTTCATTTTCAGATGTGAAAGTCTGAATGACTGAGGCTCGTGTCGGCTGGGAATAATCCTCCACGATTCACTGTTGCGTTAAAAATTAACAGTGCTGCTCCTAAAGTGGCGTATGGAGTTTGTAACAAGGCCTATCCAGAACACATGGCTAATGACCATAGCAGTCGATGCCAAAACACCAAGGAAAAAAAAAAAAAAAAAAAAAAAATAATGAGACTGATATGACAGAGTCCAATCCACCGCCGTCGATTAAAAGAGAACTTCGGATAAGGATGCAGTCATGCCACCACACAACTTTTGGCTCCAAAACTATTGACACGTTTTTCAGCAACTTCTTCATGTCAGGGTTTCCGGCAGCCTCAGGAACCCCGTAATAGGATTGAAATTGTTCATAACGACGGAAACACTATGGACTTTAATTTTGTTAAGGGATTTTTCTTTGAAAATGGTGCCAAATTCAAAACTAGAGCTAGAGCAAATGTGAATAAGACGCCCTTGATTTGCATTAAGTATCAAAGTATAGTATATAAAATACAACAGCACATTTACAAAAAGACTTTCCGTAATTTTAATCTAGGCAAGTTTGGAGGTAACACTCGTCGAATAAATATTTCTAAGTTGATCACTTTCTGTGTTCATTATAGTGAGGTCTTGTCCCATTGTGCTCCTCAACACATTTTCAATACGCTTTAACGTTGAAAAAAAACGTTCTTCGCTGTAGTTGGTGATTATCAAAATCAAGTGAATGCGAAACACTATTCCAACAATTGGAAAACACGATTCCAATGAATTTTCCGTCAACAGTTTATAAACTTGAAGGTCCCGAGCCTCGTGATTTTTCTTTTTGCTATCAATATCAGCAGCCACATCTGTTTTGAGCAGCTTAGCAAACTGCACCAGTTCATTGCCCAGACTGTCTTCCACATCGTCTAGGAAAGAATTGACATTAATTGAGTTCTTTCGAAGATCTTTTCTACCGAAGTATTCCAAATACACTAGTCACTTGATGGTAAGCTTTCATGCGTTTAGCTAATGCAGACAATTACTACAATAAAAACATGGATTTCAAAACGTTGTCCAGGTGTTTGATGTTCTACAACTTCTTCGAGTACAGTAGAGCTGCTGCTGAAATGGTCGTTCTTTGTATTTCGCTTGCGTTTTCTTAAAGTCGATTACTGATATTCTTCACAGCCAATTAGCTAGGGCTTTCGTTTTTGCCTCTATATTTGAAAATTTTGATCGTATTGCTTGGAAGTAGCCTTGTAATGATTTAAAAAGAGCGTATCTCGTGTTAAGATCTTGATCGGACGACTGCAACGAAGCGTTAGTCGCTTGCAAGTATTCCAGAATTTCATTCCACGTTATAGTCATTATTCCCGTTTCTAAGTTTATTCATTTTCGGTGGATGGTATAAAAAACATATCTCACTTGATAGTTATTTTCACTTTGCGCACAAGCGCGAGCCCCCCAGGCGCGGGGCCCGTAGCATTTGCTTACTGGCTAATTTGCTAACTGGCTGAGTGTAAGGTTATTTCTTTGTCAGTGTACATTTGTTCCTTGAAAAAGTTCAAATGTAGAAATGATATTCAACCATTTTAACTAACTGTTATGATTAAAATGTAACACGTACCCACAAAACTGAAACAAGTTCTGTGATGTAACCTCAAAGTTAAGTTATTGAATGAAATGCCGAGAGCATTTTGATCAAAAAGGTGATAAGATTTGTTTATCCGTGATAGTAGAAGATCCGAACCTAAATCGACCTTCAACGAGCTGATAATAGAATCAAACTTATTTGATAATAAATTTCGTATATTAGAAAATATTTTTAAAATGGGTTGTCTAAAAAAATTATGGACAGAATATTTTAAATTATTTTCTGAAAAACGTTTTTTCATAAAATTTTGCGAAATCAAGATATTAAGAAAATTTCATACTGAACTTAAAGTATGAAACATGTAGAATGTGCAGACATAGGGTTGTCTATTATTTACCTGGACGAACTACTGGGTTGGCAGTTATAAACAGGTATGCCGATACCAGTTACATTCACTTGATGTGATAATAGAAAAAATGTATATCAGAATAAGCGCTGTTTTATTGTGAACACGTTCATATAGGGTTGTCTGTGAAAAATTTGGTCCTAATAGAGGCGAATTTTAAAGATTTAAATTTCAACTCGTGTGGTAATGAGTGACAGAGAGATCCGAGGTCAGTATGCCGTGTAATAATAAAGGACCGAACATCGCAGCCGTGTCTGATGGGACCCTGAATGTAAGAAAGTGCGCATGCTTGGTACGTAAACTATGGAGAGTAGAGGTACCCCTACTACCCTCCATATTGTAAACAGTAAGGCGTTATTTTGGAGTAGCTATGATTTATATTATTATATACAGAAAGTTAATTATGACATCTACAGTCACTAGTTGAAACTTAATTTGACACGAACCAAAGGAATCCAAAGTAGAGGTTTGTCTACAAATTGACAGGCAGCCAACAATTCGTTGTTCTGACCAACCCAAGGTTCAATCAAGTTTCTAGTACGTTATGAGGAACGCAAGCAGAATCTAAGTGAAAATAGAGTATATTTCGTTTTAATTCCGAGAGTTCCAACCTTTGACAGCTGTTTCGTGCTCACGCACTCATCAGAAAGGATTGTTGGCTGCCTGTCAATTTGTTGACAAACCTCTACTTTGGATTCCTTGGTTCGTGTCAAATTAAGTTTCAACTAGTGACTGTAGATGTCATAATTAACTTTCTGTTATATCTGTCTTGCTTTGACGGTATTAATTCTTGAGTGGATTCGTTTTGATTTCGAGAGCTCCATAAATCCTTTCTGATTAGTGCGTGAGCACGAAACAGCTGTTAAAGGTTGGAACTCTCGGAATTAAAACGTATGGCTCGGATGATTCTTTAAGTGATTTTACTTATAAGTTGATATATAATATAATAATATAATAAATCAGGATAGATTAATCAAGGGGCAATATATAAAAATGTAAATAGAAAAGTTATTGGGGATAGCCCTCAAATTGGCTCAAATAACCGTATTGGCGACGTTATTTGTTGCCTTGGAAGCTCAAGGTCTTATAACCGAAGCCACAAATGTGTGGTTTGCTTCCTGTTGTTGACTTCCATTGTTTCTATTTTTACGTCCAAGTGTTACTTGGGCTATACCCAATAACTTTTCTATTTACATTTTTAATATACAAAACATATTTATTTATTTGTTTAATTTATGTTATATTGTTTAATATTTTTATATGATATTAAATACAATACATTGTTATGTATTTAATTGATTATTATGTTTGCAATTCAAATGTCTGTTGCTTCAAATTAACGCCGTACTGTTTACAATATGGAGGGTAGTAGGGGTACCTCCACTCTCCATAGTTTGCGTACCGAGCGTGCGTACTTTCTTACATTCAGGGTCCCATCAGACACGGCTGCGATGTTCGGTCCTTTATTATTACACCGTATACTTACCTCGGATCTCTCTGTCACTCATTTCCACACGCGTTGAAATTTAAATCTTTAAAATTCGCAAACCTCTATTAGGACCAAATTTTTCGCAGACAACCCTATATCAACGTGTTTACAATAAAACGGCGCTTATGCTGATATACATTCTTTTTAATATGCTAATATCGATACCGTATCTAACGCCCGCCCAGCCGGAACTGATTCCACGAATGACGAAACAAGGATTATCTATACCCTCCAAATTGCCAATCTACTTGGAACAACAGTTAGATCCATCCAAATAAGGGCCCACCTCCGAGCTAACGCTGGGGATATTCAGGATCGACCTATAGGGCCAAGAAGGGGAACAAGAAAAAGAGCAACTCCCGCTCACTGAAACCTGTTCATCGAGCAGCAGGCGATTGTGGGGGGAAAGACATCAAAACTGGGGAATAGCAGAGTGGATATGTTCAAAGCGTTTTTAGGGTAAGAGAGTCAATTAATAACTCAAAAACGGTTCGTCGTATCGATTTCAAACTAGAACAGGATTCTAAAGGACGTTCGATTCTAGGTACGTTCTGTAATGGAAATTGAAATTTCAATCCACTTTTTTACAAAAAAAATTTGGGTAGATGAACAGATAATTTCGAAAAAACAGTACAGCAGGTACATAGATCAACGTTTTACCTTCCTTTTGATACCAAATTCATTACGATTGGATAAAGATTGCATCAAATTTTAATGGAACAGAAATAACATCGCAGCTACCTCGATAATCTTTGAAAAGCATCGTGAGGTGCTGCCGTAGACGTAGGTACATATAATCGAACGTCCTCTAGAAGCCTGTCCTTGTTTGGAATTGATGCGACGAACCGTTTTGGAGTTATCGATTCTTTTACCAAAAAACACGCCCCAAATATGATCGCGCTCATGACCTCTTATTGTTATGCTTTATTGAAATATAAAGGACCCCGCAAACACCTTATGTTGGGTCCTTGTAGATTTTATTGAATTTTATGTATGATGTAGTCCATGTAATTCTCAAATAATGTTACCATTGCACCAACACAAAAAATGAACAAGGGAGCGTTGAAATCACCCCTTGCGCAGATTAGACTATTTAGTTTTGAATCCGGTAACTATATTTTCACTTGATTCATTGTTGCTAATGTTGCACAATATTGTGCCGTTTTATGAAAAAATTCTTACCACACCCTTCTTTCCCCCAATTCCTAATACGAAACGCAAAAAGAAAATTTCTCGAGTGCCTTTAAATGTATCGTCGAATGATTTCAATACGCCTGAATAAGGGAAATAGCAGATTTTATGATTTTCCCCCCTCCCACCAAAGGGCACAAAACGAAAAAAATTTGGTGGATCTTTGTGCATTTCCAATATAATGCAGTTCAAGTTATTTTGAATAGAAATTAATTGGGTGACAAACCCCGAAAATGATTAGTTTTGTTGCTAGAGAGCGTCGAAATCATACCTTGCTCAGAATAGACTATTCATTCTTGTAGGTGGAAACAATATCTCTACGTTTTTTAGTTTAGATTATTTTGAACAATTGTGTAATTTTCTATAAGAAAATACGAAAAAAAATTAATTGAGGCACCAACTCAAATTCAGATTGTTGATGTCTAATTTTTATTCATTTTCAAGATTTTAGCCCAATTAATGATATTCAAATAACATGATCTACGCCCTACTAAGAAGTCAGTGAAATCCACTAATATTTTTTTGAATGGAGGTAATGGTGAAATTAAACAACTGTACGATTTCAGTTGATATGTCAAGAAGAGTACTTCGACCAGGCCACTGAAGATGACTGCCGCAGTTGCAGTTGAAACGTTTGGAGATTTTAACCAAAGAAGACCATGGCAACATTTCTCGAAAATGTTTCTGAAACAAAAATAAAAATGAAAAGTTTTGGCATGATATTTATCAATTTTCAAATTTATTCAATATTCCATTAACAAACAGATGAAGTGTGGAAATATGAAATTGGAGGGCACTTGAAACATAAATGAAATGTTTCATAGGAATATTAAAATATTTTAAAGATATATTTCTCAAACATATTAGAAGTATTCCAGAAATAAAAAATCAGGAATGTTTCGAAACATAAATGAAATATTTCATTGGGATATCTAAACATTTGAAACTTTCATTTCACGTTTCATAAACTATAAACTTAATAAAAGTATATTGTTTATATAGAAGTAAGATAGTTAGCCAACCTTATGGGATTCATATTGAATTCAAATGGATGCGACATGTAGATGGTGACAGGGATCTCGCATCCAAGTCATGTCGGAACTTGATTGAAACAATAGGACCATTGTTTAAAGAGAAAGAAGATAGTTAGTCAGTCACTGTGGAAAAATCGTTTGATGCAATCGCTCGTGACATCTAGGCTCTTTCAATAGAACCTTGCAAGAATGGCAATGATTTAAGGCACTGTACTAGTACGCCACCTAGATGGAATGTACAACTTATAAGGAATTTCTGGAATTTCTTGCACATTTCCTTAGCAATCTCATAATTTTAATAATTTCTGAAACATCCATGATTTGCTTGGACAGGGTCGGACTCATATGTTTGAAATATTATGTAACAAGTTTTACGAACTTTATTTTAGTAATTAGGTACCTAGAAGAGTTTATAACAAAAATGCAAACCATTTTTACAAGATTGTAGGTATTCAACTTGCATGTTTGTTTGCATGTACTGTTTGGTTAGGTTAGGTCAAATATTGCAACTGAATTTTGAGCCACTTGTAGTTGTCCGAATTACTTGAAATTTTATCAGGTGTTCATAATTCCAATGCCAACGCATTATGAAATTCATGTTAGAGAAAAAAAATTGAGTCTCAAATTTGGTGTGGTTTTGTGATCATGGTCTGATTCGACTCAACATTGGTGTGTGGTGGTTTTCAGGGTCGGAGATTATTATTTTGTTTATCAAAATCATAAAATCAATATTGCAACATGGTGGACGAGTTTTGTGATTATGGTTAGATTCTATTCATAATTGGTACCTATATGGGGTTTCGGGGTAGGAGATCATGAATTTTTTTTGGTAAACATTCGTTAAAGGACTCGTACATTTCAGCCGTTTCACTGCAAGTGTATTGCTAGCTAGCAATATGAGTTGCCAGCAAAAGTCTACATCGTACTTCGTACATTGTCGCAACTAATTTCAGGCTTGTTGGAAGTATTTTTGGAAATTTTCGACATTTTGACGTATATTGAGAGACACGGACATGAACTCGTGAATGTAAGGGTGGATTTAGTCAACTTTAGCACAAGCATTATCTTAAACATAACGGTAACATGAAAGGTTTTTAGCAAAAACTTAACATTGTTGTATAAATGGCGGCATTTGATATAACAGATTCAACTTTCGCTCTTAACATATATTTAAGCACAATTTTAAAATGATGTTGACTAAAGGTGCATTTAGTCAACATCATTTTAAAATTGTGCTTAAATATATGTCAAAAACGAAAGTTGAATCTGTTATATCAAATGGCGCCATTTATACAACAATGTTAAGTTTATGCTAAAAACCTTTGATGTTGCCGCTATGTTTATGATAATGCTTATGCTAAAGTTGACTAAATCCACCCTAAATGCACCTTAAATGATAAATATTGTGTCTACCGACATTAATTTGACAGTTTTGGCTAAAAAAATCTAAATATATAACCAATTTACGCAGAGTTGACCTTGAAATATAGAATTGTTCCTATAATTTTGTCAGCCTTTTTGTTGCAGTCAAAAGTCTGAAGAGCATGCGCAGTGCTCACGAGAAAAAGGCTGGCAATGGAATTGCTAGCAAAAGGCTGAAATGTACGAGCCCTTTTACATCAAGATGAAATGGTGGATGGTACGATTTTATTGAAAATTGGTATGTGAGGGTTTTGGCCCAGTTACTCTAACAACAAAGAATGATAAATAGAACAAGATATAGTATTGTTAAGAGTGTGGATAATTTGCTGACCAAAAAGTAATTTTGCCGATCAGAACCTTCGGAGATATTTAATCGAACCAAACCTTATATGTGAGTTGCGTATGATGAGGTGTTCGTGCCACCGTAGAAAAAATTCAAATCAACCCCCACCTAAGGGTAGTTTATTCCTGTGATTTTACAAAAAACTCTGTAGATAGGGGATTTCCAGTGGAGATATTTTATTGAAATGGTAGACTATGATTTCTCAGAACGTACTTCATATGCCACCATAAAAAAAATTTCAATCAGCCCCCATCTAAGGGTAGTTTATTCTTGTGGTTTTACAAAAAACTCTGTAGATAGGGGATTTCCAGTGGAGATATTTTATTGAAATGGTAGATTATGATTTTTTAGATTGTTCTTTATATGCCACCATAGAAAAAACTTGAATCAACCCCCTCCTAAGGGTAGTTTATGACTGTGATTTTACAAAAAACTCTGTAGATCGGGGATTTCCAGTGGAGATATTTCGTTGAAATAGTAGATTATGATTTTTCAGAACGTACTTCATTTGCCACATAGAAAAAATTTGAATCAACCCCCTCCTAAGGGTAGTTTATAACTGTGATTTTACAAAAAACTCTGTAGATCGGGGATTTCCAGTAGAGATATTTCGTTGAAATAGTAGATTATGATTTTTCAGAACGTACTTCATTTGCCACCATAGAAAAAATTTGAATCAACCCTCTCCTAAGGGTAGTTTATTCCTGTGATTTTACAAAAAACTCTGTATATAGGGGATTTCCAGTGGAGATATTTTGTCGAAATGGTAGATTATGATTTCCAAGAACGTACTTCATATGCCACCATAGAAAAAATTTCAATCAGCCCCCACCTAAGGGTAGTTTATTCTTGTGGTTTTACAAAAAACTCTGTAGATAGGAGATTTCCAGTGGAGATATTTCGTTGTATGATTTTTAAGATTTTATGATTTTTAAGATTGTACTTCATATGCCACCATAGGAAAAACTTGAATCAACCCCCTCCTAAGGGTAGTTTATACCTGTGATTTTACAAAAAACTCTGCAGATAGGGGATTTCCAGTGGAGATGTTTTATTGAAATGGTAGATTATGATTTCCCAGAACGTACTTTATATGCCACCATAGAAAAAACTTGAATCAACCCCCTCCTAAGGGTAGTTTATAACTGTGATTTTACAAAAAACTCTGTAGATAGGGGATTTCCAGTGGAGATATTTTGTTGAAACAGTAGATTATGATTTTTCAGAACGTGCAATATATGCCACAATAGAAAAAATTTGAATCAACACCCTCCTAAGGGTAGTTTATAACTGTGATTTTACAAAAAACTCTGTAGATCGGGGATTTCCAGTGGAGATATTTCGTTGAAATAGTAGATTATGATTTTTTAGAACATACCTTATTTGCCACCATAGAAAAAACTCGAATCAACCCCCTCCTAAGGGTAGTTTATTCCGGTGATTTTACAAAAAACTCTGTATATAGGGGATTTCCAGTGAAGATATTTCGTTAAGGATAAATTACCCTTAAGTGGGGACTGATTCAAATTTTTTTATATGATGGCATATAAACTACGTTCTGAGAAATGATAGTCTACTATTTCAACGAAATATCTTCACTGGAAATCCCCTATCTACAGAGTTTTTTGTAAAACCACAAGAATAAACTACCCTTAGGTGGGGGCTGATTGAAATTTTTTCTATGGTGGCATATGAAGTACGTTCTGAGAAATCATAATCTACCATTTCATCAAAATATCTCAACTGGAAATCCCCTATATACAGAGTTTTTTGTAGAATCACAAGAATAAACTACCCTTAGGAGGGGGTTGATTGAAATGTTCTCTATGGTGGCATATAAAGTAATTTCTGCGAAATCATAATCTACTATTTCAACGGAATATCTTCACTGGAAATCCCCTAAATACAGAGTTTTTTGTAAAATCACAAGAATAAACTACCCTTAGGAGGGGGTTGATTCAAATTTTTTCTATGGTGGCATATACAGTACGTTCTGAGAAATCATACTATACTATTTCAACGAAATATCTTCTTTGGAAATCCCCTATATACAGTGTTTTTTGTAAAATCACAAGTATAAACTACCCTTAGGAGGTGATTGATTCAAATTTTTTCTATGGTGGCATATACAGTACGTTCTGAGAAATCAAACTATACTATTTTAACGAAATATCTTCCCTGGAAATCCCCTATATACAGAGTTTTTTGTAAAATCACAAGTATAAACTACCCTTAGGAGGTGGTTGATTCATATTTTTCCTATGGTGGCATATACAGTACGTTCTGAGAAATCATACTATACTATTTCAACGAAATATCTTCCCTGGAAATCCCCTATATACAGAGTTTTTTGTAAAATCATAAGAATAAACTACCCTTAGGAGGGGGTTGATTCAAATTTTCTATGGTGGCATATAAAGTACGTTCTGCGAAATCATAATCTACTATTTCAACGAAATATCTTCACAGGAAATCCCCTAAATACAGAGTTTTTTGTAAAATCACAAGAATAAACTACCCTTAGGAGGGGGTTGATTCAAATTTTTTTCATGGTGGCATATAAAGTACTTTCTGTGAAATCACAATCTACTGTATCAACGAAATATCTTCACTGGAAACCACCGGTCAGCAAAGTTTTCCGAAAAATTACAAGAATAAACTACCCCCAAATGGGGGTGGATATGAATTTTGAATATGGTGGCAAGATGGTATTCTTTCAAAGATATTGTATTTGCATTATCATTCCGATATTCACAGTAAAAGTCTGAAAACACGGAATTATTATGATCTGGTCAGCAAAGTATTTTTACCCTATTGTTAATAATTTTCTACGGTTTTCAGGACCGGTAGGTATTATAGCTCGAGCAATATTTCACAACTTTTTTATTATATACCGTGCTATTTTCATATTTCAGTAGGACAATAGCAATGGATTGAAGAATAAACCACCATGGTCAAAATAGTTTTTTACGGGCGCCCAGGGCCAGTTTCACCCCGGCAGTATATCCCAACTTTCTTATTATGTACAGTGCCATTTCCATATTTCAGTAGGGCTATAGCACTGGGTTGAGAATAAAGCACCATGGTCAAAATATTTTTTCCGGGCATCCAGGGCCGGTTTCACTCCGGCAATATTTCCCAACTTTCTTATTACAGACTGTGCTATTTCATATTTCAGTAGGACTATAGCACTGGGTTGAGAATAAAGCACCATGGTCAAAATATTTTTTCCGGGCATCCAGGGCCGATTTCACTCCGGCAATATGACCCAACTTTCTTATTACAGACTGTGCTATTTTCATATTTCAGTAAGTCAATGAGGATGGATTGAGGAAATATACCACATGGTCAAAACATTTTTTCGGGCGTCCAGGGCCGGTTTAACCCCGGCAATATATCCCAACTTTCTCAATATGTACCGTGCCATTTTCATATTTCAGTAGGACAATAGCACTGGGTAGAAGAATGAAGCAACATGGTCAAAATATTTTTTTACGGGCGTTCAAGGCCGCTTTCACTCCGGCAATATGTCCCAACTTTCTTATTATAGACCGTGCTATTTTCATATTTCAGTAATACAATGAGGTTGGATTGAGGAAAAATACTACATGGTCAAAATAAATGAGACACGAATTTTGGGCCACCTTGAGACGTGTCTCAGGCATAGTATCAAACAAAAAAACTTTATTTTTCCCGCCGTTGGGGATGTTGCGTATGTGAAGAAAACTGTAATGAAATGTTTGCTTTCAGCAAATAGTAGAGTAGCAGCACAAAACAGCAGCAGTATTTTATAAACTTTGGTGTAAATTTTGATGGCATCGATATCTGTTAGTACCTTTTTGATGTTATTACCTCAGATATATTTTTATTAGATTGTCTATTCCACATAATTGTGTAATATTTTCAGAAAAACGTTTTTGTCTTGTCTCAAAGTGGCCCACTTCGTGGGCTACCTTGAGACAAAATCCACTTTTTTAAATTCCCTTATCAGAAAAACAATTATAATATTGTGTTAATAATTTACTCAAAAAAATGTGTGTAATCCGATGAAAAACTATAAAGCATACGTAACTGTAGCAAAAAAATCAAGATGCCAATTCTATTCCCAAAAAATTAAAAATTGTCTCCATGTGGCCCACCCTCCCCTACTCACACAAATACAAATAACTGCACTTCCAACTTCACACACTGAACAAGAAACTTGACTCAACTAAGTAACTAAAGTATAAACTTTCTAAATTGTGCTGCTTTTATGCCAATTTCCATCAGACGTCCCCTCCATGTGTAGTAGGCGTGGTCTCGGAAGAATTATTTGTAGCTTTGAGTCCTGCATTCCTTTCTTGCGGCGGAACAAAACTCGATGCAGAATACTTCGTAGATTTATTGATGACTATACAGTACTTCTCCCAGGGCAATCAATATAGTAGAGTTAGAGCAATTGATAACTGTCTGGCCTATTTGCAAACTTTTCAACAAATAATACTTTAATCTGACGCAATGTACGTCCTTGGTCCTTGAATATACCAAATGTTATTACGTCTCTAAATGAACTACCTATAAGTGTCTTTGCTAGATAATTATTATGATGTCACGATGACAGTTATTGTCATCATGAACAGCGAAACCGAAAACGGCGAAAACCGAAGGTGTTGGACTATAGTTAATTAGTCATATCCTCTCCTATGTTCGCAGTGCTGTGAGATGATCTGATAATGACTGATAATAATTTTTGTTTATTATATTATCGGAAAAAGTAGTAAAACCACAAAACTCGTCCGCCATACTGTTTTTTCCTCAACAATTGCATAATGCATTGTCACCGGAATTATGTAAGCACTTGCCAAATTTCAAGTCATTCGGAAGTCTGGAAGTGGTGAAAATTAATTTCAAAGATTTCGTTACATACATATCAATATATGGAATATTCCTGGAACCAAAAATTGTTCGCTGGGATGATGGCGGACGAAATCGGTAGAGGGGGTTTTCGGGATCGGAGATTATCAAAGATGTAAAACCTGATAAATTCATGATTTCTCCAAGATAACGGACGAGTTTTGTTATTATAGTCCAAAATTGGTATACCGTGTGTCCGCGGAAGGGGGTTTGCCTCTATAACTTTTTGTTTTTGAAGATAATGGGATGAAATTTGTATCTGCATAAGACATAAAATAAATATGCCTTTATAGACAAGTAATTTAAGTTCATGGATCTTTCGATTTCACCGGAAGTGACATAAACTTTAGATTTTTAAATGGTACATCCAGTATATTTTCACCTCTTTTGTCTCCACACGACATTCTGAATTCCATTTTTTTCAAATCTTGAATTTTATTTTTCAATCTAGAATGCCATGGATACGTTCAAATCACTAATTGCAGCCCTAAAATTTTGAGAAGAATACATCTTCACTGTTTTCGGTCAAAATGTATGTGCTATATGATATTTAATTTCAAAAGTGAAATTACAAATTTTTTTCAAATGGCAACATATGGTGGCACGTCGGGTTAGGAGAAAAGACCATTTTATTACGCTTAATTTGATACCCCACACTAAAAGGTGTTCATTAAGCAATTATTCAATGATCATGTTTATGATAATATTTATGCAACAAAGTATTTTATAAGCTTTTGGATTATTAATCTTGTTTCATAAGTTGTGCTGTTTACAGGTTGCTCGATGCATTTAAATCTTGTTTTTATCTCCTTCATTTTGAGAAATTTCTAATTCAATCTCTCAACGAATCTTTTGAACGAAAGTTTGGATCCTAATAATGTGCGGTATCAAATTAATCGTAATCAAATGCTGTTCAACCAACATTTTGTAGAAAACACTTTGGTCTCAAATTCATGATTTATGTTAGTGAAGACTTAGTTCATTGAAACTTCATACCCAGTTCAATGTTATTATGTGTTATAAACATTAACTAACCTTGTTATGAAAACATTTTACCGTTAAGGTCATGATTAAATTCCAAATAGAAAAGGCTGGACTGCATGAATTAAAATCAGTATTCATCACATCAATGGTTGTTTTACTCATCCTACATGAAAGCGCTATACCAATGGGCTTTTAAATCTACAAAGGGTGATTTCCATCTTGCCGCTTACTTTCATGGAGGGACGTACACCACCGTACCTTCATTAAACTTGGTCCTTCGAGCCGGATCAAGGGAAGTACCACCGAAACTCCCTTGTACAAGATACTTCGAGCATAAAATTAGCGATCTTTGGTAAAGAAGTCCACGCAACTCATCGGCCAGCCCAAAGACTCAGCATCCAACTATCCAGTTTACAGCCACACATCAGCCAACCATCCAGAAGAACATCTACGAGGCAGCAGACTCTCAATACATGGGAGCAACCCTCAAATCTACGACTGAATCTCTCACAAATCCAGGAGTACGTCCCCAGAGGTACATCCATACTTCGAGGCAACAGACCCTCAAATATACGAGGAAATCCCTAACAAATCCAGGAGTACGTCCTCAGAGGTACATCCATACCAAGAGGCCGCAGACTCTCAATTCACGGGAGAAACCCCAGTCAACACAGAATGGTCTCAGAGATGGTAGTGGGATTCACATTCATGTTTCAGATCACACCAGTGAATCGCAAAGTGACTTCCATTATTATCGCATAAACGTCTATTTGGTGCCCCGTTGGTCATGTCGAGACATCAATATGTGATGCAAAATGTGACTTGAAATTAGCCCAATGTGACATTCCATTTATACTTCGGAATAGAATGCACATTGAGACCCTTTCGATGTAACAATGTGAAATTGAATGGACTGGTACTTATTTAAAAATGCGCTTCACTTTCTGAATCACCTGTATATCAAGAATAAAACAAAGCTCACCATGTTCCAACATAAATAGAAATTATACCTCAATATTACTATTCTTACTGCTCATATGGATTGGAATGCTAGAAAATAAATTCTAATCTATAATTCAACTCCAATCCTTTGGACAGCATTTTCTTCGCGGCGAAATCAGTAGGTACCTATCCTGAAAATGCCAAATTCTGTAAATCACTGACTTTACTTTTCTGTTTCTACTCACCGTTCCGGTCCTTGAAGAGGTACAGTTCTTGGTAGAAATAATAATTGGGCATTGTTAATAAACACATTTGATCCAACTATTGAAATAAGAAGAAGCAAACAGAACACTACACACTATCAGAAGTACCTATAGAATATTAATTAAAGAATGGCGTCAACCAAATACAAAGTCTACTTGACTCTCGACTCGACAAACACCTCTGGCCGCTGGCCATTTTGTGCCGTGATTGTGATGTCACGATCAATTTTGTTACCAACCTAATTCCCTTTATACCGACAAAATCGCAATTAAACCAAAATTCATGTTAATGTGCTTCGCAATTTTCTTCACATTTTATGCTCAAAGTGACACTAATGAGAAGAGAATTGTGAACAATTCATAACATTTGGCATCACTAAGTGGTAACAATGATGTCTAAATGCAACTCTTTTTGTTACCATAATAATCAAGAAAGCAACATCTCCTAGATGTTTGTGTTAACTGGGACCCTCACAAATCCAGGAGTACATCACCAGAGATACATCTATACTGCGAGGCAACAGACCCTCAAATATACGAGGAAATCCCTCACAAATCCAAGTGTACGTCTCAAGAGGTACATCCATACTACGAGGCAACAGACTCTCAATCCACGCGAGGAACCCTCACAAATCCATGAGTACGTCTCCAGAGGCACATCTCTACTACGTGGCAACAGACCCTCAAATCTATGAGGAAATCCATCATAAAATCCAGGAGTACGTCCTCAGAGTTACATCTATACTACGAGGCAACAGACCCTCAAATCAACCAGGGAATCCCTCACAAATCCAGGAGTACGTAAACAAAAGGAGTACATCCATCTACAATGCAGCAGACTCTCAATCCACGAGAGAAATCCAGGAGGCACCAGACCCTCAAATCCACGAATTAACACTTCTAATCCAGCATTGAGAATCAAGCATCAGAGCAACAGAAAACAACTCCACAACGGACCCTGCCATGTACTAATTGCAACCTCTTGGCACCACATAAGCGCTCGAGACCGGGAAGACTGTTTTATCAACATTTACAACGCCGGTCCGGTTCTTGCTAGATACTCCACCGCGTTAGCAATAAGAACTGATTCCAACGACGTATATACCACTCCACCCGAGAAGGTCGACGAAGAACCTGATTTTGAACTATCAGATGACTTGAATGGTCTCCAAATTGATGAAGAACGATTGCAGCAACGATTACAAGAAACAGTTTGGAAAAAACTACGACTATGTATATGTATATGACTAGCAGCATCTCAGTCACCAGTTTAGCAGCACTAGCAGTACTAGTATGGTTGATATACTGGGTGCATTCACGAAAAGCGAAGTCACCGAACAATCCAAGACCAGAAGACAACTCGACAACTGATCCTGCCATGTACGAATTACAACCCCTTGGTACTACTCAAGCAGTCGAGACCGGGGAGACTGTTTAACCAACATTTTGTAGAAAACGCTGTTCTCGAATCCATGATTCACGTTAGTAAACACTTAGTTCATTGAGACTTCATACCCAGTTCAATGTTATTATGTGTTATAAACAATAACTAACCTTGTTATGATAACATTGAACCGTAATGATTTGTGAAGTTCATGATTATATTCCATATAGAATAGGCAAAACAAAAATAAAACTCGGTTACAAAACTGACAAGTAACACACGGTTGTATTCAGTATGTCATAATGAGACAAGAGAAGTGAAAATATACCAGGTGTCTCATTTGAAAATCGAAAGTATATGTCACTTCCTGTGAAACCAAAAGTTGCATGAAGTTGTGTTCTGGCCAAAAGGTGCAGTTTTATGTCTTATACATATCTTTCAAATTTTATTCCATTAACTTCAAAATCAAAAAAGTTACAGGGGCGAGGCAATTTCCGTGGACACCCGGTATGTGGGATTCTTAAGGTCATTGGACGGTCTTCAAATCAAAGAGTTAGATAGCAAAACATTTATTATCACAATGCTCTGCAATACTGGAGCCCTTATGCACTTACGGGTTACATCAGAATTAAAAATTATCTAATTACTTACTAAGTACTAAAAGTAAAAAAATAAAATAGAAAGTAAGAAAATAAAGACAAGCTTTCCTTCAAATGCACTAAAAGAAAAAAATTGAAAGTAAAAACTTAAAGACGTTTTCATTCGAATGCATTGAAAGGGAAAAAATTATAACTTATCTGTGTGGTGTAGGTTTTTCTATAACACGATTTAGAAGCTTGACGAGCAAAGTTATAAGTTTGTGAACAAAAAAAATGGCATTCTTGCGAGACAACCTTTCGAATCTCTTTCTGATAGGTCAACTTATGCCACACATATGAAGTCATTATTTTTTTCTTTTTTTAATGCATTTCAATTAAAGATTTTGATTTTTCATTGAATTATTTTCCGGGATACAATTGGGTGATATGCAAAGAGCATAGTTCAGTCAGACATGGGTGCTCACTTTTATTTTTTGAACGGGTCAACTCAAAAAATTGAAACTTGGGATAATGGAATTGATGCATGAATACCACATTTTGGAGTAAAATTGAGAGATGAAACTTCCAAAATAGTGACTGGGCGCCTTCTGGGAAAAAAACTAAATGAAAATGGATGTCTAATGACACATCCCTTTGAAGCTCCCCACGAATTTTTCACAACCATAGAATATAAAGTCAATAGATTGTCGGGAATATCGAGCAATGCCCTTTGAATTGTTTTAGTGCACTGATTTATCATTTCTTGTTATTTATTGATTCGGTTATGACCGCAGGTCATTATCAATCGCGAGGTTGATGACCAGCAAATTCTATGACCGTGACTGTGCAGACCACATAAAAATATAAACATTTATTTATATAAATACAAGATGAATGGATAGGAATATAGAGGAGAGAGCCCTAGCGCTCAGTTAGCTTTATAGGCTAGGCACTTTTGGCCTTAGCTGTAAGTATTGGTTTAGTGATGGTTTTAGGTAAGAGTTTTATGCATCCAATATTTTATCATTCAGTATCCCGTATTTCAAATGTATATTTCACTTTTCCCCCGTATCCCAGATGTTATATAATGAATGTTTATGTTCAGTTGTTACCCCTTGGTTTCAATAGCTACCATCTGTAGCTACACCCCAAGTCTCATTTAGTATAAGGGAAACAACCCCTTATACGGCTCAGGATGCTACCCTAGCAGCCCTAGTCGCGACAATATTCACCTACTACAAAATGGCAGAACATTTAATAATCACCGGAATACAAACACATAAATATCGATATTTCTAAAAACATTTATTTTTCTCTGCCATATTGGCGAAAGAAAATAAGATCGCAGCGCCACCTATAGCAAGACTTTGAACTACGAATCACGGACAAAGGTTTTTGACTTTACACGTGTTTATATGGCGTTTTGACGATCTGTACTCATATTTTCAAACAATTTGTGAAAATTTGTGATTTCTCTAACTAAAAAGTGATTGTGTTTCTATTGAAAGACTCTAAAGAACGTTTCAGTCAGGTGATTTAAAGGAATTTCATCTCCGATTAGTTTTGAATGCTTCTGCAATTCAAGGTTGCATGGCGTTTTGATGATCTGTTCTCCTATTTTCAAACAATTTGTGAAAATTTGTGATTTCTTTAACCGAAAAGTTATTGTACTTCTATTAAAAGACTTGAACGATAGTTTCAGTGTAGTTTACAAATATTTTACGTGTTTTTTGAAGTCATGATTTGTGAGTTATTGATCTGATTCATTATGTTGATTAAGGATATTTCCATACTCGTTTTCTGTTTCTGTTCGTGTTTTTTTTGATTTATACTGTTGATAGACTGCCAAATATGGGAAAATACAATCCTAGTTGTTCAGTCCCAGGATGCAGGACATATGACAAGAAGGAAAATGTGGGATATCACAAATTGCCCCCAAAAATAAAAGCAAGGTTAAAAAATCACCAATTGGTTCGACCAGATTGAAGAAATTGACCAAAGGAAAGCATGGATTTTGAAACTGAAAATTGGCAAGCTAAATAATATCGAAGTATATGCTTGTTTGACAAACAGACTGATGAATGAATCAGATCAATAATTGATCGCAAATCATGACCTCCAAAAACAAGTAAAATATTTGTAAACTACACTTTTAATAGAGACACAATAACTTTTCAGTTAAAGAAATCACAAATTTTCACAAATTGTTTGAAAATAGTAGAACAGATCATCAAAACGCCATACAACCTTGAATTGCAGAAGCATTCAAAACTAATCGGAGATGAAACACCTTTGAATCAACTTACTGAAACGTTCTTTAGAGTCTTTCAATAGAAACACAATCACTTTTTAGTTAGAGAAATCACAAATTTTCACAAATTGTTTGAAAATAGGAGTACAGATCGTCAAAACGCCATATAAACACGTGTAAAGTCAAAAACCTTTGTCCGTGATTCGTAGTTCAAAGTCTTGCTATAGGTGGCGCTGCGATCTTATTTTCTTTCGCCAATGGCAATCCCAACAACCCGATAGGTTGTTTTTTGTTAATAAAAAATGACAAAAAATGTCAGTACGACAGGGAACATCATTGTTCAGTTAAAATATTCTCATTTAGTTTTCGGTTTTACTAGCAGATTGATACCACGTGACCTATCTCTAAAATGGTCAATTATCGTCCATTAGAAGACGGTGCGACGCGTAACTTTCACGAAACCGAAATAATTTTTAATGATAGTTTCCCGAATCATCCTATCTGTAGAAAATATTTAACCTTCGTAATACTGAGTAATTTTAATACCCTTACATTACTGACTGGGATATTTTTGTACCCCACCTTGTTTTTATATGTATTTATGATTTTCACTTTTATTTTATTCTCTGCTATAAAAAATGCATAAATACCAAATTTTGTTTAAATATATTGATAAGTTTGATAGATTATGCAGTACAAAACTAATACAAAATATAAAAATCAACTTATAAAATATAAATCATAAGATCTGTGTTACATATTATTTTCTTCTGGCTGTATTCTATACAAACTGTCCACAAATTTCACATTTGCTACGGGTTATCCGATCACTTTTCCGAGATCAAAGAGTACAACGTCCAGATGTCCTTCCACCTGCTGGAACTACACTATAAGAGTCGAAATCAATCTGAGCGGAAAAAATCCTACAAATCTGAACTCGAAAAGACAGGAATTAACTTGTCTGTAAGAGATTTCGCACGACTACGTACATTACTAACTGGGGAATTTTTGTACCCCATCTACTTTGAACGTCTAAGAATACTGAATGGCATGGTTTTTTTATTTAATATTTCATATAACAATTAGAATATACTTAGAAAGAGCATATTCAAAAGGATTATCGGATATTGATACGCAAATGAAAATTATCGCCATAACCAAGAAAAAATACCAATTTGGGGTACAAAATTACCCCACTTAGTATTACGAAGGTTAAGGGAACTTGTATCCAAATTTACAACTACCGGTAGTGTACAGAACATAAAGCACCCAGTTCATCCGTCCATTCCGGAAGAACGGCAAGTTCAAATAATTGGTGAGATGATAGTTAATCCCCAACAGTCTACTTCCTCCGTCGTGAATATTTGTGAGTTGTGTCCTGCTACTGTGTGGAGACTTTTGAAGAGGAATAAGTATCATCCATACAATATCAAAATTAACGTTTGGGCAGAAATATTGGAAAACAATATTGTGGGACCTCTTTTCTTTGAACAAAATTTAACAGGGGAACTGTATTTGAATATGCTGGAAACTACTGTTGACGCTCTAATCACCGGAATCTCTCTCTCTTCATTTCTTGCCCGTCAGCTTCCATTCGGCGCTATATAGACATGCCCCGCTGCGAGAAATCCGTCCCCATCCGTCCTTTAACCTGCGTAGATAGCAAAGCTGTATCGGGGGAATGCAGTTGTCCCATATTATTTACACTTTTAAATATTTTCTATTGCTGATACGGATTTTGTATTCCATTAAGATGGAGCACCAACACATTACTCCAGACAAGTGAGAAACTATTTGGATAATACTTTTCTTGGTCGTTGGATTGGTTGTCGAAGTCGTACGGAATGGCCAGCTCGCTCGTCAGATTTGACTCTTTAAACTTTTTTATGGGGCTATTTGAAGCAAAAGGTAAGTGAACCTGCTTTAATATTGAATATACGGCAGAGAATGACAAATATTTGTAGAAATATCGACCTTACTGTGTTCGAAAATGTACGGCGTGAAATATCGGATAGGCTGTTCATATGTCAAGCAATTCAAGGCATTCATTTCGAGCATCTTCTGAACTGAACTTAGCTTATTTCCTCAAATTATGAAGTTTAACGTCGTAAATATTTGAATGTTCTGCAATTTTGTAGTAGGTGAAGATATTGACTTCATATTCTAAGGTTGTGAAGTATTTATCAGGAGCTTCCAAAGGATGTGTCACAAGACCCCCTTTTTCAATTTTTTTCCCAGATGGTGCCCAGTCGCCATCTTGAAAGTTTCATCTGTCAATTTTGCTCCAAAATATAGTATTCATTCACCAATTTCATTATCTCAAGTTTCAATTTTTTTAGTTGACCCGTTCAAAAAATAAAAGGGGGGACATTAAAGAAAAGCGTATTCATGGATATTAGTGATATTTTTCATCAATGAAATATATTTACAGTCGATTAATTAATTAATATCAACTAATATAGACACTAATTCCTGCCTACTTTCCCTTGGTTTCACGATGTTCTCGGAACATTACAGTATTTTTGTTTTCGTGGGAACCAAAATATAAAAAAATACAATCAAAAATACTTGCTGTCAATATATGTGTGTATATTACTGATATTCATCAACAAATAAGCACATTTGCCTGCAAAAACCATTCAAAGCAGCTCAACGTTTTCTTGATGACATATACTCCTGGTTGACCTGGATGAGCCTTTTTTTAATAATAAAATTAATATAGTAAACACTACACAAGACTATAGCCACTAATAAATACCCAAACATGAAAAGAAAAATACTATATCCCTCAGGAGTACCACTCACTTCATGATTGTGAAATCGCAGATATTCAAGATATTTGAAGAGATTGCTCTCTTGATTGTTGCAGGAGTTATAGAAAGAAGTACTGTTCAGGTTGATTGAATTAGTTCGTTTTCTACTGTATAAGTTGTACAAATAATCAGAAAAATTACTTCTGTCTAAATCTTTCGTGAAAAAATTGAAAACTGAACTGTCTTCTAAAAACCTGGGGTCGGAAACGTTGTTTTCATTCACGTTCTTTTCGGTTGTGTTGTTTTTTATCGCAAAATCATCATCTACAAACCCGTGGTCTGAGACATTGTTTTTATTTACGTTCTTTTCGGTTGTGTAGTGTTTTATCTCAAAATCATCATCTAGAAACTAGTGGTCAGAGACATTGTTTTCATTTACATTACTTTCGGTTGGGTTGTTGTTTATCGCAGAATCATCACTATCACATGCAATTCCTCTTACGTTATCAATATCTACCGACTTTCCCCAAACGACTTCCACATTTTTAGTCTCGCAGTACTTTATAGCATTTGTCAGGTTCTTGCACTTCCACAAATTGCCATCTACTTTGATTTTTCGTAGGGTGAAACGTTGGTGAAGAAAAGTCTTGATATCAATTTCAGTAATTTGGTTACTTCGAAAATCCAACTCTATCAATTTCTGCAATGGACTGAAAACATGCAGTTGTAGTTGTGTTAATTTGTTGAACGATATATTCAAATACTGCATGTCACTCACGTGATCAAAAGTATCATACTGGAATTGCGTAATATAGTTATGAGATAAATCCAAACAGATCAAGGAATTCAGATCTTTGAAAACCATCTTGGAAATATTCCTAATCTTGTTGTTATCTAAATAGAGATGAGTTAAATTGTACAGACCGACAAGTGAGCTTTGCTTCAATTGGATTGCGTTTCGACTCAGATAAAGCTTTGCGATTGATGAATTGATAAAACCATTTCCCAAATCTTCAATTGATTGAATTTTATTTTCACCTAAATCGATCATTTGAATAGTCTCTCTTATCGCTAAAATGTTAGAAAGTTTGTGCAGTTGTGGTACTGAGAAATTGTTGCACGAAACATTTAAAAACTGCAAGTTACTGATCAAAAGTGCCATACTGGAATTGGGATATATTGTTACGTGATAAATCCAAAAGAATCAAAGACTTCACATCTCTGAAAACCATGCTAGACAGATTTCTAATCATGTTGTTATCTAGATAGAGATGATTTAAATGATGTAGACCATCAAGTGAGTTGTGATTCAAGTGAATCTTGTTTCGACTCAAATAAAATTTTTCAATTGATGAATTGTGGAAACCTCTTCCCAAATCTCCAATTGATTCGATATTATCTTCACTCAGGTCAATAATTCTAGTCATGTTTCTTGGCGCGGAAATGTGAAAAATATTGTTATTCCTGAGGTATATTTCAGTGGAATATACATTGGCAAGATTCGCATGTTTAATGTAATTGTGGTTCAAATTTAACGAAACCAACGAATTCAGTATTATTAATATCTTTGAGAAAATTCTTCGACAAATTTATTTGAGTCAGTGAATTTTTCTGCGATGAAAATAATAAATCAGCCAAAAATGATAACATATTGTTTTGTAAAAATATTTTTTTCAATGGAACTTTGTGAAAAGCGTTATCGAAAAGTTGTTTTATGTTATTATTCGCTAGATTCAAGATATATAAACGTTGCAGTTCATTGAATAAACCAATTGGAATGAAACTGATGTTATTTTGAGAAAGATCCAACAAACAACTTAAATAATTTAATCCAGTGAAGGTTCCTGGCATTATTGCAGAAATATTCGTATTACTCATGCTGATGTCCACGACGTAATTAGGTCGAGTACCAATTGAAGATGTCGATAATGTTGGTATTAATGAATGCGAAAATCGAATGTAATAATCTTCGCAACAGTATATTGGATAGCTCAGTTTCTTTATTTGGTCGTCTTCGAACAGTAGGTCGTGAATGTTCATTCCGGGTCTTCTCTGCCCCATACAATCGTTTCCATACTCATTATTATTATGGGAAGGTAATAGTCTTTCGGGATTAAGACACATGAATTATGTTGATCAAAACTGATTTAATTTAATTTAATTTAATTTATTTGTTTGTTGATTACTGGAAATAGTAATGTCGTATGCCGCAAGTGTGAAGAAAGCACTCAAAAATAGGAATATCTTGTTCATTTTGATCCTGTGTTGAAACAAAATCGTTAAATTATTACGTTTTTCGGCAACCATCCGGAAAGTGTTCACTTCCACTTCTTTGGGAAAGTAGCACTTCCCGGCTTACTTCCCTGCCTAGTCCGGGAAGTACGTACTTCCCCCGGGAAGTACGTACTTCCCCGACTAGGCCGGGAAGTGCTCGAATTTTAATATAAATATTAATATAAATTAGAATTTGAATGTTTCTGTTGGTACCTATCTTCTATTCGAATTTTACTATATAATACAAATAAGAACTAAAATGTTCGATATATTCAAATTTGGAATCACAGCCAGGGTAGTTTACTCTTGATCACAATTCAATTTTTGTTCCCCCCTGTATACCGTTTGGAAATTTAGAATTTTGATAACTCGAATACAAGTATTCCGTAATGCACCAATTTTAATGAAGAATAAAATTTTCTGACAAATCGATAATAAAAAAGTTTCCTTATGGTGCAAATTTTTGAAACTCACTGTTTATAGTCATGACTACCTTTCAATAAGCAACCCATTTTAGGCGTATTCGTCCATTTAGGTAACTTTATAAAAAGTATGTTTCATCCGGTTAACAGATGGGTGAAGGTCGACCTCTCTTCGTCTCTTATGGTGGATTTATGCAACAGTCATAAGTCATAAGTTTTAAGTCATAAGGAAGAATATTCGTCAGTGATTGGTTGGAATAAACGGACCAACCAAATCATTGACGAATATTCTTCCTTATGACTTAAAACTTATGACTTATGAGTGCTGAGTAAATCCACCATTAGACTAAATGCGTCTCATTAAAAATAGTGTACGCAATACGTATGAAACAGTTTTTTGGACTCGCAAACTTCCAGGACTCGCTGATGCCCGTCCTAGAATTTGGTCTACTCGTCTAAAAAAACAGTATTTTCTGGACTTGTTACGTAAATTACTATTTCAGAGCTGCAACAGTGCCGGCACATAAAGACCAAGTCAGGAAATCAACAACCTCCACCTGTATTCTGTATAAATCTTTTTTCCAAGAGATGTTCTTCTGACTCAGATACGAGGTGTTGAAACTACATCTACAATACAGTTTATATTTGTTCACTTAGTATTATAAAACTATTTTGTCAGATAAATAGAAGAATCTTCGTATTTTCCTGAAACTTTTCTTCGAGACTTGTGAAAATGTAGATGAAGAATGAACGCGCTGGTTGTAATTCTTTTCTTTTAATAAATTTATTTTACAAAGATGAAGAATATGACAATTCAATGTATTGATATTTATTTTTATTGACTGTTTAACCAACATTTTGTAGGAAACACTATTGTTCTCACATTTATGATTTACGTTAACAAACAATTAGTTCATTGAAACTTCATACCCAGTTCAATGTTATTATGTGTTATAAACAATAACTAACATTGTTATGATAACTTTGAACCGTAATAATTTGTAAAGTTCATGATTATATTCCATATATAAAAGGCTGGACTGTATGAATTGAAATCAGTATTCATCACATCTATAGTTGTATTACTCATCCTACATGAAAGCGCTATACCAATAGGCTTTCAGATCTACAAAGGGAAAATCATTTCTTGCCGCTTACACTCATCAAGAGAGGTACCACCGAACCTAACTTGAAAATGTTCCTTCGAGCCGGATCAACCGTACCACCGTACCTCCCTTGAACACGGCCCTTCGAGCATAAGAAACAGCGATCCTTGGTGAAGAAGTCTGCGCAACTCATCAGCCATCCATCTAGAAGAACATGTACGAGGCAGCAGACTCTCAATCCACGAGGGGAACCCTTACAAATCCAGAGGTACATCCATACCAAGAGGCCGCAGACTCAAAATCCATGGAAGACAAATCTAGGAGTACGTCCCCTGAGGTACATCCATACTACGAGGCAACAGCCCCTTAAATCTACGAGGAAATCCCTTACAAATCCAGGAGTACGTCCACAGAGGTACATCCATACTACGAGGCAACAGACCCTCAAATCGACGAGGAAATCCCTCACAAATACAGGAGTACGTCCACAGAGGCACATCCATACTGAGAGGCAGCAGACCCTCAAATTTACGAGAAAATCCTCCACAAATCCAGGAGTACGTCCTAGAGGTACATCCATACCACGAGGCACAGACCCCCAAATGTACGAGGAAATCCTTTTCAAAATCAAAGAGTACGTCCCCAGAGGTACATCTATACTACAAGGAAACAGATCCTCAAATCTACGAGGAAATCCCACACGAATCCACCCAAGTAGCACACCTATATTGGTAAAATATTGATACAATATTGTGAACATATTGGCGAAATATTTGAAATGCAATATTGGCGAGAAAAAAAATGTGAACATTCGGCGATATTGGTCCAATATTACTTGAATAATATTGGCGAAATATTCTTGAACTAATATTGGCCTCAAAATGTTCGGCGATATTGGTACAATATAGCTGATACAATATTCTGACAATATTGGCACAATATTCAAAAGTTATATTGTCGAGAAGTAAAATGTGAACATTTTGCGATATTGGTCGAATATTGTTTGAATATTTTAGAAATAGTTTTGGTGGAATATTCTTGAAGCAATAATGGCCTCAAAATATTCATCGATATTGGTACAATATTTATCGATATTGGTAGAATATTTATCGATATTGGTACAATATTTATCGATATTGTTACAGTATCATTTGAATATATTGGTGGATGTCAATATACCTTGGTAAATTATTAAATGTCCTTTAGTTGATGAAGGTGACACCAGAGTCTGCCTTTTGATCGCCATAACCGCTGAGTGAGCTGTCTTGAAAACAAGCTAAGGGAAGTATTTAATATACTTTCGTGGGTTTTAGAAGACGTTCTATATGTAGAGCCATCTAGCGGATTTTTATCCAAGTTTGGTCATGATATAATTTCAATGTTTCATTGAATATTCGGCCAATATTGTTTTAACGATATCGATAAATACTATTGAACCAATATTGACCCAATATTAATTAATAAGTTTTGTTGAATATTGGCGAAATGATATTCAACCAATGTGTAATCACACTTGGAGATACAATATAGTTTTTATTCCCAGAATCGATATTAGGGGAATATTGGGATTGCGATATTTATTCTAGATGTTAAAAACGATGTGAAGACAATATTGTTTTATTGATATTGGTAAATATCGTTCAACCAATATTGACTCAATATGAGTTATTACAATTTGTCAAATAAAGTGGAAATGATATTCAACCAATATTCTAACAAACTTGAAAATACAATATAGTTTTTTCCCCTATAATCGATATGACTGGAATATTTGCATTGCAATATTTATTCTAGATGTGGAAAACAATATATAACTAATATTGTATTATCGATATTGGTAGAAATTATTCAACCAATATTGACCCAATATTTCGTGTGATAATCTACATTCAAAACTTGTTCAACCAATATTCCACCAATATTATTAATATAATATTGTTTTTTGAATATTCACCCATATTGGACCAATATTTATTTTTCATTTACAATATATCTATATTGGCCCAATAGAGGTACATCCATACTTAGAGGCAACAGACCCTCAAATATACAAGGAAATCCCTCTAAAATCCAGGATTACGTCAATAGCAGAAGTACATCCATCCACGAGGCAACAGACCCTCAAATCTACGAAGAAATCCCTCACAAATCCAGGAGTACGTCCCCAGAGGTACATCCATGGTACGAGGCAACCGTTTGTGGCACACAGAGTAGTTGAAATAACAGATTCTTCTGATGAAAAGTTCTGGAAGTGGTTACCAACCAAAGAGAATGTGGCTGATGAAGCAACGAGAGATTGTAATTATCTTGATTGGAGATCTCGGATCAGGTGGTTGAATGGTCCATAGTTTATGAAAGAAGAAATGCAGAATTGGCCACACTTTGATGCCGAATTAGCTGATACTTCTGAAATGAAGGAAAAGTTTGTTGGAGCTACCATGAAAGTAGGATCTATTATTCTTAGACAATCCCTACCGGAAATTACAAATTTTCGATCATGGTTAAGATTAGTACGTGTAACAGCTTGGATTATCAGATTTAAAGGAAAAATGATGAAGAAATCGAATTCGAATTTGCTGTAAAGTTATGGATAAAGTGTGTACAATCAGAAGATTTCGAAGGAGAAGTTCATTGTTTACAAAATGGCCAAGCTATTGAACCATTTTGCAGATTATACAAATTTAGATTTTGATGGATTAATATCACCTGAAGGCAAGACATGATGGACAAGCATATTATGTTGTTAATGAAAGTGTGATATTAGACGTGAGTCAGTCAGAAAATTGGTGTCTTGTCACTGACAAAGTTGATCACAAAGTACATATTTGAAGTCCAGTTATTTGCAAACCAAACTATAAACGGTGTCCGATAGAACACGAGTTTTCCATCGTCATGTTCGTCAGGAGCAATCATGGGCGCCGACTTGGGAGGAAATTGAACAAGATTTTTCGAAAGTTCTTTCTTCAAACTCTTCGAATATTGTTATAGTTCTTCTTTCAAACTATTCGAATTTTGTTGTTGGTTCCTCACTCTTGAATTTTTGCTCCATATTTAAATTTTTCATGTTCCTTCCCCGTTCTCTTCTACTTTCACTCACTGATTTCGGAACTTTGGAAGAGAATGCGGTTTGCAGGGTACAATCATTCGCAAAGCTATGCGCTGGGCATGAGGTATGAAAAATACCTGCTTTTCTCTAAAGACACAAGAAATGAGGTTTTCCTATCACTAAGTTCGATGGAAACAATTTTCTTGTTGATAGTTTTGTGGAACTCAACTCCACCAATAACTTGAATTTGGTGATATAATTTCTCATAATATATATAATAGAGTGGTGAAATGAAGAACTAAAAAAGCAGTGAACACATTTTTTAATAGGACCGAAGCTGTGATTTTATATTTCTCAATTATGAATAACTTCTTCGAATTTTTATTTTATATTTTGAGTTATAATCTACTTTGTCGTTGAGTTTCTCTAATTTTCATTTTCTTTCTCATATACGAAAGAAGATCATTGAGTTTGAAGAGATGTACATACTTTACTGAGGAATAAAACTTTCTGAGATATTTCAACTCAACTTTTTGCCTGTTGTTATTGAAATTGTTATTAAAATTTCTGAAAACTTTGCCGGTATCAAATTGAAAACAAAGAGGGCAACACAATAGACGAAACTCAACAATTCATATTTTGCACACGTATATTTTATATGGTGGACAATTTCATGAAGTAAGTGGTAACAGTAAAAAAAAGTTAAACATTTCTGGTGATTATTTCCTTATTAATTTTTTTGCAAAATTGACTTATAACATATCTGTTTCTGTTCGTCATGAGCTGATTTTCACTTTTTACCACTGGAGAGTACCAATGAGAAACTGATGCAAAGGAAATTTCATTTTGTCGGTCAGGACTTGATGTGTTAATCCCGTTTCAAAGAGATAAACGAGAATTATCTGAATTTATCTTTTCTTTCGGAAAAAAGGGAAATACAAATTTCAACGATTTTCAGTTCCTACGATACAAAATATTCAAATACCCAATTGCATAACACTCACTAACACTCCGAGTCGAAATTCTGAACCCCACTCTTCCTAATTATATTATTAATGGTTCTATACTGGGTGTCCCAACAATGCTTATTTGCTCCATATATTGATATTGAAAATTGTTTTTATGTCGGGGCGTGGCGCAGTTGTTAGAGCGTCCGATTCTGAGCCAGAGGTCAGGAGTTCGGGCCCTAGTTGGAGCTGAGATTTTTAAAATTTAATTTGAACGATTAAATCATTGAACTCTAGTGGCTAGACTGGGGTGAGTTCTGCACGATTCACTGTAGCGTTCCAATTAACAGTGCTGCTTCTGAGGTGGTATTTTCAAATAATTTTCACAAAAATAAAGAAATATCTGTTTAATTTTTTTAAATTTTCAACATGTCTTCCACTCTGTTGTTTGTGAAGAAGGAAAACTGTTAGTTTTTGTTATTTGACAAATTGTGAAATTATTGAAATACATAAAGTTGAATTGATATAATATTCTTTCATTAAAATGGTATATATAACAAATATAGTATTGTATGTTGATTTTTCTCATTTGAAAATTGAAAAAATAGGACTTCTAAGGAAATAGAAAAAAGCTACAATACAAATGAAGCTATTTTTTTTAATGACTAACAGTAAACAGATAATTTCCACACTAAACATTGAACTACATATGATAGATATTGTGAAAAGGCCCTAAGATGAGAGAAAAAATCCGAAAATTATAGATTTTTAATCATCCATAGACCCAGCATTAGAGGTTTTCTTCCCCACAAAATAAAATAGGCAAATGGCCCATACTAATTTTTATAAGATAGTTCGTAGATGAAAACCCCAGTTTTCGAGTGAAAAAAATTGCAACTTTTTTGTTTTTTTTTTAAATATCTCAAAGATTATTCGAGGAATCGTTCTACAGTCGATGGAACTTTTATAGAGATTTATAAAACCTACAAAATGGATCTTCATACGACCGGAATGGTGCATTTTCGACTGAGAAAATCCGGGAAAACCTCGAATAATTGTTTTTTTTTTATTTTTATAAATCTGAAGCTGGACACATATTGCGGAAACTGATAGATAATAATATGTGGTTCAACTGTACGCAAGATATTTTCTGTCCGATGTGTAGTTTATGCACAATCGCGTTATAAACAATTCAAGTGCACATAATGCAAGATGCGCCAATTTAAGGGAAATCGTCGTATGCAAATTCTGTAAACGGCATCTAGAAGCAGAGATCAATATCTACAATTTGTATATTTTGGATTTTCACCTGCGAGGTGATAAATGTGTTGAAAATAACGCGATTGTGCAAAAACTACATATTGGACAGAAAACATCTCGCGTACAGTTGAACCACATGTTATTATCTATCAGTTTCCGCAATATTGTTTGTCCACCTTCAGATTTATTAAAATAAACGGGATAAGGGAGAATATTATTCAGAAGTATCACTCACAGAAATTGTTCAATTCAGTGGTGCGGGAATTCCATCTCTTTTGCTAGGGCTCCAAAAATTCAATACACTCTTCGGAGATCATTGGGGACAATTTCACATTCCGATAGAAACTTCTTTTTTTCTGATAGAACCTGGATAATTAAAAATCATCTTTCTGAATGAATATGAAAATGTTCACTTCCGAATTCTTTATTTCAAGTTATATAGGATCTTTTCACAATATCTATCAGATGTAGTTCAATGTCCAGCGTGGCCTTAGCTGAAGAAGTAGTATTCTTCTGTCAGATATTATGAAAAATAGCTCCATTTTCATCGTAGGGATTTCCACTTCTAGAGGAGTCCTGTTCTTTCAATTTTCAATGGAGATTATTCAACTTTTCGAATGTGTATTGTAAATAAGTTAGAATACAATCTATGATTTAAACCCATACCTAGAAATACAATAAAAATTATTGATCTATTTGAGTTCTGAACAGTTTGTACATATTTATATCAATCATGTTTTTGACATTCATTGCCTGACTACAAGTTGAATTGACAAGCATATTGAAAAATCAACAAAAGTTCCACAAAGTAAATTTTTCACTAACAGCCAAGAGATGAAGCTAAAGCTTGTCTTTTGAACTAATCTAACCAATTTTTTTTAAAAAAGTTAATAATGATACATTTCAATTCAAGATTTTACAACTTTGTTTTGTTAAGATACGTAACTAGTAAACTTGAATGGACTTCTTTTCAGTAATAAAACGAACACAGCAAATATCATAATGAATATAAAAACTAACATAACCAAAGAAACACCAAACATTAAAATTAAATGAGAATTTTCCTTTGAAATTTCAGTCGTATTACTCGCGCCAAGTCGCGAACTTTCAAGATATTTGAAAATTTTACTGAGCTCAAAGTATTTGGAGAAAAAGCTTAGAACTGAGGTTGCATTCGAATTCATTTCACTTATTGACTTCAAACTTTCTAGATCTTCGAATAAATTAAAAGATGATCTATTATCTAAAGACTTTGTGTTGTAGCTATTTTTCTTTCCATTTATCTGTGTATCACCGTTTTTCTCTTCATAGTCATCATTATAGCATGAAATTCCTCTAACGTTTTCAGAATCAGTTGAATTCCCTCTTGATATCTCCACACTTTTACTTTTGCAGTATACTACAAAATTTGTTAGAGCCTTACAATTGAAAAAATTACCATCCAGACTGATCATTCGTAAGCTAGAACAGTAAAAAATTAGGGACTCTATATTAAGTTAAGCAATTTGATTATTCCGAATATCCAAATCCGTCAATTTCTGCAAAGGACTCATGCAGTGGTAATTTAGTGAATTCATTATACGACATGTTCAAATACTTCACGTTACACAAGTGATCGAACGTACCGTACAGGAATTTTTTGATATTGTTGTGTGAAGAGTCCAACAAAATCAATGATACCAGGTCTCTGAAAACGTTATTTGGAATTTTGCTAAGCTTATTGTTATCTAGTAGGAGGTGCGTTAAAATGTTGAGACCAACAAAGGAGTTTTCATTCAGTTCAATTTGATTGTGGCTGATATGTAGTTTTAAAATTGAAGAATTGATGAAATTGCCACCCAAATCTTCAATTGAATTGATTTTATTCTCACTCAAGTCAATAATTTCTGCCGTCACAGCTATTGAATTTATTTGGGAGATATTGTTTTTTCTGGTTTACATTCCTGCAGAATTTAATAGAAAAATCAATATCCTCTATGCGATTCTGACTCGAATTCAATATACTCAAGGAATTTAATTCAACAAAACTACTATTGAAATTGTCACTCAGAAATTTGCTTTATTCTGTTACTTGCCAGATTCAAGATATGCAAACATTTCAGTTCGTTGAAAACTCCATTTCGAATTGTAGAGAGACGATTATTTGAGAGATCTAAGCAATCGAGAGAGTCCAACCCGCTGAAAGTGTTTGGCAAAATTTCAGAAATGTTAGTATTGTTCATCATTATTTCCACGATATGGGTAGGCAGATTGCAGAATGAAAATGTCCCCAAAGTGGGTATTGATGAGTTGACGAATAATATGTAATAATGAGAGCAGCAGAGGGTGGGTTAGGTCAATTTCTTTGGTTGGTTATCATCAAAAAACAAGTCCCATTCTTTTCACTCCGGCACAATCTTCTTTCCAATTGTCCATGTGGTGTTGAGCATCAGATATGGTGTAAGTTTCTTGAGCCACTGTTACTGACAGGAGGACTCCAACGCATAGGAACACCTTGTTCATATTACTGCTCTTTGAGTCTGGAAACAATATTGACTGTAATTATTCGTGTAGAACAAAAAAAATGTTATCCTTTGAAGTATATGCGAATTGTAACTGAGAGTAAATGTGAATGAGAAAGATCGATTTGTCATTTTTAACAAAATATGTCTCTAAATTTGATTTAATGATAATAATGACATGTATTGAATTCTTTACGATCTTAAAAATGATACACTACAACGCACAATCTACATTATACATTGAAATATTGAATGTTTTAAAAATATCCTCATAAATATAAAAATATAAGAGTTCCATAAAATAAATAAAAATAAATCATTGATTGAAATATTCACCAATACTATGAAAAAACGTAAATAAAAAAATTCTTTAAGCATTGTTTAAAGTAGATTTTCCCTTCCTATGTTTTCAATTCTTCCTTATAAGATGGATAATTTTCATATAGACAAGGTAAATGTTTCTGAAGCCTTATCAATTTACCGTTCCTAGTAGGATATGCATGAAAGTCACAATTTCGACTTTAATTCTTTATTTGTTTTTTAACAGCAGAATGCATTTGTGAATGTGTACGTACATGACTTAAATAAAGTATTGTTTACAAAATATTATAAACTTAATTGACTGAAAGACAAGGTGTATAAATACTTGACTACCAGGTCATGTTAACATCGATATAAGTACGAAGGAATTTGGTGTTATGTGATGATCGAATTATTTCATCACCTACTCTAACATGTAAATTATCAATTTTCCTATTTAGATCACAAATACAAATAATACACTTAGTACGGGACCCACCATTGAAAAATTTGAGATAGAGGGACCGGTCTGCTGTACCAATTCTGACTTTTGATCCATGTGGGGGAAATATATGAAAAGTGATGTTGGCAAGAAAAATACTCTGGCGCAATATAAATAACAGGCCGCCATCTTTAAAAATGAAAATAAGATGTGACGTCACAGTAATTACAAGAAATATACGTGAGGGCTAAATAGAAAAATACACAATTACAATTTTAATAGTAATGACGCCCATTTTGTTTTCTGTGGCCATTTTGTGTAGAATATGTTATGCTTTCAGATATCCTTCTACCAGACAATTCAATTATGCGTGGATTGAGACTTAAAGCAACCCTCTATCTTAAAGTTAGAATAACAGTCGCCCACAAACTGTAATTTTCCAAGATGGCGGCCTGTTATCTGTTGTGCAAGAGTATTTTTCTTTTCATACTCTCATATATGTCCCCTACATGGACCAAAAGTCAGAATTGGTACAGCCAACCGATCCCAGTATTTTGCTATTTTTGTATCGTAGGAATTTGGGGTCCCGTACTAACTGTATTGAGTAGAGAATTATAATGAGGTATGTTGAAAATTATATATATTGATGGAATCATAAATTTTAATGAAAGCCACAGAAAAGTTTTCATCTTACATTAGCTAAAGAAAAAAATAAACTAAACTTGATCAAAAATAATATCCAATTCAATTGAATACAAATTATTATCAATATACCGTGTGACACAGAGTCATGGTGCACCCCCTTCTCTCCTTTGTTTCTCTATCTATATTTCTGAAATTTGGAACATTGAATATGCTCATAAAACTAGACTTGGTACCTATGCAATATCTAATAGCACATTACAATACTCAAATCGGGCTGGAAGACGGTTGCTTTCGAGGAAAGATGTTTTGACTTTGAAACTGCCGCCAACTTTATCTTATCACAATATCGTTTACTCTATAACTCGCATTCCAGCGTCGTTACTTAAAAGGTCTTCGTTATTGTAAATGTCAGCCAGATGTGCATTTTCTATGAAATTTTTGTCCCTATTGCCAATGTCGTATATTAGCCAGACTTATTTTTAATTAGTTTATAATTATATCGATCTATGTGCAAAAATTCAAGCCTGAAAAAATAAGTGTTACGGATCCGCAAAAAAAATTTAATCCGTAAAGGACCACGCACACACCTTATGGGAAAAAGTCTTTCGGTGAAAATGGCTGAATTTTTGAAATGTTGTAGCTGGAACCATTCTGAGTAAAAGTCTCTATTGGCCCAACTCGATCGTATGACTAGATTCGGCGCTAGAGGGTGCCAAATCATGAATTTTGTGATTTTTGGAGAAATTCAACTGAATGAAAAAATATCAATAACTCATTTATATTCAATATTATGTGCGACTGGGAATTCCTAATGTTCGCGAGAAATATTTTTCCATAAAATAGAGTAAAAATACCCCGTTATTTTTATACAGAGTAGTCAACAATATACTCAAGTCTTCAGTGATTGAATTCGCCTACGAGGTTAAAAGTTGATTGAGTTTATCATTGAGGATCAATCAGAATGGTTTGTTGATCGACCAAAATATAATGAAACTATGAATACAGAGTGTTTGGAATAATATAGGGATCATGTTTTATCTGTATGTAATTACTCCAAATCACGAATTTTACTAATTTTGAGTGAATTCAGATAATTGAAAAACATTTTCATATTATTTGTAATCGATATAAAACTGTTGTTCAATTGAGATTTACTAAGATCGTGAATGATTATTCCATAAAACAAGAAAAAAAAGTATTTTCTATATGGTAGTTTCCAATATAATCAATTTTTAGGTGACAAAATTCACCTTCGAGACCATGAGATGATTAAGTTAATTATTATTGATGATCGATCAGATTGTGTTTCACATAATGAAGGCTCCATTCAATTTGAATAAGTAATTACCATAGAAATATATATTATATACTTACTCCAGAATGCTAATCCCCATGTCAAAAGTGTTGTAAAAAGTCCAGGCTAGTCCGCAATGCGCAAGGGCGTCATTAGTGATTTTTGTAACAGGCCCGGTTTTAGTAAAATATTTTGGTATTTGTGAAGATTAACAAACGTTAATTCTGAATCTCGGAGAATAAGGTTGGAAACCTCATTGTGCCACTGTTATTTGTAATTAGCCGATTTGAATACATATTTTCACATATTTACGATCCCGAATATTCAGCAAAGGCCGTAAGAAAGTAAAGTACGGTTATTATTATTATTTACCGCTCTGAAGCGACTGATTTTTGGTATCACATTCACTTTTCAGCTGAAGTTAACCAACAAAAACCACTCCAAATCGTCGGTGCGAATTTCAAGGAAGCACTGGATTGGAAAATAAATTGAAAGTACAAAAACTATGAATATTTATTTCAGCTAATATCAAGAATAATTTCAACTCAAATTGGATTTATAAAATTGTTGGATGCTTGGAAGCTCGAGGTTTTTTTTTCTAAAACGATTCAGTCAAAATGCGCAACTGCATTTAATTTAAATCATTTGAAGAGATTAACATGCTATTTCTACGAGTATTTCTGATTGTGCAATTTCCACAATGGGGGTGCATGAAAAAGTGAGGCCAGAAGCATTTTTCTTACCATCAAAGAAAATCACTTCCATATTAACATTAATTTTCTGAGGCAATTCTGTGTATGTTTAGAACTTTTTGTCGAAATCTAGAACTCATAATATAAGCGGTGTGGTAGAAAATTGTATCATTCGCCATGCATGCTTACGTAGATAGTAGGTATTGGTACTGCACTAGGTTTCAAATTATTCTATTGCCGTTTTAACACGAATCTTCATGAGGAAAATGTCTGCCACAAATTACAATTTTCTCACTCAAATGTTTTGCTGGGGTCTCTTCTTAAAAACAATAACCAAGCCTCATGCCTTTTTTGTCAAGGTAAAATAATATTTAAGCTATTTTGAGCAAATCATATAGGTACATAAAATTTTTTATTATCTACCAAGAATGATTTATTTCAGGTATTTTTCCTTTACCTTTCATTTTCAAGAAGAAACGGCTTTATTATAAATTGTCTTTTAAGGAAGAAGATTAATGCAAATTCACGAAAGATGAAAGAATAACCAATTACAATAAACACCACACAAAACGACAACAGAAAATCTGAAATTTTAAAAACCGATTCTGTCTCTGACAAGAGTGACAGATCTTAGTGACAAGTCATCATGTTGATGAAAAAGCACTGTTGCACGGTCATTATAGGCGTTTTCCATTTAGGAATGTGAAGCCCCAGAGCTCCAAGCCCCTGAAATCGGAAATTACCTTATCACGGACTTTTTCGCCAAAAAACTATGTATTCGCGTTTGGACTTTTGTCTACTTGTGCTTCATGCACCAATAAAACGGGGGGTGCTCGAGGGGCAAGGGGAATATCAATCGGTGCTTGAAGCTCCACTAAATGGAACGCATGGTCAGACGCTCTGGGTAGCTCTGAGGAGTTCCTTACGTTAAATGGAACGCAGCTTATAAGTACAGTATCATAGGGTACATTATATTGTTTTAAATAAATTTCTTTCGCACCTAAAATTCAGAGTAATCTATCTCTAAAAGGTTCTTTTCGGTTTTAAAAAGTCCTAAATGCGCTGTCAAATTCCTCTCTTTCAAATGACATGTGTTTTATTGCCTCATAACAAAAAACTCTGAATTGGAATACCAAATTATTTTCAAACTTGGCAACGATCTACCTAAACTACACTGATGCGCACATCGTAAACGGTTCGCATATGCGGCATGCTTTTGGCCGTGAAAATTGGCGGGAATAGCATTCTAGAGTAAGTATATAATATATATTTCTATGGTAATTACTCTTTCCGAGGATTCAATGATGACATCGTCCTCAACGTAACTATGTCGTAATACCTAAAGGTTCGGAGATAGAGGGCGCCAAATAACTAATCTTGTGTTTTGTGGGATTCAGCAAGCTATAAAATATTTTGTGAGTCATTCAAAGTATATCTGATATTCCGAGGATATTGAGTATATTTCCGTTGAATTTATGTTTGAACTGATTGAACCAATCTGAATTCAAGGAGAATTCATTCATAGGCAATATCCTTTGATTATAAAACCTAGAGGAACGTATATTGTTCATAATTTGTTGGATATCTTATAATTGGGTGACATTATGGTAGTATTTTTTTCTGGTACAGATGGTGACTCTGAACTATTTCCGTCATTACTATTTCCACTCTAATGAAGTCGTCACTGTGAGGATTGAGATAAGCTGTTTTGAAAATAGTTATTTCGGATTATTCATATTTACCTATGCTTGGTCGACAAACGGGCACATGTAAACTCGGCCGCTTAAGGATTTTTAATCATCTCAATCAAAGGACACCCCAAAATACGGTATGTAATATGGGCCGATACCAAACCTGGGTTCATCTGCATCATTTACTATAATCGAACCAGAACGAAATAATCTTACGTAGGTATTTGAATGCATGGAAATTGAATACACACTTTTTGTAAGAAAGTAATTATTTAATGTAATCGAACCACAACGATCTAACCTGTCGTAGACATTTGAATTCGTGGAAATTGAATACACACATTTTGTGAGAAGTAATTATTTAGTATAATCGAACCAGAACGAACTAACCTTACGTAGACATTTGAATGCGTGGCTGTTTGGCTGTTCGCAACTTGAATTCATCTTGTCCATTTTCAACTCTTCAAAACATGTGAATTATAGTTATAAAGTTATTATAGGCGGCCGAGTTTACATATCCGAAATCAGGTACAAAATTTTGGACGGCCGAGATTACAATATACTCTTTAGTGAACATTTCCTGATAATCGGTCCAGTTTACAATTATTTTACCTAAAAATTGAGTATATTGTTGATTACCCAGTATAAAAATAACGGGGTATTTTGTCTCTGTATTATGGAAAACTATTTCTCGCGAACATTAGGAATGCCCAGTCGCACACAATATTGAATATAAATAAGATATTGATATTTTTTCATTCAGCTGAATTTCTCCAAATATCACAATATTCATGATTTGGCGCCCTCTAGCGCCGAATCTAGTAATATGATCGAGTTGGGCCAATGAAGACTTTTCTCAGAATGGCTCCAGCTACAACATTTCAAAAATTCAGCCATTTTCACCGAAAGCCTTTTTCTCATAAGGTGTGTGCGTGGTTCTTTTTAGTCACACTCACTTTCCGCTTTCTGAGATTAGCCAGACTGCTATTTTTATAAACTTCACATTCCACTTTAGAAAATGCGAAATATTTATGACTGGGAAAATAAGTGGACTTGTGTATTATTAGCCAGACTCAAAACATATTGTTTTTTTGACACTAAGAGAACTGTTGCAGATTATTATTATTTTTGACTTGTTATAACTTCTAATTTATATACAGTTGCTGATGAAAATAGTTGAGAAGTCGTTAATGTAACATAAAAACATTGAATTTGTATATGTCACTGACAATAAGTTGTACAAATATAAGCCAGATTTGTTTTTCAATAGTCGTGAATAACACGAGACATATAAGTAAACAACAAGAACAGATTACAAGATTTACACCGACTGTGCAAATAAGTACGAAAAAAATTCACTGCCTCCTGGACTAATATGCTGTATCATTATCTCGGACCGGATCAACTAGTTCTTCCATCGTTTTGAGCAAGAACGATGAGAAGATTAGTCTGAATGCCTTAGCCTGGGCGTAGGATGGTTTGCCCGGCTTTGGTATGAAGAACAATTTGAACCTTCGCCAGGTGTTAGGTATGCGTCTGTGGATCAGGTTCTCCCTGAACAACCTGACTAGGTAAAGAATCAATAAGTCTGCTCCTTGCTTTAGTAGTACAAGTTGAATATCATCATCATCATCATCATCATCATTCTACCTTGTTGTAGGTGATGGATGGCATCCTTTGTTATGTCCCATGTTTTCACTGTGGGCCTAGCCACAATTGTTTGCAGTCTCTGAGGCGCGACTCATTTGTTCTCCTAGAGTCAGGGAGGAAAGTATCAAGAAATTCTTCCATGCCTTCCTTTTTGCTCTTTGTATGTTTTTTTTGTACAGGGAAAAGGCTTTATTGCATTCGCCCTACTGCTTTGTTCTATAGACTTTATTAAAAATTATTCTAGTCCGTTCTCTCAGAGTTTTCAGCTCTTTAGTCCAGAATTGCACCGTGCTGTTCTATCTCCTTTGGGTTGGAGGGCAGCTTCTTTGGTACGTGGAGACTATCGCATTCTGAAGACATATTGCTGTTTCCTCAATTTCCTCTGCCCTTCCTTTGGAGGATTTCACAGACTTGAGGTTAGACGTTAGGGAGCTTCTGTATGCCTCTCAGTCGATTTTTCTCGGGTTTCTGAAGAAGGCCGAACCTTCATTGCTTCCGCAGATGCAGAAGCTTATGTGCCGATGATCTAAGGGATGGCTCGTCAGATACTTGCCATCCATTGATGTATGGACTGATCCGTGGGGTTGCCCATGTGATGTCTATGACTTCGGACCTTACCCATATTCATAACAGCGAGGTTTTCCCCTCATGAGAAATTCTATAATGCACTCACCTCGTCTGTTTGTATCACTACTGCCCCATGCTGTGTTGTGGGCGTTGGCATCACATTCCACTACCATAGGGGCTTGTGTTCTCTCGTGGTCGTGGTCATGAACTCTTCCAGAACTTGAAGATGAGTGCGCTGTCATAGGGGAGATAGGCGGTGCCTACAATGGCTTTCACCCCTTCCTCTTCTAGTGAGAGCTCCACCTTTACTGCTACCAAGTCTCTGAAACAAGTCAAGAAGTAGTAAGTACCTGATATTGTCTCTCACATGCGCGTACCCTATCAGGTTCACGATAGTAGATCAACTCACCTCCCAGTCCTCCTAGTCCTCTCCCTTAAAACCTCTTGGTTTAGAGCTTTGAGCTTATCAATGGACTCCTCATCGACATCAGCCACGATGGTTTTTCCCGTGAGGCTCCTCTGGTGTGCTCAAACCACCATTCTGTTATGACATGATGGCGAGTCACTTGGCGGCGGGTTCTTCCAATGCACATAACATCAGAACCTTCAGTAGTCCTTTACCGGCCCTATTCTGAGGGACAGCTCCCCTTGTTTGAGGGTGTTTGTGGCTTCCTTCAGACGGGATCATGTACTCACCCGTACAGGTGAATACCAGCCCCCCAGCTGAGTCATAAATGCACTTATAGAAGAGGGGAAGTGCACGGTTAGGTGCTTCCCCGCTGCCAAAATGCGCTATTGCACTAAAAGACGGATCTTATCCGCATCTATAGTACTACCATCATTATTATCTATTGGTTTTGTTCTCGTAATGTGATAAGGCGTGGTGTTTATGACCACATCAGGGTATATCCATTAGCTTCACATTTTCGACTAAAACGTGCGCTTTCTTCAAAGAATTCAAACACAACCTTATAATTTCTTAGCCTGTTCAAACCTTGAATGTACGATGATTCTCAATATTTTTTCACAATCTGCAATAAAATGGTTGTTATTGCAAAAAGCACGAGAAACGCTGCCAACCATAAACGATTTATTTGACTACTCTTTTGTGAATTATGTCCACCTCTCTTATTATTTCCAATGTCTCAAGTATATGCCTTATTTTTCTAAAAAACTTCGAATTAATCCAAACTCGCTACCCTACCTTTCAGTTTTTCTTCTTCCCTCTTTCTGAAATTGCATCTAATTTTACACTCATAATAAATATTATAGACCGGGATCCCACGCCTGTTTTCAAAAATGATTAATAACAGGCTGAATCTTCCTGAGTAGCTTCATTTTGCCGAGACGCCCAACTTTTTCCTCTACGAAGATTCTCGATAGTGGTAGCTAATAAAATGCGCAGGCGTCAATCATGTCGATTTGGTGAGTGCAAAAAATTCATTAATAACAGTTAGTTTTTCAGTAAACCTCGAGATAATTCGATGAAGTACTCGAAATAACTTTTGTCCTACAAAATGGATGGTAGGACTGAAGAGTCCCCCACTCCCAACATGTACCAATGACGTGGTTATAAAAATTCATTAATAACCAGCGAATTTTTTACCGTTGCTTGGTAAATATTTGTATAATTGAATGGTCATATTGTCCTACAAATTGAATGGTAGGTGTTCCCAGTCCTACGCTCCGAAATTGTCAATTCCATGGTATTTTTTTTTATTAATAACTGTAGGACAATGATAACACATGAAAGGTTAGTGTATTCTTCACCTAAAAAAAAAACGGGTATGTATCGCTAGTCCTACAAAAATTATTCAAAATAACGAATTATTTTGAAATTGTGGTTCAGCAAATTTAATATACTTTAATTCGTGAAGTAATGTTACTTTCAATGTATAATTGTTTGTTTGATTAAAAAATATCATAATTTAGGTGAAAAGTTAATGAAATAAGTGGTAAATTTTGTTTAACTTTCATAATTTTTATAAACATATTGAAAACAACAATAACAAAGTAAAAACATTGAATTAATCAATCTGCCCTCTGGGGCGGCTCAAATGATGTCGCATGCGCTTCAACAGATGCGGGGAAACCCGAAAAAACCTGCAACACCACATCGTCGTCTGAAGAGCTGAAATTTATAATTGAAAAGTTTCAAAGAGGTCAGACGAATTGTGAAATTCTGCTCTACTGTAAAACAGGATGTATGGTATCTCCAGAGGCCTCAAAAAGTCCAGTTCGAAAGAGATATTATATTTTACGGGGGTCAAGTGGCCAAGTAGTAAAAATACCGATCTTTCATCCACTCTGGTCGCCGGTCGTGGGTTCAAAGCCTAGTGACTGCTTATATTTCTCTTATGGCCGAGAAAGTGGAATAGCACGTAAAAAGTAAGAATTCGTCAATCCTTGGCTCTCACAAGTTTTGTCTTTTGTGTGGAGGCCAGCGAAGCCCCCAATCTTATGATCAAAGCGCGTTTGCACCTCAAAATATAAAGGAATTCGCGAAATTAAGATATTTCTAATGAAACCAGTTTTAGTTTGAAAATGCGTGAAACAGCAATAATAATTGTCTACCCAAAAGAATATAAAAATCCTTTGTGTGCACCTGTTAGTATAATAAATAATCGAAATAATAGGATAGTGTGAAGGCTAGACAGCGATAAATCATGCATTAAGATCGCTAAACTGTCACAAAAGCTATAAAAAAGTAGTAAATCACGGTGATTAGTGTCGCATACGCCTATTACAATGCTCGTCAAACGGACACAATGCTCACGAAAGGAGTATTTATGATAGCAATTAGCGTCATTGTGATCCGCGAGATAGGTAATAAAATAAGAATTATGCATTCTTATTGACTATAAAAAGCCCATGACCATCCAGTATCAGTTCAGTATTCTTGCAGTATCCATTCAAGTTTTCGTTCAGTATCCAGTTAGTTCCGGGCAAAAGACAGAATGTTTCGCGAATTTTGATCGTCAAATTTCGTCAACTAGGCCCATTTTAGAGTTTATAAATATTGTTTTGATGCACTGCTTACCTTAGCAGTGAGATTTGCATGTTGTTCACTTGTTTACTCTGTCTGACCATATACAAGGTGAGGTCTTGTGGCTTTACACAGCGAAGTCGATACTTTTGTTTTACCTTTAAATAACTTAATTTTACTTATATCAATTTTGAGTTTTCTTTCTCCTCTCATATTAACAAGCATTCCATACTACGTGTTGTGACGAACCAAAAAATAAAAATCAGTGAAACTTTCTTTCACCGCTCGAAGAAGGTTTCCCGGTACTGCGACGTATCAGTGTTTTTCTTTCGTTTTGACACCCGTCTAGTCTAGTGTCAAAATAAGAGTGCGCTGTCTCGTCAACGTATTGTTTCGTGTGTAGCACCATATACAGGGTGTTCCACATTTGAGGGCTGTCGTTCGTAAGGGAACGACATCTGGTTAACGGAAAAATCAATTTTAAACAACAATTTATGCAACTATCATCAAAAGACCCAGCACACATTTAATGAAAAAATGTCTTACTGTGAAAATGGCTGGATTTTTGGTATGTTGTAGCTGAAGCTATTCTGAGTAAAAATCTCCATAGGCCCTACTCGATCCTATGACCTGATGCGGCGCTAGAGGGCGACACATCATGAATTCTGAGATCTTTTGAAAAATTTGAATGTATAAAAAACATCAATATACCATTCATATCCAATATTGAACTAGTGGGCGACTGGTCATTACCGACATTCGTGAGAAATATGTTTCATAATACAGAAAAAATGAAACTGTTTGGGACTTGCTGGAAATAAGTGAAGTTGATGGGGGAATTATTTCATGAGTTTAATTTCACTTTAATTCTCATATACTAGTAACAGATATGGACAATTCGTAATAATTATTTCATTTTGTTCCTGAGATATAGCCTTTTTAAGCATTCAAATTGTCACTGTGTACATGGGAAACTATATACTGTTGAACTAGCAATCACAGTATGAATCCTTATGCAATTGATGAAGACCCATTTTTTAAAAAGAATTTGTGAAATAAAAATGATAATGGTATCGATATTCTTCTATTTCTTTGAACAGAGTCTTGTCATGCTATGTAATGCAACACCCTTTGTGAAATATAATTTCTTATTCGAATGGAGGGACTTACGAGCTACAAATAAGATTTAATGTGTTTATTTCTAAAAAAAATCGATTTCGAATTAAATCAAAAAAATCAAATCGATTCATAATTCGCAAAATAGCAGTAATGGAATTTTTGACACCCTGTAGCTCGAAAACTGGCCATAGGAACGATCTGTGAACTGGACAACGTAATGAGGATGGCAGGATCAAAAAAATATCGTATCAAAAATGAGGATAAATGAATCAAAATATTTTGATCATTTTTTATTTCAGAAGGCATGGTCGAAATATCTGTTGGCTAGTTAAGCCCGTAGCTTACGGTCAAATAGATTGATTTTACTGCCTTGAAATGAAGTTGCTTCAATTGGTTTGTTTCACAATGAGCCAAGAGCTTCAGAGATTTGAGTTAGCCATACAATTTTTGCGCTCACCAAATCAACATGACTTTCGACTACGCAGTTCATTAGCTACTAATATCAAGAATTTTCGTAGAATTGACAATTTCGGAGCCTAGGACTGGGAACACCTACCATTCAATTTGTAGGACAATATGATCATACAATTATACAAATATCAACCAAGCAACGGTAAAAAAATCCGCTGGTTATTAATGAATTTTTATGACCACGTCATTGGTATATGTTGGGAGTTTTTCCGAGTACTTCATCGAATTATCTCGAGGTTCAACTGGAATACTAACTGTTATTAATGAATTTTTTGCACCCACCAAATCGACATGATTGACGCCTGCGCATTTTATTAGCTACCACAATCGAGAATTTTCGTAGAGGAAAAAGTTGGGCGTCTCGGCAAATTGAAGCTACTCAGGAAGATTCAGCCTGTTATTAACGATTTTTTTTACCATGGAATTGACAATTTCGGAGCGTAGGACTGGGAACACCTACCATTCAATTTGTAGGACAATATGACCATTTAATTATACAAATATTAACCAAGCAACGGAAAAAAAATCCGCTGGTTATTATTGAATTTTTATGACCACGTCATTGGTACATGTTGGGAGTGGGGGACTCTTCAGTCCTACCATTCATTTTGCAGAACAAAAGTTATTTCGAGTACTTCATCGAATCATCTCGAGTTTCAACTGAAAAACTAACTGTTATTAATGAATTTTTTGCACTCACCAAATCGACATGTTTGACGCCTGCTCATTTTATTAGCTACCACTATCGAGAATTTTCGTAGAGGAAAAAGTTGGGCGTCTCGGCAAAATGAAGCTACTCAGGAAGATTCAGCCTGTTATTAATCATTTTTGAAAATAGGCGTGAGAGCCCGGTCTATTATAATTATTGACCAAAAGCTTTTTAAGTACATTCAACAGTTTTCTCATTTTTGTAAATCAGAAAACAAGCTCAGTTTTTGAGGAAATTCCATTGGTGGATACGAGTTTTTCCATGCATTTTTTTCCGGGATAGAATTAGGAGTTCATTTCAGTCATACATAGGTACATACATACCTACATACTTTGGGTAAATGAAATTGTCATGCAATCAAAACTACTTCTTATATTTATGTGTATAATTGATATTTGTTACGAAAGAATACATTTCTTTGAACATTTGTATGCTAAACTATTCACAACAGCTCAACGTTGTCTTGATGAGATGTATTTCTGGTTGACTTGGATGAGCCATTTTTCAATAACAAAATTGATATAGTAAACACTGCAATAAATATCAAGACTAATATAGCCACTAATGAAGCACCAAATATGAAAAGAAAATGGAAATTCCCAACAGGAGTTTCACTCACTTCATGATCATGAAGTCTCAAATTTTCAAGATATCTGAAAAGATTGCTCTGTTTATAGTCTTCGTTGAAAAATTTATAGAAAGAGGTGCTGTTCAAGTTGATTGCATCCGTTGGTTTTTTACTATTCAAGTTTTCCAAATACTCAAAAAACTTACTCTTCTCGAAATCTTTCCCGAAAAATTTGAAAAATGAACTATTTTCTAGAAACCTGAGGACTTTGTTTTCATTTACATTGTTTTCAGATCCGTTGTTTTTCGTTTCATTGTTTTCGGTTCCGTTGTTTTTGGTAGAGTTGTTTTTCACAAAATCTCCATTATCACACGCGATTCCTCTTACGTTCTCAAAAACTATTGAATTCCCCCTTACCACTTCTACATTCTTAGTCTGGCAGTACTTTATAATATTTGTCAATGCCTTGCACTTCCACAAATTACCGTCTACGTTGATTTTTCGTAGAGTAGAACAGTGGTAAAGAAAAGACTCGGTATCAAGTTCAGAAATTTGGTTACTTCGAAAATCCAACTCCGTCAGTTTCAACAATGGACTGAAAACGTGCAGTTGTAGTTCTGTGAATTTGTTGAACGAAATATTCAAATACTGAATGTTATTCACGTGATCAAAAGTCCCATACTGAAATCGGGAAATATCGTTATGAGATATATCCAAAAAAATCAAAGACTTCAGATCTTTGAAAACTATGTTGGAAATATTCCTAACCTTGTTGTTATCTAGGTAGAGATGAGTTAAATTGTACAGACCGAGAAGTGAGTTTTGATTCAAATGAATCTCGTTTCGACTCAAATAGAGTTTTGCAATTGATGAATTGATGAAACTACTTCCCAAATCTTCAATTGTTTTGATGTTATTTTCACTTAAGTCAATAATTCTAGTCGATTTCCTTACCGCTAAAATTTGAGAAATATTGTTATTCCTGAGGTATATTTCAGTGGAATATATATTGGCAAGATTCACATGTTTAATGTAATTGTAATTCAAATTCAACGACATCAACGAATTCATTCCAACAAAAGTATTATTAATATCTCTTAAAACATTCTTCGACAAATTTATCAGATTAAGTGAATTTTTTAGGGATGAGAATAAATTATCATCCAAAAATGATAACATATTGTCTTGTAAAAATATTTTTTTCAAAGGAACTTTGTCAAAAGCGTTATCGAAAATTTGTTTTATGTTATTCTTCGCCAGATTCAAGAAATATAATCGTTGCAGTCCATTGAATATCCCATATTGAATAAAACTGATGTTGTTTTGAGAGAGATCCAAACAATTTAAATAATTCAATCCAGTGAAGGTGCCTGGCAATATTTTAGAAATGTTCGTATTATTCATGCTGATGTCCACGACGTAATTAGGTCGGGTACCAAATGAAGCTGTCGCCAATGTTGGTATTGATGAATGCGAAAATCGAATGTAATAATCATCGCAACAGTGGGTTGGATAGCTTAACTTTCTTATTTGGTCATCATCGTACAGTAAATCATGGATGTGTATTCCAGGTCTTCTCTGTCCCATACAATCTTTTCCAAACTCATTTGTTTGTTGACCATTGGAGATGGAAGTGACGTGTGCCGTAAGTGAGAAGAGAGCACCCAAATATAAAAATATCTTGTTCATTTCAATCATGTAGCTGAAATAAAAACGTTAAATTATCATTTTTTTTACTGCTATTGAGTGCGGGCACATAAAGATTAAGTCAAAAATTCAACAAAATCCAGCTTTATATAAATGTTGCTTCTGAGATGTTTTACTGATTGAGAAACGAGGTGTTGAGACAATAGGCCAGTCAAAATGTGCCTTCAATTCACAATACGTACAAACATTTCTCTAGCACTGTCATATGCTTGCAACCCTCTTTTCTTTAAAGTTAAATAAAAAAGAGCAATGCAGACGGCAGCTCTTCGTCGGTAGGCACTATTGGTTCGTTAATACTTCATAACAGAATTACATCATTGAACAGTAACAGAATGGTCACAAAAATAAGAGGGGGCGCCACAGCAACTTTTAATATGTTTATGTCAAAGAGTACTTACTTGGTGCAACTTAAGTGCAACCGAATAACGACAATTAGATGTTATACCCAAAACTATAAGAGACTTTACCATACGATGTTGTCAAGTTGAAAAGTGTTAATCAATAAATAAATAAAACATAAATAAACACAAAAACATTTAATATGAATTAATCTTCACTGGTCAGAGAAACAGTTTCTCAAAAAATAAGACTGATTCTAATAATATTCAATATTCGGTACCTATCTGTTGAATCTGAGGTTAAAATTGTAAGATTTTATTAGGAAATCAATTTTCCCAGCGTGGTGGTTTACAGATCGTGTTGAAAGATATAAAGTTCAACCGGAGATAATATAAATATTGAATAATAATAAATGATTAAAATTGAAGTGGTAAGTGAAACCTGTTCCTCTGGTGACACCAATGTGAAGATTTTGAACTAGATCCTTGGCCAACCAGGACTGGAGTGAAGAGGGATGGGAGTCTACGAAGACTATCAATGAAGAAGGCTTCGTCTTATCTGACAGCAATCAGCATTTCATCAGGCGAAACCAGGCATTCTACACTTCAGCAAATCAGCTATACTAGACTACTGGAACCATAATTATCCTCAACAGAAAGACGTGGGGCTCAACCAAAGCTTGGAAGATACCCAAGCAGGCAAGGAAACGTGACAATTCTCTGGGTAAAATTCCTCTGGGTACAACAACAACAACCCTTCTGTGTAGGGTTTTATCTTGTAGAAAAAATGTCGGCGTGGTACAAAGTTTTCAAACGCCAAATTGTCCAAGATAGGCATCTATCAAAAGCCAGGACTTTGGAGTTGATAGTGAGATGAGTAAAATGGAATATCCACAAAGGATCAATTCACAAATTCAGGATTCGTCAGCTGAACAAAACCAGGAACCCCTGTATGGCTAGACACCTGTGGCTTCCACCAATTCTACTATCTGACTCTCGTCTCTCAGTCAGGAACCAAATCCCCCTTGAAGATTTTTTCCATCCAGGAAGTTATGTTACCAACATTCATATATTTCGATATTTGCATGTTCCATGCTTAACCGACCAATCTGACCAGCATAAAAATTAATGATATGTTTGGTTGTCTCTGATCAGACACCCCTAAAGCGAGACATTGATATTTTGAACATGATACAGTTGACAGCTGACAGTTGAAATCTCATTGGAGAGCTGACAAATAAAAGTAAACACGAACGAAATCAAAACATCTAGTTTATAATCACTTTAAACCCTAAAAATTAAAACAGAGACAATGATTCGAAGACACTCCTGATGAACATTCTCAATAACCAGAACGGAAAAAGTAAAGAAAACGGTAACCTCTCAGATTTTGATGAATTTTTTTTCTGATGATTCAGGGTACATTAAAAACGATAAAAAACCAAAAAATTTTCACTTGTAATCTCCCAAGTGCTTGAATTATTGCCGGAAATTTTTCGAGTACATGAATTTTTTGAAAATTACCCGAGTCATGTACGAGATAAATTTCCTGCAATTAATTCAAGCACGCGGGGGATTCGGTAAGAAAATTTTACACCAAAATATATCCAACAATTCATAAGAAATAACTAAGTATGGTTCACCTGAACTATTTATATGCATAGTACAAAAAAGATGCATGAAAATATTGATATGTAAAACACACTTAACAAAATTTCAATTTGATTTTTTAAATTTAATCAAAAAAAAGTAAACTCCACTGGGAATTTGAACTAGTGACCACACGACTACGAGGCGGACACTTTACCGACTCGCCACGGGGCCTTTGACTTACATGTAGACAACTGGTGTATTGAAGTGTTTCTGAAAATTGATTTCAGAATTTGCAAATTCTGCGATTATCGTGAAGAAAATATTCAGACACATTCGAAATATTTAATAAATACATAAATATGAAATATTATCTCATTTCAAATGAAAAATACAATTCCATTTGTACATCAAAGCAAAATATAAACTATCACCTGTCAAATATTTGACAGAAAAATTTCCACTTATTAATTTCGGCCAGGGTACCCAGGAGGATAAAAATTTCCGGAAATTTTTTGGGTTGCCATGGCATCTAAATAAGAACGAATGTTTTGGTTCTCTCTAAAAGTGAGGTGTGAAATTTTCTGCGGAAATGCCTGGAAGACATTTATTTTCGCAATAAATGTTGAATAGTGGTATGTAAAAGTGCACAAACACATGCACTTTGATCAAACTTTTTACCTACATTTTAATCTGCAACACATATTGGAAGACAGAAAATAGAATTTTAAGCCATACAAAACCGATTGGCACACCCAAAATATACAGAATATTCTTAAATCATTGATGATTTTACTTAAAAAATCATTGAATTCTGACTAAAATAATATTGTCAACTGTCAAATATGGACAAGAAAGAATGTTGCGATGTTGTTAAATTTCTCAAATTCCAGTAAATTAAGTACGAAGTACTGATTTGTCAAAAATTGTTAAAAAAATCATTTTCTATGAGTTTTGACGCTATTATAGTTGATAACTATATTGTAGAAAACCAAAATTAGTACCTAAATGAGACTATCAATTATTTGAAAAGTGAATCTATTCGAATTTAATTCTAAAAAACATCTGCTTATAGAATGCAAATATCTCATACCTTGATGAATCGTCAACAAGTGTGAAAGGTCCACCACATTTGGGACAAAAATATTCCCCTTCTTTTGGTACAAGTTGCCAGCTTCTTAATGTCGTGATCAAATCCTGTCTAATTTCACAAATATTATAAAGTTTGATGATATTCATCTTGATCAGTTTGAATGAGACAAATTGTTAAAACTGAATTGCAGTTGTTTTATTCACATTACATAAAAGAGACAGCAAAGGCTTTGATCTTGACAGAGAAGAGCGCGCGAAGCGCGCTCGGCCAACATTTCGCAAATCCGTGAGCGCGGATTTGCGAAATGTCGGCCGAGCGCATGGGCATTTCCTCTTTCATGTACATTTTCTTGATCTTCAAGTAGCAAAAGTCTGTTCCGATTACATAAAAGAAACTGCAAAGGCTTTGATCTTGGCAGAGAAGAGCGCTCGTAGCGCGCGTTCGGCCGACATTTCGCAAATCCGCGCGCGCGCGCTTTTCTGCCAATATCAAAGCCTTTGCTATTTTTATATGTAATCGGAACAGACTGAGTCTTCCTACATGAAGATCTAGAAAATGTACATGAAAGAGGAAATGCGCTTGCACTCGTCCGACATTTCGCAAATCCGCGCGCGCGAATTTGCGAAATGTCGGCCGAACGCGCGCTACGAGCGCTCTTCTCTGCCAAGATCAAAGCCTTTGCAGTTTCTTATATGTAATCGGAACAGACTTAGTCTTGCTACATGAAGATCAAGAAAATGTACATGAAAGAGGAAATGCCCATGCGCGATACGCGCGCTCTGCTCTGCCAAGATCAAAGCCTTTGCTGTCTCTTTTATGTAATGTGAATAAAACAACTGCAATTCAGTTTTAACAGTTTGTCTCATTCAAACTGATCAAGATGAATATCATCAAACTGTATAATATTTGTGAAAATAGACAGGATTTGATCACGAAATTAAGAAGCTGGAAACTTGTACCAAAAGAAGGGGAATATTTTTGTCCCAAATGTGGTGGACCTTTCACACTTGTTGACGATTCATCAAGGTATGAGATATTTGCATTCTATAAGCAGATGTTTTTTAGAATTAAATTCGAATAGATTCACTTTTCAAACAATTGATAGTCTCATTTAGGTACTAATTTTGGTTTTCTACAATATAGTTATCAACTATAATAGCGTCAAAACTCATAGAAAATTTATTTTCTATCAATTTTCGACAAATCAGTACTTCGTACTTGATTTGCTGGAATTTGAGAAATTTGACAACATCGCAACATTCTTTCTTGTCCATATTTGACAGTTGACAATATTATTTTAGTCAGAATTCAATGATTTTTTAAGTAAAATCATCAATGATTTAAGAGTATTCTGTATATTTTGGGTGTGCCAATCGGTTTTGTATGGCTAAAAATTCTATTTTCTGTCTTCCAATATGTGTTGCAGATTAAAATGTAGGTAAAAAGTTTGATTAAAGTGCATGTGTTTGTGCACTTTTACATACCACTATTCAACATTTATTGCGAAAATAAATGTCTTCCAGGCATTTCCGCAGAAAATTTTTTGTTTTTTTATCGTTTTTAATGTACCCTGAATCATCAGAAAAAATTTCATCAAAATCTGAGAGGTTACCGTTTTCTTTACTTTTTCTGTTCTGGTTATTGAGAATGTTCATCAGGAGTGTCTTCGAATCATTGTCTCTGTTTTAATTTTTAGGGTTTGAAGTGATTATAAACTAGATGTTTTGATTGCGTTCGTGTTTACTTTTATTTGTCAGCTCTCCAATGAGATTTCAACTGTCAGCTGTCAACTGACTCATGTTCAAAATATCAATGTCTTGCTTTAGGGGTGTCTGATCAGAGACAACCAAACACATCATTAATTTTTATGCTGGTCAGATTGGTCGGTTAAGCATGGAACATACAAATATCGAAATATCTGAATGTTGGTAACATAACTTCCTGGATGGAAAAAATCTTCAAGGGGGATTTGGTTCCCGACTGAGAGACGAGAGTTAGATAGTAGAATTGTTGAAAGCTGTAGGTGTCTAGCCATACAGGGGTCCCTGGTTTTGTTCAGCTGACGAATCCTGAATTTGTGAAGTGATCCTTTGTGGATATTCCATTCTACTCATCTCACTATCAACTCCAAAGTCCTGGCTTTTGATAGATGCCTATCTTGGACAATTTGGCGTTCGAAAACTTTGTACCACGCCGATATTTTTTCTACAAGATAAAACTCTTCACAGAAGGGTTGTTGTTGTTGTACCCAGAGGAATTTTACCCAGAGAATAGTCACGTTTCCTTGCCTGGTTGGGTATCTTCCAAGCTTTGGTTGAGCCCCACGTCTTTCTGTTGAGGATAATTATGGTTCCAGTAGTCTTTGCTGATTTGCTGAAGTGTAGAATGCCTGGTTTCGCCTGATAAAATGCCGATTGCTGTCAGATAAGACGAAGCCTTTTTCATTGATAGTCTTCGTAGTCTCCCATCCCTCTTCACTCCAGTCCTGGTTGGCCAAGGATCTAGTTCAAAATCTTCACATTGGTGTCACCAGAGGAACAGGTTTCACTTACCATTTCAATTTTAATCATTTATTATTATTCAATATTTATATTATCTCCGGTTGAACTTTATATCTTTCAACACGATCTGTAAACCACCACATAGTACTATGCGCTGGGAAAATTGATTTCCTAATAAAATCTTACAATTTTAACCTCAGATTCAACAGATACCGAATACTGAATATTATTAGAATCAGTCTTATTTTTTGAGAAACTGTTTCTCTGACCAGTGAAGATTAATTCATATTAAATGTTTGTGTGTTTATTTATGTTTTATTTATTGATTAACACTTTTCAACTTGACAACATCGTATGGTAAAGTCTCTTATAGTTTTGGGTATAACATCTAATTGTCGTTATTCGGTTGCACAACTTCCCAAGTAAGTACTCTTTGACATAGACATATTAAAAGTTGCTGTGGCGCCCCCTCTTATTTTTGTGACCATTCTGTTACTGTTCAATGATATAATTCTGTTATGAAGTATGAACGAACCCATAGTGCCTACCGACGAAGAGCTGCCGTCTGCATTGCTCCTTTTTATTTAACTTTAAAGAAAAGAGGGTTGCAAGCATATGACAGTGCTAGAGAAATGTTTGTACGTATTGTGAATTGAAGGCATGTATATTCTCTTGATCATCATGTAGGAAGACACAGTCAGTTGCGATTACATATAAGAAACTGCAAAAGCTTTGATCTTGGCAGAGAAGCGCATGCGCATTTCCGATATTTCGCCAATGTAGGTCAAGATTCCATCGATCTTCATGAAGGAAGCCCAAGTCTGTTGCGAAATGTCACCCTCACTCATATTTTCTAAACTAACGTTTGATAAATTCGGAATAATCTCAGATCATTTGGCAACGCTGTAGAAGTACTCAAGCACAGATATCTCAACCACCTACGATGTTTCATGATTAAAGTTTGACGTTTGTGTGTATAGAAAAATTCATAATAAAAAATATTTGTGCCTTTTTTGAATTTATAAATGTTATTTGAGAGAAAAATAGTGACAATAATGGCTAGATAAATGTGTAGTTAGTGTGTTGCTGAGAGATATAGGAAATTTTTAGTCATTTAACTTTCCTAGAGTGAAATTACCAGTCAAGTCCTTTTTTGGAAAAGGAAGGTCATATCTTCCAAAGTTATAATTTCCGCATCAAAATTTAGTTTGCTATCGTGTTTTTATTGTATTTTGACTCATCTGTGAAAGTTTCATCAAAATCGGTGAGGTTACCGTTTTCTTAACTTTTACCACCAGAACTCAGAGCACTCACTCACGAAAATTCGTTCGAAGACAACATTGGATGCCAAAGTGAGTAGGATATATTTTCTTTCGAAGAAATTCTTAATTACCTTTAATCATTTTTAGATCGACACTTGCAAAGCGTAACACATATCACAATTTTCTAATAAACAGAAATACAAGCACTACTTGGAAAGCTAGACAGGACCACAACCTATGCAGTTTCAATGAGAACAAGTCGAAAAGTTATGATTTATTCTGTTGGTGCATCCAGAACTTAATTATTCTCCTTGTAGTGACAACTTGTAAAATGTGAATTGATCATTAAATGTGGTTTTGAATGGAAATTACCATGGGTATGTTGATAAGGTTTCTATGAATGACTTTAGACAACCAACTAGGAACATATATGTATGTTGTGTTAAGGCTCAATGAAAGTAGGTCACCACAGGGTAAAGTCTGCATTGCTCTAAAGCTTTCTAAAAATTACCAAAATAAAGTAGCGAAAATTTACATGCTACATGCTAAGGAATCCAGTAAAGACTCAATATAAAAATGTGCACAATCATCCGATGACCCGAAATTAGGCAAATTCGCATAAAACGCTAATTAGCAATATCTCCTTGGACAAAATTGCAAACATTGTGCAAATTGTAGATATATCAATGACCTTCTTTTCTACATTCCTTTTGGAAGGAATTCGCACCATTCTTATGGGTTTCTGGGTCCCGGTAGAATTGGCTGAAACTGTACGTAGTATGTTATTCTCTTCATTATCCTGAAAAAAATTCATGGGCCCAACTAGATCCTATGACTAGTTTTCGGGATACAGACTCCCCAAAGATATGATTTTGTACCTATGAGTGTAAGTATGACAAAACATATTTTTGTGTATCTGCGCTTTGTAATGAGTTTTCAGTAAGAATTGTTCCTTCAGAAACATTTCGTTTGATATGGAAACTCAAATTACTTGAACACGAACAACAGGGTGTTGACTGAATTCATGACAAGTTATTGTCCAGAATTTAGTCAACACCCTGTGTTCCGTATTGAAGTAATTCAAGAATTCATCAGAAATAATGATTGTGAAGATACAATTTATACTGGAAAATTCATTCTGAGGCACAGATACACAAAGGAATGTTTTGTCGTTCTTATACTCACATTGGATGAGAAATTGAGTTGGCACCATCACATTGACAATCTACGGAACAAACTTTCAAGCACAAACTTCCTACTCAGACAACTTCGAAATCTTGTCAGTTGGGGAACCCTGAAGACTGTTTATTTCTCCTTGTTCCATGCACTGTCACCTAAACTATGGAATAGTTCTATGGGGAAATTCTACACATTCAACTAAAATATTTTGCCAACAGAAGAAAACAGTGAGAATATTAGCCACAGAGAACATATATCCCACAGAGAACACTGCAAACCAATATTCATGGCATACGGCATAATGCACCTTCCAGCTTTATATATTTTCAATGTCTTGCTAGAAATTCACAAGCTATCGAACACGCTCACTGGGGCTCGAGATAATGTTCACGGCTACAACACCAGAGGTGCCACTCAATTAAGGAATTCTAGATTCAGAGTTTGTGTCTCTCAGAAAAACTCATTAAACTTCAATTTATTCAACATACTTCCCCCAAGAATAAAAAACTTCAGCTTTCTTAACTTCAAAAAAGCAATGAAACGATTTTTTCTACAACAGTGTTTTTACTCACTTGATGAATATATGATGCAGTCAAATCACGATGCAATTATACTCAAAGAATATTGAATTTAATATGGAACACGTACATGATCTAAAATTGCTTATGAAAGTTTTAAATGCTGTTTTTACCTTATTGATATTTTGATGTTTTTAAAATGAAAAATTGGGCTCGCACAAATATTTTAATTTTTTTACCAAATTGATACTGTGATGTTTTTAAAATCTACAGTTTCATTTATACATACTTGTAATTTTACTATATTCTGACTTGCTACAAAAATATTCAATGTATGTGATGTAGTCAAATAAACTATCTATCTATCATGAGGTACAAAATCATATCTTTGAGGGGCTGTATCGCGAAAACTACTCATAGGATCGACTTGGGCCCATGGGAACTATTGATCAGGATAATGATACTACAGTTTCAGCTAATTCCACCAGGACCCAGAAACCAATAAGAATGGTGCGGGGTCCTTTGTACCCGCAATTTTCAACCGGAAATACGAATAATCTTTGATGACGTAATTGGCGCTAATTCTGATTAAAAAATTGTAAACTTTGTGCAAATTTGTGGTAAAATCATGATTTGAATTTGCACACTCGTCATGTATAAGGAACATCCAAAAAACATAGATAACGCTAAAAACAGTCCCAGGGGCATAGTTTTCGAGGTCACAAAATTGCAAACAATGTTTTCGTGATTTGCAAACTTTGCTGGCATAATTTTGAGTCGCCAAATGAGTTTGCAACCTTTTCAGTACCTCCGAAAATGAACATCATTTTTAGAAGCAATTTTTGCAAATGCCACAAAATTACAAACTTTGTACATTCTTTCCTTCAAGTTCTGCTATGGCAAACGAGTCTATGGTTGAATTTGCAACCCTAAACCCGGGCAATAGAATATTATCAATCAAGTCGATTTTCTTTGTGCAATTTTTTCTGCTGCTGGAGCTGACTTAACTTTTGTGGAAATTCAGAGTTAGTGCGGTATTGTTAATCGTGTTCACGACAAATTGTACCAGACAACGAAATTTCTCAACAATCGGTATAACGTGTATATTCTACAAGCAGAAATGTACCATCCTTTAGTCACATCAGGAACTCAATGAAGGTGATTGTTGGCCCTTAGCCCTATAAGATCTCCGCCACTGACTAGGAGACCTGTCACCGTAGACAGATCAGGTCGTCGCAGACACGTCCAGTTTTCAAGTTGTCAACTGAGTGAATAAATACGTGCCCTGTCAAGCGATTACATAATGATTTGTATAACGTGTTGTTTTGGAGTTGGTAAAGTTGAATTGCCAGTCTACAGAAAATTTTCTGTAACCCATGGTGGGTTAGTGGACAGTCACTAGCTACCACCCCGGAGATCCGAGTTCAAATCTCGTCTCCAACATTTTTTTTTTAGAAAAAAAAAACCCAGCAGTCGCATCACACTAGGGTCAGCCATCTCGGTTGGAAACGGCTTCGACTCTGGGAAGATTTTTATTCAAAAAGAAATTTAAAAGAAAACAGAATTTTGGTAATTAAAAGATTTTGTTAAGATTTCCTTATAAGTAAAATCCCAGGGCCTTCAGACATAACTTATTTTTGAAAAGATGAAGAATTAGGTCCTGAGTGGTACTCATGTACTCTTAATACCTGCGTGCTTGTGGAGTTCGCTCTGACACCTGGGCAAGAACCAGGTGAGAAAGACAACTAAAAATAAGAGTTACTTAACTTTAATTTTTATGGCTGATTTTTATATGTATTTTGTAGAATAGCACTCTGAAGTAATTTCAAAAGTGTCAGGCAATTTCCATAGATCAGAAAATTTGTCAGGCGCTTTGAGGCTCCACAATTTATATCAGAGTGATTTTCTACAAAATATACATAAAAATCAGCCACACTTTGAAATTATTGGAGGAATTCAAGGATATAGTTACAAGGATATAGTTACAAGTGGTAACAAAGTTCCTTCTCTTATCACTACGGGTGAATTCAAAATTCGCCTAACACCAGACAACGAAATAAAATACCGCCCTTATCGACTTTCAATTGCTGAAAGGAAAATAATGCACAATATCATTGATGACTTGATAGAAAATAATATAATAAGACCGTCACAATCTCCTTATTTCTACTCAAAAAGAAAAGAGGTGAATATCGCTCAGTATGTGACTTCAGGGCTTTAGATCGACCGTTTGAGTACTATATTTTACCACCATTGAAATGGCTGCTGGATTCCACGAAATGAAAGTGCATCCCGAATCGGTAGAAAAACTAGCTTTTGTCACTCCAGAGGGCCAGTACGAATATTTACCTGTCATTTGGCGTGACAAATGCGCCCTCTATCTTTCAACGTGCTATTAACATTGCTTTGCGTGATGAAATCCAGAAGGGCATTGTACTGGTGTACATGGACGATATTCTTTTACCGTCATTGACAAAACAAGGTCTCAAAAATTTAAGGTTAGTGTTAAATACTTTGAGGTATCACGGATTTTCCTTGAATATCAAGAAACGTGCCTTTCTACAGGAACTAGTGGAATATTTGGGACGAGTCATATCCAATGGCCAAGTGGAGAGATACATTAGTTTTCTTGCGAATGTATCACGCGTACAAGCCGACGTAACAGAAGAATGGAGCTCCATGGTATCCCGTATCCAGCTCATAGTCAATTCAGTGGTTCATAAAACAACAAACAGAACCCCTCTACATTGTTTGGTTGTGATGATCGATTGCCGAAGATAAAACGTATTATTGACAATGCTTCAGAAGACAAACTTCCCTTAGCTGATGCTCACCGCGTACATAAAAATGCAGTTTCCCAAGAAGCTTATGCTAAGAAGTTTTCAGCAGTACCGAAGAAATTAGAATTGGGCTGGAGAGGACCCTACAAGGTGGGTTTACACCTCGGCCTTATGGCATGGTGGGTTCACACCTCGGCCTTCTGGCAAGGTGGGTTGAAACCTATAGACCTTCTAGCAAGGAAGGTTGACGCCTCGGTCTTCTGGCAAGGTGGGGACACCTCGGCCTTTCTGGCAAGGTGGGATTACACCTCGGACCTCTGGCACGGTGGGCTTACACCTCGGCCTTCTGGCAATGTGGTTTGACCCCTCGGCCTTTCTGGCAAGGTGGGTTTATACCTCGGCCTTCTGGCAAGGTGGGTTTACACCTCGGCCTTCTGGCAAGGTGGGTTGACACCTCGGCCTTTTGGCAAGGTGGTTTGATACCTCGGCCTTTCTGGCAAGGTGGGTTTACACCTCGGCCTTCTGGCAAGGTGGGTTTACACCTCGGCCTTCTGGTGAGGTGGGTTGACACCTCGGCCTTCTGGCAAGGTGGTTTGACACCTCGGCCTTTCTGGCATGGTTGGTTTACACCTTGGCCTTCTAGCAAGGTGGGTTCACACCTCGGCCTTTCTGGCAAGGTGGTTTAACACCTCGGCTTTTCTGGCAAGGTGGGCTTACACCTCGGCCTTCTGGCATGTTGGTTCACACCTAGGCCATCTGGCAAGATGGGTTGACACCTTACCATTCTAGCAAGGTGGGATGAAACCTAGGCCTTCTGCCAAGGTGGGTTGTCACTCAGGCCTTTAGGGCAAGGCTAGCTGACATCTGAATTGCACGATATGTTTGCGTTGGGATTTCAAAGATAAAATTGACCTCTTTGCAGAATGACAAAGTTTCGAATGACAATCAGAAAAGTCTGGATGAAACAGAGCTTGTTGGGCCGAGAGCGTCCCAATCTCAGGATGGCAGTGTTGGCCCCTAGCCCTATAAAATCTCCGCCACCGTAGACAAGTCTCAGATCAGGTCGTCGCAGACACGTCCAGGTATTAATTCAAGTTGTCAAGTCAATGAATAAATACGTGCCCTGTCAAGCGATTACAGAATAATTTGTTTAACGTGTTGTTTTGGAGTTGGTACCTTTATACCTTTGAGATGATTGTTTATATATATATGATGGCGCTCGTGCTAATTTCATTGGGGATATAATCCAATATTGATCCAGTCGCGATATAAGTTTTCAAAAGTTTTTTATCATTTATATATATGACCGCAGTTCATGTTAAACTAATCAAATCGTATTTTCTCCGTGGTTGTTCAGTGAATCGTCAGCATTTCACATATCGGGGCACATACTCATACATGGTTGAAGTGTACTCATTGCCGCCAGGGAAACGGTATCTAATTTTTTACATGTCTTTGCAAAAATTCTTTCAAATACCATTGATCGAAACCTACTATATGATAATCTCAAGTTTCAACAAAATGTTTTCCCTCAGTTCGTACTGCTTTGTTGGGATGTGGATTTGTTGGCGACGATCAGTACTGTGGCCTCTAAGATCCCCAGACCTTCATTCACTTGATTTTTTCAAATGTCTGTGTAGAAAGTGCAGAATCTAGAAGAGTTGCAAAATCGAATTAGGTATGAAGTTGTAAAATAGGATACAGGACGACTATGGTGTTACAAAATGAGTAATGTAATACTACCAGTAGTTAATTGAATTTAAAGAAATATCCATTACTCGGCCAGAGAGAATCCAGAGCAATTCTATGAGATCCAACTCCAAGGCAAATTGAATCGCAGAAAACAAAATCATCGGTCAAATAGCTTTTGAACGCGATGTATTCCATACAAAATTATTCAGCCAAAACAAAATGGCGGTACAAAATTAAAGCTCTCATACGAACTGTAGTGAACTGATCAAATATTCTTTGGTGATCGAATTGGCAGATGGGTGCCATCTCCAAAAGGAATTGAAATGACCCGTTTTGCAAAATTAAGAAAATTATCCAGAATAAAGAACAATGTTTATCCAACATAGCTATGTGAAAAATTGGGATAGATCATTTTTGTAAAAGCCGAGAAAGAATTAATTATTTTATTAGTGCAGCTTTTATAGTTTCCCCTCTCCTTTCTAACTTTTTAATGGTTTAACCTACAAACACAGAACAAAAACCATTTTCAATGGTATCACTGATACCACTTTTTGGAATGAAAGACAATGTGGTTGTTCGATAGAGGTCTCCGTTATCAAAACTCGAAGTATGAAAACTTGCTAAAAATTCTATTTTTCTCCAAATGACATTAAAAGCGGCCTTTTAATGACACTTGGCAGGCTTAGAAGTTGTACTTTTAATGCCTAGGCAGAAAAAGTCCACTTTTACTGCCTAGGCAGAAAAAGTTCGTTCAATTTCTTTGAAAGATCGGAAAAATAGACAATCAGCACATTTTCAGAGAAAGATCCTATATTTTTCTTCTGTCTATATTCCATGAATCTGCTGTATGTGAGTTCATATACAGTTCTTGATTTTTCCGGTAAAAGGTTAAATTCCACATCTCGCGCCTGGTCTCTTATCTCAGGTGGTGTTAATTGCATCAATTCATCCTCACTTTGCAGTAAATCCATTTCTAACATGACAACTTTTCAAAATTGACAATGACAAAGTAAACAGTAAACAAACATATTCAACAAACGTCATCAGCGGTAAACATAGTAACGCAGGGCCCAGTTACCTTTGATAAAATAATTTAGTTATTTGGATATTGATAATGAAACGTAATTTAAATATGAAAAAGTAGATTTTGCGTGGAATTGGAACAAATTTGAAGAAAAAATTATATGTTTCACACGGCAGAAAAGCACATTTAATGCCTTGGCTGGTTTCATAGCCTCGCTACGCTCGGCTATGACACACCAGCGCGGCATTAAATCTTGTGCTTTTATGCCTAGTAAAACAAATAACTATTTAATCAGCTTGGACATGAAAGGATTTGTTTTGACAAAGTCAAATGAAATCTGCCAAATATTTTTTATGATTACATTTGCTATCTGGATACATATAGGGTGTCTGATATCAATCAATCAATCTGTTATTTCTTAAATCTTCTCTGAGGAGAGGTAACCATGTTTTATCCATTTCTACTGAGTTGGTCGAAAAACAGTTCCTTCAACTTTCCCTTTTCTTGATTTGATTAACTCATTAAAATTTTGGGGTCATTCCATTTCATCATATGATCGCCATCCGATGTCAGAATATGTTCGGATATTTTCGAACCAGTTATTTTTCGTTTCCTTATTTAACTTTTGTGTTCTTCCTTACGCACAGTCAAAGGTCTTGATGTTTCACATATATAACTTTTACTACACGAACAAGGTATGTTGTAAACACAATTTTTGGAACACTCATCAGTGTTTTTTGGTTTTGTGTATGTAAGTAAATTGATCTCAATGTATTGGTTGTCTTGAATGTTGTTTTTACACCATACCTATGGCCAATCCGTTTTATCTTTTCAGACAATCTGGGGACATATGGTATTACGTTGGTTATTTGATGTTGATGGTGTATTGGGTTGAAGTATTTCTGGTGGTTGTGTTCTTTGGTTGTTGGGTGTATTACTGTTTTCAATTGCATGTATAGCTTTTTCCACGAATTGATATGGAAAAGCGTTTTTCCACAGATGAAGGTTTTGAGGCGCAGGCATACGCGGACGATGGAGTTGTCCTAATCAGCGGACGATTCATCGGAGTCGTCTGCGACCGTATGCAGGCTGCCTGCAGAATAATTTGAGAGATGGTGCGGTGAAGGAGGGCTCTCAGTGAATCCGACAAAAACAGAAATGATCCTGTTCACCGAACGAAGAAAAAAAGATGGATTCAGGCCACCTATCATGTTTGGGCAAGAGCTGGAGCTAGTTCAGCAGGGAGTGGTCCTGGGAGTGGTCCTGGACTCCAAACTTGGAAGCCGCACGTAGATAGGGTTATTCAAAAGTCGGTAGCAATCCTATGGCAACTGCGGACAATTGTAGGAAGCAATTGGGGCACCAATCCAGATATCATGCGCTGGCTGTACAGGGCAGTCGTAAGACCAAAAATCCATTATGGGTCAGCCGTGCGGTAGCCAGGCGCACAGGGCAGCACAATAGGCCGAACACTTAGCAAGGTTCAGAAGTTGGCCTGTTTGGTAATAACAGGCGCAATGAGAACGACTCCAACCGCAAAGTTAGAGGTACTGCTGAGACTGCCACCCCTTCCAGTCTGTATCAAGAGGGAGGCAATAATGGCAGCCCATTTGAGGATACGAGACTTGGGAGTCTGGGTAAACGAAGGAGCGATGATAGGTCATGCGAAAATCGCTAAGTGAGCGGAGCAGGAGATCTCGATCTCTGCCCTCAGAGTGAAAAGCGCACAAGACAGACTGCGTTAGAACAGAGTTTACTCTTACTATTCCGAGCAGAGAACAATGGGAAGGAAACACGGTGGAGTTTAGTACAGAAAGTCTAATATGTTGTACGGACGGTTCGCGTCTGACTGACAAACAGGCATCAGGTGCCGGAATCTACCTGAAGGGAAAAGAGCTACGAGAGAGCTACGCTTTGGGCAGATATAAAAACAGTTTTACAAGCTGAAATGTTCGCCATCCTATCCGTAGCTACGAGGCAAGAGGTGAAAGAAGGGTTCGAACAGAGAATTTATATCTGTTCGGATAGTCAGCACTTGTACGGGAATGCGAAGATGCGCTCGAAATGCTAGCTGAAACAGAAGAAGTTCAGCTGTTATGGGTCCCTGGTCACAGAGGGGTGCGCGGAAATGAGGTGGCAGACGGACTTGCCAGATCCGGATCCGCAACGCCTTTCTGTAGGCCGGAGCCTGTATTAGGCATCGCAAGAAGCCAAACCTCTTCAGCGACGAGTGGGCGGAAGAAGAGCTGAATAAACTTTGGAGAGATAATACCGGCTGCAGGCAGACGAAAGACTTTGTGGCCGGCTCCAGTAAGTAAAGGACGGCATGGCTCTTTGGCAGAAACCGCCAAGCACTGCGCCTCCTTATAGGAATACTAACAGGACATAACAAGGTAGGCAGACACCTATCACTTATAGGTATAGAAGACAACCCCACTTGCCGCAAATGCGGAGAAGACGAAGAAACTTCATCTCACTTCATCGCCGAGTGAGAGGCATACGGGAGGCTAAGATTTGGAACCATCGGAGTTGAGAAACTCCAAGAAGAGAAACTAATCGACTTGGAGTGGTCGGACATACTGAATTTCATGAGGAGGTCACAAAGGTTCGAAAACGAAGACTATGAGGATGAATGTAGATAAGTGGAGAAAAGGGGATGGCAAAAAGGGTCCATGATGGCCTACTTGGCTGCTGTAAAGAACTACTACTACTACTACATGGTACCATAAAAAGTTTATTCTCTTTTGCGCTACAATGCTGCGAAATGGGTGAAAAATGCTTGCAAACATGACTGAAAACGGCAGAACTCGCGTAAGCGGTCGAGTAGTAGAAGAGACCGCGGGGGATGAGCGGAAGCGTATCATCACGTAACCCGTTCATTGGAAGAACTCCTTTCATCTCCCGGTCTCTCCTACTACTCGGCCGCTTACGCTTATTCTCAATTAATTTACTCAAAAACTATAAAAGAAATAGTAAATTGATTAATTAATTTTATGACATTCACGAATGTATGGTCCGTTTATGTTAAATTGTGCTCTACACTCAGTAATAACATTCCAGAAGACTAATTTTCAATCACTTTACTTCAACAAATAGAATATTTATCCTCAAAATGTTTTTATATTATACTGCAATTACTCTTGTCAGGAAGTTACCTATTTTTAATAGGTGCTTGGGACACCAAATATCACCCATTTGGATTATGAGAAATTGTAACGTCAAAATTGTCTTGTTATTGAATATTACCGGAACGTCCACATGAAGTTGTGTTCCACTCAACTACCAACTAGAAAATGCTATTAAACGAACTTATAAAGCTATGAAAAAATCTCAGTTCTTGTGTTCATTGAGAATAACAGGTATTTTTCATTAACAATGACAACAAATGATCTTTGTGCAATCCAAAATCCATCTTCAATTGGAAGTAAACTTAATCTGGACATTTCAATAATATGCAATAGTAGGTCAAATTTGACGTTAAGATTCCTCATAATGAAGGTGAAATAGAAAAAGCTAAAAGTGGGAAAATTCCAAAGAATTACAGAGAAGAGGAATTACATATTTCAAACTTCCTGTCAATAATTATAAATCACTTCTTCGAGTAACTTTCTTGTGTATTTTGCAAAATAAAGGTAAACTTTATTCCGGAGCTACTAGTTTTCTACTTCTCGTATACGAAAAGAGATCATTGAAATCTGAATAGTGCATTTTGAGTTTGATGAGATGTAGGTACTTTCATAAAGAATGCAATTTTCTGAGAAATCTCAAATAAACCATTTGTTACGTATAAGTTTGATGAACTGAAACTATAAGAAAATGCTGGTATTTCGTTGAAAACACAAAAGACAACACTATAGGCATACATAACTCAATAATGCGTGTTCTTCACATTTACATTAATTATGGTGGACAACTTCACCGAACTAGGCAGTAACAGTAAAAAAAAGTTCATCATTGGTCGTGATTTCTTACTAGATTTTATTTCCTGCTCAATAATTTTTGTATACCAAATAAATTATAACTTACCTATATCTGTTTATGATCGTCATGAGCTAATTTTCACATTTTACCATGGGCATTTCCAATACGGAACTGATGTAAAGGAAGTTGATTTTGTCTGTCAGGGCTGGATAAGAACAAAATGATGTGTTGTGATCCCGTTTCAAAGTGATAAACGAAAATTATCTAAATTTATCTTTACTTTCAGTTCGTACCAACAGAATATTCAAACACAGAACTGATTAATTTCCATTCACGGAATTGGATATTATCACACTACGAGTACAAAAATTCTCATCTCTTATTTTATGAATAAGATTAATTAATGACATAGAAATATCATGGTATGGGAAAACGTCCGGAACTGTAATGTTTCAGTAAGCATTGCATTTCACTCAGACTTTTGCGGTTCTAGCAAATAATAATTCAGATTTTTTTTTCCAACCTTACGAATGTTACATGGTATATCTGAATATTTTATAGCAGAATATATTGATATATTTGAAGAACTCATTAAAAAATTGTTGTCATTTTGGCAAGGTAAAAAAAGAAAAATATTTCGTGAAAGGGTGAATAATGTTAGTGTGATGTTAGTCTGAAATACTTCAGAAAGTATTGTTATGAATGTAGTATTTGACACAAACATCCTGAATTTTTCTAGAAAAGGCGAAGAACATTTAGGGCGGGTTGTACAAAACAAGTTCACCAACAGTTTGACTAAACTCGCATGAGTTGCTATGGATTAGCCAATGGGGGATGTGGATAAAATAAATTTCAACTAAATGCTTATACTTTCTTGAGACAGACTTATTCATTTCATAGAGGTAAATATATAGTATAAGCATTTGCTAGATTTTATTCACCTCACCCAATAAAGGACATGGCACTGGATACACGTATTTCTGGGGCTCGACCATAGAAATAAATATTATACAGTGCGACGCTAAATTATGGAACAAATTCATTATTTCTGGATATAAAGATATATCGGAAAAATCCTCGGACAGGTCGATTTTCTTTTCCGATGGGCCAATATTTGAACCTCACCCAAAATATATAGGGTTATCCGCATTTGAGGAAAAGCGACTTTGGTGATATTTTTAAATGGGACACCCAGTATATTTGTCCATATTTGGTTAGGGATCGTCATTACAAATCCAGTGATACTAAGTTTGATGGGATTATGTCAAACGGCTGCGGAGATATGGCCAAAAAACTTCTCCATATACCCAATGAGTGCAACAGAGACTTTTAACCTTCTGAATCGTGTGGAGTCTCGCAGTCATACTCATTAGACATACGAGGAAGTTTTTTGGCCATATCTCCGCAGCCGTTTGACATAATCCCATGAAACTTGGTTTCACTGGATTCGTAATGACGATCCCTAACCAAATATGGAAAAATATACTGGGTGTCCAATTTAAAAATATCACCAAAGTAATTTTTACTCAATTGCGGATAACCCTATATATTTTGGTTGGGGTTCAAAAATTGGCCCATCGGAAAAGAAAATCGACCTGTCCGAAGATTTTTCCGAAATATCTTTATATTCAGAAATAATGAATTTGATTAATGATTTAGCGTCGCACCGTATACTTACTCTAGAATGCTAATCCCGCTTTTTTCTGTGAAAAGCATGCCGTGTATGTGGCCCGTTTACGATGTGCGCATGCTCGTCATCAGTGTAGTTTGGGTTGATCGCTGCCAAGTTTTAAAATAATTTGGTGTTCCAATTCAGAGTTTTGTGTCCTGATGAAATAATACCCATGCCATTTGAAAGAGAGAAATTTGTCAGCGCATTTAAAGATAGGTTATTCTGAATTTTAGGCGCGAAAGAAACTTATTTGATGCAATAATGTACCCTATCTTATTGTAATTATAATGACCGTGCAACAGTGCTCTTTCGTCAACAGGAATACTTGTCACTAAGATCTGTCACTCTTGACAGATCCAGAGACGGTTTTTTAGAATTTCAGATTTTGTCTTGTCGTTTTGTGTAGTGTTTGTTGTCGTTGGTTCTTTCATAATTCGTGAATTTGCATCAATCTTGTTACTTTAAGATATTTTCTAATGAGACTCTTTCTTCCTACAGATGAAAAATTACTGTTTAGTGTTGTTGTTTTTATGTACCTATGCTCTGCTCAAAATAGCAAAACAAAATAGCTTATTATTATTATACACAAAAGGAAGAAACCCCCAATGCAGAACATTTGAGTGAGAAAAGTAGTTCTTGATTCCTACAAAAAGTACTCATCGGAAAATTAATGTTAGTATATGGTATTGCTTTCTTTGATGATAAGGAAAATGCCTCTGGTCTCACTTTTTCATACACCCCCATTGTGGAAATTGCACTAAGGTACTCATAGAATTGTTATCTAAATTAATTGCAGTTACATATTTTGATGAATCGTTCTAGAAAAAAAAACCTTGAGCTTCTATATGGAAGCCTTCAATGTGATTGAAACAAATTTGAGTTGAAATTATTCATAATATCAGCTGAAATCAATTTCCATAATTTTTGTATTTTCAATTTATTTTCCAATCTAGTGCTTGCTTGAAATTCGCACCGACGACTTGGGGTGGTTTCTTAGTTTTTTTGGATTTATCTACAGCTGAAAAGTGATTGCGATACCAAAAATCAATGAGTCGCTTCAGAGCGATAAATAATGATAATAACCGTACTTTACTTTCTGATGGTTTTCGCTGAATAGTTTGGATCACAAATATGAGAAAAGATGTATTCAAATCGGCATAAATGAAGTACTTGAGTTTTCCAATGCCTCATTACCAGAGATTCAGAATTAACAATGTTCACACCATAATATTTTACTAACACCGGGCCTGTTACAAAAAACACTAATGACGCACATGCGCATTGCAGACTAGTCTGAACTTTTTACAACATTTTTGACATGGGATAAGCATTCTAGAATAAGTAAATATATATTTCTATGGGCTCGACAGATTTCTTTTATTTTTGGATATATCATTTTAGAGGTCAAAACAAGCAACTTTCTCAATTAGACTTTTTTTGGCTGCTGGCGTGCAGTGTATATCACGTAGGATGAGGAGTGAAACACGCTGTATATGGGTGCAAACATGTAAAAAAGAAAAATGCTAACACGAGCAACCTCGGAAGAACTTTTGGCTTCGAGAAATTCAATGAAAACTCCACAAGTGGGCGAGAAGTTAATGAACAGGTTTCAGGAAAATGCCGTATTCTGCCTCATTCTGTAAGTATGCACACCATTCAAAGTCAATTGATATTTTTCACAGCATATTATTTCTTTCAGATTATTTGCGTCCTTAGGTTGAACCCATCATATTGAGCCATGAATCAATATTATAACATTTGCGTACAATTTGGGTGGGCTAATTTAGCCACATTCGAAGGTCCCATGACGTCATTGACCTATATGTACAAAATTAAATAATTTCGTATGACTTTCTGTCAGGTGATAAATTCAGTTATAGTGAATAACAAAATGGTGTTGGCATACGAATTCATTGTGAGCATACGTTGAAATAATTTTTTTTTACTTTATCAAATATTAAGGTTCATATAAAATTTAATTTCAAAATAAAAAAATATTTTCTCGAAAAAAGAAATGGACTTTATTAGGATTCCTTCTTTGTTTTGGTGTTTTTTGTTTCTTTGTAGTTCTGAATGTTTCATTTAAAAAAAATATGTAAATACAAATACATGATCAGTGATCAGTCTCATACCAGTTTGAAACTGTTTGACTGATCATGCTATTCCATTATAGATTAATAATTGACTAAATACCCTTTCATAATTTTACAGTTGTTTCTTAAAATTAAGAAATGGGTATACCTTTATTTTATACATGTAGCATTGAATTATGAATAAACGTTATTATTATTATTATTATTATATAAACCCATGAAAAACTTAACGGCAAGTTTAAAAATTCTGAAAAAAAATCGAGTTATTTTGGCATTCAAATTGAATAATTAGAGAGATGTAGAAGAAAATCTTATGAACAGTTTTTGAGGAAAAATATAAAAACCTAATTTTTAGAGGTTTTTTTAAGTTTTCCCAAAAACCACTCTTCAGATTCCATTTCAAATATAACATTCTGTGACAGACATAAAATCTTTCAAAAGATTTGACTGAAGATTAAGATTGTCTATATTGAAGTCCCCGAGAGATATAATATATTCATATTCCGGATTATTATTGATCAAGGAATTCTCAAATGTATTAAGGAAAGCTACAGGGTCACTCTTGAGGGGTCTGTAGCACACTCCCACAACGAATTTTTCTTTTCCTATAATTATCTCGACCCACAAATGTTCAATGAATGATTAATTTCGGAAATAATTACCCTGGTAATAAGATTATTTTTAATAAAGAATGCTACCCCACCTCCTCTTTTACCATTTCTATCATTTCTAATGATATTATATCCATCTATATAAACTACTCAACACTAATTTCGTCGCACCCCAAAATTTTTACCCTATTAAAATCTAAATAACTTTTTTCTGCATTGAACAATTTGAATTCTATAAATACTGTTCGCTAGCCCAGTCATTCAGCTATAATCTCGTACTTCTTCAAAACATAAGGTTTTCCGCATAAAATCGCTACAGGGTATTATCTGAAACTGTGCAAAATTTCTGAATTTTCAAAACGATCCGAAATGAAGAAAAAAATTTTTTTTTCAAATTTGACAGCAGTGGCATGAAGATGAACTCATTACCTCAAGAAATTTTTCGAATATTCTTATTATCTCTTTTGTTTACAGGGTGATCTCAAAAATTTACTTTTTGATTTTGCAGTCATAACTTTTTTCCTCGTCAACCGATTTTCAAAATCTCCGGCTCACTTTGAAGCTGAAACTTTAGATGAAGAGATATTAAGATCAGAATAGACTCAAGATGAAGATTGAAGATCAAGGGTTTCCTCAAAGGTGACCTAAATCTGAAACACCCCCTCAAAATCCGGTTGGGAGGAGAATTAAATGAAAATCAACTTGTTTTCGGAATGATCATCCATTCTGAATACGTCCAGATCTTTCTTGCTGTCAGTAGTCAAGAATTGTGCATGAAAAAACCAAATTGTAACGGCAGGATTTTGAAAAAAAATAATAAAATGAATCATTGTTCGCCTGAAATGCATGGCCCGTAACCAAGGTAACAAGAATCACATTCAGTGACTGACAAGCCTGACCAGCTGAGGCTCATTCCACAATAGCGGTTTTTTCTCAATCGTGAAGCATTAATCGTGTTAGTAAGCAAGAACAATAAAACAAGTTTTATTGAGTTTTTATTGAACAACAACAAAGAGAAAATAACTTGGATAACATTGGAATTGAAAAATATTTATGTTATTCAGTATTTAGTGGGCCATCCCCTTTTGGCAATTACTTCATTGACCCTTTCCGGCATGCTGTCTATCAGACTATCAATGAACTCCTGTGGTACAGCTGTCCATTCTTGCTGTACCGCATTCACCAAGTCATCCAAATTTTCCATTCGCACTTCCCTTTATTTCAATTTCAATTTCATACGACTCCAGACATGTTCCATCGGATTCATATCCGGAGAGAAAGGCGGCCAGTTCATTCGCTCAATACCGTGATCCCTCAAAAACTGGTTGACAATGTGAGCCCTATGCGGTCTCGCATTGTCATCAACGAGAAGAAAGTTGTTGCCGATATTTGCGGCGTGAGAGACAACGATTTCTCTCATACATAAATCTCTATACCTCTCACCGTTCATACTCTCTCCTATCAGAATCACCAATTCACTCCTCCCATTCATCGATATTCCACCCACACAGTCACTCCTCCACCTCCAAAAGCCACCCTCGCCTCAATATTTCCTTCCAAAAACCTTTCATTCCTCCCTCTCCAAACCAACACACGACCATCTTTTCGAAAAAAGTTGAACCTACTCTCATCCGTAAACATACACCTATTCGACTCTGCTATTCCCCAGTTTTGATGTTCTTCCCCCCATAATCGTCTTGCTGCTCGATGTACAGGTTTCAGTAAGGGGCAGGCAGCTCGTATCCTTGCGTGTAATCCAAGATCGTGGATCCGGCGTCGGATTGTCTGACTTGAAACCTGAATTCCCGTAGCTTCGATCAATTCACGACGAATTTTGGTGGCGGTTGAAGTCCTAGTCCGCCGTACCAATCTTCCTATAAGGCGGTCTTGAGCGGGAGTTGTTCTTCTTCTTGTACCCCTTCTTGGCCCCCTAGGTCGATACTGAAGATCCCCAGCGTTAGCTCGGACGTGGGCCCTTTGGACGGATCTAACTGTTGTTCCAAGCAGATTGGCAATTTGGAGGGTAGATAATGCTTGTTCCGTCATTCGTGGAATCAGTTCCAGCTGGTCGGGCGTTAGATGCGGCATCGATATGATAATTTTTTTTGCAAACGAATCAAAATTGACGTCTAACCTAGCTTACCAGTCATTGATAGTGATTCTTGTTACCTTGGTTACGGGCCATGCATTTCAGGCGAACAATGGGTTGATTTTATTTTATTTTTCAAAATCCTGCCGTTACAATTGGGTTTTTTCATGCACAATTCTTGACTACTGACACCAAGAAAGATCTGGACGTATTCAGAATGGATAATCATTCCGAAAACAAGTTGATTTTCATTTAATTCTCCTCCCAACTGGATTTTGAGGGTGTTTCTGATTTAAGTAACCTTTGAGGAAACCCTTGATCTTCAATCTTCATCTTGAGTCTATTCTGATCTTCATATCTCTTCATCTAAAGTTTCAGCATCAAAATGAGCCGGAGATTTTGAAAATCGGTTGACGAGGAAAAAAGTTATGACTGCAAAACCAAAAAGTTAATTTTTTGAGATCACCCTGTAAACAAAAGAAATAATAAGACAATTCGAAAAGTGTCTTGAGGTAATGAGTTCATCTTCATGCCACTGCTGTCAAATTTGAAAAAAAATATTTTTTCTTCATTTGGGATCCTTTTGAAAATTCAGAAATTTTGCACAGTTTCAGATAATACCATGTAGCGATTTTATGCGGAAAACCTTATGTTTTGAAGAAGTACGAGATTATAGCTGGAGGACTGTGCTAGCGAACAGTGTTTACATAATTCAAATTGTTCAATGCAGAAAAAAGTTATTCAGATTTTAATATGGTCAAAATTTTGGGGTGCGACGAAATTAGTGTTGAGTAGTTTACTTACGATGTCGTCAGTAATATTGGAATGTAACCAAGTTTCCGATATCGCTAAAATACAAAATTCTTTTCCATGTATAATACGCTCAATGTCGTTCAGTTTTGTGGATAACGAACAAATATTTATGTGGCCAATAGATATCAACATTTTTATTTTCAGTATTGCAAGAAATGTATAAGTTTGTATCGAACGAAATTAGTAAAAAAGGAAACGAAACAGTTATAGGATATCCGCAAAGCCAAAAATTATTTCACTGCAACAATAGAAAATGTGTTTATGAAACCTCTCAATCCAAAGTCTCGAAGCATTACACATCTATATTATTTGGTTGTATGCGATCTGAGAATTTTCTTCGTATGTTGTGTCGTATGGTCTTTCAGCTCACGGGATTTCTTATGAGAAGAACTACTGGTTGTGGATGAAGTGCTTCCTCTGCGTTGAGACTCACTTTCAGGATCAGATATCGATTGTTGGAGATCATCAATGCTATATCGTACTTCATCGATGATTAGTTGATATCCTTTAATACTTGCTTTTTGATTCCTTTGTCTGGCGAGTTTTTGATAATGATACAGCAGTTTCTTCTTCTGGTAGTCTTCAACAGGATAATCGGGTGAAATATAAATTGCAGTGCCCTTAAGATTTTTTGCTTTACTAAGAATTTCAGCCCTAAGGCTACTTCTCATGCATTCAATCACAACTGGATGAGTTTATCAGGTTGGCCACCAGAGTTCACTCTGTAGGCATCTCTAAAATCGTTTGCTCCACAGCTGATATCCAGTTTCTGGATCAGCAAGTTTACGACCGATTGGTGAATATTGTCTCCATCAAGATTATAGATTACCAAATTGTATTTCTTGATTTTTCTCTATAGCTACATAATGCATTGAACCAAATTACCACAATTAACACCAGATAATTTATAATCCTGTGAGCTATTTCGCAGTACTCCGAATAATGTTGAGATTTGGCAACAATGCATTAGCAGTAAGGCTGACCGTTGCAGAAAACTGTAATTTAAATAGAAATATTATAAAAGATCGCTGTAACTATGGTATGGAAAATGTATATTGTCAATGCCATCTTACAGTTCATAGAAACGCGAAATATTTGACTTTATATGAACCTTAATTATGTTTGTTACCTCAACAAAGATCTATTCATTACATTTTCTGTAGCAGTGTCAAAAAACTAAGAGGAACCAAACACAATATTTCATCCTTATTTTAAAGAAATTTGAGGTGTTTTCTATGAGAATATCTGAATGTTTGATCTTCACTATCGTTTATTGCACTATAAATTATATAAAACGATAGTTGATCAGCAATTATTTAAGCGGAATGTAGTAATAAAGAAGTTACTCACCTTTGAAGGCAGATAAATTCCCAGGTTAACGAAATCACTCTAAAAAATGCTGCCACGTGAACTTCAGTACATTTCACATATTCAACTGCTTAACTGAAAATGTCTAATCAGATTTTTGATGTATTAAACAAGCCTGTTAAACATGTTTATGAATAATATTCATGAATTGATGTGAACAAACAAGTAAACGTGAACATAAAATGGTATTTGACAATATGTCAGTCATAAATCTGTAATGATTTTCCGCCATCTATGTTATGATGCGTAAGATATCCTACCGCATTAAAATATCAGAAATCATGTAGGGCCTGTACATCGACAGTTTTGAGTAACAATTTCACAGCTATAAGTGATTACACCATGGTTTCTATACATCTTGGTCGAAACGAAAATATCACCGTGATATATTCAGTTGGGTCTCATTTATTAGGGTACGTAAATATGAATTGATAATAATAATTTCAGTCGCAGATGATTCCACAACTGACTTTATGAACATCCTGTTCATATTTTCAATGAAATCAACATGAATTGATAACTTCGACAGTGACATAAATAGGGCCCTGGTACCGTGATCACTCCCCTGGTACCCTGACTACTCCTCCTAAATCCATAACAAACTTTACGGAAATAGATGAACAGATTTCATATCCATCTTGTAAACTGCAATACAGGAGTATTTGCATTGAATTTCAAACACACCGTGACATCTTTGATTAAAATTGTTCACGATAAACATAAAATAAAACTTATTGGTGAACAAAATTTCACTTCGAACTAAATATAACCTCAAAGAGTCAAACTTTGACAGGTAATCACAAAATTCGAAGCAGGGTACGTTAGAGGGGATAAACGATTTGATTGGCTTTCCTCAGGAGTAGGAATATCAGAGGAAATTGGCAGACTGCGCAGTTGATCATGTTCTATCTCCTGTTTCTTTAATCTGAGGTAGTGCCAAACAAAGCTTCTATGTTAGCCAGTTAGCTTCATGAGTTATGAAGCTTTGTGCGTAATGAGAGGTTCTCATTTGTAACTTGGGCTGGTCTCACAATGTTCTATGGATATCTCACTGCTTTTGTTTTTTTATAAGAAGTGGAAATCTTTCAGGTAATATGAAAACGTCCAAATAATGTTTTTCCATATACAGTTTATTTTATTTATATCTCACTGTTTTCGTAAACCAAAACCTTAAAACATCCAAATGCATGTTCTCGATTTTTGTGCACAAAATATATCAGAACATGTGTAGGGTCGTCTGGCACGACTTTTCCTATTAATACTTCTCCTTGGAAAGTATGCCTTCCAATATAAAGAAACTTATTCCTTGCGATTCCTCCTACAACCAAATGTTTTCCAATGGTCTTTGTTTTAAAATTCCGTGCTTCAACTGTAAGCCATCTGAAGACGTTCTTGTAGGGACTGCATAAAATCTGGAAAAAAAAATGGCTCAATGTACCGTGTGTTGTCGGAATGGTCAATCGTAAATTTCAGATGTGTGATTAGAATCTGTTTTTTTCACGAAACGTGCCCTTTAACCCTTTGCTGTCCCATTATATTTTCATGGATTGTCTTCCTTTTGGGGCTGCAAAGGGTTAAATCGTCGGTTACAAAATGTTTCGTTTTCTTTGAAGTCAAACATTTTATTACATATAGTGTTGTGCAATAATATATTTTTCTTTATCCCCTAGCCGAAAGTACGCACTCTCTGGCCGCATTTCAGGCCGGAAAGATCAATTTCCGTTGCCGGCTGACGACAGAATTTTTGCGGCCGGTGATATGAACATGAATTATTTATTCTGTGCTTGCTCGTGTCAAACTCTATTATCAAACTCTCGTGTCAAACTGTCCTGTCGTGAACTCGCGAAGAAATTCATTCAATTGTGTTAAAAAAATGGACGAATCCTCATCTGAAGGTTCCGCAGTCGAGGAAGAGATATTAAGGAATTTTGACGAAGAGGCAAAAATTATTGTGCAAACCGAAAACGATTGCAAAAAATCTTCTGAACGGTATCAGCTCGTCTACAACACGTACAAAATATGGCGAGAAGAAAATAAAAAATCTCTATCCAGCTCAGAAGAAAATAATGTGATTATTTAGTTCCAAACCCTGAAAGGAAAACTGAAACCACCAACTTTGTGGAGCATATAGAGTATGCTCAAAAAAAACGTTGAATGTGAACTAAGGTTTCAACATAAATAATTTGATGAACCTAAAATGTCTGATAAAAACGAACGCTAGAGGATACAAGCCAAAACAGGCTTTCGTTTTAAGATGAGAGCAAATCATGAAATTTATGAACGAGGCTCCGGATCAAAGGTATTGAGCAATGAAGGTAAGAGTCATTTACGTTTTCCCTTCTCGAATAATACTTTTTTAGTTAGTGCCGTTCAATTTGTTCATTGAAATTTTTACAGGTTATACTGATATTTGGGATCTGCTGTTACCTTCGATGTGATGAAATAACGAACATCATGGTTGAAAATGTGGAAGATTTAACGAATAAATATCTGGTGTCCATCAATCAAAATAAAAACGACTATGCTGGGCAATTTGTCATTGGGAAGCTTTTTTACAACACAGTAAAGAAATATATCTCATTGAGACCATCGGAGAAATTCAGCGACCGTTTTTTTATCAAGTATGCAGAAGGTAAATGTGCCCGAATTGCAATTGGACGACATAAAATCGGAGATGTCCCCGAAAAGATTGCGGCCTATCTGAAATTACCCGAACCAAAGAGATACACTGGTCATTGCTTTCGCAGAACGTCTGCAACGCTTCTCTCCAATTCTGGTGCTAACATGCAAATGGTTAAACCAAAGAGTAGGGGTCATAGACAAGAGAGATCATATAAGGTATTCATGAATGAAATAGTAAAATCGTTACGGAATCCTTGAATCAACTGTCATTTCAATTTCATTCATAAAATTCAAAATCTGGTTGGATTCTGGTGTCACCAATCACGAGCCGGGAAGCAGGTCATGTGACATCTTCTTCAGCGTCACAACTGTCAAAACACTTTACGAAACGATAACGAAGAAGAACAGCAGAAACAATTAGATTGGAGGTTATGTTATAAACATAACCGCTATTATTTGACAGAAATTTTCAATAAAAATTAATGTTTTTTGATAAGATATGATCACAGAACTGAGGATATGATACTATTATGTATGTAACTATGTTGAAGGTGTTATGCATTAATTGATGCGGAGAGCATCTTCAGTTATTTCACTAGTTGTATGTGCTGGCCACTGCATTCGTACCTAGTTTGATTTTTCTATGGTGTTTACTCATCGAACATAATTATTTTAATTTTTGTTCATAAGTTACATTATATGTAGAGAAGAATTATTTCAAACTGTTGCTTGTGCACTACGAAATCGAACAGAAGGGGTTACAAGACCTGGAACAAGCTTGAAATTACATAAGTGCGTGCAAATCTCAACAGAGAAGTTTAGGAGTGTTGTTATTTACTGTCAATTGAGATGTATAAAAACCATTAGACATCTTACTGTCAATGTTAAACTATGTGTAACATGTTTTTATAAAAGCCGAGTTTGCTTGAACCTAAACTCTGAGAACCAAGTTGAAGTAATTTAATGTAAATTAATCAGTGACGTATTTACGACAAAAGACTTTAAATTTTTTATTGTCTCACTGATCTTTATGAATAAACCATAACGGTTATAAGAACCTGATAAAACTTTTGTAGCTATTTCAAACAAGAAAAGTGTATCCCATGATCATTTATCATGTTATTACGAGTAAGAGTAACCTATCTGTGGCTACGGTGGAGTTAGATGAAAAACCCAAATGCTCACTGCATGAGCTCCATATACACACTTTAACCTCAATTTGAATTGAATTAATTCTCTACTTTATTCGCTCTGTCATAGCAGTAATCAAGAGTGAATTTGAAATTATAGGAAACATCGACTTCAAGAATATGCACTCCTGCTTAAGAAAAAGGCAATATTTTTTTTCAAAATGTATTGAAGAAAAACATCTTCGTTTTACAAAACTAGTATTTACCATATTTCATTAACAAAAAATTCTATTTCCGTTACAACTGAAGTAACTCCTTTTATTTTTGATGAGCCCTGGTGATGAAACTCTGAAGAAGGAAAAATATCAGATTTTTTCATTCAAAACAGGACATTTCTTACCATTAAAAAGAATGAAAAAAAATTCTCCTAAATAGCATAAATTATTCATTAATAAATTCATTATAGTTGAATCCAAATGCTTAAATGAACATGAGTATGGATGATTTTATGTTCACAAATACCTACATTAACATATTCTTGAGAGCAGTAGTTACACAAAACAGCTGAACAAAACAATACACTATGGTAAAGTACTCATAGTGGGATCTTATGTCCCTGGACATTTCAACAAAACTATCAATAATTTCAATTTCATAACTGCTATGTACTAAAAATTTATTGAATCACGAGATAAATTTTGGTGTGAATATATACAAAAAAATTGTGCTCTTTCACAACACAAAAACATCATTCATTCATGCTGTAATATTGGTAACTTCCTCAATTTCTTGACTCTTCGATTCTTAGTTTCTTCCCTTTTAAGATTACGGTTGGCATATTTTACAATATGAAATATCCGCATTCATATGCATAACTGCAATAAATAAACAGGGAAACTCTGCACAAGGGTGTACAAATGGAAAGTCTTTAAATTTTTCTTGTTTTTCCAGTAGCTTTTGGTCCGCCTTCTTCGTATACCTCCAGCCTTTCGGTTTCCTACCTTCAGTTCACTAAGAATCTTGGCAGTAAATAATTCTATTGAAATTTCTTCTTCCATCATTTTCATGTCCTCAAATGAACGTTCCAGTTTAGCATTTTCACTCTCAATTCTTTTTATTTCAATCGATTTGGACTGGAAAATATAATATCTGACAGAGATTCCAAATATTTTTTGTGTGTAACTTCACTAAATCCCTCGACTTGCTTTTCCTTGGTGTTTCTGAAAAAAAACTGATGCTTGGGTACAACACTCTGAAGCTGTTGAAAGATTTTTTTGCATTTATTGATCCACTTTTGTAGTTACTTCTGACTGTGTCTTTGTCAACCCTTGACTTTTGAAACAAATTCAACGTGGGGATTGCAGTTCGACTTGAATTATGATTAATGATGTTATTTGAATAATTGTTTTCGCTTCTCCATTTTATCTCCATCATTTTTAAGCTAGTTTTCATTGAAGAACTCGTTCAACATCTTCGAGGTCGGGAAATTAAAAAAAATCTTATCTTTTCCAAACTACGCGAGCTAGAATGAAATCTGTTAGGGCAGTCTTCAACAGGGCACTTGAGCCATTTCCAGCAGTTGTACCTTCCATGATGACATGCGAATATTAATACCAAATGGGTAAATATTAATTCTACTTGGACAAATTTAGTCAATTCTCTTTGAAATAAACGTTCTTTCTTGTGAAAAATAACCAGAAAATAGTAAGACTTTAGGAAAAATCAAGCAGCTGATCCAAACACAGTATTCTGTTATTTGACAGACAATTATAAACATCGTAGTAAAATTTGCAAAATGATCTCTCTTGTCTATGACCCCTACTCTTTGGTTAAACAGCTAGGAAGATGGCGTTCTATGCACAACAGGGAAATGATATATAATGACGTTACCCAAAAAACTGCTGAAACAAACATACATTCGAAGCCATCTACTAGCGCGCAGACCATTGTACCTGAAAATGATGATTCCGATGTCCATATTAATCAATCGGATTTTGAGGAAGAATTCACTTTTGATGAGGTTGGTGCCACTCAAAGTTAGTAAAAAAAATTCATTTAACTATAAACGCACCTGTGTATTATTCACAGTAGATTTATTTTCAGATGAAACGTTGAAAAGTGGTTTCACTACAGCAAGAAAAAATGCAATCTTTATCCCAATGTCGACTCAAAATAAGCCAGATGTCTGAAAAAAAACTTGTTTTGGGAAAAACCGGGAATAAAAATAAATTTTCTGAATGAAAAGAATGTCCTGCCGTCTACATCCGGAAAAAGAAAAAACATAAAAGATTTGGACATTTGGAAAAATCAAGCAGCTTTTGAGCCACCGATATTCAAAAGAAAAAATAACAATGAAGATTCGGGAAATAAAGTTTACAACGATATAAGTTCAACACTGAATTCCAACCAGAATTTTCCACCTGCACTTTTAATAATTGTGTGTTCAACGAAGTTTCATGCGAATGTAATGAAGAAAACAAGCCCTAAAATCAACAATTTTTTTTTCATAAAATCAGTTGCTTCCATTTCCACAGGAATCATGAATTTTCAATTTTTAATTGACAATGTTTCTCTTTTCAAATTGATTTGATGTTTATGTTATAATGTTAGTTTTATTTCATCTTCATGTTTTCAATGCCCGCCCCGACCAGCAAAACCTCGGCTTCGCCTCGGTCTTGCAAAAGTCGGGCGGGCATTCCCACCTTGTGCTCGCCGCCCTGCGAGAACGACAGCTTCAATGAATTTTACAAGATGGCCGGCTGACAGCCGACAGCTGGCAGCATTAATTGTACGGAATCACAAACATTGATTATGCCCGTACTTTTGGCTACGGAATCAAGAAAAATATTATACAACCCACGGCCCGAAAGTTGAATACCCTGGCATGTGCGATAAGAAGGCTTCGGCTCCGCCTCGGTCTTCAGCATATGCCAGGAAATCCAACTTTCGGGCCTAGGTATGTAATATACTATTGCAGCTAGAATAGAAAATAATATATTTATCAATTTTCCGCACCAGTTCTACATTATACTTTTTTTGTAATCCCATTTTGTTATCTTGATTTAACGGTATTCCGATGACAATGGACAAGTTTTCTTTTTTATTATAGATTAATTCTAATAATTCAAGTAAAATGAAACAAAAATGTGAAAGAATCATTGAAATATCTCTAGAAATGAAAAAATCATGGGACTTTGAAGTTTCGCTTAAAAGAATAATTTCATATTAGGCAGCGCTCTAGTGTGTGTCGTTACGCCACATGAGCGAGGCGACTGGTATTCGCAGATCGCTTACAAATTATTTATCGGTGTACAATCACTTGCGCCGTTCGTGTCGTGTATTGTTCATTACACGATGGCTAAAATTAAAAAAGTATCCTACAAATATTGTATTGTGCTTATGTGTAAAAGTACGAAAATTAAAAACCCCAATTAATTGTTTTTTTTTTCATGTACCAAATGACCTGAATAAAAGGTGGTGCAAACTAATGAGGCGTGACTTGATTGGACCTAAAAGTACTACATATGTCTGCCTTGGCGCGGCTAAGGATCTAATACTTAATTATTTGTAGTGTGGCGATCTCAGACATGTGGCGTGACGTCATAGACGAGTCGGAGGCCAAAGACGTTCCGCAATAAAATACGCAAACTTAAATAATCTAAATCTCACTCATTTATTGATGGATTAATAAAAAAACACTGGTTCACTAGTTCTGATCTATATTTTAATTTCATCGCGTCAAATATAGTATTTTCAACATCAGTAAACTAGTCAATTGAAAAGTTAATGTTAACAGCCTCCGTCCGTTAAGATTTTTTATCAACAGGCGGCCGTTAAGAAATCACTTGTTCAAATATTTTTTTCAAAACTTTATTCTGCTCATAATAACAATAATTATAATAATAATATCTATTTATAAATTTGGAAAGTAATTTGACAATTGCTATTATTTGAAATTTCTATTCCATCGATGAGAGATTTACCATCTATAGCACCAGTATTTGAAATTGTAGTTGGTGTGGCCTCATTACTTCGATTGAATGATTACAAAGGTTACCCACATTCAAAAGGGCTTCTTTTTATAGTTGTCTCGTTATCTTCATTCTCTTTGAAACTGAATTTTCAATATACGACTCCGCCACCGCAGAGGAGTTCCATCCTCCAAGTTCTTTTACCGATAGTAGATCGTCACCATTTTCTACAAGCATGGTAGCCGCGGATCTGCAGAACGAGTGCCCTGTGTAGAGCTGAGGATTTTCCAATTTCAAGAATGCTGCAATTTTCTTTGGAACAGCTCCAATAGTATGAATGCCCACAACTTTTTTCACACATTTACTATTCCTATAACCAATGAAGGCCGCCAATCTACGTTTTTTGGTATAAACTAGGTGGCATCAAAAGGAAGTCCTTCTCTGTGAATGACAAATACCCTGTTCTTTTTGTTTTTTGGATACCTCAATATAACCAAAACCTTTTCAAGCAACCATGTATGATCATTTGCCTCCAATAAAAAATTAGTTATTCCTTGTGCAGACAAAATTTTTGCTTTATTTGGTGTGTATTAATCATAGACCGGGATCCCCGCCTATTTTAAAAAATGATTAATAACAGGCTGAATCTTCCTGAGTAGCTTTATTTTGCCGAGACGCACAACTTTTTCCTCTACGAAAATTCTCGATAGTGGTAGCTAATAAAATGCGCAGGCGTCAAACATGTCGATTTGGTGAGTGCAAAAAATTCATTAATAACAGTTAGTTTTTCAGTTGAACGTCGAGATAATTCGATGAAGTACTCGAAATAACTTCTGTCCCACAAAATGGATGGTAGGACTGAAGAGTCCCCCACTCGCAACATGTAGCAATGACGTGGTCATAAAAATTCATTAATAACCAGCGGATTTTTTCAACGTTGCTTGGTTAATATTTGTATAATTGAATGGTCATATTGTCCTACAAAGTGAATGGTAGGTGTTCCCAGTCCTACGCTCCGAAATTGTCAATTCCATGGTAAAAAACAATTCATTAATAACAGGCTGAATCTTCCTAAGTAGCTTCATTTCGCCGACACGCCCAACTTTTTCCTCTACAAAAATTATCGATAATGGTAGCTAATAAAATGCGCAGGCGTCAATCATGTCGATTTGGTGAGTGCAAAAAATTTATTAATAACAGTTAGTTTTTCAGTTGAACCTCGAGATAATTCGATGAAGTACTCGAAATAACTTTTGTCCTACAAAATGGATGGTAGGACTGAAGAGTCTTCCACTCCCAACATGTAACAATGACGTGGTCATAAAAATTCATTAATAACCAGCGGATTTTTTTACAGTTGCTTGTTTAATATTTGTATAATTGAATGGTCATATTGTCCTACAAATTGAATGGTAGGTGTTCCCAGTCCTACGCTCCGAAATTGTCAATTCTACGAAAATTCTTGATATTAGTAGCTAATGAACTGCGTAGGCGAACGTCATGTTGATTTGGTGAGCGCAAAAATTGTATGGCTAACAGCTATTTGCACCGGTTCTTCTTAATAACAAACTTAGCTAAGTGGAGAATCAGCTCAAGGTACACCTTAAAGTAAAGATGGTTTGTACCGTTGACTCATGGCCTGAACCTTAGCTGAGTATTAGAAATGTTTGGCAACAGCGCAAAAATGATCACGTAACCAACGACGAGACGGTAAACAAAGATGGCGGGAGGATGGAATCTGATTTGGAAAATTTGTCTCTACCGTAAAAATAGCCACAATATCGCCTAGAGAGCTGCGTGCACATTAGTTAAAATGAGTAGTTTATAGTTTATTACCCACCCTAACCTGACCTACCTTGGGTGAAGAATAGTTATCCATCCAAAATGTTTACGACATGAAGATGTTGTTAACAATTTTGGATGAATAAGAAACATTTAAGAGACTCGTCATTCCATTCTTTGAGTACAAAGCAACAGAAGCAGAAGCAACAGAATTTTAAGTTCGTAAGTAATATAAATTACCAATATACCAATAGACATTTTGTATTTAGGATAAAGGTAAAGTGTTAAATCCGAAAATTATTTTTATACTTTCACATCATAGGGATATTCAATTTCAGCCTAAATCAGGTTTAGTATGTAGAGAGCTGTAGGTTTGGTCGCACTAAATCGCGGAAATGATGTTAGTTCAACAAACATATATGATGTACCCTCACTTACACTTGTCTAGGCACATCATAAAAAATTTGATTTAAATCCTAGGTCGTCGTCATCTAATATTGCACGTGACATTTTGTTTCAAACCTGATATAATCAAATAGGTACCAACAAAATTCAATCACATAAGCAAAATCTAGAAAAAACGGCTTGAAGACTTTTAAGCATCAAGGAAATTGGAAAATATTTCGAGTAAAAAAGTGAGGTTAAGTCGTTAAGTGGAACTGAAGCTTGAAAAATCTGAGGCTTATCTTGACTAAGGCTTATGTTGTCCTCAAATAGCGGTGCGAACCAAAATCGTAATGTAAGGTCCACTTAAGTCATAAGGTAACCTTAAGTTGAACCGGTGCAAATAGCTGTAATTGTTAGTTTTACCCAAATCTGAAGCTCTTGGCTCATGGTGAAACAAACCAATTGAATTAATTAAGCTACGGACTTAACTAGCATACAGATATTTCGATCATACCTTATGAAATAAAAAATGATCAAATATTTTGTAATTAGGAACATTTATCCTCATTTTTGATGTGATATTTTCTTGATCCTGCCATCCTCATTACGTTGTTCAGTTCACAGATCGATCCTATGGCCAGTTTTCGAGCTACGAGGTGTCAAATAATCCATTACTGCTGTTTTGCGAATTATGAATCGATTTAATTATTTTGCTTTAATTCGAAATCTATTTTTTTTAGAAATAAAAACATTAAATCTAATTTGTAGCTCGTAAGTCCCTCCATTCGAAAAAGAAATTATATTTCACAAAGGGTGTTGCATTACATAGCATGACAAGACACTGTTCCAAGAAATAGATGAATATTAATACCATTATCATTTTTATTTTACAAATTCTTTGAAAAAGAATGGGTCTTTATCAATTACATGAGGATTCATATTATGATTGCTAGTTCAACAGTTCTCCATGTAAACAGTGACAATTTGAAAGATAAAAAGGCTATATCTCAGGAACAAAATGAAATAATTATTACTAATTGTCCATATCTGCTACTAGAATATGAGAATTGAAGTGAAATTATACTCATGAAATAATCCTCCTATCAACTCCCCTTATTTCCAGCAAGTCCCGTCACTCTCTGATTTACAGCCACACGCATCCAATCACATTTGTATTTGAATTTGTTATGGAAGTGGCTAAAAAGATCGATGAAAAAAACTGGAGGTCGTATTTGAAAAAATTAAGTTGATGATGGAATCTAAAGAACTTAACGTCGCATTGGAAATTGTTTTATATCATATTATGACAGATATGAAACATTATTGAAAGTTCCCTTGACTTTTTCTTATATCATTCGAAATGGAGGCGGTATAGACATAAAACAAAATTCGACAATTTTAGTTTTTGGCGAATATAACAAACATTGATATTCAAGATCTGAAAAAACCTTAGTATTGCTTTCCAAAATAGAATTTTTTTCTGTTTTAACCGACCTTGTAGGTCTCTCTGTTTCCAAGATAGCAATAGTATGTCATCAGCTAAAAAGATGGCCTATATATATATATATATTTATATATAAAGTTGAACCCCTTATTACTTCAAACACCCCATCTGCTTAGCTGTATTATATTTTGATCGATCAGCTTCCATTCTGATTGATTGTCACTGATAAACTCAATCAACTTATACACTCTTATGCGTATTCATACACAGGAGAATTGATTATATTATTGACCACCTTGTGGAAAAACAGTTTCGTTTTTTCTGTATTATGAAACATATTTCTCACGAATGTCAGTAATGACCAGTCCCTCACAAGTTCAATATTGGATATGAATGGTATATCGATATTTAGTTATTCATTAAAATTTTTCCAAAAATTTTAAAAGTAGGGCCAATGGAAACTTTTACTCAGAATATTTTCAGCTACAACATACCAAAAATTCATCCATTTTAACAGTAAGACTTTTTTTCATTAAATGTGTGCGGAGTCCTTTGATGATAGTTGCATACATTGTTGTTTAAAATTAATTTTTCCATCATCCAGATGTCTTTCCCTTACGAACGACAGCCCTCAAAAGACGAAACTTGTGAGACCCAAGGATTAACGAATTCTTACTTTTTACGTGCTATTCCACTTTCTCGGGCCATCAGAGAAATTTGAGCAGTCGCTAGGCTTCGAACCCACGACTGGCGACCACAGTGGATAAAAGATCGGTATTTTAACTACTTGGCCACTTGACCCCCGTAAAATATAATATCTCTTTCGAACTGGACTTTTTGAGGCCTCTGGAGATACCATACATCCTGTTTTACCGTAGAGCAGAATTTCACAATTTGTCCGACCTCTTTGAAAGTTTTCAATTATAAATTTTAGCTCTTGAGACGACGATGTGGTGTTGCAAGTTTTTCCGGGTTTCCCCGCATCTGTTGAAGCGCATCCCAGATAACACATGGACATCCAATGGATATCCACTGGACATCCGTTATGGATATGCTGGATGTACTATGGACGTCCAGGAAATATCCATAGGATTTACTATGGACATCCAATGGATGTTCGGAGGGTACCAACCTGTAAATCCATTAGATATCCTTCAAGGATATCCATAAGATATCCCCGAACTATATCCATAGGATATTCTCTACGGATATATTATGGATATCTATAAAGGATATCATTTGGACATCTATGAAGAATATCTCATGGACATCGGGAAAGAATATCCCATGGATAAAGTTCAGGGATATCTCATGAATATCCTTGAAGTATAGCTTATGTACAGGTTGGTACCTTCCGAACATCCATTGGACGTCCATAGTTCATTCTTTGGATACTTCCTGGACGTCCATAGTACATCTAGCATATCCATAACGGATTTCCATTGGATATCCACTGGACATCAATTATGGATATGCAAGATATACTAGGGACATTCAGTTTATATCTAGAGGATATACTCTGGACATCCACTGAGTGTTCGAGATGTACCAACCTTTACATCCATTAGATAGCTGTCGATATCCTAGATATTTGTATTGTATATCCTCAAGATATTCCTGAAGTAAGTATATCCATGATTAATCCTTCCAAGATGTCCATCGGATATCCATAAAATATATTTTCGAAAAGTCCATGATATATCCTTCATATAGATATCCATACGATATGATACAAGGAGATCCATAAGATATTTCTGAAATATATTCATAATATAAACTTCCAAGATCCTCATGAGACATTATTCATGGATATCCATAAAGTATTTTGGAATATTAAGATATATTTCAATGATATCCATGACGTATCCAAACTCAGTTTCGGTATCTATTATAGAATAGTTTAAAACACATAATTTTCCACCCTTATTTCATGTTCAATTATCCCAAATTTGATTTGGGTATACTTATATTTATAATATTTCCTCATAAGTTCACTGAAATAATAAGGAGCATTTTACGAAATTTATAATGAAATAACAGAAACAATGTCTCCATCAAATTGAAAAAAAAGTAGATAAAATAATAAAAAAATGTTTGGAATAAATTAAGAAAATATTTGACACAGCATATCATACTATGAACCCAAAATATGAAGTGAACAGATAAGAAAATACAAAAAGAAAAACATTGTTTGAAAAAAAAGGGAGTGGTATAAAAAAAAACTTCAAAAATAAATACATGGAAGACTGGGTTTCATCCTCATCCTGTAGCATTTCCTTTTTCCTCAAGGCTGACAAATGCCATTCTTTGGCTCTTCCCAGCCAAGTTTTTATAGCTTCTTTGGTAGTTTTCCTATCATTTGCTAAGTTACTATGATGTTCAAAGTAATATGGAACATCTTAGTTAGCAAAACCTGGAGATTCTTTAGCTAATCGCTTCAATTCCATCCTGTTTTTTTTTTGTAAATTTGATTTGAGATCAAGTTTTTTTTCCTTTCGTGAAGTTATCCATACCTCTACGCATTGTTTTGATTGTTTTGAATGCAAATGATCGAAATACACAGTCTCTTACCTATTTCTTCAAGGTGTATCTTCTCAAATGATGAAATGTTATTTTGACACACAATTGACACACACACAATTGAATAATAAAAATGCAAAACACAATAGCATCAGCTCAACAACACGCAATGCAACACCTGAAATGAATGGAACTTTGATTATCCACGGATATTTTATGGATATCCAATTAAAATCCAGTAGGAATTCAAATTGAATTTTTTCAAAAAACGCAATCTAAATATACGAGTATGAAAAAACTAAGGAATTGATAGCATGAAAATAAATCTTCCAATTCAAACCTTACCTTATGCTTAGGGTATATTATGTCCCTACATGATGACATTTTCTAAAGGATGTCCATTTCATAGCCATCGTCGGATATCTTATGGATTTCTATCTCAAATTCAGTAGAAAAACGAAAAATGATGTTTTCAAATAATTCAGTCCATATGTCAAGTAATTTTGCAATTCAATATAATCGATATTTGCTTTGGCCATCCATAAGACATCTTCTGAAGGATATCCATTCCAAATCCGTCGACGGATATCTTATCGAAATCAAATTCAAAACCAGTAGGAAAACGAAAGATAAAAGTATTCTTCAAATGCTTCAAATCGTGTACGAGCATGGAAGAAACTCAGAAATTGATATTATCAAAATCTATCTTGCAATTTAATCACATCTATAATAACTGTGGATATCTCATGGATATCCATAGGACATCTTATGGATATCCATAGGTCATCTTCTGAAGGATATCCATTTCAAATCCATTCACGGATATCTTATGGATATCTATTTTAAATCCAGTTGGAAAACGAAAAATAAGAGTATTCTTCAAATGCTTCAATTCATATACGAGCATGGGAGAAACTCAGAAATTGATAATTTAAAAATCTGTTTTGCAATTTAATCACATCCATAATTTCTGTGGATATCTTATGGATATCCATAGGACATCTTCTGAAGGATATCCATTTCAAATCCGTCAACAGATATATCATGGATATCCATTTCAAATCCAGTCGAAAAACGAAAGATAAGAGTATTCTTCAAATGCTTCTATTTGTGTACGAGCATGGAAGAAACTCAGAAATTGATAATATCAAAATCTGTCTTGCAATTCAATCAAATCCATAATTACTGCGGAAATCTTATGGATATCCATAGGATATTTGCTGACGAATATCCATTTCAAATACTTCGATGGATATCCCATGAATATCCATTTCAGATCCAAGGATATCCCGACCTGAATTGGACATAAAATGGATACCCATATGATAACATGTGTTATCTGTGATGCGACATCATTTAAGCCGCCCCGGAGGGCAGATTGATTATTTCAATGTTTTTACTTTGTTATTGTTGTTTTCAATATGTTCATAAAATTTATGAAATCTAAACAAAATTTCCTACTTATTTCATAAACTTTTCACGTAAATTATTATTTTTGATTCGAACAAACAGTTATACATTGAAAGTAACATCACTTCACGAATAAAATTATATCAAATTAGCTAAACCACAATTTCAAAATAATTCGTTATTTTGAATAATTTTTGTAGGATTAGCGATACATACCCGTTTATTTGTAGGACACTGTATTATTTAGGTGATGAATACAGTAACCGTTCATGTGTTATCATTGTCCTACAGTTATTAATAAAAAAAATGTCACCATGGAATTGACAATTTCGGAGCGTAGGACTGGGAACACCTACCATTCAATTTGTGGGACAATATGACCATTCAATTATACAAATATTAACCAAGCAACGGTAAAAAAATCCGATGCTTATTAATGAATTTTTATGACCACGTCATTGGTACATGTTGCGAGTGGGGGACTCTTCAGTCCTACCATCCATTTTGTAGGACAAAAGTTATTTCGAATACTGCATCGAATTATCTCGAGGTTCAACTGAAAAACTAACTTTTATTAATGAATTTTTTGCACTCACCAAATCGACATGTTTGACGCCTGCGCATTTTATTAGCTACCACTATCGAGAATTTTCGTAGAGGAAAAAGTTGTGCGTCTCGGCAAAATGAAGCTACTCAGGAAGATTCAGCCTGTTATTTATCATTTTTGAAAATAGGGCCGAAAATATAAACTAAATATAAAATATAACGAAAATATCAAAGGACCCCGCACTTTCCTTATAGAAAATGGCTTTCGGTTAAATTCCCTGAATTTTTGGTATGATGTAGATCTTGACTCCCCAAGCAAAAGTGTCCATGGGCACAAAGAAATCGGCTGACTAGTTTTCGAGATACAGGGTGTCAAAGATTAAAAGTGAAGCTTTCTACTCAGAATTTTTAACAACTCCGAGAATTGACAAAACGCCCATTTATTCATGGAATAACAATGTCATCTTGATCTCGTATCGATTATAATTTTACGTTTTGGTCTCTACAACAGGGTGAACAAAGAAAAATCCAATTCGATTAATTTTAAACCAACCAGGGTAAGTTCTTTCATGAGAATTAAAGATCCAATTGAGCCTGGACGAACTTCCTCAATCTCGATCGAAGTTTACTGACTTTTTTTTATATACAGGGTGGTTCGAAAATAGGGGTACGTCAACCCCTAGTTTTTTTAATCGAAAAGGGGAGAGCATGTCATATATATATATATAATATATATATATATATATATATATATATATATATATATATATATATATATATATATATATATATATATATATATATATATATATATATATATATATATATATATATCAAACATTCTTTAATGTTGAGAACGTCGCATACTCATTTCATATATATAGAGTGAGTAAAAAGATACAGTCCAAGTTTCTTGAAAAAATGCGGTTCTTTTCAATGAATACCCTGTATTTCGAAAAAGAATCGGTTAATTCTCTTGAATTTTTGATATAATGTACGATTTGAGGAGTCCGAGATATTGTCATCAATATTAGCATAGGTCTCCGGACTCGTTTGTCGGCTATATACTTTTGAATGTACGGATTTTATTGATACCCGATATACTCCATTGGAGTCCAAAATGGGCTATTTTCCAACAATTCATGTTGGAAAATATTCGGGCTAGATTAGTGCGGTACCTATTCCAAAAATGCAATACCTTATATACAGGGTGAATTAAATGTTTCTCATTTGAAAGCCATGTTTCCGAAGAAACTACAGAAAATTGAAATGTATCAGAAGCAATAACCCTCTCAAGGTTGGAACTAATTCTACAGTATTTGAAAGCTATTTCAATTCAGATGGAGAAATATTTTATGTGATTTCTGTGAAATGTGTATAGTTCATACAAAAAAAGAGATATTTTCCAATCAACCCGACGAAAACCTAGGAATGGGATATTTAGCATATAATCAACAAAATTCTACAAGAAAGTCCGCGATAGTAACTATTTCCTTTTTTTGGACGTTTATTCAATGAACTAATTTTGAAATGTATTTGAATATATTTCACACAAAAAATATGAATAAATATAATTAAAGAAACTTTCTGAAGACGAGCTTTTATTGAATTTCACTGAAAAGGAAAAAATAATATTTTTCTCTGATTGTTCATAATGATATAGGAGGATATTGTATTTGCAAATTATTACAATTTCCACAATCTCTTTATTTTTCCTGTAGTGTTCAATTAAAATAAAATTTGATAGAAATCGCAGTTGTTGGAATGGTTGGTTGCTATGGAAATGTCCATAATAATTATAGTTTGACAATTCATGAAATTTCTGAGAGTTGTGCGAAAAAATATCGGTATATTCAAATTATTATATAATGGACAGAGATAGCGACCTGGAAGTACTTACTCCTCCAGAAATAAGGGAGGTGGCAAAAAATATAGAGTCGAATTTGTTGCCGGAGAAGTCTCGGATGAAATATGAAGGAAATTATAAACGATTTATGGATTATTGCATGGAGAAAAATGCGAAGGCTCTTTCGGAGAATGTATTACTTGCTTATTTTGCTGGATTATCTCAAACAATGAATAGTTCTACCCTTTGGTCTGTATATTCCATGTTGAAGGCAACTATGAATGTTAAAAATGGCGTAGATATAGGAAGATACTTGAAGTTGCGGCAGCAAAGTAACCACTTTTCTGCCTAGGCAGCAAAGTACCCACTTTGCTGCCCAGGCAGGAAAAGTAATACTTTGCTGATTGATATGTGTCAGCAAAATTAATATTTGCTGCCAATCGGATAAAAATATTATATGTTCAACTCGGCTTAGCTCGGCTTAGCCTCGGCAGTCAATCTACTACTTTGCTGCCTAGTTTAATAACCAAATAACTATTCTTCAAGGGTGCACGTTACTCTGTGACTGGCAGATTCAAAAACTTGTCGCTCAAGAATTCATATTTGTATTCAAACTGAAAGCATTGCAGAGCAAGCTTTTGAATCTCAGAATAGCGTGACACCACTAAAGAATTTTTTTTCCATTTCAGTGCAATGTAAGAAAATCTTGTCTTCAGAAAGTTTTCATTTATTCAATTTTTTTATCATCCATGAAATCAACCAGCTTGAATAATTGAATTTTGACAAAATCCTTCATATCAATTTTGAATACAATCGAATCATATATATCACAAAATTCGTTAGCTATTTCAAATACTTGAATTTTGTCACAAAAAACATGATCTCCAGCCCCAAAAACACATTCATTCCAATTTTTAATAAAATCAATTCATAAATCATAAAACTCGTCTGCCATCTTGAAGCCACCATTTGGAATTATTGGATTTTCACAAAACAATTACGATCTCTAACCCCAAAAACCCCTACGATCCAATTTTGTATAGAATCGAATCATAATTCACACATCTTGTCCGCCATTTTGGACCCGCCATTTTGCCTTTTTTAATTTGGACCCAATTTGATTAATATTAGGCCATAAATTACAAAAATCCTTCGTAATTTTGGACGCCATCTTGTTTTTTTTATAAATATGTCAAATTCAAGTTGATTGGACAAGTAGAAGTGGGTCAAACGATCGCCAGATTTGTCCCTGACAAACAGACTAACAGGAATCGAATAAATAGAAGCTTGTAGGTATAAAAAATACACTTTTCACATTTACTAGTCGAGAAAATGAAACATTGTGTGAAATGTTCCTGCTTTATAATTCCTTTACCATGGTTATTATTGAAGATATATTGAAAACTTCTGTGCGGAGAATATATATTTATCACTTCGGAAAAGATTTATTTTGGAATATTGTTCACTGAAGAACAACCTTGCACGAGAGATTTTCCTAATTGAGTGTACTGTTTTTTTTTCAATGGTGTCAAGAAAAAACATCAACACCTCAATTGCGGTTTCCTTCGTTCGAATGATTTTAATTAGGTGTTAAATGTTTAGGGTACACTTTTCGCAAGTACTTCTTTCGTCCTTTCTTGAAGGAGGCTCTGGAAACAAAATACGTTTCCAATGTTTACAGGTAAGAACTGTCAGTTTTCATCGATTGATAGGTGTGTTCAGGAGTATTATTCATCGAGAACGTCTGAATCTTTCTCTAGTCGGAATATCAGTTCTTCATTCTTTCATTATGGCAATTCGTAGTAGATCCATGTGTTACGTGTGTGACAGACAATTTCCTAGTAGACAAATGTGTCGGATTCTTGGAGACAATAATTTTCCTGTTCAGGAGTTGGCTGTTGCTAGGCGAGATGCTGCAGTAAGGCCTCAAGAAGACATCAATGCCAACACTAGGCTGTGTTTCAATTGTAATTTGTTGATTCGAAATGAAATACAAGCCTTAGAAAACGACCCAGGTGTTCTCCGATTAAATGTATTAACTCAAACTTCGAGCAATACTTGTTTCATAATATGTGATTCTCGACACAACATTCAGCGGGTAACTAGAGATTGTAGAGTGAATATTTATGTTTCGACCGATATTTTTGTTCCTGATAATGTGAGGGTGTGCCCTCATCACCTGAATGAAAATGGATACCCTTTAGATGTTTTACATGCAGGCTTGAGGTACGTGAATAGACCATATATTCTGAATGGAATGCAGCTCCAACAATTTATGGAAGGTCTGAGAGAGGCGGCAAAAAAACACATCCAAAGATTTCGAGGACATCAATTCTTTTTCCAATGAAGAATTCATATCTCTTACTTCATTGAATAAAGTGCAATTCAACGAATTATATGAATTTTGTGATCCTATTGTGCGAGGAAATGTGAGATACATTACCAGAAAACATTTGTTAACCTTTCTCTTGAAATTGCGTCAGGGTATTTCTGATGATTTTCTCAAAGTGATATTTCAATATCCCACCCGCCAGGACACCAGTCTCATTATATCTAATGTCAGGATTTCATTGACACAAAGATTTGTACCAAACAATTTGGGCTTTAATGCTATAACCAGAGAAAACTATATCACAAGACACGTCACAGAATTTGTCAATGAACTCTATAACCCCAACCCTAACCAACCAAAAGCAATAGCTTATATCGATTGTACTTATGTAAAATCGAAAAAAATAGTAATTTCAGAATTCTCAGGCAATCCTATTGTTTTCATAAAAAAGACCATTTGGTGAAACCCGAAGTAATTGTTCAGACATCAAAAACAATGATGCCACTATATTGAACCAGGAGTTCGAGAGGGACATCGAAGGTATCAGGACCTGGTTTCAGGATGGGGATATTTTTATAGTGGACAGGGGTTATCGCGATTCGACACCATTATTCCAACAACTTGGTATTAATTATCATATGCCCCCATTTCTCACACGATGTCATAGACAATTTACTACCGACGAAGCGAATAGTTCTAGGTTAATAACCAAAACTAGTTGGGTAGTGGAATCCAGATATGGACATTTCAAATCAATTTTTAAATTCTTCAAAGGGACAATATCCACAACACATGTTGTGAACTTGGGTGACTTCTATCTCATAGCTGGTGCGTTGATAAATCGTTTTCATCGTCTGGTAACAATGCCAGGGACCAATATTCAGTTTGCTAGACGAATGTTAGAGCGCTTTAATGATGTGAATGTCGTTCAAGCTAAAGTTGAAGCCGAAAACCTACAAAATAGGATTGGTCGATGGGTGCAATTGGACCACACCCACGTTCGAAACTCTCCACGTCTGACGATGGAATATTTGAAGGATCTGACTATTGGGGTGTATCAGAGACAGCTATCTCCATCTTATATTCAGGAAAAACTCCAGAGGCAAGAACAAGATATATTGGAATTAGATGTTTTGGAACAAGAAAGACTTATAAGATTCCGGGCATTTTCTAGGTTTCGAAATGCGACAAAATAAATGTTATGGATTGCCTACAACACAGAAGAAAATGACGACGATCCTTCCATTATGGGTTACTACTGTACCTGCAAATCTGGTTCAAGAACATTAGGAACTTGTGCACATGTTGCAAGTGTTTTGTGGTTCTTGGGATATGCAAGATACCAGCGTGACGTTCATTTTCCTTCGACGTGTCTTTTTGGATTCATTGCTGATGCTGCTCAAAGAAGAGCTCCAGATGATGTTGGTATTCAAATCATAGAACAATGAAACCTTTCATTACAATAACTTTCTGACGTTTAGCAAAATAATAAGTATTTTTTTCTCTGAAAACGATAACATACTCCCATTTCAAATTGGGAACAGACTGCCAAAACTCAACTTTTTTCACAATACCAAGAAAATGGACAGCAGAAAAAAAGTTTCTTCATTTATATTTATTCATATATTTTGTGAAAAATTATTCAAATACATTTCAAACTTGGTTCAAAGAAGAAATTACCACAAAACGTACATATTTCTTTTCGTGGACTTGTAGAATTTTGGGAGGTATAATACCTTCACCATTCATTTGTTCATTGAGTACTAAATATTCCAATTTTGTAGAAACCGCACATTTCAAAGAAATCATATAAAATATTTCTCCATCTGAATTGAAATACCTTTCATATACTGTAGAATTAGTTCCAACCTTGAGAGAGTTATTGCTTCTGATACATTTCAATTTTCTCTAGTTTTTTCGGAAACAGGGCTTTCAAATGAAAAACATTTAATTCACCCTGTATATAAGGTACTGCATTTTTGGAATAGGTACCGCACTAATCTAGCCCGAATATTTTTCAACATGAATTGTTGGAAAATAGCCCATTTTGGACTCCAATGGACTATATCGGGTTTCAATAAAATCCGTACATTCAAAAGTATATAGCCGACAAACGAGTCCGGAGACCTATGCTAATATTGATAACAATATCTCGGACTCCTCAAATCGTACATTATATCAAAAATTCAAGAAAATTAACCGATTCTTTTTCGAAATACAGCGTATTCATTGAAAAAAACCGCATTTTTTCAAGAAACTTGGACTGTATCTTTTTACTCACTCTATATATATGAAATAAGTATGCGACGTTCTCAACATTAAAGAATGTTTGATATATATATATATATATATATATATATATATATATATATATATATATATGACATGCTCTCCCCTTTTCGATTAAAACAACTAGGGGTTGACGTACCCCTATTTTCGAACCACCCTGTATATAAAAAAAAATGTCAGTAAACTTCGATCGAGATTGAGGAAGTTCGTCCAGGCTCAATTGGATCTTTAATTCTCATGAAAGAACTTACCCTGGTTGGTTTAAAATTAACCGAATTTGATTTTTCTTTGTTCACCCTGTTGTGGAGCCCAAAACGTAAAATTATAATGGATACGAGATCAAGATGACATTGTACCATCATTCAGGCATGTTATTCCATGAATAAATGGGCGTTTTGTCAATTCTCGGAGTTGTTAAAAATTCTGAGCAGAAAGCTTCACTTTTCATCTTTGACACCCTGTATCTCGAAAACTAGTCAGCCGATTTCTTTGTGCCCATGGACACTTTTGCTTAGGGAGTCAAGATCTACATCATACCAAAAATTCAGGGAATTTAACCGAAAGCCATTTTCCATAAGGAAAGTGCGGGGTCCTTTTGTGAATTAAATCAAATTTATGTGTTGTGTATTCTATTATTATCCACTGAGCTGAACTCTAGCTTCTTGAATAATACTAATTTCATAAAAAACCGTATCTTCATAGGTACCTTCTGCGCAAATTGTCTAACTCTAGAAGATTGTTTGGGAGTTTTACCCAGTTATTTGAAATGTATAGTTGTTTTGCATCTGTCACTTCTAAAATGCAGCGGAAGTGCTTGATTGACTTACACCAGAAATTTTTTTTATCCCATTTGTGATAACTTCCTGAAGCATAAAATTTCGAAGTTACAAGCACCTCCAACAACAAATTTATTCAAAACTTATTTATATTACTTTTTTCGGTATTTGTAGATATAGAGTAAACAATTCCATCAAGAAGCCAGTGAGGTTTTTAATGAGTCTAACATTATCGGGCGGACGTTCTGCTTTCGCCTCTGCTTTTGAAACAATATAAGAAACAGAATCGGTTGATAATGTCAAAAATCGTTGAGACTCACAGCGCAATCAGATTAAAGGCCTTCCGCGCTTATGTTTCTTTGGATCAAAATCCTACCTTGGAGATTGTTGCGAACAACTTCAAATACTGCACCTTTTCCTTCTGAGTACACGAAAAACTTGAGAACTGAACAGTAAACACCAAATGCTGTGTCAAAATCAAGTCTAAAATGCCAAAAATCAAGGTTAGAAATGAAACGTCAGTTGGTCATTCTCAGGAGAATCAAGCGATCTCCCACAAAATAGCAGGAGAATCACGTTCCCCAGCTTTCACGCGAAGTTAATGATCACATGTGTTCGAGAATACGCTTTGATGAGTTTCAGGACAACTGTGCCTACTTTTTTCAGGAGAACGATGTTCCCCAGTTTCGAGAATAGACCTCCTGAAGGTTCTCATAAACCCGAAGGTGACATCAAGACTGGTATGGGATTGCCGAGAAGAACTCAGTGTCCTCTCAGAACTCAACAAAACAACTTTGATGTGAGTTCCAGGACACTGTGGCATCAAGGGCAATGAAAAAGCTGATGAACTAGCCAAAACCGATTCATCAACTCCATATATTGGCCCAGAACCCACACTCGGGATCACTTAATCCGAAATTCGAGGATGCATTCGGGACTGGATCAAATGAAATAGAAGGGAGAGGTGGAACGGGGCCCCTTTCATGCACCACGAGAAAACTGAACATTGAAGTACATTGAAGTACTGTCAAAACACAAAACTGAAGAACTACTCAAGCTGAGCAGGAATCAAGTTAGAACAATAACAAGCCTTCTCACTGGTCACAGCCCAATGAGAAAACACCTGCACAAAATGGGGCTGTACAACGAAGAACTTTCCTGCAGAAAATGTGGTGAAAGGACAGAAACAGCCAAACACGTATTGTCAGAATGCGAGCCATTAGACCGCAAGAGACAGGCAATATACGGAAAACCCAGGCTAACTCTTGAAGAATACAACAGTCAACCGGTGATGAACCTTTACAAACTGTTATAGGTGACTAGAGTTACGGAGTGGGTGCTGTGAAACTAATTGGAATGCACAAAAAGCCCAAGAGGCTGAGGTGCAGCTGGTGGCAGTACCAGCATCCAAAAGGAAGAAAAAGAGGGGGGGACATTCAGCATTCGATATTGGAAGTATCTGGGTATTGAGGAAGGAATATGTTGAGTAGTAACTAATCCTCTTTTGGTATAAAGTATTATTGAACGAGAGGTCCAAGACCAGGCAGTAGTACAGTTTTCAGAGATTTCTGCTTCGGTTCCTCTTGTGGGTGAGTTGTTTTAGTCGCCTCCTACGATAAGTCGACCGTCTGGGATCTATTCTTTTTTTCTAGCCACGAATCCCCAGGGTATGACGAAGTACTTTTCGCGACCTATCAAATGAAACTGACACAATTGATACGTAACAAAGGGCACTTTGTCCACTCCACTGAAGATGACCACGGCAAAAACCTAGAAACCATTCAGTTTCTTTAATTGAATGATTTGACAATGTCAACAGAATAAGTTTGTATAAGTGCTTACTGAATGTTTTCCTTATAGAATGATCTTTAACCACTATGAACTCACCTTGATATATTTATCTACTTTCACCACCCCATGCTCAGGAACAGATAATTCTAGTCGTCCTGGGTATATGATACCAGGAAGATTACCGACATTTCCGACGAAGCCTTGGCCTATGTACGTTGTTTCATTGTTCAAGTCCACCCCTCCAGGAATTGCATCACTAGGTATTTCACCGGTGTAATCTCTCCAGTAGTAATCTGCATTATTTTCTTCTGTGAAAATTAACATAAATGAAAATCTTTCCAATCTAGTAATGAAATTGAGACTTGCATAGTTGAATACTTTCCATGCCTCTCTAGCTTACATTTTATTGAGTTAAGACCTAATGGAAATGGTAAAAATTATCGTTCGTAAATACTCAATAGAAAATCTCTTGTTCGTGTTTGTCTGTTGGGTGAAAATTTTGCAATCGATTTTAAAGTAACTTCAGTGACTTCCAAATGAGCTAGATACTTGAAATTTTCCACATAGCTCAGAACCGAATGACAATGCAATATTGTTGAAATAATATAATGATGATAATTATTATAATGATTGTTTTTTCGGTACAAATTTTGCAATTTATTCCAAACTAACTTCAAACATATCTCAGAACTAGATGACGATGCAGTATCATTGCATGTATTGATATCTAGTTAGCCTAGACCAGTTCCCTGCATAAACAAAATATTGCGTTACTATAGCAACGAACAATAACTTATTAGAAGTGTCAGTATAAAGTTTGACGTCAAAAAAGTAAATCAGTGTTACGCAATAAATTAAAAGAAAAAATATGTCCACCGAAATTGTGAAAATCTAAAAATATCGAGCCATCATCAAGTACCTGCATTTAAAAGGGTTAAGAGGTAAGCAGATTTACGAGGATATGCTTAATACCCTTGGTGATCAATGTCCTTCGTATGCGACCGTGAAAAATTGGACTGCAAGCTTCAAAAGACGTAAATTTTCCATTGAAGATGATGACCGATCGGGAAGGCCAGTTTCTGTGTCAGTCCCCGAAAATATCGGTGCAGATCATGACATGATTTTAACAGACCGTTGAATTGGGCTAAAACGGATATCTGAAGCACTGAATATTTCATACGAACGCGTTCATCATATAGTTCACGTTCATTTGGACATGAGAAGAATTGCTGCAAAATGGATCCCCAAATGTTTGAATGTATACCAAAAGCGTGCAAGGGTAGTAGACCGGGGAATAGTGACAGATTTTGAGACACGATTTTACTCAGTATGCCTTTTAGAGGATAGTATTGTCCGTATATCCTCATGATAATAATGCATTAATCAAATAGGCGTCGTAGGTTCTTCATATTAAAAATTGATAATAATAATTATAATTTTTATTATTATCCGGGTACGATTTCAATCAGGTTGCCATGTGTTTCGTGATAAGATAATAAAACTGAAATACTCGTAAAACCATTGGCAGGCCGTTAGGGTGGGTCCGAATGGCTGGTATGGTCACGGAAAATTGTTTTTGAAAAATAGAATTCTCCACCCATCCTAACGGTATGTCACTGGTTTTTCGAGTATTTTACTTCTATTATTTTATTACAAAACACATGGCAGCCTGATTGAAATCGTACCGAAACACATAATTTTTCGAGAACATTATTATTATTATTATTTAATATGAAGAACCTATGACGACTCTTTGATTCATGCATTATTATCATGAGGATATACGGACAATACTGTCCTCCAAAAGGCATACTGAATAAAATCGTGTCCCAAAATCTGTCACTATCTCCCGGTCTATAGTAGCATCGCGTTCGATCTGTGCTCGATTTGAAAACGATGTAGAATTCTTAAACCGAATTGTTACTATAGATGAGACTTGGGTACATTTCTACGATACAGAAACAAAGCAGCAATCGATGGAATGGCGACACTCCGGTTCTCCAAGACCTAAGAAGTTTCGTGTCCAAAAATCTGCTGGAAAAGTTCTTGCTTCAGTTTTTTGGGATTGCCATGGAGTAATCATGATTGATTTTTTGGATAAGGGTAGAACATTAACTGAAGATTACTATTCGACTTTACTGACCACTCTACGGAAAAAAAATTTGAGAGAAAAGACGCGGAAAGGTATCCAAAGGTGTTTTGTTCTTGCAGGACAACGCCCCTGCACACAAATCTCATGTTGCCATGCAGAAAATTCGTGATTTAGGGTTTGAATTACTAGAACACCCCCCTTATTCACCAGATTTGGCTCCGTCTGACTATCATCTCTTTCCTCAACTGAAAAAAGTTTAAAAGATCGTAAATTTTCTTCCAACGAAGAGGTAATGAAAGCTGTGGAGGTCTGGTTTGCAGAGCAATAAGAAACATTTTTTTTGAAAGGTGTAGAGACGTTGCAGGTTCGCTGTAATAAATATATCCAATTGAGAGGGGAATATTTTGAGTAATAGAATATTTTGACATTGAAATTTTGTTTGGTTCTATAGTAGGCTAAACATATTTCAATATATCCTCGTATTTGTCTGTTCAGTACAAGTATTTTCTCAGCTATCATACATTAACAATCACAAATGTTCAGAGAAATCTGAATAGAGTTATAGACCAAGCTATAGAGGTTTTCCCCTACAAAATAAGAGACGCAAATGGCTCATGCTAATTTTTGTATGATAGTTCGTTAATGAAAACCCCGGTTTTCTCCCCAGTAAAATCGCTTTGTGGAATTTTTTAAACAAGCAATAGTGAAAAAAATTACAACTTTTTTGGTTTTTTGGAAATATCTCAAAGATTATTCAAGGAATCGTTTTACAGTAAATGGAACATTGGAAGAGACCATTTTTTAAAAATTTATAATTTTTCTAAATCTGAATCTGGACAAACAATATTGCGGAAACTGATAGATGATAATATGTGGTTCAACTGTGCGCAAGATGTTTTCTGTCCGATGTGTTGTTTTTGCACAGTCGTGTTATAAACAATTTGAGAGCACATCTTGCAAGATGCGCCGATTTAAGAAAATCGTCGTATTCAAATTCTGTAACCGGCATCTGGAATTGGAGATAAATATCTACAATTTGTATATTTTGGATTTCCACCTGAGAGGTAGGAAATGTATTGAAAATATCACTGAAAGTTGATCAAAACGCTTCAAAGTGCGTCCGAAGTTAGCCGAAGTTACCCGAAGTAACACTGAAGTTAACATGAGTTGAGTTCGGGCGACATGGGTGCACTTCCAGTGATATTTTCAATACATTTCCCACCTCTCAGGTGAAAATCCAAAATATGCAAATTGTAGATATTGATCTCTACTTCCAAATGCCGTTTACAGAATTTGAATAAGATGATTTGGATGTTATGGACGCTAAAATGTATATTGACGATAAATTTATGTTGCCAGATGTTGCGGAACTGCTAAAGTAGCATCTTTAAATTTATTGCCAGAAAAAAATTGAATTCTTTTATCCCAACAAGAGTGAGGTAGATGGAAAAATATTGTAATCAAATCTTATATTGAAATGCAGTATCGAAAATTATCTCGATCATTAATCGCCTTCATTAATACACTAGTTGATTATATAACTATCAACAATGCTGTAGGGGCTGTCTAGGCGTTCTTCGGCCACTTTTTCGGCTGATTCTCGGGAAGAAATCACTAACATAAAAATGCTAGGCAGCTGGAAGTCGATCACTACGGCTGAGGGGTACCTTGAAGACTTGGAAATAATAAAAAAAAGTGCACGCAACAAAATTTGTCAATCAGTGATGAGAATAAAATCGACAAACCCGAAGTACCCTTCCTCTCCAAGCATTTCAACAAATTGGAAAATATCAGGCTAATATCTTTCAGATGTAGTTCAATGTCCCTCTTGGTATTCGCCAGGGAAGTATTTGCTTTATGTCAGATGTTTGCGTCAAATTTTAGATTTGGAGAAAATATTTGGAGAGAAGGGGGACTTCGACGATATTATTCATGCCATATAATTGATACTCTCCGGCAAAACTTTTCGAACTTTGTTCGAATTCTCAATCAGTGATAATATAAAGAGGACGCAGGTAGCAGTAAAGCTAAAGGAGGTACATTCAACAAAATTTTGACAATAAGCGATAATATATAAGAGGATGCCGGGATCAGTAAGATTTCCTGCTTTACTACAAAAACAACAACTTCCATCAGCAATAAGCCTGCTGAGTGCAGGAATAGACCAGTGATGATGCATTTTTGAAGAAAAAAAATTATGAACAGCGTGATACCTACTGGATACCCATAGTTAACACAGAAAGATCTCAGAAAAGGTAGTGCGATTCACATTCATGTTTCAGATCACACCAGTGAATCGCAAAGTGACTTCCATTATTATCGCATAAACGTCTATTCGGTGCCATGTTGGTCAGTTCGAGACATCAAAATAATTCGACTTCCGGCAGCGGTTGAGGTCAGACGGTGGTCTCGTGTTGGAAGTCAGGTTAATGTGTGTAATGTCCGCAGTCTTAGAGACGTGCATTTGACAGATTAGATATGAAGTGTATTGTTAAAAATTAAAAAGTGTCCGAAATATGGGATGCAGTATTGCCTAGAGCAAGACAACTGAATTCCTCCGATAAAACCTTGCTGTCTACGCTGGTTAAAGGCCGGATGGGAACGGATTTCTCGCAGCAGGGCATGTCCACATGGCGCCGAATGGAAGCCGACGGACAATAAATGAAGAAAGAGAGAGAGAGAGAGAGGACACCAAAATGTGATGCAAACTGTGACTCGAAATTAGCCCAATGTGACATTCCATTTATACTTCGGAATCGAATTGAGACCCTTTCGATGTAACAATGTGAAATTCAATATACTGGTACTTATTTAAAAATGCGCATCACTTTCCGATTCTCAAGAATATTGTCAAGAAGATTGTCAAGAATAAAACAAAGCTCACCATGTTTCAACATAAATAGAAATTATGCCTCAATAATATTTTTCTTACTAATGAATTACGGTTCATATGGAATGGAATGCTAGAAAATAAATGCGTGAGTTGATTCCGTAGTATATACTTTTCACAAACAATACTCTGTCTAAATCATGAAAAAAAAAATAATATACAGTAATGTAGGAAAATATATAATTTAACTCCAATCCAATCAGAATCTATCCACAAAATGCCAAATTCTGTAAATCACTGAATTTACCTTTCTAAGTTTCTACTCACCTTTCCGGTACTTGAAGGGATACAGTTCTTGGTAGAAATAATAATTGGGCAATGTTGATTTAACTATTGAAATAAAAAGAATCAAACGGAACACTACACGCTATCAGAAGTACCCATAGAATATCTAAAGGATGGCGTCAACCAAATACAAATTCTACTTGACTCTCGACTCGACAAACAACTCAGTCCATTTTGTTTCGTGATGGTGATGCCATGCTCAATTTTGTGGGTCCATCTGAACCATAATAATATATCCCATCATAACATCAAAAATAGGAATTGGAAAGCATCATAAGGCTACAGGGTCATATTAGTAAAATATAGAAATCGCAATGCAAAGAAAGATACACTGTCATAAACGTATTGCAGCATAACGTAACACAGCATAATGCACTTTTAGAAACAAGACCGAATCATATTCGTAATCCATCATTTTCGTATTGTATCATGTCGTCACTGTAACATAACGTTATTACGTAGAAATCGTACCTGATCATATTCGTATTGTGTAGAAATCGTATTTCAGCATAATTTGGATGCGCGCGCATCAGTCATCTTCACGATATTTAGTCGGTGGGCTGAGCCAAGTTTCTTCAAAGCTCGAATCCAAATAATTAGGATTATGAACTTGCAATCAATAATGATTGCATGAAATTGAACGAATGTGGTGATTACAAAAGAAACAAAAACTGCGAAAACAAATTCGAAGCTATTATCACCACTATATAAGTATCCTATTGGCTGAGAGTGCTATTTTTGACAAAAAACTGATAAATTATTTCGTTGTCATAGTTATAGATGCACGGAAAAACGCTTTTTTCTACAACCGCTTACCGAAGCAGCCTTTGACGCTTTCAGATCTCAACGCAAAGTTGATTCTCCCGAAAATGTCACTTTTCTGCAACCGCTTACTAAAGTAGCATTTGACGCATTCAGATATCAACGCAAAGTTGACGTTTTTCCAGAAATGTTATTTTGGGACAGCTTTGTCCCTTTAGAGCGAAAATATTGAAAAAACTCTTGATCTTCTTAGCTTTTGTTAAAAACAAACCTATTATTCCTGCATGATGGAAAGTATAGAAAATAAATTATTAGCATTTCAAGCAACTTTGGTGGTGCCAAGGTTAGCAACTTTGCCTACTAAACTGGTGGCCTGGGTTCGATCTCGCAATCCGGATTTTTTTTTCAAGCAACTTATTTCCCTTCTTTATTTTTTTTAGAGATGTGTAATATTTGATTTTTGAAAAGCTTATACATTTGGGATTACAAATGAGTGTTTATTATCTCATAGGTAATACCATTGTATAATGATTCACTCATACTATGGTAATACTATGTGCCTATATTCAATGAAGTGTCGATCGTTTGTAGAAAAAAGTATTTATTGTACATTATTTGTGGTTGAAAAATGGGAGAATTCATTGAAGAATTGTATATAACACTTTGTTAATGCCAGTTGCTATTGATAATATTGCCTCTGTATTTAGGTTAGTTCTCGAAAGTCAACGTGATCAGTTGTCCTAACGGTTTATAGGTTACATCAATAAAAACAACACACCTAGGGACCTGCGTGTCGATATTCTGATTGCACTTTAGCCCCCTGGCAAAAGATGGCGCTTGGATATTGGAGTAAAAATTATAGAAATATAATCAACCCATTTCTAAGGAGATAATTAATGCTCTAGATACTATAGATAGAATCCCTGATTCATGAAAAAACCGGAGTCGTTGAATTTTCGAGAATGAAATGTTAAAATTATTCCTCGTGAAGTAATTTTACTCTTGATCGTTGAAATAAACCTATTTTTTTGTTTGTTTGATGTACAGATGGCAAATCATCTAATCTGAGGACGAAAGTTCGTATCTTTGTGACAACCATTTTTGTTGTTATATCAAACCAAGGACATTGAACATTATTTGTAGAGGATGGCTAGATCGACTGATTTTATGGGCCTGTCAAATGACGTCAGCGCGATGCCTCCTAATGCTTTACTATACCTATATATATTCATATATGCAGCAGGCCAATAAGAGTACTCTATTACACAGATTCCAAGCTTTCGATAATCTTTATTATCATCATCAGGGATGCTACAATATGAGAAAGACACGTACAATACCAATGAAGAAACAGTCAGGTTGTAACTTACAGTATAGTGAGGTTATGCGGCGTTAATGTTAAAATTATACATGAAAAATGGACGAGACTGGAGATAAAAATTCATTACTAAAATTTGTGTTGTGTACTACAACCACCTATAACATTAATATAATCAAAATTAATTAGTGCACATTTCACGTGTTCTTCCTTGAAGAGCTAGGAAGTACGTCGATCATGCAGAAGCAACAGGTTCACGCGTATGACACGACAACTGACATGGACCATGACAGACACGGAATCACGCCATGTTGTCCTGTGAGGATAATATTAACGCCGCATAACCTCACTACACTGTAAGTTACAACCTGACTGTTTCTTCATTGGTATTGTACGTGTCTTTCTCATATTGTAGCATCCCTTATGATGATAATAAAGATTATCGAAAGCTTGGAATCTGTGTAATAGAGTACTCTTATTGGCCTGCTGCATATCCCAAATATTTAGCAAACTTATTTCCTAACTAGTCAGCAAACAAGACTACCTTTTTCTTATATTCATATATAGATATATACGCCCATACGGAAGGCATCGCGGTGACGTTAGATGAGAGACAACATTGCAACATTGCAACATGATATCAAACTTTTTTCCATACTGAAATATTACACCTCCTTGATTTTCAAAATGTTGCTACTGAGCAGATAGGTATTTTTAACCAAAACAAATCTACCAATGAAAAAGGCCTCTTGAAAAAAAAAAAATAAAGAAAATTAAATCATTGGTGATATTGTCATATTTTTTAATGAACTGCGTGAAGATGAATTCTACTTTAATTTTTTTGCAATAATACTACATACTACTACACTTTTCACGGTGCAAGATGTGCTGAAATCACACTCATTAGACATAAAAATGAGTTTCCTACTACTACATACTATTATTTTACTGACAAGGTATCTAGGGCCGAACATAATTTAGTTTCCTTATGATTATGCAACCTTTCAACCAACTGCATATCAGTTTATGTATCAATAATTGTAAAATATTTAATTCAAATACAGCTGTGAACGTCGAGAAACGTATGAAATGCGCGAATTTAGAATGAGAAAGTATTCGGACGATAAAGAGGAAAGTATGATTGTACACTCAGTAGTAAAACTCAACAGTGCATGCACTTCGCGGTGCGACGGATACAATACATGAAATTCGTTTGTAGTATCATGGATACAATAGAACTGACCACAGAAAACACACACAAAACACACACATAGAAAGGACTCTCTATAGGGTTGCCACCGTTATAAATTCCATGCCAACAAGATGCTGTGCTCACCGGGTAGATGGCGTAAGTGGGCTTGACGTTCAAGCATTCTGTAAGTTTCTATAGTTTAACTATTAGTCAACAGATGTCGCCACAGTTTAATTTGAATATACTTTCATGGTGACATCTTACGGTGATAATTTGAAGCATCTGAAAGGGAATGGAACTGGATACATGTATTTCTTAGACTCGTCACATTTTTCTGACTTTTGGATATATCATTCTACAGGTCTAAAGAGCAAATTTCTCCATTAACTTTTTGTTCTGGCTCTACAGGCTACAAAAACAGGTTGACTGTATAACGTCATTAATAGAAAATACTGTCTACTATAATATTTTATTCTGAGTATGTTCACCAAAATTGATATATGCAAAGTCAATGGATATTTTTCAAAGCATATTATAACCATTGATTATATCAAGAAAAATCCACTCACTGAAAGTATTTTCCATAATTGGCGTTAGAAATTCAACCCACTTTTGTAGGTCAGCCCTCGGGTCAGCCTGTAGAATCAGAAAACAAAAGGACTGTGAAGAAAATTGATTTTTTTTGGTCTCTAAATTGCTATATCCAAAAATCCGAAAAATTTGACGAGCCCCAGGAATACATGAGAGAAATTAAAGTTGACAAGTGCTTGTCCCTTGTTATAACACATTTTATAAATCTGCAATGTGAAATAGAAACAAACATACTGTCAGAGGAAATAAATAAATTTTAATTTAGATATTTTACATTTATCTTAATCTGCATTTCCTTGTCTCATACAATCTTCTTTAGTGTCCTTGATGAGCCAATTAACTGCTGCACACTTTCAATCACTTTGATCGCAAAGTGAGTATTACACACAACATAGGAATTATGGATCTGTTCCAATGATTTCTCCACAAACACTGGATTTTTCACTTGCTCAATTAAAATTTTAAAAAGATTCTCATCCGATTTTGGGAATCTGTGGTGTTTGCTGTGATTATCCTCATCACAATTGGGAAAGCAACATTTCTTAAAAGTCAGTTGGTTTCCATAATAACAACGTAAAAAATACTGAAAATTACGGGCAAACACAAACGAAAATCACTCACATCGGCACAATTACACACACTGATGACAGCAAAAGCTTTATAAAACATTTGCAAATAATTTGAACAATATACCTATTTTCATTTGCACTAATTAAAAACTTCTCAGTGGCTGTCATTTGTCAACTGCATAAAAAAACTGCCAATATTGTATATTAGGGTTGCTTGAACGTCAGGAAAACTATTCGCTTGCGCCATCTGCCCGGTGAGCACAGCATCTTGTTGCATGGAATTTATAACGGGGGCAGCCCTATGGAGTGTCCTTTCTATGTGTGTGGAACTGACCATTAAAGTAACTCATACTTGAGACTTGTTTCGGACTGTACTGAGCTCTTATTCTGCTACCGCGCATCGATAGGCTTGGCGATTTCTCATTCAGAGCTAGATTTGTCAATCTGTACGCACAATTTACGAGGCAGTTCAGAGGTAAATCAAAAAAATTTAAAGTTTTTTGGGGTGCATGATCGCCGAAGAAAATAGTTGACGAACAATAATGCTAAAATTCACTTCGGATATGATCAAGGCATACCTTACCTAGAATCATTCTAGCATCATTTATTATATTTACTCGACCAATATTTTGAGCCTTGTTGGTGTCTACCGAGTGGCGTAAAACGCGAATTTCGCGCTTGATGTCTGGTGATTTAAACAGATTCAATTATCTGATTGAATAGTTGAAAAGGAGTTTTATTAAAAAATCTGCTTTTTCCATGACATCAGAATCATGAGACCCATTGAAATCTACTTCAATGCAATCGACATATTTTGGGTTTCGAAGGAAGGTCATCCACATAGGCGAGGATACGAAAAAAATATTAACGCTCCAAATATGCTTTAAAATACACAAAGCATATATAAATGAACCCAGAAAATATATTTACAGTCAAATTTCATTTACAGCTGTTCCCATTCGTTTCTGAAAATCAACAAATTTCAAAGGTACTAATATTGACATTGTGGCATTATGACGTACCTACTCTCCCAGGCCCAATCAGCGAATCGGCGCATTCTACTCGGATTGATTGTGACGTGAAACGGCAATGCTCGGGATTCTCGGAAGGGTACGTTACAACAATTTGCAGTGGCGCGAGAAAGAATCCATTTGAATTTTGTCGACTTTAAATATATTTTTTGAGATAGAAAAATTACCAAAAAAAAAAGAAAATCGCCATTAGAGTTCTCACAAGCTGCAGAATCGATTAAAAGTATTTTTTAAATTTCGTGTTTCCGTCTATTGAATTTTTTAACAGTATGGCGCAGGTGTAAATATAGGAAAATTTTCGTTTTGATGGGTGAATCATATGAGGCGTTTGGCCAGATGTTCTGCACAGATACTCTTTGATTGTTAATAATTGTCAAGGATATTGTGGGGGTAGACCGAATGATTTACATGATGAAGGCTTGTTCATACCCTTGCGAATATTCCCAATTTTTTTAGATTTGACTAGTACGACGAAAAAACGCGGTGAATCGTGAATCATCATGTAATTTCTGGGTGATGTAATAATATCTAACTTTAGCTCCCTTATCTGCTTTACCAGACCTTGATTTAACGGAAGTTCCAATCAATCGATTGACAAAATGGCAGTTGTTGCAACGAGTGCATCAACATTTCTGGCAGAGATGGTCTAGGGAATATCTGCACACCCTTCATCTGCGCTCCAAGTGGACTGATGACTCCGTTCCGATTAAGACTGGTCTGGTACTTTGGTCCTCATTAAAAGTGACAATTCCTCACCACTACAGTGGCCTATGGGCCGTATTATTGAATTATTTCCGGGAACCGATGGTAAAATTCGTGTGGCCACCGTGAAAACGTCTAGTGGCGTACTCAGACGGCCAGTTGTAAATCTGTGTCCGTTGCCTATTGATGATGGTATTTAAAAATGATTCTCATTTTAGTGGGGGGCATGTCGCGTTCCGCTATTTGTTTTGTCCTGTTTGTTGGTTATAAGTTAAAATATAAATGAATACTTTGGTCAAGTCTCAAACTATTAAAATCACTCTCAATCAATCTAGTTGGTACACCCTGTACCACCTGCAAAACTATACATATCCCAGATCGAGTCTACGGCCTAGCGTGGCAGTGCTTGACTTGACGACCAGTAGAGTAAAATAAAATACCTACCTACAATCGTGTCGGTGCATAGTGCAACATCAACTTCATGGGTTCACTTCTCATCTTAATCTCGACATTCTCAACATCTCAACATTCTCATCATCTCAGCATCCTACAAGATTCAACCCCGAACTTCCACAAGAGTCGGCCGACTGAAGTTACGACGAGAAAAACCATTCCCTACGCCAGTGAAAAGGCTGAAGGTAAGATCTGGGCATAACCATTGTCATTTAGTTGCAAATTAAAGATATATTTCTCTCTTGATTGAGTTACATAACGACAAATACAGAAAAATTGCATTTTATGATTCATCATTAACAGCCATTTTTTCACCATACGAGTTGAATCAGAAAAAAATTTACTCAACATTTTTAAAGCAAAAATAATGAAATTGTTATAGAAATTATTCCATGAAATTCACAAATGTGATTTTATAATTTGTGTGTCAAATTTTGCCAGTCGGAATTACCAAACGTCATTGAATTTCAGGTGCACTTCAAACGTTTTTAATTTTAAAAATATCTGCATTCCAAAAAAGTTTATGTAGGATATGGCGTCGGTGGTCTGGCCTCCAAGTCATGTCGTAACTTCAGTGATCTGGCCTCTAAGTCATGTCGTAACTTGATCGAAACAATGGTACAGCATCAAAATCAGGGTTTCTTGAAGAACCCTGCATTCATGACCGTTGTATGAGGATTACCTAGTAATATCACCTTGTGGACGTTCCATTGGAGCAGTGAGGAGTTTTCTCTCCTTTCGTTGTCACCTGAATGCATACAAATGGAAATATGTTTCATCAAGTTGATATTTTTAGCTGCTCTATAAATGCTATCAAAAAGGGACTGAGTCACATACTTTTTTTAAAAACTACTGCTGCCGTATGATTAATATTATAGTGTATTATTATTATTGTAATATGTATTTTATTGTGTATTTATCTATTTTTAGTTTCAAAATGTTAACATTTATTTTTATTGTAACAAATTGTTATTGAGATTACCCGTTGAATAAATATACAAGGTGGGGCACCGAAAACCAAACAGATCGAATATCTTCAAAACAAATGTGCTGTGAAAAAATTGCAAAAACACGTCGATTTTTAATCCAAGGGGGACATCTTCCTATCATACCTCTCCCCCACCATCCCTTGGTCACTATCACCCAAACAATTTGAATAGGGAAAGTATAGTAAGTGTGACACATCATTGAAAAGGCGATTTCATTAGGAATTCAGTCATTTCAATTGTTGCCACCTAACTTTTTATTTTGGCGCCTTGTTGAGGGAAAAAAACTGTTCTGTATTCCAAATTATGATTCTTCATTTGCAAGCTGATTTGACATAAATTCGGTGACAATGCAATATGGAATTTTTCTAAGGGAAAAAGCAAAATGGCGGATCCAAAATGGCAGACAAGATTTGCACTCATGGTCCGATTCGATTCAAAATTGATACGTGGTGGTTTTCTGGGTCGTAAATTATGATTTGTTTGGCAATGCAGAGAAACAAGATGGTGGCTCCAAATGGCAGACGAAATTTGTAATTATGGTCCGATTGGAATAAAAATTAGTAAGTGGGGATGATTTTCAGGATTGGAAATTATGATTTTTTTGTCGATACAGAAATCAAGATGGCAGGTGAAATTTGTAATTATGGTTCGATTCGACCAGGCACCAAAAACAAATTCTTCAAAACACATGTGTTTTGAAAAAAATGCAAAAACACGTCTATTTTAAATCCATGGGGGAAATCTTCCTATCATAACCTCAACTGTCCTACCACTCTTCCCACCCCTTGGTCAGTGATACAATTTGAATAGGGAAAGTACTAAGTGTGACACAGCATTGAAAAGGTAATTCCATAAGGAATTCAGACATGTGGGTGTTCGCATTTTATTTTGGCGTCCTCTTGCGGGAAAAAGAACTGATTCGTTATCCAACATAACAAAAATTTGAAAAATTAATATTGTATGAACTTACAAATTGGAAAATTTTGAATAAATTGTTCAAAAACGTCAGACAGCGTTTCGAAACTAACTTATACTGGTAGTTCATGGCGAACACTTCGAACATCTACTGTGAATTAACGCAGTTTGAAACGATTGGATTTGAATTTATGCAAGGTTTTTCAATTCCTAAGTTTATTCAATGTCCAATTTTTTTTATTATTCGAAAGCTTCTATTCAACTTGCCCTGTTAGTTAGTATGTATGTATGTGTGGGACAAATCTTGCAGTTGACTTTTGGCGCACTTCTAGTTGTCCGATCAACTTGAACTTTGTTAGGTTTTCATAATTGCGATGACAATGCATTAGTTGAAAAAAAAACAACCAAATTGCAGCTCCAGGATGGCGGATGAGATTTGTAAATATGGTCCGATTCGATTCAGAATTGTGGGTGTTTTAGGTACAGATTTTCAGCATGACTAAAAAGAATCGAATAAAAATGATAAAAAAGATTTTATACAAATGCGATGAAAAAAAATAATTATTTTTTCAGATGTGTGACGTAGGTTATTCTGAGCGTAGGTAACAGACTCAAAAGCTTGCCGCTAGTACAAAATAGATATTCTTGCGCAGTAGAATTTTGATTCGGTTACGCAAAGAATAACCCAAGTCACACATCCAAAAAAAAAATTAAAAGCTTTTTTTATCAATTTAACTATTTCATTTCAGTCATACTGGAAACTTGTAAAACCCCTATATGCCAATTTTGAATCGAATCAAACCACAATTATAAATTTCTCCGCCATCTTCGTTTTTTGCATTGGCATAAAAATCATAATTTCCAACCCTGAAAATCCCCACATACTAATTTTGATTCGAATCGGACCATAATTACATATTTCATCCGCCATCTTGGAGCCACCATCTTGTTTTTTTGCATTGACAAATAAATCATAATTTCTTACCATGAAAACCACTACATATCAATTCTGAATCGAATCGGACCATAATTGCATAACTTGTATGCCAAATTTTGAGTTAATTCGAAAACTGCTAGTAGGTCAAAATCCAATTCCAAGATTTGACGCAGACAGACGAACAGTCTGATTCAAATAAAAGCGTGTGAAATATCATAATGCATATTCAAATCATCTACCATTTTGATTATGGAACCACCATCCCAAATTTTGTCAAAAAACACATTTCCGACCACAAAAACCCACATACCAATTTCGAATTGATCGCCCGCCATCTTTTTTTCCCTTATAAAAATGTCATAAAGCATCGTCACCTGAAGACGATTAACTGCCATATTTCAAGCCCGTTGAAAGATTTGATTCGTCGGACAGGTACTTGAAGAAACCTGACTTACAAATTCCAATCGGTTGAATTTTTTTGCTTGAATAAAATTCTTGAATGTTGACAAGGGTAATATTCTCAATTGAAAATAGAAATAGAAATAGAAAAAGAAAAAAAGCAAATGGAAACAAACCTACAATAAAAATGAATGAATGCATTAGCCGGGGAAGTAGTTATTTCCGTTAGATATTACAAAAAATAACTTAATTTTTATCGTAGGTTTGTTTTCATTTCCAGAGGAGTCATAATTTTCAATTGAGAATGAGCGTTTTCAACATGAATCCTAAGGAGGTTAGCTCTTGTACGATGGAAAATGACGACTACAGTTTGTCTTTCAGGCGTAGAGGATTTCACATCAGATTTTATGAACATTATGTTTATAATTTAGTTAAAAATCATCATTCCAGCAGAGCTGTGCCGAGCACTGACAAAAAGTGCTTCGAGTACTAAGCACTAAGCACTCTTGAAAAGTACTCGGGAGTCTCAAGCACTAAGCACTTTTTTTCATGAAGTGCTCGCGATTACTAAGCACTTTCAAAAAGTACTTCGATTTAGCGAGTACTAAGCACTAAGCACTAAGCACTTTTCAAACGGGCGGGACCGGGTGGGCGTTCAATTTCGTGTATTCCAAGTTCATATTGCATTTGGAAACGGTTTCACTTGGAAACATCAAATTTGGTAGGTGAACTCAGAAAGGATTGGAGTACTTACTGAATATATAGACATTGATTTGATATCGAAATTTGAGATTTTTTTAGTCGGCAATTGAAGGATACTTGCTTTTGTTTTATTTCAATAGAAAGAACCATAAAAACAGTGCAACTTCCAACTGATAGGTATCCAGACAATGTCGTTTGGGAGATTAATTTGATTTCCGAAATGGGCGGCGAATAGCCAAATTGAAATATAGAGCGGCGCGAAATAGTTCCTACCTTACCAACATTCTCACTGATTTCTTAGTTCGGCAGTTTTCGGATAGAAAGCACCATTGTATAGTATATTCATTGTCTAAAGAAGTATAGTCGGTCAACCTTATGGGATTATTATTGGATGACGATGGGGTTTATTAGTAGATGGCGCCAGCACGATTGCCCCCAAAAAGGAGACAAACGAATGAGATGGAAAGTGTCGTAGTAATCACGTAAAGTGAATAATGAATGGACATTATTTCGTGTTTTTGATTGGCTCAGTGTCCGTTCCACCTGCCATTTGCAATTTGCATGTAAACGAGAGAGCAAACAAAGTAGCGAACTTTCGTGGTGTTTTGCATTTCATTGTTTTTGTCTTGTTAGGTCTCACAGTCAGTTTTCGAATTCACATAGATATTTTCAGGGTGATTTCTCTTGACTAATGTTTAGGGGAGGATGTCCAACGTTCATGATGACAACCGATGATTGGTTTATGAAGGTGATAATGCCATTTCCGACAGTTATCATATCATTTTCTGTTTTTATTGAAAGCTTTTATTTAACTTGCTCTGTTTGTGTTAGATGGGTACAAATCTTGCAAGCTGAATTAGAATCACTTCCTCTTATTCTTTAGAATAGAAATTTTTCGTGTTGGTTCAGTTCCGATGACAAAACATTAATGTCGAAGAAATTGTCCCCCCTGCCCCCCGAAAGTTAGATAGAGAACGCGTAGTGTTTCGGGAGTTATATTGACGGATTTGGACGTCAGAATTAACAGCGAAAAAAAAAAAGTAGGGGGGCGGCGCCCCCCCTTCTCTAGGAAAGTTGGAAAACTAACTCGTGAAATTAAAATCGGAAAAATCTCTAAAAATCGTGGAAAATATCTGACAGTCGAATGTTATGGTTTATAAAAAGGAATTGTCCCCCCTCCCTCCGTCCTCCGAAAGCTAGATAGAGAACGCGAAGGTTTTCGGTCATTTTCTTGACGGATTTGGACGTCAAAAGTTACAGCAAGAAAAAATAAAGTAGGGGGGTACTCGCCTACCTCTTTTCTCGAAAAAAAACTGGAAAACACGCGAAATTATAATCGGAAAAATCTGTAAAGATAGTGAAAAGTATCTGACCGTCGGAAATTATGGTTTTAAAAATTTGGCCCCTCCTTTACCTCCTCAAAAGCTAGATAGAGAACGCAAAAGAATTCGGAAAATGTTTCAACAGTTTCCTGTTAGAAAAAAAAATAGAAAAACTCGCGGAATAGAAATCAAAAAAATCCGTAAAAATAGTGAAAATTATCTGGCCATTGAATAAAACGTATTAAAAAAAATTACCCTCTGCCCCCCTCTAAAGCTATTTAGAAATTTGGAAAAATTTCCAACGGTAAATTAACAGGCAAGCGACCGTGCAACAATGGCGCATTGATTGAAATGAACAGAATAAGAAACATATTCACAGAAAACTAAAAAAGAAATAAATAAATAAACTTAAAAAACCTTCAGAAAAAAGCTTTTATTTAAATGCACTAAAGCGAAAAACCCATAATTTTGTTACTTTATAAAATTTTAAATGATATAAAAGCTTGTCGTGTGAATAAATCTTGAGGTAATTTTGAATTTAATTTACTATAAGAATTACATACAGTGTGTCCCACTTTGAGCAGCCACACTCTCATATTTCGTTGAGCATGAAATAATTCGAAATTTTCTTTGACTCAAGTTGTACTCGGAAATACCTACCTTTATGTTTACGGAACCTTTGTATATCCATTTTCCACGGTTAACTACTACCAAATGAAACTCTCCTTATATGTTCCTTAATTGTTGATAACATCGAACCATCAATTAAAGAACACATGTCCGCCAACACTTGAATTTTCAAATTTTCCAGTGTCCTACCCAAATAATTCTGGATATCTATCATAGACGGATTCGGACATATGAATCACAAAATTTGTTCTCCATCTTGAATGTTCGTATTGGTCTCCAACACAACAAGCCCCTATAGGTACCAATTTTGAAATAATCTATCAAAAATCGTATTCGCCATTTCCAATTTTGAAAAAATACAAAATCTACTCGAGATTCTATGAATAGTTGGACAATAAATCACAAAAACTGTTCGCTATCTTGTTTTTTCTTAATCATCATAAGTACCATAATATTTTACTAAAACCGGGCCTGTTACAAAAATCACTGATGACGCGCATGCGCATTGCGGACCAGCCTGAACTTTTTACATGTGAATGTCGTAACGATCCTGAATGAATTTAATGGACACCTGCCAAATTTAAAGATGATTGGATCAGTGGAATTGGCTCAAAATTTCCACTGAAATTTTGACCCCGTTATACACAGTAGATACCACACCTGTTACGTGTGAGTGAAACTAAACAAAAGCTTGTACAAATATTACTGATATATTATTATTTACCTACTTATTAGGTACCTTCAAGCACTAATGAATATTCTTTATGTGTTTTCAAAACATATCAACTGCGATAGAATATCGTAATAGAACAATTTTTTCAGTAAGAATATTGCTACATTACGTGTTTCATTATATTAGGCTTAACTGCTGCAATATAAAATTACCACTGATCATCATCTGATATTCGAAACATCCGAATGCAAACTTTGACTTGTCTTTTATTCTGCTAAACATCTCACCAATGACAATATTCTGCACATTTATGAATGAAGAGAATGAAAACTGGCGTTCTATTTTAAAAAGAGACAGAAGTATAGTTTTGCGTGCCATCCGATGACGGCGCCACATTACTGGATACATTTTCAATGTTTCCAGCAAAATAGTATAGATGTCTCAGGTGACGGCCATCCAATGCATTTTGCACAGGGATTGTTTGACTATTCTTCTTTAGACAATGGTGTAGACCTCATTACTCTTAGGCGCTTTCCTGATACCCCTGAACTTAACCCGAACTAAATACAATATATTAATGATTTTTCGTGGTCTGCTAGATCACTTCAGGTTCTACTCGGAGTAAATCGGAGCTAATCATTGGACAAGTAGAAAGTGGCTCCGGAGTGTTTTGTCTAGCAGTTGCGTGTATATGAAAGTTTGGCTCGAAACCTTATCCTTAAAATTTCTATTGGGAAATAAAAATTTGATTCCAGCGCTAATATGTACATTGTGCCAACATCAGATCAGAATATTCACTATATATATAAAAAATTTGTAAAATTTGTTTTTTACGAAACTCCCAGGTTTTCGGAGAAAACCCCTCAAAAGCAGAGCTTGTGCGAGCAAGGGAGATCCGGGACCTACAGTTTAAATAAAAGTGGAATCCGAACCACTTCAGCTCAGTGACACACGACCGGGGATCGAACCCGGACCGTCTGGGTGGAAGCCAAACGCTCTAACACCTCGACCACTTCGCAATTTGATACATACATCCCACTACATCATAATGAAGAGGACAGTTTCCCATGTTTTCTTACGGGGATCTTTAAGATAAAGAAAGCAATATACTCCCTAGGATAGTAAAGTCGGAGTAATTTTCACATAGTTTCAATAATAACAGGAGAGTTCTTTTATATTTCATCTCATCTCAGTATGAGATGATGTGACATGAGATTTTGAGAAATAATCTCAATTGACCAAAGTAAATGTTCTGCAAGGCTTTAAGCCCACTTTCGAATTTTCTAAGTTCTTTTTACCTAGATTCTAGGAAAAAACAGCGCATATTTCAAGAAATACACCTATAAATATACGTAACAATGTTGTGATTTTGACCAAAATCACTTCGGCTATATCCCTGGGGATCGCCAACTCTCTCCTCCAAATATAAATTCAGAGAAGGATATGATGAGAGCAAACCGGTGTTATGCACGACGGTGTGTAGAGATACAAGTGGTTTTGATATATTAGTGGGTATCTGATTGATGTTATATGGGGCGTTGAAAGGTGGGTTCGGAATATTGAGTATTATTGATTTGATATGATACCTATTGGATAATGAAAGAGGCTGAGTTCACTTGCAGGTGTATCTTCCGTTATAACCAATATTATTAAGCATAATTGAGAGAGTGGCATCGGATTGATCGAACTCTTTACGGGCACACTTGTCTAGTTTTGTGAAAGGTTCTAATTGTTTCCATACTGGGATTGATCGTAGATATCTAATGTGATTATCAGTCGATGGGTGGAATTGTATAGATTATCTTCATCGTATTCATCGGTACTTCATACAGAAGGATATAAAGTTGGTTCCTGAATTTGTGTAGAGGTAGGACTGTGGTAGTGCCTAATAATTAATATTGAATGGCAATAAGAGCATAAAGTAGCTCGGACAGTTGTCGAATAATTTAAGAAAGTAACGTGATTTGTTGAGATAAACGCAGGCAAAGCAGGCGGAAAAATGAATAAGTAACTGACATTTTACATTCCTTTTAGAGAGGGTGAAATAGGTTTAATGATTTAAGGTAGTGGGTGAAAATATAGTCGGTATTGATTTGGTGTTATCTAGGCTGATGGAAGGCGTGCAGATATGAGCACTAAGATTACTTGTAGAGGCTTGAATCAAATCTTCTGTTCATGCTTCAGCTGATTCAATTAGCCCTCACTGAGAAAAAAACAATAGTTGAAATTGGAGCGCAGTTACCGTGAACTATGTTATGGAGTAATATGCGTGATAATTGTGATAGATATGACATACAGTATCGATTCTACTTTATTCGAGGTTGAAGTGTATTTGGTCAGCTATACTATAGAAAATTGTATTTATCTGAACATTCTTCAAAGTGGTACCAATTTGTCATTAATAACCGCGCATACAGTATGGAAAATACGAAAAGTCATGGATCTTATGACATCTTCATGACTGAATTGACACAGTTATACACGAAATACAGCAGAGTTCTTTTTTTTTTGTTGGTGTATGGGTACGTGCGCATGTGTGAATGTGCATGTATCTGAGCGTTTGGGGCAGGAGAAGTCCGTCCATATCGAAAGTAATTGCTTCAAATCAATATAAAACAAAAAGAAGAATGTCATTTTGAGTTATGTCATCTTCAGTATCATGACAGCATGAAGCACTGGAAAAACCCATTCCGAGAACTACATGTCAAAATAGAATCATAAATTCATCACTAGAGAATACCAGTTCCTTTAGCTGAAAATAATCTCATTTATTGGCGATCATCAAAAGAATGCCCTAACCTTCCTGAAACTTAGATTGATTGAGAAGAATTGTATATTTCTTTAATATATGTAAACGATACGATTCGAAAATTTTGGATTAGAGCTCTGTCACTATAATATATTAATAACAAAAATATGTGAAAAAAATTCACTTACTTTTACGTTTTTTCATCCTATGATTTGGGGATATTTCCGATAAGATATTAGTATAAGTGATTGAGCTTGGCGACAATGATAGATCAACAGTATAATTATTATACTTCATATCATCATCATCAGTCGTCCATATATCCATTCGTAAAAACCTAATTGAGAATTCTCTTTTCATGTCAAAACCATGTGGATTGCAGGTAAATCACATCAAAATCCATCACTTCTGTTTTTTTTTTGTATCCAATGAACCAAAGGAGGTTATTCTTCTCATAAGAAATGGAATGCCACGCTTGTTGAAGTCAGTGCAATAATCACACAGCAGGCTGGCTAGCCATCTAGCATTCAAGAAAGCCAAATCTCTAGGTACATCGGTTGGTTATCTCTCCAGCCATAAATGATGAATGTGTTCGCTCAGCTATGTGTCTGTTGAGGCGTATTTTCACTCAACTATTAGTTGTCAGACTCATTTTGAAAGTACAGCTACAATATTGTTTGAGTGACGGAAATATAGATTTTGTATTCAATGAATCATACTTTATTATTAGAACAAGATTCATATAAAAACATCCAAAAGGCCATATCAAGAAGCAAATTTCATCCACAAAAAAAACTATCAATACTAAGGAAGATTATTCACTGATATTGAGTTCTATTGAAATCAGCGCATTGTGGACTTTTGTTCCCTTGAAATTATACTGGGAGTTTTTGCATTCAATCAACCTAAGAAGCAGTGATTCATTATGTGAGAAATGGAATTCAACGCCAGTTGAAATCTGTATAATTATCAAACAACTGGTTGGCTATCCATATAGCATTCAAGCAACGTTTGATAGATCTCTGTCTGCTCAGCTCTGTGTCTTTTAAGGTTCATGTCTGCTCAACTATTAGTTGACAGAACTCAGTGTCCACACCACACAAGATTGTTCTTTTTTTTTAATTTGTAAGACTCTCATTTCTACTTTTTACTTTGGATGTATCGCTTGTGACCATGCAAGCTCCCTACAACCCTCATTGTAGCCAATGTAATGGTCAATGTTGACATACTTTTGTTTAAATGATTGATTGAAGAAATTTTGCGTTTTTGGCGATAACAGTATTTTTCACTACACCATTTTAATTCTATATTGTATCGAATTGTCCATAACTATCACGTTTCATGGATTGATAAGGATCTTTATATCAGAATTTGTGACCGAGTGTACGATTTTTTAATCTCTAACCGATTTTAATGATTCTTAGAGTTCTCACTGTTTAATTGTCAATGTCGTTTTGTCCTCACCTTTTCATTCACTAATGAACTGATTACGCATAACCTCATGTTTTGAATTGAAAGATGAACTACTGTTAGAAACGACTGTGCGATCTCTCTTTCTCTTCAAGCTCATCTATATGCAACCGAGTACAAAAGGTTAAGTGGAAGAACAGTTTATGAGCTGATTTTATAAACTTAAACTGAACTAAACCTTTTGCTTTTCGTCAATTTCATATTATGTGTATTCTTTTCTGTTTGTATATGGAAGCAATGAAGACGTTCATTATTATTATTATTATCTCTCGAATACTCTTTAACGTTTCTAAGTTGCCAGAATGATAATATATTTCTATGCTGCTGGTGCTGTAGGTGTCAAATATGTCACCCAGAGTGCCACGGCAAATAATAATATTCGTCATCTACCCATACAGGCTAGAACTTTGCAAAGTTTATGAAGGAGTATCATTATAATTATACAGTGCCAATATAAAGTTTCAAAACCTTGAAGTGTTGCCTTCATGCCTTCCCTCTGTAGTAATTTCCGTGAGGCTTATTGATTTATTTCAAAATTTAAATTTATGGTAATACTTCCCTAACCTTTGGAGACAAAAGTTGTGAATTGTTCCGCGCGAACTGTCATGGCAACGGCTATATCTGTAGAGTGAGTCGTTTCTACCCAGACTGAACTCGCGATCGCCAACTATCTTTGATAATAGTTTCGTTTTGAATAAAAAATAAGTATTCCGTCTTTCTAATCGGTCGCAAAAGCGGTTCATTTTAGATATGTGGGAATGTTTCAGACACATTTCTGATTTCCTATAGGTACCTACCGTGCTCGCAAAAGTGATTGACTCTCTCATTGCAAAATCAAAAACCAAGAACAAGACACGTTTCAAACTTTGATGGATAGAAAAATAATATTTCATTCATTTATATCAACCGTTTCATAAAAAAATCACCAGTACTATCTTAATGCCATTTCATTGAAAAAAAATGTCTGTCCGTGTCATAGTAATGAAATATGTATTATTATTATCTAATTATTTAGGTCACACCTAGTAGTTTTTAACCATCGATGATCATCTTATAGCTGAATGAATTATTTCTTTTTCAGTGTGTATGCGCTACTTCAGTATTTTGTAATTCCAAATTTGTTAGTCAATTCGGTTTAATACAACACCAGACAAAAACTACTCGTACTATTTCCACTCAGGTAGGCTACCTGTACCAAACCGAAGAAACATCCGATATATGCAGCTGTCCCTCCTCCCACTAGTCCCGCTTCGATACGCTAACCACATTAGGGTTGAAGTAGACTGCTGGATGCTACTTTCATTGTTAGATATCCCATTAGCCATCAGATTTCGGTGATTGACGGTGTGTTTCGGCAGATCGATTCCATTTTTAAGGTAAATGTTTTACTTTTCATTTGACTTCTGTGTACCTAGTCCCATGAAAATGAAAATCTCACATAAGCAGTGTTGAATAAATGATAAAGATGCCTTTTTATTTTCTGTGGGCTTTTGGAGTAGTACCCAAATCGAATGATACAAGAATAATAATGGCGATTGTATAATGGATTGAATAATGGACATTGTTTCTGTTTTTCTTGATATAATTATATGTTTCTGCTCTCATACCGAAGCCATGTTAATGGAATTTAGTGGTAAAATCACTGCGGTAGAAATCATTATAATGAATTTTGAATTGATTTTACTTCCGTATCGGAAACAGAGGCTAGGAGATTCACATTTCAGTAGCACAACAGTTAGGTATGATAAAATAATGGCTAAACAGAGTACTCGTAAGAAACAGAACAGTATTTTTCATTCATATCTTTTGGGGGAATTCGATTGGTGTGTGGGAATTTTTTTTAAAGCATAAATATTGTTTCTGTATGAATGGTCAAATCTTTTAATTTATTGACAAAAGAGACTACGATGACTTGTTTTCGACTAAATCATTCCACAATATTTTGACATTATACAGGGTGTTTCACGACTTATCCGAAATTATTTAATCACACATGCACTGATAAATGATAAGTCGATTACTGACTACAACAAAAAAATACGAAAACAAAACAGTTTGGGTTCCAATAATTGAAAAGAATAGAAGTGAAAAAACGTATAAAAACAAGGAGCAAAATTCGTTTAGTTATTTTAGTACTGTAATAGCAGTATCAGTGTAGGTTTTGAGCAGCTTTTGTGGAGTGGTTTGTTACAAACTTTTACAATTTCCATCTCGGTTTCTGTTGTACTTTTATTTTGAACAACTTTTGTAGAGTGGTTTGTCTCAAACTTTCACAATTTTCATCTCGTTTTCTGTGGGACTTTTATCACATTTTCTTCAAGGGGTCAATTTATTATTTAGAAGTACATATATGGTTAAAAAAGTTGGGGTAAGTTGTGACACCCTGTATACAGAAGGGAAACGTGATGAGAATTACTAGTTCCTGTGTATACTAGGGATACATTTTCAGCATGCTTTTAGAATCGATTTATATTGGATGTGTATACCCTATACATATATACAGCGCGTCAACTCAAATTGGCAACATGGAATAATATTTTATTTTTATGAAAAAACAATTACTAATTCTTCTTGAAAAGTCCTGCATGATCTAGAAGCTAACTTTGAATAATCAAATCTGTATTATGTCAGTTATATACGAGTAGTATAAAAAAAGGGATTTGGTACAAGAGGAAAGTACTTTTTTATTTATGAAAACATCGATAATTGTTATTATAAAATTTTGTTCAGAACTGAAAATAACATTCAAATATACAATCACATCTAGTTGCAAAAAAATGGGGCTTAGATTTCTCTCTACAATAAATTTCTCTCTACAATTTCTCTCTGGAATAAATATAGCTTTTCATTTATTTTATAATTCAGCATATTAGTATTTTCAGCAACGTTATTACCCAAGCTATCGCTGAGTCTCAGCGTACACTTGAGCATACACTATCCGGTGAACGTTTGGGGGTATTTATTGTATCTGCTTACTGAATGATGGCTTCAGAATCAGATTTGGTGGAGTATGGTTTCATTTGGGTAATGTTACGTCCTTTAGTTTTATTATTCTTCTTCTTCTTAAACCAAAATGATCATTATTCCGTCACTTTTTCTACGACAATTGTTTTTTTGCTCAAGTTTTTCATAGAAGTTTTAATAACTATTTCACTGCAAGTCCATCAAAATCCGATTTTATTACATTTGCTACCAAAGCTTTCCTCGAGTAACTCGTGCATGGTATCACACGTTAAAAAAACTAGGCTTTATCTTTCATGAAAACTAACTCTGGCCGGTGAGGAAAATATCCACAGCAACCAATGTTAATGGGTTTTATAGGTCAGAAAAGGTCTTTCAAAGTTAGCTGGCATGATTTTTTCACAAACTCGATACGTTTTTATAAAGGTATGACATCGTTGGATGAATTGGGCTAATAAAATAGTTTTCGTGATTTATATATAGATTTGCTAATAGCTACGTGTCCTATTTGTATATCAGTTCTACGACTTCTTGGGATTAGAATTTTCTTTTCAATAAAGGTAATTCCTGCTTCAACATGGAGAGACTCAATGGGTAGGAAGTTCAATAATCAGCAAATATTAGGCTTTTTTTTTTGTCCATCCGCTGTAATAGTGTCAAGTTTTAGTAGAACTAGACCTCTGCTGATTTCAAGTCAAAATTGTTTTTATTTTCTTTGAATTAAAGGTAAGTGTTTGGAGATCAAATGAACCATCCCAAACATGTTCTTATCATTTTTATCCGTTACCAAGTGCTCATTCATGGAGTATTTTAGAAGTTGTAGTGTTGATATTTGTAGTCTTACCGAGTCTATTTTCTAAAATATTTTCCTTGATCGAAATAATGGGTTTATGATCCGTTTAGATCTTGAGTCAGTCTGCTAATGTTAAAATATTGTCATGGTATACTTGAAATGAATAGCCTTGCTCATTTTTTCAAAACGCCTCACTGTACCACAGTATTGGATAGGTAAAATGAAACATTTAACAAGGGCTGGCAAGTTTCTTATTGTCTCAATTTATTGAATGGTTTTTGAAGCTCAGGCATAATTCTATGTTTGAATCATAAAGAGTGAATGCTCTCTACCTTTTTGAAAGTATCGTCATATATAATTGAATGAACCTAATACCTTTCGCAGTTTAACTTTGTATCAAACATATCTCGAGAATCTTGCATTGAGTTCAATGACTTCAGCTATAGCGTCGTCTTGTTCCGGTCTTATTCTCCCAGCGACAACTTTGTCCTTAGGGCAAATGACAGTTTTTTTTATCGAAGAAAAATGTCATTAACCTCTTCCTAGAACATTTCTTGTGCGTTTGTCAAACCGTAAGGAAACAAAATGACTCGATAAACACCAAAAGGTACCTCAAAACGAATTATTGAGAGGATTTTCATCATTCAATTTCGAATGGTGACTGGTGGTAACCTTAATCAAGGTTGAAAACATTTAAAAAATGATTATTTTTCAAATTTGGAACAGTTTCATCCATATTTTTCTCCAACCGTGTGAATTTGCAGTTCCGATTGGTTTTGTTGAACCCTTTCAAGATATATTGCATATGTCCAATTCTAAACTGCTGATTCACTTCAATAACAATATTTTTCAGATGGTTTATGTCTGCCCTAGTGACTAATGATAATTTACATATATTAGTTTTTGGCTTCGATACGTACCAATTCTTGCAAATCACTTACCGAGCAACCATCATTCATATTTTGGGCAACGACATTCATGAACAATGAATGCCGTTAGTTTTATGAATTTTATGTGCTGTCATGAAAAAGAGATTCTTTCAAATCTCAAATTCCTATTTTTCTTTCATTATTTTGGATTCGGAACAGCCTAGAATGAAATCTTGAAATAAAATATTTGCATTCAACTGGTTCATATTATTTGAAAGAGTAAATGATCATGACGTATACTATTGTTTTTATTTTTGTTTAAAATTGATTTCCCCCTTAACCAGCTGTCTTCCTCTTCCGAACGGCCCTCAGAAGTGGAAACTTGTGTGTTCCAAGGATTAAGAAGGTCTTACCTTTTTACGTGCGATTCCTAGCACTATAAAACGGTAACAATAGTCAGTGACGTTTTCTTAGTTTTAGGGTGCCCAACCGAGGCGAGGAAAGAATGAAGGAAATTCCAGCCGCTCTTATTGGGATGTTCCTGAACTAGTGACTGGTGTTACTGACTATTATTTCTGTCTGATAGTATAGTTGTTGAATATCGTGAATATTTGGCGTAAAATAAACTCATATTTTGACCCACAAATCATCCCTCTGCTCTACATTTCTGGTATTTTTGAAACGGCATGAGACCGCAAAGTGTCTCCCTAATACTTTTGTTTACTCTTTACATCAGCTAGTTCCTCTTCTAGAAATTGCTAACTTTGGGTTTTGCTCTGTTCTGATGTACGATGGAAATGAACGGTTTTGTCTAAAGCCAGCTTATCAATGTGCAGTGGTGCTTTTATTATTGCTGAGTTCGTGGGTTCACATATATTTTAATTTCAGACAGCATATCTTCATAGTAATTGGTTGCTGTTGGCGATAGGTATTGTGAATGTTGCCTTAATCCTTGCCACATCGTGACCAGTAATATTTCTTCATTCCGAAAGTTTTACTATGGAATAATAATAATATAACTTTTAATGATACTACGATATGAATGAATTTTTGAACAAGAAGCTAATGTGAACTATCTATGGCAGTAGAGTATGGACATGTTTTGTTGTATTCAGATAAAAAGCTTGCTCTAGGCACTTCTGCCTTCTAACTCATCCTATATCATGTGTGATCAAGAAGGATGAATAGTATTATTATTATTTCTTCATTCATCTCAAGTTCCAACTTCCATGTTTCGAGAACACTAGACTATCAGTTTCAATGCGTTGTTATTCACTGATGGAATGGTGTGAAGACGCTTGGCAACTCCTGCCAAAGAGGTATTGAGACCAGAGTCAATGAGTCAGTTTCCATGAAACTGCTTGCAAAGGAAAGATTGATGATATTCCAGTAGAATACCAACTATGAAAATAGCCATGACAGACTGATTGCCAACTTTTCTGCGGTTGTTCAGATTTTACAGAGAAAGCTTTAGTAACGGAGTTTTTTATCGAAGTTTGGCTGAAGATCTCACGTCTCGGAACTAGCTGATGTAAAGAGTAAACAAAAGTATTAGGGAGACACTTTGCGGTCTCATGCCGTTTCAAAAATACCAGAAATGTAGAGCAGAGGGATGATTTGTGGGTCAAAATATGAGTTTATTTTACGCCAAATATTCACGATATTCAACAACTGTACTATCAGACAGAAATAATAGTCAATAACACCAGTCACTAGTTCAGGAACATCCCAATAAGAGCGGCTGGAATTTCCTTCATTCTTTCCTCGCCTCGGTTGGGCACCCTAAAACTAAGAAAACGTCACTGACTATTGTTACCGTTTTATAGTGCTAGGAATCGCACGTAAAAAGGTAAGACCTTCTTAATCCTTGGAACACACAAGTTTCCACTTCTGAGGGCCGTTCGGAAGAGGAAGACAGCTGGTTAAGGGGGAAATCAATTTTAAACAAAAATAAAAACAATAGTATACGTCATGATCATTTACTCTTTCAAATAATATGAACCAGTTGAATGCAAGTATTTTATTTCAAGATTTCATTCTAGGCTGTTCCGAATCCAAAATAATGAAAGAAAAATAGGAATTTGAGATTTGAAAGAATCTCTTTTTCATGACAGCACATACAATTCATAAAACTAACGGCATTCATTGTTCATGAATGTCGTTGCCCAAAATATGAATGATGGTTGCTCGGTAAGTGATTTGCAAGAATTGGTACGTATCGAAGCCAAAAACTAATATATGTAAATTATCATTAGTCACTAGGGCAGACATAAACCATTTGGAAAATATTGTTATTGAAGTAAATCAGCAGTTTAGAATTGGACATATGCAATATATCTTGAAAGGGTTCAACAAAACCAATCGGAACTGCAAATTCACACGGTTGGAGATAAATATGGATGAAACTGCTCCAAATTTGAAAAATAATCATTTTTTAAAAGTTTTCAACCTTGATTAAGGTTACCACCAGTCACCATTCGAAATTGAATGATGAAAATCCTCTCAATAATTCATTTTGAGGTACCTTTTGGTGTTTATCGAGTCATTGTGTTTCCTTACGGTTTGACAAAGGCACAAGAAATGTTCTAGGAAGAGGTTAATGACATTTTTCTTCGATAAAAAAAAACTGTCATTTGCCCTAAGGACAAAGTTGTCGCTGGGAGAATAAGACCGGAACAAGACGACGCTATAGCTGAAGTCATTGAACTCAATGCAAGCTTCTCGAGATATGTTTGATACAAAGTTAAACTGCTAAAGGTATTAGGTTCATTCAATTATATATGACGATACTTTCAAAAAGGTAGAGAGCATTCACTCTTTATGATTCAAACATAGAATTATGCCTGAGCTTCAAAAACCATTCAATAATTTGAGACAATAAGAAACTTGCCAGCCCTTGTTAAATATTTCATTTGACCTATCCAATACTGTGGTACAGTGAGGCGTTTTGAAAAAATGAGCAAGGCTGTTCATTTCAGGTATACCATGACAATATTTTAACATTAGCAGACTGACTCAAGATCTAAACGGATCATAAACCCATTATTTCGATCAAGAAAAATATTTTAGAAAATAGACTCGGTAAGACTACAAATATCAACACTACAACTTCTAAAATACTCCTTGAATGAGCACTTGGTAACGGATGAAAATGATAAGAACATGTTTGGGATGGTTCATTTGATCTCCAAACACTTACCTTTAAGTCAAAGAAAATAAAAACAATTTTGACTTGAAATCAGCAGAGGTCTAGTTCTACTAAAACTTGACACTATTACAGCGGATGGACAAAAAAAAAAGCCTAATATTTGCTGATTGTTGAACTTCCTACCCATTGAGTCTCTCCATGTTGAAGCAGGAATTACCTTTATTGAAAAGAAAATTCTAATCCCAAGAAGTCGTAGAACTGATATACAAATAGGACACGTAGCTATTAGCAAATCTAAATATAAATCACGAAAACTATTTTATTAGCTCAATTCATCCAACGATGTCATACCTTTATAAAAACTTATCGAGTTTGTGACAAAATCACTTTAAAAGACCTTTTCTGACCTATAAAACCCATTAACATTGGTTGCTGTGGATATTTTCCTCACCGGCCAGAGTTAGTTTTCATGAAAGATGAAGCCTAGTTTTTTTTACGTGTGATACCATGCACGAGTTACTCGAGGAAAGCTTTGTTAGCAAATGTAATAAAATCTGATTTTGATGGACTTGCAGTGAAATAGTTATTAAAATTTCTATGAAAAACTTGAGCAAAAAAACAATTGTCGTAGAAAAAGTGATGGAATAATGATCATTTTGGTTTAAGAAGAAGAAGAATAATAAAACTAAAGGACGTAACATTACCCAAATGAAATCAAATCTGATTCTGAAGCCATCATTCAGTAAGCAGATACAATAAATACCCCCAAAATTTCACCGGATAGTGTATGCTCAAGTGTACGCTGAGACTCAGCGATAGCTTGGGTAATAACGATGCTGAAAATACTAATATGCTGAATTATAAAATAAATGAAAAGCTATATTTATTCCAGAGAGAAATTGTAGAGAGAAATTTATTGTAGAGAGAAATATAAGCCCCATTTTTTTGCAACTAGATGTGATTGTATATTTGAAAGTTATTTTCAGTTCTGAACAAAATTTTATAATAACAATTATCGATGTTTTCATAAATAAAAAAGTACTTTCCTCTTGTACCAAATCCCTTTTTTTATACTACTCGTATATAACTGACATAATACAGATTTGATTATTCAAAGTTAGCTTCTAGAACATGCAGGACTTTTCAAGAAGAATTAGTAATTGTTTTTTCATAAAAATAAAAGATTATTCCATGTTGCCAATTTGAGTTGACGCGCTGTATATATGTATAGGGTATACACATCCAATATAAATCGATTCTAAAAGCATGCTGAAAATGTATCCCTAGTATACACAGGAACTAGTAATTCTCATCACGTTTCCCTTCTGTATACAGGGTGTAACAACTTACCCAAACTTTTTTAACCATATATGTACTTCTAAATAATAAATTGACCCCTTGAAGAAAATGTGATAAAAGTCCCACAGAAAACGAGATGGAAATTGTAAAAGTTTGTAATAAACCACTCCACAAAAGCTGCTCAAAACCTACACTGATACTGCTATTACAGTACTAAAATAACTAAACGAATTTTGCTCCTTGTTTTTATACGTTTTTTCACTTCTATTCTTTTCAATTATTGGAACCCAAACTGTTTTGTTTTCGTATTTTTTTGTTGTAGTCAGTAATCGACTTATCATTTATCAGTGCATGAGTGATTAAATAATTTCGGATAAGTCGTGAAACACCCTGTATAATGTCAAAATATTGTGGAATGATTTAGTCCTAAACAAGTCATCGAAGTCTCTTTTGTCAATAAATTAAAAGATTTGACCATTCATACAGAAACAATATTTATGCTTTAAAAAAAATTCCTACACACCAATCGAATTCCCCCAAAAGATATTAATGAAAAATACTGTTCTGTTTCTTACGAGTACTCTGTTTAGCCATTATTTTATCATACCTAACTGTTGTGCTACTGAAATGTGAATCTCCTAGCCTCTGTTTCAGATACGGGAGTAAAATCAATTCAAAATTCATTATAATGATTTCTACCGCAGTGATTTTACCACTAAATTCCATTAACATGGCTTCGATATGAGAGCAGAAACATATAATTATATCAAGAAAAACAGAAACAATGTCATAACTTTCCAATCGACATTATTCTTGTATCATTCGATTTGGGTACTACTCCAAAAGCCCACAGAAAATAAAAAGGCATCTTTATCATTCATTCAACACTGCTTATGTGAGATTTTCATTTTCATGGGACTAGGTACACAGAAGTAAAATGAAAAGTAAAACATTTACCTTAAAAATGGAATCGATCTGCCGAAACACACCGTCAACCACCGAAATCTGATGGCTAATGGGATATCTAACAATGAAAGTAGCATCCAGCAGTCTACGTCAACCCTAATGTGGTTAGCGTATCGAAGCGGGACTAGTGGGAGGAGGGACAGCTGCATATATCGGATGTTTCTTCGGTTTGGTACAGGTAGCCTACCTGAGTGGAAATAGTACGAGTAGTTTTTGTCTGGTGTTGTTTTAAACCGAATTGACTAACAAATTTGGAATTACAAAATACTGAAGTAGCGCATACACACTGAAAAAGAAATAATTCATTCAGCTATAAGATGATCATCGATGGTTAAAAACTACTAGGTGTGATCTAGTAGGTTTTGAAAGATTGAAATGTTACCACCGTGATTGTAGCTGAAATACCTAAATAATTAGATAATAATAATACACATATTTCATTACTATGACACGGACAGACATTTTTTTTCAATGAAATGGCATTAAGATAGTACAGGTGATTTTTTTATGAAACGGTTGATATACATGAATGAAATATTATTTTTCTATCCATCAAAGTTTGAAACGTTTCTTCTTCTTGGGTTTTGATTTTGCAATGAGAGAGCAGGCCCGCATTAAAGACCCTATGCGCCCTGGGCTGAATGATAGGCAGCGCCCCCTCCCCCCAATATGTTTTTACTAATGTTAAAGTTTTTAAGTTTGGCAGTTTCCCAGTTTTGGTTCGGGAGGATATTCATATCCCTTAACTCAAAAGAGAGTCATTCCATTATCCACCACCTATGGACCCGCCGTGTCCCGGACTGGAAACCGGCAGTTGGAAATCCGACACGATGAGCGTGTATTTACTGGTGAGATAAGAACCAGTACCAAGCTCAACATGACGATATTTTTCCAACATCACGGACCACCCACCCACCTCATTTATTGATTTTTTTTGCTTAGTTAAGTTCTTTAATCTAAAATATTTACAAATATCTATTTACACTATTTTACATTGTCTCTTGCACTGCCTGAAGTGTCCCATGGCACATTTAATTTAAGTCATTGATTTTTTTCTGTTCTTTCTTTTGGGAAACTCTTCGATCAAATTGTTAAAATCCACTTGGGAGGTCAAGTCGCTTGAAGTAGCTAGTATCATAAGGCTATTGAGTTTTCCCTCTCCCATAGTAGAACGATGCTCATTTTTTATTCTCTTCAGTGCAGAAAAGCCTCTTTCTGCCGAGCAACTGGTGACTGGTATCGATAGAAAGATTCTGAGAGCAATGTCCAAATTCGGAAACGTACTTTTTAGTTCATTGCGTCTGATGTATTCATAACTTTCCTTCAGATGTTTCAGTTTTTCTAGGTGCATATAACCCTGGAAATGGAGGCACTCGTTGACTAGTGAATCTACCTCAAGATCAGCTGGGTACGCCTTAGCTAATCTTGTTGCTTGCTCTTTAATCTTATCTGGATCTTTATCTTGCAAGTTGACCAAAATCTCAAACTTCATTCCTAAAGAAGAGTAGCTCTCCATTCGAAGGTTCAATTGAACCGACATATTGTCTATAATTTTAATGAATACTCTAGTTCTGAATAAGGTTTTAGGATTCATTTCTGGTTCATCATTTCTCTTTTCATCAGAATCATCAAAAAAAAGCTTCCTTGTTCTGTTACGTTGGTAGGTTGGGGTTTGCATGTTGCAAAGCTTCATTGCTTTTTTTTCATAGTCGTCAAAAGAGTCTCTTTTGGTGTGTAAAAACATCTCCAATGTTTTAAGCTCTTTTGTGGCACCTAGTAGATCCAATTCTTCTTTCTGCAGGTTGATACTACATTTGTTCGTCCTTTCCAGTACATCGTTCCAAATGAGGGCTAGAATACTGGTTTCCAGCTGGTCCATCTTTTTCTTGAATCCCTCTGCAGACAATCTCGTCTCTGGTTTCTGGGAAGTGTCTTGCATTATCTTTTCAAGGACTTGTTCTATTTCTTTGTAGCCTGAAACCAGACTCCTGAGAGCATCTGCCCTTGCAGACCACCTTGTTTCACTAAGAGATTTTGGCAAGGTAATTTTGGGTCCATCTTCATCCTTTTTCTTTCTTTCGTTGCTCTCCATTACATTTTCTTTTAACAGGCCCCATCTGAATGTTGAAGAAGAAAAAAAAGTGTAAAGTCCTTGGACAAACGAAAAAAATTGTGTAACCTCAGAACACGACTTCTCTGCTGCATAACATCCTACTAAGTTCAATGAATGGGCTGTGCATGGCACAAAGTCTGCAGCGGGGTTCTTTGCCTTTATTCTAGTTTGGAGGCCCGTGTACTTGCCAGACATATTGGAAGCATTATCATAGCTTTGCCCTCTGCAATTGTCAATGCTAAGTTGCATTTCTTCCAACAGACCCATGACGGAGTTTTCCAAACTTTCTGACTTGTGGGAAATTGCAGGTAGCAAAGCAACAAGGCGTTCTTTGATACAACCATTCCGCATCGAAATATATCGTATTACAAATGCTAGTTGGTCCATATGAGATACGTCTGGGGTAGAGTCTAGTATTATAGAATAGTACTTTGCTTCATGTACTTCGTTCAAAATATGTTTAAACACAAGTTTCCCCATAGCATCGATGAATTCGTCACATATTTCGGAGGATATATATGATGTACTTCCCTTGCCTTTGTTGCCGTATTTTGAAAGGTGTTGTGCTAAAAATGGATCGAATTGGCTAATAAGCTCAAGGCAACCTAAATAGAGTCCATTTGATAACGATCCCAGCTTGTGGTCGTTTCCTCGAAATGGGAGACCCCTAACAGATAAAAATTGTATCACAGCAACGATTCTTGTTAAGACATCCCTCCAGTACTTAATTTCCTGTTCATGTTGTGATAAAACTGCATCTTCTACTTCTACTATCGTATTTTTTTTTCTTGAAAGAAAGGTAAACATATTTTTTCTGTGATCAGCAGATTGTTCGTGGCTCTTCACTATATCATAACAATGTTTCCAATCATTAAACCCAGTGGAAAATGCAGTACTCTTACTCGTTGGTTGAAAAAGTCTGCATGGAACACAATATATACATCCGGTAGACTTTGAGTACAAAATCCATTCTCTGTTGTAAGTTTCTCCATTAGTCAATGTACCAGAAAACAAATTTTTGTAAGGGAACGTTTTTGGTCGGCATACTGTCTTTCTGAATTTGAAAAGTCTACTTGTAAATTCTGTTTAATACCCGAACTAATTATTGACTTTACAAAGAAGTTGTCTTTAACATCCCACGTAGCAGGATCGTCATGTAAGACAGCAATTTCTTGACTAGATTGAGTTGCAAATCGTTCATTATGAAACGTTGATGTTGATGGTTGACATGGCTGTGAGTCCAAATTTTGATCTATGATACGATGTTCATGCTCATTAGATTCACGTACGTTGTCTGATGGATCCAAAATTTCAAGTGTTTTTTCATGTGTTTGAGTAAATTCACACTGTCGATTTGAATTCAAGTCAAGTTCAACGATAGAGGAGTGCCTAGTAATACTTTCGGTAAATAAAGGAGACTTGTCACCACTGTCACTGTCACTATTATTTACTTCACCTGGCACTGGAGAATCAGGCTGATGCTCATGATCATTCGGTCTGTTAAAATATTGATTAATACTACGCACTTTTTTTAAAACTGCCTCTACGTCTAGTTTTCTTTTTGCCAACCGTTTCCGGTTTTCTGCCCCACTAGGTTTCTTGTTCATTTTAATTATGTTATAATTGCACTACCGCGCCCAGCGCCCAGCTATTAAATAAATAACACTAACACTAGTCCACTAGCAGTTTTACAAACAACAACAGCACTATAGTTGATCAACTAACGAGAACGTTGGAAATTATTGGGAACTGCGGAAACTGAATAGGTATTTCAGTATTTCACGATATTATTAATTATTAAACTGTGATCATCCGCTCAACTCAACGTCGACTGCTGGAGTGGGTGTGGGTGATGGTGGTTGGCCGTGGCGGTGTAGTGTGGTTGTCTAAGAGCGGGGAGGGGAGAAGGACGCGTCGCGCCGGCACCACGCACCAGGCAGTGGCTGCGGACGCGGACTAAGGCCCGTACACACAGCTCGACAGCTGCGCCTGCCACCCGCGCCGCCGTTTCGAGCGCCCCCCAAGCTCGTGCGCCCATGGGCTGCAGCCCAGTCAGCCCGTTGACTAATGCGGCTTTGTGAGAGAGTCAATCACTTTTGTGAGCACGGTAGGTATACCTATAGGAAATCAGAAATGTGTCTGAAACATTCCCACATATCTAAAATGAACCGCTTTTGCGACCGATTAGAAAGACGGAATACTTATTTTTTATTCAAAACGAAACTATTATCAAAAATAGTTGGCGATCGCGAGTACAGTCTGGGTAGAAACGACTCACTTTACAGATATAGCCGTTGCCATGACAGTTCGCGCGGAACAATTCACAACTTTTGTCTCCAAAGGTTAGGGAAGTATTACCATAAATTTAAATTTTGAAATAAATCAATAAGCCTCACGAAAATTACTACAGAGAGAAGGCATGAAGGCAACACTTCAAGGTTTTGAAACTTTATATTGGCACTGTATAATTATAATGATACTCCTTCATAAACTTTGCAAAGTTCTAGCCTGTATGGGTAGATGACGAATATTATTATTTGCCGTGGCACTCTGGGTGACATATTTGACACCTACAGCACCAGCAGCATAGAAATATATTATCATTCTGGCAACTTAGAAACGTTAAAGAGTATTCGAGAGATAATAATAATAATAATGAACGTCTTCATTGCTTCCATATACAAACAGAAAAGAATACACATAATATGAAATTGACGAAAAGCAAAAGGTTAAGTTCAGTTTAAGTTTATAAAATCAGCTCATAAACTGTTCTTCCACTTAACCTTTTGTACTCGGTTGCATATAGATGAGCTTGAAGAGAAAGAGAGATCGCACAGTCGTTTCTAACAGTAGTTCATCTTTCAATTCAAAACATGAGGTTATGCGTAATCAGTTCATTAGTGAATGAAAAGGTGAGGACAAAACGACATTGACAATTAAACAGTGAGAACTCTAAGAATCATTAAAATCGGTAAGAGATTAAAAAATCGTACACTCGGTCACGAATTCTGATATAAAGATCCTTATCAAACCATGAAACGTGATAGTTATGGACAATTCGATACAATATAGAATTAAAATGTTGTAGTGAAAAATACTGTTATCGCCAAAAACGCAAAATTTCTTCAATCAATCATTTAAACAAAAGTATGTCAACATTGACCATTACATTGGCTACAATGAGGGTTGTAGGGAGCTTGCATCGTCACAAGCGATACATCCAAAGTAAAAAGTAGGAATGAGAGTCTTACAAATTAAAAAAAAAGAACAATCTTGTGTGGTGTGGACACTGAGTTCTGTCAACTAATAGTTGAGCAGACATGAACCTTAAAAGACACAGAGCTGAGCAGACAGAGATCTATCAAACGTTGCTTGAATGCTAGATGGATAGCCAACCAGTTGTTTGATAATTATACAGATTTCAACTGGCGTTGAATTCCATTTCTCACATAATGAATCACTGCTTCTTAGGTTGATTGAATGCAAAAACTCCCAGTATAATTTCAAGGGAACAAAAGTCCACAATGCGCTGATTTCAATAGAACTCAATATCAGTGAATAATCTTCCTTAGTATTGATAGTTTTTTTTTGTGGATGAAATTTGCTTCTTGATATGGCTTTTTGGATGTTTTTATATGAATCTTGTTCTAATAATAAAGTATGATACATTGAATACAAAATCTATATTTCCGTCACTAAAACAATATTGTAGCTGTACTTTCAAAATGAGTCTGACAACTAATAGTTGAGTGAAAATACGCCTCAACAGACACATAGCTGAGCGAACACATTCATCATTTATGGCTGGAGAGATAACCAACCGATGTACCTAGAGATTTGGTTTTCTTGTATGCTAGATGGCTAGCCAGCCTGCTGTGTTATTATTGCACTGACTTCAACAAGCGTGGCATTCCATTTCTTATGAGAAGAATAACCTCCTTTGGTTCATTGGATACAAAAAAAAACAGAAGTGATGGATTTTGAAGTGATTTACCTGCAATCCACTTAGTTTTGACATGTAATGAGAATTCTCAATTAGGTTTTTACGAATGGATATATGGACGACTGATGATGATGATATGAAGTATAATTATACTGTTGATCTATCATTGTCGCCAAGCTCAATCACTTATACTAATATCTTATCGGAAATATCCCCAAATCATAGGATGAAAAAACGTAAAAGTAAATGAATTTTTTTCACATATTTTTGTTATTAATATATTATAGTGACAGAGCTCTAATCCAAAATTTTCGAATCATATCGTTTACATATATTAAAGAAATATACAATTCTTCTCAATCAATCTAAGTTTCAGGAAGGTTAGTGCATTCTTCTGATGATCGCCAATAAATGAGATTATTTTCATCTAAAGGAACTGGTATTCTCTAGTGATGAATTTATGATTCTATTCTGACATGTAGTTCTCGGAATGGGTTTTTCTAGTGCTTCATGCTGTCATGATACTGAAGATGACATAACTCAAAACGACATTCTTCTTTTTGTTTTATATTGATTTGAAGCAATTACTTTCGATATGGACGGACTTCTCCTGCCCCAAACACTCCATAACATAGTTCACGGTAAGTGCGCTCCAATTTCAACTATTGTTTTTTTCTCAGTGAGGGCTAATTGAATCAGCTGAAGCATGAACAGAAGATTTGATTCAAGCCTCTACAAGTCATCTTAGTGCTCATATCTGCACGCCTTCCATCAGCCTAGATAACACCAAATCAATACCGACTATATTTTCACCCACTACCTTAAATCATTAAACCTATTTCACCCTCTCTAAAAGGAATGTAAAATGTCAGTTACTTATTCATTTTTCCGCCCGCTTTGCCTGCGTTTATCTCAACAAATCACGTTACTTTCTTAAATTATTCGACAACTGTCCGAGCTACTTTATGCTCTTATTGCCATTCAATATTAATTATTAGGCACTACCGCAGTCCTACCTCAACACAAATTCAGGACCCAACTTTATATCCTTCTGTATCAAGTACCGATGAATACGATGAAGATAATCTATACAATTCCACCCATCGACTGATAATCACATTAGATATCTACGATCAATCCCAGTATGGAAACAATTCGAACCTTTCACAAAACTAGACAAGTGTGCCCGTAAAGAGTACGATTAATCCGTTGCCACTCTCTCAATTATGCTTAATAATATTGGTTATAACGGAAGATACAACTGCAAGTGAACTCAGCCTCTTTCATTATCCAATAGGTATCATATCGAATCAATAATACTCAATATTCCGAACCCCGCCACCTTTCAACGCCCCATATAACATCAATCAGATACCCACTAATATATCAAAACCACTTGTATCTCTACACACCGTCGTGCATAACACCGGTTTGCTCTCATCATATCCTTCTCTGAATTTATATTTGGAGAAGAGAGTTGGCGATCCCCAGGGATATAGCCGAAGTGATTTTGGTCAAGAAATTGTGAAACTAGACCTTAAAATTCTGAAATTCTGTACCTAGATCTAGGGAAAAATCACAACATTTTTAAGTATATTTATAGGTGTATTTCTTGAAATATGCGCTGTTTTTGCCTAGAATCTAGGTAAAAAGGACTTAGAAAATTCGAAAGTGGGCTTAAAGCCTTGCAGAACATTTACTGACCAAACACAGTCCAACCAATCAGTCGAGAAATGAACAAAAATCTAAGAATGATATTTCTATCCAGCGTGTGCTCGAGGGAAATAGAAATCTCACCTGATCTCAATTTGGGATAAATGAAAACAAAAACTGACATCTCACATGCCAACTGAAATGAGCTGAGATTCTTGGTAAAAAGAACACGCCTAATGACTTGAATTTGAAATACACATTTTTTTAATGGAATAATGGTCTGCCTAGATTTCTATGGTCTAGATACAGCTCCCTGCTGACCTAACAATCTGACGTTAGCCCAAATGAAGCGTATTGATTGCGAAATAATTCATTCCCACTAGATGGCACTTAGAATTTAGGCTCGAAACAGTGAAGTGATTAGCTGACAAATTCCATTACAGTATCATTCAAATTCGAATAGATGAGGAAAGTGATGACATCAGAAATGTCATTCCTGTCAAAAACTGATTCCAAATAAACCTCCGACGAATTTAAATCAGCTTGTCCGATATTGTTTCCGTTAAAGTTTTTCAACTTCTTTTGCTTGAGAAAACAAAATCCAAACAACCAAACACAAACTTAAAAGCAAAGCAGCAAATAATCATCAGAGGATGACATTTGTGACGACACACTTTCCTCGTCTATCAAATTGCTGTTGATTTCGAAAAATAAAATATATTTAATAGTCATTTTCACTAACATAGGCATTCGTCATAAAGGCCAATCAAACAAGGCGAATCTTCAAGGCTGGTCATATTTTAGGTACTTTCGTCTGTTTTTTGGTGTATTGTAAACTACACTACATTTTAAATAAGTGCAATTAAGCGAAGGAATACTTAAATCGAGTGTATACAGTTCACCGAGAGTAGTAGAGTGCTACACTTCCTATGAAAACGAAAGTTTCCCTTACGGACCCATTACTGACAGATTTTTGCACCTCCCTCCTCAAGAATCGAAAATACAGGAACATTTTTTCGATGGCCCGTCGCTTCCATCTTCTTCATTTTCTTTGACTTGGTTTTTCGTTAATTTTCTTTGGTGGGTGCATTTCCAAAGGGAGAAAAGTCGTTTTCTTTGTGTAACCGCCAGTATTGTTACGAATATACATACTACGAAGCCTGTAATACAGACCGGCGCGGCGACTGCATGTTGAACTCGTGTTTTTGGATGGGTGGTATCCAGTTTCCATAGTCCTTCAGTCGATAAATTTCTTCCATATCTATTTTGGTAATATTTGGTATTGCCAAAAACGTAGTTGAACTTCCGGCGACTAATTTAATTTCGGGTAAAATAAGTGATTTTCCTTCTTGGATGCGGATGTCGTTGAGAAATCTTCTTTCGTTGATTCTAATTTCGCAGGTTTCTGGGATGGTGATCAATACTAATTGATTGATTTCGAAGTATCGATCGGTTTTACATTTTCCTAGAAGTGTCTCCGGTTTTGTGAGGAGAATAAGGACCATTTCTCTGGTGAATTGTTCGACAATGGGTTCCTCGAAATTTACTCTGAAGGTGAGGCAGTTCTCTATCTCCGTGGTATTCAACAGTTTGTCCACACAATGGTCGTGGGGGTGGTACTCGTCGGGGCTGAAATATTGTCCCTCAACAGCTGGGTTACAAATTGCAACTTTGGTTGCGTTCGTGCCAGGAAGTTGTATCTTGGGACGAATATGGTTCAGTTTTGGATAGTAAGGTATATATGATAGAAGGAGAATGTTTCCGGCCTCAGTATAGGTACATGAATGGCAAAAATAATTTTTGTGTCTGAAAAGCTAACCTGTGTCCCAAAAATTTTATAATATGATAAAATATTTTGAAATAAAGGAATTTCGTTTTGGTTGTATATTTTCGAAAGATTTTAGAGCAATTTTTCCAAATCTGAGCTCGAGAGTATGCTGTTATGAAGTGCATTCAACTTTGAGAACATGATTGCGTCCTATAAATTGTCTAAAAACATAATTAGGTTTTGACAATCAAGGTTCAATTGTGTCATTATACCCTGAAAACTAATATAGTCTTGTATGTTATTGACTGTTTGTTGGACTGAAATTTGGAATTTTCTCAAGCCAAGTTTTGTTCGTGTTTATTTTAATATCAGATTGGCCGGTTAGTTCAATTTTCTTGAATTTTGGAAGGTGTTTTCCTCGCGCTTTAGTTTTGACATACGCAGTATTTACAGATTCAAAATCGGGAGGTTCTGACCTGTTTTCATTTCTTTTATTCATTATTAGTTCTTTTGTTTTTGCATTGACTTCTTTGATTTTCTCATAAAGTTTATTGGAATGTTCTTTGTGATTGGACATAGCTGGATAAAATGGCATTGTCATTAAGGTCGAAGAGAATAGATGCCATTATGTGTCCATTCATAACCTCAAATGGTGTGAATTTTGTAACGCTATGTATAGAGTACCCCATGATGGCCCGTTTCATTAACTGATCGGTTGTCATTTGATTATGTTCCTCCTTGAGGCAACGATAGCTTTCTACTATTGATGAATGAAATCTTTCAACTAGAGAGTTTGAGTTACTGTTCTTAGCCGTTGTAAAGTGAAGTTCAATTTTATAAAATTTACAGAAATCTTCGAGATCTTTATTTTTGAACTCAGTTCCCTGATCCGCCGTGACTTTCAGGGGTAACCCGTGGTGGGTGATGTAATAATATACACTGAAAAAAATAATTTGCTGCCAATACTATAATTTAGTAATCACAGCAAAAAAGTTTTGTACCTATACAGACAGCTAAATTTTCAGTGCCCAGAACAAATTAATTTACCAACAGGTACTTAGTGTCCACCACTAATGTGTTTAGTAAGAACTACTGACAAAATTTGTATCTATAACTGACTGCTATTTTGCTTTGTACCACTATTTAGTGGATATTACTAATTTTTGTAGTAGTGAGTACTGATTGACATTTTGCTATTTACCACTACTTAGTGGATATTACTGATTAGTTTTGTAGTAGGTACTGATTCAATTAGTATTTATCACTGAATGACTTCATGGTGCATAATAGAAGTACAGTAGTTATGAAAAAAGGGTTCAGTGTACACTACTCATTAAATCTGTATTTAATGCTATATCCTTTTAATGCCTGCCACTAGTAGTACTTAGTGGAAATTACTGATTACTTTTGTAATAAGCACTGATTCAATTGTTATTTATTACTGAAAGACTTCATGTTGCATAATAAAAGTACAGTAGTTATGAAAAAAGCGTTCAGTGTACACTACTCATTAAATCTGTATTCAATGCTATATCCTTGTAATGCCTGCCACTAGTATTACTTAGTGGAAATTACTGATTACTTTTGTAGTAAACACTGATTCAATTGGTATTTATCACTGAAAAATTAAAATGTGATGTTTGCTTAAAGGTTGACAACTTATCACAGGTTCATTAAGTAGTTATTTATAATTTTACTCCGTGTTAAAAAAAAAGATAGAATGTATTGGAACAAAATTTATTGACTTTCAACAATTTACCTTACAGAAAATATATCTGTATACAGTGTGTCACTGGATGGCGCTGACAAGCAGAAAATCTTTATATTTGAGTTCATTTGTCAAAAAAGTTTTGATTTTAAAAAAATTAGGTTTTTGACAAGAAAATCAAAGATTAGATTCACAGGATGTTCATAAATTGAGAAAAGATGAAAATGCTTCAAAAGAGAAGTACTATTATTTAATATATTTGATAAAAATTTTGATGTAAGGAGTATGAGCCGCAATTATGGAAAAGACAGAACAAATTTTGAAATAAAAATGTAAATTTTGTAATTGTCCTTCTACGAAGTAAGTTCAGCCACTGGCATACAAAAGTGTGGACTGAGAGGGCACTCGTTTTCCTACCAGAAAAGGAAACTCTTAATTATTTAATGAATTTGTCTGAAATAATAAATAATGGTACTTATTTCTTTTACAAGCAAAGAATGAATTTTTGTTATAAAATCAATGAAAAAATTTTTTTTTTGTCAACTCCATCTGGAGAAACACTGTATATTGAAAAAAATAAATTCAATTAAAATAACAACATAAAGTGACATAATTCTTATTATTCATATGAACAATGTGGCTAGGAAATGGATCATACAGGTCTTTAACATGAATTCCAAAATATACATTATGGTTAATGATAACTTCATAAGAATGAAAATGAAAATTGAATTGAACAATATCAATTGATTTACAAGAAAGGTATAAATCATGATTTATATTATAGAATAATGAGTCTACTAGCCCAAACTTAGGAACAAACTCATCGGTGTCAACAACTACTATCATATTTGGTTTATAAATTACGCCATTAAAAGATGCCCACTTTGGACAATTTGATGTGGCAAATGTTTCAGGTATTTTAAGAGGCGATGCATTTTCATTACCAGAATCAGGACCAACTATTAAATGTTTATTCACGTCATTGTTAACCAAAAACCTGTTACACAAAATTAACTGATGTTTGAGTGCAAGACTGTGAATTATATTTCTTCTAGAAAAAGTAATATTTGCTGTAATTTTAGACTGACGATGCTTGGATTCAAATCGCATACACCAAATATGCTTGAGAGGTCCAATTGTTTTCATTATTGAAGGGTAGTGCACTACTAGATGAAATTTGGGCTTGAGAGTGTCATTGAATAATTCTTTGTAAAGATTATGATGTTCATCTATAAAAGTCTCCAACATATTGGATAAGCCAGGAGTCGAGATGTTAGACAAAATTATATCTAAAATGTCTCTAAGAGATAGGTAAAGTTCCCAAACTTTATCTCCAAGTGGTATTAAATCTCCTATAATCAAACCAAAATATTTGACAAGTGTCAACATTTCTGCAGCAGACATGGAAATCTTTGGTTTTGATCTATAATTTTCAGAAATTAGAGGTGGTCTGTTCCTTATATCAGCTGGTCCATAATTAAATGTTTTAATCCTAAAATTGAGTGTGTCTAATGAAAACAGTTTTCGAATGTTGATATAATAGTTTAATAAATTCTTCAAATCATAATGGCATAATCCTTCCAATACATCATGCATGATGTCCACACTGTAATTCTCAGTAACGTGAAATGAGCGTATGTCATTAAAAATACACATTTCCTTCACCCCTGTTGAAGGTACATCATTCAAATTAACATGGTTGATATAATTATGTTGATCACGTGGAATAAAACTTGTAGCAGAGCACGTTACTTCTGCATTTGCTCTAGAAGTTACACAAAACCTGCAATAAAAATTTGCAGAAAAACTCTCAGTGAAACCGAGAATTGAATTTAACCCTAAGTTATCGCCAATCAACACACCAAGTACAAAGTAAATTGTCTCAGTTTGATTGTTTACTTTAATCTGAATTCCATAGCGCTCAAGATGAATCAATTCGCTGATGAGATGAGAGAAAACTCTTCTATTCCCAAACGTTTTCCGATCATCCGAGTGAAATAGAGAAACTAAAAATATATTATCCAATGTACTTCGTAAATGTGGTGGGAGGAAAGGAAAACTAACATATACTGCCCCTAATTTGTAGATGCCTGCATGAGAACCAAGAGGATTGCAAGTTTCATACTCATCAAAATAGATGAACAGTGGATACACCTGGTCCTTCTTATCAAACCTAGATATTTTTGATTTCCATAATTCACTCTGAATGAAATTTGACACATTGCAGTTATCAGTATTCAGAGATTGGACATAATTGGAAACTGTTTCATAAAAACCACTCATTTCAAATACTTTTTTTAGTGTATGCCTCAGAGGAATAAACTGTATATTAACATCTATTTGTTTTACAACTGTGTGGTTGTCTATATATTTTGTTTCAGATCTGTGCCCTATTCTATGTGCAACAGGAGAAATGAAGTGCTCCGAATTTTTCATATCTTTGAAACGAAAATATTCAGTAGACAAAAATTGAAAAGGGCTCTGCAGGCAACTGAACATATTATCAGTATCTCTAATGAAACCTTCATCCACGTTTAAGCTTACTAATTTGGATGTAACTCTTTTTTGCAAAAGGTCAAGGAAACCACCACCCAAAAAATTTGAAAATTCATCTAGTATCACTTGTACCATTGATCTAGGTAATGATTCTTTTGCATACATTTTTGCCACAAAAACTCTAGCTTGATGTTTTATAGATTCTAAAAAATAATTGATATCAACATCGTGAATTTCCTCAGTACTAACAATCTGATCAAAATCTTCACTACTTTCATCAATATTTTCATCCCTCTCTTCTGGATAATGTTGCTTTGAACTGAAATCTATGCTGTCATCATGAGAAAGTTCATCCTCACGATGCTTATACTTTAAATGTTTTTTAAATGAATCAAAAGTATTAAAAACCCTGAAACAATTGCCACTTTGTGAACACCTGTAAATGCTATCTGATGTCAGTTTGTGGATAATTTTGAAATGATACGTTAAACCTGTTATTGTCTTAAAACATTCCCTGCACACAAAGCACAAAAACATATTAGAAATGTTAATAATGAACTAAAATTAATACAATCTGTGATAGTGACTAACGTCCTAATAAATTTCTGATGTCAGTTACCAGAGTTGTCACTGCTGTGAATTTATTAGGGCTCTCCTCTATATTGTAAAATAATTTTTCAATAAGAATCCAGACCTGTTCTGCTTCAGGGGGATATTGGGCATTCAAAGCAAAAAAGGTTTTGAAGGTCACATCTAATGCCTTCAGTATTCCTGGTAACCTAAACGATAGGTGATCGATTTGTATGTAAATGTCCGTGATTTCACACAAATTTTGTCCGACAACAACTATGAAAGGTTGTAGAGTTGACTTCCATTTTGCAAGTATTGCTCTTCTGTTTTCGATGTGATGGTGAATTTTCCCAACATCCTGAAATTACATAATACCTATGAAAAATTGGAAATAATATTGTTGAGGCTAATACAAACAACTAAAAATAAGTTTTCTATATCACGGTACCAACTTTTCCAGGGTAAGGAGATGCTTTCTTTAAACCCTTTTGGATATGGCTCATTGTCTACAAGGCTAAGTTATATTCCCTGTCTAGTAATATGTTACTTGTATCAGGGTTTTTATATATACAGGCAGAGTTACAGCATAAAATAGGTTTTAGAGAGTTCGGGTCAACAGACGCACAGTGAGGAAAATGTGTCACTACTGACAACATAGGTATGTTAATTATTTAGTTGTTGGTATTGTATTCATCCTTGTTCTTCTTAATTGTAAGTCATGATATAAATCAATTCCACTCTTCTGAATTTTACACTAAGTTCTATAAGGTTGGCTATTCTGGCACACATCACACGTCACCAAAATGGAGGTGTTGCATTAACCTAACTACTTTTTGAAATGAAACAAATTGTGATTACGCGATATAGACAGCACACGGGGAGGGGGACATCAAATTGAAATATTTAAATGGCATTAGGGGTCAAGTATCGCATCGTTGAAAAGACAATTTAATTGTTTTTTCATCCATTTCATCTTTTCACACTATGCATGTCAAGTGTAACAAAAAACAAAACTAATATGTAGGATTTTTCATTTATAATAGATTAAATCAGTGACATTTCAAAATTTCTACCTAATTAAGCTTTGTAACGAATTCAAAACTCAAATTTATCACAATGATGTGACACTTGACCCCTCATGCCATTTAAAATGTTAAAGTTGATGTGCCCCCACCCCCCTCCGCGCCTTCTATCGATTAAGCACAATGTGTTTTCTTTCAAAAAGTAGTATCGGTTATACCCTCCATATATAATAACCCTGACTTGTATAAGGTATGAAAGATACAAAGAATCATAGTAAAAGTATCCAAGGCCGATGATTTAAAGAAAGTGTTTACCATCCCTGAAAAGATATACATTATAAAGTAGCAACTTGTTCAACTTGTTTTTCAACATAGCCAGGTTTTACTGTTTTAAACTGTCATAGATTTGGATTACTTACAGTTACATGGAGAATAAATGCTTCTTCTACTTCTAATCTAGATGGTCTCCATTGGCACTCTTTATTTTTTTTCACTGTGACAGGTATCATTACATAAGGTAACAACAGGAGGAGCTTGAGGTTTTTTGTTTCTGAAAGAATGTTATAATTAATTACTATAAAAATAAGTGTACAATGTGTGTGACGCTCAAACTCAAAAACGAGTCCCATTACGATCAAGGGAGTCATATGGTGTGGTAGCCATCTATCCCCCCACCCTAAAAGTTTTGTACTCTAGAAATGTTCAGAACATTCCAGAGTATTCGGAGCATTCAATAACATTCCAAAGTTCAAAGCATTTTTTTGTATATTGCATTGCAAATAGTTAGAATATCTTTTCAGTAAAATTGTTTTGCCTCTGATATTATTTTTAAGTTTATTCTTTCATATTCCAACTACCACACAATCTCATATCAACTCCCTGAGCAAAGCCGGGTTATAAAAACAATAGGTTATATCTAAATTTGAAGTAAAAATAAAATCAAAACTTAAATAAATGCTCACCAGATGATTTTTCAGATAAATAGTCTTCCACTTTAGCCCTTATATTTTTGTCTTTTCTCGACTTGAAGTATTCCTCAAATGCATCAGATATTTTATCAAAATTGGCAAAAAGAGCAAGTTCTTTATCGGGATGTAATTTCAAAAAATCTTGTTCAAGCTGAAATTTGATGAATTGACTTTTAGTTCAGTTCTTCCTCTTAGAGATATGAATGAAAATACTACTCACCAGTTCATATCCATTATCTGTTGACAGTGCAGGGAATTGTTTAAAGTAGTCGTGTATTTCACAATTTCTCACAAGTGACTGCTTTCTTGAATGATAAGTCTCATCCCAATATTTCAGGACAGTTGGCCATGGAGCGACACTGTTCTCTAACCATTTCACATATTCTTCTTTATCTTTACAAATATCACTTGATGTACCTACAACAATAAGTATATATTATGAAATATAATGGAAATCAATAAATTTTCAATTTTACCTTGGTCATCTTGTTTCTTACTCTTCTCAATTAATCCAACATCTGCAAATCTTCTTCTGAGATTATAGTATCTTTGACACAACTTGCCTTTTCCAATATTTTTGTTATTATGTGTCACCACAGTAAAATATATTTCCTTAAAAATATAAAATACGGTTGTGAATGAAAGTATAACAAAACTGAAACCTTACAAACCTTATTTTCTGATGGAAACATTTGTTGTATGTTTATTGCGAGAGAATTCAACTCAGTTGATGGAACCCTACAAAAATAAACGATAAGTCCTTCATTATAAATACCAAGTGGATGAACAACCTTCTACTGATATCTTTATTCAGCAAATAGTCCACTAGTATCTCCACCAGCTTCTGCCTGGCTTCCTTGTTGAAAACACCATGTTTTTCATAAAAAGCTAATACATATTGTCCTTTAATAGAAGTTTCTAGTAACTTTTTAATGAATACACAAGATTCATTGCGAATTTTGGGTTTTTTTGTGGGTGGACCAGGTTCACCAACAAATGAATCTATATCATAATCTAAAAAATGAAGAAAATAGTTATAAAGTTAATAGACCGGGAGGAGATGACAGATTTTAGTTGAAGATTTTCTCGTTCATGTCTCTGAAAGGACTGAAAGATATAAAAGTGCTAACAAAAATGATGGAAAAATTGAACGGTCCCCGCGTGGCTTTCATATGGAAAATTCAAAATTTTCATTTTCCCAGAAGAAAAAAGTTTTGGGACGATTTTACCACCGCTGCCATGTACATCAACAGAATGTTAAGATAGACATTACCAGCGAAAAAGGATAGGCCTAAGGCACATGGCCTAAGGGTAGAAATGATAAAGTCAACATGTGAAAAACAACTGAAATGTAAGATTTTTTTTTTGTTGCTGTTGAAAAAATGGAAGATTCTATCCTGAATATTCCATAAAAACAATGGCATAAGCTCGGCGGTTGCCGAAGTGAGGTTAAGGGCCGGAAAATTTTGAAAATGGAATTTTCCATATGAAAGCCACGCTGGTACCGCTCAATTTTTCCATGAATTTTGTCAGCACTTTTATATTTTTCAGTCCTCTTAGAGGCATGAACGAGAAAATCATCAACTAAAATCTGTCACCATCTCCCGGTCTATAACTCCACCTACAACTCTACTCGTTTTTAATGAAAAAAAATACCTTTTGATCTATTATATTTTGAACATTATATTATTTAAAAAAAAATAGTCAGATGCAGACGAATTACCTACTTTAATGAAATGGAAAAGTGTATTCATTTCTTCTTCCACTAGTTCTTTAAATTTCACGACCGGTTTTGGGTTTTATCCCATTATCAAGTATAAAAACTTACTAATACATTTGAACTCTAAAACCTAGTTAATAGGTCGTGAAATTTAAAAAACTAGTGGAAATAGACAAAAGTGTATTCATTCATTTCATTAAAGTGATCATGAATTTCCACAAAATAAACAAGTCATCAATTACACAAAGCAGACTAATTAGATATACTTGAATATTTTTAATGTAATACCCTGGATATTGTTCCACAATTGGATTTACCACGACCATGAACAGATAATTTAAAAAATGTATCACATTTATTTGATAAGCGATGAATTGGAAGATATTAAAAATGCTAAGTATAGTATATTTTTGGAATCATCTGTTCGGTTGAAAAAATATAAATTTATTTTATCTGCACCCTGTGCTACAAGTAGGTGAGTATTTTTAAATACAGGTGCAGTCCTAATCAATGAGAATTTGTTTCTTCAGCAATAAAGTATATTTTTCTCTCTCTCTCTCTCCTCCTCCCTCCCTCTCTCACTCTCTCCTCCTCCCTCCCTCTCTCACTTCCCCCTTCTCCCGACTCACTCCTTCCCACCCTCCTCTCTCTCTATCTCATGTATCTGCAATAGTAAGAGGAATAATATAGTGGTGAGAAAAGTGTGAATTTAACATTTTTTTCCACATTAATATAATAAATATCTTCAGAAATTATGAGGTACAAAAGACTTACTCAATGCACTGGGCGTTTCCTCTTCTGCTTGACTCAATTCGACTGCAGAAAAGGAAGATGAAGTTGAAGCTTCACTAGCAACGGGCTCTATAAATTTGAGAAATAAAAATAAAAAAAGTATTTCTTTTATATTACTTGAGAAAAAATGATGACTGTAAAATATGTTATTGGTATAAATCCTATTCAGAAAGGCAAATATCTGGAAATACAAAAATGCTATTGAAGTAGACCTAGTATTGAATCACAGCCACCTATTAAATTTTTTGTTTTTCGATTTTTTCTTGTAGCAGCGTGTGTAGACTAACATGTGAAACAATTTAACATTCAAAAGAAATGAGAGCAAGACACAAGCAATCTTCTTCATAATTTATTAATTAATAAACAATTAAAAGGATAATTTCCAAACCCACTATTATTTTACAAAATAATAAATTTTAAAGTTGGTTAAGAATTGAACAAAATTCTGAAAAGCAGATAATTTTCACTGAATCGACCTCTACCACACTGGATTTTCTCATCATCTCAAATCTGTTAGGAGTGTAGAGGCACTAATTTGCATCTTTGAGTACACTAGTGTTATTTATGTTCTTTACTTATTGTATGTATTTTACTATTACTCAAAATTAACATATATAATGGCAGTAGAATACCTATATCTAAACACATAGGTACAAAGCACATGGGTGCAAAAGTATGAGTAAATCTACTAGAAAACGAAAATTTGCTGATTCATTTGACCCACATAATTATAAAAAAAATAATAATAATATGATACACACCGGTACTGGTACTTCTGGATATTTCTCACTTGCCAGCGAAGGTTTCAAAAATGATTGAATTTTTTCCCAAAATCTCAATCGTAGACCAATTTGAGGGATTACTTTCAGAGAGTCTAGCGTAAGTAGATGTAAACTTTTCGTATCAATACGTTGTTCTGAAAAGTGAAGTCAAGAAGAATCAGAGATTGGTTTAGTGCATAATTGACAGAGGGTGCGTTGGAGGTACAATAACCTCACTTTCCCCTCTTCTAATGGGAAAGTGAGGTTTTTACTGTTACTTGTAATTTGTATAATCATGTAGGGTCACCTGTACCTCCAGTCTGTCAATTATGCACTAAACCAGAGGGAAGAAACTAACTAACTAACCTCGATGCCACCTGTTGCCATAAATTATTTTAATTTTATTCAAATAGCTTATGTAGTAGGTTCATATAAAATACTTTTGTTTTCCATTACAATCAGATTGGACTGCGATATACCTATTGTATAGGTATATACGTATTTCATAACATTTTGCCAAGGAAAGATGAAAACAATTATAGAGGCATGCCAGGCATGGAGGTTTAGGATTTGAAATTAGGTATTCACTCACCCTTACATAGATCACACTAATTCCTCCAAATCCCAAGATTTCAGAACGCTTTCTATTTCAGATTCCATATTCCGGCAATTAGAGCAAAACGGAAAATACGCTAGAGATCAACATAAACGCAGTAGCTATTTTTTGTTGTCGAACGTCGAAATTGAAGTTTTTCACGATGGCGATGGCGGATGGCGGCTACTTTTCTCGCCTCACCGACAATTTAGATCAAAACGGCAAATACACGGTAAACACACTGCACATTGCACCAACAAGAAAACGTCGAAAAAACAACTTATAACGCTAAATAGCATTACATAAACGCATTAAAACTAAAAGGCTCGATTCAAAAACAAACGGCTACCATTTGTGAAGACATAGTACTGGATGGACGATGGCCTGATGCCATGCCATGGCGGGTGGCGCGCGTCGATTACTTTTCTCGCCGACAGGGTTGCCAAGCCGTAGTTATTTCACTTAAAATAATAATAATTAGAATCAAGATAACCATGTTTTTTGGACTTTATGTATTCACATATACTATTTTCTTTTTTTTGCAAAACGTCCATCTTTCTAATATATTTATTTTTACCAAAATGACTGCTGGACAATAATTCTGGGAATGTTGGAAGTAGGTATCGGTTTATTTATAATCAGTATAGGATAGGTAATAGAGGGAGGTTGAACATTTTTAAACTTCGACTGGCGCTAGTAGGTTTGTATTCTATAGGTATACCTAATCAGTAATCACTATCGATACCTACCTAATACCGGTTTTCTGTAAGCACATTGAAATTTCTATTGAAACTAGTTACCCACCGAGCAAGAAACATTTTAACTTTCCAATATGAGTAGAAAAAAAACGATAAATCTCGTTTCGGTAATTTTATCGTTTACCCAAAACCAAAATAACGTTATACCCTGAAAAGCTGACAACACGGTAACGTAATTTTCGTTCCAAGCTTTACTATTGGTTCATGAACATCATGTGATGCTGAACCATCACAAACAGAAAAATCTTGCAGAACTGCGTTCTGTATGCCACATGGCGGGAAATTTCCCGCATCGCGGGTAGTCCGAACGCATGCGGGATTTTTGGTGGGATAAGACATTTTGCCGGAAATATGCGGGAAATTATACAGAAATCGTGTCCATTCATATGTGGTGATTTTTCTAAAATGGAATATTTGCGAAAGCGCCATCTCTTCAAAAATTTCACCGCTGTCATGTGCGAAATTATATTGTTTCAAAACAAACTCCTTAACTTGATAGGTTATTTTATCAATTTGAATGTGGCGGGAAATGGCGGGAAATTTTCTCAAGAAATGTGGGATTTTGACATTTTTCATAGTGGCAACACTTTCTGTATCTACGCCCAGACGCGTCTTTCTTCGCCAAAGTCGTTCGTATAGCCAGAGCGTCTTTTTCAACACTGCGGGGGCCTTTTTTCCCTCACGTCACACTCTCGAAGGTGTTTTCACTGGAATACAGAACGCACTCCTGGGAATAGTGATAGTATTTTGTTAGAATGACCTCTTCAAGCTTAGTGCTCGTGACTGAATTTATGTTAGGATCACTGGGAATTGAACAAAGTTTGCTCGTAAATTTTTTTGCAACCGATACTAAACGTGTTTAGTTGTCGATACGACCATCTTGTTCCTATAACTAAATTTTATAGGGACAGCAGCAACAAGGCATCAGCAAAAATTATTTTGCTGTCTTCACTAAACCTCTTTTTTCCGTGAGTCACGTATAGAAAACGCGTATTTTTATGGGAAATCAGTCAAGACAGTCATGTATTGAAAACGCGTATTTTTGTGGGAAATTAGTCAAGACATTCATGTATTGAAAACGAGTATTTTAATGGGAAATTTGTCAAGACAGTCATATATTGAAAACGAGTATTTTTATGGAAAATTAGTCAAGACAGTCATGTATTGAAATCGCGTATTTTTTTCGGAAATTAGTCAAGACAGTCATGTTTTGGAATCGCGTTTTTTTATGGGAAATTAGTCAAGACAGTCATGTTTTGAAACTGCGTTTTTTTTGTGGGAAATTAGTCAAGACAGTCATGTATTGAAAACGCGTATTTTTATGGGAAATTAGTCAAGACAGTCGTGAATTGAAAACGCGATTTTTTATGGGAAATTAGTCAAGACAGTCATGTATTGAAAACGCGTATTTTTATGGGAACTTATTGAAGACAGTCATGTTTTGAAAACGCGTTTTTTTGTGGGTAATCAGTCAAGACAGTCATGTATTGAAAACGCGTTTTTTATGGGAAATTATTCAAGACAGTCATGTATTGAAAACGCGTTTTTTTATGGGAAATTAGTCAAGACAGTCATGTATTGAAAACGCGTATTTTTATGGGAAATTAGTCAAGACAGTCGTGAATTGAAAACGCGATTTTTTATGGGAAATTAGTCAAGACAGTCATGTATTGAAAACGCGTATTTTTATGGGAACTTATTGAAGACAGTCATGTTTTGAAAACGCGTTTTTTTGTGGGTAATCAGTCAAGACAGTCATGTATTGAAAACGCGTTTTTTTATGGGAAATTATTCAAGACAGTCATGTATTGAAAACGCGTTTTTTTATGGGAAATTAGTCAAGACAGTCATGTATTGAAAACGCGTTTTTTTTATGGGAAATTAGTCAAGAAAGTCATGTAATGAAAACGCGTATTTTTATGGGAAATTAGTCAAGACAGTCAAGTATTGAAAACACTTATTTTTGTGGAAAATTGGTCAACAGAGAATTTGCAAACACTCACTATAATAAAATCTGAAAATCCCGTAAAAATAGTGAAAAACTTCGAGTCGTCGAATAGTTTTCGAAGCTTGACCTTTCTGTATTCATATATACAAACAAAACGTCTTATACACCTCCAAACTCTATACGTTCTAGTACAACACGCCTCAAAAATCGAAGGCGAATTCAAAAAATCGGAGGCCAATATGAACGCATGTGTATATCGTGTTCATTCTTCTAGTCACTTCATCAGAAGTCATTAGGACATTTTCTCTGAGGAAGCCTTCTGTACAGCCTTCTGTACAGCCTTCTGAGGTATATCTGTACAGTTACACGATGCCAGTAAGGGGGGTTACGTGCCGGAAAGCTGTTTGGCCAGGGGTAGCAAAAAATAATATGTAGTGTATGAAAACCAAAGAACTTTCAGAAATTTCAATAATTTTTGAAAGCTTTCAGCGTGATTTTTTTGTTAAAATTGTTTTTTTCCGTTAACCAGCTGTCGTCACCTTATGTAGGGCAATCCTCAGAAGTCATAACACTTGAAGTAAAGCCTCGATATTTTGAGAAAATATCAAAATTTCATTTCTTAGTTATACTTAATATTATTTTTTACTTTTTAGCTCGATACTTCATGAACAAAATCTTGTTATCAAAGAGATTTTTTAAATTTATTTCATTTTTCAAATAGGAATAGGTACCTATCAGGTGATACCTTATTTCGATGATCTTTTTATTCCTTATTCAGTCATGTACTTTTATGAATGGTCAACATCGACAGGATGACCAAACATCACGTCAATACCGATGACTAACCCCTCTGAAAAGTAAAAGCCGACTTTCTTCAGAATTTTCATCCTCTTAATTTGACAATAATTATAATAATAATCCTCCATGATTCACTGTTGCGTTAAAAATGAGCAGTGCTGCGCTTAAGTTGGCGTATGGAGTTAGTAACAAGGCCTATCCAGAATACACTGCTAATGACAAAAGCAGTCGATACCAAAACACCAAAGAAAAAAAAATTTAAAAATTCATTTGTCACATGAAATAATAATTTCATTCTCCAAGTAGAGAAAAATCATAGGAAAATACATTCCGTTGAAAAGTATATGGAAATACTTTTCAAATGATTTCATTGATAACGTTATCCAGCCAATAGTGTTTTCACTGAAATATTGATAAGCACTAGAGAAAAAAATTTGCAGCATATTGAAAATACAGATTTGCACATTTTGAAAATCGGTGGTGAGAAAAATAAAGAAATGGAATTCATCTGCTCCCACTCCCTATCTGGCACACGCTTAAAGATCTAGTTCTGACGAGATAAAAATGGAGGGACGGCAACACTGCCATTGGAAGTGATTGCTTCACTTACCTGTATGTACTTCTTGGGTCCTCTCTCTTCCCAATCATTTACATCATTCGTTCCGCCATAAATTCCCTCAATCTTCATTCATATAACCTAAAGTTTTTTATTCAATAATTCATGTCGCCTCAGTTTTAGTTTCAAATATGTATGCTGTCATTTATTTAGGTACAGTTTTATTTTTCTGATATTTATTGATGCGCATCAAATCAAATATATTATTATTGCAGAAAAGGGGGTGAAATTTTCCATTCGATGGATAGATATTTTTCACAATTTTTACGGATTTTTTCGATTTTGTTTTCGCTACTTTCTTGAAAAGAGGGGAGGGAGCGAGCCCACAAGCAGACATATTTTTTGTCGTAATCATGTATGGAACCGTTGAAATTTTTTTTCCGAATTTCTACGCGATCTCTATCTAGCTTTTGAGGGGGAAAGAGACATGATTTTTTTTATACCGTATTAATCAATGGTCAGATAAGTTTCACTATTTTTACGGATTTTTTCGTTGAAGCATTTTCCGAATTCCTTTGCGTTCTCTATCTGGATTCTGAGGGGAATAGGGGAGGGAATTTTCTTCAGAAGATAATATTCGACCGTCAGATATTTTTCACTATTTTTACCGATTTTTCCGATTGAAATTTCGCGAGTTTTCTTACTTTTTTAGAGAAAAGGCCAAATTTTTCTTTGCTATAATTTTTGACGTCCAAATCCGTCAAGAAAACTTCCGAAACCTAACGCGTTCTCTATCTAGCTTTCGGGAGTCACAAGGGGACAATTTCTTCGATATTAATGTATTGTCATCGGAACTGAACCGACGTATTGGATTTCAGTTCCATGGGATGAGTGGAAGTGGTTCCAATTTAGCTTGCACGATTTGTACCCATCTAATAAACTCTAAAAACACACAGAGCAAGTCAAATAAAAGCCTTTAAAACTGAAAATCGACCATTCGGGATTTGTCTCCAAAGTCGACTTAATTATTGCATAATTTTGCATAATTTTGCACCTCACTGTATGTGCAACAATGAAGATCATCTTCATAAACGAGTCATTTTTTCGTACTGAATGAAGAATTGTTTGGTATCTTGAAAACTCAAAATTTGAGCAATTATTTCAATAAACTTTGATAAAATATTTCATCTACTTCATTGTTCATGTAATACGTCTACACTATACGATTTTCAAAAATGCGAACCTTCCAAGAGATGAGGAATTGTCTCGGAGCCAAATATGAAAATAGCGCTACCCCCACTATCATAAAAATACTGTTTGAAGGTCAAATAAGTTTGGCAACACTGCCGGAGGCGTTTTGGTGAAAATTCGTGTAGAAATATATACAGTAGAGGCCATTTCGTCACCTTCTATTCGGATGAGTGCTGCATTGAAACCTTTGTCGAAAATCTGTATATTTTGTGAAGCATTTTTCTCTTCCCCTCTCTTGGTGCTCGCATAGACGATAGAAATTATGTACCATCTGGTATTCTTTAGATAGGAGGAGTGGGTGCCTGTTCGGCGTATGGATGCACCGAAGATAGCCGTGCACGTATATATATATATATATATATATATATATTCAAGTCAGCAAACCTTGATCATAAAATATTACTGATTGAGAAAGCACAATGAAAAGACTGAGGAGATAGAAGTTGAGGCGCCAATTTGTGTAACACTAAAAACACATTTTAGATAGTTACTTGCTCATTTAATACAGCAGTGCCTGTGAGCTGCTCTGATTGGTACGGGAGGTCGTGGGTTTCATCTGCCAGTTTAATAGACAAAATTTAAATCCTCAAAATTAAAGAAAGTAAAGATACACGGTAACTATATGGGCACCAGGTTCTTTTTTATGAAAATACCAAAAACACGGATTTTGTCAAAGGATGTACTTTGTGCTTCTCAACAGTAAAACAAAAAAAATCTGAAAACACTATATTTACAATTTGTTTCTAAATCTGGATACAATAAAGAAAATTATTTATCTAATTGAGGTTTGAATTCCTACAAAAATATGATTGAAATGATTTGAGTTTACAAATTTGGAAGATAATTGCTTAAAATATCTGGTTTGTTTACTTCTATGATCAGTGTTTGCGGTGGTGTAGGAAGACTTACTCCAGAGCTCTACTTTAACGTTGGATGTAGGAGCCTTGTAGGGTGTCTCGAGACAGCGGCTGCTCTACTAGCTGGATACACTTTGTAGTAGCTTATCTGGTATATTGGAGTCTTTCCTGAAGCTCAGATGTTTGAATGCTGAGGTTACACTGTGAAAAAAAAAATAAAAACAAACCAGTACTTTGTCTCAAATTGACAAATTCGATAAGAATAATCAAGGAAAAATTAACCTACAGATTAACTATTAAAGGTTGTTACAGAAATGGTAAAATTTTGTATTTTTACAAAAATAACATTTGTCTAAAAAATAACATATTAAAGATTTGCTGAGTTAAACAATGTGTTAAAGATTAAAATTGTGCGAAGCACAAGAATTTACGATAAAGTTTAAATTTAGAATCTTCTCATACAGAATTAGAGAAGGCCAATCTCAAGCGAGCATAAGAAAAATAATTATCATGAAAATATTGTTTTCATAAACTAAAGAATATAATATTCAAATTTGAACAGTCATTCAGACTGGCAAAAGGAAATCAAATTATTGATCTTTCTTATCGATAAAGATAAATAATTATGGAATGTCTCCAGACTGAGGAGAAAGAGAAAGTGTAACGATAAAGCGAAATGATAAAGTGTACAGATAAATTGTAACGAGAAATTTCCTCGACAAGTATAAATCAAAGATATATCTCCAGACTGAGGAGAAAGATAGTGCACTGAGAAAGTTCCGCGTTAACAAATTTGCAACGCAAGCAGATGGTTGTTTTGAGTTTATCTTCTGACTGGGAAGAAAGAGAGAGAGTACTGAAAGAGTACCTCTCTCTTTCTTCCTAGTCAGAAGATAAACTCAAAACAACCATCTGCTTGCGTTGCAAATTTGTTAACGAGGTATATTAGAAAAAAAAACATCTATCTAAAACATTGTTTGATTTATTTTTAGCAGTTGTATTAATTCACATCGGTTGAATTGAATGTTTCTTATGAGTCTTATATTGTTTCGCCCTTTATATGGAATAAGAAAAATTACATTCAAATCTATGCAGTAGATTTCAACAAAATTGCGATCAGATCTTATTGGTCACTATTTTCAATAACTAACTTGAAAGTCAAAATCTGATAAATAACTGATTTTTAATTTTTTTATTTATGATTCCACATATGATTTTTATATTTTCGAATCAATTCAAATTGATGCATTCATTTACTCCTAAATAGTAATTTTGGACAGAATAACTCACAAAATGAACCGAATCCATCTTGGAGCTGCCATTTTGATTAATTGAAATTTAATCAAAAATTCATTTTCTCCAACCCCAAAATGCCATTCTTAAATAGAATTCGACTGGTTTGCCATCTTGAATTCCTGAATTTTGACAGAAAAATCATTATCTTCGAACACAAAAACTACACTAAATAGGTTATAATCTTAGAACCCCCCAGAAACATTTCTGTCATTTTAAATTCACGAATTTTAACAAAAATCATCAGGATCTCTTAACCCAAAACCGATTTGGAATCGAATCGGACATAATCACTGCTACTGAAATTATGATCAGTGAACACCTATCAAATATCAAATCATTCGGACGTCTGCAAGTGAAAATTTCAACGATTCCATTACATACCTACGTATAGCATACAGGTCGAATTAGTATCCCATAAAAGTAATTCTGGTCCAATACATTTAAATAAATAATAGAATAGACTGTTTACGACAGCATTGTATATTTATTTTATACTGCATGCATGTCATGTTTTATTTGACATAACCTTCTATCTGATATTTCAGAACTCATTATTTATTTCTTTTTGTGATATACTTCTTAAAATTCACATTCAAAACATTTCAGTGATAGTTCAAACAGATTTAGCTAAAATATTTTTTCAATTCTATATACGTTGTGTGACTGGATTCCATTATATTTATTACACGAAAACAAATAGGTTTTAATCTAGATTTGTAATTTGGAAGAACGAGCACCGAATTAACTAATTCGGACCTGATTCTTAAGAGAATCGCCAAGTTAGAAGTGAGGCGGAGTTTGTATTTATTCCATCGGGAGAACACGCACTGCCATCTGGCGATATACGTTTCTTATTTAGGAGGCTAAAGACCGTTAAGTTCGAATTGAATTAAAAAAAAATCTCAGCTCCAACTAGAATCGGACGCTCTAACCAATGCGCCACGCCCCAACATAATAATTATTATTATCATTATCGTTATATATAGCAAATACGCATTGTTGGGACACCCTGTATAGAACCATTATTGATGTAAGAAGAGATAAGACTTTCGACTTGGAGTGTGACAATGTTGAATTGAATGTATAGAAATTATGCAATGGGGTATTTGAATATTTTGTTCCGTAGGAACTGAAAATCGTTGAAATTGGTATTACCCTATTTTCCGAAAGAAAAGATAAATTCAGATAATTCTCGTTTATCTCTTTGAAACGGGATTAACATATTTGCTCTTATCAAGTCCTGACCGACTAAATGAAACTTCCTTTGCATCAGTTTCTCATTGGTACTCTCCAGTGGTAAAAAGTGAAAATCAGCTAGCTCATTACGAACAGAAACAGAAACAGGTATGTTATGATTTAATTTTGCAAAAATTTAACCTTTTTGAATTGAAATTTCTAAGAAAATGTTGTGATAACGCTCTAAAAGTTTCTGATGAAATTGACGACAGCTTCAATTACTATTTTACATATTTTTTTATTACAAAAACAAACTCATTTACATAAACATGGTGAAATATAAGACGAATTCACAAAAGATGACATTGTCCATTCAACATGTTATTCCTCAATAAAATATCTACATGTCTTCAAACTCAATAATTGTAATTGTAATGAAAATTAGAGAAACTCAACGATAAAGTAGTTTTATACTTCGAAATATAAAATGAAAATTCGAAGAAGTCATAATTGAGAGAAAGTTTAAAAAAATATAAAATCACAACTTCGGTCTTATAAAAAATGGACTAACTGCTTTTTTAGTTCTTTATTTCACAACTTCAATCATTATGAGAAATTATAACACCAAATTTAAGTTATTGGCGAAGTTGAATTCCACACAACTATCAACAAGAAAATTGTTTCCATCGAACTCAGTGATAGGAAAATCTTATTTCTTGTGTCTTTAGAGAAAACAGGCATTTTTCATACCTCATGCCCAGCGCATAGCTTTGCAGATGATAGAACATAGGCTGCTTATACTAGAGAAATAGTTAAAATGAAGAGTAGTAAATAGATGAACAAATTTAAAAAAAGTAATAATATAATAAATTGTCAAATCGGATTCATCTTTTAAAATACTATTTCAATTTATACTTGAATTTTAAGGAACAATTCATGTTTTTCAATGGTGCTTGATAGTTCATTATAAATGAGTATACCATTATGCATTATACCCTTTCTTCGAATTTCAGTCCTGATTCTATCAGTCTGCAATTCATGAATGTTTCTTGTTCCATGATTATGAATTGGAATATTTTCATGAAGATTTAAACTTGTATATTTCTTTTTTATTCTGCCAAGATGAATAAATTAACATACTTCCAATTTATAAAGAGAATCCAAATTTAATAAATTTTTTGGTCTATATAAATTTTCAGTAGGTTCTAGATGAGGTAATTTGTATATACATATGATTGAATTGTTCTGAAGTTTTTTAAGTTTTTGAGTTTTGAAGTTTTTTTAAGCTTCAGCAGATCCCCATATAGAAACTAAATAATGCAATCTGGAATATATGAAACTGAAATAAATGTTTATCAGAATTTTTCTTTCTAAGTACCCTCTAATTTTGTAAAGAATGCCAATTATGAGTGATATTATTTTACTGATCATTTCTATGTGTTTTTGCCAACTGAGTATTTTATCAATATAAAGACCCAGAAATGTTTTACAATTTTTGTATAGGATATAATTATTTTCAAATTTTATAGGTGGAAAGGTATTTTTCATTATTTTAGTCGATATGGATATGTATGAGGATTTAGAAAGATTCAGTGTTAATTTATGAAGTTGTAACCATGAGAGTATTCTTGAAATATCATACTTTATATCACTTTCAATGAAACTTAGATCTGGTCCAGAATAAATGATTGTTGTATCATCTGCAAATAATTTGAGAGCACTTTTTAATTTCAAATAAGAAATGGAATTGATATAAATCAGCAATAGCACAGGTCCTATCACAGATCCCCGTGGTACACCATAATTCACATTTTTATGCTGACTCTTATTTTCTCCTATATACACATATTGTTTTCTATTGGTCAAAAAGTTTTCGCACCAAGTAAAAACGTGCCCTGTGACACCAATTTTATTCAATTTTCTCAATAAAATCACCTCCATCAATTTTCCCTGGAACTTGAACAGAACAGGAATTGCCCAATAAGAAATGATTTGGTGTCAATGCTTCTTCATCTGAATGATCTATGGAAACTTGTTCTAGGCTTCTATCAATAGTGTGTGTAGAACTTCTTCTCTTGGGGCTTTTTCTTTTGGTATAACAGCAAGTGAGGTTTTAACAGACCACCAGCCTTTCCCAGCTCCCTCCCATGTGTGGCGCTAATGGACTTATAAAATGCCATTCTATATTGTTAGTTGTTAGATCCGACGTAATTTGGTTCTGATCAAGTTCTTGCAAAGCTCTCTTCAACTCTTTTTCGGCACCTATCAAATTGGTACCATTATCTGAAAACATCTTTTTCGGGAATCCTCTTCGGCCAGCCAATCGTCTAATGGCCATAATAGTGTAGTCAGTACTCAGGCTATACGCTACTTCCAGATGAACCGCGCGGGTGCTCATGCAAGTGAATGAAACACCCTATCGCTTCTCTTTTCGCATACCGGTGGTAACGAACATCTGGCCAAAGTAATCCATACTAGTTCTTGTGAATGGTCTCACAGGCAGGATGGTAGTGGACTCATTACTTCAATTTTGGCTCGTTTATTTTTGCGCCATTGACAGTTGAACCAAGAACTTCTCACCGCAGACCTGACGTTCAGTATCCAATAACGTATCCGAAGTTCATTAACAACATATGCTTGTCCATTATGTCTTGCCTTCAGATGATATTATTCCATCAGAATCTAAAATAGGTGATAATTTGTATAATCTGCTACATGGTTCAATAGCTTGGCCATTTGGAAACAATGAACTTCTCCTTCAAAATCTTCTGATTGTACACACTTTATCCATAACTTTACAGCAAATTCGAATTCATCAGGTATCAGTTCTGTTGATAGCTGCGATTTCTTCATTATTTTTCCTTTAAATCTGATAATCCGAGCTGTTACACGTACTAATCTCAACCATGATGAAAAATTTGTAATTTCTGGTAGGGATTGTCTGAGATTAATAGATCCTACTTTCATGGTAGCTCCAAGAAACTTTTCCTTCATTCCAGAAGTATCAGCTAATAAGGCAACAAAGTGAGGCCAATTCTCCATTTCTGCTTTCAAAAACTCTGGACCTACTGATCTACAATCAAGATGATTTTAATCTCTCGTTACTTTATCAGCCACATTCTCTTTGGTTGGTAACCACTTCCAGATTTTTTCATCAGAACAATCTGTTATTTCTACTTCTCTGTGTGCCACAAACGGTTTAAAATTTGAAGCGTCAGTTCTAATCCAACTAATCACAAAAATGAGTAGAGCTGATTTTGAAACTGTGATTCTTTTTGATTGTGATCGCCAGTCTGCTACCCAAAACTGCAGCCTGAAGTTCAAGTCTCGGTATAGACATTGGTTTCAATGGCGTTACTCACGATTCACTACAGTGTATTCTTTCATCTTGACCGGAAAGTATGCAACCGCTGTGCACTGCGCTTGTGCACTGGAGTCACAAAAACCATAGTTGTATGTCCTCAGCCTTGAATATATCTTGTACATAATATCGAGGAATCTTCAATACTTTGATATTTTTCAGCTCCTCCAACCAAGATCTCCATTTCTTCAACAAGTTAGGTACTGGTACCTCCCTTGATGAGTGTAAGCGGCAAGATATGATTTGTCCTTTGTAGATTTGAAAGCCCATTGGTATAGCGCTTTCATGTAGGATGAGTAAAACAACCAACCATAGACGTGACGAATACTGACTTTAATTCATGCAGTCCAGGCTTTTATATATGGAATATAATCATGAAATTTTCAAATTATTACGGTTCAATGTTATCATAACAAGGTTAGTTATTATTGATAACACATAATAACATTGAACTGGGTATGAAGTTTCACTGAACTAATTGTTCACTAACGTGACTCATGAATGTGAGAACAATAGTGTTTTCTTCAAAAACTTGATTAAACAGTCTCCCCGGTCTCGACTGCTTGAGTGGTACCAAGGGGTTGTAATATGTACATCAGTTGACGAGTTGTCTTCTGGTCTTCAATTATTCGGTGACTCAATTTTTCGTGAATACACCCAGTATATTAGCCGTACTAGTACTGCTAGTGCGGCTGAACTGGTGGCTGAGATGCTGCTAGTCATATAGGAATGATGTCGAACTGTTTCTTGTAATCGTTGCTGCAATCGTTCTGCATCAATCCGGAGATCATTCAAGTCATCTGATAGTTCAAAAACAGGTTCTTTGTTGACCTTCTCGGATAGAGTGGTATATACGTCGTTGGAATCAATTCTTATTGCTGACGCTTTGGAAAAGCTGGAAAAAACAGAAATAGTGTTGTAAATGTTCATTAAATAGTCTTCCCGGTCTCGAGCGCTTGAGGTTGCAATTCGTACATGGCAGAGTCCGTTATGTAGTTGTTTTCTGTTGCTTGGATGCTTGATTATCCATGCTGGATTAGAAGTGTCACTTCGTGGATTTTAGGGTCTAGTGCCTCATAGATGGATGTACTGCTGCTATGGACGTGCTCCTGGATTTTTTGAGGATTTCTCTCGTGGACGTACTCCTTGATTTTGAGAAAGATTTCCTCGTAGATTTGAGGGTCTGTTGCCTCGTAGTATAGATGTACCTCTGGGACGTACTGCTGGATTTGTGAGGGATTTCCTCGTAAATTTGGGGTTCTGTTGCCTGGTAGTATGGATGTGCCTCTGTGGACGTACTCCTGGATTTGTGAGGGATTTCCTCGTAGATTTGAGGGGTTGTTGCCTCGTAGTATAAACGTGCCTCTGTGAACGTACTCCTGGATTGGTGAGGGATTTCCTTATAGATTTGAGGGGCTGTTGCTTCGTAGTATGGATGTGCCTCTGTGGAAGTACTCCTAGATTTGTGAGGGATTTTCTCGTAGATTTGAGGGTCTATTGCCTCGAAGTATAGATTTACCTCTGGGGACGTGCTCCTGGATTTGTGAGGAATTTCCTCGTAGATTTGAGGGTCTGTTTCTTCGTAGTATGGATGTACCTCTGGGGACGTACTTCTTGATTTTGAGAAGGATTTCCTCGTAGAATTGAGGTTATCTTACCTCGTAGAATAGATGTACTTCTGGGACGTACTCCTGGATTTGTGAGGGATTTTCTCGTAAATTTGAGGGTCTGTTGCCTCATAGTATGGATGTGCCTCTGTGAACGTACTCCTGGATTTGTGAGGGACTTCCTTGTAGATTTAAGGGGCTGTTGCCTCGTAGTATGGATGTGCCTCTGTTGACGTACTCATGGATTTTTAGGGATTTCCTCATAGATTTGAGGGTCTGTTGCCTCGTGGAATGATGTTCTTCTGCTATGGATGTAATCCTGGATTCTTGAGGGATATCCTTGTAGATTTGAGGGGCTGTTGCCTCGAAGTATAGATTTACCTGTGGGGACGTGCTCCTGGATTTGTGAGGGATTTCCTTGTAGATTTGAGGGTCTGTTTCCTCGTAGTATGGATGTACCTCTGGGAACGTACTCCTTGATTTTGAGAAGGATTTCCTCGTAGATTTGAGGGTCTGTTGCCTCGTAGTATGGATGTACCTCAGGGACGTACTGCTGGATATGTGAGGGATTTCCTCGTAAATTTGAGGGTCTGTTGCCTCGTAGTATGGATGTGCCTCTGTGAACGTACTCCTGGATCGGTGAGGGATTTCCTTAGAGATTTGAGGGGCTGTTGCTTCGTAGTATGGATGTGCCTCTGTGGACGTACTCCTGGATTTGTGAGGGATTTTCTCGTAGATTTGAGGGTCTATCGCCTCGAAGTATAGATTTACCTCTGGGGACGTGCTCCTGGATTTGTGAGGAATTTCCTCGTAGATTTGAGGGGTTTCTTCGTAGTATGGATGTACCTCTGGGGACGTACTTCTTGACTCTGAGAAGGATTTCCTCTTAGATTTGAGGGTACCTTACCTCCTTGTATAGATGTACCTCTGGGACGTAATCCTGGATTTGTGAGGGATTTTCTCGTAAATTTGAGGGTCTGTTGCCTCGTAATATAGATGTGCCTCTGTGAACGTACTGCTGGATTTGTGAGGGACTTCCTCGTAGATTTGAGGGGCTGTTGCCTCGTAGTATGGATGTGCCTGTGTTGACGTACTCCTGGATTTGTTAGGGATTTCCTCTTAGATTTGAGGGTCTGTTGCCTCGTGGATTGATGTACTTCTGCTACGGATGTAATCCTGGATTCTAGAGGGATATCCTTGTAGATTTGAGGGGCTGTTGCCTCGAAGTATAGATTTACCTGTGGGGACGTGCTCCTGGATTTGTAAGGGATTTCCTTGTAGATTTGAGGGTCTGTTTCCTCGTAGTATGGATGTACCTCTGGGGAGGTACTCCTTGATTTTGAGAAGGATTTCCTCGTAGATTTAAGGGCCTGTTGCCTCGTAGTATGGATGTACCTCTTGGACGTACTGCTGGATTTGTGAGGGATTTCCTCGTAAATTTGAGGGTCTGTTGCCTCGTAGTATGGATGTGCCTCTGTGGACGTACTCCTGGATTTGTGAGGGATTTCCTAGTAGATTTGAGGAGCTGTTACCTCGTAGTATGGACGTGCCTCTGTGAACGTACTCCTGGATTGGTGAGGGATTTCCTTATAGATTTGAGGGGCTGTTTCTTCGTAGTTGGAATGTGCCTCTGTGTACGTACTCCTGGATTTGTGAGGGATTTTTCCGTAGATTTGAGGGGCTGTTGCCTCGCAGTATGGATGTACCTCTGGGGACGTAATCCTGGATTTGTCTTCCATGGATTTTGAGTCTGCGGCCTCTTGGTATGGATGTACCTCTGGATATGTGAGGGTTCCTCTCGTGGATTGAGATTCTGCTGCCTCGTAGATGTTCTTTTAGATAGATGGCTGATGAGTTGCGTGGACCTATTTCCCAAAGATCGCTCGAAGGACCATGTTCAAGAGAGGTACGGTGGTCCTTCCATTGATCTGGCTTGAAGGACCATTTTCAAGATAGGTGGTACCTCTCTTGATGAGTGTAAGCGGCAAGATATGATTTGCCCTCTGTAGATCATGTAGAATCAGTGATACAACTATAGATGTGATGAATACTGATTTTAATTCATGCAGTCCAGCCTTTTATATATGGAATATCATCATGAACTTCACAAATTATTACGGTTCGAAGTTATCATAACAATGTCAGTAATTGTTTATAACACATAATAACATTGAACTGGGTATGGAGTTTCAATGAACTAATTGTTTGCTAATGTAAATCAAGAATGTGAGAACAATATTGTTTTCTACAAAATGTTGGTGAAACAGTCAATAAAAATAAATATCAATACTTTGAATCTTCATATTCATCATCTATGTGAAATAAATTTATTAAAGGAGAAGAATTACAACCAACGCGTTCATTCTTCATCTACATTTTCACAAGTCTCGAAGAAAAGTTTCAGGAAAATACGAAGATTCTTCTACTCATCTGACAAAATAGTTTTATAATACTAAGTGAACAAAAATAAACTGTAATGTAGATGTAGTTTCAACACCTCGTATCTGAGTCAGAAGAACATCTCTTGGAAGAAAGATTTATACAGAATACAGATGGAGGTTGTTGATTTTATGACTAATATACGTAACAAGTCCAGAAAATACTGTTTCTTTTTTTGGACGAGTACACCAGTAGACGAGCATCAGCGAGTCCTGGAAGTCTGCGAGTCTAAAAAAAAACTGTTTTCGGGCGTATTGCGTACACTTTTTTTCTGTCAACCATGTAGAATAACAAATCAATGAGACGCATTTAGTCTAAGAGACGAAGAGAGTTCGACCTTCACCCATCTGTTAACCGGATGAAACATACTTTTTATGAAGTAACATAAATGGACGAATACGCCTAAAATGGATTGCCTATTGAAAGGTGGTCATGACTATATACAGTGAGTTTCAAAAATTTGCACCATAAGAAAACTTTTTTATTATCGATTTGTCAGAAAATTGTAATCTCCATAAAAATTGGTGCATTACGTAATACTTCGGAATATTCGAGTTATCAAAATTCAAAATTTCCAAATTGTATACAGGGGGGAACAAAAAATAGAATTTTGATCAAGAGTAAACTACCCTGGCTGTGATTCCAAATTTGAATATTTCGAACATTTTAGTTCTTATTTGTATTATATAGTGAAATTCGAATAGAAGATAGGTTCCAACAGAAACATTCAAATTCTAATTTATATTAATATTTATATTAAAATTCGGTCACTTCCCGGCCTAGTCTGGGAAGTACGTACTTCCTAGACTAGGCCGAGAAGTGCTACTTTCCCAAAGAAAAAGTGTCCGGGAAGTGAACTCTTCCCACACGGAAAAAAATAATAGTAGCAACTAAAATTTGCATTCCACCAAGTGAAAATTTGCATACTATATGGGACAAGTACACGCTTTAGTAGCCACAAGAAAAATTAGATTCCTGAATTTGATCACTTGCTGTTATTGATGTAATTTCAGGAACGCAATGTAACCTAACGATATTAAACTCATAACTAGGAGCAAACTTTTTATAAGCCTCAATCTACGTTTTATTTGCAGTAGGTGCTCCGTTTGATAACTACTAGTGACAAGTAAATTTACCATTGATGAAGAATGATCTACTCACAAATAACTCATATACTTAAATCTACTAAAAAATACATTAGTTGCTACTATACAGTATTCTACTGCAGCAAAATTTTAAGATTATTATAGTAATTTTAGTTTACTTGGCCTTATCAAATGACTCACTTTTGGGTAGTTCATTATTGTCTCACCTTTGATAGCTTCCATTCCATCTTTGGTATCAGGATACAACGGACTGAATTGAAATATCAACTTGCCCTCAGTTTAGAGTTATTAGTTCTTCAAAGAAGGATCATTTGTTTTTAATAAAGCCTTATTTTTAATACGTTTATTAAATTCTTAAATTTAAAATGATATAAAAGGTTCGATTGCACCAAGGTAGCAACGATTCAGTTTATACTATAAGGAAACGTACTTGCATGGCATATACAGGCTAGCAAAATACACTACTCAAGAAAAACTGGAGAAAGATTTCAGTTTTATGACAATATTTCTTCGTGAACTATGAGTTGATGTGGAAAGGAGTATAAAACATTTTGTCGGTTCTTTTAAACAAATTATCGCCTCTGGCCATACCCTTACTGGATCACCCAGTACTGTTTCATAATTAAAAATTTCGGAACTTTGTTGCAGTATGAATGAATGAACAAGCAGGCAAGCTAATGTCTTTCCTCATCCTGATCATAACAAATCCAGGTTTGCATAACATAATGTAGAATTAGAGCGTTCTGAAAATTTTAAATAAAAGATAATGTAGAAATTAAATAAAAATATGTAAATTTATTATATTTTTATTGAAACAAAACTGTTGTTCAGTCTTTTATAAAATTCTCCTGATTCTGTTATAAATAAAATGTCAATACTCTAGAAATGTTAGGTCAATATCCACATTCTACATACCAACGAGTAAAATACATAAATCAAACTAATACTATTCACACAACTCACCATAGTAATAATAGTATAATTCCGGCACACGATGTAAAACGTCCACATACAACTAATAACTCAAATGCTGGAATTGGAATGAGGTCTGTTTTGCGAAAACGTTGATGATCAGTGAAACGGTTACTACCGTTTGATCCCGAACTGGTCGCATATCACCAAGTAGGTGAACAGTTTCATTATCATAGGAACACCTAGCTCTACTGCAAATAACCTGTTGTATTATGCCTGTAACACGAGTCTCTGTTGTTATGATATACTTTTCAGAAACACAAAGTAGATAAATATGAATATACACTTTTCCAGCGCTAGTGAAATTTTGACCTGACATTATACAAAGTGAATTATCTAGTGTTCGAAGCACTTGCTGTATGTAAACAATATTATAGCTACAAGTTCATGCGTTCAGACTACTCTTTTTTTTAAGACAAAATCACAATCGAAAAAAAGTCAGGAAAACGTTTTACTTGGACCATTTTTTTCCGTACACGGAAAAAAATTGTCCAAGTAAAACGTTTTCCTGACTTTTTTTCGATTGTGGTAAGAAAATTAATACCTATATTCAGAAAAATTACCTTTTGTCTCTAAAAAAATGAGTATTCTGAACGCATGAACTTGTAGCTATAATATTGTTTACATACAGCAAGTGCTTTGAACATTAGATAATTCACTTTGTATAATGTCAGGTCAATATTTTACTAGCGCTGGAAAAGTGTATATTCATATTTATCTACTTTGTGTTCCTGAAAAGTATATCACAACAACAGAGACTCGTGTTACAAGCATAATACAACAGTTTATTTGCAATAGAGCTAGGTGTTCCTAAGATAATGAAACTGTTCACCTACTTATTGATATGCGACCAGTTCGGGATCAATCGGTAGTAACGTTTTCGCAAAACTGGCCTCATTCCAATTCCAGCATTTGAGTTAGTAGTTGTATGTGGGCGTGTTACTTCGTGTGCCGGAATTATACTATTATTACTGTTGTGAGTTATGTGAATAGTGTTAGTTTGATTTATGTATTTTACTTGTTGGTACGTAGAATGTGGACAACAGTTTTGTTTCAATAAAAATTTTAAAAATGCACATATTTTTATTTCATTTCTTCATTAGGCATCTTTTATTTCCAATTTTCAGAACGTTCTAATTCTACATCATGTTATGCATAACTTGGGTTTGTTTTGATCATAATAAGGAAAGACGTTAGCATTAGCATTCATACTGATGAATACAAACAGATTCAACAAAGTTCTGAAATTTTTAATTAAGAAACAAGCTGTACTAGGTGATCCAGTAAGGGTATGGCCAGAGGCGATGATATGTTTAAAAGAACCGTCAAAATGTATTATACTTCTTTCCACATGAACTTCTAGTTCACGAAAAAATGTTGTCATGGAACTGCAATCTCTTTCTCCAGTTATTCTTGAGTAGTGTATTTTGCTAGCCTGTATATGCCATGCGAGTACGTTTTTTCATAGTTTAAACTGAATCATTGCTACCTTGTTGCAACCGAACCTTTCATATCATTTCAAATTCAAGAATGAAACGAATGTGTTGAAAATAAGGCTTTATAAAAAACAAATGATCCTTCTTTGAAGAACTAATAACTCTAAACTGAGGGCAAGTGGATATCTCAATTGAGTCTGTTGTATCCTGATACCAAAGATGGAATGAAAGCTATTAAAGGTAAGACAATAATAAACTACCCACAAGTGAGTCATTTGATAAGGCCAAGTAAACTAAAATTACTGTAATAATCTAAAAATGTTACTACTGTAGAATACTGTATAGTAGCAACTAATATATTTTTTGGTAGATTTAAGTATATGAGTTATTTGAGAGTAAATCATTCTTCATCAATGGTAAATTTACTTGTCACTAGTAGTTATCAAACTGATCACCTACTGCAAATAAAACGTAGATTGAGGCTTATAAAATAAAAAGTTTGTTTCCAGTAAAGAGTTTAATATCGTTAGGTTACATTGCGTTCCTTAAATTACATCAATAACAGCAAGTGATCAAATTCAGGAATCTAATTTTTCTAATGGCTAATAAAGCGTGTACTTGTCCCATATAGTATGCAAATTTTCACTTGGTGGTATGCAAATTTTACTTGCTACTATTAATTTTTTTTTCCGTGTACGGATGGTTCCCGAAAAACGTATTAATTTAACGATTTTGTTTCAGCACAGGATCAAAATGAACAAGACATTCCTATGTTTGTGTGCATTCTTCACACTTACGGCATCCGACTTTACTATTTCCGATAATCAACAAACAAATGAGTATGGAAACGATTGTATGGGGCAGAGAAGACCCGGAATGAACATTCACGACCTACTGTTCGAAGACGACCAAATAAAAAAACTGAGCTATCCAACATACTGTTGCGAAGATTATTACATTCGATTTTCGCGTTCATCAATACCAATATTAGCGACATCTTCAATTGGTACTCGACCTAATTACGTCGTGGACATCAGCATGAGTAATACGAATATTTCAGCAATAATGCCAGGAACCTTCACTGGATTAAATTATTTAAGTTGTTTGGATCTTTCTCAAAATAACATAAGTTTCATTCCAATTGGTTTATTCAATGAACTGCAACGTTTATATATCTTGAATCTAGCGAATAATAACTTAAAACAACTTTACGATAACGCTTTTCACAAAGTTCCATTGAAAAAACTATTTTTACAAAACAATATGTTATCATTTTTGGCTGATTTATTATTTTCATCGCAGAAAAATTCACTAACTCAAATAAATTTGTCGAAGAATTTTCTAAAAGATATTAATAATACTTTTGTTGAATTGAATTCGTTGGTTTCGTTGAATTTGAACCACAATTACATTAAACATGCGAATCTTGTCAATATATATTCCACTGAAATATACCTCAGGAATAACAATATTTTTCACATTTCCGCGCCAAGAAACATGACTCGAATTATTGACTTGAGTGAAAATAATATCGAATCAATTGGAGATTTGGGAAGAGGTTTCTACAATTCATCAATTGAAAAACTTTATTTGAGTCGAAACAAGATTCACTTGAATCACAACTCACTTGATGGTCTACATCATTTAACTCATCTCTATCTAGATAACAACATGATTAGAAATCTGTCTAGCATGGTTTTCAGAGATGTGAAGTCTTTGATTTTTTTGGATATATCTCTTAACGATATATCCCAATTCCAGTATGGCACTTTTGATCACTTCAGTAACTTGCAGTTTTTAAATGTTTCGTGCAACAATTTCTCAGTACCACAACTGCACAAACTTTCACATATTTTAGCGATAAGAGAGACTATTCAAATGATCGATTTAAGTGAAAATAAAATTCAATCAATTGAAGATTTGGGAAATGGTTTTATCAATTCATCAATCGCAAAGATTTATCTGAGTCGAAACGCAATCCAATTGAAGCAAAGCTCACTTGTCGGTCTGTACAATTTAACTCATCTCTATTTAGATAACAACAAGATTAGGAATATTTCCAAGATGGTTTTCAAAGATCTGAATCATTTGATCTGTTTGGATTTATCTCATAACTATATAACGCAATTCCAGTATGATACTTTTGATCACGTGAGTGACATGCATTATTTGAATATATCGTTCAACAAATTAACACAACTACAACTGCATGTTTTCAGTCCATTGCAGAAATTGATAGAGTTTGATTTTCAAAGTAACCAAATTACTGCAATTGATATCAAGACTTTTCTTCACCAACGTTTCACCCTACGAAAAATTAAAGTAGATGGTAATTTGTGGAAGTGCAAGAACCTGACAAATGCTATAAAGTTCTGCGAGACTAAAAATGTGGAAGTCGTTTGGGGAAAGTCAGTAGATATTGATAACGTAAGAGGAATTGCTTGTGATAGTGATGATTCTGCTATAAACAACAACCCAACTGAAACTAATGTAAATGAAAACAATGTCTCTGACCACGAGGTTCTAGATGATGATTTTGAGATAAAAAACTACACAACCGAAAAGAACATAAATGAAAACAATGTCTCTGACCACGGGTTTGTATATGATGATTTTGCGATAAAAAACAACACAACCGAAAAGAACGTGAATGAAAACAACGTTTCCGACCCCAGGTTTTTAGAAGACAGTTCAGTTTTCAATTTTCTCACGAAAGATTTAGACAGAAGTAATTTTTCTGATTATTTGTACAACTTATACAGTAGAAAACGAACAGATTCAATCAACCTGAACAGTACTTCTTTCTATAACTCCTTCAACAATCAAGAGAGCAATCTCTTCAAATATCTTGAATATCTTAGACTTCACAATCATGAAGTGAGTGGTACTCCTGAGGGAAATAGTAATTTTCTTCTCATGTTTGGGTTTTTATTAGTGGCTATAGCCTTGATATTAATTGTAGTGTTTACAATATTAATTTTGTTATTGAAAAAAGGCTCACCCAAATCAACCAGAAATATATGTCATCAAGAAAACGTTGAGCTGCTTTGAATGGTTTTTGCAGGCCAATGTGTTTATTTGTTGATAAATATCAGTAATAAACACACATAATTGAGCGCAAGTATATGTTTTGGTTCGCACGAAAAAAAAAAAATTTCTGTAATGTTCAGAAAATATCGTGAAAACAAAAGGAAAGTGGGCAGGAAACGGTCTCTATATTAGTTGATATTAATTAATTAATCGATTGTAAATATATTACATCAACTAAAATATCAGTACTATACATGAATATATATGTATCTACCCTACAGCAACTATATTTGATTGTATGACAACTTCATCTACCCAAAGTGAGCACCCATGTCTGACTAAACTGTACTCTTTGTATATCACCTAATTGTATCCCGAAAAAAAAAAATTTAATGAAAAACCAAAAAGAAAAAAGCTTTTAATGAAATGCCTGAAAGAAGAAAAAAATAATGAGTTCACATGTGTGACGGAGGTTGATCTATCAGAGATTCGAAAGGTTGTCTCGCAAGAATACCAATTTTTTCGTTCACAAACTGATAACTTTGCTAGTCAAGATTCTAAATCTGTTATAGAAAAACCTACATCACACAAATAAGTCATAATTTTTTTCCCTCTTAATGCGTTCGAATGAAAACTTGTTTTTGATTTTTCACTTTCAATTTAAATTTTTCTCTTTTAGTGCATTCGAATAAAAGCTTGTCTTTATTTTCTTACTTTCTATTTAATTTTTTTATTTTTAGTCGTAAGTAATTAGATAATTTTTAATTCTGATGTTACTCGTAAGTGTATAAGGGCTCCAGTATTGCAGAGCATTATGATAATAAATGTTTTGCTATCTAACTCTTTGATTTGAAGACCGTCCAAAGACCTTAAGAATCCCACATACCGAACTTTTTTGAATTTGAACCTAATGGAATAAAAGTTGAAAGATCTGTATAAGACAAGACATAAAACTGCATCTTTTGACCAGAACACAACTTCATACAACTTTTGGTTTCACAGGAAGTGGCATATACTTTCGATTTTCAAATGAGACACCTGGTATATTTTCACTTCTCTCATTATGACATACTGAATACTAGCGTGTGTTACTTGTCAGTTTTGTAACCGAGTTTTATTTTTCTTTTTCTTTTTCTAAATGGAATATAATCATGAACTTTACAAATTATTACGGTTCAATGTTTTATCATAACAATGTTAGTTATTGTTTATAACACATAATAACATTGAACTGGGTATGAAGTCTCAATGAACTAACTGTTTACTAACGTGAATCATGGATTCGACAACAAAGTGTTTTCTACAGAATGTTGGTTAAACATTATCCCCGGTCTCGACTGCTTGAGTAGTACCAAGGGGTTGTAATTCGTACATGGCAGGATCAGTTGTCGAGTTGTCCTCTGTTCTTCGATTGTTCGGTTACTTCGCTTTTCGTGAATACACCCAGTATATCAACCCTACCAGTACTGCTAGTGCGGCTGAACTGGTGACTGAGATGCTGCTATAGTCATAAACATATACAACTGTTTCTTGTAATCGTTGCTGCAACCGTTCTTCAACAATTCGGAGACAGAATCAGAAACGTTAATTTATTGAACATTGAATTAATGATCCCAAATTTATGAATATAGATCAATATCGCATTGAAACCTCCGAGCAATAAAAGATATAGAGAGGGCTTTTCTGTCTCTTTCTCGGAAGAAACATACCCGACGTTGTTTACAAACATCTCAGCCCGAATCATGTTAAAAAGGGCATTGTCGGATATATCCGTTTGCATTCGGTGATCAGGTCGGAATTCGGTATTATATTCACTCTTAACTTGGCGATCATGTTGGTATACGTCCGTTTACGCCTTATTTGTCGTCTTGTCAAATTAAACCATGGGCGTCGCAGCATGGTAATCATGGCATAAACCATTTTTGACATTTTATTGGTATTAAATGAGTTGATTTTTATTGAATTTGCTCATTTTCATCAGGATTTTGAGAAAAAAATATACTATTTTTTTAAATAGACGTAAAATAACTATGTTACTATGTAAATCGACGACTGAACGATTACCTATTAATAATTGGGAAAAAACTTGTTGCAATGAGGGTATACTGAAGAGTAAGTGAGTAAGTAAGTACGCAAACTCAACTCTTCATTAACCAAATTCAAATCATAAGCCACTAGCTATATCTAATGGGTATTGGAATGTTTTGTTGACATACAGGGATTATCACATAGGTAATCCGTTCATCAGAAGTTGTCAATGTTCCCATTTGAATAAAATTTTATATACACGGAATATCACATATATCAATATGAATAATCAATCTGGAATGTTGTCAGTGACGTATCGCTTCCGGTTAAACCAGACGTGGACATAAACTCCTTTACTGTAAATGGAACACTGTGAATCATCGCAGTTTTGAAATCTAATTAATGGGTTGAGTTGTATTTCTAATCTCTTGATGGAGCCTATACTTCTTCCTAACGTCGGGAGATACCTCATTGAATTTCTTCAATCCTTTTGGTAGATACAAGAAGTTAAATAATAACTACATAAGAAATTATCGATTTTCTACAGACAGACTTGTAATATTGGTCGCTCCCTAAGCCTAACCCCACACAAGTTAAGAAATAACTTTTTGACAACTCTAAAAAATTTACAATCATCTGCCTCAGGATATCAATGACCTGAATTCAGAAAAAAAAAACATCAGAAAAAGAGTTAAAGAGCTATTAGCTTACTACACTTTGGATGCGTATTTCAATGATACACTTTCATCATAAATTTGAATGTAATCTCTTATGTGTATTATAGATTATGCGTAAATTCTCATGTGTATCATAATTGATATATATGGTGTAAATGTATAGTATAGTTTACTAATGTGATTCAATGATTTGAATATTTTGACTTTTTTACTTCAGCACCTTCATATATTTTTTCAGTATTTATGACCTTATTCTATGCTTTATCAGCAATAATCTAATTCTTCGCACAATACAGTATTTTTGATTAACTGAACCATCAAAAGTAAGTGTTTCTTGCTTTGAAGCCATACAGCAATAATCACTACAACCTTTCTGCATTTCAATCAGAATACCCTGATTTACATAATACATACAATGCTGCTAAAAAAAGACACGAAATGTTAGTAAAAAATTCAAAAAAATTGTACTATCAAAATGAAATAGCTTATTTAACAAACGTAAATAAAACAGCCTGGAATGTTATTTTAGAATTGAGTAACAAAAAGACTAAATCACACCATAATATTGAAATCAATAAAGATGGAATAATGTATGTAAACGGCCCTGAAGTATCAAATTTGCTCAACAACCATTTCATAAATGCTCCAAAAGAAGTCATTAAGAAAATCGACCAAAGTAAAATTGAAAACATAGAACATCCAAGAATTGAACTTAATTGCTTTTCCATATTTCTAAACCCTTTTGTGGCTATAGAACTAGAAACACTACTGAAAGCTAAATTAAAAAACAAACATTCGGCAAGGAATGACGAAATACCACTTTTTATATTGAAAAAATGTTTAAAAAGCATTATTGAACCCATAACTTTCTTAGTGAATTTATCTTTTTCCATTGGTAAATTTCCTGATAGCCTGAAAACAGGAAAAATCATTCCCATTCATAAAAAGGGCTCTGTTAACTGTATGGATAACTATAGGCCGATAACAATTACGTCCAGCTTCTCGAACATCTTTGAGTATTCATTTTTAGATCGACTCCTGAAATGTTTAAAAAAGTTTGATGTTCTCAGCAAAAACCAACACGGATTTAGAAGTGATCATTCAACAAATACAGCTGCAATTTAATTTTTCGAAAGAATTGCAGAATATTTTGAAGAAGGAGAATGTCCTGCGGGGATCTTTTGTGATCTCAGCAAGGCATTCGACTGTGTTAACCATCAGATTTTATTATCAAAACTGTATAACTATGGAGTTAGAGGTTCAGCTCTTGGTTGGATTTCTTCCTTCTTGGTTAACAGACTGCAATACGTTAACATACCAGGACAAATCAATTCTGAAACTAGATTAGTGAATATAGGTGTTCCGCAAGGGTCTATACTAGGGCCAATTTTATTCCTGTTGTACACCAATGATCTTGATGAGTACCTAACAGAGTCCTATCTAACGATGTATGCTGATGACACATCTTTGATACTATCGGATAAGTACGAAATCAAAATACAACATCAAAGTGAACAAGTTTTGAACTCTATATATGAATGGTGCAGCTTGAATTGTTTATATTTGAATGCCTCTAAAACACAAATCGTGAAATTTCACAACTGGCAAAAAACATGTTCGCCATTAACTGTCTGCGTCAACGATGTATTAATAGATAATACAAATGAAACAAAATTCCTGGGTCTGGTCATTGATGAAAATATCAACTGGAAAAATCACTGTGTATACTTGAGCAAGAGACTGAACTCTTTGTGTTATTTGTTCAGGAATCTCAAACAAGTCTTAGAAGAGTCTCAGCTAATATCCTTGTACCACTCTCAGGTAGCGTCTCGAATTAGATATGGTATATGTTTGTGGGGCAACTCAACTGCTATTCAAGACGTTTCCATTGTGCAAAAAAGGATATTGAGAGTAGTTTCAGGCGTTCCTTCAACCTACTCTTGCAGAGGATTGTTCGTCAAATATAATGTTCTGACAATTTTTGCTTTGTATATTTATGAATTATGCAACTATATTTTTAAGAACAAAACTAAATTCCCTCAGAACAAAAACTTTCATAAAGCAAATACACGACAAAAAGAAAATTTTCATATTCCACATTATAAATACAGGGTATCACAAAACTCACCTGCATATATGGGTTTGATGATCTATAACAAATTGCCAAAAGAAATCAAAAATACTAATGAAAGCAGGAAGTTCACCACAACACTTAAAAAATTCCTTATTGAAAATTGTTTTTATTCGTTGGATGCATATCTTAAAATGTGATATAATTAATATATATCCAGAACCTTCATTATGTACAGTGCTGGTTAGTATTGTTCTGCTCCATTGTGTCCGATATTCCGCTTTGTTTGACTATCCATATAAATGAATATGTATGATTTATTGAAAAAAAAATTAATGTATCTATTAGGGAATTATACTGTGCACTTGTCCTCATATAAATTTTTTTGTGTGTTCTTTGTTTTGTAGTTGTTATCTGTTATTATTTATGTATACAATACTGTGACGTATCCAATATCATGTAAATGATCAAAAGGACCAATAAAGATTATTATTATTATTATTATTATTATTCAAAATTGACGAATAAAAGTAAATTTTTAGAAGATCGTTAAAAAATAGTATATGCCATGGTAGTAAAAATTTCTCTGCACCGACCGTGTTTAATTATACATATTTTCAATTAAAAATGAAACATGAGAAAATGTATTATCACGCCACTGGTTCTACGCTTACGCCCGAATATCATAACAATAACAAATCTCCCAATCTGAACTCGGAGTTTTACCCCTTACCCACAATCCGTAACAAAGGATAGTGTTATGGAGCTTTCATAACAAATGTGTGTTGTGATTATAGAAATGGCATCTCTATGACTTTTGTTGCTCGGAGATTGAAACGTCTCATGTATGTTTCAAAAGTTAATTTTTTAAGATTTTGTAATACTTTTACCATTGTTTAAATAGAAGATAGTTAGTCAATGCCTGTGGAAAAGGTAATGGACCCAAACGAGAGTGACATCAGTGTGATTAGTTACAAACATGAATATTTGAAGTCATTTTAATGCAGGTTTCTTCAAAAAACCCTGATTTGAATGCTGTCCTATTGTTTCAATCAAGTTACGATATGACTTGGAGGCCAGATCACTGAAGTTACGACATGACTTGGATGCGAGATCACTGTCGCCATCTACATGTCGCATCCATTTGAATCCAATATGAATCCCATAAGGTTGGCTAACTATCTTACTTCTATATAAACAATGCTTTTACCTAAGTTTATAGTTCATGAAACATGGAATGAATGTTTCAAATGTTTGGATATCCCAAGGAAATATTTCATTTATGTTTCGAAACATTCCTGATTTTTTATTTCTGGAATACTTCAAATCATTGACGCGTGCCGTGAAAGCCTACATTCCTGAAATATATCACATTCACAAAGGACCCCGCAAACTCCTTATGGAAGTTGGGTCTCGGTGGATTTTTTTTTGAATTTTTGGTATGATGTAGTACCTACATGTAATTCTGAACCAATGTTACCATGCGCCAACCCAAAAGAATGAATAGTTTTGGTGCTAGGGGGCGTTGAAATTACCCATTGCGCAGATTAGACTATTTATTTTTGAATCCGGTAATAGCTATTTACATACCAAGGGAGAAAAATCATGCTTTTCCTCCCGCGGATAGTTTGATGCCCGACGCGAAGCGGAGGACATTTAAATCCTCGGGAGGAAAAGCATTTTTCTCCTGAGGTATGTATATAGTTTTTTCTACTACCTTTATGGTCGTCATTTTTATAACGTCCTAAAAATTATAATGCGTGCATACTTATAAGAACAACTGCAGAAAGTTGTGGAACTATATAATGCGGCTATAATATGACAATAGCTATTTGTATTACTAGGGAGGAAAGTGCCACTTTTCCTCCCGCAGGATGTAGTTTACTGACCGACGCGAAGCGGAGGGCAGTAAACATCCAAGGGAGGAAAAGGCACTTTACTCCCATGTAATACATATGATTTTTCCTCCTACCCACTCAATAAAACCTTTTTATACACTAGCGGGCGGTAAAGTTCACTTTACCGCCCGGTTCGCCGGGCGTAAAGTGGCACTTTACCGCCCTTGGGCGCATTATGGCCCGGCGGGCCGTAAAGTAGACAACATTTTCAAATTGTCTATACTCACACATCATTTCATGCAATTCCTAACACGAATTAGAATCATTTCAGTTCAATAGAGCAATACTCTTTCTAACATTTGTTCATAATCGTTGGCAATTTTTTCGGTGATGATCTATTTATTTGAAATAGATTCTCCAATATAGCACTCAGCTACTATAGTTTCACATTCCTCATATTATGTTACACTTAATTATTGTATGCATACCGTATGAAACGTGTAGACCATTGCAATTGAAGTCAGTATTTGTGATTCGCGCTATAAAACCGCTAGTGCAGAAAATTTTGTATGTATCACGTGCGTAAAATGCGTTTAAGGCCTTCGGCGTGTGATGGCCCTCAGCTAACGCCATCGGGCCATCATCCACTCCGCAGTTCATAAACGCCTACTTTACGCACTTGATACATAAATAACTATTGTGACTTTGTTTGCAAATAGACCTATTCTTACTTGATGGAAAGTATAGACAATACAGTCATGTGTATCTGAGAATCTGCGGTGGTGCAATGGCTTGCGTCTTGGGCTTGTAATCTGAAGGTCCCGGGGTCATCTCCTGGCAAATACAACTTTTTTTTTTCAAGAACGTTATTTTACTTTTTTCTTGTTAGTGATTTGAATTATTGGACATTTAGATAGCTTATACATTTCGGATTGCTATTGAGTGATTTTCTCATAAGTAATGTTATGTGCCTATTTGAATGAAGTGTCGATCATTTTTTTTTTCTAAGAGCTGCGCTTGTAGAGAAAATAACGAGTGTATTTCGAGCACAAAGTATCATTTTCGTTCTCCAAAGATAAATCTCTTTGTCGAACAACAATCAATCACTTTGCGCTCTCAATACACAAATAGCTATTAAAGAACTAGAGTAGAAGTAACATTCATGTTTGATTTTTACCAGAATACAGGATATATAAGATGTTCTAGAAATTACGGAAACAATTTGATTATAATAGATTCACAAGTTTCATCGTTTACAACTTACTTGAAATGAGGGGGAGGAAAAGTACTTTCCTCCATAGGGAGGAAAAGTGTGAGTTTCCTCCCTGGTTTGAGGAAGGAAAGTGTGTACTTTCTATAGGGGTAGGAGGAAAAATATTATTTAAGCGTTGCGTCGTCGTCATCGTGTTGACAACGATTTGTTGCTATGGCGTTGTTTGGTAATTCAAACATAACAGTTGTCATAAGCTGTCACGTTGTTTACCCTTTCAAATAGCTTCTAAGTTTTGAAAATGAGTTTCAACGAAGACGACCTGCAAAAAGATCTCGCAGAAGAGGCAAAATTGATTTGAATGCATCTTTTTCCTGATAAATCGAGAGGAAACGTACTATTTTCCTCCTGGTGGGAGGAAAAGTACCATTTTCCTCCCTTCTTTAGGGGTCGAAAATAAAGTTTTCTAGTGAGGTAGTAAAAAAAATATTTTCACTTGTTTCACTGTTGCTAATGTGGCACAATATTGTGCTGTTTAATAAAAAAATCTTACCCCAACTTCTTTCCTTCAACTCCTATTACGAAATGCAAAAAGAAAATTTCTCGAGTTCCTGTAAATGTATCGTCGTATATTCAATTATGCCTGAAAAAGGGAAATAGCACTTTTTTATTATTATCCATCCTCCCCCAAAGGATACAAAACGAAAAAAAAATGGTGGATTTTTCTGAATTTTTAATATGATGCAATTCAAGTTATTTTGAATAGAAATTATTTGGGTGCCAAACCCCAAAAATGAATAGTTTTGATGCTAGTTGGCGTTGAAATCATACCTTGCTCAGAATAGACTATTCATTATTATACGCGGGAAACAATACTCGTATCTCTACGTATTTCAGATTAGCTCAGATTATGCTGAAAAATTTTGTGATTTTTTTATAAACAAAATTATAAAACCTCCCCCTTACCCCCAACCACTATTTTAAAACACGTAACAAATTAATTCTCTACTACTTGTGAATGCTTTATTAAAGTAAATGTTTTAATTAGCTCAAATTGAGGAAATAGTACAATTGTTTAATTTCAATATTCCCTCCATTCAATAAAATATTAGTGGAATTCACTGACTTCTTAGTAGGGCGTAGTTCATGTTATTTGAATATCAATTAATTGGGCGAAAATCTTGACAATAAATTAAAATTAGACATCAACAATCTGAATTCGAGTTGGCGTCTCAATTATTTTTTTTCGTGTTTTGAAATAGTGGTTGGGGTTAAGGGAGAGGTTTCATGTTTTCTTATAGAAAATTACACAATTGTTCAGAATAATCTAAACTAAAAACCGTAGAGATAATGGGTGGTATGATTAAAAAGAACATTTGCTTGTACTTCAAGTAAGAGCTTTCATTTCGTAGTATTTTGTGGAGTATAATGTTTTACATAAAGTAAATTCTTCGATGGGAAGTGTTGACTTAGGTTAGAAGTATAAACTACTAGTAAATACTAGGACGTGATCAACCTCAAATTGGTTCGATTGTTGTTGTTTGTTCTGTGGTACTTAATAATCATGAGTGAAAGTAATGATAGTGTTGAACCAAGTGCCGAGGTTGCGGAAAATTTGTAAGTAGATCTTCAGATGGCATTCGTTATTTTGTTAGAAGATTGCAAAATACCTTCTGACAAAAGGCAAACTCCAGTAATCAAAGCAGAAAAAGAGGAAGCAGCTGAATCGCTCGCAGAGGCGTATACCAAGAATACCCAAGGAAATACCTCCATTTTCGTTAAATTTGATAAAGCTGCTCCCCTCGTCTCAATATGATTTCCTAAGAACTCTCTAGCTATCCATCCATCATTGTTTTTATTGAACCTAAAAGTACAGAGCTTAATAGTAGCAATCTAGTTAAAATAATTGACTTACCGAAATAATTTTCTATATTGTGCTTCCCCATACGTTCTACGTATACACATTTCCCTCCTTTTCCTATCATAATTCATAAAAAAAAGCCATAACACCTTTTCAATTGAAGATATGAAGTTGGTCTATGAGTAGCTTCTTAAAAACTACACCAAACACTCCCAAATGGAGGAAATACTTGACAACATTAGTAATGACTGCAGTATTAACTTCTATATATCGAAGTAAATAAAGCAAAGTATAGAGTAATTGCCACTAGTACTTACATAAGTGTTACTTCAAGAATTCTGTGGAGTAAATACTTTGATTTTTTGAAGTGAAAACTACAACATGGAGCAATAACTTGAAGTTAAAGCAAATACTCTTTTTAATCATACCACCCATTGTTTCCGCCTATAAAAATGAATAGTCTATTCTGAGCAAGGTATGATTTCAACGCTCTCTAGCATCAAAACTAATCATTTTCGGGGTTTGGCACCCAATTAATTTCTATTAAAAATAACTTGAACTGCATTATATTGAAAATGCACAAAGATCCGACAATTTTTTTTCGTTTTGTGCCCTTTGGGGGGAGGGGGGAGTATCATAAAAACTGCTATTTCTTTTATTCAGGCGTATTGAAATCATTTGACGATACATTTAAAGCCACTCGGGAAATTTTCTTTTTGCGTTTCGTAATAGGAGTTGGGGGAAAGAAGGGGGTGGTAAGAATTTTTTCATAAAACGTTACAATATTGTGCAACATCAGCAATAATGAAATAACTGATAATTTTGTTACCGGATTCAAAAATGAATGGTCTAACCTGCGCAAGGGGTGATTTCAACGCCCCCTAGCAGCAAAATTTTTCATTTTTTGTGTTGGCGCAATGGTAACAATGGTTTAGAATCATATTTGGGGCGTGTTTTTGGTAAAAGAGTCGATAACTCCAAAACGGTTCGTCGCATCAATTCCAAACAGGACAGGCTTCTAGAGGACGTTCGATTATATGTACCTACGTCTACGGCAGCACCTCACGATGCTTTTCACAGATTATCGAGGTAGCTGCAAAGTTATTTCTGTTCCATTAAAATTTGATGCAATCTTTATCCAATCGTTATGAATTTGGTATCAAAAGGAAGGCAAAACGTTGATCTATGAACTTGCTGTACTGTTTTTTTTTTTCGAAATTGTCTGTTCATCTACTTAAGAAATTGCTTCAAAGTGACTGCATTTTTGGGACATTATTGAGATTTTTTTTTTGTGAAAAAGTGGATTGAAATTTCAATTTCCATTACAGAACGTACCTAGAATCGAACGTCCTTTAGAATCCTGTTCTTGTTTGAAATCGATACGACGAACAGTTTTTGAGTTATCGATTGACTCTCGTACCCTTAAAACGCTTTGAACATATCCACTCTGCTATTCCCCAGTTTTGATGTCTTTCCCCCCACAATCGCCTGCTGCTCGATGAACAGGTTTCAGTGAGCGGGAGTTGTTCTTTTTCTTGTTCCCCTTCTTTGCTCCCTAGATCGATACTGAATATCCCCCGTTAGCTCGGAGGTGGGCCCTTTGGACGGATCTAACTGTTGTTCCAAGCAGATTGGAATTTGCAGGGTAGATAATCTTTGTTTCGTCATTCGTGGAATCAGTTCCAGCTGGTCGGGCGTTAGATACGGCATCGATATTAGCAATGTTTTTTCACACGAATTGAAATTGAGTTCTAACAACCTGGCTTGTCAGTCACTTGGGACGGGTTGTACAAGTTCACCAACAGTTCAACTAAACTAGTTCAGTTGATAAGGAACTGGAAATTTTATTGGCTAATCCATAGCAACTGGAGCGAGTTTTCTTGAACTGTTGGTGAACTTGTTTTGTACAACCCGCCCTTATTGAGATTCTTGTTACCTTGGTTATGGGACATGCATTTCAGGAGAACAACGGGCTCATTTTTCTTCTCAAAAACATGCCGTTTAAATTGGGTTTTCTCACTCACAATTTTTGACCACTTCATAGTCTAAGATCCGAACCTAAATCGACCTTCACCAAGCTGATAATAGTTTCAAACTGATTTCATAATAAATTTCGTATATTAGAAAATATATTAAAAATGGGTTGTCTAAAAAAAACTGGACAGAATATTTTTTATTATTTTTTGAAAAACGATTTTTCATAAAATTTTGCAACATCAAGATAATAAGAAAATTTTATATAGGACTTAAAGTATGAAACATGTAGAATGTGCAGACATAGGGTTGTCTATTATTTACCTGGACGAACTACTGGGTTGATGTGATAATAGAAAACATTTGAAATCAGCATATGCGCTGTTTATTGTGATTACGTCTGCGGAAAATTTGGTCCTGATAGAGGTTTGCGACTTCTAAAGATTTAAATTTCAACGCGGTGTGGAAATGAGTGACAGAGATATCCTAGGTAAGTATACCGTGTAATAATAAACGTAAACTATGGAGAGTGGAGGTACCCTTACTACCCTCCATATTGTAAACAGTACGGCGTTAATTTGGAGCAACTGACATTTGAATTGCAAACAAAATAATTAATCAGATACATAACAATGTATTTTGTATTTAATATCATACATAAATATTAAACAATATAACATAAATTAAACAAATAAATAAATATGTATTGTATATTAAAAATGTAAATAGAAAAGTTATTGGGTATAGCCCGAGCAACACTTGGACGTAAAAATAGAAACAATGGAAGTCAACAACAGGAAGCAAACCACACATTTGTGGCTTTGGTTAGAAGACCTTGTGCTTTCTAGGCAAGAAATAACGTCGCCAATACGGTTAGTTGAGCCAATTTGAGTGCTATCCCCAATAACTTTTCTATTTACATTTTTATATATTGCCCCTTGATAAATCTATCCTGATTTATTATATTATTATATTATATATCAACTTATAAGTAAAATCACAAAGAATCTTCTGAGCCACACGAAAAACACTTTTCAGCCTTCTTTATCACAACAATGCAGAATAACACGTGTTTATATATGTATATAATAATATAAATCATAGCTACTTCAAAATAAAGCCTTACTGTTTACAATATGGAGGGTAGTAGGGGTACCTCTACTCTCCACAGTTTAGGTACCGAGCATGCGCACTTTCTCACATTCTGGATCCCATCAGATGCGGCTGCGATGTTCGGTCCTTTATTATTACACAGCGTACTTCCCTCCGATCTCTCTGTCACTCATTACCACACGCGTTGAAATTTAAATCTTTAAAATTCGCCTCTATTAGGACCAAATTTATCACAGACAACCCTATATCAACGTGTTCCAACTATCAAGTAAGATATGTTTTTTATACTACCCACCGAAAATGAATAAACTTAATAACGGGAATAATGACTATAGCGTGGAATGAAATTCTAGAACACTTGCAAACGACTAACGCTTCGTTGCAGTCGTCCAATCAAGATCTTAACACGAGATAAGCTCTTTCTAAATCATTACAAGGCTACTTCCAAACAATACGATCCAAATTCAAATATAGAGGCAAAAGCCAAAGCCCTAATTGGCTGTAAAAAATATCAGAAAACGCAAGCGAAATACAAAGAACGACCATTTCAGCAGCAGCTCTACTGCACTCGAAGGAGTTGTAGAACATCAAACACTTGGACAACGTTTTGAAATTCATGTTTTTACTGTCGTAATTGTCTGCATTAGCTAAACGGTAAACTTACCATCAAGTGACTAGTGTATTTGGAATACTTCGTCAGAAAAGATCTTAAAAAGAACTCCAATTATCGTCAAATCTTTCCTAGACGATGTGGAAGACAATTTGGGCAATGAACTGATGCAGTTTGCTAAGCTGCTCAAAACAGATGTGGCTGCTGATATTGACTGAAGAAAGAAAAAGCACGAGGCTCAGGAACTTCAAGTTTATAAACTGTTAACGGAAAATTCATTGGAATCGTGTTTCCCAATTGTTGGAATACTGTTTCGCATTTACTTGATTTTGATAATCACCAACTACAGCGGAGAACGTTCTTTTTCAAGGATAAAGCATATTAAAAATATGTTAACACCTTGAGTGCCATAGCGGTCATTATGACTGCTACGATACTTTCCTGTGGTGCCATAGCGGTCATAATGCCGCCGATTTTGCACCTCTACTACGGCTGCTTTCAACACTTTTTCTAAAAAGGGATCGTGGTAATCTATGTGAAAACATTTATTCACAAATTGGTATTTATGAAAACTCTGTCATTGTACTGGGTAATACAGAATATAGGTCATATTGAACTCGTAATTTTTTTGTAAGTGATGAATCAGGACACATGAATCGTTTGTGAATATGGTTGAAAAGAGAACGGTATCGATCTTTTATATTCACCGAATGGAACATAATCGACTTAGAAAGCTTAAATTGGAAGTTGGATACGTTGCACGCAAATTTGTCCACTTTTAAAATTTCAAGTTACTGTGAAAATCCATTCCCATTCCATTCCCATTTTGATTCAATTCTTTCAAATATTACAAAAAGATAGGGATCTGTCGAAGACTGTATAGATGATTGTGAACTTCACGACACAATAATTGATACTAGAGATGGAGAGGTAATGGTATTGATTCACCTCAAAACATGTAAGAATATTTTACCATACCGAAAGCAGGCTAGGACACTGTAAATGTAAGGATTGTTAGGTAGGCCTTCAGTCTATTACTATAGATAATTTTCAAAATAAAATTAATCTTTCAGGAAAATATATAGGTAGGTACATTTTACTACTGAAAAATTGTGTCACAATGTTTCTTGACTCTCACGGCGATTTTTTCTGTTAGAGCAGACGATGGACTTCATTCAAATATCTTTAATAACTGATTAAGGTGTATCTTGTTCTTGGGTAACACGTAGGAGTTGTGATTTTTTGATGGGATCTTTTATTTTAGAATAAATCTATGGTGGTGAACTAACGTTATATCGAAAATGAGTTCTATTGATATTTTTTTTAAAATTCATTGATTTTCTGAGTAGCTGATTATAGCCAGATACATCAGAAACATCTACAGAAGCTTTTCTTTTATTATGCTGTATAATATTGCTTCTGGTTCATCGATTGCATATCCAAATTTTTTAAATCTTTTTGATTTCAATATCGCTTTCTTCAAGTTGGGAATTTCTGACTAATTTACACCGTGTTTGACGGTGTTCGGTATTGAGACCTATTCAGCCTTCCACTAAATGACACAAATGACACAAATTTGTAAGTTATAAGTATTTTTTCTAAGTGCCTGAAAAATTATGATAAAGTGAGTTCTTTTACCAACAAGTTTGGTAGCCAGCGATACACTATTATCAAAATTATCAGCAAAGGGTTTTCTTCTGGAATATAAAAGTTCATCAGACAAAAACCAACACAATGTTTGTTGCGACTGATGTATCAGAAAAATGAAACTAAGTCTCCCCAAAAATCTTCAACATTCTACTGAAAAACAATTGAAACCGCTGACTTGATCACTACCGCCACATGAAGAGCCACTGTAAAGAGCCAATTTGAATATTATATTACATAAACTCTCAGTTTTTCTAAAGTTTACTTTTGAGTAGGATATCTTCCTGTTGCTTACTCATTTGCCCTTCTACACTTTTATAGATTATCCTGATCTCACCGAATGTCCTCCATAAAATCAAACTTTCAAGCAATATGTTGAATATGTTCTGAATTACCTATCGGTTAATAATTTATTTAAGTTTCGAATTTCATTCTTTTTGTGAAATAGTCATTCTTTATATTTGGCAGTAAATAAATGTTATTTTGTAATTATTATTATTATTTTTTTGTTGTTTTGGCATCGACTGCTATGGTCATTAGCCATGTGTTCTGGATAGGCCTTGTTACTAACTCTATACGCCACTTTAGGAGCAGCACTGTTAATTTTTAACGCAACAGTGAATCGTGGAGGATTATTCCCAGCCGACACGAGCCTCAATCATTCAGACTTTCACATCTGAAAATGCAAAAAGATCGCACCGTCTGGGAATCGAACCTGCAACCTCTCTGTTACCAGGCGAGCGCTTAACGACTGCACTAATCCCTGCCCTGTCATTATTATTATTACAATTATTATTGTTTCGGACTAAAAATACAGGAATGTGTGTATGAATCCATCCCTACACCCTACTCACTACATTCGAATTGTTTGATTCGAATATAAAGCTTTTTTGATTTCAGCTCCATCTAGTGGACGAATATCAACAAACCATACATTTTTATCTGAGAAAATTGTTAAGCTGATGAAAGATGCAATTTTCTATAAAAAAGTTGTCAGCACTTCTGACTCGTCCAGTAGAATTAGGACAGAAATGTTTCAATAAAATTTCGTATATTTCAATCCTAAACCTGTACTTCAAATTTGAAATCTCTATGTGAAGCGATAACTGAATGGTAGGCTTATCTCATATATCATTTTTACACAGTACCCGTTCTCTGTGTGTCAGTATGAATTTCTTGACAGTCAAGGTGTTAAGGAGCACAATGGGACAAGAACGTCTAAACGACCTCACTATAATGAACACAGAATGTAATAAACTTAGAAATATTGATTTGACGAGTGTTACCTCCAAATTTGCCCAGATGAAAATTACGGAAAGTCTTTTTGTAAATGTGCTGTTTCATTTTATATTTTATACTTTAATACTTAATAAGAGCCCTTTTTCACATTTGCTCTAGCTCTAGTTTTGAATTTTGCGCCATTTTGAAAGAAAAATCCCTGAACAAAATTAAAGTCCCTAGTGTTTCGTATTTTATGGAGAATCTGAATATTTGAACAAATTCAATCATATTATGGGGTTCCTGAGGATGCCAGGAAACCTGACAGTAAGAAAAGTTGCTGAAAAACGTATCAGTAGTTTTGAAGCCAAAAGTTTACATTTCTAGCAAAATTGTCTGATCAAATAAAATCAGCAGGGAGATTCTCATTTAAACCTGCGCGTGTCCGCTTTGGCCTTTCATTTCCATCGTGCACTAGACGTCGGGGTCACCAATGTTGTGGTTCAACTTAAATCTCGTCAATTGAACGGCAAAACGTTTTTCTCAAACTTTCACTGTCAAACTGCCAAAAAAATATATTCTGTCTTCTCTTTCTTTCTTTACCCTGACAAAGCAACAAATAATTTTAAGTAACTGATAATCTAAGAGCTGAAGTAATATAAAATCATAACACCCGGTATGGTGACATACTTTGCTTATATTATAATAGTTTTGCTTTACTAAACGGCGAACATACCCCGAAACTAATAATACGATTTGATTATGGTCCATTTAAAGTGTTCCGACAGATCATGATTTACAACCAACCAGAGTTTTATTTAATTTTGCAATGAACCAAAATCCCATGTATTCCGACCGGGGTGCTTTAAAAAATTAAACAAATATCTCATTAATTTGGTAATAATAATTTGAAAAACACAAATAATTGAAGAACTGTTAGGAATAACATGTAACATGTTGGTATTCTCAGATAGGTAATTTCATATCGACTGCAAAGACGAACTAATATACAGGGTGTGCCATTTGAGAAAATCTAATAAACTTGAAACGAAGCAGACGAAAATGAAAATAATATTTGAAGCAGCCTGTATGAACAGTACATGATGATCAGAGCCATACACGCTACTTTGGTGTTCTCTACGTCACTTCGTCAGACAAAATACAGATCTTTGAGGAGACAGCTTAATTACAGTTATTTCATTCAGAGCCTGCATCACTTCCTGTTTTGTTCGAAAAAATTAATAACTTGACAATGGCGCATTGTGGCTGGAAAAAGATATACTGCTGAGAAGAAAACCAAGGGACAGTAAAATAAAGTAGTTGTTCCATTTAAAAAGTATTTTTTTTGCTACTACGAAAAAATGCAACAACATGTTCATCTGGAACTATTCTCAAAACGTGGACTTTCTGGTGCAGTGTAACTTTTGTATAAAACTTTATTTATGTCAGGATCATTATATCGATATATCGAGCAAATACGCAGTGTTGGTACACCCGGTATAGAACCATTCAATTATTAATTAATATAACTCAGAAGAGTAGGGATAAGAATTTTGTCTAGGAGCGTAACAATGTTGAATTGAATGTATGGAAATTATGCAATTAGGTATTTGTATAATTTGTTTGGTAGGAACTGAAAATCGTTAAAATTGGTATTTCCATTATTTCCGGGAGAAAAGATGAATTCAGATAATCGTCGTTTATCTCTTTGAAACGGGAACTCACAACACATTTGCTCTTATCTAGCCCTGACCAACAAAATGAAACTTCCGTTGCATCAGTTTTTCATTGGGTACTCGAATGATAAAATGTGAAAATCAGCTCATAACGAACAGAAATAGATACAGGTATGTTATGATTTACTTTTGAAAAAAATTAAGAAGGAAATTATCACGACAAATGATGTACTGTAACCATATATTTCATGAATTTGTTCAGTGAATAAAATATTCATGTACAAAATATGAATTGTCGAGTAACGCCTATTGTGTTGTTCTCTGTGTTTTCAATTTCATACCAGCAACATTTTCGTAGACATTTCAATTGATATAAATATCAACTGGAAAAAAGTTGATTTGAAATTTCTCAGAAAGTTGTATTCTTCATAGTATCTTCAAAGTATCATACTCAATTATCTTCTTTCATATCCGAGAAAGGAATTAAAAATTGAATTAACTTACTGGTAAAGTAACTTAGTAGTAAATCACCTTTATACTTCAATATATAAAAAAAAACTAAAAGAAGTTAATCATAATTGAGAGAAAGTTTTAAATATAAAGTCACAGCATGGGTCCTATTAGAAAAATTGTTTTACTGCTTTTTTAGTTCTTTATGTCACCACTCTATGCATTAAAGTCGTATTACATTTGCAAGTGCACGCCTTGCAAGTTCTGTGCTTTGCATCGTTTCTTACATTGATGCAAGATGGTTGCAATTATGTTTGAATGAATGGTAATTTCCAGCATTTAGAGTAGTACGTGTTCAAAATCTCATTCATCTAACAAAAATATGCATCACTTGCCATATCTTTTGACCCTACACAATTTTATAGATAACGGAAAATACCGGTTTTGTGACAAAAATATCAATTAAAGTTTTTGGTTTTATTTTATTACTGACACTTGTCAAAGCACTATTGTGTGATACGACCAATAAAGATCTATCTACAAGGTATATAAAGAGGAAATAAAATCTTCCAATTTACACAAAAAATATATACTTGTAACGTGCTTACAATTGTTTCGACACACGGTGTCATCATCTGAGCGAGTTATCAACTAAAGAAACGTCAAAATCACCTTCTTAAATATTAAAATAACATGCATGAAGTTGGTCAGTCTAATTCCAAAATATACGAATTTTAATTCAGAATTTAGCATAAAAAACTCAAGCTCCTTAGTAAATAATATAGAAAACATTAAGCTCAATAGTAACTGTAAATTTGTATCGTTTGATGTCAAAAACCTCTTTCCAAGTATTCCAACCGCATTAACATTAGACATTCTCAAAGACTTGCTGGAACAGCACAACAATCTCCCAAGTATCACAGAAGAAATCCTAAATTTAACCAAATTGTGCATAGACCAAAATTACCTGGAATTCAATAATAAATACTATTTGCAGAAAACCGGCCTCCCCATGGGTTCACCATTATCCCCTTTACTTGGTGAAATCTTTATGAACCACTTGGAAAAGCAAATTCATAAATCTAAATTTAAACATTTGTTCAAATATTGGTATCGATATGTAGATGATATTTTCGTTTGCTGGGTTGGAACGGTACGTCAATTAAATATTTTTCTTAATTATTTGAACGGTCTCAATCCTAACATAGAATTCACATCAGAAATAAAGGATGATAACAATTCACTAAACTTCTTAGATCTAACTATCTCCCGTAAAAATAACACGCACGGCTTCTCTATATATCACAAACCCACACATACAGACACTACAATACAACAACACTCCATGCACCCACAATCACACAAACTAGCAGCATATCATTCTATGATTCATAGACTGGTAAATATACCTCAAAACGATTTAGATTTCAAGTGTGAGTTAAACAGAATTAAACAAATCGCCGTAAATAGTGGATATGAAACATCAATTATAGATAGACTGCTTAAACAAAAACAAAACAAGAAAACTCTAAATTTAATATACCCGCATATCAAAGTAAAAACCGATCAACGTTTTGCATGTCTAACATATCTTGGTCAGCATACGAACAAAATATCCCGTTTCCTTCAGAAACGGAATATAAATGTTGCATTCAAAACCAACAATAACTTATATTCCTTTATTAACAACGCAAAGTCTGTACGGGATAAATTCAAGAAGTCGGGGGTTTACAAACTTGAGTGTGAGGATTGCAATGCATTATATATAGGCCAGACAGGCCGTAGTTTTAATCAAAGATTCGGTGAGCATTTGAGAAGTTACAGATTAAATAAACAGGATTCAAACTATGCCAACCACCTTATTGACAATAACCATAACTTCACAAAAAACCCTGAAATTTTGCATATTCAACCTAAAGGTCAAAAATTAAACATATTAGAATCCATAGAAATCAAGACACATTTACGTAACAATAGCAATTTAGTTCTCAATGACCAAATTGACCTGTACAATTCACCTATAATTAATTATCTCACTAGTAACTACTCAAATGCTCCCTAATCCAAGCTATAGTCATTAGGAAATTTCATACCTGCAATTGTCATTAGTGAAATTTCATGCATGTTATTTCAATATTTAAGAAGGTGATTTTGACGTTTCTTTAGTTGATAACTCGCTCAGATGATGACACCGTGTGTCGAAACAATTGTAAGCACGTTACAAGTATATATTTTTTGTGTAAATTGGAAGATTTTATTTCCTCTTTATATACCTTGTAGATAGATCTTTATTGGCCGTATCACACAATAGTGTTTTGACAAGTGTCAGTAATAAAATAAAACCAAAAACTTTAATTATAATATATAATAACGAAAAATAAATAATCTTATTCGTTGAAATCAATTGCATCATTGTTTAAATAGAAGTAAGATAGTTAGTCAATGCCTGTGGAATCGATATTGGAGACAAACGCAAGTGTCATCAGGTGTGATTAGTCACAAACATGAATTTTTGACGTCGTTTTAATGCAGGATTCTTCAAGGAAACCTGATATCGATGCTTCACAATGGCTTTACCATTGTTTATATAGAAGTAAGATAGTCAGCCAACCTTCTGGAATCAATATTGGATTCAAATGGATGCAACACGTAGATGGTGACAGTGATTTCGCATCCAAGTCATATCGTAACTTCGGTGATCTGGCCTCCAAGTCATGTAGTGACTTGATTGAAACAATGGTACAGCCATTGTTTATATAGAAGTAAGATAGTTAGCCAACCTTATGCGATTAATATTGGATTCAGATGGATGCGACATGTAGATGGCGACAGTGATCTCGCATCTAAGTCATGGCGTAACTTCAGTGATCTGGCCTCCACTTCAAGTCGTAACTTGATTGAAAGGATGGAACAGCATTGAAATCAGGTTTTTTTTGAAGAAACCTGCATCAAAATGACGTCAAATATTCATGTCTTTATCTAATCACGCTAGATGATACTCGCGTTTGGGTCCAATACCTTTTCCACAGACATTGACTATCTTACTTCTATTTACACAGCTGAGGCTGCCACCGCTTCCAGTCTGAATCAAGAAGGAGGCAATGGCAGCCCATTTGATGATGCGGGACTCGGGAGTCTGGGTAAACGAAATAGCGATAATAGGTCATGCAGAAATCGCGAAGTGGGCGGAGCAGGAGATTTCGATCTCTGCCCTCAGAGTGAAAAGCGCACAAGACAGACTGCGATGAAATAGAGAGTGTACTCTTACTATTCCGAGCAGAGAACAATAGAAAGGAAACAAGGTGGAGTTTAGCACAGGAAGCCTAATTTGTTATACAGACAGTTCGCGTCTGACTGACAAACAGGCTTCGGGTGCAAGAATCTACCTGGAGGGAAGAGAAGTACGAGAAAGCTACGCTTTGGGAAAATTTACAACAGTTTTTCAAGCTGAAGTGTTTGCCATCATATCCGTAGCTACGAGGCAAGAGGTGAAAGAAGGGTCCGAACAGAGATTCTACATCTGTTTGGATAGTCAGGCAGCGCTCAGAGCCATCTGCCATCCTGAACCAAGCTCAGCGCTTGTACAGTAATGCGGAGATGCATTGGAGAAGCTAGCTGAAACGAAGGAAGTTCAGCTGGTATGGGTCTCGGGTTACAGAGGAGTGCGCGGAAACGAGGTGGTAGACGGACCTTCCAGATCCGGATCCGCAACGCCATTCTGTGGGCCGGAGCCTGTAGTAGGCATCGCAAGAAGCCAGACCTCTTCAGCCCTCGACGAGTGGGCAGAAGAAGAGCTGAATAAACTTTGGTTGGATAACCCTGGCTGCAAGCAGTCGAAAGATTTCGTGGCCGGCTCCAATAAGTCAAGGACGACATGGCTCAACCGCCGAGCACTACGTCTCCTTATAGGAATACTAACAGGACATAACAAGCTAGGCAGACACCTATCACTTATAGGTGTAGAAGACAGCCCCACTTGCCGAAAATGCGAAGAAGACGAAGAAACTTCATCTCACTTCCTCGGCGAGTGTGAGGCATACGGGAGGCTAAGATTTGGAACCTTCGGAGTTAAGAAACTCCAACAAGAGGAACTAATCGACTCGGAGTGGTCGAACATACTGACCTTCATTAGGAGGTCACAAAGGTTCGAAAAGGAAAACTAGGAGGATAAATGTAGATAAGTGGAGAACAGGAGATGGCAAAAATGGTCCATGAGGGCCTACTTGCCTGGCCGTGGTTGCGGCCCCCCAAAGAACTACTACTACTACTTCTCTATTTACACAATGGTACAGCATTAAAATCGGGGTTTTTTAATAAACCTGCATTAAAATGACATCAAATATTCATGTTTGTAACTAATCACGCTAGATGACACTCACGTTTGGTCCAAAACCTTTTCCACAGGCATTGACTAACTAATCTACTTCTATGGCTTCACCATTGTTTCAATCAAGTTACGACATAACTTGAAGGCCGGATCACTAAAGTTATAATATTACTTGGATGCGAGATCACCGACGCCATATACATGTCGCCTCCATTTGAATCCAATAATAATTCCTTATACATCCTTCCATCTATTTAAACATTGCTTATATGAAGTTTTGTCTTTATTGTTTTTGATATACCTCCACAAAGCATTATTTTATATTCAACTTTTTTATCTTGTCTACTTTGAAATTTCACATATAAAAAACAAAGGAATGTAGTTGAATCATTTAGAATCATAATAGAAATTATTAGACTTGCAAATGTAGGCATAACGACCAACTTGATTTGAATAAGTCACCTATGTTGAATTTTCTGTCTATTTTTCGCGAAAGCAATTGTCCAAAATACACAAACTGTCACGAACTAACACGAACACAAACACTATTTATCTTTAGAAATCGCACTTCTAACACCAACTGTAATATATTTAAAGTCCAATTCACTCTAAAATAATTTATTTAACGAAAATAAAATGATTCACAATACTCTAATTTATATAATAATCACTCTACTATTTATATTCGACTTTCCTTCACTGACTGCCCCTCTGTCCGCTGCGTAGTTCTTTTTATATCCGACGTTGACTACTCCGAATGCTCTAGAATTTTCGATCGAATCGTCCAGATTCATCGAATCGTCCAGATTCTTCTCGGTGCAAGCGCAAAGACGTTCACCCGCGGCCGGGCGCCGGCTACGTAAGAGTTCAGGTCCGGCAACGCCCGCAGATTCGCCACAATAATTTTTATGCACTTAGGAAAAGTACTCATAACTGACGAAATCAAAAACAAACGTTTGCAAAAAAATGATATTTGTTCAATAGGGAACGATCTCGTAATTTGTGTCATTTGGTGGAAGGTTAAATAGGATATATTCGGTCTCAGTACCAAATACCGCCAAACGCGGTATCAATGAGTCCGAAATTCCCAACTTAATGAAAGCGATATGGAAATCAAATATATTAACAAATTTAGATGTGCAATCGATGAACCAGAATCAGAATTATACAGAATTATACGTGTGACCCAAGAACAAGATACACATCAAACAGTTCTAAAAGATCTTTGAATAAAGTCCATCGTCTGCTCTAACAGTAGGAAATTCCGTGAGAGTCAAAAAACATTATAACCCAATTTTTCATTAGTAAAATGTACCTACTTTTATATTTTTCTGAAAAATACATTTTATTTCGAGCATCTATAGTAACTGTGGGTCTACCTCTTATCGTAGTCTGCTTTCGGTGTGGTAAAATATTCTTGCATGCTTTGAGGTGATTCAATACCATTACCTCTCCATCTCTACTATTAATTGTGTTGTGAGGTTCACAATCATTTATACAGTGTTCGCCGGAAAATTTGAACCAGAAAGATAGAGAAATGAAACAAAATGGAGCTGAAATGGGAACGGATTTTCACAATAACTTGAAATTTTGAAAGTGGCCAACTTTGCGTGCTACGTAACCAACTTCCAATTTAAGCTGTCTAAGTCGATGACGTTTCATTCCGAGCATATAAAAGATCGATACCGTTCTCTTTCCAACCATGTTCACAAACGATTCATGTGTTGATTTATCCTGATTCATCACTTACAACTAAAATTACGAGTTCAATATGACCTACATTCTATATCACCCAGTACAATGACAGAGTTTTAAGAAGTACCAATCCAAGATTAAATGTATTCAAATAGATTGCCACGACTAATTTGTAGAAAAAGTGTTTAAAGCAGCCGTAGTAGAGGTGCAAAATCGGCGGTCACTATGACCGCTATGGCACCACATGAAAGTATCGTAGCGGTCATAATGACCGCTATGGCACTCAAGGTGTTAATGACTCAATTTTCAATAGTTTCAAATTTTAATAAACATCTGTAATGCTAGTTTTGAAAATTACTACCCCTTAGGGTTGCATCTGTTTGATTAATTATTAACTCATTTGAGAATGTCAAGTAGTTTAAAAATAATCAAATTAAACTTTATTTTAACCAAATTTATGATAAAATCCGTTTTATTTTTTTTGCAATAAGGGGTAGTTTTCACCCCTAAAAATAAAAATCCCGGTTTGATACAGTGTAGATTTTGAAGAAGAGTATCAGTTAAACTCAAATCCAAATTTTCATTAAAATCGGTGTTGATTCTCAAAATTCCACGGTTTTACAGTTTTTTACCTCTGGTAAATTATCATTATTCGGTTGCTCAACTTTCCATAGATATATTAAAAGTTGCTGTGGCGCCCCCTTTTATTTTTGTGACCATTTTGTTACTGTTCAGTGATATAATTCTTCTATGAAGTATATAAACGAACGAACCCCTAGTGCCTACCGACGAAGAGCTGCCGTCTGCATTGCTCCTTTTTATTCAACTTTTCAGAAAATAAGGTTGCAAACTTTACTGTCTCAGTCAGAAGAACATCTCTTGGACGAAAGATTTATGCAGATGGAGTTTGTTGATTTTATTACTTAGTCTTTATGTGCCGGTACTCTGCAGCACTGAAATGCACTAATATAACGTTTTCGTTTCAGCTAAAGGATCACAATGAACAAGATATTTCTATGTTTGAGTGCTTTCTTCTCACTTACGGCATCGTCGGTACCCATTACTATTTCCAGTAATCAACATACAACTGAGTATGGACCAGATTGTATGGGGCAGAGACGACACGGAATAAACATCCACGACCTATTGTATGAAGATGACCAAATAAGAAAATTGAGGTATCCAACGTACTGTTGCGAAGATTATTACATTCGATTTTCGCATTCATCAATACCTACATTAGCGACATATTCATTTGGTAATCGATCTGATTGGATCGTGGACATTAGTATACAGAATGCGCACATATCTAATATATTGATAGGCACCTTCACTGGATTGAAATATTTAACTTGTTTGGATCTCTCTCAAAATAACATGAGTTTCATTCCATATGGTTTATTCAATGATCTGCAACGTTTATATATCCTGAATCTAGCGGATAATAACATAAAACAAATTTTCGACAACGCTTTTGACAAAGTTCCTTTGGAAAAAATATTTTTACAAAACAATATGTTATCATTTTTGGATGATAATTTATTCTCATCGCAGAAAAATTCGCTTACTCTAATAAATTTGTCGAATAATACTCTAAAAAACATTAATAATACTTTTGTTGAAATGAATTCGTTGGTTTCGTTGAATTTGAACCACAATTACATTGAACATGTGAATCTTGCCAATATATATTCCACTGAAATATATCTCAGGAATAACAATATTTTTCACATTTTAGCGCCAAAAGACATGACTCGAATAGTTGACTTGAGTGAAAATAATATCCAATCAATTGAAGATTCGGGAAGAGGTTTCATCAATTTACCACTTGAAAAACTTTATCTGAGTCGAAATAAGATTCAGTTGAATCACAACTCACTTGTTGGTCTACACAATTTGACTCATCTCTATCTAGATAACAACATGATCGGAAATCTTTCTAGCAAGGTTTTCAGAGATGTGAAGTCTTTGCTTTTTTTAGATATGTCTCTTAACGATATATCCCAATTCCAGTTTGGTACTTTCGATCACTTTAGTAACTTGCAGTTTTTAAATATTTCGTGCAACAATTTCTCACAACCACAACTGCACAAAATTTCTCACATTTTAGCGGTACGAGAGACTATTCAAATTCTCGACTTGAGTGAAAATAAAATTCAGTCAATCGAAGATTTGGGAAGCGGTTTTATCAATTCATCAATCGCAAAACTTTATCTGAGTCGAAATGAGATTCAATTGAAGCAGAACTCGCTTGTCGGTCTGTACAATTTATCTCATCTCTATTTGGACAACAACAGGATCAGGAGTTTTTCCAAGATGGTTTTCAGAGATCTAAATTCTTTGATTTCTTTGGATTTATCTCATAACCATATTTCGCAATTCCAGTATGATACTTTTTATCACGTAAGTGACATGCAGTATTTGAATATTTCGTTCAACAAATTAACAGAACTACAACTGCAAGTTTTCAGTCCGTTGCAGAAATTGATAGAGTTGGATTTTCGAAATAACCAAATTACTGAACTCGATATCGAGACTTTTCTTAATCAACGTTTCACCCTTCGAAAAATTTACGTAGACGGTAATTTGTGGAAGTGCAAGACATTGACAAATACTGTGAATTACTGTGAGACTAAGAATGTGGAAGTCGTTTGGGGACATTCAGTAGATATTGATAACGTGAGAGGAATAGCATGTGATAGTAATTATTCTACAATAACCGTAACCGAAACAGAAAATAACATAAATGAAAACAATGTCTCTGACCAGAGGTTTTTAGATAATGATTTTGCTATGAACAACAAAACAACCATAAAGAATGCAAATGAAAAGAAAGTATCCGACAACAGGTTTTTTGGTGGTGATTTTGCTATTAACAACAAAACTACCGAAAAGAATGTTTATGAAAACAAAGTTTCCGACCACAGGGTTTTGTGTGATGATTTTGTGATAAACAACAACACAACCGAAAAGAACGTAAAGGAGAATAATGCCTCCGTCCTCCGGTTTTTAGAAAATTGCTCATTCTTCAATTTTCTCAAAAAAGATTTAGAGAGAAGTAATTTTTCTCATTATTTGGAAAACTTACATAGGAGAAAACAAACAGATGCAGTCAACCTGAACAACACTTCTTTCTATAACTTTTTCAATAATGACTATAAACAGAGCAATCTTTTCAAATATCTTGAAAACTTGAAACTTCGCAATAATGAAGTAAGTGCAACTCCTGATGGATCTATTAATTTTCATTTCATATTTGGTGTTTTATTAATAGCTTTAGTCTTGATATTAATTATTGGGTTTACTATATTAATTTTATTATTGAGAAAAGGTTTATCCAAGTCAATCAAAAATATATCTCATCAAGATAACATTGAGCTGATTTGAATGATTTTTTAATGAAAATGTATAGTTGACGATAAATATCAGTAATGTACAAAAATATATTGACAACATATTTTTGATTATATTTTTTTATGTTTTTGTTCCCACGAAAAGGAAAATCCTGTAGTGTTCGGAGAACATCGAGCCAAGGGGAAGTAGGTGGAATTGGTGTCTAAATTAGTTGTTATATATTGTAGGGTTCAATATATTGATGTTAAATTGAAAAAAGGAACATCCAAGTAAACCAGAAATATATATCACCAAGATAACGTTAAGCTATTTTGAATGCTTTTCGAAAATGAATTCATTGTTAATAAATATCAGTAATGTACAAAAATATATTGACTGTAACTATATTATTTGATTGTATGACAATTTCATCTAAGTGAGCACCCATGTCTCTTTGCATATTACCGCATCCCGAATAAAAAAGTGGTTAAAAAATCACAATTTAAATAAATGCTTTCATTCAAATACACTAAAATAGAAAAAAAAAAAATACTTTACTCGTGTGGCTTGGGTTATTCTGTTCGTAAGAGATTCAAAAGCTTGTCGCGCAAGAAAACATATTTTTTGTTCACAAAGTGATCACTTCTTGTGGCAAGCCTTTGAATTCGTTACAGAAAAACCTAAATCACATATCCGAAGCCATAATTTTTTTACTTTCAATTTAATTTTTTCCTTTCAGTACATTTCATTAAAAACTTGGCTTATTTTTTTTACTTTCCTGTTAGTGCACTTGAATAAGAGCTTGTTTTTAATTTTGTTCTTTTAATTTTATTTGTGCCTTTTGAGTAGTAAGTAATTATATGATTCATTCTGTTTATACCTAAGGGCTTCAGAATTGCAGGGATTTGTGTCAATAAACGTTGTGCAATCTGAGTCTTTGATTTGAAGACCGTCCAATGACCTTACATATCCCACATTTACCAATTTTGGACCGAAATCACTAAGGCCAATGAATCCTAGAAGGCTTCTGACGGGTATGGCCAATGGGTGGAGTCTTATAGGTTCAATGTTCCAATTCGATTTTTGAACCACTGCCAAATGTAAATTTTTACATTCTCGGAAATGCTTAAACATTGTGGTATGTCATGATGTCATATTACTAGAATATTTTCAGGAAAAAACAATTCTTTTATTTATTTTGATGCAAAGAGTTTGTTGCTGTCTGCAAGTCTGTTTCTGGATGTCTCCCAGAAATATTATGGCTGGTTCAATCGAAAGAACGTGAAAATTTTGTATTTTTTATTCAATGACAACTTCTGTCAAAATCTACTTTCTTGTCAAACATTGACAAAAATACAATCAGTTTATACGGGGTATAAAATCATAAATCATTAACAATAACCATCTAACATTATCCCCCCCGATGAGGGATTCTTGAAATCTTCATAACTGGCCCGGTCTCATCTAACATCCAGTCGACAAAGTTTCGCTACCCGGTCTTCTGAAAACTCCATTCTTGGTTTTGACATCTGCCACACGCACACGGCCATCTCTTCCAGGAAATACGGCTTTACTATTCCTTTCATCCAAACGTTACGAGGTGAAAGATTATCCACTACTATAACGATGTCCTTGATTTTGATTGGATCTACTCATCGTGCCATTTGGTCCGTAAATGGAGTGTTGGAAGATATTCCTTTATCCATCTTCTCCAAAATTTGTTAGACAGATCTGGGACTATTCTCCATTATCTTTTCAAGAAAATGCCATCTACAATGAAGTTTTCTAAGAAGTTCGGTTCTGTTTCAACTTGAGGTCCGAGTAAGAAGTGAAAGGAGTCAGAGCTTCGTCATTTTCATGGTCCAAGGAGACGTCAGTAAGCGGTCGATGATTCAGTATGTTTTCGGCTTCTAAAAATAAAGTGTGCAGAACTTCATCTTTGGGTGCTTGATCCTTTAGAATGACTTTCAACGTAGTCTTAACAGATCTTATGAGTCTCTCCCAAACTCCACCCATATGAGAAGCTGTTGGGGGATTGAAAATCCAGTTGATCCCTCGTACCGAAAGTTTGGAAGAAATAATGTTTTGTTTGAAACCTTGAAGTGCAAGTTTTAATTCATTATCAGCGCCCCTCAGATTCATGCCGTTGTCAATGGATATTTTCGATGGATAACCTCTTCTGGAACACATTCGTTGGATAGCCATGACTGCGGAATCGGTGGTTAATGAATTAGCAATTTCCAAGTGCACTGCTCGGTCAGTTAAACAGGTGAATATGATTTCATACCGCTTTTCCCTTCTGCGACCAACTTTAACTTGATAGGGCCCAAAGTAGTCCATACCGCAATATGTAAACGGTCGTACATATGGGGTGACTCTTTCTTTCGACAAATTTCCCATAACTGGTATCTGTGGAATAGCTTTTTCGTTTTTGCATACTTGACAGTCATACCCGATTTTCTTTACTAGATTGCTCAATGCAGTAATCCAATACCTCTGTCTTATCTCGTTGATTACTGTTGAACGACTTTGGTGATTGAATTTCTCGTGATAAAATTTTACTAATGATTTCGAAAATTCATGTTTGTAGTCTAATATTACCGGGTGTTTTTCAAATCCTGGTATATCTCCGGATATACGACTTCGTACTCTGAGAATATTTGCTTCATCTAAATAAGGACTGATCTTTTTGATTTTACTTCTTTTCATATGTTGTTTTGTTTGTAATTCCATAATTTCATTTGGGAAGCAGTTTCCTTGAACATGTTTCCACCATATTAATTCAGCTTTTCGTATCTCGTCTGCATCAAGTTCTCCTGTTTGATTTTGTTTTCTGCAACATTTGATAAATCGTAAAACCCAAGCTGTACTCCTCATAAGTTTTGTGAATGAAGAAAATCTAGTTGCGTCAGGAAGTTTCGTAACATAGGAGTCGTATACGAGGCCAATAAAGAGTTTCTTCATCTCCTCGGTACATTTTTCGCTCTTGATATCTTCTTTCGGCCAAGCGTCCATATTGTTATAAAGCAGTTGAGGACCTCTTATCTAATCGATATGTCCCTTCGATGTTCCCCTAGTTGCTTCAGCTGCAGCATTCATAGTGGTAGGTATCCATCTCCAGTCAGTTCGTTCTGTATTTTCCAGGATTCCTAGAACTCTGTTCGAAACATACTGTTTGAATTGATTGATATCAGATCTAATCCAGCACATTACTATTCTTGAATCTGTCCAAAATATCGACTTATATATCCTGATTTCTAACGACCGTCTAATATTACTTGCAAGTTTGCTTCCCATGAGTGCTGCTTGTAATTCTAATCTGGGTATTATAACAGTCTTTAGGGGTGCAACTCGACATTTTGACGAAACAAACGATACTTCTATGGTGTTATTTACTTGAATTCTTAATAGCAAACTGTTGCATACGCTTTCTCACTCGCATCACAGAAGGTATGTAACTGTATCGACTGTGCTTCAGGTATTTTTAAAGAATAACACCTTGGAATTGTGATCTCATTTATTCTTTCTAAGTCATGAATCCATTTTTTGAATTTTGTAGAAATTTCTTGTGGTACATTATCATCCCATCTGATGTTATATCGCCATACATCTTGAAGAATGATTCTTCCTTGAATAACTAGATTATTAAGAAATCCTAACGGGTCAAAAATACTCATTACTAGCCTGAGAATTAGTCTCTTCGTTAAAGGAAGTTCATTGTCAATAATTTGTTTATGCTGTCCATGAAAGTTGAAACTGAAAGTAAATATGTCTTTTTCGTGATTCCAATGAATACCTGAAACTCTTTCCACAGGCAATTCCATATCAGAATTAAATTTCTTCATTGATTTAGATATAACATTTTGTGGTAATTCATGGAGTACTGTTTTTGAGTTAGAGAGCCAATTGCACATTTCAAACCCTCCTTTTTTATGAACAGTAACAACTTGTTCAATCAACTCCAAAGCTTCGGTTTCAGTATCGCAGCTTCCCAGGAAATCATCAACATAATGTTTATTAAGGATAGCATGATACGCTTTCGGAAAATCAACTCGAAAGTCTGTGGCAGTTCTGTTTTTCACGTACTGAGCCAAACAGGGCGAACAACATGCCCCAAACGTCATGACTTGCATTTCGAAAACATCGGGTTCTCGATTTCTATCTGAACCCCTCCATAAAATCCTTTGAGATGTTCTATCCTCTTCCCTTATAACCTGATGGAACATTTCACGGATATCTCCGCAAAATGCTACTCTCCTTTGGCGAAATGTCCAAAGCACAGTAATCAATGGCGTAAGTAGGTTTGGACCTTGTAATAACATGTCATTCAGACTCACTCCGTTGGACTTTGCGGCGGCATCAAAAACCATTCTTAGCTTATTTAGCTTGTTTGTATTGAAAACCGCAAAATGAAGAAGGTACCATGTTCTCTCTGATTCACTCATGGATTCACTCTTGCATAACTTTTTCAAATATCCCTTGGCAATGTATTCATCAATTTTTGTACAATACGCTTTTCGAAATTCAATATCCTTGTCCATTTTCATCTCCTGACAGTGCAGTCGAGCTAGGGCCATATTTTTTACTTTCGAGAACATTAATATCTTCCCTTTTCCATATTAAACCTGTTTCAAATCTATCACTGATTCGTTTCGTTTTTATTTCAATGGATTTCATAATTTTGTCATCATTTTCTGAATTCAAATTTTCATCAAAGAACGGACTGTTGTCAAATTTAAATGAATTTTTGACTAAAACATGAAGAGAATCGTCATCGTATTTCTTGTCGCAAATGTGGAAATTATACGAACCATCAATTTTGTTTTTAAGTACTTGGCCATTTATAACCCATCCTAACTTACTTAATGTTGCTTTTGGTCCATACCTCGATTGTTCCACAAAATTTCTAGGCATTATTAAATCATAATTATCAGAACCTATGAGAATTTTTGGAATAATGTTTTTAAAAGACTCCACAGGGATATTCTTCAGATATGGCCAAGAACGAGTAACATATTCCATATCTAAAGGTTGCATTGGTAGATTTAAACTTTTTTGTAATTTCGTTTCAATATGGCGACTTTTTGTTTACAATTTGAATGTCAAAATGACGGTCATATTTGCACAAGTGCGAATATGAGAGTTCATATTCACACTAGTGTGAATATGGAAATCAGTTTTGATGTTCATTTGGAAGTATGAATGGGATGCTCATAATTTCAGTAAATTCAGTCAACTCAGTAGATTCATTCTTTATTCGATTATCAACAATATAGGTAAATGCCTCCTCCGCGGCAGCTTCAATATTACTTAGCACATTATTTTCTGTATCAGAATCACTCATTTTCGTTTGAATTTAATCAGACAGTCCGTCAGGTAATTCAATATGTTTGTATCTATCCATGACAACTGTCAACTGACGGCTATATATCCGGCAGTGTCTCCGCTACCGACTTCCCGGCAACCGAATCGCAACCATCATTCTAGACTCGTGCTATGTAAAGTACTAAGCAATATTAAAATAGTTATTGACCGATGCCCGTATTCAGTGTAATCCATGATTGTATATGAATAAATATTCCAACGAAATTAAAAAAAGCCATGTATATAACACATTGCAAAATAGCGGGTTTTTTGCACACGACGTGTTGGACCACTCGCTACGCTCGTGTTCCAATGTTCACGTCTGATGCAAAAAACACGCTCATTTTGCAACTTGTTATATAAATAGCTATTTATGGTTCTAACATTAATGAGTGAAAAACATTTTGCATTTGGAAAACAACCTTTAAGTTGTAAATTCACCCGTCTAGAGTTTGAATATCTTTGGGTTTGATTATTGGTCCACTGCATACAGAGTGGTTCGTTTTCACCTACCAAACCTATTCTATTAGCTACAGTAGGGAGACAACCTGCTTTCTAGATCACTCATGCGCAGTAGCGACTTCTCAGCATCGCTGCTTTGTGTGAAAAATTATCGAAAGGTGTGTACAGGGTGTTTCAAAACAGTCAATTAGGAGAAAAACATTTTTCATTTGACAGAAGAAAAAAAACATGGCGTCTTTTTGTCAAAAGCTATACAGGGTGTACTAATAAATGATGTAAACAAAAAAAACATGGCCGCCGCTGTCATTTGTCAAAGAAAACATGCGTCATTGGGGGTATGGGGACCCGCCATTTTAACGTTATTGTGGTTACATTTTTCGCATGTTTCAACGCTTCTAATTTTACTTGTTTTTTGGGACGCGAAAACGTCTATTTTCGTTGTCGGAAGTGGCCAAGGCCGCCGATCCGCCGAGTCGAGCGATGTAATCTTGCCGCAAGCCGGGTGTTATCAAACCGTAAGCCAAGAGTTGGAATAAAAACAATAGTAATTGTGAATGAATTAATTCGAATTGTTAAAGTGGTATAATAATAATGATGTTTGGAAAAATAGGAAAAATAGCGGCGGGTAACGGGAGTGTAACGTTTCAACGTGCGATTCCAATGAGGAACGTATACAGGGTGTTTCAAAATACATTATTTAAGAGAAAAATCAACAGGGTGTCTCAAAACAGTCATCAATTGAGAGAAGAAACAACAGGGTGTTTCAAAATATATCATTTAGGAGGAAAAATATGGAATGTTGGGTGGGAGACATGAATCATCGCATCATTGGGGCATCGCATCATTGGGTCATGCAGGGATTCAGAAGTTTTCGTTTTACGTATACACGGTGTGTCAAAATACATCATTTAAGAAAAAAATAAATAAATACGGGGTGTCTCATAAACGTGCATCGTGATGGGGTTTGTCATTTGAAAAAAAATATATACCAGGTGTACCAAAGTGCCAGTTGAGACAAAAAATACATACGGGGTGTCTCATAAACGTGCATCGTGACGGGGTCCGTCATTTTTAAAGTGCGATTTGGAGTGAAGTTAGTTATATAATTTTACATTTAAAAAGAAAAAAGGTTGTTAGGCCGATGGATTGAAGTGAGCTTGCCGGCCATCTTTGGATTACGGAGCAACACCTTTTACACCGGACTATGAGACCTTTTAGTAGTAGTTGTTTGAAATATTTAGTATAATGGGTGTACCAACTCGACATTTAAGAGAAAAAAACATGGCAGCTGTCAAATTTGGTATACCGGATGTCTCAAAATATATCGATTAGGAGAAAAAAACATGGCGGCTGTCATATTTGGTATACCGGGTGTCTCAAAATAAATCGATTAAGAAAAAAAACATGGCTGATGCCATACAGGGTGTACCATCATAGTATTTAAGAGAAAAAAACATGACTGCTGCCATACAGGGTGTACCATCATAGTATTTAAGAGAAAAAAACATGGCTGGTGCCATACAGGGTGTACCATCATAGTATTTGAGAGAAAAAAACATGGCTGCTACCATACAGGGTGTACCAACTTGGCATTTAGGAGAAAAAAACATGGCAGCTATGAAAATTGGTATACCGGGTGAACCAACGCAACATTTAAGAGAAAAAAACATGGCTGATTGTCAAATGACATGAGACAGAGTAAAAAAAACATGGCAGCTGTCAAATTTGGTATACAGGATGTCTCAAAATACATCGATTAAGAGAAAAAAAAACATGGTGGCTGGTTGTCAAGGTATATACAGGGTGTCCCACAATGTTTGAGAGAAAAAACATGATGGATCATTAAGAGAAAAAACATGGCTGCATGAGTGATGGAAGAACGCTTCAATGGGCAAATGGAGATTCGAAACAACTACTTGCCCATGCAGAGATTGAATTACATCCGACATCTAAATGTGTAATAAGAGGACGTTTGGACCGTTCATTTGGGAAAAAAACATAGCGGAGTCTGATTGGTCAAAGCTCATTATAGTTGTACAGGGACGTCTTACAAATTTTTCCATTTGTGTGTAAAATATATATACAGGGTGATTCAAAATCCTCAGTCTTAAATGTTAAATGGGAAAATGGATCGACGAAAAACTTACCATTGCGGAAAAACATATACCGAGTGTTTCGAAAAAATATCACTGGAAATAGAAAAAGATGCGTAGTCGTTTAGAGTGAAAAAAAAAACATGCCCGCTATTTGACATCATCATAAAGGCATTATTTTTGGAAAGTATGTTAGTGCCATTGGGTAGTTGAAGTAATCACCAATAGAATGGTATCTGAAGAGTACAGACAGAAGGTTGAGGATTCTTTCGTTTCAAAAAACAACTAAAATAACAAACGCTAAAATGTGTAAAAAATTTGACGAATTCAGCGGTTTCCACGTTCCAAAAATTGAATAAAATTACAAGCGTTAAAAATTTACTTTTACATGTATTTCTTATGGAGATTTGACATTTCAGAATCGTTCAAAATTATCATTTTCGCGTCCCAAAAAACAAGTAAAATTAGAAGCGTTAAAACACGTAAAAAATGCAAAGAAAACATGTGTTTTCATGTTCGAAAAAACATATAAAATTTCGAACGCCGAATTACATAAAATATGTAACGAAAACATGCGTTTTCGTGTTCCAAAAAACAACTAAAATTACGAAAGCCAAAAATTTACTTTTACATGTATTTCTTATGGAGATTTGACATTTCAAAATCGTTTACAATTATCGTTTTCGCGTCCCAAAAAACAACTAAAATTTGTAACGCTGAAACACGTAAAAAATGCAACGAAAATAGACGTTTTCGCGCCCCAAAAATCAAGTAAAATTAGAAGCGTTAAAGCACGTAAAAAATGCAATGGAAATAGAAGTTTACGCTTCCCAAAAAATGATTAAAATTACAAGCGATAAAAATTTACTTTTACATGTATTTCTTATGGAGATTTGACATTTCAAAATCGTTCAAAATTATTGTTTTCGCGTCCCAAAAAACAAGTAAAATTAGAAGCGTTAAAACACGTAAAAAATGCAACAAAAATAGACGTTTTCGCGTCCCAAAAAACGAGTAAAATTATGAGCGTTAAAACAAGTAAAAAATCTTATCAAAAAGTACCAGTTATCACACTTATATAGTAAATTTTACTCAATTGCACTTAGCTTTAAGTATTTTGGTGGTTATGAGGCTTCAACTACTTGCACTCAGTTCTGGACGTTTTGAAGTTATTATTAAAAATTACTATTTAGTTATCAGTTTGTATAGTAAATTTTCATAAAGTGAGGTTATATAAATAAATCGAAAAAAAAAGGATGTAGGTGTGGGATTCGAATCCACGCTCCCTTTCGGGAATCGCAACTTAAAGACAACGCCACAACGCCTTAGACCGCTCGGCCAACCTAACTTATAAGTATACATAATGTTGGTATTGTAGGATAGGGTAAAAAATTCAAACATCGTGAATACAAAATTTATTAAGTATTTTTATTTCGGTAATATATCACATAGCCATTTGTAAAGAATATCTACGTTTCGGAGGCTGCAATTGTAGTTGGTGTGGCGATTGCGACGGATATATGTATAGAAGGTGAGATGCCATCATTGTTGCTGAATGTGGGAACCATCCAAAAACGTATTATCATAATGCTCCAAGTTCACAACTCGTGTAAGTAGGCCCAACTGGTGAAATTTGGCAGTAAGATAGTCACGTTTTTGAAGTGGGAAAAATCGACCATTTTTCTTCAATAGTTGATGTGTTGAGTGATCTTTGTATCAAGGTTTTTTGTATACAAATTGATGAGAAAGTCAATACACACAAAAAAATGCGACCAAAATAGACGTTCCTCACGCTCCAAAAAAAAGAGTAAAATTAAAAAGCGTTTGAACTCGCAAAAATGTGAACAGAACATACGTTTTACGCGTTTCAAAAAAGATGAAAAATACGAACGTCAATTCAACGTTTTCGCATTAATTATTATGACGAAAATTAAGACAAACAATATACACGTTTACATGAATTTCTTATGTAGATTTGACATTTCTAAATTGTTTAAAATGGACGTTTTTATACGCTACAAATAAGATAAGCGTCAATTCACTCAAATAATATGACCAAAATATACGTTTATTACGTTCAAAATTGAAATTTCAAAAGCGCAATTCACGCAAAAATTAGTATCACTACATGTTGAGCTTACGTCGTGGACGTAAAAAAGGTAAGACCTTCGGTCGGTAGAGATTATTTCTATTGAACAATCCATAAAAAAGCATGAGTTTTCGTGATTTCGTGTATGGTGATAGTGGCCACAGAACGGATCTTAGAGGCACAAAACAAAACTCGATTATTACAACCGACATACTTCCCGTTGAGTTATTATCGCATTTCCTGTGAGCGAAAACCCAGAAATGAAAATGTTATTCATAGTTATTTTGTGACCAGTACCGGCATCATTTTAAGTATGTGCAGGTTGTAATTCAATATAATATGGATTATGTTTGAAAGTACAGAGGATTTTGAGGTAAGTGGGTTTCAGTTAATCATGTAGCAACGTAGTCTAAAGATGACAATAATTGATCATTTAGTCGAGAAAACATAATTTCAGCAAATATCGTGTTTTATTATTGGAGTTATCACCATTGTGTGGTTTAGGGCGATAGGCGTTTATATTTCATCACTTGCATCTACAAAAATTTATTTCGTGTTGTCGATTTTCACAATGTTCATTTCAAATAAAGTCTGTTTTGGATACATAAGTCCATTATGATTTTTTTTGAGATAGTCAGTTTTATTAAATATAGGTTAGAATTTTTTTCTCATCAAAATTACCAATTTCCAAAAAGTTTACTGATTGCATGGCTGAAGGGGTGATTCCTTCTAACGGAAAAACAAGAATTTACAAATTAAAATGAAAAAATTGAAAATTTTCAAGTGAAATTCTATGAATATGAAAATAATCAATAAAAAAATAAATATCAAAATATTATTTAAGATATGAGAATTCAAGTAAAAATGAACATGCAACAATTTGGCATTCTAGGATTCTTATCACATCGAGATATCTAAAAAAAATAACAGTTTTGGCAAAATATATGAAAAGTTGATAGTAGAATAGTTTTAGAATTGACAAATCAACCAAGAAAAGTTCATTGTGACACTTGTAATCAATATGAGTGAAAAGGAAATGAGCGAGTTAAAATCACTATCAACCAATCGGCAGAAATTGAAGTGCCAGATCGCATCATGAATCAATATCAAGAAACTCCGTAGAGAAGGAAGGTGTCTGACAAAAAATGCGGAAGGTTGAAAGTATCTAAAAAATTTCTTCAAATAGAATATCTAATTTGATCAGTATTTGGAGGAAAATTCGAGAGTTGTATAATCACCAATGTTACGGCTTCAAGTTTATCAACCGTACAAAGACAAAAATCGAATTTTTGAGTGAAGAAGACTCACGTTGAAAATACAGGAATGACTATTAATTTTTATTTCAAATGCTAAAGTTTGCAAAATAACAAAAACTTAAACAAATAAGCATGTTTGAGGAATTGAAATTATTGGTTGAACAAGATGCTGTGAATAGATGTCTCATTCCGTCATTGGAAGCAAAACAACGGCTGACGAATGAATTCGAAACTAGTATTAAAATGATTAAAAAAGAAAAACAACCTTGAATACATTTACCACTCGGGATGTATCATCTTTAAATCCTGCTGAGGTGATACAATTCATTTATAATTATAACAATTTGAGGAATATTTTCATCAATTGGTAGTAATGAGCAAACTGATGCAAAATTGTCAATGGAAAAAATTATTAATTATTTTTATTCAGATTTTGTTCAAATATGACATAACTGGAACTGCACTGAGCAAACACACTCAAAAATATATTTTTGATTTTCTCAGTTCAAGTGTAATCTGGTCGAAATTTCACAGCACAAACACGGTAACATGGATATGGCAGGATTATTTCAGTACAGATGAAATGTTGCCAAAACTACACTGCGCAAACTAGTTCAAATAAATATCAGTGTACTATACACCGATAAAAAGAGGCTGATCAAGATGAGGCAGAACGGTGGAGAAAAAATTATATACAAAATTATTTTATTCACATAAATCGTCATTGTCGTCAAAACCCTTGAAAAGTTTCTATTTTTGAATAATGTCACTTGGTATGAATATTTCATTAGACCACATGTTATAATTTTTTCATAGAATTGAGATATGATCAAAAGTCTTTCAATGAATGTAAACATCATAACCATCATTATGTTCTTTTTTTTCTTTTGGTCGTAAATTAGAATGGATCCATTGATGAAAGTCTTGGGCTTTTGGCATCTTGGGAGCATTAATCACCTCAAAAATTCCAGCATGATTGATGAATTTTGATTGTGGGTGAATTCGTTTTGGGAGGTACCATGAACAGGCGCCTTTCAAATCCCCATATTCGCATTGGTTTTCTTTGGACACATGTACTCGTTTTATTGCGAAACAGAATCTTCAGAAATATTTGGATTGACACCTTTTTGAAGCCAGACCAAATTGTTCTGACTTCAAATGTTTTGAATAACATGGTTTCATTGCATGATTTAGAGTATTCAGAAATATTTGGAATGAACAATTTTGAAGTCGGTCCGGAATGGGTCGACTTTAACATTTGTAGTTTGTATTCCGAAATATTTGGTTGAATTGAGATCTGCCGGAGAATTTACGTGAATTCAACGCAATAAAAGTCTCTGAAATAATTCAATATATATTTATTTGAAACAAACAGTTTTTTCATTTCTATATCAAAAAGCACCTTAGTTTTTAAGTAGTACATACATTCTTTCATGCAATAACTTTCAATACTTTGACACAAATCACATAATGTTTCAAAAATTTCCTCATCATCATCATCATCAGCCTCTGTACATCTCTCTGAAAGTTTCACAACAATTTCCAGAAAATTATGATAAAAATCGAGAAATTTCATTTTATGTAATACAACCAATTTTTTCGATAGGAGACGGTGCATTTGAATGAGTTGACATACATGTTCTTTGGTAAAATGAAAACTCCTACAGCCGTATGCATAGTCATTTCCAGCGACTCGCCGGAGTTTCGCCGCTCGCTACACAAGAACTATAATGCACAGTCGAGCTCCAAAAAAGTGGTACATCGCCAGCGTTTTGCCAAAATGTAACTTATCGCGTATTTGTCACTTTTTTGGAGCTCGATTGTGCATTATAATCCTTGTGTAGCGAACGGCGAAACTCTGGCGAGACGCTGGCGATTGTCTATGCATACGGATGATAGTGTCTTTGCTAATTCTCACCACCACAACATCGTTGTCGTCGTCACAATTATCATGAAATATCAAACTGATTTGGATGGATCGCCAAAGTCCACCTTCATTTGAGACGACGTCTCTGAAAGTGTAAAATTGTTTCTCAATAATCCATTCATCAACTTCATGAAAACAGGCCACTCAAAACTATTGAAGGAAATTTGAGAGGTGGCGTCTAACTTGTTGAACAGCTTGACTGCAGGTTCAAAACTCCTCGCAGGACTCAGCCCACAATGTACGTTGTAGTCAGTGTTGTTGGAGAATTCGAAAACTGTATTTAGCACGTAAAAATTTTCGTTTTTGATAGCTTCTTCATATTTCAAACAAATGTTGTTGAGGTCATGATCAAAGTCCGGTGAACTTATACACATGTTTTCATCGTTGAAATTTTATAGACGATTTGATGCGACAATCCAACTATTGAGAGTATTGTCAAGTCCAAGCCATTTCACATAGACTTTTTTCCCTTTTTTTTGATAACCTTCTCCACCAGATAGACATCGGGATTTTTCGTTTTTTGCAATAGATCGCAGTCGCTTCAAGAGACGTATTGCAGAAGCTGAGAAAATAATTGCCCCCCATTTTGAATGGTCAAATTTGGTATACCGGGTGAACGAACGCAACATTTAAGAGAAAAAACATAGCTGCCTGTCAAATATCAAGAGACAGAGAAAAAACACAGCATTTAAGAAGAAAAAAACATGGCTGCTGCTTTTCAAATGTCTGGTGGAAAATGAGGCAATGAAAAAACGTTTAATTGGGGGTAAGTTTTTGTTATTTTGCAAACTTTAGCATTTGAAATAAAAATTAATAGTCATTCCTGTATTTTCAACGTGAGTCTTCTTCACTCAAAAATTCGATTTTTGTCTTTGTACGGTTGATAAACTTGAAGCCGTAACATTGGTGATGATACGACTCTCGAATTTTGCTCCAAATACTGATCAAATTAGATATTCTATTTGAAGAAATTGTTTAGATACTTTCAACCTTCCGCATTTTTTGTCAGACACCATCCTTCTCTACGGAGTTTCTTGATATTGATTCATGATGCGATCTGGCACTTCAACTTCAGCCGATTGGTTGATAGTGATTTTAACTCGCTCATTTCCCTTTCACTCATATTAATTACAAGTGTCACAATGAACTTTTCTTGGTTGATTTGTCAATTCTAAAACTATTCTACTATCAACTTTTTATACATTTTGCCAAAACTCTGTAACGTTTCTTTATCAACGTTACGAATTTACATATAATTTCTAGCTCTGCCCCGCTCACTCCTATATAGATTTAGCTGTAGGCGCGCAGATCAATTTCTCGGAGCCCGCTTCACAACGGACGTGACGTACCTGTGTAGTTTTCGCTGTCGAAGAATTCTTACTAACACCATCCTACACCGTCATGGTTACGAGTGGCGGACTATCATCAGTGAGTTATCTGTTGTTATGATAACTATCACATCGTTTGACTTAGTTTGTTCCGGTATTGTTTTAGATCTGTTTTGTGTAATTTAGTATTGTCTGTCGTCGAATTTAATTGTTACAGGGTCCACAGAGTAAGTGTAGTAAAACGTACTAAAACGTACTTCGGTAGAGTGTTTAGAGTCGGTACGTTGGCTACACTGTATTTTGAAGTCACCAATGGAATTGGTAGTGGGACTTCCGTGTTAGGGCAGTCTATCTGAAGCTGTCGTGTTATTAGGAACTGGATGAAAAAGTTATTGTGAAGAGCCGTAGGTTCGTGCATTCAAGTAAAATATCTGAGGATATCTAGTGACCTTTGTGTCATCCCATGTCGGGGATCCTTGATCTTGTTGCTGTATGGTAGTTTTGGGAAGCGTTGTGGTTTTTGGAAGCGTCGTTGGATTTGAAGCGCTGTTCTGGAACCTTGCTGGTTTTTTGAAGATAACCTTCTCAAACCCCTTGAGGGGATCACCATCATATAACTCATCTCGTCATCCTACAACTGTTGTATTTTGTGTGGAACCCTTGTTAACAAGGGTTTTAGTCCGAGGCCAAGTTTTTGTCCGAGGCCGAGTTCTTGTTCGAGGCCAAGTTTTTGTCCGAGACCTACGTTCCTGTTGGAGGCCCAAGTTTTTAGTCGAGTCCTACGTTGCTGCTGGAGTTCTACGTTTCTGTTCGAGGCCAAGTTTTCTTGTGGGATGCCTACATTTCCCGATAGAGGCTCATATTCATGTTGAATCTGTAATACGTTGAGAAAACTATTTTGGAGTCCTATCAGACTCATCTGGAGGCTGTAAGTAGCTGCTAGAGACTGCAAGTCCAGAGAATTCCTGTTCCAGAGTCCTGTCGGATGAATAAAGTCCATTTGCCAACAGATAAGTGGTTAAAAACTGTGTGAAATATCTTTATTATTTTAATTACTAGTCAAACATTATTTTTGAAGGGTCGAAACCCTTAGAACTTTCGTAAAGTTATATCTTTTAAAAAGGTAAATAGCATACTGGTATTCATAGGGACTTTTTGTTGTAAAATATCTGCGGAAAGCCCATATCATCATATACAAGCGCACGATTTGCACATAATAAACCTCTGCCAATGGATCCATTCGCCGATGTCCCTTTATAATTTGGTAATCTTCAGAGGGTACACTTTCCGTACGGTATAAATATTTACTCACTCACTAGGAATCTATTTTTGTGTTTATGAAACTATTTTAAGCATTCCGTTTCATAGTGATACCTTGGATACCGAAGATAATAATAATACATGAATTTATCATATTTACCAAACGAAAACATTGTCAATTTAATTCATCATATACATTACCGTTGGCACAACAACATTTAAACCATATAACTTTCCATAAATGTACAGGGTGTGTTTTGTTCCAAATTTTAAATATACAGGGTTATAGTTATGGGAATTGGTCTTTCCTTTTTCCGATTTCCTAGTTCTTTAGGAGGAAGCCAGTTTCGAACCTGCTGTAGAAGGAAACTAGGTGGTGCCCACAATTATTTTTTTACAGGTAGGGTGAATTTGTTTTTCTATTAGGCACCTAAACGCTCACCTGTAGTATTACCCACGACCATCTCCACTTCGAGCGTAGCCGCGAGCATGCAGGGATTTTTGAGCGTCGATCCCCGAGACAAACCTTTGTAAACGAACCAGTTGGGGACATATTACTGAGTAAGGAGTAATGTCAATTATATAATCGGTGTCACAAAAGGATCGTTACAACTCTTAATTTTTTTAGATATCTCGTTGTGATAAGAATCCATGAATGCCAAATTGTTGCATGTTCAATTTGACTTGAATTCTTATATCTTAAATAATATTTTGATATTTATTTTTTAATTGATTATTTTCATATTCATAGAATTTCACTTGAAAATTTCCAATTTTTTCATTTTAATTTGTAAATTCTTGTTTTTCCGTTAGAAGGAATCACCCCTTCAGCCATGCAATCAGTAAACTTTTTGGAAATTGGTAATTTTGATGAGAAAAAAATTCTACTCTATATTTAATAAAACTGACTACCTCAAAAAAAAAATCATAATGGACTTATGTATCCAAAACGGACTTTATTTGAAATGAACATTGTGAAAATCGACAACTCGAAATAAATTTTTGTAAATGCTAACTGAAGTAAAATGAATAATAATACTCATAATTTCCTGGATAAATTCAAGTTATGAAATATAAACGCCTATCGCCCTAAACCACACAATGGTGATAACTCCAATAATAAAACACGATATTTGCTGAAATTATGTTTTCTCTACTGAATGATCAATTATTGTCATCTTTAGACTACGTTGCTACATGATTAACTGAAACCCACTTACCTCAAAATCCTCTGTACTTTCAAACATAATCCATATTATATTGAATTACAAACTGCACATACTTAGAATGATGCCGGTACTGGCCACAAAATAACTATGAATAACATTTTCATTTCTGGGTTTTCGCTCACAGGAAATGCGATAATAACTCAACGGGAAGTATGTCGGTTGTAATAATCGAGTTTTATTTTGTGCCTCTAAGATCCGTTCTGTGGCCACTATCACCATACACGAAATCACGAAAACTCATGCTTTTTTATGGATTGTTCAATAGAAATAATCTCTACCGATCGAAGGTCTCACCTTTTTTACGTCCACGAAGTAAGCTCAACATGTAGTGATATATTTTGGTCATATTATTTGAGTGAATTGACGCTTATCTTATTTGTAGCGTGTAAAAACGTCCATTTTAAACAATTAAGAAATGTCAAATCTACATAAGAAATACATGTGAACGTGTATATTGTTTGACTTGATTTTCATCATAATAATCAATGCGAAAACGCTATTTTTGTACGTATTTTTGCGAGAATTGACGTTCGTATTTTTATCTTTTTTGAAACGCGTGAAACGTATGTTCTGTTCACATTTTTGCGAGTTCAAACGCTTTTTAAATCTACTCTTTTTTTTGGAGCGTGAGGAACGTCTATTTTGGTCGCATTTTTTTGTGCGTATTGACGTTCTCATCAATTTGTATACAAAAAACCTAGATACAAAGATCACTCAACACATCAACTATTGAAAAATAAAGGTCGATTTTTCCCACTTCAAAAACGAGACTATCTTACTGCCAAATTTCACCAGTTGGGCCTACTTACACGAGTTGTGAACTTGGAGGATTATGATAATACGTTTTGGATGGTTCCAACATTCAGCAACAATGATGGCATCTCACCTAGTATGCATATATTCGTCGCAATCGCCGCACCAACTACAACTGCAGCCTCCGAAACGTAGATATTCTTTACAAATGGCTATGTGACATATTACCGAAATAAAAATACTTAATAAATTTTGTATTCACGATGTTTGAATTTTTTACCATATCCTACAATACCAACATTTCATTATGTTATTATAAGTTAGGTTGGCCAAGCGGTCTAAGGCGTTGTGGCGTTGTCTTCAAGTTGCAATTCCCGAAAGGGAGCGTGGGTTCGAATCCCACACCTAACATCCTTTTTTTTCGATTTATTTATCTAACCTCACTTTATGAAAATTTACTATACAAACTGATAACTAAATAGTAATTTTTAATAATAATTTCAAAACGTCCAGAACTGAGTGCAAGTAGTTGAAGCCTCATAACCACCAAAATACTTAAAGCTAAGTGCAATTGAGTAAAATTTACTATATAAGTGTGATAACTGGTACTTTTTGATAGGAGTTTTCACTTGTTTTAACGCTTATAGTTTAACTCGTTTTTTGGGACGTGAAAACGTCTATTTTTGTTGCATTTTTTACGTGTTTTAACGCTTCTAATTTTACTTGTTTTTTGGGACACGAAAACAATAATTTTGAACGATTTTGAAATGTCAAATCTCCATAAGAATTACATGTAAAAGTAAATTTTTATCGCTTGTAATTTTAATCATTTTTTGGGACGCGTAAACTTCTATTTTCATTGCATTTTTTACGTGCTTTAACGCTTCTAATTTTACTTGTTTTTTGGGACGCGAAAACGTCTATTTTCGTTGCATTTTTTACGTGTTTCAGCGTTTCAAATTTTAGTTGTTTTTTGGGACGCGAAAACGATAATTTTGAATGATTTTGAAATGTCAAATCTCCATAAGAAATACATGTAAAAGTAAATTTTTGGCGTTCGTTATTTTAGTTGTTTTTTGGAACACGAAAACGCATGTTTTCGTTACATATTTTATGTAATTCGGCGTTCTAAATTTTATATGTTTTTTCGAACATGAAAACACATGTTTTCGTTGCATTTTTTACGTGTTTTACCGCTTCTAATTTTACTTGTTTTTTGGGACGCGTAAACGATAATTTTGAACGATTCTGAAATGTCAAATCTCCATAAGAAATACATGTAAAAGTAAATTTTTAACGCTTGTAATTTTAAACATTTTTTGGAACGTGAAAACCGCTGAATTCGTCAAATTTTTTACACATTTTAGCGTTTGTTATTTTAGTTGTTTTTTGAAACGAAAGAATCCTCAACCATCTGTCTGTACTCTTCAGATACCATTCTATTGGTGATTACTTCAACTACCCAATGGCACTAACATACTTTCCAAAAATAATGCCTTTATGATGATGTCAAATGGCGGGCATGTTTTTTTTTCACTCTAAACGACTACGCATCTTTTTCTATTTCCAGTGATATTTTTTCGAAACACTCGGTATATGTTTTTCCGCAATGGTAAGTTTTTCGTCGATCTATTTTCCCATTTAACATTTAAGACTGAGAATTTTGAATCACCCTGTATATATATTTTTCACCCAAATGGAAAAATTTGTGAGACGTCCCTGTACAACTATAATGAACTTTGACTAATCAGACTCCGCTATGTTTTCTTCCCAAATGAACGGTCCAAACGTCCTCTTATTACACATTTAGATGTCGGATGTAATTCAATCTCTGCATGGGCAAGTAGTTGTTTCGAATCTCCATATGCCCATTGAAGCGTTCTTCCATCACTCATGCAGCCATGTTTTTTTTGTTGATGATCCACCATGTTTTTTCTCTCAAACGTTGTGGGACACCCTGTATATACGTTGACAACCAGCCACCATGTTTTTTTCTCTTAATCGATGTATTTTGAGACATCCTGTATACCAAATTTGACAGCTGCCATGTTTTTTATTCTCTGTCTCATGTCATTTGAAAATCAGCCATGTTTTTTTCTCTTAAATGTTGCGTTGGTTCACCCGGTATACCAATTTTCATAGCTGCCATGTTTTTTCCTCTTAAATGCCAAGTTGGTACACCCTGTATGGTAGCAGCCATGTTTTTTCTCCTATATACTATGATGGTACACCCTGTATGGCAGCAGCCATGTTTTTTTCTCTTAAATACTATGATGGTACACCCTGTATGGCAGCAGCCATGTTTTTTTCTCTTAAATACTATGATGGTACACCCTGTATGGCATCAGCCATGTTTTTTTTCTCTTAATCGATGTATTTTGAGACACCCGGTATACCAAATTTGACAGCCGCCATGTTTTTTTCTCTTAATCGATGTATTTTGAGACATCCGGTATACCAAATTTGACAGCTGCCATGTTTTTTTTTCTTAAATGTCGAGTTGGTACACCCATTATACTAAATATTTCAAACAACTACTACTAAAAGGTCTCATGGTCCGGTGTAAAAGGTGTTGCTCCGTAATCCAAAGATGGCCGGCAAGCTCACTTCAATCCATCGGCCTAACAACCCTTTTTCTTTTTAAATGTAAAATTATATAACTAACTTCACTCCAAATCGCACTTTAAAAATGACGGACCCCGTCACGATGCACGTTTATGAGACACCCCGTATATATTTTTTGTCTCAACTGGCACTTTGGTACACCTGGTATATATTTTTTATAAATGACAAACCCCATCACGATGCACGTTTATGAGACACCCCGTATTTATTTATTTTTTTCTTAAATGATGTATTTTGTCACACCCTGTATACGTAAAACGAAAACTTCTTAATCCCTGCATGCCCCAATGATGCGATGCCCCAATGATGCGATGATTCATGTCTCCCACCCAACATTCCATATTTTTCCTCTTAAATGATGTATTTTGAAACACCCTGTTGTTTTTTCTCTCAATTGATGACTGTTTTGAGACACCCTGTTGATTTTTCTCTCAAATAATGTATTTTGAAACACCCTGTATACGTTCCTCATTGGAATCGCACGTTGAAACGTTACACTCCCGTTACCCGCCGCCATTTTTCCTATTTTTCCAAACATCATTATTATTATACCACTTTAATAATCAGAATTAATTCATTCGCAATTACTATTGTTTTTATTAAAACTCTTGGCTTGCGGTTTGATAACACCCGGCTTGCGGTTTGATAACACCCGGCTTTCGGCAAGATTACATCGCTCGACTCGGCGGATCGGCGGCATTGGCCACTTCCGACAACGAAAATAGACGTTTTCGCGTCCCAAAAAACAAGTAGAATTAGAAGCGTTGAAACATGCGAAAAATGTAACCACAATAACGTTAAAATGGCGGGGTTCCCATACCCCCAATCACGCATGTTTTCTTTGACAAATGACAGAGGCGGCCATGTTTTTTTTGTTTACATCATTTATTGGTACACCCTGTATAGCTTTTGACAAAAAGACGCCATGTTTTTTTTTTCTGTCAAATGATAAATGTTTTTCTCCTAATTGACTGTTTTGAAACACCCTGTACACACCTTTCGATAATTTTTCCCCTCAAATGTTATATTGGTACACCCTGTATACGCTTTTTCTCTTACTGAACAATCTATTCTCAAACATCAAGCGCGCTCTACTGGAGAATCGTTATCTCCATGCTGAATCCCTCTACGTCACTACGTCACACGATGAACACAAAGCAGCGACACAACATTACAGGCGTTCTTGACCGATGAATGAGGCTGGATTCTTGGGCAGTATTGTTGTCATTTCCATCAGTGTGTTCATCTCGTCTCATTTGATCGCTAAAATTTTTATGAAGCAATGGGTTATGTTTTGATTTACAATGTTCAATAGCACAATATTTTTTGTAACGACAGGCACTAATACGATGATTCGGTCTCAAACATGAAATACATAACCTGTTTTTTGTTACAAAGCTCCACTTGTTATCGACGTCCATTTCCCTGAACTTCGAGCATTTTCCTAAATAGTGCGTCCCGCTTTCATAACAGCTGCAATTTTTCCTAGAAATCTCTGCACTATTTCTGTGTCTATTTTGATCAGCAAGTAAAACTGAATCGGATATCCTGTGCTCCTGATGATCAAATCGATTCATTGGATTGTAGAGTAGTCCTGCAGCTTGTCCTACATCTCTCATCCAGCTGCAAAAGTTAAATAGTGTAATATCCTTTAAATGTATAGCATGCATAGACCATTGTTGTTTCAATCCTACAGTCAAATTTGAAATGAATTATACCAATTAAATAGTATTTTTCAGATAAACGTCATGATCTAGATGTTTAATTGCAACAACAAGATTATTTATAACATTAGCGTATCTGATTATCGTTTCCTTAGGTACAGGAGCTCTTCTCACTTGGGATATCAAATATTTTATTACATATTTAGGCTTACCGTAAAGATTTTCTTATGTCTGTAGTATATATGGAACATTTTGATCGGAAATTAGTAACATTTTCACTGATTCTAGAGCTTCACCCTTCAAAGATTTGCGTAATCTTATCAAATTTTCGCTATCAGAGAAATTACATAATTTTGTCGTCTCCGAATATTCGTTAATAAAAATCGACTACTCAGTAGGATTGCCACTGAAATATGGCAGACTCCTGTCTAAACATTGTCTACGAATATACAAATTGTCACTGTCATTATTTCTTGATTCATATTTTATTTGGGGAATGTCATGATTAGGCAATAATGAATGATCAATACATTTATTTATCATGAAATCCTTATCTACTGACTCACCTGATTCATCACTTCTTACCGAAACTCTGTCAGACCTTTCGCTTCTCAATTTTCTAAATTCTTCCTTCACCTTCAATCTGTCTAACTCTAGTTGTTTACGAATCAGCTCTTCATTCATTTCAGTAATCTTTCGCTCCGCTTCTAACTTGATTTCAAATAGTTTTCGTCTTTCTGCGATTTAAGAACTGGATTTATTACTTCTCGATTATTCATCTCTGGAGGCTGTATTAGTAGATTTCCCTTTGAATATATCGAAATTCGCCTAAGAACTCGCATTGTCTGACATATTCTTGTTCGATTTAGTCGCTGAACTCCCATCTATCTTCGTCGTATCATTCTTCTTCAGGGCGTTATCTTCTGCTACAGATTTTGGTATTTGATTAGTTGCAATGGTTTGTTGGCTCGACCTCGTGCCATAATTTTTCCTTGTGGCGCCTGTTTCGGATTTTACATAGCTCATGTTGTCGACTGAAATTTTTACAATTCTTCAGATTCGGATTTGAAGGACCAATGTTGCTGTCTGCAAGTCGGTTTCTGGATGTCTTCCATAAATATTATGGCTGGTTCAATCGAAAGAACGTGAAAACTTTTAATTTTTTATTCAATGACAACTTGTCTCAAATTGTTTTCTTTCTTGTCAAACATTGACAAAAATACAATCAGTTTATATAAAATCATGAATCATTAACAATAACCATCTAACAGAGTTTATAGAACGTTTTAGCAGATTGTCCCGAGATCTTTTGCAGGAATACCGACAAAAGTCATAAATCAAGTATTCCCAGAGATGAGTTCCAGATGATTTTGTTTATAGATTGTTGATTAGTAGATTGAAGGTTACATTTTTCCCATTTTCTTCATAAAGTTGGGAGATCCAATACAAAAAAAACCACATATGCTAAATGTACAGTTTCTGCTTAGATTTTCATTCAAAGTCTTTTTTTTCGTTGAATAGTTCGGTAGAAAATTGGGACATTCGTGTGTGCAGTGTAAATACTAATAATTTTGTGTTCACAAGGACTGACAAATTTTTCATGAATTGTTCAGATTATCAACCCATTTTATCAATTTTGAGCAAAAGACCAAAAAAATGGCATTTGAAAAAAGAGGCTTATCCTAATAAGCACCTATATAAATGAGCAAAGTTATAAATTGCATAAATGAAAAAAAATTAACATTATAGAAAGGAACTTGCCAAATCATACAAATACAGAAGCTTCAAAAACGTTAGTTTGTAAATAGGTGAGTCTGAAATGCAATATTTCAATCATGCAAATATTTTTATTAATGTTCATATTATATCTTAAATCTATCGAATAATAACATAAAACAAAGTTTCGATAACACTTTTGACAAAGTTTCTTTGAAAAAATCTAGGATACTTCTACGAAAACTTTCACTGATACTTTCAAAGTTCGTTAAAATAAAATTACTAAAAAAATCCCACAACCGCTACTAGAAAGTCGGATATTCTATCATGGTAACGTGCAAAGAAAATCAATAACAATGAACCTTGTTGAGAGTAAAATCATTAGTGATTATTCCATACTAATGAAGCCCTCCATTTCGATGATCGGTGTTACCATCAGCAGTGCCCTTACATGGAAAAGCCATGTGAGGTCCATTGCCAGAAGAGCCCTCAAAAACTCGGTTTCTTGTTTCGTGCCAAGCGCTATTTTAGTACTCGTCAGTTGATTATGATCTATAAGGCACAGATCCGACCTGTTCTAGAAAACTGTTCTCATATATTGTTAAAAAATTGTTAAAATCGTTTTTTCTGTTAACCAGTTGGAGTGCACCTTCAAAACAAATATTGAAACTTTTAGATCATGTCCAAAAGAGACAATTCGTTTCGTTGGTGATGCTGAGCATACAAGTTAGATCATTCACCTGGAACACCGCAGAAAAATTGGCGATCTGTCTCTATTTTATAGACATTTTCATGGACGATGCTATTCTGAAACATCATCAATCGTTTCACCGTTAGCGGTCTCATCGAGACTGACCCGTCGAGCTCAATCTTCACATCACTTTGTCGTCACTTTGGAAACATCTCGAACAACTCTTTCCCAGGCCTCATTCATTCAACGAACGGTAAATCTTTGGAACTTACTGCCTAGAGAGCTGTTCCCTGCGGCATACAGCTTGTTAAAATTGAAGAAAAACATCAATTTTTACCTACTTGCCCTCGTCTCTCACGATGTTTTTCGAACATTACAGGATTTTCCTTTTCGAGAGAACCAAAACATATGAAGAAAATAAAAAACACGAAGTTGAGTACAGTGACGTAGTAGACGAAATGGCTAAATATCAAAACAAAATAGTTTCAAGATTGCCCCCATCCATACCAAATAGGTAAGTACGACTACCAACCACCAATACTGACCCTGGCCACCCTGTAGGGAAGTGAAAAAGTGTAGGACTGCAAAAATTGTATTCCATCCATTTCGAGGATGCCTGACAAAATATGAAGATACGCCTACATAAAATGTGGCTATTTGGTCCGGTATAGTACCGGTCTCAATCCTCGAATAATTTAAAAGTATCCGAAGATCTGAAAAAGTATTCGATATTTGGATACTTGCAAAGGACCACACACTCATCTTATGGGAAAAAGTCTTTCGGTGAAAATGGCTGGATTTTTGATATTCCGAGTCCGAGCCCAACTCGATCGTATGACTAGATTCGGCGCTAGAGGGCGCCAAATCATGAAATTTGATATTTTTTGAGAAATTCAGCTGATTGAAAAAATATGAATATCTCATTTATGTTCAATATTGTGTGCGACTGAGCTTCCTAAATTCCGCGAGAAATATTTTTCCGTAATACAGTATAAAAAAAGCCACTGTTTTTCTTCAGGGTTGTCAACAATTTACTCAATTCTTCAGTAAATGAATTCGCCTACGAGGTTATAAGTTCATTGAGTTTATCATTGAGGATCAATCAGAATGGTTTGTTGATCGTCCAAAATATAATGAAGCTATGAATACAGAGTGTTTGGAATAATATAATATACTCCAAATCACGAATTTTATTATATTTGAAGGATTTCAGATGAATGTCAAACATTTACATATTATTTGTAATCTATATTCAACTGCTGTTCAACTGAGCGTTCATAAAATCGTGAATGATTCTTCTATAAAAAAAAACAAAATCTACAGGGTAGTTTCCAATATAATCTATTTCTAGGTGAAAGAAATCGCCTTCGAGACTATGAGTTGATTATGTTAGTTCTTATTGATGGTCGATCAGAATGATATTTGATCTCTCAAAAGAAAGTTAATGAAAATACATAGTGTTTCATACAAGAAAGACTCTATTCAATTTGAAGGAGAATAACTCTTCTCCAGGATTCAATCATGACTTCGTCTTCAACACCTAAAAGGTTCGGCGGTAGAGGGCGCCAAATAATTAATTTTGTGTTTTTGTAGGATTTAGCAAGCTATAAACTATGAATATATTTTGTGAGTCACCCAAAGAAATATATCTGATGTTCTGAGGATATTGAGTATATTTCCGTCGACTATACAGGGTGTTTCATAATAAATGCGCAGGATGTGGTAGCTCGTCCAGAAATATGAAAAAAAGGTTATATTAACTTACCTTCTAAAATGCACCATTTTCGAGATACAGGGTGTTGAAATTTTAAAAAAATTAAAGTTTTTTGCGAATATCTCTGGAACCGTTTATCGCACAGAAAATAGATTTAGTAGACATTTTCTACTCATAATAAGCTATGTTTTGTGCGGATTTTTTATTTTTTCAAATTCATGATTGATAAAATTTTTGAAGGGGTAGTGGGTGTTTTTTCACTAGAAAAAGTACAGTTTTGAGCCATGTTTTTTACATAAAAAAGGTATTCTTGTTCATAAGCTCTAATGTTGACCGTTTTCAAGAAAAATCAACTTTCATGTTGTTTAAATAATGTTTTTTCCTTGAAAAACTGCTGCGTGCATTGAAGCTAACGGCGGACATTTACAACAATTCAACTGAGCATGATTGTTATTGTTTTTTTTTTATTTTGCAATCAAGAAGTCAACGTTTGGTTTTGTTACTTGTTTTAACTTTTAAATAAATTTTGTATGATTAGGAAAAAAATTATTTAAAAAAATTTACCATGTTTTTCAACATGAAAGTTGATTTTTCTTGAAAACGGCCTAATTTAGAGCTTAAGACCAAGAGTACCTTTTTTGTGTAGAAAACATTAACGGTTCAAGTAGGCGGTTCAAAATCATACTTTTACCAGTGGCGTAGAAGTTGGAGAAAAAAACACCCACTACCCCTTCAAAATCTTCACTAATTATAAATTTTAAAAAATAAAAATTTGCACACAACATAGTTTATTATGAGTAGAAAATGCATTCAAAATCTGTTTTTGTGCGAATAACGGTTCCAGAGATATTCGCAAAAAACTATATATTTTTTTAAATTTCAACACCCTGTATCTCAAAAATGTTGAATTTTAGAGGGTAAGTTAATAGAAACTTTTTTTTAATATTTTTGAATGAGCTATCACATCCGGAAGTTCTGCGCATTTATTATGAAACACCCTGTATATTTGAACTGAATGAACTGAGTTTAGCCATCTGAATCCAAGGAAAATTCAATCATAGGCACGGAGTTATTAAACTTAGCCCTTGATATGGAAAAGTAGAGGAACTTTCATAATTTGTGCATGACACAAATGTTTCTGCCTAAATTATGTTTATAAAGTATTTATAACTTTACAACGCAGCAAAGATTTTCGTATGTAAAATATTTTGCTCAGTTCAATACTGAAAAAATTTAAAGGGCGATTCTTTTAAAAAAGTGATGCTTTCAGTTGCCCTGCTTTAAATAAACACTCTGTAGATTTTGAAATATTTTTATTATACGCAACAAAGTGAACCGTATTACTTTTAAATGAAACATTTTTCACACTCCTCATGATAGGCGAAATACTATACCTCCTCATACTAATGGGCCACTTTGTATATAATATGCACCATTCTTATTTCAAATACTCTGTATTCATATCTTCATCAAATTGTAGTCAATCAATGAACCATTCTGATTGATCCTCGTAGGCGAATACATTCACTGAAGAAAATAATATATTGTTGACAACCCTGTAGAAAAACAATGGCATTTTTTTATTCAGTATTATGGAAAAAAATTTCTAGAGAATTTTAGGAATGCTCAGTCGCACACCATATTGAATATAAGTGAGATATTGATATTTTTTATTCAGCTGAATTTCTCCAAAAATCACAAAATTCATGATTTGGCGACCTCTAGCGCCGAATCTAGTCATACGATCGAGTTGGGCCTATGGAGACTTTTACTCGGAATGTCTCCAGCTACAACATATCAAAAATCCAGCCATTTTCACCGAAATACTTTTTTCCATAAAATGTGTTCGTGGTCCTTTGGCTACGGATGCGGTTACCGAATACAAAATTTGGAAGGTATCCGAATACAGCTTTTGAATACATATAAAGTATCCGAATACTGTATCCGAATACAGAAGTATTCAGATACTACCCAACTCTGATTTGAAGTTAGGTCAAAAAGTGTTGGATACAAAACTTTTCGATTTTTTCATTATCAACAACTTTTGTATCAAACATTTTCCGCTAGGTGGTTACGTTTCGCCGCAAATCACAAAGTACCATTTCGCTGTAAAAAAAAACAACTGATTCAGAACATAAAAAGGTATATTTCCACTCGACTTTGCGACAAAACATTTTCAAACAAAAAAAAAATCAAACCAAATTAAAACGGTTTTTCTGATTTTTCCGGAAAATTTGAGGTCATGTGGAAAAATCTTGTATACAAAAGTTATAGATCTTTTTATTGCCAACAATTTAATCCTAAATTTTTTTTGTAGGATGTTAATTTTCGCTGCAAATCGTTTTTACCCCCAAAAGTTCACCTCCTTTCGCCCTTTTATCAAATCCTTATTTATGTCCTTGTTTATTTTTTGTAACTATTGAGGTACCAAGAAATTATTATTGAAATTTTTATTATCGAAAGGTTTCAACTAATAATTTCAATAATTTTAATAAATAAATATGAGTTTAGAACAAAAACTTCAAAAATTGATTTTCGAAAATTTCTTTTTTATTTTTTTTGCGTTTTCTGGAAAAAACTTCCACAGTGCTAATCTTTCATTACATAATCTGAAACGAAAAAACTGGCAGCTGGCGAGCTTGAAAAGACGAACTTCTTCGGTTGAAAATGAGGTCGTTTTTTCGAATTTGTCGGAAAAATCTGTATTTCGCTATAAAAAAAATTATAGCTTACTTAAAACATGTTAAGTTATATTTCCACCAAATTTCGTAAAAAAAAAATAATTTTCGTGCGAGAAAAAACTTTAAAACTGATAAATTGATTTTTCCAATTTTCCCGGAAAATTTGAGGTGAGGTGGAAAAATGTTTGATACAAAAGATGTAGATGTTTTCATTTTGAACAACTTTGCAATTAATTTTTTTTCGATAGGAGTCAACTTTCGTTGTCTATCGCGAAAAACCGTTCCACCCTTCCCCATGTTTTTTATTCCAATTCATTTTTTCGTCATTCGAACAATATTCTGCTCTTCTTTCGGTAGGTCTGATGGTGTTAATAATTTTTCTTGCTTTTATATTTTTTGTCGTCCATCGGCACTGGTCTAATAGGGAGATTACAAGTGATAAAATGCAGCTTACGCCTCGTAGAGACATGCGCAGTACTTTGGACAATTATCCTTGGTAAATAATATTTGACCACAGAATGAAATTATCAATTAGGTGCGATACGAAAAAAAAATTGATGGAGGATAAAGTAATTTAAAAAATCCTAGTCATTTTTCCACTGGGAACTCTGCTGTTACCGGTATATCACTATCTGAACTTTTTGATGAGCAGAAACCTTCTTTCTCCTCGATCATCACAGAATTAGCCAATTCTGAAATCAAATTTGATTACAGAATGCTGGAATTCTCTCTCTTGAGATTGAAGAAATATTCTGCAACACCTCTGCCCAATGCAATTTAAATGTATTTACATTCTCTCTCTTGTGATAGAATAATATTCTCACTGGTTAGCAGTAATAACATTAGCCTTGACGCAGTTGATTGCCATCGTAGTGGCAAAATTTGAGTAAGTGTCAAAATTATTGCTGTCACGTTCACTATCTTTGATCGTGGAGAAAATATATTCTGCTACTCGGTTAGAATGAAAATTCGTGATGCTCGTGGTTCCCCACGCTGGCCTTCGGCTAACCTTGTTACAGAATACCGGGTGGCTACGGAAGTATTGCCTACGGAATATCTCAGTTATTGTATGAAGTAGGTTTGTGAAATTTGGAGCGTCGATATAATGACATAAGAGTTAGAATTTGAGCATATTGACATGTCGAAGTTAACTTCCGGTCTGACCGGAAGTAACATCAACTTTCTTATTTTGAATGGAAACCCTATTTTTTTTCTTTTCGCTTTATTCAGCATTCAATTCCCTTTTTAATGACATATCACAAGTTGGTATCTAACCAGAAACTAGATCAGAAAAAAATTATTATTGAAATTCACCGAGTAGGCCGTGGAAGCAAAATGAAAGCCAAAAATTGAAAAGTTGGCTATGGAAACCATACGTCACTTGATAACAGTTGCTACTACTGTGATATTTTATTTTCATTCGTCGGCGTTATAAAAAGCCACCAAAAAAAATATTGGAAAAATTGGGAAAAAACAATACTCTGAAGGTCCATAACTCAAATAGGAACATACAACTTTTTCTTTCCTGTACTATTCAGCATAACCATTCCTTTCTAATGATATAATAGAAAGTAATTTTTTTGAAATGAAATACCAAAAAATCCAATTATTATTCTTCAAATAACGAAAAAACAGATTTATCGAAAAAAAAAATTCAAATTGATAGGATTAAAGATAAAATAAATTCAAAACAAATGTTCGAAATGCATTCCCTCAGCGTCAATACATTTATTGACTCTGGTGATATTTTCATGTAAAACTTTTCTCAACATTTGGGGCGTGATATCTTGGAAAGCTCTACGAATTTTTACTTCTAGCTCATGTAGAGTTGTAGGCTGTGTGGAATACACCCTATTTTTGAGATGCCCCCATAGAAAAAAGTCGCACGGAGTAAAATCAGGTGACCTTGGTGGCCACCTGACTGGACCATGGGTTGTTATAAGTCTCTCTTGAAAGCGATTTTGAAGATAATTTCTCGCTATTCTTGAATTATGCGGAGGGGCGCCATCTTGCTGGAAGTACATTCTCTCAGTTATTTCCGCTGGTAGGTTGTTAATGAATTCCGAAATTTCATTCATTAAAAAATTAAAGTATCTCTCTCCGGTTAGTTGGCCTTGAAAAAGAATGGGGCCAACAATATGAGTTCCAACTATTCCTGCCCAAACATTCACACAAAATCTCTCCTGGAAGCCGCCTTGTCGAAACCGGTGCTTGTTTGCTATCGCCCAGTACCTGGAACAAAAGACCGTTCACACTTTTAGCACTTTACACTTCGACTATCGACAATAATCCAAATAAAGAACAGTACCTACCTTGTATTATTCCTGTTAAATAATCCATTGTTGGTAAATCTTGACTCGTCCCTAAACAAGATATAATAGTTAAATAGGTGATTCTCAGCATTTTGTCGAAGAAACCAATTACAATATTCCAGGCGCCTTTCACCGTAATTTTCATACAAATGTTGATGCAACTGATACTTGAAGGATTTCAATCGATGTTTTTTCAAAATTTTCCTAGCAGAGTCCTTACTTATAGCTAGTTCAGCGCCAATCTGCCTTGAGGAAATTGTGCTATCATATTGTACTAAAGCTAATACATTAATTTCAGTTTCCTCATTAATAACAAATGCTTATTGGTCTTCGTGAACATCAGGCTCAGTTCTTAATTTTTCTTCAAGCCACTGGAAATACCTTTTTGACGATTGCTGCCTCCCTGGATATCGCTCTAAATACAATCGTTCAGCGGCATAAGAATTTTTTAAACATTCACCATAAATGAGAAGCATGTCAATTTGTTCGGTTCGTGAATAACGGAGAATTTTTTTGAATATTCCACTAACTGATTTCGATTTCCAAACCCTTTTAAAATGGCAGAATCAAAAACACTACTTCGAACGTCAAAATAATATGGATAGCAGCGTTCGTGACAGCTCTCATTTCTTTTTTGTTTCATTCCAAAATACATCTTAATCAGCCTACTTGTTAATATTTTGGTTCGAATGATTATTGCAATGGAATGATTATTCTGAATAGCACAAACATCGTCCATAGGTAGATATTAGAATATCTATGGACGATGGCACAGACCAAGTACGTTTATGTTCCTATTTAACCTAGAACCTACAGGATATAATTTATCATTCCACATTATTTTTAATTTTATTTTTGCGTATGGCGATATTCTGTTTTGTTATTTGAAGAATAATAATTGGATTTTTCGGTATCTCAGTTCAAAAAATTATTTTCTATTATATCATTAGAAAGGAATGGTTATGCTGAATAGTACAAGCAAGAAAAAGTTGTATGTTCCTATTTAAGTTATGGACCTACAGAGTATTGTTTTTTTCCCAATTTTTCCAATATTTTTTTTGCCGGCTTTTTATAACGCCGACGAATGAAAATAAAATATCACAGTAGTGGCAACTGTTATCAAGTGACGTATGGTTTCCATAGCCAACTTTTCAATTTTTGGCTTTCATTTTGCTTCCACGGCCTACTCGGTGAATTTCAATAATAATTTTTATCTGATCTAGTTTCTGGTTAGATACCAACTTGTGATATGGCATTAGAAAGGGAATTGAATGCTGAATAAAGCGAAAAGAAAAAAAATAGGGTTTACATTTAAAATAAGAAAGTTGATGTTACTTCCGGTCAGACCGGAAGTTAACTTCGACATGTCAATATGCTCAAATTCTAGCTCTTATGTCATTATATCGACGCTCCAAATTTCACAAACCTACTTCATACAATAACTGAGATATTCCGTAGGCAATACTTCCGTAGCCACCCGGTATACTATTCCCAGGAAATTATTGGAAATCATTGAGTTATACTAATAAACAAACTCAACTATTCGTAAATGTCATACTCATGATTACGACTGTTAATTATATTTTGAAAGAAAACCAATATAAGATAAGGCAGGCAAACTGAAATTAATCACTAACCTGTTCGCTTCATAATTTGAAAACTAGAAAAGCAGTCCAAGTTTTTCATGCACCACTACACGACAAACACAATACTGAAAACACTTAATCAGTCTGATCAAAAAGAAATACAAATGTAAACTCTACTTTTTCCAAGTTTCACGAGATAATGAACAAGACGCTAAATTGTGTCATTTAACAATTTCGATACTTGTAAACAATGCTAGACAGGTACTTGTAGGTGAATCAGAGCTCACTTTGTTCCTAAATAATTGCGGAAATGGCTGAACATTGGAAAAGGATTAGAAAGCATCTGCGTTTTTTGTGAATTCTAGAGCTGTTAGAACTGGGAAATGGTTGTTTGGTGTTTGAGGTACGCATTTATCAAGCTTTCGAAAAGTTAGAGATACCTCCGAGCAATAAAAGATATAGAGGTGCCATTTCTATATAAACAACACATATTGATGTGAAAACTGCATACCGCTATCCTTTGTTATGATTTGTAGGTGAGGGGGAGATTTGTTATTGTTTTGAAAACTGGATCTAAGCTTAGAACCAGTGGCGTGCTAATACATTTTCTTATATATTATTAATTAGATACGGTCGCTGCAGACAAATTTGTTATCACAAGCAAGTTTGTTATTTAGCTGCAACCCCGACGTCTAATGTTCGGAATGCACACCAACCACCAGCAGTAGTGCTGTAGGTCTCTCTATACTGATGAAAAGTGAATGCGCTTCCAATGAAAACAAAGTCGCCCTGGAGCGCCACAGCAAATATAAGCTGCCATGTACCCGCACAGGCTATACCTTTGGGTACACTCCACGAGTGTTGTCAAAAAATAGTAACATGTTCTTACGTTAATACAATGAATTTTTGTATTAAACTCTTCCTATCATACAAATGGCAACATTTCCTAAATGGTTGCCTAAATAACTCATTCATAAATAGAATTCATAATGAATAAGTAGTGGACAAATAGTTATTTATGTACCAGGTGCAAAAATAAGTGACTGTTTATTGTACATTATTGTACATGTGATAATTGTCAACACGCTACGTGTACTAACACAGCATACACTAATTCTTTTACGATCATTAAAAAAATAGACTCTCATCTGTCAATTTTGAATATGAAAATGTAGTGCTTATTCCTGTGGGGCAATAGAAATCAAATTGCAAGTCGTTATCAAGTTATCAATTATCATACACTTGATAACGACTGTAGATTTTAACAGTTGAAACGTCGTGTATAAAATTGCAGAGAATTGAATTTTTCTCTGTTTTTTTTTGGACAATGTAGGTCCAGAATAACCTTACTCAAAGTGAAACATTGTCAACCACTTTCAAAAAAACGATAGCAATGTTGTTGCCAATTCTTGCGCGTTCACGTGGCAAAGTCTTGTTCATACCCTCACAAATTTCGCAATTTTTCTGCGAATGAAATGGCTGCATCAACAATTGGTCTGCATGACTGGCAGCCATTTTTTTCGCAGAAAAATTGCGAAATTCGTGAGGATATAAACAAGACTTCACGTGAACGCGCGAGAACTGGAACAACTTTGCTGTCCTTCGTTGTTCGCCTGTTGTCGCTGTCTACGATAATTTTGTATTTCGAGTAATGATTCTGGTGCTGTCATCGTAGAAGACGAAGATGCTTCAAACTTTAGGGCCAGTGCCAGTTGCAGAGCTATCATACTTAATATCTTTTCAACGCTGGAAGGAGTTGGAATCCACTGAATGAACGAATTTGTTAGAAAACTTCATGTTTGCTGTAGTTTTACGAAAAAAATTCTTTATATTGGTCAATGAACATGAAATATTGAATAAATATTATCGATCAGATACGTGCTGGAAGTACGAATTTTGCACTACGGAAACCCTTAAACTGCGCTCAAATTCTTACTGGTAAGAAAAATATTTTGAAAAAAACTGGAAAATATTACCTACCTCATCATCGCATCAGATGAAGATTCATCATAAAATGCCAAGACTGGTAATGCTCCTTTACTGATTATAGTTCTACAACCTGGTTTAACCGGAAGCAACATTTTTATTCAAATAGAAACATCGAAAACTTCTGATGAACAGGTTTTGTGATTATCCCTGTATATGAACAAAACATTCCAGTACCCAGCAGATTGGGTCTATAGCTAGTGACTTATTATTTGAATTCGGTTTTGAAGAGTTGAGTTTGCTTACTTACTTATTTTTCAGTGTACCTACTGCAACAATTATTTTCCTATTTATGGATAGGTAAATCATTTTTTAAAAGTACAAAGTTTTTTTAAAGCTATTTTAACAAAAAGTGTATTTTTGTCTCACAATCGGGAATCAATAAAAATCAACTCTAATAATACTACTAAAACTAAGTAGGGTATGCCCATCAGACATGGTATATGTCATGCTGCGACGCCCATGGTTTGATTTGATACTTACTTGTGGAATGTTTGTTTAGTGCTTGATAACTTTTTCAGCCCACAAACTTCACACGTTTTCGCCATTTCGCAGAGATGGTCTCTAATATAACAATTCAATCCAACACAACACTTCTACCACTTATTAAAATTAAAACAATTATACAAATAGGCTCAAATCTAAACTGAACTGACAAGACGATAAATAAGTTGTCAACGCATGTAAACAAACTAGATCGCCAAGTTAAGAGTGAATAACAATACGGAATTCCAACCTGATTAATGAGTAGAAACGGAAATATCCGATAATGTACTTTTTTAACATGATCCGAGCATAGATATTTATAAACAACGTCGGATATGTTGCTCTTAAGAAAGAGACAGGAAAGCCCTCTCTATATCTTTTATTGCTCGGAGAGAGATACTTATTTATAATATTTTCTGGGTGAGCCGAAAGTCACAGGCTACTTCATCAAAACGAAAAACTTTCGCACATAATTTCTTGAATGGGTAACAATTCGAAATCAGTTTTTGTTGGGAGCTTGGTTCTCTATGGGAAGTAATAGGAAGAAAATTTTTCCTACATCGTTAATTTGAACCTTTCTAGAATTTTTTTGTCTTACTATTCAAATATATTGAATGGAAGCATAGCCCAATACCTTCTTCGCTAATGCACATATTTTTTTTAATCAGTGGAGGAAAACTTTTTTGACTCAATTTCGACGAGTGATAGCAACTCAGATAACTGTGGAGCGCGGTCTTTTGAAACGTGAAGGGTTTTGTACAGTGTGGCATATTTAAAACGTGCCAACGAGAATATATCCGATATAAAAAAAAAACTATCAAGAAGTGCAGCCCAATATTGTTTCCATTCAAGGTCTGGGAAATCAAAGTAGCTCATGAGCAATCTTCGATAGTCGATACCTCTCCATCAACCCCCACCTCATATGTCGTACATTATTACAAAGCTCTTTAAGAGTGCTTTCCCAAATTTGTTATTGTCAAAAATACTCACTTGGTAAGCCGAGTTTATTCTTTTCTATTTTGTTCTTTCCGACAACCGGCTGCACCCTTACCGTGAGCGAGGGAAGACGAGGCCGTTGCCTTTTAAGGTGTGATGCCATGCACGTGTCCGTAGAGTAAGTTTGCCATAAACGATTTTTTTTTCGAGAAACAAACTGCTAGATATGACTTCTGTTGTTCCTCAAACAATGTTTAAACCTGTTTTTAATCGCGAAAGTTTCGGGGGAGATTTTTCAGTATTCACGACTGATGCGATCCTTCAGTTCCTCAATTGAGGCTGGTTTAGTTCTATGAACTGCAAATTTGAAATGGACCCTTAGGGAGAAAAAGGAGGACAATTCTGGAGATCCTGGTGGCCACTCGATAGGTAATTTCCTTCCAATCCAACTTGTCTCGATGGTCATCCAATCTTTGTCTTACATGGGCGTAATAATGATGCATTGGAGCACTGACTTGGTTAACGAAGCTAATCGTTGTTTAAGGCTTGATCGCTGACTGGATCAATTTGTTTCTCTAATTGGTCTAAAATTAATAGTGCATAACATCACGAGTGCGGAAAATTTGGTTCATTTGAACCTTGTAAGCACTTTGTTTCTTTTATTCATCAATATTCTTATAGGAAATGTCAATCAAGGAGCTTTCGCTGTCGTTACTAATGATGTTGCTATTGGAGCATGACTATGAAAAAGATACTTTTCCATCTATCCCATTTTAATCATACAATTTAAAAAAATAGACATTGAACAGATCACACTGAAAGGCATCTTCATTACATTGATAAAAAATCGCTGTAAATTTCGATAATTTTAACTATGAAACTTTCACAGATCTCGCCATGTGAATTTGTTTTCACAATATATGTCAAGTGAATATTCATATTTCTGTTATTCTACATCAGAAAACCAGTAATCAAATATTCACATAGTGAAAATCTGGAGTAAAACTCAATTTCACATGTTAGAAGCTTTGTATTTGTAGCTGGTACGTTACAGGAGAAGCAATGTGAAAACTAGCACATTTTATGTGAAATCACATAGTTAGTATTGTGTGATTTACTTTACTTGTCACGTAACGTAACATTAATAGGATTGCAGGGGTTGTTCGGTTATGTCATGGATAATCGGTATCGATGTACAACAGACACAGAGTGCACACAGACGTTCAGTGGAAAAGACATGAATTGTGAACAGGACTAGAAAACGACATATTTCACACATTATTTGTGTCGTTTTTGGTGTATACGAAAGTTTGAAGGTGGGTGAATAATGTTCAAGTGCGTGGTTTATGTAGTTTTGATTGTTTGTCAATAAGAAAAAATGACTTGAATAGAAATTGGACTGTTTCGTAGTTTGTGTGTTTGCACAATGAATGTAGCAACTTATTCAGAAATTATAGCAGTTTCAAACAACATATTTTCAAATATCAATATGCAATACCTATAATTTTTTTCAAATGGCATCATAGATAGACCGGGATCCCACGCCTATTTTCAAAAATGATTAATAACAGGCTGAATCTTCCTGAGAAGCTTCATTTTGCCGAGACGCCCAACTTTTTCCTCTACGAAAATTCTCGATAGTGGTAGCTAATTAAATGCGCAGGCGTCAGTCATGTCGATTTGGTGAGTGCAAAAAATTCATTAATAACAGTTAGTTTTTCAGTTGAACCTCAAGATAATTCGATGAAGTACTCGAAAAAACTTTTGTCCTACAAAATTGATGGTAGGACTGAAGAGTCCCCCACTCCCAACATGTACCGATGATGTGGTCATAAAAATTCATTATTAACCGTCGGATTTTTTTACCGTTGCTTGAATAATATTTGTATAATTGAATGGTCATATTGTTTTACAAATTGAATGGTAGGTGTTCCCAGTCCTACGCTCCGTAATTGTCAATTCCATGGTAAAAAAAAGTATCAATAACAGGCTGAATCTTCCTGAGTAGCTTCATTTTGCCGAGACGCCCAACTTTTTCCTCAACGAAAATTTTCGATAGTGCTAGCTAATAAAATGTGCAGGCGTCAATCATGTCGATTTGGTGAGTGCAAAAAATTCATTAATAACAGTAAGTTTTTCAGTTGAACCTCAAGATAATTCGATAAATTACTCGAAAAAACTGTTGTCCTACAACATGGATGGTAGGACTGAAGAGTCCCCCACTCCCAACATGTACCGATGACGTGGACATAAAAATTCATTAATAACCGTCGGATTTTTTTTACCGTTGCTTGATTAATATTTGTATAATTGAATGGTCATATTGTCTTACAAATTGAATGGTAGGTGTTTCCAGTCCTACGCTCCGAAATTGTCAATTCCATGGTAAAAAAAATGTATTAATCTGAATCTTCCTGAGTAGCTTCATTTTGCCGAGACGCCCAACTTTTTCCTCAACGAAGATTCTTGATAGTGGTAGCTAATAAAATGCGCAGGCGTCAATCATGTCGATTTGGTGAGTGCAAAAAATGAATTATTAACAGTTATTTTTTCAGTTGAACCTCAAGATAATTCGATAAAGTACTCGAAAAAACTTTTGTCCTACAAAATGGATAACAAAATGGAAAAACGATACCGAGCAATGTTCAAAACTACATTTAGTTATGACATTCTGCAACCATGAATAGCATATAAAAAATATATTGAAATTATTATCTGAAATAGATAATATTTATCAAATATCACATAAAAGGTAATAAAGGACATCACATTTGAACAACCTAGTTTCAAAGAATGCAATATCGAGTAAAATAAGAACTACGCTACAATACCCATAAAAACACAAATTTATTTTTCTTATCTACCATAAAATGAAGTAGAAACTAGCCTAGGGTGCGAAGCAACACTGCCCTAGTGCCACTCAAATGATTGTTACAACCTGTAACATATAAAAATTTCAAGAACCAAGGAGTGAATACTAATTTAAAAAAATAAAAAACGGAATATTTCCATAATGCTTGATTTGAAAGAATAATGATGCAGTAAAGACAGGTACAGGTCATGGTCGGACAAACCGGAAGTGTCACAAATCAGTAAGAATCATGCTACTTTTAGTTCTCTATATCTAGATCGTGTTAACTCATGAAGAGCAGCTTTTAACTCAGAATTTTTGTACTTTTCAACAGAGCTGCTAATCTTTTCTCTGCCACTTCGAATCACGGCGTTCCATATGACAGATGTAAAATTCATAACCTATTGTTGCTTTCTGATATTCAAATCCAGACACCTGCATAGTTTTTCTTGATTTTATAATGAATATTTATTTTACCTATTTTTTGAGTGGACCAATCATGGTCCGTAACACTTATGGACCCCGCACTTCATGCGGAACAAGTTCGTAATATGGATCAGTTGATTTTGTAATTTTTTTTGGATTTTCAATGTTAGTATAATTTACTAATGTTTTTTATCCTTTGGTGTTTTGGCATCGAGTGCTATGGTTATTAGCCACGTGTTCTGGATAGGCCTTGTTACTAACTCCATGCGCCACCTTGGGAGCAGCATTGTTAATTGGAACGCAACAGTGAATCGTGCAGAACTCACCCTAGTCCAGCCACGAGATTTGAAATTGAATTAAAAAATCCCAGTCGCAACTGGGGATCGAACTCCGGACCTTTCGATTCAGAGTCAGACGCTCTCACCACTGCTCTACGCCCCGACATTATTTACTAATGTTATTTTCAATTCTATTGTGACCGTTTTTGCTTTTCAACTTGTAACCAAACCCCATTTTGCTTCGAAACATGTCCTTGATGTAAGTCTACATGGTATCTACAATACAGTTTATTTTTAGTGTTTTAGTGTTAGAGTTGGATTGAAATTTTTTTCACCTACCCTGTTGAATTTTAATGTATCTTTTTCTCTTTAATGATAGCAAACGATATCCACGTAATTTTTGTGGAACTTTCAACTGACGATGAAGAACATGCTGTGAATATTGCTGAAAGCCTTAGGCAACAAAGAATATTTATAAATCGGTTGAACCATTTCACCTTGTGGAACGAAACTGAATTTGAAAACCAATTTCTATTATCAGGGGTAATATAATAAGTGGTATGATTATAACCGATAATTTCTTGGAATATTAATGAATTGCAATCCCAAAGCTGAAAATACAACGAGTCCGCAGGACGAGTTGTATTTTCTTGCAATGGGATTGCCAATGAATTGATATTCCAAAAAATTATAGGTTATTAATCATACCACGAATTATATTTAGGACGACAATATATCGATTTGAAAATTGTTGAATTGCCTGGTAATTGATTCCTTATTTCTGGCCGTATTCAACGGAATACAATAGCCATTTGTCCCCAACGATCGCTCATATTGACTAGTCAAAACACAAAAAGATCTGACGTTTATAATTTAAATCATTATTTTCACTTGACAGCTAGTAAAACAAAAACTAAGCAGGTTTATCACCGTGAAAATACAGCGACAAGCTACATTTTCACTGTAATTCCGACTCTATTGGCTGAATTTCAAAATTTGAAATAGACTGATTGGTTGTTAAGCAAGGAGATATATTGTCAAGAAAATAAGTTTGTACGCTCGTTAAGTGGACACATATTGAAGCAAATTTACAAAAACAAACTAATAGGTCAGCATTTTTAGTTCCTAATTCAATAACTATAGTATTATGAGTATTTAAATTTTTTGAATCCTTCCTGTATCGGCAGTACCACAAGTGATAATTACCCTCAGATTTGATGCTGGATATTTTGAGGTATTCACAAATTTACTGCTGGCAGTATTATTATTTATCAGAAATCGAAAAAAATTGTATGTTACCTTTTTGTCTTCTTCCTTTCAGTTTATAAATGGGCTGTTTTATAAATAACTGCCAATTTAAAGCTGAAGTTTACTTGACCGTCAAAATTAAAGTTAACCTCAAAACACGTTTATACTACAGGCCCTGTAGACACTCTCTCTCTCGTCACTTGGAACAATCTTATTAAAAAAAGAGCTGCTTGACTTTCATTTGGCTGGGACACAGAGGTCTTCATGCTTCCCTACGTGCCCTAGGAGTGGAGTGATGGCAGTCGATTACCTCGAAAAAATGGTCTATGCAGGTGGTCATCCCCAACTAAATGACAAATATAGGATGCACTTGCAATAGAACGTTGCACAGAATAAAAATTCTGGTGTTTTCGCGATGGTTTGTGGTTAGTCAGATTATGTGAGAATTTTGAGGAGTGACTGGCTCATAGATTGCAAATTTACAAATTTGAATTACGGTATGCACGGGAATTATATATGTATACCAGATACATTCAGTCGTGTACCTAGTATGAATACCATTGACACAGACTACTCATATGCCACTTTGCGTATATCAAGTCTACTCCAGTATATGGGAAGGTTGAGCTACCTACCAGGCGCGACCCAGGTGGCGGATAGGGAACGACCGGTGCCCTCACAGGCCTGGGCCAGCGATTGCCATAAGTAGGGTGCGGGGGCCTAAAAACCCCCTAAATCCTTTGCGAAAGCATCGCCGCGGACCAGCTCGCGACTCAAACCGTAAACCGCTTGTGATGCAACGACCCGTGAGATACCTAGTGTCCAGTAGTGGTACGTGTCACAGGGGGTACGGGAGTCCTGGCTTAACCGCCCGGACTGCGTGTTGAGGACACTTTAAAATCCTCCCCTAATCCTAAGGTATTGTGCGCGCTGAAGAGATGAATGGTCAAGGGGCACTCGACCAATAGCGAGAGCACTCTGGAAACCAGGCGCACCCAGTTTTATGTAGCCTTCCGCACGTGTGGGGGCTCCACGTGCGGCGACGTCTCTTCCCCCATACTCGTGGAAACCATATGGAACCAAAAGAAAAAAAGCAGCCGAAAGGAAGTAAGAGCCAATCGGCAATCCGAAACCCTATTGGAGGGCTCTTTCTTAGGGTCCTCTATTACTCCCCCCACCCTACCGGAGGGCTCCTTCTCGGAGTCCTCCAATACTCCTCCCACTCCCACGCGGATGGGCCTCATCACGGGGTCCTCCGCCGCCCAATCCACACCAGCGGGCTCCTTCACGGGGCCCCCAATCCCCCCAATCCCAATAACGGTGGGCTCAACTCCAGGGTCCACCTTTCCTTCTAACCAGGCGGGCTCCTTTTTGGGGTCCGCCACTCCCATTCTGACGGGCTCCTTCGTGTGGAACTCAGAACAACCTATACCCGGCTCTGCGTCCGTTAACATAGCCACATTGGAGGATCGCTTGCGGTCCCCGAATGTGGCAGATCTCGCCCGAACCTTGGAAAAGGTGAAGGTAAAAACAAACGTCCGAGGGTCGGACAAAAGAAGGAGGAGGAGAGCGAGGCGGACCGCCCCTGTCCACCAATCCACCTCCACTGGCTCTGAGAACAGGGTAATGAACCAGAAAAAGGGCGAACGGACGAGAGTGGCGATAAGGGCTCCGCCAAGGGGAACGTCAAAACTCCCGTCCAACGCTCAGAATCCAAGGGTGTACGGCCGGGGGCTCTGTCCTTGAAGAGTGAGGCTCCTGAGTCTTCAGCCAAGAGAACAAGAACCCCCGGCTCCACACCCGAGGACACATCGCGTGTGGCTAAGCGACCACGCCCCGGCCCCCAACAAGTGGGACAGAGAGCAGAGAGCTCGCGAAGCTACGCGCAGACGGTGTCAGAAAATAGAGCTCTGCAGCTGGTTGTCTCCAGGGAGGGACAAACCAATGTGGCCTTCACGGAGGAACAGCTGACAGAGTTCCTTGATGCGGTGCTAATGGTAATCATTAGCACACCAACGGGAGCAAACTCACCCCCAATACAGTTTGCCTCCACACGGCTGTGGAGGGGACAATTGCTGGTCACTGCAGCAAATGCAGAGACAAGAGATTGGCTCCTCAGGGAACTGACCAACATCAGACCCTGGGAAGGCACCAACCTCATATCGGTGGATCCGGAAAGGTTCAGACTGCAGAGAACAGTCATCCGGATCCCGATAAGACCGCCCAACCAGGACATCTTCAATGCCCTGGAAAGGCAAAACCCAGGCCTGTCGACTCGACGGTGGAGGGTCTGGAGCAGGAAAGAGGAGAAGCGTGGCCTCAGCCTGGTAGTGGGGATGGACACTGATTCCGTCGCCATCGTCAGGCGGGCCAACGGAGCCCTCTTTTTCGAGGCCACCAAGGCACTGATTAGCTGGGACTCTCTGCGGCTGCGGATCCTCCGACTGAGGGTCACAAGGACCAACCGATGGAGACAACCGTCTCCGTCTACTACAAAAGGGCAAAGGAATCCTAATATCCCATCTTCTGAAGATATTCCGCAGTTGCCTCGCATACGGATACGTTCCCAAGGTATGGAGGACAGCCAAAGTTATCTTCATCCCCAAGCCTGGTAAAAGTGATTACACTCAGGCAAAAGAGTTCAGAGCCATCAGCCTCACGTCGTTTCTCTTGAAGACAACTGAAAGACTGGTGGACAGATACATAAGAGAGGAGGTGCTGAAGCTAAACCCGCTTAGCGACCTCCACCACGCGTACCAGTCTGGCAAGGGCACGGAGACTGCCCTCCATCGACTTGTTCATAGAGTTGAGGGAAGGTTAGATCGTGGCGGCGCCATCTTAGGTATATTTATTGACGTTGAAGGGGCATTTGACAACACGTCATTTGAATCCATATGTCAAGCAACAAGGGAAAGGGGCGTGAACCCAACCGTAATAGCATGGATTCACGCCATGCTGTCCCAAAGACTAGCCAGAGCAACTCTTAGAAGTAGCTCCAGCGAGGCTATAGCCATGAGGGGCTGTCCACAGGGAGGAGTCTTGTCCCCTCTACTTTGGTGCTTTGTGGCACCAAAATAAAAGATATGGGTTACTACACTCAGGCCTATGCTGACGACATTGTTATTCTGGTCGATGACCGGGGGTCCAGCCTCGTGAGGGACACAATACAAAGGGCTCTCAGCGGGGTGGATGAATGGTGCCGTTCGGTGGGACTCAGTGTAAACCCTGCAAAGGCTGAACTGGTTCTCTTTACCAGAAAACGCAAACCAGGGGACCTCCCAGATGTTCAACTCACTGAAAGGTCCCTGCAATATAAAAGCTCAGTCAAGTACCTTGGAGTAATCCTTGACTCCAAGCTAAACTGGAACGAGCATATTGATCATAAAGTTCAGAAAGCCACAGTGCAATGAGGACGGCACCTACCAGGGCGCTGGAGACGCTCGTAGGACTGCCCCCCTCATACCTTCTTATCGAACATGAGGCACGCAAAGCAACAGCTCGCCTAAGAAGTTCTAACCAATGGCGGAGCGAGGGAATGTATGGACATTCTTGATTATGGAATCAGACGGTAAGGGATTGTCCCCTTCTTGAAATGCCGGGTGACAGTTCGTTACCTGTCATACGATTCAGTAAAAGGCCGCTGACAGTAATTCCCAAAAGGAAAGACTGGGAGCGGATCGGGCACCACCTGCTTCCCACCAAGGGTATCATTTGGTACACAGATGGCTCCAGAATGGGTAAGTGAGCCGGCGCCGGGGTATACGGGCAGTCTCCGAAAGCAGAACTTAGTTACGCTACTGTATTTCAGGCAGAAATGTTTGCCATACTCGCCTGTGTAAGAGAAAATCTCAACAGAGGCTACCGCGGCCAGCAAATCACGATATGCACCGACAGCCAAGCGACGATCAAGGCTCTTACATCATATAGAGTCACTTCGTTGCTGGTGTCTGAATGCATCGATGATCTGCAAAGGCTATCTTCCGCCAATAAAGTAAAGCTACTTTGGGTCCCTGGTCATACCGGAGTACCTGGAAACGAACGGGCTGATTATTTGGCCAGACAAGGTGCGAAAAGCCCAGCGATGGGACCAGAACCTATCATAGGAGTGTTATAAATCCCGATAAAAACTGAAATTTTAATCGAAGGGATAAAATAAACCAAATTCGATGTTTCGTCAGAACGGCCGAGTCCGACTGAGAAATTTGCCGGGAGTATATCTCCGCGATAATTTCCACTAGGCTCCGCCCAATTCCGCGACGCTGCGATTCTATAAAAGAAACGCAGCGCGCACCGAAACGGCAGTATAGCTTTGGTTGCGAACTGAGTAACAACCTGCAAGAGAAGCTATTCTTTTAGTGAAAAGTATTTTTACTGGTTCCGCTGTTGCTGTGAAAAGTGTTTCACTTAATAGTCATAAACGACTATCCCGAAGAGTTTAACTCTGGGGCATTTTCCGTATTTCTTTTCGTTTCGATAAAGAAATAATCCCGAAGACTTCGCCGAAAAGAAAAATTTCTTCCAAAATACTGGATTGGTTTATATCCCGAAAGTAAGGAAAGAATCTAAGGCCAGCCATCCGATTCCGGCTAAGGGTACCAATCACACTGGGTGATTTTATTGGAAGTCTGGATTTTATTTATGGACCGTTCCTGTTAGCATTTCAGCTGTGTACAAATGGAATGAAGATAGACATCCGGTAAGCTTGAAACTGTAATAAAAACTGCTATCAAGTGAAACCTAACGTATTGTTTTGGAACAACAGTGTGTTTTTTTTTAAATTTTTTGCTAATCGTACGTAATTCCGTTTACGAAAGATTAGACAATTGCCTTCGAAAATAAGTTATAGACTATATCATATTTGTTTTTGGTAGTGAATAAAAGGTTACCTTAATATTAAATTGAAGACTTTAGTAGATTTGAAGTAAATTAAGCAATCACTTTTTTTTTATTTTTTTTTGATAATACAGATACGGCTCTATTACACAGTCTGTGGGCCAGAACACTAAGTGAATACTTATAATTAAATTGTTCTTGTTGTATACATATTGACTCGACCTTCGTTCTGGCTAACGTCCAGCTTGAGAAGGGTGGGTCGTATTTTTGTATTGTTTTCCGGGCTACGCCCGACATACCTTTATTTTAGGGGTCGACTTTGCTAGGGCTGGAGCAGCCATCGTTGTAATCGTTCTTGTTAGAACCAAATAAAAGAATTCGTAAGCCCTGGCAATTTAGACCTAAAACGTTACAACCATCTTAAACAAATGTACATATTATTTATAATAATCTGGGGAAGTCATATATTTCTACAGTAAATACATTTTTCCGAACCTGGCTAGCGACGAGCGTTTCTAGCCTGTTTATTAATATTTTCTCCTCTCCGAGAATTCATTTGATAAAGGGTCTTAAAAATAAATTATTATTCGGTGTTAGAGTTATGGATTTCAACACCAAGCGTACTGGCGACAGGGAACCCGCTGCTAGCCGGGCGGATTTTTATAAAATGGAATTGTCGCCTTTACGACATGGCGCTGGCCACCGTGGGGCCTATGATAGGAATGAAAGTAATCCTTTTGTAAGCCGTAACCCAGGTTATTACCAGGCTGCAGCGATGCTTACTTTTGAGGATTCTCCGGTAGTTCCTATTCCTCAAGTGGAGGAGAAGACCCTGTATGAAAACCTGGAATCTGGAAATTTTCACTTTCCAAGTTTGGAAAGAAATCATCGCCGATTGGATCAGGCATTTATTACAAATAGAGTACATGTCTCAGACATGTTTGGGGACGAAAATTGGCAAACAATTTCTAACTTGGAATTGAAAGATGTCAATACCCCTGCAACTCCGAAACAAAGTCGAAGCCCTCGAAATCCTTTTGAGGGACTTCTTATGTCCCCACCTATTCAGGACAGGAAACAAGAGAATAGGTGGCGCCCAGAAATAAGATAGCCAAAAGTTTTCTTTGCAGAAACGAAAGGCCCCGAATGTAGTTCTCCTATAATGCGAAACTCTTCACAGACTGATTCTATGAGTGAATTAGTGAAGTTATTTAAAGAAATTGTTGGAAACAACTCCGGAGTGAAGAAACTTGATCGGAGCCGACTCCCCACCTTTTCAGGGGGGGAAGAGGACCCAAAATCATTTATAGCGAAACTTATTAAGGAATTTGATAAGACAAGGACAGAGTCTGATGAGTGGGTGAACCTTGCAAAGTCACAGTTGCGTGGTGATGCCCAGTCATGGATTAACTCCTATACAGGGGTAGAAATGACTTGGGAATACTTCTTAAGACGATTTCACCAACGTTTCGACAGTCCGGAAGTTTCATCAAAACTCATGTCGAAACTTTATGGACAAAAACAAGGCCGTGAGAAGGTCGACGTTTTTATAGCAAAAAAGGCTGCATTGGCGAGAAGGCTTATTCAGAATGTGGAAGAATCCGAATGTATACAATTAATCACGGAGTTGATAACTCCGTCGATTAAAGCATATCTTCGGGGAAAGAAGTTCAATGATATTGAAGAAATGACTACTTTTTGTAGTGCTATCGAAGAGGACTTGAGTGGGAGTTTGAATACTGCCACGTCAAATTCAAAATCATCTTCAGGTCCAAGAAACAATTATTCGAATAGTTCGAATGTTGCTGGTAATTCGAATGTGGGTTCGAACACGCCTGTGCCTCAACAGACAGGCAATAATACGAATAATTCTTGGAGAAATCAAGATAATAATCCCATAAGAGGAAATAATCCATCTAGCCGTGGCCGACCAGGCTATAATAACGGCCTGAACAGAAATTCAGTCAACAATTCTGCTTCGATGGTTAATAATCGTGGAAATTCCCCACGAAGAGAGCCTCAACTCAGTAACCTGCAAGATAATAATGCGGGAAACTATCAGCGAGATGTGTCACCAGCGACGAACACACATCTTTTCCAAGAATAAGTCGCTATTTACAATCCCCCCTCCGTGTGTACAAAAATCCCACAAAGCCAATTTCAGTGTCTCGTCGGTGAGGCCTGACCCACTACTCCCTTATTTCTCTGAGACATTATTGGGGAATGAAATGTTGATAACCCTAAATGATGGAACTCATGTAAATAAAACTCTTCCCAGGATCCCTGTGCAAGTTAATGGTTCTTATGCATTGGCACTGATTGATACCGGTGCCAGTACTAATTTTATTCGTGCAGACATTTTCAAAAATATGGATCTTACAAATCTGCCCCATCCCACAGCCATTCAACTAGGTTGCCGTGACAACACTAGTTATAGCTTGGGGCAGATAGAAACACAAATCGTGTTGGGAGAAAATGTCTATAATATTTCGGCAACGGTTTTGACGGATTTAAACGAACCAATTATTCTAGGGATGCCCTTTTTGGTAAAAGAGGAAGCTATTCTAGATGTGACTAGGAAATGTATGTATGTCGGCAAAAAACCGAGACAAACATTATTCTGGAATATAATAGCCGAGCGGCGGCTGCATGATATTGCGCTACCGGAATTTACTCCTGAACAATTCTCCTCAAACACAAAGGATCAGGTAATGTCGGTGATTTCCGATTTCCCTGATGTGTTTGAGGAAACCATTAAACAACCTATCACTAAAGCGTCGGTGCATGAAATCCGGGTGCGCCAAGAGAAGCCTTTCCGACAATTCCGGTATGGAAAAATGTCGGAAGAGAGAAAGGCCCTGGTGCACGAGGAAATCCGGAAACTTTCGGAGGCCGGTGTGATAACGCAGAGTGATTCCCCTTATTGCTCTCCTGTAGTCCTCGTCCCTAAAAAGGACGGCAAGCTGCGGTTTTGCGTGGACTACAGGGAGATAAATAAACTCATTATATCAGAGGCACCAAACTTACCTCCGATCCAAGAGACGGTTCGTGAGATGGGCCGAGCTACCATCTTCTCGACATTGGACTTAAGAAATGGTTTTTGGCAAGCTCCTATAACCCCTAACTCTCAGAAATACACAGCTTTTGGAGCACCGGACGGCCAAGTTTACCAATTTAAGGTTATTAGCTTCGGTTTAAAAAACGGGCCAGCCGTGTTCCAGAAGCTGATGTCGTCGGTGCTAGTGGGATACACAGATAGTTTCTGCAAGGTCTATCTAGATGACATCATCGTGTACTCCCACAGCATCAGCGAACACTGTGACCATCTACGACGCATCCTTGAGAGACTCAGGTCCCACGGATTATGGCTATCCCCAAGTAAATGTGTTTTTGGTTCAACAGAACTGAAATACTTGGGGAGAATCGTGTCCGAGAAGGGAAATCGGCCTCAACCGGCCCACGTCATTAATATCCAAAACTTTCCTACTCCCAAGTCGATTCGCCAGCTCCGCGCGTTTCTGGGGACCGCAGGCTGGCTACGGGAATACATTCCACACTTCGCTGAGATTGCCGCACCCTTGTCAGACCTTATAGACAAGGAGCGGCGATTCAAATGGGATTACAAAGCTGAAGATGCCTTTGAGAAAATAAAGGAGCTTGTTGCAGGTCCTTTGGAATTGGCTAGGCCCGATCCCTCTCGTCCGTACTGCTTGCAGACGGACGCTAGCATGATAGGGATCGGAACGGTATTGTTTCAAGAGAGAGACGATGGCCAAAGAGACATCATCACCTATGCCAGTGCCAAGTTGAATCGCACTGAAAGACGTTACCATGTGAACGAGATAGAATGTTTGGCTATAGTCTGGGCAGTGCGTAAATACAAGCACTTTGTGCAGGATCGCACTTTCAAATTGTATACTGACAATTCTGCCCTATTATGGTTGAATAGGATGGAAGACGAAAAGGCCAATCTAACCCGCTGGTCGCTAATGTTGCAAGAATACGACTTTACAATTATTCGCGTCCCTGAAAAATTAAACCAGTTACCAGACTTCCTTTCACGCAACCCCGTGGAGGAAGAGACTGGACAAGACATCCTCGAAGACTCTGAGAGGATGTTCTTTCCTATTATGGAAACAAAGTCGACGGAGGCTGAAATGAAAGAAACCCTGCAGGAAGTTGAAATTCGTCCTGATTTCCTAACTCAGATTCGTACATTCTACGAGGAAGTCATGCAACAGCAGTTTGAATGTCCCAGTTTGCAGAGATTCGTGGAACGAATCCTGAGAGCTAGGCAAGCTGCAGACCCCTCTGACTATGAACGCCGAATCGCGAACGAGTTTTTGTTGGACGAAGGTCAATTATATTTTGTAGGAGCAAACCACGACGAGCGACGTCTCGTAATACCTAAAGATTTTTTTCCAAGAGTCATGAAACGTTTCCATGATGATATTGGCCATCCTGGCGTAGACGAAACATATCGTCAAGTAGCTCGCCATTATCAATTGGCCCCTCTGCGAAACCGTGTCCATGACTATGTGACTAGGTGCCTTGTTTGCGCTACGACCAAGAGGTCGGCGCCGCAAGCGGCTTCAAACCTTCGCCCTAACCTCCCCCAGAAACCATGGGATATAATCTCGGTGGATGTTATGGGCCCTTATCCCATTTCTACTAACGGAAATAAATACATACTAGTGGCGACAGATTGTTTCAGCAAGTGGGTAGAGGCAAAGGTCGTCCCCAAAGCTGATGCATCTGCTGTGGCACGCTTCCTACAGGAAGACGTGTTTAATCGCTGGGGGTATCCGCGAAAGATCATTTCCGATAGTGCAGCTCAGTTCAAGGGCCGCGTCTTTGAGACGTTCGTAAGGCGCCTGGAAATTGAGTTGAAATGGTCGGCGGTTTATCACCAGCAAGCTAACCCTGTAGAGAGGCGTGCCCAGGAGATTAAAAAAATGCTTAGAGCCGCATTGATTAACAAGCCTGAGAATCTCTGGGAAGAGCATATCTCAAATATTGTTTACAACTTGCGTACCCGACTTAATGCTGCTATTGGCACCACCCCGAGCATGTTACTCTTGGGGTACGAGCTTCCGAAGCCTGGAGAATGGGTGACACCAGCCCAGAGGCGAAGGCGAGCTCGAAATGAGAACCGAGAAGCTCGGGTGGATGCTGCAGCAGCCTCCTCGACTACTTACCAAAATAAATATTTCCCAGATCCGGATAACCAGCCGATCGTCTTCGAACCGGGGCAATGGGTTCTTTGTCGCAATTCCGCACAACTTCGTAAAAATTTCGGGCCTACTTGGGTAGGGCCATACCAAGTTGAAAGGTTAGCCGGACCAACTTGTTTCGTGGTGAACAAAGGTGGATTAGAGCAAAATGTACACACGGACGATTTGCGCCCGGCCCCTGCTCCGCGATTAGGTCAGGCCGAGTTGGATCCTCGGCCTCCGCCCCCTGAAGATGAGGAAGATTAACCCCGAAACTTTTCTGATGGAAATATATGACTTCCCATTCCGCTCTCAGTGGAGAGTGATGATCGATTGATTTTTTTTCTCTGTGACGACGCCTGGATGTTATGACTAATGTTGAAAGCGTCATTGTAAATAATTTCTGACTGCTCTGTATGTATTTATTAGTATTTGAATTAGACTAAGGTTGTTGTCATTAGTTGGTTGCAATGCAATATGTAACATGTTTTAGATGCTAAGTTAGAACTGTATGTATGCAGAGTAGAATTATTGTAAGGGACAGTTGTCCACATAACTTAGTGAAATTTTTTATATTTTTAAATGAATAAAGCAACAAATGTTGACCTTGCTGTGATTGGACTGATGTCGTAAATTGGATGGCCAGCGATTCCTTAAGGGGGGGGGGCATGTTATAAATCCCGATAAAAACTGAAATTTTAATCGAAGGGATAAAATAAACCAAATTGGTTGCGAACTGAGTAACAACCTGCAAGAGAAGCTATTCTTTTAGTGAAAAGTATTTTTACTGGTTCCGCTGTTGCTGTGAAAAGTGTTTCACTTAATAGTCATAAACGACTATCCCGAAGAGTTTAACTCTGGGGCATTTTCCGTATTTCTTTTCGTTTCGATAAAGAAATAATCCCGAAGACTTCGCCGAAAAGAAAAATTTCTTCCAAAATACTGGATTGGTTTATATCCCGAAAGTAAAGAAAGAATCTAAGGTCAGCCATCCGATTCCGGCTAAGGGTACCAATCACACTGGGTGATTTTATTGGAAGTCTGGATTTTATTTATGGACCGTTCCTGTTAGCATTTCAGCTGTGTACAAATGGAATGAAGATAGACATCCGGTAAGCTTGAAACTGTAATAAAAACTGCTATCAAGTGAAACCTAACGTATTGTTTTGGAACAACAGTGTGTTTTTTTTAAAAATTTTTTGCTAATCGTACGTAATTCCGTTTACGAAAGATTAGACAATTGCCTTCGAAAATAAGTTATAGACTATATCATATTTGTTTTTGGTAGTGAATAAAAGGTTACCTTAATATTAAATTGAAGACTTTAGTAGATTTGAAGTAAATTAAGCAATCACTTTTTTTTTATTTTTTTTTTGATAATACAGATACGGCTCTTATACACAGTCTGTGGGCCAGAACACTAAGTGAATACTTATAATTAAATTGTTCTTGTTGTATACATATTGACTCGACCTTCGTTCTGGCTAACGTCCAGCTTGAGAAGGGTGGGTCGTATTTTTGTATTGTTTTCCGGGCTACGCCCGACATACCTTTATTTTAGGGGTCGACTTTGCTAGGGCTGGAGCAGCCATCGTTGTAATCGTTCTTGTTAGAACCAAATAAAAGAATTCGTAAGCCCTGGCAATTTAGACCTAAAACGTTACAACCATCTTAAACAAATGTACATATTATTTATAATAATCTGGGGATTCGGAAGTCATATATTTCTACAGTAAATACATTTTTCCGAACCTGGCTAGCGACGAGCGTTTCTAGCCTGTCTATTAATATTTTCTCCTCTCCGGGAATTCATTTGATAAAGGGTCTTAAAAATAAATTATTATTCGGTGTTGGAGTTATGGATTTCAACACCAAGCGTACTGGCGACAGGGAACCCGCTGCTAGCCGGGCGGATTTTTATAAAATGGAATTGTCGCCTTTACGACAGGAGTCTCAAGATCATGGTGCGTCACAACCATGAAGGAAATTCTGGAAGTAAAATTCCAGGATACATGGAAAGATACACCAGGCATGAGGCAATCGAAACTCCACATCGGAGGCCCTTCTACCAGGAGGACCGAGACTCTGCTCACACTGAGCAGAAAGGAAATCAGATTAGTGACAGGGCTCCTGACGGGACACTGCCACCTCAACAGGCACCTCAACATTTTAGGTTTCACGGATGATACCGAATGCAGGTGGTGCTTGGAGGATGAGGAGTCAGCCACTCACATCCTCACGGAATGCCCGGCAGTGGCAGCTATACGGGAAGCACACCTCGGGAGCATCGTACTGAAACCGGAGAGTGTGAGGGTGGTATCGGTCAGAAGGCTGGCCTCTTTCGCTTGCGAGATAGGCTACGTTCAAAACTGAACCATCTCCCAGCAGTAGTGGGTGCATAACGGGCCCGATTGAGAGGCCTACATGCTTATGGCTTCGTCCGTCCACATACCTTGTTCTATCTATCTATCTACTCTAGTATTTCTACTGAGAAAGAAAAGCGTCTTCAAGATGCTATAGATGTTCAAGGCTGGCCTTCAGACAAAAGCTACCCGTTTCTGTCAAGAAATTTTGGCACATCCAGGCTGAAATTTTTATCCATGAGAACGTACTATTGGGAAATAGATTTGAGTAGCCTTGTTCCTATGATATATTGTTGTTGTTTATATAAAAAAAATAGTTGACATTAAAACTTCATTTACGTTCACCCGCAGTCCGTTTCAGTTCCATATGATATCTTCTCGGTTTGGCTGTAAAATATAATCTAGAAATAGATCAGATAGATGCCGTTTCAGCTTCTCTCCAAGGTGAATTGGACGATACAGAAATGTTTATGGTTCAACCTGAAGGTTTTGAGGATAATTCTTCCAGAGTTTGCCTTTTATTGAAATCTCTGTATGACCTCAAACAAGCTAATCGCATATGGAACATAAAACTCGATGAAGAACTTCAGTACATCGCATCGGTCTGAAGCGTTCGGAAGTGGATCCGTGTTTGTATTTTTCAATAAACGAAGATAATATCCTGATTGTGGCTGTTTACGTTGACGAATTTCTCATATTTTCGAGTAATGAAGTTCAAAAGAAGGAATCGAAGGAAAATCTGATGAAAAGTTTCATGATAAATGATTTAGGAGAGGCAAATCATGTTTTGGGTATGAAAATAAGCAGTAATGTGGAGAAAGGAGAAATTAGAATTGATCACTTCACAAACCGTCGTGAATAAATCCGGGGATACGCCAGTGGAAAATAGTGAACCAATAATTGAAAACCGTGGACCCAAGCTGAAGAACATTATTCCTGAGAGTCCACTTTATATACACTTCACATTTTTGCCCTGAAGCAGTTTTTTTTGCTCTGTCATCAGTTCTACAATTGATTCCTTTGATTCTTTTGGAACTATGAAAAAAACATCACCATTTAAAGTATGCCATATCACACACAGGCCTCCTAATGTTGATCCAAAAATATTCTTGAATGAATACGAGAATTCGCTATCTACTGTCGCTCCAAAATATGATATCATTATCTGCGCAGGTAATCTCAATATAGATTTACTCGGCTGCTCTAACTCTTCAACAAAGTCTCTCAACAATATTTTGGAAACCTTCTGTTTAAAACAAATTGTTGACGAACCCACCCGATTTGGCTCTACAAGCGCTAAATTAATCGATCTGTTGATCTGTTCAGAAGACCTAAACACCAAAAAAGTTGTCGTAATAGATTGCTCCAGTTTTTCTGACCATAATCTTGTATCATGTTGCGTTGGATTTTTATTACCAAAGTATTCTCCTTTCTTACGTGTTTTTAGGGACTTTTCATGTCTAGATGATGTTAGATTCTATAACGATTTGTTGCTTTTACCATTTTTTCAAATCTACGGTCTTGAAAATATAGACAGTAAAGTGAATCTTCTTAACACACTGGTCATCGAACTTTTCAACGCCCACGCACCAATTAAAACTGTCAGGATAACTAAACCTAAAGCTCCTTGGCTAAGTGACATTCTAAAACTCTTAATGTCTATGAGAGATAAAGCGTTAGCTAAATACAAGAAAAGTAGAGAAGAAAGACACTGGGACTATTACAAAGAATTACGCAACTTAACAAATAATACGATAAAATTAAAGAAAAAAGCGTACTTAGAATATAAGGCGAGAAACACCAAAAACATCTGGAGAGAATTGAAGGAACTAGATATACACAACAAACAGCAGAAACCTGTTATACCCGACCACTTATCATCAGCTGATGAGATAAACCAGTACTTCGTCAACTCCTGTACAGCAAAACCTGTTGACCAAATTACATTATCAAAGTTCTCTACTCCTCCAAACGATAGCAGTAAGGTCAGCTTCACTCAGACGAATGATAACAATGTGTACAAAGTTCTTTTAAGCATGAAATCAAAAGCCACGGGTGCCGATAATATTAATATCAATATGCTCTTACGTTGCTGTCCTTACATTCTTGCTTATGTGACTCATATTTTTAATTATTGCATAGAAAAAAGCTGTTTTCCAAGTATTTGGAAAAAAGCCATCATTATTCCGTTAGCGAAAACTAATTCTCCAGATCAATATAAAGACCTTCGACCTATAAGTATATTGTGCGTTTTGTCTAAAGCCTTCGAAAAAATATTGTCTGAGCAAATGCGTAACCATATCGAGAATTGTAATGTTTTTCCCGTCAATCAATCAGGTTTCCGTCCCAGCCATAGCTGTAGTAGTGCACTATTAACGGTAACGGATGATATCTATAGGTCACTCGACTCAAAAGAACTAACTATTCTTGTGCTGCTAGATTACTCTAAAGCATTCGATCGAATTGATCATGAGCTTCTTATAGCTATTCTAGGCTATATAGGATTATCTGATAATGTTTCCGAATTGTTGAGGTGTTACCTAATGAGTCGATCCCAATCGGTACGGTTAAACAACACATCTTCCCCATTTCTAACATTAACTAATGATGTACCCCAAGGCTCAATACTTGGTCCATTGCTCTTCATTCTCTACACGCATGAGTTTCACAAATGTCTCAAACATACCAACTCTCACTTCTACGCTGACGACACCCAAATATACTTATCTTTCAAAGAAGATGACGTCAATGTTGAATGTGACTTAATAAACGAAAATCTCAGTTGTTTAACCTCACTCTCAGATGAATTTAGCCTAAAGATAAATCCGTCGAAATCCAAGGTACTTCTTTTTGGCAGTACCATCTCTCAAAAAAGATGCTTGGAGCTAATCAATGTCAAGGTCGATAACACGCAAATTCCTGTGAGTGAGAATGCTGTCAATTTGGGTGTTATTTTCGATAGCTCTCTCAAATTCTCATCACATGTGAGTAAAATTGTGCGTAACGGTTTTTGCAATTTAAAAAAGCTTTATGCCAACCGAAAATTTCTGAGTAAAAATCTTAGAATTATCCTGTGTGAAGCTTTGGTGCTGTCACACCTCAACTATGCGGATGTCGTGTATGGTCCTTCACTCACTTGCGCAGATAGTTACAGAATCCAGAAACTCCAAAATACATGTGTTCGATTCATATGTGGCTTGCGCAGACGAGACCATGTTTTGGAGAGTCTTAGAGATATCGGGTGGCTCTGAACTAATGATAGGAGGCTTCTACATTCCGCATTATTTTTCAAGACACTTGTAACCATAGATAAACCAAAATACCTTCATCGGAAAATAAATTATAGGACGGATGTACACAATTTGAATCTTCGTCGCAAAGCCAAGTTGACAATACCTACCCATAGAACTGCCTTGTTTCGATCATCATTCTCATTCCAAATTGCCCATATATGTAATAATTTCCCATTTGAATTCAATAGTTGTAGTCTTTCAAAATTCAAGATTCAGTTGAAGAAGTTTCTGTTCGAAAATCCTGATCATAGATTTTGATGCCTTCAGTTCAGTAGATTCAAAAAGTGATGACGTTTGATTTTACCTACTTGTTCATATTTGTATTTTTTGTTCATGTACATATGTATATATATATAATGCTTATTTTTAGAATTGTACAAGAGTATCTATACTCAAGTTGGAGCTCATTCTTATTAAAGACTGAGCTCCTTTTCATGGTTGAGTGGAAGAGCAATTCGCGATTTTATCGTGAAATTGAACTCTGCCATTTGAGCGGCATATTTAGTCACAGTGTAATGTTATGTACTTTTATGTCTGTTCAATAAAATCATTTATTATTATTATTATTATTATCAAAATCTGTTTATTCAAGAAATACAAATTTGGAATGATCGACTGTAATCCAAGCAATACTCCTTGCTGTGCTTGTCTCCGTTTGAGTAAGGACATGTGTCCTAGAGATGATAAGGAATGGGAGAAAATGTTACCCATTCCATACCAAGAGGCTATTGGCAGCTTGATGTATGTGGCGCAAGTTACTAGACGTGATATTTGCTATGCGGTGAGTTTAGCGAGCCACTTCAATACAAATCCAGGTGTGCAACATTGGGAAGCTGTTAAAAGGATTTTCCGATATCTCAAAGGCACACAAGATTTCCAATTAGTATTCCAAAAAGACGGTTGTCCACAAATGATGGGAAATTCTGATTCTGTCTGGGCGGTGACGTAGATGACAGAAAATCTGTCACAGGATACATTTTCATCTACCAGGGAGGTTTAATATCTTGGAATTCCCGCAAGGAACCTACAGTAGCTCTATCACCGACAGAAGCGGAATACATGGCTTAGGGTACGCCCAGAGTGCACGCGAGAAAGTGATTTCGCGAGTCAGCTTCTCGCCTACCGGAAAACGGCGCAAGAAAAACAAAAATTCAGGATGATCCATCACCAGTTATATACATCAGTGATGAACCCCCAACAGTGACTTGCAGTGGTTATCTTGTTAAATCTCTCGAGTTTTGGGACGGTGTCTTTGTCCTTTGTACCATTCACTTTTGTTACTTAATATTGTGTTGAATTATTTCGAGAAGCTGGACTTTTTTGTCATCTTATCTTGGGGCATGTTCCAGATTTGATGATTTCTAGGTAGGGTTGAAACTTGCGTTCGATTCCCTCTTTGGTAATTCTCTGTTCTCCTTATCGCGATACTCTTTGTGCAGGAATGTAAGGTTGAGAATTACCTCCAAAGCGGCCGATGGGTATGTTCTCACTGCAACTGTTATGCATACATAGGTTAATCTTTGTATTTCCAATAGATTTGCCCTTGAACTTGCCAGACTGGAGAGATCTTAGATGTATATACAGGGCTATTCAAATTCGTATCTGTACATGGGGATCTCGTAAACGATAAGAGATAGAGTGTCAGTTGAATTGTGGCAAAGTTGCGTATTTTACAGACCTATTCAGTGATGTGAAAAAATCGAATTTATCTCTTTTGGTTCTGGAGATATACAGGAAAAACCAAAAAATCCCAAATTATTTTTTTGCCTGTATCTTCTTTATTCGTAGACATATTGAAAATCTGTCCACATTTTGGCACTTGATGTGGGCTATCAGAATATGTCCATGAATCTTTTATACAGGGTGTAATCTGACTTGGGCCACCCCTATCTTTGAATTTTTAAATAAGGACCTGTATTTTTTGTTGTAGTTTTTGGATCGTCGACGTTCACTTCATACTGAGAAATTAAATTAAATTTTATATTTCGGGATATTTCGATAATATTTTATTATAATTAGGTGAATTATTCCCGTTCAAATTACGGCCCTGGAAATTGGTTGACTGAGTGAGTTAAATAAAAACACAATAGCAACTTTCACGTCTCCCCTTGTACCATAGTGTTTTTCGACAGTATATCCAAGAATCAGTTTTGGTGCAAGAAAATGTGGAAGACTTGATTGAGGATTTTGATTGACTTCGCAGTAATGCAGCAAAGAAGTGTAATAAGGGCAATAAATAATATGAAAAAACGAGTTAAAAAATGTCTCGAAATGGAAGAACTCCAATTCGAACATTTATTGCACCATTAATTTTTGTGTGTACATAAATTACTTCATTTCAATTTTCATTACAATTATAGTATTCGTTTCGGATGTAAATATTGCTATCATTTCTTTTTCAGATTATCAAAATACATATAATCTATTTTTGTTGTAGATATGTTTCAGATAATCATAAAAGGTTTAGCTATTCGAAGTTCATTGTAGAAAATGCACAAAGAGCATTGAAAATGTGAAGAAATATGAATTGGTACCTTAAAATGAAAAAAATACTCTCGAACAACACTATGATGGTATATGGGGAAGTTGCTATTGTTTTATTTAACTCAGTCAACAAATTTCCAGGGCCGTAATTTAATGAAAATTGAAATGAAGTAATTTATATACACAAAAAAATTAATGGCGCAATAAATGATCGAATTGGAGTCCTTCCATTTCGAGACATTCTTGAACTCGTTTTTCATATTATTTATTGCCCTTAATACACTTCTTTGCCGCACTGTTGCGAAAGCATTCAAAATCCTCAATATCAAGTCTTTTCTTCATTTTCTTCATTTTCTTACATCATAAGTGATTCTTGGAAATACTCTAAAAAAACAATATGGTACAAGGGGAGACGTGAAAGTTAGTATTGTGTTTTTATTCAACTCAGTCAACCAATTTCCTAGGCCGTAATTTTAAAAAGAATAATTCACCCAATTATTATAAAATATTACCGGAACATCATATCAAATTTAATTTAATTTCTCAGTATGAAGTGAACGCCGACGATACAAAAAAACTACAACAAAAAATACAGGTCCGTATTTAAAAATTCAAAGATGGGATTGGTCCAAGTCAGATGACACCCTGTATAAAAGATTCATGGGCATATTCTGATAGCCCACATCTAGTGCCAATAGCAAAATGTGGACAGATTTTCAATATGTATTCGAATAAAGAAGATACAGGCAAAAAAATAATTTGGGATTTTTTGGTTTTTCCTGTATATCTCCAGAACCAAAAGAGCTGAATTCGATTTTTTCACATCACTGAATAGGTCTCTAAAATACGCAACTTTGTCACAATTTGACCGACACTCTATCTCTTATCGTTCACGAGATCCCCATGTACAGAAACGAATTTGAATAGCCCTGTATATAAGCCACGGAAGTAGTTTTTCTTGTGAAATATTTGCTTCATATTGTATTCAATTAATGTTTCAATTTATTTGGTAATTTCAGTTTGAGAAATGCAGTTTTATAAACATGTTGAATAATATCTGGGTTACTCATGCATTGTCTTGAGGAAGATCTGACCTTGAGATACGTGGATTGTGCTCCTTCGCAAATATACAGTTTTCTATTATAGTGGTAGCGAGTAGAGTCCCTTTAATGAAATGAATGAAAAAAACCTTTTTTTCTAATTTCCATTAGTTAAGTAGATGAAATTGGACAAAAGTGTTTTTTCATTTTAATAAAGTAGTTGTTGAGAATTTCAATTGTATGGATTCCGGTTCATCCTGTATTTCAATTTTTGATTTTTTTTAAATATTTGAAAGAATGACATGTAACTAGTTACGAGTGACAATTAGTAAAAATTCATTCAATTTTGAGTAGGTACGGTTTATTTAGTACTTTGGGAGAGATTCTTCAATTAGTTCTCAGGCAGTCCTGAGGATAAAAGTTCTCCAGACGTTCTTAGGCCATTCCTTCACCGGGTATAGGTGACTGCATAGTATTCAATTCTAAAATTTGGCGACCGCGACAGTACATTGAAATGGAGAAGATGAAGAGAGCCCGTTCAGTTCAAAGAACCGCATTTACGAGGATTTATAATTTTTTAACCGAACTGCTCTCCAAAGCGAATCCCGATAAAGTTGAAATTGAAGCGAATCTTCAGTTATTAGATCAAAAATTCGAGAAACTCAAAGATTTGGATAAACAGGTGTTTGATAGTCTTCTGAATTCTGATTGTGATGAAGAAGAACTTAACTCCGAGAGTATAACAGTTGATGAGTACACAAATAAATATAACAAATTGAAATTAACTCTGAAAGGCAGTTCCAACAGAGAAGCCGGCGCTGGTGATAACATCGTTCATGAAACTGTTCAGAGGAGAAAAAAACTGAAACTGCCTTATAGATTTCATCAAATTTGGCGGAGATGTAAAAGAATGGTTGTCTTTCTGGAGTCAATTCCGAAGGATACATGAAGACACTGAAATAGAAACTGAAGACATTTTTCAGTATTTACTCCAGGCAACTGTACCACAATCAAGAGCAAGACAACTCGTGGAAAGTTATCCTCCTACAGCCGAGAATTATAAAAAGGTGATCGACAGTTTGAAATTTCGATTTGGACGTGACAGTCTTTTAATTGAAGTGTATTTGAGAGAATTGCTATAATAGGTATTGAATAACTTGAGCAATAAAGTGGAACTCAGTTACCTATTCGATAAAGTAGAGTCTCGTTTGAGAGCTTTAGAAACACTTGGGGTAACGTCAGAGACATGTGTAGCCATGCTTTATCCCCTTGTTGAGTCTTGTCTTCCTGAAGAACTGTTGAGAGTATGGTAAAGAAGTTCCCTATATGACAGTGAATTGTCATTAAAAGACCGACTTAACAATCTCATGAGTTTTCTTGGTAAAGAAGTGGAAAATGAAGAAAGGATTTCTCTTGCTGTTTCTGGTTTTCATTTCGAGGATAAAAGGAACGATCAAGAAAAAGAATAGCTAATAATAAAAATGAACAATCAGTTCCTATAGCCGCAGATCTAGTGAATCAAAAAAGCCCTATGTGTGCCTTTTGACACCCATCCGTCCGAAAACTGTAGTGATGCTCAAAGATGGACTCTTGCAAAAAAATCACGTATTCTGAGTAAAGAAGGGTGTTGTTTCGCCTGTCATGAGTATGGACATGTGTCCCGAAGATGTAGAGTTCGACTTAACTGTTCAAAGTGCAATGGCAAACATGTGGACATGATGTGCCCGGGAAAGGATGATTCAGCTGAAACGTTACGTGATACTGAAGAACTGAATAATTTACTGGTACCCAGTGATTCACTATCAAATCATACTTATGCAGAAGTATTTTTGCAAACTCTGGTTGTAAAAGTGATTGGTGAAGGACAAGTCAAACATGTTCGTGCTCTAATCGATACAGGTTCGCAACGATCCTACATTTGCAAAAGAACAGCGCTTGAAATGAAATATGTTCCGATTCGAGAAGAAAAGATGACCCATGCACTATTTGGTGGAACCCAATCAGAATGTTACACTCATAAGTGTAATCATGTAACATTGAACAGTAGAAGTGATAAGTATTCCTGTAATTTTGAAGTACTTGATCAAAATGTTATATGTTCTAACGTTGGATAGAAGAACTTAAGAATCTGGAAATCGAAATAACAGATCGGAACAATGGGCCGATAGAAATTCTGATTGAAGCAGATATTGCTGCAAAAGTTATTACTGGCAGACGCTTTGACCTTACCAGTGGTTTGGTTGCACTAGAAACCCTGCTTGGTTGGACATTGATGGGCAAAGTTCCTCATGAAAACCCTATTCATTCTTCCATGTTAGTGACTACAATGTTTTCCTCTCAATTTCCTGTAAATGACTTGTGGGATTTGGATATTTTGGGGATAACAGAACCAAATGACAGAAATACAGAAATCCAAGAAAGAACATGTAGATTTAGTTATGCAGCAGTTTTTACAATCAATTACAGTCAATGGAAATGGAAGATACGAAGTCAAAATGCCATGGGTTGAAGGCCATCCACCTCTTCCTGATAACATTTGTATTGCAAAGAGAAGGCTCGATTCATTGGTAGAAAAACTTAGAAAAGACGGATATTTTGAAAAATATCAACAAGTTCTCGATGAATGGTTGAGAGAAGGTATCATTGAACCAGTCTCCGATGAAGATTCAACTAGTGCTGTTCATTACCTGCCTCACCGACATGTTGTAAAGTTAAGTAGTGCAACAACCAAAATTCGTCCTGTATTTGATGCATCTTGCAAAAGGAACAATAGCCCATCCCTGAATCAATGCATAGAAGAAGGTTCGAATCTTATTGAATTGATACCTTCTATTCTTTTACGATTTAGAATACATCATATTGGAGTTATTTCGGACATCAAAAAGGCCTTCTTACAAATAAGCTTAGCTCCTACAGACAAAGACTTCCTGAGATTCTTCTGGTATGATGATGGTGGTAACTTACAAATTTTCAGACATACTAGAGTCGTTTTTGGCGTGACATGCAGTCGTTTCATACTAGCAGCTGTAATGGAATATCACCTTCAACAAGAAATGAGAAAAACTGAAAACGGAGCCTCGATATATCCACCATGGGTCATTTCGAAGCTAATGAAGAGTTTTTATGTTGACAATTGTTTTGTCAAGGTTGACAATGAGAAACAGCTAGATGAATTAATTAAAGTATCTAGTGATCTCATGATGGATGCAAAATTCGACCTTAGAGGATGGAAACACACATCAACGAGTGAGACAACTGATCATGTCATGTTGACACAGGAGTTAGGATTGATTTAGGATACACAGGGCGATAAGCTTGCACTCAGTCCTGATTGTTTTGGAAACATTCAGTTAAATATTATTACAAAACGTACTTTACTCTCCGCAACATACAGATTATTTGATCCGGTTGGTTTTATATGCCCAGCAACTTTAATACCCAAACTCTTGATCCAGAAAACTTGGAAGTCCAAACAAGGATGGGATGCGGAAGTTGAGAATGATATTAAAACTATGTTTCTGCAGTGGGATGATGAATTACATTTTTTATCAGAATTGAAGATACCCAGATGGTTGAATTTATCTCCGAATTCCATAAATCACAGTTTGCATGTTTTCTGCGATGCAAGCCAGAATGCATACGCCACTACTATATTCTTGCGTTCAGAAACAGATCAGCTAGTTCGTGTGAATCTTATTCAAGCCAAAACAAGAGTTTCACCAGTTAAAAAAATGACAATTTCAGGGCTTGAATTGATGGCTGCAGTGATTGGAGTTAGACTTGCCAATGTTGTTATATCGAATTTTGATATCGAAAGCATCTCGCCAACTATTTTTTATTGGACCGATTCTACCACAGTTTTGTCCTGGATAAAACGCGAAGAAAACTGGAAGATATTTGTGTGGAATAAAGTTCAGGAAATAAAAATGTTTTCAAATCCGAATTCATGGCACCACGTTTTCGGTAATGTTAATCCTGCTGATTTACCATTTCGAGGTTGTTCTCCTAAAAAGCTGTTTGAATCCCGTTGGTGGGAGGGTCCATCTTGGTTGAAAGAATCTCCCGAAGAGTGGCCAAATCAACTACAGATTGACTTCAACGAAGGTTTAGTCAATGAGGAGAAAAGACAAGGAACAGCTTCATTGATGAGTTGTTCATTGTTCAAATCTGATGACTGGTATTACAAATATTTCTCGAAGTTAAATGATATCGTGAAATTGATAGGATGGATTAACAGATTTAGTTTTAACTGTCGTAATAGAAATGAGAGAAGAAATGGTGAATTAGTTTTGCAAGAAATTATGGATGCTGAAACTATTTTGATAAAACTGATCCAACGAGAAAGTTTCAACGGTGTCAAGGATGAGAAATTGTCTTCTTTATGTCCTTTTGAAGATGAGGAAGGAGTTATCAGGATAACTACAAAAATTTCACATCGTTCAAACATTCCAGATATCAAATTTCTCATACTGTTACCGAACAAACACCCTGTAGTTACTCGACTGATTTTTGACAGTCATGTTGAAGCCTGTCATATAGGAGTATAAGGTCGTTTGAGTATAATGAGAGAGAAGTTGGATTCTGAGTGGACGACGTGCGATAAGATCTGTAATTCATCGATGTATAGTATGCAGGAGATATGAAGGCAAAAACTTGAATACAGCCCCTACCGCAATACCTGAAAATAGAGTCAATAAAGCTTCCACTTTTGAAATCACTGGTGTAGATTTTGCAGGTCCACTTTTCCTCTGAAATAATAAAAAAGTGTGGATTTGTATATTTACATTTGCTGTGTATAGGGCAATACATTTGGAACTGGGTTCGTCATTATCTACAACATTGTTTTTGGAAGCATTCAGAAGATTCGTTGCTAGAAGAGGACGGCCAGCTGTTATTTATAGCGATAATGGAACCTCTTTCGTTGAATCAGAAAATGCCTCCAGAAGACTTGATTGGGCAGTCATTTCAGAATATAGTATAGCTAAGAGGATCGTTTTGAAATTCAATCCAGTATCAGCTCCATGGTGGGGAGGATGGTGGGAGCGGCTCATCAGGATTGTCAAACAAATTCTGCGTAAAGTTTTAGGAAGAGCTTCTCTTACGTTTGAGGAGTTGTCTACGATCCTATGTGACTGTGAGTCTGTGATAAATTCAAGACCTTTGTTGCCGAAAGTTATAAAGATTTAGTGCCGTTGACTCCAAACATGTTTTTACATAGTCCGAAGATAAATGTTGAAGTTACCGATGTTGACCTCATACGAACAACTTCCTTGAATAGGTATATGAAATATAAACAAAAATTGAGGGATGGTTTGAATAGAACATTCAGAAACGAATATTTAGGAGAACTAATGCTTCATTCAAAAAAGGATATTAATCGTAAAATTGGAGTAGGAGACATTCTACTATTAGGAAATGAAAACTAGAAGCGTTTAGATTGGCCATTAGGAATTGTTGAAGAAGTCATTCAAGGAAAAGATGGAAATGTTCGATTAGTCATATTGAAAACTTCTATCGGTCAACTGATGAGACCGTTGCAGAGGATATATCCCTTGGAAATCAGGATATCAGATTGAAGTTGTGTTGATTTTGAGACATCGACATTAGTTTTTGAATGTCTCAAGGTGGGAGGATGTTGAGAATTTCAATTATATGGATTCCGGTTCATCCTGTATTTCAATTTTCGATTTTTTTTTAAATATTTGAAAGAATGACATGTAAATAGTTACGAGTGACAATTAGTAAAAATGTCACAATTTTCACTCGAGTTTGAAGGCCGTCGTTTATTGGAATTTCTTCCTAACGTTTCGCTAGCGCGAGTGGCTAGCTTCTTCAGAGGCTTATACATCATGAATAATCTCAGATGACTCAGATTATTCATGATGTATAAGCCTCTGAAGAAGCTAGCCACTCGCGCTAGCGAAACGTTAAGAAGAAATTCCAAAAAAAGACGGCTTTCAAACCCGAGTGGAGATTGTGACACTTCGGCTACGAAAGCCTTAACCATTTTGTCAATTAGTAAAAAATCATTCAATTTTGAGTACGGTTTATTTAGTACTTTTGGAGAGATTCTTCAATTAGTTCTCAGGCAGTCCTGAGGATAAAAGTTCTCCAGACGTTCCTAGGCTATTCCTTCACCGAGTAGGTGACTGCATAGTATTCAATTCTGAAATTAGTCATGAATTTCCACAAAATGAACAAGTTACCAATTACACAAAAAAGCGTTTAGAGTGCTGTGCGAATGCAATACACTGGATTGTGGAAGACAGTCTGATCTAACCAGTACAAGTACCAGTACAAGTACCGGTAAAAGTACAACAAAAAATGAGGAATTCGGACTGAATTATCACTAACACTTTCTGGGCTATCCCGAAAACTAAAAACTCCCAAACGATATCAGAGTAATTGTAGAATATGGAAGGTGGAAGTACTGTTTCAAAATATAAATCTTTACTTAATATCTGATTATTTCAAATAATCTCCGGTAACTATTAACCTAATAAATATCCACTAATTCGTTCAACTGATAAAATATTGCACATAATTATATCAACATTAATAATACTTGAGTATCAACGATAATTTCCCGTTCTGACATTTTCATTTATTTTGATTAAAAAGTGTGTTGAAGTAATTGTGAACACTTGTGATAGAACTACTATTCTCGAGGTCAATAAATTTAATCTATACAGACTTGATTGCAACCACATTTTACTTTTGTGTCAGTTTGGATTTTTTGTTTCATGAATTTCAGGTGAGCTGGTGAATGGTGAAGTACATAGGTACTTTCTTAAACTTGTTTATGTTTCTTATTTGCTTCTTTTGTGTAAGGTTATGTTTAGAAGGCTATTCAAAAAACGATTTGAGAAAACCAAACTAATATATAACACATCTTAAAATCCATTATTTATGATAAGTATGGAAACAAAGATTTTGTCTCTGAATTTATGTTGTGACGAAGCATATTTCTCATACCTGGGGTGTTCAAGACATATTCCTGAATTTCGTATACCTAATAGTTTCAGCTACAATAAGTTGACTATACTTCGTTTTGGTGGTGCAGAAGTCTTGGAGATACTTGAGCGAGCTGGAAAAAACCAGAGCCTTACCTTTTAGGGTGCGATCCCAACCACTTGGTCAACACAAAATATATGGAAGTGACATATCCTGTAAAAACCACAAAGAAGGTGAATGTGGAAATGAGAGTTGAATGGTTCTAGAACTATTCCTCATCCTTATTTTATATAGTTCGAAAATAAACTGTTTCAATATTAAGAAAGAAACAAGGTAGTCTGCCCTACCAGGACGATGATCATTGCTATAATTCTATACAACAGGAATAATTGGATCGACTACTTTCCTGGCTAATACCACGACGAACATTGAATTACATCCAATGAATTTCCGTGCAGAGTTCCTACAAGGCTATCTTTGCAATTGCTAGTTACATGGAAATGTTAATTGAAACATTTGGACCACCTACAGATCGATTTCGGAGTGTTGCCCTTCATCAGTACAGGGTAGGTCTCTGCAGACAATAACTAATGTCTGCAACAAATGGTTCAATACACAATTCATGTCAAGACAAAAGCTAAGACTGAGCTCGCAGTGTAGCTTTCACTAAACCACGAGCGCCATCTCAACTTCTGCCTCTCAACCAAAGCAATACCCAAAGGTGCGTGATAACTAAAACCACCAATATAAATGAAGAAATCTGCATTGTTCACAATGAGCGCTTGTCAAGAAAGAAACAAGGTGTCCTGCCTTACCAGGACGGTGCTTATTGTTATACCTAATTGTATACAATAGGAATAATGAGAATAATTCCCATTGACTAGTTTTTACAAGTTTCAAATTTACATACAAACCCTGATAATTGTTAAACTAAAAACTTCAAATTTGTTTCACTTCTTGGAGCTATTCTTGAAAGGCTTTTAAAACGATTCCCATTGGAAAAATTAAAGAATGTTGATGTTCCACTTTGTTATCACCAATTTAAGATACTTGAAAATGAAAAATGCAGATAAAGCTATGACTTTTTTTTTCTCAATATTTCAATTTGTTCGTATTTTAATTATTTAAAGTTACATAGGAATAATTTTTTAAAATTACTTACTCTGTTTAAATAATTGTTATAAACAAATGTATTGTTCATAAGATATTTGAATTTTTATTTTTGGAATTTTGATCAGCAATATACAGGGTGGGGCAACGAAAACGAAACAGACCGAATAGCTTCAAAACGCATGTGTTGTGAAAAAAATGCAAAAACACGTCGATTTTTAATCCAAGGGGGACATCTTTCTATCATAACCTCAACTGTCATACCACTCTCCCCCATCCCTTGGTCACTATCACCCAAAAAATTTGAATAGGGAAAGTAGTAAGTGAGACACATCATTAAAAAGGTAATTTCATAAGGAATTCAGCCATATCAATATTTGCTACCTGACTTTACATTTTGGCGCCATCTTGCGTGAAACACAACTGTTCCGTATTCCAAATTATGATACTTCATTTGCAAGCTAATTTGACTTTAATTCAGTGACTATGCATTATGGAATTGTTCTATGGAAAAAAACAAAATGGCGGCTTCAAAACGGCGAACAAGATTTGCAGTTATGGTCCGATTCGATTCAAAATTGATATGTGGTGGTTTCCAAGATCGGAAATTATGATTTGTTTGTCAAATAAGATGGTGGCTCCAAGATGACGGAATTTGCAATTATGGTCCGTTTCCAATCAGAATTAGTATGTGGTGATTCTTAGGGTCGAAAACTATGACTTTTTTGTTAATGCAAAAAACCAAGATTGCGGACGAAATTAGTAATTGTGGTTCGATTCCATTCAAAATTGGCACATGGAGGTTTTACAAGTTTCCAGTATGACTACAGTGAATTGATTGAATTTATGAAAAAAAAAATTTTATACAAATAAGAAAATAATTTTTTTTTTCAACAAAAATTCCATAGTGCATTGTCATCGCAATTATGAACACCTAACAAAATTAAAGTTGATCGGACAACTAGAAGTGGGTGTAAAGTCAGTTGCATGATTTGTCCCACACATAAAAATAAAAAAAAACTGGATATTGCATGAACTTAAAAATTGAAAAACCTTGCATAAATTCAAATCCTATCATTCCAAACTACATTAATTCACAGTAGGTGCTCAAAGTTTTTGCTATATATCATTATAAGTTAGTCTAGAAACGCTGTCTGACATTTTTGCATTCAAACCAAATATCATAAGTTGTTTTTTCCGTAAGAGGGCGCCAAAATGAATAGTTAGGTAGCGAACACTCACATGTCTGAATTCTTTATGGAATTACATTTTCAATGCTGTGTCACACTTAGTATTTTCCCTATTCAAATTGTATGAGTGACCAAGGGGTGTGGAGAGTGGTATGACAGTTGAGGTTATGATAGGAAGATGTCCTCATTGGATTTAAAATCGACGTGTATCTGCATTTTTTTTACAATACATGTGTTTTGAAGAATTCGTTTTAGGTGGAAGGTCGAATCGAATGATAATTACAAATTTCGCCAACCATATTGTTTTTGTATCGACAAAAAATCATAATTTTCTACCCTGAAAATCCCCACATAAAAATTTTGATTCGAATCGGACCTTAATCACAAATTTCGTCCACCATCTTGGAGCCACCATCTTGTTTTTTTGAATTGACAAACAAGTCATAATTTCTGACCCTGAAAACCTCCACATATCAATTTTGAATCGAATCGGACCATAATTGCAAATCATTTCTGCCATTTTTAAGCCGCCATTTTGTTTTTTCCCTCAGAAAAATTCAATGATGAATTGTCACTGAATCCATGTCAAATTAGCTTGCAAATGAAGCATCATAATTTGGAAGACGGAGCAGTTGTGTTTTCCGCAAAAGTTAGGTAGTAAAAATTGACATGGCTGAAATCCTCATGAAATTACATTTTTAATGATTTGTCACACTTACTACTTTCCCTATTCAAAATGTTTGGATGATAGTGACCAAGGGGTGGGGGGAGTGATATAACAGTTGAGGTTATGATAGAAAGATGTCCCACTTGGATAAAAAATCGAGGTGTCTTTGCATTTTTTTCACAACACATGTGTTCTGAAGATATTCGATCTGTTTCGTTTTCGGTGCCCCACCCTGTATATTATGATCTTCAAGAACAAAATTATTTCTAGTAAAGTAATACTTTACGCACTGCTGACAGTGCGTAAAGTAATACTTTTTCGCACAAGTGCATAAAAAATCACCTGTGCGTAAAATCATCAACTGAACGTAATAGCTAATCATGATACAAGTTTGTTGAATGAGGCGAAGCCGAGTTCAACAAACACGCGAGTACAAAAAAGCCCTTTACGAAAGTATTTCATAGAAAATTTTTTCAACGACAGCTATTTAGAAATCAATAATTCCATTCGAAAATATTAAACCAGTAAAAAATGTCAAGAAAGGAATTCATTATGTACTTAATCTCCAGAAAGGTAGCTGTGATCATGTTTACTTTTGTGATTGTCATTCACTTGACATTTCTAAGAATCTAAGCGTCCTACCTGCAATCTACGATAAGTATTGTTAGAAATTGAGGTAAAATTCCGTTAACCGGGCGCTACAAGCTATCAAAAAAATTTTTTTTGGGACTTACGTAGTTTGACCTCCTGAATAAAAAAACCAAATGAAATTTTTGGCGGTCTCAAGTAATTTCGGAGTGGAAATCTTCATACCTTAGGTATGAAGCGCGCGCGCGTGGATTTGCGAAATGTCGGGCGAGCGCGCTCGCTTCGCTCGCGTATTTCTGGTCTTGTTCAGTAACAAGGGATGAAAATTTCTACTCAAAGTTGACAGAAATCGACAAAGTAGTAATGGAAATGCGCGCGCTCGTGTCTGTCTCGCAGATATCTTCACCAGGAAGTAAAGGATAAGTTACATAAGTTACAATGTAGTAATAGGAATGCGCGTGCTCGCTTTGCTTACGTATTTCTTGCTGAATATCTTCACTAAGAATGGTTCACTCTTCGAATGTTTATTAGGAACTATCATTATTATTATTATTTGTGAAAAAAGTGCCAGTCTCTAGGGCGCCAATACTTCTGAAAACTATCCACTACAAACACTTCATATTCATGAGTATTCAGTATTCAGGAATTTTAGGGAATCTGACAACGTCGCATTGTATTGTAAAGTTTTTAAGACTCGCTGTTGTTGATTCAATGAAAGACATTGACACTGGCTACCTTGTTATGAAACAAGCCATTTCGTTGTGAGAACAGGATTTGGAAAAAGTCTTGGTATTAATATTTTGAATGCACAAAGGATATTTTTAAATAGACAGAGCTAGGAGGCATTTTTTCCGAACAAATAATCACTTGAATAAACGTGTCGGATCACAAACATTCATTTTTGGTAAGTGCGCATGCGCAAACATATAGAAAAGACGCAACCTAACTGTATTGTATAGTCGGGTAAGTTCGGTTGGGATTGCATGAGATCGGGTTTGTCGGGATAAGTTATAGTCATTGAAGTATGTGAAAAGTGCTCATTATTTTTTGTGCGCATGTGTATTCATGTTATGTTTGCGCACATTTCCGTGATCTGTCTCGTCCTTTGAATTTTGCTAGTCATTTAGAAACAGTATAAGTGCCATTGTTTCAAAGGTGCAGTTAAAATGTTGATGGGAAAATAATGTGGTTATCAACTCATTTTTCTTACTCATTCACTAAAATATTCCATGTTGAGTCTTGTTCAAACCCTCGCAAATTTCGCAATTTTTCTGCGAATAAAATGGCTGCCAGTCATGCCGGACCAATCGTCGATGCAGAACCATGTCGGCAGACATTTTATTCGCAGAAAAACTGCGAAATTCGCGAGGGTATGAACAAGACTTTATACGTGAATTGAATATTTCTGGAATCACACTGGCAATGTCGCTTCGCCCTTACGTCAATTTCATTGTTACCAACCTGACAGATATTAACTAAACTAAACTGCATGAATTTGTTGATTTTGTTATTGCTAAAATAAAGTAGAATTCGTTGATAAAAAACTGTTTTCAATAAAAAAAAGTGTAAAACTGGTGAATTAGGGCGTGTATATTGTGCTGGTGAAAATCAGGAGGCATTTGAGTGTGTTTTTCGAAGAAGAAACGTGTGCTAGAAAATGCCAGTTTTCATTCAAAAAAAGGCCCGTTTCTCCGAAATTACTTGAGACCACCAAAAATTTCATTTGGATTTTTTATTCAGGAGGTCAAACTACGTAAGTCCCAAAAAAAATTTTTTGATAGCTTGTAGCACCCGGTTAACGGAATTGTACCGAAATTGACTCAAAGTAATAATGAATGATGGATGAAATTAGAAATATACCTGGTCCCAGCCAAGTTCCGGATATCTGGGAAGCGGCGGAGCGGGCGATGAATGATATGCTGCCCACAAAATCCAAGAAAATATATGATGGGCAATATGATTATTTTATGAAATGGTGTTTGGAAAGAAATATCCGCCATTACAACTACACTGAAATGATGCTTCTTGCTTTCTTTCATGAAAAGTCCCAGAAACTGAAGAGTTCAACAATGTGGTCCCACTATTTTTTACCATTCAATGCTGAGATCCACACTGGCAGTGGCAGAAATTTCCGAAATTAATCGCCTTTCTTAAACGAAACAGTGATGGGTATCGTCCGAAAAAATTAAAAATATTTACGAGAGAAGAACTCCTGAGGTTTTTCACAGAAGCACCTGATGAAAAATATCTGCTGGAAAAGGTAGGATAAATATAATTTGATATGAGAATTTTTACCAATTATTCATTTTGTTGAAGGTTGTGACAATAATGGGTGTTGCAGGAGCATGCCGAAGAGATGAACTAGTGAAAATGACAATGGACGATATCCAAGATGTGGGCTCTGCTTTAATTGTACACATAACAAATACAAAGACCGGTGCAGAACGTACATTTATGATTACCGATAGTATGAACTTTTTATACTTCTTCAGATAGTATATCGATTTGAGGCCATCTTGTGATCACAGGCGATTATTTATCAACTATTTTTTGGGGGGAAAGTGTACTAAGCAACCCGTAGGTATAAACTAAATTGGTAAAATACCTTCGAAAATTGCAAAGTTCCTCCAGTTATTTGATGTGGATGCTTATACTAGCCATTCCTTCAGAAGAACATCAGCTACACTGTTAGTCGATGCCGGAAGCGACATAACAAGTCTGAAACGCCATGGCGCGGCGGTTGGAAATCAACGAAAGTTGCCGACGGTTACATTGAAAATTAAATTCAAAATAAATCAAAAATAGCTAAAAAAATTCAAGTAGCAGGGTTAGAAATGAACCAAGGAGTTGTGCCTATTAACCAGACTAACCTTTTTCATGGAAATAAATTAGGGGAAATGACACCAATAGAAAACGAATCATCTAATTTACAATTCCCTGTTTCAAAAGATTTTTCCTCCATGGGATTGAATATATCGAATTGTACTAGCTGTATTATTAATTTTAATGTTTAAAGTTTTGAACTTCCTTCGTTTTGTACTTTTGAATGTTAGCTTTTTAATAAAATTTGACTTTGACATTTTGAATTGGTGAGTGACATTTATTTCACGCACAGTTGATGATTTTACGCACAGGAGATTTTTTAACGCACTTGTGCGAAAAAGTATCACTTTACGAACTGTGAACAGTGCGTAAAACCTTAGTTTACGCACTGTCGTAGAAAAAGTAATTTTTTGCACTGTTCATACATTTATGCATTTTTGAAAAATACAGTATTTTGCGTCAAATATAACTCGTGAGTCTTCATTTGATAATACGACAACAATTCATATCATTAAACATCCAAATTAATGATATTGTTGCTACAATTCGGCAATATAATAACTGTCGAAGAAAAAACTTTGTATGAAACACTTTTGTAAAGGGCTTTTTCGTACTCGCCTGTTTGTTGAACTCGGCTGCGACTCATTCAACAAACTTCACGCTCGTACAAAAAAGTCCTACTTTACGAATTTGTATCATAATAGTTATTTATGTATCAAGGACGAAAAACTGTCTATTATAGTCGAGCCTGCAAATTGATAACCGAGGCGCAGCCGAGGATAGCAAGCAGGCGAGACAGTAGACAGTTTTTCGCCGAGGTGCATATTACATTTTTTCGTCGACCTCTACATACCTTTATGAAAGTAAGTACTCGCATGTTTGCTGGCCTCAGCTACGTCCAACTCTTCGAACTGCAGACTCGATCAATTCTTGATTATTATGAACACTAATATTCACACCACGGTCTAAATTCACACGTAAAATCTAGCGGATTTCGTAAATAATTAATTTGACAACAGCAAATGACAGTTATTGTCACAGGCGCCTATGTATTATTTAAAACGTGGATTTACGAAAATGACTCAATCGCCGCTCTCGTACCGTGCCGTATCATAGTGACCACAGCGGACGAAAAGAGTTTGCGGACGAAAAGTGTTTGCGGACGAAAAGTACTTGCCTTCAAAAATAGTCGATTTTTCGTCCGGAAATTAGTACGTAAAATTTCATTTTTTGCAGAGGTCGACGAAATAGTTATTTATGTACCAAGGACGAAAAACTGTCTATTATAGTCGAGCCTGCAAATTGATAGCCGAGGCGCAGCCGAGGATAGCAAGCAGGCGAGACAGTAGACAGTTTTTTGCCGAGGTGCATATTACATTTTTTCGTCGACCTCTACATACCTTTATGAAAGTAAGTACTCGCATGTTTGCTGGCCTCAGCTACGTCCAACTCTTCGAACTGCAGACTCGATCAATTCCTGATTATCATGAACACTAATATTCACACCACGGTCTAAATTCACACGTAAAATCTAGCGGATTTCGTAAATAATTAATTTGACAACAGCAAATGACAGTTATTGTCACAGGCGCCTATGTATTAATTAAAACGTGGATTTACGAATATGACTCAATCGCCACTCTCGTACCGTGCCGTATCATAGTGACCACAGCGGACGAAAAGAGTTTGCGGACGAAAAGTGTTTGCGGACGAAAAGTACTTGCCTTAAAAAATAGTCGATTTTTCGTCCGGAAATTAGTACGTAAAATGTCATTTTTTGCAGAGGTCGACGAAATAGTTATTTATGTACCAAGGACGAAAAACTATCTATTATAGTCGAGCCTGCAAATTGATAGCCGAGGCGCAGCCGAGGATAGCAAGCAGGCGAGACAGTAGACAGTTTTTTGCCGAGGTGCATATTACATTTTTTCGTCGACCTCTACATACCTTTATGAAAGTAAGTACTCGCATGTTTGCTGGCCTCAGCTACGTCCAACTCTTCGAACTGCAGACTCGATCAATTCTTGATTATCATGAACACTAATATTCACACCACGGTCTAAATTCACACGTAAAATCTAGCGGATTTCGTAAATAATTAATTTGACAACAGCAAATGACAGTTATTGTCACAGGCGCCTATGTATTAATTAAAACGTGGATTTACGAAAATGACTCAATCGCCGCTCTCGTACCGTGCCGTATCATAGTGACCACAGCGGACGAAAAGAGTTTGCGGACGAAAAGTGTTTGCGGACGAAAAGTACTTGCCTTCAAAAATAGTCGATTTTTCGTCCGGAAATTAGTACGTAAAATGTCATTTTTTGCAGAGGTCGACGAAAAAAGTTATTTACTTCCTACAAAATAGTGAATGCGCATTTGGAAAATAAAAAAATTGTGAGGGAAAGGGCAAACATGTTATTTCTGATAATAGCTATTTGTGTCCCATTTTCTCTCTACCTTGGGTTTTTCAAATGTATTTTTATTATACTGGATTTTCATCTCTGTATGAAACTTGAAATAAAGAAAAAGACACTTTAGAAATGTTTACCTACTCGTGTGTAACTCTTCCTAGGTCCTTCAAACGCTGAAGTTGATGAAATCGTATTGAATTGTGCCGTACAATCAGTTCTATAGAAAACAGTCCACTGACATATCTCTATGGGCGGTTGTTGAAAATATTCTTGTTTGGTCGATAAACTATCAGTGCACAATGTGGAAAACAGAGCTCTCCAAAGTTTTATCCTCTGTGAAATTATCGGAGCCTGATGATAGTATTAAAGACCTAGAGAAGTTGCTCCAGCCTCTCGACCACGTATCTTCAGAATCTGGAAGTGATGTAAGTGATTTGTCAGATATTTTCGAGGAATTCCATAAGAGCAGCTTTCTCAGGCCTTACGCGGACCCCAATAAGAAATATCTCACGAAAATTGAGGCCGATTGGAAAACGGCCGAAAGTTTCACAAATGAGTTTAGAAAAATCATGCAAGTTACAAGGGAGGAACTTGGAGTAAGTAAACTATCGAAAGTTCAAATTTCGTTATTAGAATGTAGAAGTTAACCCATTTAATCACGAATTTTCTTTCTTGAAAAAAAAAATTTCAATTTATAGCAGAATATACCCGAATATATTGAAGATTTTTGAGCATATAAAGAAATGTTTAATGGTACCTATACAGTGTGGCCATTTGAGTGTGCAACACATGGGATTTTTTTAAAATCAGTTTTTACAACCAAAATACAAATATTGCAGAAAGTTGGTGCATGGTTGATAATCACATTAGGTGCCCTCAGATGATAATAATATATGTTGAACTGCTTTAGTGCTTAGTATGCTTTATTAAAATAATGATCCAAAAAGGATACCTAGTGACTCCTGTTTGGATCATTTTTTTGTTTACAGTAAGATACCTACAAATCAAATAAATATTAAATCATTCATTTTTCGATATTACATTACTGATCATGCCCCAATTGCACTTACCTTCAAAATCGATGAAACTTCAACAAAAAAAATAAAAGAATGTAAAAAGTATACTGATTACAACAAATTGAGATCTGACTTGGCTACAGAGGACTGGGAATGTGTATATCAACAAAATGATGTAAACACTATGGCAGAAAACATAATTTATAAACTTAGGCACTACATTGAAAAACACACAAGAACTGTACAAACTACGAAAAAACACAACTTATTCAAAAAAAAAATGGTTGACTAAATCTCTGCTGAATCGTATCGATGAAAAAAACAATCTTTATTCATTAACCACAAAGTATCCAAATAATATTGAGTTGAAAGAACAGTATAAAAATTGTAGGAACCTATTGAATAGAGAAATGAAAAATGCAAAAAAACACTACTGTAGAAAATTAATTGAAAAAAATCAAAATAGTTCGAAGGCCCCATGGGAGTGTATAAATGAGGTCAGTGGGAAAACACAAACTGAAACAAGTATTAAAATTATCGAAGCAAAAAATGGGGATCATATATCTGATACATTACAAATTGCTAATACATACAATAATTATTATAGTGATCTGGGAAAAAATCTAGCAAATAAAATTCCTCCTATTAATAACTATAATGAAAATATGAGCGGTCTTGAAAACACATTATTTATGAATCCAACGGATGAAACAGAAATCATCGCAGTAATAAGAAAATTGAAACTAAAAAAATCCCCCGGGCATGATAATATTCGTTCCGAAATTCTAAAACAAGTTGCCAATGAAATCGCTGCACCTTTAGCTTTTTTGATCAATTATTGTTTTGAAGTAGGAGCGTTTCTAAAGGTATTGAAACATGCTATCGTCAAGCCGTTATATAAAAGTGGGGAAAAAATTAAAGTAGAGAACTATAGGCCCATCTCTTTAAATTCCAATATTTCAAAAATTATTGAACATCTTATAAAAGCTAGACTCACAAAGTTCCTAAAAAAATTCAATATTTTGTTAGAAAATCAATTTGGCTTTCGAGAGGGGAAATCAACGGAAGATGCTATATACAAACTTACAACATCAATTTATGAGTCCCTAGATAGATCATTGCCAACAATTAGTATTTTTCTTGACCTCTCGAAAGCCTTCGATACAGTCAGTCACCAGAAATTGCTGAACAAATTGAAATATTATGGGATCAGAGGAAACGTCTACAATATATTAGAAGATTATTTGTCAGGACGAACTCAACAGGTGCGAATTGATGAGGTATATAGTAGCCCTAGAAAAGTATCTTATGGTGTTCCGCAAGGGTCTGTTCTGGGACCAGTTCTATTTATTATATACATAAATAGTTTATTTAAAATAGGTAATTTGGGGGAAATCATTAGTTTCGCAGATGATACTGTTGTTACATATAAAGCAAACACTTGGAATGAACTCCGAGAAAATATTGAAAATGACTTTCCTAGCATAGCTAAATGGCTTCAATTCAACAAACTTACTCTCAACTTAAATAAAAGCTGTTATCTACCATTCTGTTCGTATTCAACAGGATTACCACAATTGGGAGATATTGATGTTGGTTTGGATTCAAAAATTCCCGAAGCACCATCCATAAAATATCTTGGTATAATGATATATCGACACTTGAGATGGGACCTGCAAATGAAACACCTGTCAAAAAAATTACGAGGGGTACTTCCAAAATTCAAATTTTTGAAAGATTTTTTGGATCAAAAACATCTCAAAACAGTTTATTTCGCATTGGCGCAATCACAACTTACATATGGTATTTTGGGATGGGGTGGTGTAAATGACCGGTTTTTGGATAAAATCAACATACTACAGAAATGGATTTTGAAAATAATTTTTGAAAAAGACATCAGTTATTCATCTAATTGTTTGTATAAAGAATCGCAAATAATGGACCCGCGACAACTTTTTTGTTTAAAAATTCTCCTGTTTCTAAAAAGCAGCAAAATAATACTGAAGGATCATAAACATACTCACAATACGAGAAGACAAGATGAGATATTTTTTCCTCGAAGTGAAAAAACAATTGGCCAAAGAAGCACGAATTAAGTAGCGCCCCGATTATTTTCGTTGATACCAGCACACCTAAAAAGTATTTTAAACTTTCATTACTATAAAAGTAAACTTAAGTTATGGATAATGGAAAAGGATCGTAGTTTTTTTCATAAGTTATTGAAATAAGACAGAACCCGAAAGTGACAGTATACTTACCGAATGTGACCCAAGCAAACGACTGTGACCAATTAAATAATTTCCAAAAAAATATACCGAAAGTGGGTGTACTTACCGAATATGACGCCAGACACACGATTGAGACTATATTTTATTCTATTTTTAAATGTCACGCACAAGCAGCATTATGACTGCTTCAGTGATTTTGTCCCTGTTTATTCACAAACATTGTTTAATTATATTACATTATTTATATATTTTATATCTACTTTAAAAGAAAAAAAAATCTGTATTTGTATTATTGTGTACTTTGTGAAATTTATCTGAAAAAAATTGTGAATAAACCTTTTTATTATTATTATTATTATTCAAGTTTTCACTAATATGGTCCACTTGATTTTTCCATTTCAAATTGTCGTATAGATAGGTACCTAACAATTCATATTCTTCAGAAGTTTGAATATCATACTGGGTACATAGACCATCTGGAATATTTCGCCTGAAGTGAAAATTTACACTTATTCAACGTATTGAGGATAAGCTTATTTCTTTGGCACCAGGAGTCCTATTCTCGAGTTTGTACGTATGCGAATTCGATTTACTATTTCACACTACTATACATGAAAAATGTGTATTTGTCTCTTTTATTCGTATACGAATTGAAAGCCTAATAATTCGAGAATGGCACTCCAGGTGCTGAAGTGATCAATAATGCGGTCTGATTTGCTGATGAGTTTCTCAGCGTTTTCACCCGATATAGTCATCGTAGTATCATCAGCAAACATTGTAACATTGCCTTCCATTATATGTTGAGGAGGATCGTTGACATAGATGAGGAACAGTAACGGTCCTAGAATAGAAACCTGTGGCACACCGAGTTTCACAATTTTTGACTCAAATGATAATCCATTGCAAATTACAACCAAATCTCTATTTGTCATATAGGATTTCATTCAATGTATCACATTTCGTGGAAACCCGTACGAGAAATTCAGAGCTTCAAAAGCTTTTGATAAGTCGAAAAATAGAGAGATCAGATATTATTCTTGACTATCAATCTCTGTGTAAATATCATTCAGAGGAGGCTGTTTCTATTGATTTATTTTTCCTGAAATCGTGCTGAGATATGCATAGAATCTTATTTGTTTCCAAATGATCTGTAACTCTGATGGCTACAACTATTTCAAATGATTTGGATGAGGTGCCAAGCAAGGATATTTGCCTGTAGTTATCCTTCACGGCGGAATTACCTGTTTATGCATGTACAGGTATAACAAGTGCTTCTTTCAGAACTGCAACTGAAAATACTTTATCATGTATTAATACAGTCTCACATATCATACGGAATAATCACTTGGGGAGGTTTAATGAATAATTATGCGGAGAAAATTAAAATATCTCAAAAATGGATCCTTAAAATTATGTTCAAAAAAGAGTTCAGATAGTCTTCTCATATGCTGTACCAAGAAAGTGGCGTTTTCAATATCAGAAAATTATATTACCAGGCCGTGCTGTCGCACCAATAACAAGAAAAAAATAACAGAAAGATTTCTCACAACTATCCAACAAGGTATAGACAAGAATCGGTGATTGTTCCTAAGGCTGAAAAAACAGTTGGGTAGAGAAGTCATTACTTTTTGGGATCTAGAATATTCAATTGAAATGAAAATGATGAACTCCTATAACATATGGAAATATGAGGTAAGGAAATGGATACTTAGTCAATCAAGAGATGTTATAAATGAAATAGTAGAAAATAATTTATGTAACTGAAGACAAAACAATATTTTAGTTTAATGATTTGTGTGCGAAAATTATTTATGAGTGTGTGCGCGTTGTCTAGGATAGGTGTTTAGAAACATTATTGTCTCGCATTTATTATATTTAGTGTAAATTAAAATATATTTTCTATGCAAGATTATTATGTAAATTTTAATATGTTAACACTGATCATTTAACTTCGATTCATTGATACTTTACGTAAGGTAGCGTGCAGTGTTGCTATTAAATAATCATCAACCGACAACCACGCGCGGATTAGTTTCCTTGGGATAGACAAATGTTTGTTTATTCCAAACATGTGAGCGTATTTGTGTATTATGTATTGAAATTTTATATTGGAAAAATAAACTTATTATTATTATTATAACAGATTGATTCATTAGGTAGGTTGATGGAACGAAAATGGAAAAGTTAGGAAATATTCTTTAGAATTAAAAGTTATGCCTAGTTAAATACCAAAACATGGCATCCTAAGAACATTTTCTATTTTTTAAACATCAATAATTTCCCAATTTTTTTAAGTTTTGTATTTTCACCCTACACATTTTCATAATAACCATCATATAAATTGCGCATAACTTTGTTCGAATGATTGTGAAATTAACTTAGATTTTTATAATTTTAGGAAATCACAAACTTTATTTTTGTTGCAACATCAAACGAAACTTTGAAATTTCGCATACATTATTTTCAACAAAGTAAAACATTGGTAATGAGAATAGGCATATTAAAAATATTTCATTTTACGTGATTGTTTGTTTACTTTATCTTTTATTTCAAAATGTACAAATTAATCCGCAAACATTAAATCTACTAAAATAATCGCGGAAACCCATGGAACAAAACAAATGAGATTTGAGAGTAAACATAACAGTTTGGTTACATTATGTGGTTCGATTATTAAAATTATTTAATTTCAAATGCATCTTTCAAGACAGTTAAAGTTAGCCGAAAAGGCAGAATTAGTTTTATTATGTGGATATGAACTATGAACTAGTACGTGAGCAGCATATATTCTCATTGAACGTCCGGAAAAAAGTTCACCATTCAAACTGTAAGCAGAATTTTAATTAATTTCAAACAGACAGGGTCTTTAGACTATAAGTATAAAAATAAAACGTACCAATACTGTATATACTGAGGAAAAGCAATTAGCAAGTACTTCAGGCAGTTGTTGAAAACTCTAGAAGATCCACCTAAGAAACTTCTGATAATATGGATGTAAAAAAAGCTCTGTTAAGAAGATTCTTGAGAAAAATAAATATCAGCCAATATTCATTTGCACGTTTTAAAAACGAAATTATGACTTGCGGTATCACTTCTGCATGTGGATTCCAGGACAAATAGAAGATCAACCTAAGTTCCATAGACACATTCATTTTGGGGATAAATCCACGTTCAAAACATATGGCGTTGTTTCTTCCCAAAATTATGGTTTGTACATGATAGATGTCCCGCTCATTCTGCTAAAATTGTTTTTACGTTATCGGCATAGCACCCAATAGTTCTATATGGTGGCCTTCTCAATGTGTGGTTTGTATGAAGTCGAACTCATGCTGTTTAATCTAATTCAGCCTACCTCGCTTCAGTGTAAAGATATTTTCAATTTTCCGTCACCGGTTTGACTCCCAATAGCCTAATATGTTGTCCTTGTCAATAGGTGTTATGTTTGCAGTCGAACAAAGAAAGTTCAAATAAATTTCAAAATCCAGCTAATAGTTCTATATGGTGGCCTTCTCAATGTGTGGTATGAAGTCGCGCACGTGCTGTTAAATCTCATTATCAAATTCAGCCTACCTCGCTTCAGTGTAAAGATAATTTCAATTTTTCGTCATCGGTTTCACCCCAAACAGTTTTATATGGTGGCCTTTTCAATAGTTGATGTGTATGCACACGAACACGGCAGGTTCAAATTAATTTCAAAATCTTGTTCCAGTTTAACGATATTTTCATTTTTACGTCATCGATATAGCACCCAATAGTTCTATATGGTGGGCTTCTCAATGTGTGTGGTGTAAGTGTTGTGTTTGAATGGGAAATTTGGTTATAAATGGTTACGACGAAATACCGATTCATGGTGGGCTCCCTCGTTCGCCAGATCTCACCCCATTTGATTTTTTATGGGGATCTTTACAGCAATGAGTTCACAAGGATCCACTATTCTATAATGTTGAGAAGCTTGAAAATTCGATACGACTTCATTGCAGAAATATTCCAGCATGTATGTATTGCGATCTATTCTTGGTGTATTTTATGATCGGACAATCAGATGTATTGAACGAGAAGGTGGACATACACAGACACGCCGATAATTTGTTTACAGATAATTATTATTTTCTGTTATAATTTATTTTTTTATACCAATATAATTTATTTTCATTTATTGATTGTTAAGTTATAATAAAAACAAACATATGAAAATTGGCAAAACCATCGGCACCACATTCAAACACGTTTGAAAACAAAGTATTATTATTTTTGAGATTTGGGTGCATTTAGTGCATAGGTTCATAGCATACAATATTTTCCTACTATTAATTCATAATAATAATAATAATAATGTTTACTTTCAACTCTCATTTGTTTTGATCCATGGGTTTCCGCGATTATTTTAGTACGATTTCTTGTATGCCGATTAATTTGTAGAGTTTCTCAAGTACATTCAAAATAAAAATAAAAATCACTCCAAATTAGATTTTTTTAATATGCCTATTATCATTACTAATTAAAAATGTTTGCAAAATTTCAAAGGTGCGATCAATATTGTTACAACAAACATGAAGTATGCAATAAAAAAAATAAAATCTAAGTTGATTTCACAAATATGCTTCAATTTATGAAAGTGTTCAGGATGAATATTGAAAAAAAGTGTGAAATTATTGATGTTTGAAGAAATATTGCTTCAGAGGCCCTCTTTTGGTATTTAGGCATAACTTTGAATTGTTAACAAATTTTCCCAATAACATTTTGCTTTTTTCTGTGCAATTTTTATATTTCTGACCTACCCTGTAAGCTGTTTGACTTGCAGCCATTCTTAGTGCACCCAATATGATTATCGAACATGCACCAACTTCCAGCAATATTTGTATTTTGGTTGTGTAATTATTAAAAAAAAATTCCCAGTTGTTTCACACTTTTAAATGGTCACACTGTATAGGGAATGACAATTTGGGAATAAACATGTTCTGAATTGAATAAAAAACTATCATTCAGAAAAAACTGTATACAAAATAAAATATCGTTCGACAACGGAAGTGGAAATCTCAAAGCATGCTAAGATTTTTGTAGTGAGTTTTCATGCGAATCAAACTTTCATTTCCAATCTTTCAGATTGACGAATCTATGCTGGATGAAGAGAAAGCTGTAGGAGAATTATTGGATTCCAAACATCCTTTCAAGAAACTGGAAGCAAACACCGACAATGATCGTATCAGTATCAAAAAACAGAATTCTAGAAGAAACAGTAATTTAAGCGAGGATTCCACAACGTGGCAGAGGCTTTTGGCTAATAGTAATTCGAATTTTGAGGTCACCCATCCGATTTTGAATTTTTTTGGTGGAGACGAACATTGGCTCAAGAGACCAGATATAACCTGGAAGAAAGTAGACGAATCTAGGTTGAAATGTGAATCGTGGTTTGAACATCAGTAGTATGTACCTAATATACAGCGTGACTCACTGTCGATGGAAGGTTAGACGTTTTTCAGCATGGCGACGTTGCCACTTCTATCAAAATAGTCCTAGCAACTTAATTTTTTTAAATAGATCACCCCGTATATTAACACACATTTTTGAAATTTCTAGTTTATGACAATACTTTTTTGTTAATAATGTCCTATACCTATCTCTATCGGTTACCAAAATAAAATATCATTTGTGTAAAATATGGTCCAAAACATAGCCCTACTGGAACTTTAGTACATCAGTTGATATTTTGATTATAGTTTTTACAAACTCAAACCAAAAAATATACTCTTCATCATACAGGGCGTGCTAAAATTACTGTTATTTCCATAATGCATAAAAGTGGTCAAAAGTTCATTTTTTCAAATGAAACCTCCTGTATATCACTCGATAGATTGAAAGATGATGAATAATGCTTCAATATGACATATCATATCCCTATACCTAAATAATCAAGTTTCCTTTGTAACGAAATGTAAAACATTGCGTTCCTTTTATAATTTCCATCTGAAATTATATCATAATTAAATAGATTTCACATCTGATTGAGATAGTTCATTCCGAACATCTCATAGAACACAGTTTGTCCCGATGTACTTTATTGTTCTGTGATGTGAAATGCAACATTACTACATTGGTAACACTGCAAATAGAAAGAGCGAGAGGAAGAGGATATCCTTGGAGGCCCTTCAACGGCCCTTTCTGAAGCGAGCATTCAAGGCGTTTGGGTGTTTTGAGTTTCCCTTCGGGAAATGCATTGATTTTCCACAACGAAGAAATGAAAGGTCGTTTATTTTAAAATGATTAATTTGAATTCGATTATTTGATCGAATCGATCTACCTACATATCGACTTTCTCTTTGGCAGATTTTTCTTTAAATGTATTAAATTCATTTTGGCGACTTGGTTTATATCTCTGGTGAAACAAAGATGGCCACATGAGCGTCACTCATCAATAATTTCAAAATTTTCAATCTTAAAAAATTTAATGTAATCCTGATATCTGATTAACATTTGAATAACGTTTCGTATCGTCTTTTGACTAGTCGGTCCGAAAATGTCAAAATTTAACTAGTGTATAACATAACCTCTAAAAGTGATGATTCACATGTTTTGATGATTTCGATTCATTCTATTTTTTTGGCTTTAAATATCAATTAGACCTGTTTCCTGCTTTATGATTTTCAGTGATACAAGTTTTTCCACAAGTTTTCCTGGAACGCTCAGAAAACAACATGCTAGAAGTGTGAACAGTGAATAGGAGCTAAAGGCACTCCTCCTGAACCTGGTTGGTGATCTGTACAAGGACTGGTCTGGTAGCTAGGAGTACGGAATTCGTGGGTGAGTCATTGCTTTCGTTTCATTTAATAACAATTTGTAGAAGCTAGACTCACTCATGATTCTCCGAACTCTAGGTTCGATCTATTCTAGATCACTCACTAGCCACATTTATATGGAAAGGCCTAGCCAAAGAGAAAATCTATTGCCTTAACAACCTTTCATTTGCTTTGCAAAATTTGATATCGAGGTTCTCTTTCAGTACTCTCTATCTTTCTTCTCAGTCAGAAGATAAACTCAAAACAACCATCTGCTTTCGTTGCAAATTTGTTAACGAGGAACTTTCTCAGTACACTAGCTTTCTCCTCAGTCTGGAGATATATCTTTGATTTATACTTGTCGAGGAAATTTCTTGTTACAATTTATCTGTACACTTTATCATTTCGCTTTATCGTTACACTTTCTCTTTCTCCTCAGTCTGGAGACATTCCATAATTATTTATCTTTATCGATAAGAAAGATCAATAATTTGATTTCCTTTTGCCAGTCTGAATGACTGTTCAAATTTGAATATTTTATTCTTTAGTTTATGAAAACAATATTTTTATGATAATTATTTTTCTCATGCTCTCTTGAGATTGGCCTTCTCTAATTTTCTATGAGAAGATTCTAAATTTAAACTTTATCGTAAATTCTTGTGCTTCACACAATTTTAATCTTTAACACATTGTTCAACTCAGCAAATCTTCAACAAGTTATTTTTTTTAGACAAATGTTTATTTTGTAAAAATATAAAATTTTACTATTTCTGTAACAACCTTTAATAGTTAATCTGTAAGTTGAATTTTCTTCGATTATTCTTATCGCATTTGTCAATTTGAGACGAGGTACTAGTTTGTTTTTATTTTTTTCATAGTGTAACCTCAGCATTCAAACATCTGAGCTTTCGGAAATATACCAGATAAGCTTCTACAAACTGTATCCAGCTAGTAGAGCAGCCGCTGTCTCGAGACACCCTACAAGGCTCCTACATCCAACGTTAAAGTAGAGCTCTGGAGTAAGTCTTCCTACACCATCGCAAACACTGATCATAAAAGTAAACAAACCAGACATTTGTAAGCGATTATTTTCCAAATTTGTAAACTCAAATCATTTCAATCTTAACATTTTTGTAGAAATTCAAACCTCAATTATATAAATAATTTTCTTTATTGTATCCAAATTTATAAACAAATTGTAAATATAGTGTTTTCAGAATTTTTTTGTTTTACTGTTGAGAAGCACGAAGTAAATCCTTTGACAATATCCATGTTTTTGGTGCCCATATAATTGTATCTTTACTTTCTTTAATTTCGAGTACAATCTAATTTTTGTCAAAGGATCTATATATTAAACTGGCAGATAACGAAACCCACAACCTCCCGTACCAATCTGAGCAGCTCACAGTAACAATGAGCAAGTAACTATTTGAAAAGTGTTTTTGGTGTTACACCTTAATAAATCCGTTTTTGTGGAAAAATAGTAATTTATGATACCTACAAGTGTGGTTTGTGAGTGGGGAATATTGCGAAACGAGCGTCAGCGAGTGAAGCAAACCCATGAGCAAAATAAAATCACTCTTAACAAATGTATCATACCCATTCTTGTGTACAACAGTTACTACTAGTAATATAAAAAAGTTATATGAGATTTATGGGATTCGAACAAACGATCTTTGAATTACAAGGCAGATGCTCCAACTACATACACCAACGCACGTTTTAGTTATATGTTATTATTGGTTAGTCATGAACAAATTTCTACAGTTAGACTGAATACCACTTCTTAACAATTGCACAAACTGCCAAACACATGTGTGAACTTTTCTAAATAATTCATTCTGAGTAGGTTGTTACGGTCTCATAAACGCTTATGTTACTCTTTGCCTGGTTCGACTACCACGAGTAGTATTGCCTTCGGATTTCGCATGGATGAAACTCTCTATTTTATTCGAGGTTGATTTTGATGACCACCTGTATATTCATTAATATATTGGCTGCAAGTCGGTAGTTCAGAAAACCTTCCACATCAACTAAACCTTTTTGATATTGAAAATCGCTCTGATCATGGTTCATGGCATTTTCCTTTAGCATAGCTGCGGCTTCACTCGGCTTGATCATATCAAACCTTCGTACAGCTAGCTACTTGGATGCTTTCGGAGTGATTTATCGCCTGTTTCACATATTTCTGCTGATCTCTTCTCTTCATTTATCCTCTGATGGAAATAATCCTACAAAAGTAAACAGGTTGTAAACAAACAACAACCAAACACAACCCCACTTCTATAATTGAATAATGATCTCTCTCTACCGAAAAGTGACTTTCATACCTTTTCTATTGATGGCATTCCTTTTCATTGTGGCTTTGCATTCCTTAAACATTTCCTGGAGAAATTCGGGAATGTATTCATAAATTTCGTGTCATTTCTGTCATATCCATGACAAGTGAAAAGTGACTTATCATTCTGTCATGTCAACTTCAAGTTTCCCCTCTTTCAGCAAACTAGAGCTTCATAAAAAAAATGCCCTTCCTTCTTTTTTTTGGTCCAGACCAGACACGTGAAGAGCATCGTATTTTTACGGATTTTTGAGATTTTATGTGTTTCAAATTACAAAACTTTTGATTTATCCTAGGTCGGATAATCAATACCCAACTTTGGTTGGATTCATATTGAAACAACGTAAGTCTTTGAACTTTTGTTTGTCGAAGGACGAACCTTCTGAAAGGCCACACTCCATCAAAGGTATGTTTTATTTTACTTTACTTTTCTGCTTCGGAACCCCTCTTACTAGCTTTTAAACTCATCTCACTTGCCGTTATAAAATATTTTCTGAAAGATATTTCCTTTCAGGCCTTCTTCTATCAAGTAGTATAACTTTCTACTGATATCATAACGCTTATCTTATTGCATGCAAACGCATACTCTTAAGCTTATTCTCCAGACCATCCTGTAGATGACTATCACCTGCTAAGCTTTGCACGATACCTTCTCGTAGCTTTTATTCTTTGCACTGAACTATCAAGTCGCCCTGTACAAGCCAAGAATCTGAGAAATCGCCCGTAATTGTGGAAGCGAATATTTCGCTCTGAAAGAAGTCCAAGGTAGTATATCGAGAGAGCCCTGCTGAAGTTCACCAACACTCCAAAGTCAAGGTAACCATCTTAACATTATTTATTTACTTCTCTGGGAGCATTGGATACATAAAGGACGAAATCCGTATCTCGGTGTCCTCGAACCCTACGAGAAAAGTGCGTCAAATAATATAAAATAGTAATTTTAGGTCAACTTACTTCATTGAGAATCACATAAATAAGTGTAAACCGGTGGTATGCATACCGAGGGTAACTGTATTCTTCCATCAGTACAATAATTACTGTTGTCGGATTCAGATGTATTGTTGATTCTTTGCAGTTCTTGTACAGGAACCATTGCATTTAAATTGTTTGTTATTAATTTCGCATAACGCCAATTGTCAAATTGTACTGTCAATTTCTATCTTCTTCTTCCTCTATCTTCTTCTTCCTCTCTCCTTCTTCTATGTTTAGGGCCTGTTGATTTTTACGGTTGGCCACGGTAGCCAGGATCAGCAGCCAAAGTCTTTTCATGTAATCTTCTTCTTCTTCCTGTCCTACGTTAGGGTGAAGCCACCTGCCTTCTTTCTTCTATTCAACTTTTCTAACTCTTTTCCGTCAAGCTTTAAATTAATAAATTATATTTCCTACTTATCTTATAACTTTCTTTAAACCTCTCTACCCACCCCGTCTCCACTGTCGAAAAGCTTAGCCGCGGTTTCTACAAACAAGTCAGGGTTCATTAGTTGCTGTTTTGGGAACTTTGTGAAAATAGACAGTGACCCTGACAAAATGGCGCCCAGACGTTTGTAATTTTCAATTTTCAGTATAGTATGGCAGTTGTCGTTGTTGAGTAGGTTTGATATTGGACTGGTGTGTTTTTTAGGTGAAAATTTTCAATATACCCAGATATCTTATATCCAGCGTATTTTCTATAGTAGGTTGATTGAGTTGTTCCTACAGGGTGATGCATAAATGATTTATACAGAGCTGTAAACAGAGAACAAATTTATTTTGTTTGATTCAATATACAGAGTTGTACGAAAGTAACAAATTTATTTTGATTCGATTCATTATACAGGGTTGTCGGAAAGTAAGCTAAAGTTGCTTTTCCTTTTTTTTCTTTCAGGAAAGAGGGGGGTGTGTCCAATTGACACTGTTTATATTTAATTTTTGTTTGCTTTTATTCAGCAATTGATTATTTAATAATGGAAATCAACAGATTACTTGGCGATGAAATCGTATATGAATTAAAAATCAGAAATTTACCCGTTCAACGCACGGTGAACGAGAATAGAACTATATTGAGAGGTGCTTTGCAATTTGAAAGAGAAGGTGGAAGTAGTTTTGCTACATCCGACTTAGATCCTACCGCTGAACTTGAAATTTGTAAAGATAAACTAGTAGACTTGAATGATAATATTGATAATTTTAATAACTCGAATAGGTTGAACGATTTCAAAAGAATTTCATCCAGATTGTATCATGTAAAATCACGTTTAGAGAGAGTGATTTTAACAAACGACATTCAAAAGGAAACACAGATTGGGTTAATTTGTAGGTGCTTACAATTAATGGATTCATTGTGTGCTTTAAATGACAATTTATTATTCCTAGAAAATCAGATAGATAGGAACACGTCAGAAGTTAGCTGCTTGGAACAAGATAATGTTCTTGAAGGGTCTCCTACTGACGATTCAATTCCGTTAGTACCTTCCATTGTTCCTTCTGAAGCTACTCAGATTCCTTTAGAGAATCGTAATACACCTCTTCAACCGATTTCAAATGTTGATCAAGTGGAATTTTCTCATGCGAGAAATTTTGAAAATGAGGACCGATTGAACGTTCCTCGAGTGTTTCAAACGTTCGTTGGTAATTCGACGGCCCGACCAGACAGATCATCTAGTGGATACGTTAGGACATCCAACGAAAACGCTAGATCATCTGTCGAATCTACTAGACAACCCAGATTTTCAGATCCGAATCAAGGTAGAGTACGGTTTTCGGATCAATGCTCATTCAGTTATCCAGAACGCAGGACAGAGTTTCTGGATGAAGGGGAAAGGTTAGCTACTATGAATTCTACTCAAGATTTTGAAAATAGAATTCGTAATTTACAGCTATCCGATCTACATTCATCTCCCTCCGGTTCACGCTATGGCAGTTTTCAATCGTATTTTGACATCTCACGATGGCGACTTACGTTTGATGGTGAGACTAGTGTTACCAATTTTTTAGAGAGAATCGAGGAGATAAGAATATCACGCGGAGTCTCTCAGGAACAGCTTTTTCGTTCAGCTGCTGAACTTTTCACCAAGAATGCATTGTTGTGGTTCAGGACCCAACGTTTCGATTCATGGGATCAGTTAGTTGGTAAGTTGAGAGAAGATTTCTTGCCCTACGATTATGAGTTGGATCTCTGGGAAGAGATCAGAAACCGAACTCAGGGAGCAAGAGAAAGGGTGATTAATTTCATAGCAGCTATGGAAAATCTCTTCAACAAACTTGGAACCAATAAACCTATCGAGCAGGGTCGTTTAAAGACGATAAGAAGGAATTTATTGCCTCATATACAATCTCATCTAGCTGTTCATACAATAACGACAATTTCGGATTTGACTAGACTCAGTCGTGCTATAGAGGAAGCCTCGTTGAGGGCAGAACATTTTTGTCCACCTCCCACTAATCCCAGAAACTTATTGGAACCAGAGTTGGCTTACAGAAAACCGTCTGGTAATAATGTTAACCCACGTGGTGTTCAGGCAGTTCATTCAGTTTACCAGGAAAGTAATTTTGAATCTGCCATGCCCTTGATTTCTTCAACGAACGCTGTTCCTCCAAGAACTTTATCCCAAACACCCAGTGTATGTACTTGTTGGAACTGTAAAGAGCCTGGACATAGGTTCCGCAAATGTCCAAAGCCAAGGAACCTATTCTGTTTTTCTTGTGGTAAGGAAAATACCACTTCCCGAAGCTGCAGTAATTGCCAAAAAAATGTGAAGAGAGGTTCGTCGTAGATCGGTCACGACCTCTAGCTTCTTCAATTCCGATCATTTCTACCACTTATGTAACTCATGTCATTGACTATGTCTTGGCACATGCTAAGGAGGATCAGAGACCCTACTTGAAAGTTGTGATATACGGAAGAGAGTTTCTTGCCTTATTGGACAGTGGCTGTTCTAAGACAGTGCTTGGTGGTCAAGGTTGGAATATTTTGAGAAATCTTTGTCCATTGACTTCTACCTCGTCTCCTATCCTCTGTGCTGTAGCCAATGGGGTGAAATGTGCGGCAGAAGGTACAATTACTGTTCCTATACAGCTCCAAAACCGAGTTGGTGTTTTTGAAGTCTTAGTGGTACCATCATTTCCACATTCGTTGATTTTGGGAATAGACTTCTGGCAACAAATGGGCATTGTTCCTGATCTCTATTCCGGACAGTGGTCTTTTCGATCTGAAGCTGGACTAGTACAACCACAGGTCAATGCTATACAGACAGTGGACAATCTACCGACTAGTCAGAGAGATGACCTGAATCAACTTATCGAGAGGACGTTTCAAGGGATGGGTGATTCTCTAGGCTGTACAAATATTGTTGAACACGAGATTCATACCAGTTCGCCTCCGATAAAACAACGTCACTACCCTCTGTCACCCGCACTCCAAAAGCAAGTCAATATTGAGTTGGAGCAAATGCTCGCGGATGATGTGATTGAACCCTCTAACTCTCCTTGGGCTTCACCGATCGTACTCATCAAAAAACCTGATGGTAGATACAGATTCTGCGTCAACTATAAAAAATTGAATGAAGTTAGTCTTCCAGATGCATATCCTATCCCGTTCGTGAGTTCAACTCTAGACAAGTTGAGGGATGCTAGATTTCTGACCACTTTGGACATAAAAAGTGCGTACTGGCAGATCCCTGTCGCCGTATCGTCTCGACCCTTAACTGCCTTTGTTGTTCCCACCAGAGGATTATTCCAGTTCAAACGAATGCCGTTTGGTCTCCACAACGCTCCGGCGACGTGGCAACGTTTCATAGACCGAGTAATAGGTGTTGACCTCGAACAATATGTTTTTGTTTATCTGGACGATGTGATCGTTTGTACCCCAACTTTTTCCAAGCACATCGAGGTACTTCGCGAAGTACTCAGTCGCATTCAAAAGGCAGGCCTGACATTGAACCGAGACAAATGCAATTTTTGCAAGTCAGAATTGCGATATCTCGGTTATGTTGTGAATGCCTCTGGTTTGATGGTCGACCCCGAAAAAGTTGAAGCGATCGTACGAATCCCAGCGCCCAGAACGGTCTCTGAAGTTAGACGCATATTGGGGATGGCATCCTGGTATAGACGCTTCATCCATAATTTCTCGACCTTAATAGCTCCAATGACAGCACTGCTGAGAAAAGATAAACGGTTCGAGTGGGATGAAACCTGTCAGAGAACGTTGGACACTATTAAAAATTGTCTCGTTTCTGCACCTATACTGTCATGTCCTGACTTTGATCTTCCTTTTCAAATTCAGACAGATGCCTCTGATTATGGGGTTGGAGCTGTACTTTCTCAAGTACAGTCGGAAGGCGAGAAAGTTATCTGCTACTTGAGCCGGTCATTGACAAAAATTGAGAGAAAGTACAGCACAACTGAAAAAGAGTGTTTGGCAGTTCTGTTTGCAATAGAGAAACTGAGACCCTATATTGAAGGAACACGCTTTACAGTCATAACTGACCACTACAGCCTTAAGTGGCTCTATAATATAAAGGATCCTGTTGGTCGTATCGCTCGATGGGCAGTACGCGTCCAACAGTACGATTTTGACATCATTCACCGCAAGGGGAAGGACCATGTTGTTCCTGACGCTCTCTCGCGTTCCGTTCCGGTGGTGGACGCTGTCGAACCTCAAGCTGCTGGAAGTAAAACTCCCAAAGATGCCTGGTATGCCAGTATGATGAAAAAAATTGAAAAATCTCCCCAAAAATATCCGCTTTGGAGGGTTACTGGAGACCAGCTCTATAAAAGATCCTCGTTAAAATATCCCGAATTAGCTGACGATACTGATGGATGGCTACAGGTTATCGCAAAAGACCAACGCTCAGAGATCATTGGCAATAACCACGACCCGCCTACTTGTGGTCATTTAGGTATTTGGAAAACTTTTGGACGTATTTCCTCAAAGTTTTACTGGCCCAAAATGAAGCACGATATCGCCAATTACATCCGACGATGTAAAATTTGCATCCAGACAAAACCAGAGCAAAAACGCCCCGTAGGACATATGCTCAGTCTCTCCCCTACAACCACCAGACCTTGGCAGATTATTTGTGTTGATATCGTTGGCCCATTGCCACGTTCCTCTCAAGGCAATGCTTTCATTCTTTCGGTCTCAGATTATTTCACCAAATTCAGTCTGTTATATCCTCTTCGTGAAGCTACTGCTAGTAGAATTACCAAGATTTTGGAAGAACAAGTAATTTTGTTATTTGGTGCACCTTCTCGTCTAGTCTCCGATAATGGCAAACAATTTATCAGTAAAATTTTTCAAGATAAAATGAAGGAGTATGACATAAAACATTCCTTTATTGCTTTCTATCATCCTCAAGCGAATCCGGTAGAACGCGTTCACCGGGTAGTGAAAACCATGTTAACGGCTTATGTAGCTGACAATCATCGGAAATGGGATCAATTCCTACCCAAAGTCGCTTGGGCTATTCGTTCTGCAAGACATGAAGCCACGGGTGTGACCCCTAACTTCGCCATGTTTGGACGCGAACTTAAAATTGCTGGTTCCACTCCAGACCTTGACCATGACCCAGATCATAAATTTGACCCAAAAACTCATTCAGAATCTTTGAAAGAAGTTTTCAAAGATATCAGTGAACGACTCAGACATGTATACGATAAAAGTCGTAAAATCTATAACCTTCGCAGGCGAGATGAGCGTTTCACACTCAACCAAATAGTGTGGAAAAAGAACTATGTGATATCCGATGCCACAAAACATTTCTCTGCCAAACTTGCTCCTAAGTTTGTTGGACCCTATACAATTTCCAAGATCGTTTCACCTTGGTCATATCAACTGAGAGATGAGCGTGAAAAAGATTGCGGAGTGTGGCATGCCAAAGACTTGAAGGCTCATCCACCTGACGAGGACGTGGATGAGGAAAATATCGATACGAACTTCGTTCAGTAATAAATTTTCGGTTGTGATGTCTCTAGAATGAGTTTTCAGTAACATGGAAAAAGTTTTTGTTGAGACAAAAACTTTCTTTCGGGAAAGAGGGGTGTGTTACGGTCTCATAAACGCTTATGTTACTCTTTGCCTGGTTCGACTACCACGAGTAGTATTGCCTTCGGATTTCGCATGGATGAAACTCTCTATTTTATTCGAGGTTGATTTTGATGACCACCTGTATATTCATTAATATATTGGCTGCAAGTCGGTAGTTCAGAAAACCTTCCACATCAACTAAACCTTTTTGATATTGAAAATCGCTCTGATCATGGTTCATGGCATTTTCCTTTAGCATAGCTGCGGCTTCACTCGGCTTGATCATATCAAACCTTCGTACAGCTAGCTACTTGGATGCTTTCGGAGTGATTTATCGCCTGTTTCACATATTTCTGCTGATCTCTTCTCTTCATTTATCCTCTGATGGAAATAATCCTACAAAAGTAAACAGGTTGTAAACAAACAACAACCAAACACAACCCCACTTCTATAATTGAATAATGATCTCTCTCTACCGAAAAGTGACTTTCATACCTTTTCTATTGATGGCATTCCTTTTCATTGTGGCTTTGCATTCCTTAAACATTTCCTGGAGAAATTCGGGAATGTATTCATAAATTTCGTGTCATTTCTGTCATATCCATGACAAGTGAAAAGTGACTTATCATTCTGTCATGTCAACTTCAAGTTTCCCCTCTTTCAGCAAACTAGAGCTTCATAAAAAAAATGCCCTTCCTTCTTTTTTTTGGTCCAGACCAGACACGTGAAGAGCATCGTATTTTTACGGATTTTTGAGATTTTATGTGTTTCAAATTACAAAACTTTTGATTTATCCTAGGTCGGATAATCAATACCCAACTTTGGTTGGATTCATATTGAAACAACGTAAGTCTTTGAACTTTTGTTTGTCGAAGGACGAACCTTCTGAAAGGCCACACTCCATCAAAGGTATGTTTTATTTTACTTTACTTTTCTGCTTCGGAACCCCTCTTACTAGCTTTTAAACTCATCTCACTTGCCGTTATAAAATATTTTCTGAAAGATATTTCCTTTCAGGCCTTCTTCTATCAAGTAGTATAACTTTCTACTGATATCATAACGCTTATCTTATTGCATGCAAACGCATACTCTTAAGCTTATTCTCCAGACCATCCTGTAGATGACTATCACCTGCTAAGCTTTGCACGATACCTTCTCGTAGCTTTTATTCTTTGCACTGAACTATCAAGTCGCCCTGTACAAGCCAAGAATCTGAGAAATCGCCCGTAATTGTGGAAGCGAATATTTCGCTCTGAAAGAAGTCCAAGGTAGTATATCGAGAGAGCCCTGCTGAAGTTCACCAACACTCCAAAGTCAAGGTAACCATCTTAACATTATTTATTTACTTCTCTGGGAGCATTGGATACATAAAGGACGAAATCCGTATCTCGGTGTCCTCGAACCCTACGAGAAAAGTGCGTCAAATAATATAAAATAGTAATTTTAGGTCAACTTACTTCATTGAGAATCACATAAATAAGTGTAAACCGGTGGTATGCATACCGAGGGTAACTGTATTCTTCCATCAGTACAATAATTACTGTTGTCGGATTCAGATGTATTGTTGATTCTTTGCAGTTCTTGTACAGGAACCATTGCATTTAAATTGTTTGTTATTAATTTCGCATAACGCCAATTGTCAAATTGTACTGTCAATTTCTATCTTCTTCTTCCTCTATCTTCTTCTTCCTCTCTCCTTCTTCTATGTTTAGGGCCTGTTGATTTTTACGGTTGGCCACGGTAGCCAGGATCAGCAGCCAAAGTCTTTTCATGTAATCTTCTTCTTCTTCCTGTCCTACGTTAGGGTGAAGCCACCTGCCTTCTTTCTTCTATTCAACTTTTCTAACTCTTTTCCGTCAAGCTTTAAATTAATAAATTATATTTCCTACTTATCTTATAACTTTCTTTAAACCTCTCTACCCACCCCGTCTCCACTGTCGAAAAGCTTAGCCGCGGTTTCTACAAACAAGTCAGGGTTCATTAGTTGCTGTTTTGGGAACTTTGTGAAAATAGACAGTGACCCTGACAAGGTGTTCGATTAGAGAGATTTTCAATGACAATTGTACAAAAAATTCATTCCAAAGAATTAGAATTTAGGTAGCCGTGGAAATGTCAAGCTTATTGACGGTGCTTCAAAAAATCGCCAAAAATTAATGCAAATATTGATTATTCAAACGAAGTTCTTATGAAATTATTTATTATACATGGACAGTGTGATCAAATCATTGTCAGAAAATTCAACCAAATGTATCCTGAATTAACACCAATGATCGAGAGGAAGTTTGTAAGATTACAAAATAATTTCCTTAACTATGGCTCGAAGTTAATAGTGCCTTCAAAATCACCCAAACCTGTTACTTTGAATGAGGAAAATACTGTTAACGTTTTGGCATATCTTTATGCTTATCCAGAAGCTTCCATTCGTAGTGCAGAAAAAGATTTGGTTGTATCACATGCTACAGTACAACGAATTTTGGAAAATCATGAAATGCATCCGTATAAATTAACCAAAGTTCAAGCTCTCAAAGCTCAAAGAAGAAGACAGTCTCATTAAAGTTAAACGAATTCTTCATCAGCCCACTGAAGATGGAACTGTACAATGTGCTCCGTATAACTGTTACGCCTGTTGAAACTGAAACACTTTTCATTTGACAGTTTCAACAGAGTATATTTGGAAAGCGATATCTGTCAATTTCTCGTAACTACCTGGTGCATGTACAAAAATTCGATTTTTTTCACACCGCAATAAGTAATGGAAATTACAATTAAATAATATTTGAAAACGTTTCGTGAAGTGAATAAAAATCAATGATTCTTCAATACTAGTGGACCTTTAAATTAGTAAAATTCGCAAAAGTATTGAATAAAAAAAAATGTGCAAGATAGAAATTAACATATCTATGTTATATCCGCCTATGATGGATAGGTGTCCCATTTTATTGTTCAGTAGCCGTGAAAGTGATCCTTGTGAATTATTGCACCTATTTACTCTATTCAAATTTTTTTCATTTGGATAGGCGCCACAAGAAAAAATAGATTATATAAGTGTTTTTAATTTTGGACAGGTCGAAAAATCCTTGAAACGGCAGTCTTTGGTATAAGTACCTCTTATTCATGAGCCGCTCAGTGATTCAATTAAACCACTTTAGATTGTATTGCATTAATTAGTCACTGGCTATATTTTTTATGAAACAAATCCGGTCACTCAATACGGACAATATCTCTAGTTTTGGGCCAAGGACCTCACGTTTGTTATTCGGTTAAATTACTCTTTTCGATACTCCCACCTGAACAATGAGAATTATAAAATCCGGTACAGATAACAAATTGCCGATAGCGGAAAGTTTACCCATTTTCGGAATGATTTATTTCTATTACAAGTTGTTCTGAAGCGTAAATACTATGTTCACTTAGCGAATGTTGCGAAGGCTTTACAGTGATAAATATATCCAACGTAGACATAAATGTGTTTTTCTACTCACGCATAAATAAAATAGCATGTGGATATGTATCGCCATGAATGATCCATTAGTCACAGATTCATAATATAAGTGATTAATTCAAAATATAGAAAATATTACCATGGCAACAACATTTTTTAATTAACGGGTGTCCCAAGTTATCGTATACAGACTACAACTCGCTTCCCAGTTAACACAAACATCTAGGAGATGCTGCTTATTATGTGTTTATTAACATTGCCCAATTATTATTTCTACCAAGAACTGTATCTCTTCGCGGACCGGAACGGTGGGTAGAAACTTAGAAAGGTAAATTCAGTGATTTACAGAATTTTGCATTTTCAGGATAGGAACTGATTTCGCCGCGAAGAAAATGATGTCGAGAGGATTGGAGTTGAGTTATAGATTTTTCATGATTTAGACATAGTTTGATAATTTTTTTTGTGAAAAGTGTAAACTACGGAATCAACTCACGCATTTGTTTTCTAGCATTCCGTTCCATATGAACCGTAATTCATCAGTAAGAATAATAATATGTAGGTATAGTTTATCCAATCTCAGTTGAATGAGCTGTAAAACCGGATTGACATTTCAATTACTTCACCCCTTTCAACGTACTTGCCGACCATATGCGGAGATATTTTCTCTTACTTGGGTATAACTTTGCGTATTGCTTGCTGCATAGAAATTTGCGAATATAATGTGTCTTGTTCTTATAATGAATAGAATTGAAAGTTTGCGCGTGTATGGGTACGGGACGTTGCTCGTAACTTATTGACAATTTATCTGACACACCGAAAACAAGTCGTTCAAAAAAATAGAATAAGAAAACATCAGGAAACATTGAAAATTTATTTGGTACGGCTATCTTATATACACATCAAAGTCGTGGCAAGACTCAATCATCATAATCCTCAAAATCAGACGAATCACCCATGTTTACGATTACTGGTTGAATGGATGGCAAAAGGAAATATTCACGTTCTTTTGAAATTACATGTAAAATGCATTCTGTCCAAAGATCTTTATATTCCTCTCCTAAGATTTTCCTAACATTTTCTACTACTTCTCTGCTTAGATTTGGACATTGATTGGATTTTCTCAATTAGTTTTTTATAAATGCCCAAACCAATTCAATGGGGTTGAAAACACAATAATACGGAGGTAACATCAGAAGCATATGAGCAGAGTATTTACAAAGTTCATCAATAATATATTCTTTTTCAAAATTTTCATTTTTAATTACAGGTAGTAATGCCTCCTTCGTGGCTTTTTGGGGAATATTCAAGTTTTTATAAGCCATAAATTCGGTATTTTTATCTTTTGACGCTAGTGGTAAGACGCATTATCCATTACAATAACAGAAGTTGGTGGTATATTTGGTAATAATTGTTCACTGAACCATTTTTCGAATAAGTTGCAGTCATATCCTCATGATAATCTGCTGAACATTTTTTTATTTGTTTTGCTGACAACAGCAACGCGTTCTGTACAAAACCATCTTCACTACCCGCGTGTACAATAATTATACGTTTTCCTCTGGAACATGGTGCTTGGAGACAACAGTTTTGGGAGTTATTTACCAATCCATGCCGAATCACTTCATGACTATCAAACCAAGTCTCGTCAATATATACTATAAGTCTCTTCGATTCCCGATGATCTTTTATTTGTCGCAAGTGATCTTGCCTTTGCAGAACGAGTCGAGGTGATTCCATTATTGCCATTCGCTGATTTAGTTTTTTGTGTTTGAAACCACAGTCTGAAAGAATTTGGCGTAGTGTTTCCTGCGACTTATATGTATACTCAGGATAATCAGATAATTTGTTTTTGATTGATTCCAAGGTAGGTACTTCATTTCGTTTATAGAAATCATAAATCGAAGAAAATCTTTTGTGGCCTCATCAACTTTGTTCAATTTCTGTTCTTCAAGTTTTCTTTTACGGTAATGATCTACAACATCTCCTTATTTAACCACTCTGTAAATAGTTGAATGCCCCAAACTGGTGAGATGAGATATCCATCTGAAAATTTCATTGTCACATTTGTCGTTCATTTCCTTTTTAAGATTATTATATACATTTAGAACAAGTCTTTCGGTCTGAACATGAAGATCTTTGTTTTTAAATTCCCGCTGTTCATCCGGTTGTGAGTCTTGTTCCTCACGTTCTTCGAATGGTCGCCAAATACCATGTTGCAAAATTAACTACACAAACGTTTGTACTAAAACTTTAATGTTGATTTTCACACTTTTAGTTTAAAAAACCGCGACATGTTTTGGGACATGTTTTGCAAATACAATGGATTCTTAAAGCAGAAGTATACTGAGTTATACTATGACCTTCTTTTATATTTCCAAAATGTTAATTAATTTGGGAACAGTTTTATACCTGTTTTCGGATAACTCTATGATAACAAATAGTGTTCGTCAATAATTAATTACATTTATACCTAGTTTAACGGCAAAACAAATTAAGTAGAGAAAAAATATTGAGTTCTGTTTGATCGTTCATTAAGTACGCTTCTGTTCTTCTTTTCATAAATATCACCAGGCTGCCAGACAGCAATAAAAATATTAAGAGGTGATTTACGGTAATTTATGCAACAGGCGGTCAGCGCATTACTGATTGATTTCTACGCTTAGAACGGTTACACGTGAAATATACTCAATCTGGTCTACTGTTTTCTTTATATAGGGAATAATTTTTATTTAATTTTCCGTTTTGATCCTTCATTTGTTGTTATACCATGTGCTATTTTGAACTAACCCTATATATTGAGCTGAATGAAGTCATATTCAACTGAGATTGGACAAACTATATAATTTCTATTCATGTTGAAACATGGTGAGCATTGTTTTATTCTTGACATACAGGTGAATCAGAAAGTTAAGCGCATTCAATTTCACATTGTTGCATCGAAAGGGTCTCAATGTGCATTCGATTCCAAAGTATAAATGGAATGTCACATTGGGCTAATTTCGAGTCACATTTTGCATCACATTTTGATGTCTCGACATGATCAACGGGGCACCGAATAGACGTTTATGCGATATTAATAGAAGTCACTTTGTGATTCACTGGTGTGATCTGAAACATGAATGTGAATCCCACTACCAGATCTGAGACCATTTTGTGTTAACTGGGTTATTTGATAATATAATTTAAAAATAGAAAAAATGCTCTGAATGGCATTAAAGTACCTTCCTAATGACGTATAAAAATGTCAGCCCTGTGGTAGCTACCCCTCACTTTTTATTTTCAAATGACACCCCCTGTATATTGGAGTGAAAAATTGTTTGTCATTCTAATTGACATTCATCGATAGCACATACTTGGTATTTTTTATCAATAACAATAAAATCATAACCATTTTGCGGCTTTTTTCACGTCACCTAATTTTCCTTATTAAAATAAGAAGTTGCCTCCGCCCATGTCTTTAAAAACTTGACAGAATCGGAGTTGTCTTATATTTTGTTTAAAAACAAACGAAGCTTCTTATGTCAAAACATTAATGACAGTAGTTATTTTATTTCATAGTGTAGAACATCAATCATTTGCATACGGTACCTACCCAAGTAACATTAACGCTCTTATTCCGAACTTCAAGATCGCTTCAAAACTACACAATAAAATTTCAAATGAAATCATGTGATCTACAAGGCAGCCCTGAGACCATCACAAAGCAGCTTCTAGCCAAAAAGGGCCCATCCTAAAATGGCCTTCAAGACTAAATTTTAAAACTATATGAAAATCATTAAGTTTTAATTCTATATTCCTAAAGAGTTCTTCAAGGCAACTTTAAATACATAAATTAAAACTTATTAACTGACGTTTTGCTCTTAAAATGTATTTACAGCAGACTAAATTAACTTAAAAATAATTAATTAATCCTAAAAGAGTTTTATTTTGTTTACTAACACTCGACAACTTTTAAGTCTGTATAATGGCCGGCAGAGTGATAATATTTTAATCCTCATATGTTTACTAAGCATTTCATAAAATAATATTTGAAAGCAAACTATTCTGGTGAAAAATTCACCAACGAATGACACTTTTCTGACAAGATGTAATAAAATACTTTGACATAACTCGAGCGCCATTTATTCAATGTATTTTTCTCTTATTTAAAAAATATTTCAAAAATATTTTCAAATTTTATTTTGCATCTAAGCTTCCAAATACATTTTTTTAATTAAAAGGCAGCTTATCACAGTGAGTTTTCTAACTTAACGTACTGTCAAAACGGATACCTGGAAATGTAACACTTAATTGTACAATTTTGAGCTAATTTATTATCACTAAATTCGATATTCAGTTCTGGACATGACTTTTGGTGATTCCGGAATCTAAGGAAGTGTGTCTTTTCACATTCACATTCAACTTTTGGAAGATGTCACTATACCGTTTTTGTAGTGAAATATCGTTTTTCTGAGATACAATAACTGATGTATCACCAGCGTATATGGTAAGGGGATTATCACATAGTGACACGTTTAAGTCATTTATATATAAAATAAATAGTACCGGTCCCAAAACTGAACCTTGTGGTACTCCAATTGCAGAGGATTTCACATTACGTTTGATGTTATTTCTGATGTTTGTAATACTGACATACTGCTGTCGATTTCTTGAAAAAGTTTCTATCTATTTGTTTGCAGAGCTTTGTATCCCATAATTATGTAGTTTCAATAGCAATTTGTCATGATCTACACATTTGAATGCCCTGCTGAGGTCACAGAATATCCCGACAGGGCATTCTCCAGCTTTCAGTAGCTTGGTAATATTAAAATAAAATGAATGAATGGCGGTTGTAGTACCTCTGTTATTATGGAATCCATGTTGGATTTTTGAAATTAATCTTCCTTTTTCCAGGTACATATTGAGACGATTCTAGTAAGCATACTCAACTGCTTTCGAAAATACTGATGGCATCGTGATGGATAGATAGTTATCGATATCTTTTTTTTTCTCCCTTTTTATGTACGGAAATTGATTTATTCATTTTAAGGTTTTCTGGAAACATCCCATTACAAAATGACAAATTGACTAGAAATGTTAAAGGTTTCATTATGGAATGTAAAATATTTCTTACTAACAAATTTGGCATTTCGTCTGAACCACAATTTTTGAGCTTAGTTTTCAGCAAGAGGTAGGGTTCTTCATCCGTATATGAGCAAGGAATGAACCTGTCACTGCTACTGGACTGTAAATCTTTTTCAACGTTATTTTACTTATTTTTTCTACTATGCGAAGAGGCGTCTGTAGAAAATTAATATTGAAAGTATTTTCCACTGTTGAAGTATCAGTTATTCTTTTATTTTGTGAATATTAGTAGTTGACATTTTTTTGGATGATAATTCTGAAACTATCTGCTAACAAGTTCTAATTCCGTTAGTAGAATTGAAAATCCTATTTTGATAAAACAATTTTTTTGTAACTGCTATAGGGTTTTTTATGGGCGTTCTTTCTTTCTTTATAGACTGTCCGTAGTTCAGGATAGATACAAGAAGTTAAATGCATGTTTTTCAATTCAGTACTGGACAATCTAATTTCTTTCGTGATCCATCGTTTGCTTGCATTTTTTTCTGTATTTGTGAATTTTTTGTGAAATGGAAAATAGGTTTGAAAATGATAATTGAATATCACCCAGAAGTATGAGTAAGCTACATTAATATCAAAACAGTGATCCATATTTGGTGGCTCCTGTCTAGTTGTTGCATCTTGTACGGATTCTGGTCAATGGCATGATGATGCAGCTATCAAACGGGAGACTACTGCATTAAAAATCTCATTTTCACTAGTTCATACCAAAGATGTATTTTTTGTGTGAAAACTAAGAGTCATAAAGGAAATACCTTCATACAGACAACAGGCATATGGTTTCACATCAAAGTAACATATAGGACCAATAGGACCAATAGGACCGGTTTCGGAAGTCTACTTCCATCGTCAGAGTCGCTTTGTGTCAGCAATTATATTTGCTCTAATATATTATTATTTTTTTCCCATTATTGATTTTGAATGTTGAAATGATTGGCCTATATTTTCTGAACAGGTTTTCATTAAGTTGTTGCTGTTAATTAAGTTCAAAAACATCCTATAATAAATACGCGTAGTAAACAAATTGTCAACTGTCTTGCTTTCTTTGACGACTAACGTAACATTTTATTCACAGTAATGACACTCCCATTAACCTATTGATAGGTACCATTTAATTAACTCTAACGGATAGATCGACACCAACCGTAAAATACGTAATGAGAAATTTGCATCTAATCAAAACGAATAAATCGTTACTTTGTCAATGTTGATCCAGTTCCTCCCGAGGTGGAAGAAAAGTGAAATTAAAATAAATTAAAAAGAATACGAAAGCCTTCGATACGCGTCTTATACAATGTTTATTACATAATGATATGTTGTTGGATGAAGCCCAGCCCGAATTCCAAGTTGACTGACCAAGTAATACAAGGTGAATAAACATCTTATGGCTAGGAGCTTTTGTCATTACTGAACGGTCTGGCTGCATTTTTCTTGTGAATGCCACCTTTTATTAGGAGCAGTTAGTGATTATCAATGATTTAGTTGTTGAAATATTGTTTGTTACGGATGAATATGTAACTCCCATGAGTTTTGAAACGGTAAGGACCTCGTATTGTAATAATAAATTTAGAAACAATAATTTAGGTAGTTTTCATTTTTATGTAATGATTGTGTTCCACAAACACTTAATTCATCAATATTTACATGTTTACAGAAATTAAACACCTAGACCAGCCATACAATATCAATTAGAATAGGTACACCAAATGACCGCTAGGTGAGGTACGTCCTTAAATTTTCCTGTAGTTTTGAAGATACAGGTTTAAAATTTGGTACTCAGTCACACAACTAAGGATTTACTATTTTTGGTATCACCCGAAGTGACCCCATTTTTTTTTTCAAATGCTACCTTTCCATTTTTTTAATTATCTGAAAAAACTTCGAAATTGAAAATTAGTTGAAAAATGGCGGAGATTCAGTTGATTGTTCAATCGAATGAAGTTGGCTATGAAAATCAAACTCAAATCATTGCATCTGACGAACGGCGTCAGTAGTTACCAGAGGAAGCTTCGAAATAAAATACAGTTGAAAACTGCGTTTCTCACGGAATTGCATCACCAATACTTTCAGATAATTATAGAAAATTGTTCAGAACAGATTAGTACTGAAACGCTGACAACTACTACTACTCCAATAGCTTCAAATGTTGAAAAATTATGAATTATCAGATTTTTCGTGTGAAAAGAAAGCGAAACAAAATAATATTCAATGAACAAGTAGAAATCACCACTTTGTTATGTGAACACTCTTTCTTGTTTGGCGATCTTATGTTCTTCGGAATTTTTTAAGTTTTACTACGGACTTTTTACCTAGGACTTTTTTACACTTGGTAGGTATATTTCCCGTACTTTTTTCCATGGACTTTTTTTTCTTAATAATTTTTGAAATTTTTTTCTTGGGCCGGAATCTTATTTCCGGATTTTTTCCTGAATTTTTTCTCCAGTCTTTTTTACCACAAAACATTTTCTCCGGATTTTTTTTTCTCAATTTTTATATTATTTTATTCTTGAATAATTTTTCAGCACTTTTTTACCCGTACTTCCACCCTGGACTTTTATCCTGGACTTTCCTACCCCGAACTTCTTCCCTGAATATTTCCGGGACTTCATTTCCCAACTTAATTTAAAAAACTTTTTTGTTGAAAAATTTTTCATTAGATTTTTTCCTGACTTTTTCCTCAACAGTTTTTCCACGGACTTTTCCCTCGGACTTTTTGCCCCGAAATTTTACCCTGGATTTTTATGGTCTCGTATCTTTTTCCCCGATTCTTTCCGATCCATTTACCAGGACAATTTTTGTTCGGAAGTATTCACCGAATTTTTTTGTCCGGACTCCTTCCCTGTTTTTTCAGAGGACTTATTTTCCGGAACTTTTTATTTCCAGACTTTTTTATCCGAATTTTTTTTCCAGAATTGACCCCGGATTTTTTTCATCTGAGGACTTGACTCGAATTTTTCATTGGACTTTTCTTTCCTGATTTTTTCTCCGGACGTTTTTCCATAGACCTTTCTTTCAGGATTTTCCCCCAACTTTTCTTCTCCGGACTTTTTTTGGCCCGGAGGACTTTTGCCTCGGCCTTTTTTTAAGGGAATTTTTTCCGATTTTCTTTCCTCAAACTTTTTTCCAGTTTTTTTTACGGACTTATTGCCCTGAAATTTTTTCCTTGGATATTTTTCCTAGATTTTTCCCAAGTCTATTTTTCCAGAACTTTTTATTTCCTGACTTTCTTCCTAGACTTTTCCCACAGATTTTTGCACGGACTGTTTTTCCCCGGCTTTCTCCTCGGACTTTTTTCCCTGAACTTTTTTCCATGGGATTTTTTCGTCGGAAATTTTTTACCGGATTTCTATCTCCGGATTTTTTACTGTCGATTTTTTCCCTGAATTTTTTCTTGGTATTTTCTTCCGAACATACTGTTGACGTAAATTTTCCTACGTTTTTTCTATCCGTAATTTTTCTCCCTGAATTTTTTTCTCAACCTTTCTCCCTGGACTTTTTTCCCAGCCGCCTATCGTTAAAAAACATCTTTTTTTGAGAACATCTTGTATATCTGAATCGTTACGGAATTCTCCATAACACGAGGAAGTGAAATGAGACAGTTGCTATTTGAGAAATCGTCGTGAGCATTTCTTTATGGGTACTATTCCGTTTTGGGGAAATTATTTATAATTGTTTGGAAAACATGGGTGGTGCAATTGAGACTGATTGAGTTTCAAATGTATCTCAGCTCGAAGCTTCCTCTAGAAGCTGCCGACGCCGTTCGTTAGCTGTGATGATTTCTTAGTCAACTTCGTAGCTTTTCTTGTTGAAAAATGAAGAATGATCATATTTCTCGAAAAGAGTGTTCTCAAAGTTGGATATTTTTCAACGAATGCTTTGAACACAAGGAAGTGAAAAAAAAACAGCTGCGTTTAATAGTAAATAAAAATTACCACTTTGTTAATGAAATATCCTCCATCATTCGGCTTTTTTACGTTCTCCAAAGTTTTTAACCGCTGACTTGTTTGTCCGGAAAATTATTTTGAAAGCAAGGATATAGCGGAATACTTAGAGGAGAAAGACAAACGGGCCGATGAACTCATCAACTCTCTTTCCGGAAGTCACTTAAGAGCGAAAAAGCAGAGAAATGGTAGCAATTTGTGCATAGATAAGAACCAAACAAAGAGTTCTAGAAATAATCCCTAAATGGAATTGTAGACGAATATAAGCAAACATCAACTTTTTCACAAACAACAGAGAAGGTGCGGCATTTGCCTGCCTTGCCCACGGCAACTACAAGATCGAAGCCGTCCCTGGTGAGGATATATACACAAATATCCGGTTAATTTTCCACAAAAACTTCTGAATTATTAGCAAACATTCCTCGTTCTTTAATAAGAATGTAAATGCCAGAATCCAGGTCAATCATTGAATAACTGTGATTTATTCGATAGGTTGTTCCAATCAACATGTTTAATCATAATGATCGATCAAAATTATTGGAGTTATTCAGTGACTAGTATCATATACTGAATGTTGAAGAACAACTTTTCCCTTTCAGTATCTCTTAGTTTTTGTAATTTGATAATTCCTTGAATTAAATTATTTTTCGAATAGAATTTGCGAATAAGAATACATTTTTCTTAATAAATACAATTTTTTGCTGAAATTGAAATTTATACAAACTTACATTAGGTATGAAGTGTATCTGTCCACAGCAGGTCCAATACTAGCTTTTTCCTACAGAACTAGGAAATCGGAAAATAAGCCAATTCCGAAAATTTTAACCCTCTATATTAAATGATATTTCAAACGAACACCTAGTATATTTGTGGTAACTGAAAATGACTCAACTATTGTCACTTATTTCAGTAGTACCTACAGCAGAAGTAAATAATTTTCAAGTACGGGGAAAAACGTTATTCGAGTGGTTATACCGTACGGAAAGTAGTCTTATCTTCTGACTAACCAAATTATGAAAACCTCGGCAAATGGACCCATTACCATTTTGCAAAATTTTGCGCTTTTCGGATTCCGCAGAAATTTCACAAAGTAATGAATGTATACCTGTTTGATGTTTTTACCTCTCGAAAATATCACTTGAACAATGATTTGAGGGTATTAGCCCTTCTTCACAAAACATGAATGATATGTTTTATATCGACATAAGGACTTTATATTTTCAACTAGAATCATGCATGGAAACCTCCAGCAACGATCTGGAACAGCAATATCTGACTGCAACTGGAACTCGCACCAAATATATCTCATCATCCAAAATAATCTTCAGGCCTTCCAAAGAACCCAATTTCGAGTTTCAACTCAAAATTATTGTTAATTTCGTGTTACAACTCAAAATCAGCTCAATTTTAAGTTGTAACTCGTAAATAAGAAAGAAATCGAAATAAAAAAGAAGTCAAACTGAAGAGGTTATCTTATGCATTTACAAAAAACACACATTCTTGAACTATTATAGAGTGCACTAGGTATTTATAAAAGTTCAATTCAAAGATAGAACATTGCACCAGACTATCTGTCTGGTGCTATACCTGGGTTTTTACTGTTTTTGACACAGTTGCTGAGGTCCCACCAAAAATCAGTAAGCCGCCCCTTGGAGAGCAACCACAAATAATGATAATCAATGCTAGCCGTTTCTCACATGCACGTGCTATGCCTCTGTGTATACTTACTATGGTTTACAGAATTATTCCATTACTCCCTGAATCCTGAATCAATGGCAGGTAATCTGGAAAGCATGGAGTGGATGGCGCTAGTTAGACTGGATGTCTTCCAACTGTCAATTTCAGCTTTTTTAAATGCTATTACTGACGTGTTGATCTTATATGAGTCGATTATTGCAATAAAAATGCCACAATGTTGTACTCTGCCTTTGTGTCACTCAAAAATGTTAGGATATATGTTTCCAAAAGACGAAAAGTTGCTATAGAAGTGGATTGGTGCCATAAAACGAAGTAAATAAAAACCAACCAACAAATGCTCTTGCCTACAATAATAGCTATTTATGAAACAAGTTCGTAAAGTAGGACTTTTTTGTATGAGCGTGAAGTTTGTTGAATGAGGCATAGCAGAGTTCAACAAACACGCCAGTACCAAAAAGCCCTTTACGAAAGTGTTTCATTCAAAGTTATTTCTTCGACAGTAATTATATTGATGCCAACTTGTATCAATTATATCATTAATTTGAATGTTTCATGATATGAATTGTCGTCGTATTATCAAATTAAGACTTCCGAGTTATATTTGACGTAAAATACTGTATTTTTCAAAAATTCATTAATGTATGAACAGTGTGTAAAAATCACTTTACGCACAGTTGATAATTTCACGAACAGGTGATTTTTTTATGCACTTGTTCGAAAAAGTATTACTTTACGCACTGTCAGCAGTGCGTAAAAGCTTAGTTTATGCACTGTCGTAAAAAAACATTTTGTTCAGTCAGAGTATGTGAGGCCTAAGGAGTTTGTTCTAGAAAATGGTAGGTAGTATTTAACGATAGTAAATTCAGTAGTTTTATAGCACTATAAATATTGTTAATTAGATGATACACGTAGATCATTTTTATTTACAGACTTCCACAGCTTTTATTACCTCCTCATTGGAAGAAAATTTACGACCTTTTAAACTTTTTTTCAGTTGAGGAAAGAGATGATAGTAGGACGGATCCAAATCTGGTGAATGAGGGAGGTGTTCTAGTAATTCAAACCCTAAATCACGAAATTTTTGCATGGCAACATGAGATTTGTGTGCAGGGGCGTTGTCCTGCAAAAACAAAACACCTTTGGATAGCTTTCCGCGTATTTTCTCTTTAATTTTTTCCCGTAGAGTGGTCAGTAATGTCGAATAGTAATCTCCAGTTATTGTTCTACCTTCATCCAAAAAATCAATCATCATTACTCCATGGCAATCCCAAAAAACTGAAGCAAGAAATTTTCCAGCAGATTTTGGATACGAAACTTCTTAGATCCTGCCGAACCGGAGTATCGCCATTCCATCGATTGTTGCATTGTTTCTGGATCGTAGAAATGTACCCAAGTCTCATCCATAGTAACAATTCGGTTTAAGAAGTCTACATCGTTTCAAATCGAGCACATATCGAACGCGATGCTACTATCCTTGCACGCTTTTGGTCAACATTCAAACATTTGGGGATCCATTTTGCAGCAATTTTTCTCATGTCCAAATTGACGATAACTATATGATGAACGCGTTCGTATGAAATATTCAATGCTTCAGATATCCGTTTTAGCCCAATTCGACGGTCTGTTGAAATCATGTCATGAACTGCATCGATATTTTCGGGGACTGACACAGAAACTGGCCTTCCCGATCGGTCATCACCTTCAATGGAAAATTTACCTCTTTTGAAGCTTCCAGTTCAATTTTTCACGGTCGCATACGAAGGGCATTGATCACCAAGGATATTAAGCATATCTTCAAAAATCTGCTTACTTCTCAACTCTTTTAAATCCAGGTACTTGATGATGGCTCGATACTGCAATTTTTCGATTTTCACAATTTCGGTGCACATATTTTTTCTTTTAAGTTATTGAGTAACACTGGTTCACTTTTTTTACGTCAAACTTCACACTGACACTTGTTATTGTTCGTTGCTATGGTAACGCAATATTTTGTTTATGCAGGGAACTGGTCTAAACTAGATATCAATACATCTTCGTATATGAGATGGAACCACCCATTTTTTCATCACTGCTGGCATGCAGTGTATATCTTTTGTGCAGTAGGTTTGTTTCTAGTGTATCTGTCGACACTGAAAATTAAATGCTTCTACATCAGAAATTATGGAAGATACGGGGGTGTTTCCATGAGAAGTGAAACACAGTGTAGAATGTGTAATTGACAATATTCTACAGGATATTGGTGATCGTTTTTTCGCTGTCAGGTTGGTATTACATTTTGTTTTTAAATGTTGGAAACACTTATTCAAGTTAATTAAAATTGTCAACTCCAACTAATTGAATACTATTTTGATTATCTGAAACTGAAAGTTAAAATATAATGAGAAATTGGTCGAATCAGATATATCCTCGGTTTTTAAAGAAGCATTGATACATTCATGCATTGCCCTTAGTTCACACATTTTTCTACTCATTGATCACATGATCAATGAATTAGAAAAATATTGAAAACTGGAAAAAAGTTTTGTTCCTCAACTACAGTAGTTGAACAAAATTTGAGACTAAAGTAAAAAAAAATAACTTTTATCAAAATATTGAATACAACAATAACAAAGGAGTAAAAAAAATTGTAATATACTCAAATCTATTTGGTGGCGCATTCGCTTTTACAGCTGAAGAAAACGCGGAAAAACCTGTAAAACCACGTATTTGAAGAGTTGGAATTATTTGAATGAAAACTCCTGAGGAGGTCTGTTGAATTATGAGAAGCTGCTTTTCATTAAAAAGGGTGTATAGTCGATAGAAAACAGTCTATTTAAGCAACTGTCATCAAATTTGTACCAGTCTGTTCTTTCTTTGGCCAAAGTATGTAGTAGTGGCAAGAATCAACTCCAAAACCACAGTGAACCCAGACTGTATAAAGCTTATGATTGGATTTGAAATGTTAAAAAAATCAATATAATAAAAAATTTAACACAAAGAATCATAACGATTTGTAGTCCTATTTTTGTAGACTACTGAAATCATATTTACTACACAATGGTTATCCAACTAAGTTGTTGAACAGGTTAATATTTTTTACTGCAAATAATACACATTCACACCAAAACGATAAAACTAGTAATATTCATCTGAAAATACCATTTGTAAAACACCTTTCCGAGAAACTAAGAACAGTTCTAAGCAGCGACAATATAAAAGTATCATTTAAAAATGAGAACACAGTAAAACAAAAATTATATACAAAAATTAAAACCCCTACCTCTTTTGAGCAAAAATCAAATTTCATATATAAAATTCCTTGTAGTAGTTGTGAAAAATATTATATAGGACAAACCAAGCGTTACATTACAACAGGAATAAAAGAACATGAAAGAGGTTTTAAGAAAAAAGATAGTTTAAAAATCACACTTCTCTAGTTGATCATGTTCAAAAATCCAATCATGATTTCGACTTTGAGAACACAAAAGTTGTGGGCAATCAGAGCTATTTTTTAAATGCACATTTCAGGTTGGTTTACATCGTGAAAAATGATTCGGTCAACTATAGAAAGGACACTGAAAATCTAAACAGTGTCTATCTCAATTTAATCCATCGTTCAAAAGAAATGAGGCGCACCGTTTGAGTTTATGTGCCCATCGAACAATACACCCGACTCGGTTCAGTATTCGTTCGAAGTTAACTTCAATACAAATGAAATCGTGGAGAGAAAATTTACAAAATTCAATTTTAATTCAGTGTCTAGTCATATATTTTTTAATATCTTCGTTTTATGCTGTGATGTATTGTGACGAGAAAAAACCTGAATCATTCAAGTAAGTCTACCAAGAAACACTGTTTAACTTGATCTGCTATCAAAATTTCAAATATTATAATTTTAACTATAAACGTTTACACGTTCTTGACTTTTATTGAATTGTTATTGTTCAAAACAATTTATATTTTGTAATTGTCCATAATTTTATATTTTAGAGCCCTGAGGATAGCAAAATATATTGTCCAAACGTTGGCTTATTGAAAAATAGTGGTTTTTCTATAGAGACCTAACCACAACAACACCTTTTTAACATTCAAAATAGAATCTTGATTATACTGGTACAGGATCCAAAGCCCAGTCCACAACAAAGTAATCCCGTCATAGCTATTGCTCTAGAATTTGCGAATGACGTTTTTTTTAAAGCTAACACTTCCTTACTGTTGTCAGGAAATACCCCCGTTCCACACATTGTTTTACATTGTAGGTTTTTTTTCAATCTAGAAACAAATGAAAATATTGATACTGGTATCAAAAACAACTCTGCCGGGGACGTTGACCAGAAAGGGATTCCTGGGTTAATAAGTCCACTTGAGAAACATGTGAAATATATGCATTTTTTGTTTCATATTTAGCTGCCACATCATCCTCATTATCCAAACCAGCTTTCATGGCTGCTATTATTTATCATATAGGCCTTCTGTTTGATTATGGGTCCAGGTCACTTGTTTTCTTTCCAAATTTGAGAAGCACATTGGGGATTTGGTTTAATTTCTATGTTGTGTGTGTGCTTCACTCAGCGTCAGGGATCAACTCTGCACAATTATAACCATGTTCAGAAAAACAACAGTCAACAGTTTAATCTATCGGTTCGGTGTGATATGGACTATCTTCCTCTACACAACCAATAGTATTACTTTCTTCATTAACAGTTCCTAACAGAAAATGCCTCAAATTTAGTTAACATCAACATCAGAGTTACAAAAGTAAATCTTACCAACTTCAGAGTTACAAGAAACAGAATCATCAGTTATTCTTTCACCTTCTTCGGTTGAAGTACTGAGAAATTTTTCAGATAATGGGGTCTAGAAAGGAAAGTGTTCTCAAATTTAGGATTTGAACATTGTGAATGGAACTCAACAACATCAGAGTTTTGACATAAACCGTGTCTTCTTAATCTTTCACTCTCCTTCAAATGATCTCCAAAAATTCTTCTACGGTAAAAGAATTATACTTCGTCGATGGGAAGATTCAAATGGAACAACCATTTTCGCGCAATTCTTTAGTTTTCGGGAATCTGTGATATGTAATTATTTTTTGTATATTCGTACACATTCTAGCGAAATGAAGCACGATATTTGCAATAAGCTCGATATTTTTGCAAATATTGTTTCAATAAATTCAAATTTAAAAAAAATTACACTTGACACATGACACTTGACAGTATTGACATACGTCAGTATCTCAAACATTTAAAAACAAAATGTATTACCAACCTGACAGCACAAAACCGATCACCAAAATCCTGTGGAATATTGTCAATTGGATTAGCAAAAATATATAGGATTCTTAGATATCTCAGAAGCAATATTGTACCTTTGGGAGTCAACGAAAATGATACAATACACGATAGTTGCCATTTGAAAACTACAGGCTGTCAAAAACGGAAGACCTTCAGCTATGTCAGCGCCGCTATGCGGGAGTAATTTTGTACATCCCTGTTATTGTCTGCAGTGTCTAGACTAACAATTTCTGTTAGTAGACCTGAAGACTTTCGTGTAATATTGCCTGGAGAAATGTGATCGTTTCTTCACGCTTCCTTGGTTGCAGTCTCCAGTCATGCGATACTCAATATCAAGTATCAAGTTCAGAGAAAAAGAATGACCGGAAAAGGCATTCAATAACGCTGTTTCCATTCGGTGGTTTTGAAATAACTCATTTCAAAATGTCCCATACAGAACGGCAGAATTATACAGTGAGGTCGAGGTCGGGTAGAATTCAGGTAAAAAGGTACCTCTTTTACTACCTTTTGGCATAAAAATGATCGTGGTCACGTGGCCTGGTGTCAAGAGGGCATCATCAACTTATTTCTTTCAAATGTAAAGGGGAATCACGTGGTACCTGGTTTCGAATGCTTTCCGATTCTCTATCCAACAATTCTTCGTTGTGTATATTTTTAAGATATTTTTGTGGACGTAAATACTTCACAATCCATAGCTATCGTTTTCGTTGCTTGTAGCGGATTATTAACAATTAACAAATGACAGAACTTCGATTTACTTTTCTCCTGAAATAGATTTTCTTCCAGATACTTTTTCCCTCGTTACGCAACCAGTCCTTTGAAATTTACTCACCAATTCCCTTAAGTTGGTACGAAATATTATTTGGGAAGCGCTCATTAAATACTCTTTCTGCTTCATAGTAATTACGCGTAACATAAAACTACTTCGTTTTTTTTTCTGAATGACGAGGACGGGGCATTTGAAAATTTTAAATAAATGCTGACACCTATCAAAACTGTCAAAAGAATCGATATGATCAGAGTCAATATTAGACCGACATTGAAATGAAATGCTACGTGGAGTCTCCAGCAAAATAACTAATGATGATTCAATTCTCGTCAGAATATATTCACAAGAATGTTAATTTAGAATTCTATGCTATTTGTATGATTTATTTTTATAAGGTATGGTATATTATTGGGAATGTCAGAAACGGTGATAGATACCTACACACGGTTTTGGTTTTGGAAAATCGTTTCAAATGAATATGGAGCCCTCTTAATGAGAAACAGGTTCCATAACAGAAGGGTCAGTCATATGACAAAAGGTGTGAAATTTCCAAACAAATCTTAAATTTTCGGACTTTTACATTTATGAAAAATAAATTGCAAAACTCTTTTATATCGATAGATTCATTCTATTCTGAAACGTCCATTTAACAAACAGTTCCACTATATTTTTTTAATTTTGAAAGAATATCTCATTTGAAAGTGTGCCGCTGACGTCACGTTCATCGGAAACAACCCCCACCATATCCATGTTCGGAAACATTCAATACCGTTCTTCTCAAAAATATAGATTCTAGCTTGGTTTAAGCCATTGAAAAATAATTGAAACTTCTTCACTTGATTAACTTATAGAAAAAAATCCACATATAAGCTACTTTTTATTGTATTTGTAACTTTCAAATTTCCTGAACCGACCATCTTTTCGATGAAGAACGAGCATTGACAACACCGCAAATCATTATGACAGTTCGCATGCAACAAAAGTGATCTCGAGATTTGAGGTTAATGTTTGTTTTTTTACATCCGACATTTAACTGATATATTTCATTAATACTGTAGCGAGGTATTATTATGACCGATCTGGTGTGAATTTGCTTGTGTATTAAATGGATGGTGTTATGCAACAATGAGACAAGCCACATTTTTTAATAATTGAGCAATCACAGTCATTGGAATCGCCAAAGTGTTATTCTACAATGAGCAAAAATGATTCAACCCGCAATTGTAAGGGGCTCCATCCACTGACGATAGTATTAAGACACATTCCTACAGTCCATGATCTGCTAAACTATTTTGATATTTTTTACGGAACTAGCTGACTGTGGCTTGACCTATTATTGCATAACATCATCAAAATATGGAAAGGTTCGTGAAGGGAAGTTCGGATAATTTACCGAGGGTAGATTATGAGGTGATTGACTCTTTCTATTTAACAAATATGAATTTATTTTTTGCACAAAATAAAATTTAAAATCGTTCCTTGAATGCTGCGAACTCTGCCTTTTGTCGTCAAACTCCATAACCTCTGAATCTCACAATTGTGTAAAATGTAATACATGTAGTTTGAGGCAATAAAATCAATTATTATTATTATTATTATACAGTAACATTCAGTTGGAAATGTTCTTCACAAAAACATAATTATATTTCCGCTTTTTACGCAAAGTTTATTCATTGCTTCGAACCACATTTTACAATTTTAGGTATTTAGGAACATAAAAAATTGTTTATAAGAATATTCACTGGTATTCAGTCAACCAGGTACGAAGCACCTTTTCGACATGTTCACAGTTATTGCATGGATATAGATACAGGAATTAGGAAAAAAATGTAGAGCACCAACAACAAAAACATTTCAAAACTTTGAAAACCGCATTAACCTCAAAAAAGAAATCAAGTAGGGCCTGTTCGTTTGCAGCATACATATTTGATGGTACTGCAATATAGACAAACTATTCTTATTGATGCTCCGTGAAACAGACGAACGAACCCATCTGGTATCAAATGACAACTGTCATACGACACATTATATTCAAATGAGAATTTGAGATTCCACGGTGCACAATTTTTACAACGTAGCCAAGTCTAGTTTTGATGAACGTGACGTCACGAAACCACTTTTCTTCTGATTATAGAGAAACTAGATGTCAGAAAAAATAAATAAAAATTCCCGAGTAATGTTAGCGTGTACACTTTCTAATTACAGTGTTCTCTCATATGTCTTGGAAAGGTCCATTGTAGTTAATTTTTTTCATGGTGTTATCGTCAGAGCTGTAACAAAATAAGAAGCATTAAACTGAAACCTTTAGATATAAGCTCTCTCATGATTTGAGTTTTGCTGTCCGAAGTTTCGTGTTCGTCAGCCACCGTCAACCTAATTTTTTTCAATCCTGATCTTTTTCAGTGAATTAGGTTTTTCAAAGTATTTTTCATTCGGGCTCATACTCGAAAATCTCCTGAAAATTCGATATGGTATAAAAAGCTTGAAACATATCATATCATTATTAATTTTAGAATAAAAAACCCTTCAATAAAATTAGTTCATTAAAATAATGTGGGGTGATAATGAAAATAATAGTATCCATATTCATGCAGTTCTGATCTTTGGTTATAGAGTTTCATTGGATATTATCAACAGAACAACTGTATGGAAGGAATTCAGCCACTAGCTGTTACGTTTCAAAATGCTACGAGTATTATTGATCGAATTATATAAATCTTTCTTTCATTATATCATTCATTCTGGCACTTTAATAATTCTATGATACATTCAAAAACGAAGACAAGAAATGAATTAATAGTTTTATTGCTAGTATGGAGCCACAGTTCAAATTCAGAAGTTTCGAAGTATCATAAGTTGTCCATAGCAGGCCTTACGGTGAAACCTGGAAAATAAAGAAAACCTGTATTAGTGGTGGTGCATGAATCACTCTGTATATGTATATATATATATATTACGTTACCTCTAGGTACTCAGGGTTCACTGCAGCGGGTCAACGATCCTCTTCCAGCCTTCTGCTTCTTGTATTGCTGACTACTCCCTGCTATGCCCAGACTTTACGCTGTAATCCATGTATCTCCCATGTATCTCCCATGTGTCTCACAGTAATTTCTGATTTACCAGAAACAATTTCAGGAGATTCCAAGCGCCAATTCCGTTCACAGCAAATGTAGCTGCCATCCAACCTTATTTTCTTGATCTCCCTGTATTTTCCAATATTTATCATTCGAATTTTAAACAATATTTACACAATATCCTGGGCTTGGAACAGATGTAAACATGTCAGTTGTCAGGTTCCATGAAGCAATCCATCAATCATCATGTCAAAAGGGCTGATAATTGCAAGTTGACAGATTGAGATTCTGTGATCTTACTCGGTCATTTTGCCGCAGATTTTCAACTGGAAAGGTCGTCTGAGGTCCATGTGTTGGCTCATAATCGCACTTTGCGGATTTTCTTCCAGTTTTAGTTGAATTTCAAGTAGAATTCGAAGTAGCTTGTGAATACAGGGCTACACACCGTTGTGGATTTGGTCATTCTACCTAAAATTCTCTTGGCAACTTCATAACCACTTGAAGGCCACACCCCAGCCAAGGTATGTCTCAGTTTCTCACCACTAGTTCCTTTTATTAACCATCCTTCATTCTTCAACTCGCTCTCTATGTTTACTAACCTGGGATATTGAAATCACGCCAAGTTTAAATCTTGAAACCCTTTCAGGCCTTTTTATTTCCCACGTGGAACACTTCAACTTCTTAGTAGTCCACCACCCATTCCCCCAACGGGTACACCTCATCCCTAAAGGGGTACAGACACCGACATTACACGGAACCTTGGGGCCCCCTTCATCTCAAAAAGAAGTGCTGGAACCCTACTCTCCTGAATGTCGCGGAAACCCTGCGTGCCTGGGAGAGCAACCCGAGGAGCTGGAGGACTGCTGCACAACTCAGATAAGCTTTATTACCACCTTCCACTCATTGCTTGCTTATTATTATTTGCATAATCATTGACGCTTGCTTTGCATGAAATAGCTATTCGCTTGTATTTTGCTACTGTACTATCATTATAGAATCGTGTGCACTTCTTGTATGGTCGATCATATAAAAGGTATCAGAAATGGGTTCTGTTGAACCACTGTGATATAAACTATAATTATTATGGTCATTTCTATTCATTAATTTTATATTGTTTATAATTGTCGAGACATCAACTGTCAAGTGGAGGTAGTTAAACTCCTCCCCCATTTCTTCTTCTTAAAATCAAAACGGCCTCAGGTCGCTCAGGCTTGCGGGCCACTCGACTACTACCATTACCCAAAATATCAACGCCCTCTTGTGAAGCGCAATACACACTCTTACCTAGTTCGATTTTCATTTCAATCACCCACCCCATTAGCCTGGCATTGAATCGTTATAGAAAGAACCCCTTGCCACCTTCCTCTTCCAGAACGAAGAAGGCTGGTAGCAAAAAGTGGCGCCCAACTCGGTTTATAAATTGAAAAATCTGTATACAGGGTGTGTGTATGCGCTTTGCAAGATTATTTATCACATTTCAATAATTTTTCAAGTTTGAGGTAATCTGGAACTTCTAGATTTGTTTATGCGTTTTTAGGTACAATATTGTTTGTTCGACAGAATACCAGTATTGCGATTTTTATCAGTATATACGGGTTCAAGTCGAAACGTTAACTTGTATCTGGAAGGAAAAGGTGAATCTGAGTTATGATTAGATTATGCGGTAGAATGAATTTATAATTGATAGTTTGAGCATTATAGGGTGATTCATATACTTATTGGTTATATACTAATACTTACAAAAAAAAAAAAAAAAAAAAGGATTAATATATGGGACTTCAACTTCGATACAAATTTTTTTAGATTATATAAAAAAAAAAAAATCTTTATTTATACAAGGTGATTCGAAATATATACCTGTATCCTTCATTTGCGTTTTGTACAGGGTAGGTAAGAATATTTGGTGTTTTCCTAAAATTTTATTCTATACAGGGTAGGTCCTTAGCAGGATCACTTTCTTAATATTTTTTACTTTATGGTACAGGGTGAATCAATTTTGCAATTTATTTTTCCTGCATTACTGTAAGGTTTGGGGGAAACGTTGATAATCGAAACAAATTTTTACGAAATATACTTTATATTTGAAGAATTATTTTAAGACATCGATGATAGTCGATTAATTTTTCTTCCTAGTCTTTATGTTGATAGATTTGCGCTTTTGAAGTTTCTTGTCTTCTTTTTTGTAGGGGTCGGGTTGCATTGAGATCATTATTTTTTCTTTCAACGATGGAAGTCAATCGTTTATTGCGCGATGAGCTTTCATATGAACTCTATATTCGGGGGTTTCCAATCGGGAACACTGTTGCCGAAAAGCGTTCTACCCTTCGGGAGATTTTGAAAGAAGAGAAGAAAGACAGTTCGAGGAGGTACCCAAAGGTATTCTTAGACAATGTTATGGAATTCTCAATGTGTGAGAAAAAACTCAACGCATTAGAACAGGATATATTAAGTTTTGATCTCGAAAACAAAGCAAATGAATTTCAGCGAATTCTCAGTCGGTTACTTCACATCTCCGGTCGTCTGAACCGCTTCACTGGCAGCGAAGTCGATGAGGAAAGAGCCAGACTGACATTAGTCAACAAATGCTCGCGCCTGATTGGAAATGTTACCTTATTGAATGATGGACTGAATGCAAGTATCCCTGGAAGGGGAGATAATTTCAATCAGTCGGTTAGAGACGTTCAAAATGCTGACCGTTTTGATAACTCTGAGGTCCCTAATACCACAGAGAGGCATGGTACTGAACGGCACTCACTCAGAAATTATCTGAGGCCGGAGCATTCGATTCTGGATAACCCTAATCCTCCGTTAATCGAACCCGTAATGGAGCAAAGAGAGAATACTGTCGTAGTCCACGATTTGATTTCTCTGGAAGCGCCCAGACATGACGTGGCACAGACCAGTCAGTCTGCGAAAAGCGATAGTATCCATTCAGACCTGGAAGGTCAGAAGAAAGATACATCGTCCAAATTAACTCCGCAGAACCGTGACCATCACAAGCAACCTATCGACGTCTATCCCAATCAATATGATCAGTTTCAACAATTATACGATCAGCCACCATTCGAACATAATAAGGTTGACTATTATCATCGACTTGGTGATCATCATCACAAAATGTCAAGCACTCATGTCCAAGTCACACCTCTGCCGCATAGTTCCCTTGCTACTCAAAAGAGATTTAGGCAGCCAGAGGAGGACTATGTCAGTCCTATGGAGCGTTTGCACGTGTCTCCTTGGCAAAGCACTCTTTTTGGTGGAGAGGAAGAGTATCGCTGGAGGGACATCAGTAGATGGAATCTGAAGTATAATGGAAGAACCAGTGTGAATGACTTCTTGGAGCGGTTAGAGAAGATTCGTGTTGCTCGGGGTATTCCCAAGGCACAGCTCTTCCGATTTGCTCCAGAAATATTTATTCAAGATGCGCTATTGTGGTATAGGACTGGAAGATTTTCGAACTGGGAGGACTTGGTGGCTCAATTGCGAGCAGCCTTCCGCCCGTACGATTATGAGTTCAGTCTTTGGGACGAGATAAGACATCGAACTCAAGGAGCACAAGAGAGGGTGTTGACGTATATCACTGCCATGGAAAACCTGTTCCGCAAACTGGATGGTTTTCCCAATGAAGTCTTCCGAGTCCGCCTAATAAGACGAAATCTCCTACCACAGCTTCAAACTCAACTGGCTCTCCAAGAGATAAGTACTATAGCAGATCTAACGCGGCTCAGTCGGACCATTGAGGAAACAGAGCTGAGGAATCAAAAGTTTGTTCCTCCCCCCACCTCTTATCGTAATCTCTTGGAACCCGAGCTGGCCTATAGGAAAAACCACCAACCCCAAAATCAGCCGTCCGTAGCAGTAGTTAGCTCGAGTGCGAATAATACAATCCCCACTCTGAGACCAACTGCTAACGTCCCCGAGACCTCATCAACCACAACGTGCTGGAACTGTGGCAGTTCCGGGCACAGGTTCAGAGCCTGCATCCAAACTCGTAAGAGGTTTTGTTTTAAATGTGGCTGGGAAAATGTCGTTGCCAGCTCCTGTCCTCGTTGCCAAAAAAACGGAAAAAGGGGTCAACAGTAAGCCGGCTGTTGTCGGAAGTTCCCCAAAAGGCGAACCATTCTGAAATTTTATTGAATTACGTAATGGCACACGCTAAGAATGATACAAGGCCATACTTGAAGGTGTCTTTATATGGTTGCAAATTTTTGGGACTACTTGATAGTGGCTGCACCAGTACTATCATCGGAGGCCCTGGGTGGGACATCCTCAAATCATGTTGTACCTTGAGGAAAACCAAGCAACTGAGTTGCACTGTTGCAAACGGGCAAACCTGTGCAATATTGGGTACGCTGTCAGCTCCGTTTGAGCTATGTGAACGCGTCAGAGTGATAGAGGCATTAGTAGTACCCTCTTTGCCTCAACCCCTCATCTTGGGCATGGATTTTTGGCGGACGATGGGGATTATCCCAGACATGTTTTCAGGTGAATGGTGTTTTAGGGATGATGAACATAGCCTTGTTCCATCCTCTCCCGCCTTAGCTTCAATTGACTCTCTAACTGCAGTTGAGAGACTTGCATTGGATAAGTTAATGGAAGAAACGTTTGAAGCCATGGGGAATAAACTAGGCTGTACTCAACTAGTAGAGCATGTAATCCACACCGACCACCCGCCAATCCGAAAGAGACATTACCCCTTATCCCAAGCCCTTCAACTTCAAGTCAATGAGGAGCTGGAGAAAATGTTGCAGGATGGGGTGATAGAGCCATCCCAATCTCCTTGGGCTTCGCCGATTCTCCTTATCAAAAAGAGTGACGGACGTTATCGATTTGTGGTAGACTTCCGGGAACTGAATAAGGTTACTACCCGTGACGCGTATCCCCTTCCCTTCGTGAGTGCCACCCTAGATAAGCTGAAGAATTCTCGCTTCTTGACAACGCTAGATATTAAATCTGCCTATTGGCAAATTCCATTATCGGAAGGTTCGAAACCTTTGACAGCATTTGTGGTACCTAATAGAGGCCTCTTTCAGTTTCGAAGGATGCCAATGGGCTTACACAATTCCCCGGCTACCTGGCAACGATTTATTGACCGTGTGGTGGGGTACGACTTGGAACAATTCGTTTTCGTGTATCTTGATGACGTTATAATATGCACGCTATCATTCGAAAAACATCTTGAGGTGTTACGTGAAGTAATGTCTCGTCTCAAGAACGCCGGTCTTACCCTGAATCGCGAGAAATGTCATTTTTGTAAGCCGGAGCTACGGTATCTGGGCTATGTAGTTGGTGCAGGTGGACTGATGGTAGACCCTGAAAAGGTGGAGGCCATCCTCAGAATTCCAACTCCCAAATCCGTGAGTGATGTGAGACGGCTTATCGGACTCGCCTCTTGGTATCGCCGATTCGTACCGAACTTTTCATCTATCACATCCTCTCTCAGCAACCTCTTGAGGAAAGACCAGAAGTTTGAGTGGAACGCAGCCTGCGAGGAAGCCTTCAACAATCTTAAAAACCACCTTGTGTCGGCTCCCATTTTGACCTGCCCAAACTTCGATCTTCCCTTCCTCGTACAGGCGGATTCCTCTGACTTTGGTATCGGTGCTGTACTCTCTCAAGTGAGCGACGACGGCGAGAAGGTCATTTGTTACCTGAGCCGGTCCCTCACCAGAGCGGAGAGGAAATATAGCACGACAGAGAAAGAGTGTCTGGCCGTTCTGTATGCGATCGAAAAGTTCCGTCCGTACGTCGAGGGCACTAGGTTTACGGTGGTGACCGACCATTACAGTCTTAAGTGGATAAACAATATCAAGGATCCTGTCGGAAGAATTGCCAGATGGGCGGTCAGACTCCAGCAATACGACTTTGAGATTGTACACCGTAAGGGCAAGGAACATATTGTTCCTGACGCCCTCTCGAGATTTGCCCCATGCATTGATGCTATTGAGTCTGACCACCCCCCTGAAAATTCCAAAGACAAATGGTACACAGAGATGTGTTCGAAGGTCGAAAGGTATCCAGAAAATTATCCCCAGTGGAGACTGGAGAATGGCATGCTTTTCAAGCATACGAACCGGCCCTATCCAGATTTGAGAGATGAATCCGAAAGTTGGCTAATTGTCGTTTCGAAGGAGAAACGAGCCAAAATCATTGCTTCTCACCATGAGCCCACCACGTGCGGGCACCTAGGAGTCTTCAAAACAACGGCTCGTTTAGCCGAAAAGTATTACTGGCCAAAGATGCGGCAGGATATAGCCAAATACATCCGCCGTTGCCTCGTCTGTCTGAGTACAAAACCAGACCAGAGACCTCCAGGAGGACTGATGCTCAGCAATGCTCCAACAACGAATAAGCCATGGCAAGTCCTTAGTATGGATCTAGTTGGACCACTCCCCAGATCCAGTGCGGGCCACTGCTACATACTATCCATCCTAGATATATTTAGCAAATTTATCGTCTTATTCCCTTTGCGCCGGGCCACCGCCCCAAGAATTGCATCTATCTTGGAAGAAAATGTAATTTTACTGTTCGGAGCTCCACAGAAAATCATCATGGATAACGGTTCACAATTCAGGAGCAAGGAGGTAGCTGCAGTGTTATCAAAATTCGATATTTCTCCGGCCCATATTTCTAATTATCATGCACAGGCCAATCCAGTCGAAAGATCACACCGAGTCATCAAGACCATGCTGACGTCATACGTTGCCTCAAATCATCGGAAATGGGATATGTGTCTACAGCAAGTGGCTTGTGCCATCCGAACCTCCAGGCACGAAATAACGAAGGTAACTCCCAATTTCGTTATGTTTGGTAGGGAAATAACTTTATGTGGCACGGATATCCACCCCTTGGCACCCACACTTGACCACGAGACGTATAATCCGGTAGTTCGATCCGAAGCCCTCACCAACCTATTCAGGGAAATTTCCAGCAGGCTCAAAAAGTCATTCCAAAGCTCTAGTAAACGATATAACTTGAGACGTAGGGATGATAGGTATACGTTGAACCAGAAGGTTTGGAAACGGAACTATGTGCTTTCAGACGCAACCAAGGGGTTCACTGCTAAATTTGCAAAAAAGTTTGAAGGACCTCTAACCATCGCGAGAATTGCATCTCCATGGTCTTATGAACTAGTGGATTCGTTTGGAAAAAGTCGAGGAGTCTGGCATGCCAAAGATCTAAAGGCGCATCCACCTCCGGATGAGAACTCTTCAGAAGAGGAAAATTGTTAAATTTAATTACAATAAGGTTAATTTTGTTTATTAGATTTTGAAGTAATGAGTAGATAAGTGAGTTTTGGGGAAAATTTAATTACAATTGTGGTTATATATGCTCATAAGGTAATCTTTTGCCTCAATTTTGTTTATTAGATTTTGAAGTAATGAGTAGATAAGTAAGTTTTGGGGAAAATTTAATTACAATTATGGTTATATATGCTCATAAGGTAATCTTTTGCCTCAATTTTGTTTATTAGATTTTGAAGTAATGAGTAGATAAGTAAGTTTTGGGGAAAATTTAATTACAATTATGGTTATATATACTCGCAAGGTAATCTTCCGCCTCAATTTTGTTTATTAGATTTTGAAGTAATGAGTAGATAAGTAAGTTTTGGGGAAAATTTAATTACAATTATGGTTATATATACTCGCAAGGTAATCTTCCGCCTCAATTTTGTTTATTAGATTTGAAGTAATGCGTAGAGAAGTAAGTAAAGTTTTTTTTTGGTACAAAAAAAAACTTATTTTAGGAAAGGGGGGTGTTGTTACGTTTCAAAATGCTACGAGTATTATTGATCGAATTATATAAATCTTTCTTTCATTATATCATTCATTCTGGCACTTTAATAATTCTATGATACATTCAAAAACGAAGACAAGAAATGAATTAATAGTTTTATTGCTAGTATGGAGCCACAGTTCAAATTCAGAAGTTTCGAAGTATCATAAGTTGTCCATAGCAGGCCTTACGGTGAAACCTGGAAAATAAAGAAAACCTGTATTAGTGGTGGTGCATGAATCACTCTGTATATGTATATATATATATATTATGTTACCTCTTGGTACTCAGGGTTCACTGCAGCGGGTCAACGATCCTCTTCCAGCCTTCTGCTTCTTGTATTGCTGACTACTCCCTGCTATGCCCAGACTTTACGCTGTAATCCATGTATCTCCCATGTATCTCCCATGTGTCTCACAGTAATTTCTGATTTACCAGAAACAATTTCAGGAGATTCCAAGCGCCAATTCCGTTCACAGCAAATGTAGCTGCCATCCAACCTTATTTTCTTGATCTCCCTGTATTTTCCAATATTTATCATTCGAATTTTAAACAATATTTACACAATATCCTGGGCTTGGAACAGATGTAAACATGTCAGTTGTCAGGTTCCATGAAGCAATCCATCAATCATCATGTCAAAAGGGCTGATAATTGCAAGTTGACAGATTGAGATTCTGTGATCTTACTCGGTCATTTTGCCGCAGATTTTCAACTGGAAAGGTCGTCTGAGGTCCATGTGTTGGCTCATAATCGCACTTTGCGGATTTTCTTCCAGTTTTAGTTGAATTTCAAGTAGAATTCGAAGTAGCTTGTGAATACAGGGCTACACACCGTTGTGGATTTGGTCATTCTACCTAAAATTCTCTTGGCAACTTCATAACCACTTGAAGGCCACACCCCAGCCAAGGTATGTCTCAGTTTCTCACCACTAGTTCCTTTTATTAACCATCCTTCATTCTTCAACTCGCTCTCTATGTTTACTAACCTGGGATATTGAAATCACGCCAAGTTTAAATCTTGAAACCCTTTCAGGCCTTTTTATTTCCCACGTGGAACACTTCAACTTCTTAGTAGTCCACCACCCATTCCCCCAACGGGTACACCTCATCCCTAAAGGGGTACAGACACCGACATTACACGGAACCTTGGGGCCCCCTTCATCTCAAAAAGAAGTGCTGGAACCCTACTCTCCTGAATGTCGCGGAAACCCTGCGTGCCTGGGAGAGCAACCCGAGGAGCTGGAGGACTGCTGCACAACTCAGATAAGCTTTATTACCACCTTCCACTCATTGCTTGCTTATTATTATTTGCATAATCATTGACGCTTGCTTTGCATGAAATAGCTATTCGCTTGTATTTTGCTACTGTACTATCATTATAGAATCGTGTGCACTTCTTGTATGGTCGATCATATAAAAGGTATCAGAAATGGGTTCTGTTGAACCACTGTGATATAAACTATAATTATTATGGTCATTTCTATTCATTAATTTTATATTGTTTATAATTGTCGAGACATCAACTGTCAAGTGGAGGTAGTTAAACTCCTCCCCCATTTCTTCTTCTTAAAATCAAAACGGCCTCAGGTCGCTCAGGCTTGCGGGCCACTCGACTACTACCATTACCCAAAATATCAACGCCCTCTTGTGAAGCGCAATACACACTCTTACCTAGTTCGATTTTCATTTCAATCACCCACCCCATTAGCCTGGCATTGAATCGTTATAGAAAGAACCCCTTGCCACCTTCCTCTTCCAGAACGAAGAAGGCTGGTAGCATAGCTCCTATCCGAGAAAATTGGCAACTGCATATTCTTCCATTGAAAAAATTAAGTTAATGATGGTTGATCTATAAAAACTCGCCCGATAGTAAAATTGATATCATCTTGAAAAACCTAATAAACAGTTAGGTACAACGAAAAAAAGATTTTTTTGTTCCTCACAAAAAAATAAGAATATAATATCATTTAAAATAAGTTATTGATTTTAGAATGAAAAATACTTTCAAAAATGGAGTTCATTGAAAGAGTGTCGTAATAGCAATGATGATAAGTTTTTTTCATGCACTGATCAATGGTTATGAAGGTTTATTGGGTATTATCAGCAGAATAGCGACATGAAAAACTCCAACATACTATATTTCGTCCTAATCTGAATGGTCAGACGACAGGAGGGGGTCAACATTTCAATGAAAGCTTGAAACAATGTCAGCGTGTTTTCGGAAAACACAGTTTTCGAAATATTGAAAGAAATAACTGCCTGGTGCACTACCCTCAGAAAGAGGTTCACAAATATTCCTTCACATGTTCAGTAATCAGAAAAGTTTTGTTATATTATACAGATCAAAACTCCAGACCCCGTCAATGATTGTTGATTTTAATTACGCTCAATGATACGCTCATGAATAATCTTCGAGTCCCAAGCAACACAGACTCTTCATTTGATTTTCTTGATCTTGCTTACTAAAACCAATGTTATCAAAATCACATTCCCATTTCATTCACAATAGTAGGCCCTGAAATGAATGATATATTCGAGGATATATTGAAAAATTCTTAGCCTACTATAAATTCAAACAAAATTTCAATGTCAAAATATTTTATTACTCAACATATTCTCCTCTTAATTGGATACATTTATTATAGCGAACCTGCAACGTCTCTAGACCTTTCAAAAAAAATGTTTCTTCTTTCTCTGCAAACCAGACCTCCACAGCTTTTATTACCTCCTCGTTGGAAGAAAATTTACGACCTTTCAAACTTTTTTTTAGTTGAGGAAAGAGGTGTTAGTCGGACGGAGCCAAATCTGGTGAATGAGGGAGGTGTTCTAGTAATTCAAACCCTTAATCACGAATTTTTTGCATGGCAACATGAGATTTGTGTGCAGGGGCGTTGTCCTGCAAAAACAAAACACCTTTGGAAAGCTTTCCGCGACTTTTCTCTTAAATTTCTTCCAGTAGAGTGGTCAGTTATATCGAATGGTAATCTCCAGTTATTGTTCTACCCTTATCCAAAAAATCAATCATGATTACTCCATGGCAATCCCAAAAAACTAAAGCAAGAACTTTTCCAGCAGATTTTTGGACACGAAACTTCTTAGGTCTTGGAGAACCGGAGTGTCGCCATTCCATAGATTGTTGCTTTGTTTCTGGATCGTAGAAATGTACCCAAGTCTCATCCATAGTAACAATTCGGTTTAAGAAGTCTACATCATTTTTAAATCGAGCATAGATCGAACGCGATGCTACTACCCTTGCACGCTTTTGGTCAACATTCCAACATTTGGGGATCCATTTTGCAGCAATTTTTCTCATGTCCAAATAGACGTGAACTATATGAAATATTCAGTGCTTCAGATATCCGTTTTAGCCCAATTCGACGGTCTGTTAAAATCATGTCATGAACTGCATCGATATTTTCGGGGACTGACACAGAAACTGGCCTTCCTGATCGGTCATCATCTTCAATGGAAAATCAACCTCTTTTGAAGCCTGCAGTCCAATTTTTCACGGTCGCATACGAAGGACATTGATTACCAAGGGTATTTAGCATATCTTCGTAAATCTGCTTACCTCTTAGCCCCTTCAAGTCCAGTTACTTGATGATTGCTCGATACTCCAATTTTTCAATTTTCACAATTTCGGTGGACATAATTTTTCTTTCAATTCATTGCGTAACTCTGGTTTACTTTTTTGACGTCAAACTTTACACTGACACTTCTAATGAGTTATTGTTCGTTGCTATGGTAACGCGATATTTTGTCTATGCAGGGAACTGGTCTAGGCTAACTAGATATCAATACATCCTCGTACAATGGCGCTTTCTATCCGAAAACTGCCGAACTAAGAAATTAGTAAGAATGTTGGTAAAGTAGGAATATTGCAGCCATAGGTTTGAATCTGATTATTCACCTCCCATTTTGTATTCAAAGTTAATTTCCCAAACGAAATTTTCTAGAGATCCGCCTTCAATCAGAAGTTGCACTATTTTTACGGGTATTTCCTTTGAAGTAAAGAAGGAGCAAGTATTGGCTCATTTTCTTCAATTGCCGACAAAAAAATATAATAATTTTATAAATAAAATCAATATCAGTATATTCAATTGGTACTTTCAATCCTTTCTGAGTTTACCTGCTCAGTCAGAGATCTCCTACTGTAACCGTTCCTCAATTCAACTTTAAATAAAAATCCACGACATTGAACGCCCACCTTCATCGCCGTTTTATTCAGTTAGTTCCAGTAATTGATTTTGCCATATAGAACTTATTAATGAAAACCGACTGAATTCATTAGTTTTCTACTGACTGATTTATTGAATAATATACAACTGAAATTATATTGCAATAATAAGTCTTCGCAGAATAATTATTCAGGAAAGTAGAAAAGTGAAACAATAAAACACAAAAACTCATAATATATTATAGCATCAACGGAATAAAATTAATATTGATTAATTTATATAAAACAAATTAGCAGAGAAATGTGTAAACAGTAAAAGATAATGATGAAATGTAGAAACTTTCATAAAGAACTGTGTTCAAAGCAATTATTTATAGAAAAACTAAAGGAATAGGATAAATGAAACTAATAATTTCGACAGTATAGCAATAACCTTCTTCCCAACATGAGTCAGATTTCTGGCAGAATTCTACTGTTTCCCTGGCTAATATCACGATGGGCATTGAACTACATATGACATATGACAACGTTTCCCAGGGAGGAAGTTCTTCTCGCAATCAAAAGAGTTAAAACCGTTTTAAATGTACAAGTTTCTTAAATCACTAATGTCAGATGACAAGAGGAATTTGCCTCTAGCTCAGTGAAGATGGGGAGGTTCGTTGAGTAGACACTGAAATTATTATAGATCCCCAGCAAATACCTTAATAAGAAATAGACAATCTTCCAACCTACCGAAAGGATTGTACAAAACAAAATGGCCAAGTTATACTAAATTGAATTTATCAACAAAACGGAAAATAAACATTACCTATGAATGTAGCACACCTATATTGGTAAAATATTGGTACAATATTGTTAACATATTGGCAAAGTATTTGAAATGCAATTTTGGCGAAAAAAATGTGAACATTCAGCAATATTGGTCCAATATTACTTGAATAATATTGGCGAAATGTTCTTGAACTAATATTGGCCTCAAAATGTTCGGCGATATTGGTACAATATCGCTGATACAATATTCTGACAATATTGGCACAATATTCAAAAGTTATATTGTCGAGAACTAAAATGTGAACATTTTGCGATATTGGTCGAATATTCTTTGAAAATTTTAGAAATAGTTTTGGTGAAATATTCTTGAAGCAATAAATGGCCTAAAAATATTCATCGATATCGGTACAATATCATTTGGATATATTGGTGGATGTCGATATACCTTGGTAAATTATAAAATGTGTTTTAGTTGATGAAGGTGACACCAGAGTCTGCCTTTTGATCGCCATATCCACTGAGTGAGCTGTTTCGAAAACAAGTTATGGGAAGTATTTAATATACTTTCGTAGGTTTTAGAATATGTAGAGCCACCTAGCTGATTTTTATCCAGGTTTGATCATGATATAATTTCAATATGTTTCATTGAATTCGGCCAATATTCAAATTTCATCTCAATCCAGATGTAGGAAACAACATGAAGACAATATTGTTTTATCTATATTGGCAAATATCATTCAACCAATATTTACTCAAAATGAGTTATAACAATTTGTCAAATAAAGCGGAAATGATATTCAACCAATATTCTAACAAACTTGGAAATACATTATAGTTTTCTTCCCCTATAATCGATATGACTGGAATATTTGGATTGCAATATTTATCCTAGATGTGGACAACAATATATAACCAATATTGTATTATCGATATTGGTAGAAATTATTCAACCAATATTGATTCAATATTTCGTGTAATAATCTACATTCAAAACTAGTTCAACCAATATTTCACCAATATTATTAATATAATATTGTTTTTTGAATATTCACCCATATTGGACCAATATTGATTTTTTATTTACAATATATTTATATTGGCCCAATATGGAACCAAGAGTCAGCCGATATGATGTGCAACCTGGGATGGCTATATTGAATTTACGGTTATAACTATGGTTGAAGTAACAAACAATAAATTCTACTAGTGAAAGCGCGAAAAGTAATGGCTGAACTAAACGAAGCAGTTTATCAATAAAAGTTCTGAATGAAATCAAAAACAGTTGAGTACAAGCATGTGAGCAAGATCATATGAGCAAAACCAATTAAGCAAATATCTCCTCATCAGTAGGTAAATAAGTAATTAACAAATAATAATGAGCAATTGAGCAATAAACAAATATTCAACTATCAATAGGTATCAATAATATTTAGCGTAGCGTCGCTTGAGCTCAGGCGAAGGCGCATATGGCAGGCAACATTAAACCCCAAAACACATTAAATTAAACTCTTCTATTCCCGCTTTACAATAAAGCAAGCAAAAATATATGAAATAAGTAATGACCAATAATTAGTATCAAAATATCAAATTAAATATAACAATAACTTCAATTAAAACTTGCGTGCTCCTTTTCGACACCCTGTAAACAATGTCGATGTATCCTGTGGACCAGCACTGATGATCCCCTCTGTATCTCTATGAAGATGGATCACCCTGTGGCACTGCAAAGATGGATCGCCCTGTATACCAAGTGGGATCGTTGTAACTTTCCCTGTGAGTTGCCAATGACGGGTCACTTTCTAGATCACCCAAAATGGTTCACGTTGTAGAACTTCAACGATAGTTTACATTGTATCATACCACGAAGGAAAATACCAGCAGAAAAAAAAGAGCAGAAAAAGTACGAGCAGAAAGATACCAGCAGAAATATAACAGCAGAAAAAACCTGTGAGAAGGGGGGTATAAATTAGTAATGTATCAAAAGAAAATCGAGTTTTACAATGTTCGGAAGGAACATTGAGATTGAAAACATACTAGGGTTTGGAAATAAGCAACCCAATGGATTGAATTGTTCAGTATCAATCAGCAAACCAAATGTTCCCATAACCCTGTATTATGAGCTGGGTCGGCGACTTATGACTTATATCTAATTCCAAGACAAACAAAAGTATAAAGTTATATTCAGTTCAAAATCTTGAATATAGAGCCAAATTATACATCTTGCTACACCTGCAAAACGGCTTTCGATGAATCAAAATGGATTATGAATTAAATCAGTCTGCATTCAACAAATGCTGAAATATCAAATATTAAATGAATAATAAAAATCGTTCAACTTACCCAGGTCGTGATGGGTTTTTTTCCTCAACAGTAATTCGTTACTGGAACTGCGAAACCGACTTAGGTAGGACAGACATCCGTCAATGGAAATTCGGACTTATCGCATCTGTCAATAAGGAAAATATGTTTTACACTAGCGAAATAAATGAAAATAGCCATGAATTGTTTTGAAATGATTGGATATTGATAACCAGAGGGAATTATGAATTAACATACCCTTTGATTCGTCATAGCAGTCCAATTATACCGGTAATTTACACGTACGACACAAGGTTAGAATGAGTGCTTTTTAAATTCCTCCGAAGAGCACAGTTCTGGTCATGTAACAAAAATATGCACGACTGCCAAACCAGCACAACCAGAACTATCGATATCTCACTTGCAAGATGAAGCCCACTGAAGGATGACAAGAATATCAAGAATAACTTTGCAAGCCGATAGCACCATGACCTTTCACTAAAAATTTGTACGTGCAAATGGGCAGAAAGAGAGAATAGAAAATCTAGCTGTCAATTTGGGACAACCAATAGGAATCGAGAACGTTATTACCATTAGAAGCTAGAAAGTCAAAGACTGCGCCATCTCTTAGGCTGAACAAGGCAATCACCAGTCACTCAGGAAACATCCATTCCAAACCAGATGCCACAATCAACGTGAAGGCACTCGATCGGTCAAACGTACAACTCCTTGTGCATGCCAGAATGAGACACTCCATTGACCGCTGTCGGATCTATTTCGATAATATGCTATGGACCCACGGAATTATCTCCCGGAAGTCACCGTTGAAACTTCTGACCTTCCATAGCTCACTGTCAATTAGAAATATCAGACAAGAAAATTCGCAGAGTACAAGGCAAGAAAGATTTCACATATTTCATAATAGGGCTTCTATGTGTGAATAAAAGGATACAAGGTAGTTAGATAGTGTGTTATTTAATTAATATTTACATAATTTACTAAAACTACTAAAAATTAAAAACGAACGTTACAGAGTTCATGCTTTGATTATCGTTGTTAGATAGTTCACATTCTGTATATTGTATTCATTTTCATAGAGATATATATGACAGGATGACAGGGGGAGTTGAGCATCGAGTTGTAAATAGTTACGGAATAAAAATATAATTGGAGATCCAAATTGGAAATTTATTGATCTTGAGACTATACAAATACAAATACAACAGTTGACGACGAGGATTTGAAAAGAACCACGTGTACATTGAGTTCTACAATAATCAAAACCATGGCAGAATTGTTAGTTCAAACCTCTTAAAACATTGAACCATTTGATCCAAGTACAATGGAGTTTCGTAGATGGTTGCAACGACTGGAAGGAACATTCACAGTATTCAAAGTTACGCAAGAATTACGGGTACCTTATCTATTGCACTACATTGGTTCCAAATCGTTCGAAATATTGTGTGATAAAGTTTCACCGGAGGATCCATACAAAAAAACTTTCATTGAATTGACGGAGAAAATGGAGCAATTCTATTCTACCAGAGGAAGCAGCAAAATGGCGAGAGTTTGCAAGAATATGCGGCTTTTTTACAAAAGTTAAGTATTCACTGTAATTTTGGTAATTATCTGAAAACTTATCAAGCTTATCAAGCAGGAGGATTCATGGAATCAGTTAAATTAGATTTTGACAAGACTGGCGAAATTTCTACAAGTATGGAACTGTCAGAGAAGGATGCAATTCAATTACACGGTAGCCAAAATAATTCTATTGGTTATCTAGGATCGATATCAAGAGATTCAAAGAAGTCTCACCATCCCAAAATCAATAAAGACTCGAATAATTTTCATATGCTTTCAAATACTTCTAAGTATTCAAACACTGTTAAATGTTTCAGGTGTGGAGGTGGTCATTTTGCTACAAAATGTTATCTGGACAAAAATATTCAATGCAAACGATGTGGAGTGAAGGGTCATCTACAAAAGGTTTGTTTCAAAAAGACTACTCATACAAATTCAGTTGAGGAGTTACTTAATTCAACCTCAGTTAGTACATCAAATTCAGAATCAGAAAGAAATACTGCTATACAAATTGAACATCAAGGATTCAGAGATAAATATATTATTGATCTTGAGACTATACAAATACAAATACAACAATTGTTTCATCAAGAAAAATTATTGAAATACCGTCCTTTCTCTAAGCATATTCGTTGTGAATTTCGAAGCTATCATCCACGTCATCTATCAATCATGTCAGAAGTATAGCACCATAACAAAAAAAAGAACTACAAAAAACAAAGTATATAAGTCTTTCCGCAGATGCTGTATTCAATGATATCTTGAAAAGCGCACCGACCACCCGAAGTGGGGCTGCAGGTTCTCGTAAACCTGAAATGCGAATGAGCCACCAGAAATAAGTGATGAAAGATGAAGAAGCGATGAACAATGGGTACCCCTCCAAATATAATATATAATGTGCTCAAAACACTGAATCGATCTTGAGAGAACAAGAAAGTCATAAAAATTTCACACAACAGCTTCAGCTCGGAAAGACAAAATCCCAACTTTGGATAGATCAGGAATTATCGGCAGTTCTAATGTGAATGTTAAAGTTACATGATTTTTATTTTTTTTATGTTTTTTCCCACAAATATGAAAACCCTGTAATATCCAAAGAACATCGCAATAACCAAAGGAAAATAGGTGGGAATAGTGGCTCTTCTTGAATTTAAGTGGGCGTATACCTCAGGGAACACCTCTCCACAGCTTTGTTGTTTGTTGGAAGAACGAGCCCTAGGAAATAGATGTTCGGCGTCTCCAGAGTGAAGATAAAGGGATAGAACAACTGAGTTGGATGAGACCGCTGACAGTAAAAATATCTATAAAACAGTGACAGGTCGCCAACCTTTCTTCAGTATTCCAGAGAAGTGAGCTTGCTTTTAAGCTCGGCATCACCGACGAGACGAACAGCTCTTTTTTTGGACATAATCTAAAATTTTCAATGTGTGTTTTGGTGCTGCTTTTTATATACAGCGTGATTTACGTAGGCTGTGCATTAGAAGTTTTTCTACTTGTATTTGGACTAGAAACTTAAAATTAGTGTGCTGTCATGATTTCTCAGGTTCATTCGACCTCAAATGTTTCTAGTCATACAACTACACAGGGTATGCCAAAATTCGGTACCAACTTTCTTATTTTGAATGGAAACCTAATTTTTTTGTTATAGTTCGATTGGCCTTCTAGTTATGACTTTAGACAACCTGAAATATGTCAACTTATCTATCACAGTTTTTGAGATATGTCAATTTTTCTGATAGAAATTACCGCTGTACTAATTTACGAAAACACGTGTAGCCCGCAAACCGTTCAAAATTAGGAGACCAAATTTTTTTAACCATTCAAAAGAAAATAGAATTTTTGGATAAGTTATTTCAGCTTTCCCTATACCCAAGTTCAACATCAATCGAGTTATTCAATAAAAATCGAGAAATGCCTTATCTTGACGAATGATTCTGTGTGTTTATGCCATGGAAACAAAAGAAAATTGTAATAATTAATATTGCACAATATTGACAGAACTCTAGCGTAAATGTTCAATATGACCACTATTGTTGTTTGAACATTGTATTATTCTACTTAAAATAGATTGCGTAGCACGTCTGATTTCGTTGGGATCGGGACTGTCAAAAGTCTGTATTACTCAAAGTCTCAACTCATCTATATTGTGAACTGGTGAAGAATAGACCGAATCTTTTACCCTACCCCAAATATAAAAATCTAAAGAGATCTGGAGATCTTGCAGGACACAGAAAGGGTCCTCGATGTCCCCACCAACGGTGCTCAAATATGGATATCAATTTGGTATTCACAGTTCGTGTATTGTGGGGCGGTGCCTCATCCATCTGGTACCATGAACGTGCAGCTCTAGCCACTGGCAAATTGTCAAGAAATGTTTCTACAACGTTTTGAATAATTTCTACGTATCTGTCACTATTCAAATTTTCATCGTACATAAAATAGCGTACTTCTTGGTTCATTACCAAACAAAACACATTTATTCGAAATTTTGCGTGATTTTCAACTTCGAACACCATATGTGGATTTTCAGATGACCAAAAATGTCAATTGCGCCTATTGTAAACTCCCTGCTGACAAAATTTTGCCTCATCAGTCCAAATTATGTTGTCTAAGAATCCGGCGTGCTCTTGTATTTTCAAACACAACTTCGTTTGAATAATTTTCCATATTCGAATCAATTTTATTTAAGAATCAGCACGACTCGTTTTTATTTTGATAGAATATCACCTTCTTATTTACAGTTGTTTTTTGTTTCTATGGCATACTTGAATAAACACAAGCATTCGGCAAGATAAGACATTTCTTGATTTTTATTGAATAACTCGACAGAGGTTGAACTTGGGTATAGGGAAAGCTGAAATAACTCATCCTTAAATTCAATTTTCTTTTAAATGGTTGAAAAATAAATGGTAGGTGCAATTTGAAAAATTGCGACGTTCGAAAATTGGCTGCGCCCACATGGTACAAAATGGGACCAGGTGTCAGCCTGGACCACCAGCTACTTGCTCCATAAACTTGGTGTCCTAATTCTGAACGTTTTGAACGGACTACATGTGTTTTCGTAAACTACCACAGCGGTAATTTCCTTCAGAAAAATGAACTTATCTCAAAAACTGTAATAGATAAGTTAACATAACTTAGGTTGTCTAAAGTTATAATCAGAAACCATACCAATTTCAAGTTTTCAGTCCAACTGCAAGTTGAAAAACTTCTAATGCACGTCCTACGTAAATCACGCTGTGTAGGAACAGTATTCCAGGACTAGTCGGATCTGTGCCTCATAAATTATAACCAATCAACGGATAGTGAAATAGCACTTGTTACGAAAAACAGAAAACCAAGTTTTTGGGAGACACTTCTAGCATTGGTAATGGACCTCACATGAATTTATCGAGGGGCAATATATAAAAATATAAATAGAAAAGTTATTGGGTATAGTTCTCAAATAGTTGTGCAACCGTAGACACGCGTTTCGAGCTTAAGCTCTCATCAGTCTGGTAAAATCAAGTGCGAAAATGTACAGCACTTGGATGAAAAAATCGAAACAAAGGAAGTCAACAACACCCAACCACACATTTGTGGCTTCGGTTAGAAAGCACCCTGTACTCACTGTTATATTAAAAATTACCGGTAATGGTGCGGTTAGAGTTTAACGTAGAAGCGAGGAATGCCGTCGTCTCCGCTGATGAGTTTGAATTTACATTTTTTAAGAGAATTGCAAATATCGAAATCTGAAATACGCATGATGGGGATGATGGGATTGTTTGATGTAAAATTAATGAGTTCGTAGGTTGTACCTTACTTGTTTTGATTGTAGGCCCAAAAATTGGTTGGATCTTCTTTTATTGACCTTTTAGACTTAATTTCGTATGCCTTATGAGCGTTACTTCAACTTTAACGAGACAAAGCCAGACATTCTTTAACCGATTCGCTATCAAGGAAACAAAGGTATACGGCAACAGACTTGTATATAATTTAATCAGTTAATAAACAACAATTCACGAAATTTACCCGTTCTAGATATATATGATGAAAACCAAAGAGATGCACACATTTTGCCACGCTGAGGATCAAGCAATAAACCAAGGTCAGAGGATTTTTGTCATAAGCATCACCAAAGATCTCTGAACATACCCCAAAGCTAAATCCTTCAGATTGAAAGGCCTCTACAAACCCCTGAGGTGTATTGTAGACTAGTCGGTTGAATGGGAAATTGTTCATTACTTTGTCGAAGTATTTATACTCAATTTTAAATAATTCTAGCAATGAGGATTTATACTGTAATTCTACTGAAGAAGTTACCTTTTTCGGCTATTAGTTTCGCTTAAACGTATCCTGTTTCAATTTTAGTCCACCTTTACATATTCAATATACTTCCATCAGATCATTAGCATCACCTATGATATGTGCTTCAGAATCGCAGTGGTCTGCAATTTCTATCATACTTTACATAGTTAATTCACCAAACCTTGTACAATATTATCATAGACTCCGCTGATGTAATCAATCTATTCATCGATTACGACTGTGGCATTGGTAATTTCTATTGTAATGGCGAAAAACTCAATCATTGATATATCTGAGATAAGGTGCCCTACCTTCCAGTGGGAAGGTGTCATGAACTTAATATGTCATATTAGTATAGGAATTGAGCGGCTTTGTTAAAAATGCACGCGAGGTCAGGTCACGCCGGTTTCAGTGAGTGTAACTTTTGACCTCAAGTCAGCCGTCAACCTTACTTTTTCAATTGTGCGAAGACAACAAAGCCATGAATCACCAACTTATCCGCCGGTATGAATAAATAAAAAGAAGAATTAAAAATCCGTAGGTATATAAAAAATATATAGAGTACTCAATAATTCAAGAGGGATTATGACGCTGTTTGGGGGAGACTGTTAATGAAAAAATGTGTAAATTTTCACTCTCGGATTATTTCTTCAAAATTATATAAGGTCTTTTCACATTTTTGGATATTGTTTATCCTTTTCATCAATTATTTGAGTACTTTATCAGTTCCGGCATCATTAACTTTTAATGCAGATGATACATCCGTGATCATCTTAGATAAAACCGATCAAACCTTGACAGACAAATGCAACACAGTCTTTCACAAATTGCAAGAATGGTGTGCAAATCAGCTGTTCCTAAATAGTGGAAAAACACAATCGATAAGGTTTCATAACCGTCAAAAATTGTGTCAAGAAATCACATTTGGCTCAGATGACGCTTCAACCCTATTGTGTTCAGTAATAGTAACAGTATAATGTTTCTAGGTTTTCAAATCGATTCATGTTTGGACTGGAAAAATCATTGTCGATCACTGATATCGAAAATGAATTCCTTATCATATCAATTCATAACTACTAGAAAGGTACTGGGAATAAATCAACTACTTGCATTGTATAATGCATAAGCTGACAGTAGATTGCGATATTAATATGTCTATGGGGTTTATCTGTATCCTCACAGCCTGTCTTCATTTCTCAAAAGCGGGTTTTGCATTCTCTCGTAGGTAAATCGGGCCGTACAAGTTGCAGAGATGTTTTCAAATAACACAAAATTTCAACACTGCCTTTATTATTTATTTTTGAAGTGTCTGTTTACTCATTTGAGAATAGAGGTACTTTTTTCAGCACCAATAAAGACAGACATCAATTTGATACCCACACCAAAAATGACCTTTCAATAAATTCAGTGTATCTTTCATCTCTCCTTCCTCTATGGCGCCAAGGGAATTCAATAAACTGCCAAGTTATTTAAAAGATAGTAAATGCATGAAAATATTCGAAAAATAATAATAGCGAGAATATTCACTAGAAAAATATTTCTATAGTATTGAAGAGTTTAGTCGTATTGTGTTGTTTGTAAGTTTTTTATCCTGAAATGCTGGCATGATTTCTGTTTGAGATTTCAAGTCCAATTTTTATTGAGGCTGATACTTCCAATTTCAAACCTTCTGTTCCCGATTTTTGGTTTCAAATTTTGAATTTGAAAAGCTGAATTTTAAATTTCTCACTTTTTTATGTTTATTTAGATTTAAGTGATATCTTGAGTATTCCTATACAATGTTGAGTTGTCTACTGGAAAATGAAGATCATATTTTATCTTAAGTCAGATTCACTTCAATGTCCAACGCGGCTTTGGCCGAGGAAGTAGTTGTTTTCTGTTAGAAATTATAAAAAAATTGCTTTTTTTTATTGTAGGTTTTTCCATTTCCATAGTTTGTTTCAATTTTCAAATGAGAATGTTTCCCTTTTCAAGGATCTGAACTTGTTAATGTTTCCCTTTTTAGGGATTAGGACTTGTTATTTTGCTGAAAATTCGACAAAAGGTGTGAAAATAAAGACATAATAACATTTGGAGCGATACTTTTGGAAACTAAATTAGTAATTGGTAAAGAAAGTTTCTTCATATGAAAACGATTCAAGACGCTTATAAAAGCATTCCTCACATAGGGATAAGAGATATTCTGCGTTAATAAAACATCATGGGTTGTACAGATAAATCTTGAGAAAATACTTTCCCTCAGATTTCTGGAAACAGAGCTGATTTGATTGAGTTATGAGAAAGATGAACCTGTAGTATGAACATTTGTAGGCTTTTATTTATACAATCGCGAGTGTTTATATCCTTTTTTGTGAATCAGTATGACAATGAATTTTTTTAGAGATTTTTTTTTATATTTTGGTTCTCACGAAGAGAAAAATCCTGTAATGTCCAAAAAACATAGTGAGGTCCACGGGGAATTATTTAGAAATTGGTGATCTTCTTGAATTTCTGCTGGCTGTGTGCCTCAGGGAACACCTAACAAGGAAGTGAGTTCCAAAGCTTTGCCGTTCGTTGGAAGAACGAGCACCGGAAAGAAGATATTCAGCATGTCTCCAAACTGACGACAAAAGATAAACTAATTTAGAAAGGTCAGATGGCACCAATAACGTTGGAACAATTGATGATATTACGAAAGAGCATCGTCTATGAAAATATCTGTGAAGCAGAGACATCGTCAACGTTTCTGCGGTGTTCCAGAGTAGTAAGCGAGCTGGTAAACTCAGCATCGCCGACGAGGCGAGTAGCTTTTTTTTTTGGACAGAATCTAAAAGGTTCATTGTGCATGATTACCTGACATTAAGTAAAATTACTCTTTGCACGAAAAAGAAAACCAAGTTTTCGAGAGGCACTTTTGGCAATAATAATAGTAATAATAGGTCTTTATTTCCATTCGAATAAACATAACAAGTGAGTATTTTCGAGTACAAAAAGTATCTATTGGAAAGAGGCGAGGTGTCGGCTGGTTGCGATGTGTAGATACAAACCGCTTCCTCCTATTTTCAACCTAACCTTATGAAAAATAATAATATAATAATTTTAAATGTTAAACAAAACTACATTAAAACTATACAGATCCACGTCCAACAGATCTAATTAAATGAACAGAAAAAAACATTGCGTGATGGTGGGGTCACTGAGATGAAAAAATAATCAAGTAGTCTTCACATCGTTCCAGAAAGCATCATGTGCCTTATTTTCATTTAGAATGAATTTGAAGATAGATATTTTGAGGAGTCCGTTAGCAAGTTATAAATATGTTCCACTTGGTAGCTGACAGATCGTTTGAACACTTCTTTTCTGTGTGTTGGTATATTCAGTCTGAAACGTTGCCTTGTATTGGGGTTATGAATGTTATGACGGAACAAAATTTTGCTATATAAGTAAGGAGGGTTTTGAGAAATATATTGTGTGAATGCATTTTTCTACGATTGGCAATATTAACCCATGATAGTTCTTTCAGTTTGTGGGATACCTATATGTTTGAACGCCGGCGAATTCCACATATGAGCCTCAAACAAGAGTTTTGGCGTATCTGAATTCTACGTTGATCAATCGTATCAATGCAAGGTCTGTAGACATCATCACAGTAATTGAGTTTCGAAAGAACAAGTGAATCACAAAGGATAGTTTTATTTTTTTGTTCAGTACTTTACGATTTCCAAAAATAACTTTGAGGTTAGTGTAACCTACCCTGATACAATTAGTTATGTGTTTTTTGAAGCGGAAAGAGCTGTCCAAAACAACACCTAAGTGTTTCGCATTGTCTGCTGGTTAAATTCTATAGCCATCCACAGTAACTTTAATATCGTGTATTACCTTGGAAAGGTTTTGTTCGCTTCCAAAACACAGGATTGTTGTTTTATTTCCGTTTGTCAATGAATGTTTTTCTCCTCCACAATTGAACCATGTGCTATATCGCACGACAAAGTAAGAGTCTCTGATGTACTGTCTGCAATTCGAACACGCTGTCGTCGATTTTATATAAAATTTGTGAAAATTGCCCAAGCCAATATAGTGAAGAATACACAAAAACTCTGATTTTCATGTACACTTCATAATAATAATCAAAATCTAGAGATTTTCCAAGTGAATAAAAAAATGTGGATGAAGTCAATAATTTTCTAATAAACTCGATTCCAGCTAGAGATCACCACCTCTTGAACTTTTAAATTTTTATAGGTCCAACACTTTGCTCGAAACTGAATTTGTGTTTCTAGAGGTAAATGATCTTTTTGTGAATGAAACTATCTCTAAAATAAAAGCCAACGCAATGGGATGTGATTTTTTGAATATAAAACTCATCAAACTATGTTGTCCCCACATCATTCCATATATCATTATTCTCGATTCAAAATAACTTGAACAACATCATATTGAAAATTCAGAAAAATCCACCGAAATTTTTTCATTTTGTGTCTTTCGGGGGGAGGGGGGATAATCATACAAAACTGCTATTTCCCTTATTAAGACATATTTAAACGTTCGACGATACATTTGAAAGCACCCAGGAAATATTTTCTTTTTCGTTACGTAATAGGAGTTGGGGGGAAGAAGCAGGGGGGTAAGATTTTTTTTTATAAATAGCACAATATTGTGCAACGTTAGCAACAATGAAACAAGTGAACATATTGTTACCGGATTCAAAAATAAATAGTCTAATCTGCGCTAGGGGTGATTTCAACGCCCTCTAGCAGCAAAACTGTTCATTTTTTTGGGTTGGCGCAATGGTAACATTGGTTGAGAATAACATGGACTACATCATACCAAAAATTCAAATAATTCCACCGGGATCCAAATCCCATAAGGTGTTTGCGGGGTCCTTTAGTGAAATGTTTAAAATATTGTTCAGCCCATTTATACGCAGATGACACGCAGCTTTATTACAGTTTTCCTCAACATGACGCCCACAATGCATCCACGTTAATCAGTAGAGACCTCGAATCTTTTGTCAAATCTGCACCTGATCATTGTTTACTAATTATTCTGTTAAAATCGAAAATGATGGTTTTCACACCAAGAAATCATTATCTAATCACAAAGGAAATTGATTTACAAATTAACAATGAATCACTGACATTACTGAAAATCTTCTTCCAACCTTAGTTAAATCAACGCTGTGTGAGACACTCGTTTTGTCATTGTTCAATTTTAAAGACATCCTGTGTGGTACTAATCTAACAACCACGTTCAAAACCAAGATACAGAAAGTTCAGAACATTTCATGGGTTGAGTGGAAGAACAATTCATTTAGCGAAGTTATTCTCTGGATGAATTGAACTTCGCCCTTTATTTTCACCAAACATGATTTATAGGATTATTTTGTAACATTCTTTTGAAAATAATAAAGAGGTTTATCATTATTATAATTATTATATACTCTGCCCGCCAGCACCGATGGTCCCACCAACATTTCCAAAATTTATAGTAGAGGACACAAAAGTGTAAAATACGGATTTGAAATCAGAACAACCATTTCAGTACTAATTTACTTTGTCTCACTTCTCACCCTCAGTTCTCATGGATTCTCCCCGTAAGTTCTGTAATTTTTGACGTGGAATTTTACAAATTTGGTATATCTAACGATTTTGAAAATTGAACAAATCCTCGTCGAAAACTACGGAAGACACGGAAGTGTGTCCATGGTAAGTTCGACACAAAGTTTATTGAATTAATCAAATATTATTATTATTGTTGAACTAAAACCCAAACTAATACGTTGATAGTAAGTCCGCTTTTTGTGAATTCTAACGTAGTTCTATATTTCAGAATCAATAGATATACCAATAATAGATATAATCAGTGAACCATATAAGAGGATGAAATGTGCATTTTTTCAGTAATCGTATTCATAAAATAATAATGAATAGGATCTTCAACCGAAGAGCGTTCTGTTTTTTGTGTTTCAAGGTTCGTGGGTGGAACTGAAAATATTAATTATGGTTATTTGAAGACATTAGTCTGATTGAACATGGAAAAAAAATTATGGAATAATATGCAGTCTCCCACTGTTTTTTGTTAAGAAATCAAGTTTCAGTCATGCAACTAGATATAAATCGAATTTTGCCATTGTGTTCGTTGAGTCCATCCAACTCAAAGTTCAACATCTTTCTTGCTTTAACCTCCAATATCAGAAAAAAAAATCGTAATTTATTCCCATAGAGTCCAATCAAAAATTATTTGAATATAAGTCGATTCAGAGCTTTATACATCAGTGTTCTTCGAAGAGATGGCATTTTATGGGAAATATGTTTAGTTATAACATAATTTAAAATTTGACTGGGTTGTTGAGTTTTCCTTGAAAGTGCCCTACTCAAATGAGGTCATGTGACATTCGCTACTTCTCGACTGGTAATTTATTTCGAAATGAACGAATGAAAAAAAGCTTATTCATTTAAATTTGTGGAGGTTTTCAAAAGAAACGTTCTTTGTATTGCGATTTTACATATTTGTCTCGAATTTGAACGTTCTAGTGCAACTTTCAGATTCTGCCATTTTTTCAGTATCTACCAAATTTCTGATTTGTCAAAAAATTAACTCCAAGAAAAGTACTGTTTTATAACACTAGACTTATCATCCCATTGAGTTTCAATTACTACCTGTTGATGAAAACTAGTCTTTATTTGGGATAATGAGTAAACCGTTTGAAATATTACTTCTCAAAATGCGAAGTTAATGTATCTTCAAGAAGAAGAAGTAGGAGAAGAAGAAGAAGAAGAAGATGAAGAAATATTTATTGACAACGTTGATGAGTTTCCATGAAGGAAGAACAAAAACGAGCAACAATCAAAACAGTCATTGAAAGCAAGTGTGGAGGTTCGACAGCTATTCATTGCATCAAAAGAGTGTTCACGAACATGATCTAAATTTTCTTAAATGGAATAAAAATAATTTTTCTTGAAATATTGAAGATCAGGTAATGGCAAAGCCGTAAAAACAATAATGATTTGTGATTTTTCGTTCAGAATCATGAGTTTGTTGACACTGAACCAATGGTCAGCTTTTTCTTGTATTTCCACAGATTCCTCAACAAGATATGAATAATTGATGCAGCAGAATATTAGTGATGTATCTTCACCAAATAATACGCAGAGACAGGGCTTTAAAAAAATTTCCAAATCATTGAAATAAATGACAAATATAGCGGACTCAGAACCGATTCATGTGGTACTCCTATGTTGATCGGTTTTGGCACTAGAAATTTAATGGTGTAGAAGACTATCTGGAAACGAGAGTTTCAATGATTGGAGTGGAAAGTAGAATGTTGTGAGAAACAAAGTCGATCACAAGTAGTGTGACTCTCACAACTTTTCCGGTGTTAAAACTAACAACTATGATTCCGACAACGCTCGTGATAGCATCGGTGGTAGAATTATCCTCGCAAAAACCATACTGATGAATGCAAAAAAAATTATTGTTTTCAAATTAATTGGCTAAACTTTGTTATGTAAAAATTCCTAAACATTTATTGAATACGTTCTATCAATTTCAAATGAATTTTCTGAAAGAAAAACATGTCAGAATGAAAATTATGCCAGACCTATTAACTAAAAAATCGCCGAACTACTTTTCCAACCAAATCTTCGGACTTTTTGCACAACAAACTACAAGCGATTATTTTGGAAAAATTAAATCGTTTGAAATTTTTAACTTTTTTATCTTCCAGCGTTATTTTCCTTGGTATAAACTGTTTCAGTTCAGCTGGTTGAAATCTTATAAATATTGAGTCTACTTTTGGATTTTGCATGTGTGTTATTTTTTTGAATTTATTAATAGTTTTTACCATTAATTTTTCTTTGTGATATCATTAGCTTTTTTTTCATTGTTGAGGCATTCAGGCGTTGATCTGTCATGAATTATATCTAATTTTCTTTCCAACCTTGTTACAGAATATATTATTCTGTACTCCTTCTCCCTTTCCCAATATGTTGGAAGAGGATGAAGAACAAGTAGCAATCAAAACGGGAACGTTGTGTAAAATAAACTTTTTTTTCTAATCTCTACATTCTGGCTGCATTTTTTTTCTGGAGTTCTTTCTCTGTTTCCCTCTTTCTGGCTTGTATTCTCTCCTACTTTCTCTACCAATAAAATAAAAATAGGATTATTTCCTGTATTTTTCTACTTGAGCTGCAACCCTATTATCTGAAAAGTTTAATGAAAACGAGCAATGCAGACGGCAGCTCTCCGTCGGTTGGCACTATGGGTTTGTTTATAACAGAATTATATCATTGAATAGTAACAGTATGGTCACTAAAATAAGAGGGGGCGCCACATCAACTTTTAATATGTCAATGTCGAAGAGTACTTGCTTGGAAAGTTGAGCAACCTAATAATGACTACTTAGATGTTATACCCATAATTATAAGAGACTTCACAATACGATTTTGTCAAGTTGATGAGTGTTAATCAATTAATAAATAAAACATAAATAACACAAAAACATATAATATTTCAGCCTTTCTCTGGTAATGATCAGAACTGGGAAAGTTTTTTTGATCTGTTCAAGTCACTTATAATTGTTAACCCAAAACTCACTTCCGATGCTGATAAGTTTTACTATTTAAAAGCTCTGTTGAGAGGTGAAGCTTTGAAAGTAATAGACTCACTCAAGGTTACAAATGAAAATTTTGGTACTGCATTGGATTTGCTTAAGAAAAGATATGAGAACCACCCTAAACTGGTAAATTCATATTTTCACTCCTTTTTGAACACACCGGAAATAAAAAATGTAAGCCAGAGAATTTAAGAGAGTTCGTCACGCAATGCCGGAAAAGTTTAGAATCATTGAAGAATTTGAAGTATAGTACAGATGAACTTTTTGATGCTCTTTTAGTATTTCTGTTGGAACAAAAGTTACATTTTTCGTCACGTAGGTGTTTTGAAGAAGAAAGAGATATAAGTAATATACCCCAAACTGAAGAGTTTTTTGAATTCTTAGAAAAAAGGTGTGTTGTTCTCGAAAACTTTTCTAGTTTTAATAGTAGCCCAAGGAATTTGGAAAATAAAACTTTCAGAAACTCGAATAAAGTAAATTTGCACACAAATGATAAAAAGTGTGCACCTCCCTCGCTTACTCTTGGCAGACATTGTTTATATTGTAGTAGCGGAAGCCACCGTATTTACACATGCTCAAAATTCACATCCATGAATCCCCCAGACAGGCATACGTACCTTGATTCCCTAATATCTGAAGAATGGTCATCTGGCCAATCTAGCAGGTAGGCATCCGAACATAGTACATACTAACACTACTCAATCGTACACATTTCGTTCGTTTAAAAATAAGTAACGTCTGACGGCCCTGGGAACTTCTCTATTATGTTTTCGACTCCCAACTGTCATTTATTAATTTGTTATAAACATTCAAAATAACAAAAAACGGGTTTTTTGAATTATTTTGCTTATAAAATGAAAATCAATTAAGGAATCTGGTTGCTCCAATGAAAAGAATTGTAGATAATTGAAATACGAACAAAATGGAATATTTATTGACCCGATCGGATCATTAGGAACGGAGGAAAACCAGAAAAACAAAAAATTTGACGATTTTCTTAAAAACTCACAACTCCGCCATTTTTCAAGAAATAGGGTTAGCCCTGCTCATGTGTACTTTGTGTGTGCATAAAACAGGCTCTAACGAATCAATAGTTTTTGCACAATTGCAATTTGAATTTAGTTTTGCTCTATCTTGCAGCGTGCCTGGATGCTCTAGTGATAGTCCGATTTCAATTCCTGAAACACATTTTGAAAGTAGGAGTACAGTACCACAAAACGTTTATTCTCATTTTACGCTAAAATGCTGCAAAATGGGTGAAAAATGCTTGCAAACATGATTGAAAACTGCTGAGCTGGTACAAGCGGTCGAGTGGAAGGAGTGAGCGGGAGATGAGGGGAAGCGTATTATCTCGTAACCCGTTCATTAGAATACCCCTCATCTCCCTCACTCTCCTACCACTAGACAGCTATCGTGCGCTCGGCCGTTTTCAGTCATGTTTGTATGCATTTTTCACCCATTTCACACCACTGCAGCGCAAAATGAGAATATACATTTTGTAGTACTATACTTCTACTTTCATAATCTGATTGAGCATTTGAAATCGGGCTATCTCTAGAGCATCCAGGCACGCTGCAAAATAGTGCAAAAAAAATTAAATTGCAATTGTGCCAAAACTAAAGATCTGACAGCGCCTATTTTGTGCACACGTAAACTACACATGATTCAATACTTTTATAAGAAAGGCCAATCCTACTTCTTGAAATATGGCGGAGTTATGAATTTTTCAAAAAATTGCGAAATTTTTCGGTTTTTCCAGTTTTTCTTCATTGCTAATGATCCGACCGTGACGTGAAACATCATTCTGTTCGTTATTTAATTATCTACAATTCTTTCCATTGGAGCAACCAGATTGCTTCATTACTTTTCATTTTATGAGCAAAACAATTTTAAAAAACACATTTTTTGTTATTCAAATGGTTATAACAAATTAATAAATGACAGTTGCGAGTCGAAAAGAAAACAGAATATAACTACGGACTGTCATCCGTGTGATGGCATAGTAGACCGGGAGGTGAGAGGGGTTTTGCATGTATCATAGGCCCCACGCTGATACTCTGGGGGCTGATAGACAACGTTATTCCCCAATGTGAAATCCCGGTATGGCACCTCTGAAGTGAAGCTTTCAGGGGGGTTGAATTTTCAAACGTGTAATTAATATCCATGCCCATGGATCATAGGCCGCACTTTGATTCTTGTTTTAGGTCGTCAAGGAGGTCGCCAAAGTCCGCGAACTCATTATGCCATACTAATATGGCGTCACTGAAGGCCCACCATACTTACCGAAACGTGTAATTTTTTTCACTGTGGACATGGATCATGGGCCCCACGCTATTGTTTCGTGATCCTTGTTAACAATGAACTGTAGAACAAAGATTTCTAAACGCCATACCGCTGGGGCGTCGCCAAGTGGCCGCCATACTGGACCAAATATGTCATTTTTAGCAATGAATATGTCTAATAGGTACCGGTATGGAGTTTTGGTTTTATACCATCGGAAAAAAAAATTATTTTTTTAATTAAATTTTTGGCGCATGCTAATGAACGAAGGCTAGCTGAGAACAGTGGGGTACATGCCGAGAAACTTAGTTCCTGGCGCGTCTATTGAAACAGATAACAGAACAAACTCTACTGCTAAAAAGAACAAAATAACAATAAACAAAATCCTTTTAAAAAACGCTTTTATTTAAATGTTCTACAAAGAAGAATATAAACTGAAGTAAATCGAACCCATCATGCAATTTCATATCATATGTCGCGAGAATAACTCTTGCTACAGATGAATTCAAATTGAATTTATTAGGAATACCTTCCTCGTGACAAGCTTGTATATCATATGAAATTTCGTAATGTAACAAAATGATGGTTTCGATTTACTTTAGTTTATTTTCTTCTTTTTGGTACATTTGAATAAAAGCTTTTTTTAAAGTTTTTTAGTATTTTTTTTTTGTACATGCAAAACATTTTACCCAATACTATCATATACACAAAAATTTCCAAAACAAGATATAAAGAGGCCTGCAACTGCGTTCCGGTGGTCCATAGCTTCTAAACTTCAAAATTTATTTCGAATGCAAGCATGTTTCCGTCGTGAGAGAGTATCTTTGGAAAATATTCCGAAGTATACAAGATGATCCAGAAACGTGCACCAAACCAAACTTATGTTTTTTGTAATGGAACACCCTGTATTTCATTACATGGTTGAATAGAGATTACTTTGACCATTCAAAAAATATAGGGTCATGTATGTCCATCAACGTTATTTGCGGAGATATATCGATATTACTTCAATAAACATAACGTATTGAACACTCTGTAACTCTTCGTGGAAAAATATTTCTAATACTTTATGGGAGGCGAAATGACTTCAATATGGTCTAGTTTCTGTAACATGACACAGAGTTGAAATTTCATTACTTTTTATGTACTGGATAGATCGAAACGCAAATTGAAAGATATCTTGTTTTTTTTTCAATTGGAAATTTAGGTTATTTACAAGGTGAAGTAAATACCAAGTGTGTTATATCATTCGAAAGGAAATTTTATGGCATTTCCAATACTGAAATTGAATGTATGGGTTTCCATTTGAAAAAACAAGATATCTTTCAATTTGCGTTTCCATCTATCTGGTACACAAAAATTAATGAAATTTCAACTGTGTGTCATGCTACAGAACCTAGACCACATTGGAGTCATTTCGCCTCCCATAAAGTTTTAGAATTATTTTTCCACGAATAGATACAGAGTGTTGAATGCGTTATGTTTTTTGAAGTGATATCGATATATCTCCGAAAATAACGTTGATGGATATACAAGACCCTATATTTTTTGAATGGTCAAAGTAATCTCTATTCAACCATGTGATGAAATACAGGGTGTTCCATTACAAAAAACATAAGTTTGGTTTGGTGCACTTTTCTGGTATACTTCGAAATATTTTCCAAAGATACTCTCTCACGAAGGAAACATGCTTGTATTCGAAAGAAGTTTTTAAGTTGCGCCGTTTAGAAGCTATGTACCACCGGAGCGCAGTTGCAGGACCCTGTATATACGATTGATTGTGCACGTTACCGACATGCCATGGCTATTGTAGTGATATATTCGTGCCTTATACTTCAAAATACACATACAAATGCCGGTATGGCAGTGGGGCCTGTAATACACGTATCCTATAAAAATGTGCTAACTTTGGAAGCCAATATTTGACGTTAGCGACATCGCATCGGTATGGCAGTGATATATTCGTACTGTATACTTCAAAATACATATAAAAATGCCAGTATGGCAGTGGGGCCTTTCATACACTCAACCTATAAAAATGTGAGAACTTTGGAAGCCAATATCTGACGTTGGCGACATCACATCGGTATGGCGCTTTCAGAACTTTGTTCAGGACATCAAAATGAACAAAGAAAATACATTTCCATGGTGGGGCCTATTAGACATGTTCATTGCTAAAAATGACATGTTTGGTCCAGTATGGCGGCCACTTGGTGACGCCCCAGCGGTATGGCTTTTCGAAATCTTTGTTCTACAGTTCATTGTTGACAAGGATCACGAAACAACAGCGTGGGGCCCATGATCCATGTCCACAGTGAAAAAATTACACGTCTCGGTAAGTATGGTGGGCCTTAAGTGACGCCATATTAGTATGGCATATTGAGTTCGCGGACTTTGGCGACTTCCTTGACGACATAAAACAAGAATCAAAGTGGGGCCTATGATCCATGGGCATGGATATTAATTACACGTTTGAAAATTCACCCCCCCTAAAAGCTACACTTCAGAGGTGCCATACCGAAATTTCACATTGGGGAATAACGTTGTCTATCAGCCACCCGGAGTCTCAGCGTGGGGCCTATGATACATGCAAAACCCCTCTCGCCTCCCTGTCTATAGTTGGTGTTCTACTAGTATTTTTGTTAAAAACTCACTCATTTTATGCTCTATTGCTTGGTGTATATCTTTTTTTGAAGTAGTTTTTATTTACTTTTAATCATTTTTAGATCGACACTTGCAAAGAGTAAAACAAATCACACTTTTCCAGTAAGCAGAAATGCAAGCTGTTACTCTGAAAAATTAATAGGATTATAACGTTTGCAGTTTCAGTAAGAAAAAGTTGAAAATAGAAAAATTATGAATTATTCTGATGGTACATCCAAAACTTATTAATTATTCTCGTTTCAGTGACAACTTGTAAAATGTGAATTGATCATAACGTGATTTTGAATCGAAATTAGGATAGGAATGTTGATAAGGTGTCTATAAATGACGTTATCCAACCAACTATAAACATATTTTATATGAATGTTGCGTTGAGGCTCATTGAAAGTAAGTCACCACAGGGTGGAGTCTATATATTGCTCTTAAGCTTTATAAAAATTAACAAAATACAGTAGCGAAAATTTACATGCTACAGAGCATTTGGCAGCTCTTTTATTTATGCCGCCTTCAATGAATTTATCAAAGTCGATCCTGTCTGTAGTACGGCCCTGGCAGACATTTTTGTCGAAACTCGAAATGTCGGACTCAAGTCACGTTAAGTCTGGACAGTCCAGCCAGTTACATAACTCGTAAGTCGAAACTGGGCCACCACACTGGCCCCTTATCATCTGTCCGCCTCGGCTGCTGTGTCGAACGAGACCGTTCAGTAAAAAAGTACTAAAGTGCCTTTTATGATTTGTACACGTGGGTCGATGAAAGCATTCACAGTCTTGTAATTGTCTTGTATTTTTTGTGAAAACAAGAAGCACGCAGAATACGTTACATTTCGACGAGACAATGCCAAGTGAAACACTTTGTAATGTTTTTTTTTTAACATGAAACGCATTTTTCTCACAGGACTACACCTTTTCCAGTAGTATTTCAATATAAGGTCATTTGAATTTCAGAATAGTCATCTATATTTCGGAAAGGATTAATTGTATTTCAGATTAGTGAGTTGGATTTCATGTATCCGCGTATTTGTTGGATGTGCAACCAACAGGGTATTTCTTCAGAGGAAATACGCAATTAGAAATATGACTAAGATTGTATATCAAGAAACGTGTAGATTTACATTAAGAAATCTGAAAATACACTCCTTATCAGGAAATATGTATATGTATACAAACACATTGAGGAACTCATGGTATATATCGACTCTGTGAAAAACGAAACTGACGTCATTGTTTTATCAGAGACTTTTGTCATTGAGGGTTTGAAAAATTTCGAAACTCCTGAATATAACATATTTTATAATCAATCTAGATTTAATCAAATCGATCGATGGCGTTGTTCTATATGTAAAAAACCAAACAGACACAAATATTTTGGTCATCGAATTCATGCTGGAAAATATAACCTTTTCAATAATAGCATCATACAGGCCACCAGCCACATGCAAACAATTGTATATTACTGAACTTAATAACCTTTTTTTGACAAGAAATAAAAAAGGTTTCAAAATATTCATCGGTGACATTGATATTAATTTACTGAAAGTAGACGACACATTTATAAATAACTATGTTTGTAAAATGGCCACCCATGGGTTCTTTCCTAATAGACTGGGAGATGGTGACAGATTTCATGTAACGATTTTCTCGTTTATGCCTTTGAGACCAGTGAAAGATATGAAAATTCAGACCAAAATGATGAAACATTTGAGCGGTCGCCGCGTGGCCTTTTCACTGAGAAAATTCATTGAAATTTGCAATGTATTTTCAATGCTTAGAGTGGAACATTATTTCAGATTCATGGGAATCTTACTTCTATCGTTCAATTTCTAAACTACAAGTAAGATGTATCTATACGCACTTGAAGTGATATTTCATTCAGCGCGTAAAATCTCTTACGATATACTGAAAATAATTGTGTGAATATCCATCAACTATGAGAACATCCGCCTGCAACTGAAATATACATCCGTCTTGTAGTAAATGAGTAAGTCAGCTCCTACACGTTCCTGTTCATTCTTTTTTGTGTCCAATTGAGGTATAGAGGTATTGCAAGTAATAGGTGTATTTTGTGCATTGTATCATGAATACAAGGTAAGTGAACTTTATTGAAATCATCACATGATACTTATGAGATTGCATTCAGGTTTCTTCATAATATCTAAATATCTGATGAAATTGAGAAACATAACCTCAAAATCACGATGTGTTTTGTGGGAAACACCGATATCATATGTTGAGTTGAGTACCTAGAAATGAAAAATGACATCAAAACTTTTGAATTCGAAAGGTTATTACATGGTTTGAAACGTACAACTTTCGATTTATGAATCCCAAATTATGGACAAACCAATAAATTCTTTGGTCGTTTTTTCTTAACATATACTTACTTTTTTGGAGAATGTTGGCTGTTGCTGAGTTTATTTGTGACTCTTGCCCCAAAAACTCAAATTCTTAAAAAAAACAACTTACACCAAAAACTCCACAAGTACTTGTTCCATCATTGTAAAATGACATTTTCCCGAATAGAAAGCATCTAGCTGTCGAATAATAGTCCATATTCTATGATAATTTAATTTTAATTTTATTGGTCTCTGCCCTAACTGTTTCAAGAATTAACAAGACGATGGAAAGCCTGTGACTTGTATAATACAACTTTTCTTTGTTTTTAGGACAATTGCACTGAATAGGAAGACCAGCCCATAAATCTTTATAATATATTAATAATTATGATTAATGTTAGTTTATGATATGCAATGTATCATTCGAAAATGTTTTCAGTTTATTGCATTATGGAAATTAAATATTCAGTTTATGTTTGAAATTTATTTTTATTTCCAATTATTAAAGAGAACTGTACATAATTAACCGAAATATCGTAAGATAATGAAGACAAGGACAGAATCTGTTTATACTTACTTACTTACTTATACCCACGACTTACATTTTTTGTACTTTTGTTTTTATACTTATGTGAAGTGTCTATATAGGTTAAGTCAAACTTTTTTGTTTTATTTCTATTTTGTACGAATTATGTCTTTATACATACAAACTAATTTCAAACCAAACTCCATTACTTAAAATGTTTTTTGGACTATTTATATATTTTTAGATATATATGTACAAAAAGATTTTTATTTTTCTTAGCTTAAGTTAAGTGAAACTTTGTCAACAAGATCATTCTTATGACAATAAAGTATATTCTCTCTCTCATAGAATTTTTGTTTCACGACTGAACGCCATAGATTCAATTATTTTTTTCTATTACCTACATGAAGTGTGCTAGACGATTCTTACCTAGATAATACTGGCTCAATCTGTCTGCCATTCAGCCAGAGTGGTTAATAAAGGTATAGAAGTGAATGGAAACATTTAGAGGATTTTGAAAACGTTCAACGTTCAAAAATTTGAGTAATATATCTCCACTTCATCAAAACACTTTATTGCTATAAATACCCATCTGGAGACTATTATCAGTCTTGATGATGCTAGTTTTAATAGTGAAACGTAAATCGAGTATAATATAGTGAAGTGCTTTGGTGACCTGTGTTGAATAAAAGAGAAAATGTACCTACCTATACATTACAAAACTATTTATTCAGTGAGGTCATAAAGTAACGGATAAATTCATTTTCTACAAAACCCCTGAAACACGTCAATTCATGTTTTCAAAAAGATACTCTGCGACCTAAAAAAAAATCGCCACTCCTTCACCCCCCTCAAAGTAGCAGCCTCCACCCGCCAATTTTTTTAAATGAAATAGGCGGTCAAGTGATACCTCATTTCGAAGGGTACTCAATTGTCTATACAGCAGTGTATCACGTATGACAAACAACAGTTGGTAAATGTATCAAAAAAAATTTGGTTGCATTGAATATACAGCGAATTTAATAGTATTCGTGTTTTTTATCATTTTGAAAATTAATTTTGTTATGACGCAAAAATTCAAAAGAATAGACATGGCTGTATAGACAATTGAATACCTTTCTAAATGAGGTATCACTTGAACCCCTATTTCATCATAAAAAATTGATGAGGTGCCTGTCACTTTGATGAGGGTGGAAGAGGGTCATTTATTTATGTCCCAGAGTATCTTTTAGAAAACATAAATCGATGTATTTCAGGAGTCTTCTTGAATATGGCTAATAAGATAGAAAATGAATGTATCCATCACTTTAGGACCTCAATGTATAAATTCATGATAATGTAATCCCACATTATGAAATTCCATATCAAATTCACATCGGAGTGTAATGTTCAAGTTAGAAAATCAAACCATAATATTACAATGTAAAATTCTACTGCAAATTATTCACGTTAGATTATCAAACCGTAATATTGCAATGTAAAACTCTAATGCAAATTTTTGTTGAGAAGTAATACAAAAGTTCCATCGTAAAATTATGTCACAACGTAAAGTTTCATCGAAGAAGTGCACAGAGTTATTCAGAGTAAATATCCAAGTTGATATAACACGTGGTATGCAAAATTCCACTCGAAGGTAAATTCCTTAAAACGGGCGGTAATTAAATTGCCGCTAGTGGGAGCGGAAAAAATTCTCCCAGTGCATAAAAAAAAATTCAATTCACTTCGACATTCGTAAACCTTATGCCTCTTTTTTATGGGACATTAATGATGGAATCTTCCATTATTTCAATTGGCAGCAACGAGAAAATCGTCTGAAATAAAAAAAAATTTCACAAGTTTGCGCCATCATTGGTACACTTTGGCAACGTGCAACCCTTATGCCTATAATTTTTTCGCTGCTATTATCTATCTTATCATGCCGTTGCTGTACATGGCAGCGGCGATAAAATCGTCCCAAAACACATTTAATTTTTTAATAAAAATCGAATTTTTTATAAGAAATCCACGCGGCGACCGCTTAAATTTTTTATCACTCTTGTCAGAAATCTGATTTCTTTCACTGGTCTCAGAAGCATTAACGAGAAAATCGTCAACTGAAATCTGTCACCATCTCCCAGTCTATAAAATTAACACAAAACCAACGCGGATCGCTGAAGAAAGCTCAAGAATGAATGATCATAGAATAAAGAAAAATTATGCATTCGATGAGAAAATGATTTATTCATTTATAATGTAAAACGATCTGTAGAATTACCTGATCGATGTGTGACAAAATATAATGCTATTACAACAATTGAAAAGAACTATATAATCTATAAAAAGATTAGTAGTCTACTAAATGTCGAAAAATGGGAACTCATCTGAACCACTGACAGCATACAATCACTTTATTGACTACATTTATCTCACAACTTTGGATCCGCTCAAAATAGGTTTGACTTGACTGGATCCGATACACCGAATCGATATATACAGTGATCGGATTGGATTGAATCACTCAAGTCAATTCCATAAAATATAGGATTGGACCTAACCGATCGCCTTGAAGAGAAGTGAAATTACGAGATAAACGAGTTTGAAATTGAAAAATGACAGGAAAAAGTAGCCAAATTCAGATTAGTGTTTATATTGACAATTGTCTTTCTCAAAATGGAGAGCAAAATAATAATTAAGAAAAGAAACGTATGGTCTAAAGAAGAGAGCAGTTTTTTCATTCAGCTGATTAAGGAAAAACATATTATATCGTGATTTAATTCGCACAACACATGAAATTTAAGGTTACGAAATTCGACATTTTGCTGTGAAGTTAACTTTTTTCAATCGGATTGAAGAATAGGATTCTTCGATCCACTTAAATATTGCGATATAAACTAAAGGGTGGTTTCACTCGACTCAATGCTATTGAATTTGAAGCGGATAGAGATCGTCCAGATAAACGTAGTCATTAACACCTTACAATCATTCATAAAAAAAAGTTCTGAAACCAAAAAACTGAAATTAAAAAATGAGAAACTCAAGCCTTGGATAAGCGAAGGAATAATAACTTCAATCAGACATCGAGATCGTATAAGGTCCAGACTCATAAAAGAAATCTCTATAGAATTGAAAATAGAATACACACATTTCAGAAACTTTCCAAATAACCTAGTACGTAAAACAATAACCCAACTACTATAAAATAGAATAACTATTGAAAAGTTTGGACTGAAATTTATGATATAACAAATTCATCGAAAAGGTCTCAAGCAGATAGTTTAAATTGTATAGCCGATGACCAAGGTAATGAAATCTCATCAGATCTCGAAAAAGCTGAATTTTTCAATAATTTTTTTGGTCAGGTGGGAGCGATCATGGCCCACAAAATTCATACCAAAACCTCATTTTCTCAGGAAGTAAGTACTCATAATATAAGAGATTCACTATATCTCAATCCAGTGACAAGTAATGAAATAATCTCCTCTATTTTTACTCTAAAAAATAACACATCGGCAGGTCCTGATCGTATCCCCGTTTCTTTGATAAAAAAAATTCAACAAACACCTATCGGATCCGTTGTCACATATAATGAAACTATGCTTCCAAATCAGTGTTATACCAGGTGCCTGGAAAGAGTCAATAACCACACCAATTTCCAAAGCAGGTCTACTCTAAAAAATAACACATCGGCAGGTCCTGATTGTATCCCCGTTTCTTTGATAAAAAAATTCAACAAACACCTATCGGATCCGTTGTCACATATAATGAAACTATGCTTCCAAATCAGTGTTATACCAGGTGCCTGGAAATAGTCAATAACTACACCAATTTCCAAAGCAGGTAACAGGAAACTGGCTACGAATTATCGGCCTATTGCTGTCATAAATAAATTTGCAAAAATATTCGAGAAATTGTTGAAAGCCCGCTTTATGCAATTCCTAGAATCCAATAACATCTCATCAAACTCGCAATTTGGTTTCCGAGAAGGCTTTTCCACAGAACAGGCTATATTCAAATTGGTGAAAGACGTCTTGACTAATATTAATGATAATAATAAGTGCCTAACAATATTTCTAGATCTGGCCAAGGCGTTTGACACCGTGGATAACAAAATATTATTGCATAGGTTGGGAAGATCGGGGTTGAGAGGCACTGTTCTTAATTTATCTTTTGGATAGAACTCATCAGAGAGTAAAAATAAACAACTGTTTTACCCACTCCCTATCACTACAGGAGTACCGCAAGGAACAGTGATGGGTCCCATACTCTTTCTAATTTATATAAACAATATTGGAGTACTGAGAAATACTAAAAGCTCGGTAATCTCATATGCAGATGACACAGCGATAATATTTTTTGGATATTCTTGGACAAAAGTATACCAACTAGCAGAACAAGAATTGAATATATATTTTGATTACACAGATAGTAGCCTTTTAAGCTAAAATAACCGCTCAAATCTTATTTTTGAGGTAGGTAGGTAGGTATTTAAATTTAATTTGAAATTTTTTTCTTTGTAAAATAATTCTCCAGCACGGGGTGAGTTGTAGTACAAGCCATAAGGCTTAGACTATGCACCTAGCGCGAAACAAAAAAATACTCTTGTAAACATGTCTGAATAAATATATCACAGATTCTTGTTTTAATCGAACTGAAATGTTCATGGCCGCATTAAACCAGATCTAATCATTTGTTGATACCAGATATTCATCGATCATATCATTTATGAGAATAACCTGCATGAAATGTACTGTACAATCTTCAAATCAGTATCTGATAAAATACGGACCTTTCCATATATTTTTATTTTCAAACTTCCAGTGAAATCACTTTTTCTCTCCAGAAACTATTACAGTATGAATGAATATATTAATCTATCTATATATTGATTAGAATAACTTACTTTGTTTTCTTGCAAGTACTTACAGAATATTGTTAAAATAAACTCACATTTGAAGGTTGCTTTCAATATGTTCGCCTTACTGGAAGATATTCGATCATTCCATTCTAAAATTACTCCATGGGACTTCAGAATCTGAGAGAAATGCTTCTGAAACGTATGACGGAAATATAATCTATAACTGTCTGCCTTGCAAGCGAAGGGTCGAGGGTTCAAATCACCGCATGGTCATCGGTCTCGTGCTGGCATCACACGTTTAAAAGTAACGGCTGCGACTTCCCAAGCTCACACAAGTCTCTCGAAGACTTCTGGGGGTTGCGCGTAGGGGTGCAATCGGTTGACGGAAATAACATTTCAGTATTTTAACTAGGATGGAAAACGATGATACACGAAATTCGCAATTCAATAGTGGGTATATGATTATGGTCCAAAATAAATTTTGGTTAATTTAAAATAAGATAAAATATAAACGTATGGGTTGGATCACCCCCATGAATCTGCCACTGACGCAACCTTATTTTTTTCAATCACCAAACTTCAATAATAATTTTTACTTTTATAATGATATTTTGTTATCCACTACCACTTTTATTATCTATGTATTTATTTTCTTCTTGTAGGAATGGCAGTATTATTATGGCTATTACAGTAAATAGGTCCACCTACCACAGAAGTAACAATAAGCCCTAGAGGCAGCGACAAGTGAAATGGCACACCTCTGTTGTGTGTAGCTATTAAAATCAAATTAATACAAGGGAATGCTTCATAACCAAAATGGTTGACAGAAAATTATTATACAATCTTGATAGAGTCCAATAGAAAGAAAGGTGCAAGAAATTCCAGTAATAATTTTCTTTGTTCGCAGTGAAAGTGTGTGAATAGATTACAAATAACTTTCAGACATATAAGTATAGATTTTCCAGAATTCCCATAAACTATAAACGCAAACTGATCTTATTTCTATTATCGACCACCATAACAATTAATAATTGGAACTGTTTCCATGAACGATAAATATAAATAATATTTCTCAATAGCCTATGTATCTGGGGCAACAAGAGTAACAAAATGTTTCCAATATCAAAGTGCCATATAAAAGTAAATAATCTGGTCAGAAGTGATTGCATGTAAATGAGCGTATTATGAAAAGAATTCTGAAATATTATAGTGTCGAACTGGTCCAATTATGCAACTTCACATAAGTCCCTGCTTCTGGTCATACCATCTACTTTCTAGAGTATCTACAGTTTTTCTTCGAGTGGGTGGACGGGTAACATTAAATTATACAGATTCGTGTATTCGTTGAGTACAAAGAATTTGCGTGTATACAGGGTCACTTGGAAATGAATCTAAATGTTCAACAAAACAAGTCAAAGAAGGCGTTTACAAATAAGTTGTTTATCACACTCTGAGTGCATCTTTCAATCCGGAAGAATAAATTCATTGGTTGATCGTTGGGGAGAACCACAATTATTTGAGGGATGTGAAAACACTTCATTTCTGTACCACATATAAGCAATTTTTTCCTATCGACGACGCATCTTTGCTTGATAATATGACTAGAATGTATTAGTAATTCATTAACATGCCAGATGAAATATTAAACGGATTGGCTGTTTTCATATTGGTGTGAAGTTATCCACAGATTTTCGGCCACACATGCAGACGTAAAGCAAATCGAACGATTTGTGGTTGAGTTATTCAGTTTTAAGTAACCGGACTAAAATCTGTAGCTGGGTCTATACCAATGACATAATAGCGTTAGACTCCGTTATTTACATTTCTAGCTGCGGTCAACATAGAGTCACATATACATTGTAAATAAGCAGATAATTCAGCAGAAACTTAGATTCACCGACTTTTGGGTTGAATGACAACTATTTTACGCGAAACAAGCGGAAATAAAAATTTTGTTTAGAATGTGACCGCAGCTCGAAATGAAAATAACGAAGTCTATCCGTAACATGTCATTGGTCTATGCGATCGTATGAAATTTAATGACCCGACAACAAAGTACAGAAAAGATTCGAGACACAAATCCAATGAAGCATTTTCGGGATAAGTTAACAACTCAAATGAATTTGAGGTTATCAAAGTATCATTATCTAGAGAGAGATAGTGGTTGATGTAGAATCAAAACCGTTTCTTTGTCACCTATACAGATTTAGAGTAAACGATTTTCACTTGCTCGCTTGCTCGCACAAGCTATGCTTTTGAGGGGTTTTCTCCGAAAACCTGGGAGTTTCGTTGAAACAAATTTTACAAACAAATTTTAACTTATTGTAAAATATCTTCAAAGACATTACACAGTATAAGGTTATGACCCGAAAATGTGTGATCATGAAAATCACATGACATAGAGGATTCCAAGTTAATTCATGTGGTGGAACTTTTCTTAATGTAGAATAACATGGTGGAAATCGTTTCTCTGTCACCCACACAGATTTGTAGTAAATTGTATTCTTTCATTGAGAAATATCTTCAAGGCATCACATGGTATAAAGGTTGTAACCCGATGAAGAGATATGAAGGAATCCATATACAGGGTGTTAATTAAGTACGTTGACAAACTTCGGGAGGTGATTCTTTGAAGGTTTTCAGGACGAAATGTTCATGTAAACATATGTCCCAAACGGCTTGGTTTTCGAGATACAGGGTGATAAAAATACATTTTTTTCAAGATTTTTTAGAGTTAACTTCGACATTTTCTACAATAATCAGTTCAAATTAGGCAAGTACAATCCATTCAATAGTACGCACGATACAAAATAATGCATTTATCAAATAATTCACAGGGTCCTCCTTTTTTCAGAGTCAAGCTTTGTTCAACCCTTCAGAATTTTTTTTTCCGCCGCCACTGACATATTATGAGAAAGGAATAATCAATGTTGTTTCATTTAACATCTTTTTGCTCTCTTGATGTTTTTCATTTACTTGTACGGTTCAGGAGTTACAATGAAAATATTAACGCAAACATTTTCCAGTAACGCATAACATAAAGAAATTTGAGAAGCAAATAGTCTAACAAACTTGAAGGGTGATTCTTTGAAAGGTTTCAAGATGAAAAGTTCATATAAACATGTCCCAAGCGGCTTGGTTTTCGAAGTACAGGGTGATCAAAATACATTTTTTAGGAGTTTTTGGAGTTTACTTCGAAATTTTCGACAATAATCGATCCAAATTAGTTCAAATTGGACAAGTACAATCCATTCAATAGTGCGCATGATATAAAATAATTCATTTCTCGAAGTGTCATTGCCACTCTCCAAAGATAAGCGCGTGACGCAATACGTCATTTTGTTCTCATTACACAAATAGCTATTTTCTGCTCGTGTAGAGAAAATGTAATGTTATGGAGCTCCCATACATTTTTTACCATAACTCAGGTTGAATATGTATTGCACAAAGTTAATTATGGCAAAATAATTTTGGACATTTTCAATAGTGAATAACTTTATTATCAAATACTAGAGCAAAGTAACATAAATTCCCTAGGAATAAAATTAAGTTCAGAAAAGGACCATTATTGAAATTGATATGTCAGAGCAGCTGCTGGAAATGGCCACCGCCAACTTCAATGCATGCGTTTATGCGCCTAACCCTAGACTGGCGGACACGCTCAAAAATACCAGGAGTGTTTCTTATAATTCCGCATGACTCCTGTATGCGATTCCTCAGGTCTTCTTCACTTTGAACAGGAGTTTGGTACACTAATGATTTAAGGTGCCCATAGAGGAAAAAATCAAGTGGATTCATATCGGGTGACCTTGGTGGCCAAAGTTTTGGCCCACCACGCCCAATCCAGCGATCAGAATAATTCTCTTCTAAATATTGGCGTGCAACCAATCTGAAGTGTACTGGAGCACCATCATGCATAAACCAAATTCCAATTCATTCCCTCAGTGGGATCTCTTCTAGGAGTCCAGGTAAGATGAATTCAAGAAAATGTCGATAATGGTCACCATTGAGTCTATGAGGCAGAAAATGTGTCCCGATAAGGAAATTCCCTACAATTCCAACCCAAACATTCACAGAAAACGTCTCTTGAAAATAGTTTTCAATCACGGCGTGTGGGTTTTCATCAGCCCACATATGATTGTTGTGAAAATTAATAATGGCTTTACGGGAAAAGCATGCCTCATCGGTGGATAACACTTGAGATAAAAACCATGGATTTTTCCAACAATTTATTTCGAATCCAAGTGCAAAAAGTTAATCTCTTTGGAAAATCCCTTGGCAGAAGAGCTTGAACACGCTGTATGTGATAGGGATAAAGTTGTTGCTCTTTTAAAATTTGCCATACCAATACATGGGTTACGTTAAACTGTGCCGCAATTTGTCTTGTACTGGTGTCTGGATGCTGCTCAATTTCGTTAAGTACAGCTTCTTCTATCTGAACTGTTCTAACTCTCCTGGGTCTTCCTATGAGAACAGCAGACCTCTTGAAAGTACCCGTTTCACGAAGACGGGAGGGAATATTGATGAACATTTGTGTGCTGGGAATATGACGTTGTGGAAATCTTTCTAGATACATTCGTCTGGCGGCACGAGCGTTACCATCAGCCATTCCATACATTAAATGCATGTCTGCCATTTCTGAATTTGTATATTCAACCATTTTATCCAAAGGAATATTGAATGAATCTGCTTTTTAGCTTGCACTAATGAAGAATTAACAATGAGACAGTTTCTCAACTTTCGATAACTGTCAAGTTGTTGATATTTAAATAAATGTATTAATATCAAAGCCCAATTTGCTATTTTTATGAATTCAAATTGATTACAAAATTTCTGCGTTACTGCAGAAGAAAAAACAAACTGAAATTTCTGATAAAATAATGTACTCCGTGCGGAAACAAAAATTTGTTTGATTTAGTTTTTCGGAGTTATGACCAGAGATTCATAAATGAAAATCAAATGTGTAATGATCTGCGACTATTAGATAAACCCTATTAACTATCTTCCATTACAGGATTACCTTTCGGAAGTTTTTTATGTTGAAAAGGAAACGTTCAATTGAAAACTAAAAAATATCTTTTTTTAAAATAACAAAAAATTTGTATGAGTTCTCTATCAAGACTGATGGGTAAAATCATTTTTAATCAAATATCTCAATGAAAATGCAGGTTATTCAGGTTGAAAGTTAAGGTTTTCCCAATATCTGTCAGATCTAGTTTAATATCCAGCGTACCGCAGTGACGGGGAGATAGTAGTTTTCTGTTAGATATCACAAAAAGAAATCACATCTTTACAATAACAAGCTTTTATTTAGCTTCACTTGTAACTAACTAACAAACAATTTAATAAAAGTTGAATTTGACCCACTTCTAATACTCCGATTAATTTGAAATTTGGCAGGTTTCCGTAATTCCGGTGACAATGCATTAAAAAAATGTTTGTTAAAAAACAAAATGGCGGCTCCAATATGGCGGACGAGTTTTGTGATTATGATCCGATTCTGTTCAAAATTGGTATGTGATGGTTTTTGGGTTGGAGATTTTCAGTTTCACATAAAAAATAAACTAAAATGTTAAAAATGAAAATTATAAAAAGAAAACATTTTAAAGTTTTTATACAATACACTGAAAAGGAAAAAATAATTCATTTCATTGTTTGATCTAGGTAATCTTGTACAGAAAGATTTTGATACTCACAGAATAACCTACAAAAAATGAAACAAATTATTTTTTCATTTTCAGTGCATTTGTATAAAAGCTTGTCTTTATATTTTTTATTGTATAATTTTTATTCATCGTAGATTTTTCTAATTCTGAAAAAATATTTCCATCAATTTACAATAATTGAAAATGTTTAATTTTCAAATTTTCTAATGTTATGCCACACTGGAAAATGTTTAAATTAATATTTTCATTATAGCTCCTGAACCGTACAAGTAAATGAAAAAATGCAAGATATCAAAAAGATGTTAAATGAAACAACATTGATTATTCCTTTCTCATAGTATGTCAGTGGCAGCGGAAAAAAAATTCTGAAGGGTTGAACAAAGCTTGACTCTGAAAAAAGGAGGACCCTGTGAATTATTTAAGAAATGCATTATTTTGTATCGTGCGCCCTATTGAATGGATTGTACTTGCCTAATTTGAACTGATTATTGTCGAAAATGTCGAAGTTAACTCTAAAAAATCTTGAAAAAAATGTATTTTTATCGCCCTGTATCTCGAAAACCAAGCCGTTTGGGACATATGTTTATTTGAACTTTTCGTCCTGAAAACCTTCAAAGAATCACCTCCCGAAGTTTGTCAACGTACTTAATTAACACCCTGTATATTACCAAAATGAAACCGTTTCTCTGTCACCCATTCAGATTTAAAGTGAATAATTTTTTTTTTAAATATCTTCAACTCATCACACGGTATGAGAGTTGTAATCCGATGATGTGCGTTCATGAAAATCACATGAGGTATAGAGAATTTCATGTAAATTACCCTCGTAAAAACCGTTTCTCTGTCACCCATCTGGATTTGGAGTAAATTATGGAGAATTTCATGTAGATTAACATGGTAAAAAGTATTTAAGATGAGATATATAAGATTTCGAGTAGATTACTTTAGTGAAAACCGTTTTTCTGTCACCCATAAAGATTTGCAGTGAACTATTTTATTTCATTCAGAAAGGTCTAAAAGGCATCACACGGTATAAGAGTTGTAACCCGATAATGTGCGTTCATGAAAATCACACGAGATATAGAAGATTTCATGCAGATTCCTCTGGTGAAAACCGTTTCTCTGTCACCCATATGGATTTGGAGTATATTATTTTCTTTCATTGAGAAATATCTTCAAGGCATCACAGGATATGAAAATTGTAACCTGATGATGTGCGTTCATGAAAATCAAATGGGAAATAGAAGATTTCGAGTAGATTACTATGGTGAAAACCGTTTTCCTGTCACCCATATAGATTAACAGTGAACTATTTTCTTTCATTCAGAAAGGTCTTCAAGGCATCACACGGTATAAGAGTTGTAACCCGATGATGTGCGTTCATGAAAATCACATGAGGTATAGAAGATTTCATGCAGATTACTCTTGTGAAATCGTTCCTCTGTCACCCATATGGATTTGGAGTAAATTATTTTCTTTCGTTGAGAAATATCTTCAAGGCATCACAGATTATGAAAATTGTAACCCGATGATGTGCGTTCATGAAAATCACATGAGATAAAGAGAATTTTATGTACATTAACATGGTGTGAATACTTTCTCTGTCACCCACATGGATTTGTGAAAAACAGTTTTTTCCATCGAAGAAAGTCTTCGAAGCATCACGGTATAAGAGTTGTAACCCGATGATGTGCATTCATGAAAATCAAATGAGATATAGAGAATGTCATGAAGATTAACAAGGTAAAAACTATTTCTCTGTTACTCACATGAATCTGTAGTGAATATTTTTTTTGTGAGAAATATCTTCAAGGCATCACAAGGTATGAAAATTATAACCCGATAATGTGCGTTCATGAAAATCACATGATATATAGAGGATTCCATGTAGATTCACAACCCGATGAAGTGAAAACCATTTATCTGTCTCTGATACATATTTTGATTGAATGATTTTCTTGAAATATCTCGAAATATCTGAAAAATGTCTTCAACAGAAAACACCGTGTAATAAATAGTTCCTGATGTGATTTTCATGAACGCACATAATCAGGTTACAATTTTAATACCTTGTAATAGCCTGAAGATATTTCTCAATGAAAGGAAATAATTCACTACAATCCGTAAGGGTGGCAGAGGAACGGTTTTCACCTTGGCAATCTACAATATATCCTCTATATCTCATGTGATTTTCATGAACGCACATCATCGGGTTACAACCTTCCTGAATGAAAGAAAGTAGTTTACTGCAAATATGTATGGGTGACAGAAAAACGGTTGTCACCATAGTTATCCACTAGAAATCTTCTATATCTCGTGTGATTTTCAAGAACGCACATCATCGGGTTTCAACTCCACAGTGTAATGCCTTGAAGACATTTCTGAAAGAAAATCATTAACTCCAAATCTGTATGCGTTACAGAGAAACAAATTTCACTATGGTATCCTACCTGAGATCCTCTATATTTCATGTGATTTTCATGAACGCACATCATCGGCTTACAAATTTTATACAGTGTGATGCCTCGAAGACATTTCCCAATCTAAGAAAATCATCTACTCCAAATCTGTTTCGGTGACATAGAAACGGTGTCCACCATGGTAATCCACTTGAGAACCTCTATATTTCATGAGATTTTCATAAACGCACATCATTGCGATACAATTTCCAAACCCTTTGATGCCTTGAGAATATTTCTCAATGAAAGAAAATAATACACTCCAAATCCATATCGGTGACAGAGAAACGGTTTTCACCAGGGTAATCTGAATGGAATCTTCTATATCTCATGTGATTTTTATGAACGCACATCATCGGGTTACAACTCTTCTACAGTGTGATTCCTTGAAGTCATTTCTCAGAAGAAAAAAAACATTTACTTCAAATTTGTATGGGTGACAGAGGAACGGTTTTCACTATAGTAATCCACATGAGAACCTCTATATCTCATGTGATTTTCATGAACGCACATCACCGGGTTACAACTCTAATAAAGTGTGATGCCTTGAAGACATTTCTCAATGAAAGAGAATCATTTACTCCAAGCCTGTATGGGTGATAGAGAAACTGTTTCCACCATGGTAATCTACATGAGAACCTTAATATCTCATGTTATTTTCATGAACGCACATCATAGGGATACAATTTTCATAACCTGTAATGCCTTGAAGATATTTATCAATGAATGAAAATAATTTACTCCAAATCCAGATGGGTGATAGAGAAACGGTTTTTACGAGGGTAATCTACATGAAATTCTCTATACCTCATGTGATTTTCATGAACGCACATCATCGGGTTACAACTCTTGAACCGTGTGATGCCTTGAAAACCCTTCTGAATGAAAGAAAATAGTTTACTGCAAATCTGTATGGGTGACAGAAGAACGGTTGTCACCATAGTAATATGCTCGAAATCTTCTATATCTCGTGTGATTTTCATGAACGCACATCATCGGGTTTCAACTTCACAGTGTGATGCCCTGAAGACATCCTTCGATTCAAGAAAATCATTTACTCCAAATCTGTATGGGTGACAGTAGAACGGTTTCCACCATAGCAATCTACACAAGAACCTCTATATCTCATGTGATTTTCATGAACGCACATCATCAGGTTACACTTTTCATACCCTGCGATGCTTTGAAGATATTTCTCAAAGGAAGAAATTAATTTACTTCAAATCCATATGGGTGACAGAGAAACGGCTTTTACCAAGGCAATCTATATGAAATCCTCAATAGCTCATGTGATTTTCATGAACGTATATCATCGGGTTACAAATCTCATACAAAGAAACAGTTTTGATCCTACATCAACCAATGTCTCTCTCTAGACAAAGATACTCTCCCGAATATGCTGCATTGGATTTGTATGTGTCGTATGTTTTCTGTACTTTCTTGTCTAGTCATTATATTATATACAATCGTATGAACCCAGCCACATATTTTAGTCCGATTACTTACAACTGTATTATCCAACCACAAATCGTTCGATTTCCTCTACGTCAGCATGTGTGGCCGGAAATCTGTGGGTAACTTCTCACCAATTGTTTTCATTGTAATTAATTTTTTATCCCGTATGCATTGAAAGTGGCACTTCAGTCTTCGCAATCAAAAAGAGAAATGCCAAATTTTATTTTGGCGGTGCACAAAGAGTTATGACATTGGCCCTGAGTACAAACTTGACGCCTGTACACCAATTTTATCCAAACGAACCCAAACACCATTTCAGAGCTGTACAAATTAGGAGTTGAAACAAACCTAATATACTACAAGCCCCTATAACGATTTTGGGGGGTCATTTTATACAGCATGAAACATATTCAGAACGATGCTGCTATATAAAAAAATAACTTAAGACACTATGCCGTCAATTCTTGGTGGGACAAATGACTGTAATAATAATAATAGTAATTTTTCATCTGAAGATGTGCTCTACCGACAAAATATTCTTGTAGGGCATTCCTCACGTTGGTGGATTATGAAATAATAATCTCATTGAACCCACTGCCGTACAAAAATAATGAAACCAAAATCCAGGATTTTTTTTTTATTTTTCGGATATTGAAAAATTTTCCTGGCTTTCGGTTCCATTACTTTTGTACGGCAGTAGGTTCTAGGAGATTATTATTTCATAATCCATCAACGTGAGGAATGCCGTACAAGAATATTTTGTCGGAAGAGCACATCTTCCGATGAAAATTACTATTATTAATATTACAGTCATTTGTCCCATCAAGAATTGACGGCATAGTGCCTGAAGTTATTTTTTCATATAGCAGCATCGTTCTGAGTATGTTTCATGCTGTATAAAATGACCCCCCAAAATCGTTATATGGGCTTGTAGTCTATACATTTTCTGCAATAGTTTAATTTCCGAGTCACCTTCTCCAGAAAGCAGAACGTTGTAATTTTATGAATGGTATACTGTTACTTTCCTATATTATTTTATTCTATTCTATATTATGCAAGATGTAATCCATAGACATGATTTTGTCGTCCCTCGTTGAATATTGAACATATCAAATCTCCAGAGACTTATTGATTCTTCAATAATACTGCAAATAATTATACTTATAGTTTTATTGATGTGACATGCATTTGTCATATATCGTCTGTGCATTTACTGTATTGCTTGGAATTTTTCTCTAATGACATCATAGAATATGTCTTGTTGATGAAGTTTTTTTTTGGATAAAAAAAAATCTCGCTATTTTATTAACTGTACTAACTGTTTGTTCTGAGAGAACATCAAACAATCTCGTGCTATATGAAAACAATTTATTTTTATCACACCGTTCATGAAAGAGTAGGGATGGTATCTGTTAAAAAGAATAAGCTATGCTTGAAAAGTATATCTACGAGGATATATTGAAAAATTCTTAGTCTACTATAGAACCAAACAAAATTTCAATGTCAAAATATTTTATTACTCAACATATTCGACTCTTAATTGAATACATTTATTATAGTAAACCTGCAACGTTTCTAGACTTTTCAAAAAAACTCTGCAAACCAGACCTCCACAGCTTTCATTACCTCCTCGTTTGAAGAAAATTTACGACCTTTTGAACTTTTTTTCAGTTGAGAAAGGAGATGATAGTCGGACGGAGCCAAATCTGGTGAATCAGGGGGGTGTTCTAGTAATTCAAACCCTATCACGAATTTTTTGCAAGGCAACATGAGATTTGAGTGCAGGGGCGTTGTCCTGCAAAAACAAAACACCTTTGGATAGCTTTCCGCATCTTTTCGCCATTCCATCGATTGTTGCTTTGTTTCTGGATCGTAGAAATGTACCCAAGTCTCATCCATAGTAACAATTCGGTTTAAGAAGTCTGCATCGTTTTCAAATCGAGCACAGATCGAACGTGATGCTACTACCCTTGCACGCTTTTTTTTCTCAAGTCCAAATTGAACTATATGATGAACGCGTTCGTATGAAATATTCAGTGCTTCAGATATCCGTTTTAGCCCAATTCGACGGACTGTTAAAATCATGTCATGAACTGCATCGATATTTTCGGGGACTGACACAGAAACTGGCCTTCCCGATCGGTCATCATCTTCAATGGAAAATATACCTCTTTTGAAGCTGGCAGTCCAATTTTTCACGGTCTCGTATGAAGGTCATTGATCACCAAGAGTATAAGGCATATCTTCGTTAATCTGCTTACCTCTTAACCCTTTCAAATGCAGGTACTTGATGATGGCTCGACACTCCAATTTTTCGATTTTCACAATTTGGGCGGATATTTTTTTCTTTTAATTCATTTCGTAACTCTGGTTCACTTTTTTGACGTCAAACTTTACACTGACACTTCTAATAAGTTATTGTTCGTTGCTATGGTAACGCAATATTTTGTTTATGCAGGGAACTGGTCTAGGATAACTAGATAGTAATACATCCTCTTTGTTCAATAGCAAATAGATTATATTGAAACAGAGAACATTCACTCTGCTTTTCGAGACCAGTCGCTTCGATGTTGTTGATGTTTTATTAATATTCAACATCAACAGACATCAACTTCTTTTACTGTGAAATGTGTTTGATTCTGAGTAAGGTTATTCTGGACTGACATTGTCTGAAAAAGAGCAAAGAAAATTAAATTCTCTGCAATTTTTATTCACGACGTTTCAACTGTTAAAATTTACAGACGTTATCAAGTGTGTAAATGCGACACTCTCAATGATACTTCTTATATTTGATATATCTAATTGTGTGTCATTAGCCTAGAGGTAATTCACCTGTACTCAGGTAAGCTTGTTAATAACAGTGCCGGGCCCCTCCGGTACAGCATTGTTAATTCTTATCGCAATTTCAAATGATCCATCAAGAGTTTCCACACATTACAGATTTCGATGCTATGCTCTTTAAACTTCCTCCTATACCAGCCCTCTTCTTTATGGATGACTTCGGTTCAGTCAATTTACTATTGTGTTGGGTCGTCCAGACACTTGCCAAGACAACCCAAAAATTGTTCCATATGTGCAGTGTTCATAATAAAGTTTAACATTGACAATAGAAAAAAATTATCGTTTCCAACTTGGAATTGCTCTATAATTTGACAACAAATAAATATCTTTTTCCAATAGTAATTCATGAAAGTATTGTATCAAATACATTCATTTCATTCATATTTTCATTGAAATGCTATCGAATGTAGGAAGTGCAAGCACCTACTTCTCTTAAAGAAGTCTAGAGACAATAGAAAATTTATATAAATAGTTATTATGAATATTCAATATAGTATATTGAAGTATAAGTGGATAAAAAGGTCTTTCAAACACACGCGATTTTTAATAGAAATAAGTAATCAAGTAAGTAAGTAATGTGCTTACAGGATACACTAGAAAGTACAAATGACAATATAAACATATTGCGCTGAAAACAATAATCTTATAATAAAACTTGAGAAAATAGAATAGCCAATATACTTATATACATAATTTCCTACACACTTATATTCAATAACTGGACTTTCTATATTCAGATTTGTATTAGAGATGCCACCTAAGCAAGCTTTTGTTGCGGCATCACCGTTTTTTATTAAAAAGTTCAACTGAAAACAAGTGTGGAGGAAATACAGACGAAATGACTCATGTTCGCGAGCAAATATGAGTACAGCAATTAAATTGAATTGAATCAAATATAGATTTCTAGTGTAGCTTTCAGGCGGTCAAAATTATTCTTCTCAAAGTTTTTTACTTTCTGTTTCATTATTTTGATACTGGAGAGATTTTTTATTCAGAAGGTAATTGTTTGAACAGTTTAGGTCCTAAGGTCCTATATAAGTGACGAATCTCTGATTGTGGCGAAGTCTAAAGCCCCCCATAGACTTCGTTCTTTCACGATGTTTTCATCGCAGCGACAAAAATCGTCGTGCCAAAACTGAAGTGTGAGGTAGCAAACCGTCGTGTTTCATCGCCAGTTCAAAAATCTGTCCGAGCTTGATATTTGGCACGACGGGTCGTCGGTTGTCGTGCCAAACCGAGGTCTGTGTTGGGCAACGACGGGAACCGACGTTACTGTTCAGTAACGCAGTATCAAAAAGCTATGAATAAACAATTTTGGATAGAATTCATAGAGGAGTTTCGAACTCATCCTTGTTTATGGCGCATAACGTCAGAGAAATACCGAGACTGAAATGAGACAAACAAAGCGTACGAAAAATTGGTAATTAAATTACAAGAAATCAATCCAGATGCAACTGTTCAAACGGTAAAGAATAAAATTGACTCGATGCGTGGCAGTTTTCGAAAAGAACTCAAAAAAATTAAGGATGCCAAGAGGATGCCAACCACATTTGGTATTTTTGACAGATCACGAAACACCTCGTGTCTTTTTAGCAGCCAGTCTTTCATCCAAATCTTAAGGCCAATTTTTCTCATCTTTTTTGCAATTACAGTTATCGCTGCCACTGCGAACATCTGTGTCAGATTCATTTCGCACCAGAACAATAACTGACCGTAAATCGCGAAGTGTATGGATGAAGCAGGTTGGCGACGGAACACGACGTGTTTGATCGTGGCGACGAAACCCGTCGTGAAAGAACGAAGTCTATGGGGGGCTTTAAAAGAGACCTCAATATCCAAATTAACGTTCCGACGGGTGATGTACTGGTGATTTCTATGGGTCAAGGGTGTACTTATGACTCACATGAGACAATGATAGGAGTAGAGTTTTATCACATTGAATACACCTACTTCTTCATATAAATAGTAATGCGGTGGAAAACCTTCTACTTATTTTCAGAAGGATTTTAAGCAGGGTATTTTGGATTGTATCCACATTAAACAGTGTAGTTTTGAATGTACCGCCCCATACAACGATACAGTATCGAATGATACATTCAGCCAGAGCACTATATATCATTAAAAGTGTCTTTTTATCCAGGATATTTCTGAGCTGATAAAATTTGTAAATCAATTTACGCAACCTTTTCGTGGTATATGAAATATGCTCATTCCAGCGCAGATGTTGATCTATCATAAATCCTAGATACTTGATCGACTGGGTTATTTTTACAGTTAGACATTGACAGTTCGTGGGCACGTGACAGTTGGAATTGTGGATTTGAATGGACTGAAAATTAGGTTGATCTTTGGCAGTTGAGGAAAAAGCTATAAATTTTGTTTTTTCGTTATTGAGATTCAATAAACTATTATTAAGCCAAACAGAAATTAATTTCATTCCCTTTTCAGCTTTTTCAATTGTTTTGATCCAGGTTTCACCTGAAAACGACACAGCGGTATCATCAGCATAAGACGATAATTTACCATTAAGATTTTCAATGCAGAAAATATTATTTATGTACAACAGGAAAAGGATAGGGCCCAATACTGTTCCCTGTGGAACCCCCATGTTGACTGCTAAAGATTCACTAAGTGAATTGTTAATTCTAACAGCCTGAGTTCTGTTCAGCAAATAGTTTTTCAATATATCAAGTGACAGGCCTCTGATTCCATTGCTTTCGAGACGTTTAAATAAAATTTCATGATTAACGGTATCGAAAGCTTTAGCTAGGTCTAAAATTACTGTCAAGCACTTCTGTTTATTTTGAAAGCATTCAAACACCGAGTTTGTTAATTGAAATACAGCTGATTCGGTTGAGAGGTTTTCCCTGAATCCCAACTGGTTATTAGACAAAATATTGTTTTTATTGCAAAAATGGAGTATTCTCCAGTCTTGAATATTGGTGTTGTATTCGATTCTTTAAATAGGGAAGGGACTATGCCACTAGTAAAAATTAGGTTTAAAATATAACAAAATGCTTGTATAAAGAATTTATGATTTTTTTTATATGATAAACAGAAATTTTATCTGGTCCTGCTGATGTATTATTTTTTAAAGTCGATATGACGTTGACTACTTCAGTATTCGTTACCAGGGTGTAAGAATAGTGAATCTTTGATATTTATATTTCTTTCTGGTATCGGTTGGTCATCTTTCAATATTTTGCTAGCCATAGTTTTACCAATATTCTTCTTACTATTCGTTATATCTCCGATACACTCCCATATTTTTTTCGAATTATTATTTGCTACTTCAATTGGTCTCTGTAGAACTGATTCTTGGTAGTTTTAAGAAGGTTTGAATATATTCGATATATTCGGTATTCTGACTTACATTCTTGACTTTTTGTGTTTACAAATTTTCGTTTCAAATAGAGCAAGTATTTGAAAGACCAGTTATCCACAAATACTTTACGCAATTTTTTTTATTGGTGCATTTTGAAACCATAAATACAGGTATTATTACTACAAAAAGTTTTAATATATAGGTATTAATATTTAATAATGTAAAATGGTTGAATTCGTGATGTGACATCAGTATACGTTTCGTTGTCATGGAAATGAGAAAAACAGATAAATTTTCAATATGTCATCAGAGATTAATTTTTGTCGCTGTAAAGCAGAATCAAATGGATGGAAAAGCGAAAGATAACAGATATAAATGAACGACTTGTTTATTTGACGTTACAAGTTACTGCTGTCAATTCAATAATCAAAAGTTGTCATTTAGACTTCATGTTTCCCGAGTTATTGATGTTACCTTATAGTCACTTTAAAAAACGAGCGTTTTTGAAAGTTCGATTTAAACATGCTGAGGCGTGCTTTAAATAGGTAAAACGGGGCACCAATAAAAAACTAGTATATTAAAGTATAAGGGGATAGAAAAGGCCTTTCAAACACATAGAGCAAGTGTTTGAAAGACCAGTTATCCACGAATACTTTTCGCGTTTTTTTTTAATTGGTACACTTTGAAATCATAAATAGTTCCAAATATCTAATGATGCGTATAAAAAAGAATATGATAAGTTCATCAAATAGATGGAAAAGGTAACCAGATATAAATGAACGAGGTGTGCTGTCCTGCATTTGTTAGTAATATTTTATTTGACGTTACAAGGTACTCCTGTCAGATCAATAATCAAAGAATTGTCATTTAGACGTCTTCACGTTTCTTGAGTTGATGATGTTGCCATGGTAACTTTGAAAAACGCACGTTTTTGAAAGTTCGATTTAAACACGAGGCTTGCTTAAAATAATTAAAATGGGACACCATTGAAAAAAAATGTATCATTCTGTGTTGAATGATAAATAATTCACTTAATAATTTTGAATATCTCTTGGCCTCAACAGGCAGTTCATTTTAGGAAGGTGATTGGGAGTACAAAATAAATACAAGTGAAAATACATTGAACCATCAACTCTAACAACGGACAAAAATGTAACATTTTGAACATCAATATAAAATAAAACATACTATTTTCACCATACAAAAAAGCGTATCGATGAACAATCGATGAACAATAAATTGCCGTATAAAATTTATGATATGGAAAATAGGTACCAACAAAAAACGAGAAATTGTAAAATCCTGGTTCAGCAATCCATTGAAATCTGAACTTTCAGTTTTTGCATGATGGCTGGTTTTCGGTTTCTCTCAATAATCTTTATTTGGCATGCCGCAACCATTCCAAAGCTATTTGTCATACAATCCGAAAACTTTTTGTATTGCAATTTAAATGTGAAATCCATTTTCATGTGATGTCAGAAATATATTTCCCGCTTCTTTGCATTATATTCGTATCCTCCAATCTAGAATTATTATTTGGCATGTCCATGAACAAAATGATAACATCCCCCTTTTCACATACATAAATAATTTAATTTACAATATTTTCTCGTACATCAACACACGAATAACTATTATTTTAAACAACTATTTTAATGTCATATTGTCAATCATATATTGAAATGAAACACTGTCTAGATAGTTTTGAGGTTATACAATATTGCACCAACTACGCGTTTTTTCAAGATCATACAGCATGAACCTTTGAAGGAACTCATTTGTTACCATTTCGTATTCAGTCACATAATAGTTTCGTTTTTAATCCGATATACAGGGTGTTTCTTAAGTACGTATAGAAACTTCAAGAGCATGTTGCTGACTTCGAAATAAGAAAAAAGTTCTCATAAACACATGTCCGCAAGTTATTCGTTTCTAAGATACAGAGTGTCAAAGTATAATTATTATACACAGAAAAAAATGCTGGTTTGTAACTAAGTATAACAATAGTCTTGAAAAAATATTCTCCAACTAAATTTTATTATTTTTGAACTGAAAGGATTTGTTTTGAAAGAAGAAAAATATACTTTCTTTTTGAAAAGAGAGATATTCTTGATTGACAAGATTACGATCCATTTCATTGGATGTGTTGTATTCTCAATCCAACAAGATTATTTGTCTAAAAATAACAAAGTATACAGTTTATTAGAGTTTTGATTGTATTCTAAGTGTTTAGGACGTTCAGGTTTAGGTGTTAATCTGTCGAAATTTGTCTTTTCTCTTTTCGCATTGTTACCCATTTCCCATAATTGTTGTGAAGAAATGGAGGAGCTTCTACGAGAATGGCAATTGGAAGACCTGATTCCAGTGTTCAACGGTAAGTAGTTATATTTAATTAACCAAAACAGTGATTATAACATCTCTGTAACTGTAAGAAAGAGTATGGCGTCCTGTTGTAATAGGTTTGCGCCAAATTTTGTCTATAATACCTGTAAATTATATTGGTGGGTATAAGACTGAATCAATTATGTTTGGCCAGGTATACCTACGTTTCTTAGACACATTTCTATGCATAGAATAAAAAAATAATAATAATTTTATTTGTTGATAGGCAAAATATTATTACTTTAAATCAATATATGATTTGAAGTTGGTGGGTATATACGCATTACATTAAAGATGCATTTTGTTTTTTCAGATCATGAATTAACAGCTGAAAACGTCTCAAAACTGAGGACTTGATCAAATTGCTAGTATAGGGAAACGCATTATGTTCATTGAAAACTGGAAAAAACTTGCAGAAAAGTCGTCGGTATGTACCTATAGGTCATTCTTATACTCTTTTGTGTAACTTGTTTATTATTTATCTAGTACGTACTGGTGATATCTTGCAAATGCATTTGTTTTTCTCACCCGATGATACTGTTATACAGTATGTGTATGTGCCTGTTTTTTATATAATATTTTATTTTTTATATTGCATGAAAACAATGTATTTTGATTGACATTTCAGAAATAAGTATTATGCTCAGGAGCAACATTGTTCTGTGAAAATAAGTTGTTTTTTTTGTTGCAAATAAAGAATGTGTTTAAAAATTCACCGCTGAACAGTTTCATTCAAACCCTTATGTCCTGCCGTATCTCAATCGCGTTGATTTTTTTCTGTATTTTTCATCTTCATCTTTGAAAGAACGATTTACTTACCGATCTGTGCTGCATTATTTATACTTACTCATAAATTTATAGATACAGTGCTTTTGTACATTTCTTCTGCATCGAAATTAACATAGTCTTTGGTTGAGTGTACACCAACAGCAAAATTTAATTTCATGACCATTTTTATAATTTCAATGCAAACAAAATTCATAGGCATACGATCTATAAAACTAGGATAGTTTTGCATTAAGAGTAGTTATTTTAATTTTGACGAGTATGACTAAGTTGTACTGAGCGTTACTATAATTGAATGGAATTTAGATGATATTGAAGCAAATGCAAATTATTTTAAACCTAATTCGTGAATAGTATTGACACAACTGTTTTTATTCTTATTTCAGGTTAATTTATTCTTGCTCTGGGATTTAGAAAATAGTCCTTCTGAAAATAACTATACTTACTCGAAGTTTACTTGGCTTTCAGTTGAGAAAAAAAAACATTTATTGCAAAGGGTTCTAGAGTTAGGTCTATCAATTTTATTCTCTGTCGAAGGAAAAATAGTATTTACAATATACATACCTATACTCACTGGAAGTATTTTTTATTTCCTCTGAAAATAAGTAAACTTTTGCTGAAAAACAATGCTATATTTCATTCCATTCGACTTATTGTCAGTTGAAGTTTTGCTAGATTTTGAAATTATTGTTACTATACTATTGTCAAGTTTATTCTTTTTCATTGTGAGTGAAGTAAATGGATGGATATAAGAATAACGTTTATTTTGAATTGAGTATAGTTCTCTTTGCGGATATATGAGTCTATCTTAGCTTTCAGTCAAGACTACTAGTCTTGCTTATAGTGTACATTTTTTTCTGTGTATTTGTTTTTTTGTGAATAAATGCCAAAACATTTGTGATATTCGAGTGAAGTTTGGTATCTGGGATGATTTCTCAATGACAAAATCAAATTTTGTGTTAATTGTGAAAAAAACTAATTTTTAATTGAATTTATTTTGAATTAAAAAATCTTCTTATTCAAAATCAGTTTCATCGATGATTTCAAATCTCAATAACTCGAAAACAGTTGCTCGCAGTGACGTCTATCAAGAATATATTTTTTACACAAACTGAATAATAAATATTCCCAGATACCAAACTTTACCCAAATATCAATATTATTTTGAAATTATTCACAAAAAATAAAAATAAGAATTCAACTTTGACACTCTGTATCTCAGAAACGAATAACTTGTGGACATATGTTTATAGGAACTTTTCTTCTTATTTTGATGTCAGCAATACGCTCCTAAATTTTCTACACGTACTTAAGAAACACCCTGTATATCCATGATAAGAACCAATCGACAATGATACAACAAAGTTACTTTCGATTTGTCCAATAGCGTTATTATTATTAGCTAACATTTTTGATACCAAAAAAAAAACAGCTAAATGATGTGACTAAGACGTGAGAAGAAACAAATCGCCTGGGGTTGCTGCTATCAACGTTTGCTCTTCTATTCTTTCTCAATTTTCTTCAGAAATTGAAGAACATTAAAAAAAAATGTCTACTAATATACTGTGCAATAATCACTTTTGTTTCTACCCGGCTTTTTTCCCCTCACCTTTGTTCATAATTGTGTACCTACTAGAAATAAATAACAGAAATGAAACTGGAAAGAGGTGTTATATATCTGTCTCGAATGTTGTTGAATCTTTCTTGTTCGCTATCGCTATCGAAACATCGATTGGAAGAGGTCTTTTAGTGCACAAAGATCAAAGAACATGAGACAATTTTAGTTCATTTGTTATACATTCTATTATCTTCCATTTTTTAGTGCTTGGAGAATTACTGATATTATCTATAAGAAATAAAATACTTAAATGTGAATTGTAGACACATTAGAAATTTGGTTTTATCATCTATTTTCTGCTGACAATTCTGATGAATCAACCTACAGTGCGTTATGAAAGATGGAACTGAAAGATACTACAAGTGTAATCGAATAAAAGCTTGTGTGAAAAGCATCAGTCACTATAATGGCTACATGTTCTATGCTTTGTAGATTTCTTATATCACTACCATGATAAAATAAAAATGTTTTTTATAATAAAACACGCATTCACATGGGATTTTTAGAATTTCACATCGTGGTATTTCCATAAATAATAGGTTATGCTCAACAAGACTTTTTCAAGGCAAAATATCAAGCGGATATACCTATTCCTGGAGACTTTGTTCTTCATTAAGCTGGCGGAAATACAGAAAATAAGCACGTGTTTCTGTAAGCAGATCAAGTGTGCAAACGAAAAGGAATTATTACTAACTGTACAAACCAATTAAACTGGTGTTTCCGATATAAATCACATTTTGTTTTCGAACTCGTACACAAGAGTTGTCATCAGATGCAAATTGAAACAGTTTCAAAACAAACAACATCGAATCAAATTGTTTACGACGTTCATTTCGCAACATTAATGCATTTATTCATTATAATTACGCTACTCCCATTTATGAATATATTCGTAAGAAATTCTTGTAGGCACCCGGATCTGCTGCTACTTTAAAAATAGATCGTAGAATTCGATGATGACTAAGATAAAATTTAATTATATTTCATTACTGAACTGACCGGTGAACCTTGGAAAAGGAAACGTGCCCTCAAGTGAAGCAAACTGATGCTATGAGTCAATACCCATAAGATGCTTTAAAAGGATATATCATCGGCCTAGTGTAAGAAGTCATTAACTAACAGAAATTCACAAAATGAGTTTATGGTGAATGGTTGAATACCTGGTATATTATATGGGTGGTTGTCAGTTGGATGATGAGTACTGTCAATGAAGTTAATTGTAATATAGAGATCTAATAATATATTATTATAAAGTATTTATCAATTCTCTATAATTGGTGACCCCGAAACAAGAACATTGGTCAAATTACTTGGACAGTCAACCAGAGACCAAATCATACCAATTCTGGAGGTTTTCAACATTTCTTACCAAGGAACGACAGCTGATTAACGTTCGAAATTGGAAGTTGCAATATCACATAAAAATCCATCAATTAGCAATGTGAATGAATGACTTCGATTGCTCCGATCTATTAGAAGACGTTAATATTATAAGAAAAGACAGTCACAAAAATGTAAGCAATTCGGAAATATTGGAAAAAATAACTAAGTTAGAATATATGTATGTGAAAAACTAATGAATAAATTCGATGATATCAACATTTTTGCAGAGTTTAGGGTATTAACGCTTACTTCACTATATATTTGGAAATGTCTTTATACATTTTTAAAAATAAAAACAGTTTCAAACTGAACAAAGATATTTATTCAATAAATACCAGGAATATAAATAACTTTAGTGTACCATTTGCAAAAATGTGTATAACCTATAACTCACCTGAATACTTAGGGTTGCGTATTTTCAAAAAATTGAAAATATTGAGAGCTTAACTGGTGTTCAGGAAAACTCTCCAGGAATTTTTAATAGATAAATGTCTCTACCATGCGTCTGAGTATTTTAATTGATCTGTTTGTTTGTGTTTTACATTATATACCCAGTGTCTACTTATTATTATATACAGGGTGAGTCAGAATAAGACCGACAAACTCCGACTACAGATTCCTTGCCTCATTTTGAGATGAAAAGTTTCTATCAAGGTATGCCCTAAAATGCATCCCCTCTGAGATACAGGGTGTCAAAAGTGCGAAAAAAATTTATTAATTTTTTTTTTCTCTAAAACTCCTAGAGAAAAAAATTTCAAACTTGGTGCACTAATCAAGGTTTATCAACGTGATAATTTGAAGTTGTAATTTTCAATTTTCGTAAACCAGTGGCGTAGTTACGATGGTATGTGGTCATATTTTTCTTCATATTTTCTTTGGACAACTGAATTGACAAATGAACGTTTGACATCAGTTAGGCTCATCCATACTCAACCTGAAAGTCATAACATTCCATTTGCCTAAAAGTGAAGGTTTCTGAGATATTTGCAAAAAACTGAAGATATGTCCTGAGAAGAGACACAACATCCTGTGTGCTATAATCGCATGATGCAACTTTATTATAACTTATAGGAATAATTGTCAACCTCTTGAACGTTTTTTAATGTTGGGAGTATTCATTACATAGTACAGGTAAGTCAGAATGAGACCGACAAATTCCGTTTTTTTATTCGTCATAATATTTGAACGAATCGATTTCGTAAATTCACCGATATGTGACCATACATTGTTGCATAATGATTATTCTGAAAGATCCACTGACAAACCCAGCCTCAAATTATAATACTCCTGTTAGAGGAGAGTTAAAGCCTAAAATAATATTTGCGAAAAACTGTAAATACCTACTTTTAAATTTGTTAAATTTCATGTTGGAGTATCATTATCAAAGTCATTTCATACTAGGAAAATATTTTCCAATCATCATGTTTTTGGTGAAGAAAATGAATTATTGTGTATTTATATGTACTCAAATAATAGAAACGGTTTTTAGGGTACACAACATGAAAACAAAAAAGGCTCAAAGTAAATGTTCAAACGGACCACCATTTTGTTCGATACATAATTGGCATCTCCGTATCATTGACTGTCGCACGCCTTGGATTATTCCTGGTGTATCCTGTATTAAAGTACATGCTGCTAAAATTCTTGTCGTTGAATCTTCAACAGATTCAACAGGTGTCGAATACACCAGGGATTTAGGGTATCCCCACAAAAAAAGTCTAGTGACGTTAAATCCGGAGATCGTGCAGGCCAGTGTATGGGACCACGTCTACCTATCCACTGATCATGAACTCTTTTATCAAGAAATTGACGAACGATTCGTTGAAAATGGGCCGGTACTCCGTCCTTAATCCATTTTGAAACGATCTTCACTGACTGAAATGATGACAGATGACTTGACAACAATACAAACTTGTTTGTCAATACTTCAGCGTTTAGCTTCTGAGGATGCTTACTATGTCAATTGACTGTACTGTTCCTAAATTATTTTCTTTCGATTCGTGATAGCTAATTGCAAAGTCGAACCTTCCAAACTAGTTTGTATACCATTGATCAATGCATAAAAAATACACAAATTTTTTATTCTTGTTCTTTTTCAAAACCATATGCTAAATAGATTAATTTTCATCTATACACCAATTAGAAAAGGCTCTAAAAATGATACTCCAACATAAAATTCAACAAATCAAGAGTACTTATTTTCGATTTTTCGCAAAAATTGGTTCAGATCTAAACTCTAATTTGAGTGGAGTATTATTAATTTGAAGTTGGGTTTGTTTTTTTTTTATTATTGCACATAGCAAATTACGTTGATACTCAGGACATTTCTTCAGTTTTTCTCAATTATCTCAGAAACCTTCACTTTTAGACACATAGAATGTATGACTTTTTGGTTGAGTATCGATGAGCCTAACTTATGTCAAACGCTCATTTATCAATTCAGTTGTCCAAAGAAAATTCGCTCAAATAATATGACGAATAAAAAAAACGGAGTTTGTTGGTCTCATTCTGACTTACCTGTACTATGTTATGAATACTCCTAACATTGAAAAATGTTCAGGAGGTTGACAATTATTCCTATGATTTATAATAAAGTTGCATCATGCGATTATAGCACACAGGATGGTATGTCTCTTCTCAGGACATATCTTCAGTTTTTCGCAAATATCTCAGAAACCTTCACTTCTAGGCAAATGGAATGTTATGACTTTTAGGTTGAGTATAGATGAGCCTAACTGATGTCAAACCCTCATTTGTCAATTCAGTTGTCCAAAGAAAATATGAAGGAAAATATGACCACATACCATCGTAACTACGCCACTGGTTTACGAAAATTGAAAATTATAACTTCAAATTATCACGTTGATAAACCTTGATTAGTGCACCAAGTTTGAAATTTTTTTCTCCAGGAGTTTTGGAGAAAAAAAATTTATCTAAATTTTTTTCGCACTTTTGACACCCTGTATCTCAGAGGGGATGCATTTTAGGACATACCTTGACATACCTTTTCATCTCAAAATGAGGCAAGGAATCTGTAGTCGGAGTTTGTCGGTCTTATTCTGACTCACCCTGTATATATTTTTTAATGTGTGGTTTTAATCTTTGTATGTACCTATATATTTGTTTGTTTATTTATTTAATTGACTATTGCTATATTGCAACAATGTAATCTTTGGCAAAATAAATGATATCTATCTATCTACCTATCAAATTCCAAGAGGTTGGGGACCGCTTTGAAAAATTATTCTGCTTCAGAAGATATATAAAAAACTGCCATTATTACACCGTTTGGACTTTTTGAATACCTGAAGATGCCGTTCGGATTACGAAACACAGCTCAATCTTGTCAAAGGTACATACATCAGATAACTAGAAACCTCACCTTCTGTTTTCCATATATCGATGATTTTCTGATGGTTTCTAATAATGAAGAAGAACATAATAATCATCTCAGGATTCTAGTTCAAAAATTATTAGAGAAGCATAGAATAGTTATAAATCCAGGAAAATGCGGGTTCGGTAAATCTTCCATATAATTTTTGGGTTATGTTATTCCTAAAGAAGGAATTAAGCCGAGAAATAGAAAAGTTGAGACTATTCTCGAATATAAGACCACAAGATTTGACAGCTCTGAGAAGATTCCTTGGTATCATAAATTATTATTGTACTTCTATTCCAAATGCAGCTGATTTCCAAGGACCACTGAACGAATTCCAGAAAGCCAACCCAGCAAAGAACATGATGTTGAAGTGGACAGAAGAGCAAAATGAATGCTTTCGCTCAGAGTACTCTACTTGCACATCATTCAACTGATGCTTCCCTGTCATTAATGGTGGACTCTTCGGATACAACAATTGGAGCTGCCATTCAACAAAAAGAGTGCGAGACTTTGCGTCCATTAGGATTTTTCTCTAAAAAGTTGACCTCTCAAATGAAATACAGTACTTATACAGTGACCGTAAACCCTTATCATTCGCTCTCACTGAAAAATCTGAAAATTCAAGTCCTCAACAAATACGCTATCTCGACTTCCTCAGTCAATTTTCAACAGATATAAGGCATATCGCTGGAAATGAAAATGTTGTAGCAGACGCTCTCTTAAAAATCTCAACCATAAGTATTGGAGAACCCATATGTTACTATACTCTACAAAAAGAAAAAGAAGTAGATGGTGAATTTAAGACTCTACTAAAAGGAAATTCCTCACTCAGGTTGAAAAGAGTTCAAATTACTGATAGTACTTCAACGATATTTTGCGATTATTCTACTGATACTCTACGACCTTAAATTCCTGGACTTTTTAGAAGAGAGATATTCAACAAAATTCATAACTTATCCCACCCTGGAGTTCGAGCTACTGTTAAAATGATGAAAACAAAATACATCTGACCTGATATAGACAAGGATGTTAGAAAATGGACTCGATATTTTTTGGTTTTTCAAAAATCTAAAATTACCCTACATGTTCTGATCCCTAAAAGTTCATTTGAACTGCCAGAATCTCGATTCGAACATGTCAACATCGATATAATTGGTCCATTACCACCATCCAATGGCTCTTTCTCTTGTCTAACATGCATAGATAGATATACCAGATGGCCCGAAGTGTTTCCTATTGAAGACATCACTGCTGAAACTATTGGTAAAACTTTATATAATGGATGGATTGCTAGGTTTGGAATTCCGTTGAAAGTAACTACAGATCAAGGGCGACAGTTCGAGTCGAATATGTTCAAAGAATATTCGAAGCTTTTAGGAATCCATCGTTGCAGGACTACCCCATGTGCTAATGGCATGATAGAAATATTCCATCGAACACTCAAAGCAGCAATCAAATGTCAAGCCACAGAAAAATGGACAGAAGTGTTACCAACAATATTGCTGGGACTGAGAACGAATCTAAAAGAAGATTTAGAAGCTTCCTGTGCTGAATTGGTATATGGTACAACCTTGAGGATTACAGGAGACATGATATTAAAGAAGTCCCATCATAAAGATACTCAGGAAATGGTACAAAGTCTGACAGAAATGATGGACTCCTTGAAACCAAGAAATGCATCTGATCATAGTCAGAAAAAGATCTTTTTCTTGTTCACATGTTTTTGTCAGAATCCATTCAGTCAAAAAAAAACTGGAATATCCCTATAGTGGACTACACCGAGTCATCCACAGAACATTGAAGTATTTCATATTATTAGAGAATGGAAAGAACAAAAACATTTCTACTGACCGGCTCAAACCAGCCTTTACTTGCTACTATTCCATTGGAAGACAATGTCCCAAAATGATACATACGTGTGGAAAAAGACAGTTGTTCTTACAAAACTCGTTCTGGTAGAAAAGTAAAATTTCGTTGTGACTCGGGGGGAAGTAGTATGGTGAATGGTTGAATATCTGGTATATTATCTTGGTGGTTGTCAGTTGGATGATGAGTGATGTCAATGAAGTTAATTGAAATATGGAGATCTAATAAATTTTGGATTGACGTGGCCTTTACTTGATGGAAATTCATAGTATATGACACTAAGGTAAACACGATTAAATTTCCACAGATTTATTGTCTTCGCGACATGTTTCGATACACTGTATCTTTTTCAAGCGAATGTAATACATTCGCTTGAAAAAGATACAGTGTATCGAAACATGTCGCGAAGACAATAAATCTGTGGAAATTTAATCGTGTTTACCTTAGTGTCATAACTAATAAATTATTATTATAAAGTATTTATCAATTCTCTATAAGTTCAATGTCACTAAATATTCTTTATGATAGCCTCTATATAATACAGAAATCATTAATTACGAATGTTGTCATATCAGTGTATTGTACCCCCTACTGTACCCCTTCCATAATTTGAAATACAATAATATTTGAATAATTGACAATTTTTCAAATATTTTTATTTTGATAATTTTCGTATGACTTCTTGCACTAAGCTGACAATATAATTTTTGCCTGATACCAACTGAAAGTGAAAAAATGTCGAGAGGGAAAAAGATTCTTATATTTGGATTATTTCCTTTAGGTATACTCTATTTTTTCTGTCTTCCTTTGTACATTTCTTTCTCATTTTTATCTCTCTCTTTAGCCATGGACGTCATTTTCATCTGCTTAGCTAGTGTTTTCTGCAATTAATGCTTATTCCTTTGAATTTTATCTTGTATTTATGTTTCCCCACGGATATACTATTGTCCTTATAAACTTTTCTCTCAGTGCTCATAACAATTTTTTGATAAATTGCCGAAATTCTAGATTGACCTCATCCTAAACACTCTAATAAAATTATCAAAATTCAAAATATTTCGCTGAAATTTTATACAAAAATATATTAAATTTTCAATTCCTACTATGAACCACACGCCATACAAACTGATAAAAACAACAAGATCATCTATGAATGAATAAAAAATTAATGGAATCTTCAGAAATGAAATACCCGAAAGCATTCTAAAAGTAGCAGCTGTTGCCAATTTGGAACAATAACCCCATTGTTCGAGAAAGGTATGAGAATCAATTTAACTATTTTCTTAACTGAACTGAGAAATAGGTCGTTAAAAGATACAGAGGAGGTTTTGGCTAATATTTTGGATCTGAGCAAAGTTATGAATATTTCATCATGTAAAATAATAAATAGTTCACATGTGGGGCTTACTCGGCGAAAGACGATGATTTTGTCAATGAAAATTGATTTTTGAAAATCAAGTCTTTCGCAAATTTCCTATACAATAGAAGTTTCCACTTGTGAAATATTCATTTATTTCACATGCTGAATTATTTCTTTGACTTTGATTAGAGATTTCTAATTGCTTTGGATACACTAATGAAAAGGGACAGGAGTTATTAATTTTTCCATCCCTGTTGCCAGGAGGCGTACTCTGTGATTGGTCACTATAATGGCAGGGAATTTGAATGTCTTGTCATTCAAACTCCACTCCATTATATTGACCAATTACAGAGCGCAAACCCTGTCAACAAGGAAGGAAAAATTAAGAACTTTTGTCTCTTTTTATTAGTGTGTCTAGGCCGATCAGTCAGAATGCTTTCTGTGGTCCTATAGGTGGCTGGAATACATTGCAAAATTTATGCAGATGGCCCCAGATGATATATATCTACTAATCAAGGTACAAACCATATTTGCACTACAGGTGCCTGCCGTAGGGTAGAACTGACCCAAATAGCCCTGAACAATATTGAAAATTTAGGAAGCATCGTCACCATAAAGATCGTCGACCCAAAAAATCATTTCTCAAATGCATTTATAATCTCGGAAGAAGGTAACATCGGTACATTCTTCGATTATTCAAAACATATATGCATATCTGCGATCTCCATCGTCTCTGTTTAATTCAATATGAACATGGCAAGATTGTAGATTGTAGATTGTAGGGGGGTCGTACAGGCTGTGCAGCCTCACAAGCACTTCGACTTATAAGTTCTTTTGTGCGTGACCCTTGGTCTATTCGAGGTCCGGGATTCCGAGACTTCTTGTGAAGTTTATCAGTTTTCTGGGAGCTAAGTTCCTGATGTCGGAGGGCGTTAAAAAGTCCCCTTCCAGGAACTTAAGCCTCTTGCAGAAAAGCGCTGGGCATTCGCAAAGCAAATGTTCTGCAGTTTCCGCGAAGTTCTCGCAGTAGCGGCAACTATCACTCTCTGATTTACCCATCTTTTTGAGGTGGTACCCCAGAGGGCAGTGTCCAGTGAGGAGTCCTGTTCCATTTTCGTGTCTTTCTTGTCTAACTCGAGAAGATGTTTAGCTTTCTTTGGCGATAGGCACATTAGTCTTTTCGCTTGTCTTTGTCCTGGCACTTTATTCCAGTGAGATTTAATTTCATCGGTTTCCCAGCGTCGGAACTCCTCTTTCAAGTGGGCTTTGGAGAGTCCACAGAAGGGCTGGGAAATTGTGTGTTTGCCCCTGCTTTGGCAAGGCAATCTGCTTCTTCGGTACCTTTATTTCTTTGTGACCTGGCACCCACATCAGGGTGACCTCACAGATGTATAACCTTAGAGCTTTTAGTGCTGCTTGGCTATCTGATAGTATATAAATTTCTGCCCTTCGAGTGCCTCTTTCAAGGCATTCCTGGGCACATAATTCTATAGCATGTACTTCTGCTTGGAAGGTGATTGGGGTGTTACCAAGGGGTTTTGAGAGCCTAAAATTTGGTCCTGTAACGCCCACTCCAACCCTTTCATCCATCTTAGATCCATCTGTGTACCACACTGATGCATCCTTTCCCAGTTGAGGTCCGTTCTCTGTGCATATTTGGTGGCTGTTTATGACCACTTCAAACTGCATTTCGAACGTACCCAACTGGCATGAAATCTGTCGGTTTAGACATGGCTTCTAGGGGAATGTGTTCCGATATCTTCAAGTGTCCAATCAGATTTCCCGCTTTTAAGTTTTTTGTCTGGCTCAGTCTGAAGGCACTGTTTGCTGCTTCTTTCATAAGACATACGTGCAATGGCGGAAGGTTTAGCATTACCTCTAAGGCTGCAGTAGGACACGTAAATATTGCCCCTGTTATTCCCAGACAAGCTAGTCGCTTTCTGCAGCTTGACTTGTGCTGAAATTTGTTGAATTTTTGGCCACCATACCAGTGAGGCGTAGGTGACCATGGGTTTGATGATCGTTTGGTATGACCAATAAATCATTTTTGGTTTCAGACCCCATGTCTTACCATGTCCAGCTTGCCGCTATAGCCCTGGAAAGAATGTGGTTGATTTGGCTGTTCCAAGTCAGTTTTTGATCTATTATAACTCCCAAATATTTCACCTCTTTGGAAAATGTTAGCTGGGTTCCATTCAAAGTTAAGGCTTTAGGTTCGTACTTTCGCCTCTTGGTGAATGGAACCAGCACTGTTTTGCTGGGATTGACGTTGAGTCCTTCCTTTGCGCACCAGCTACTGATTGTGTTTAGGGCTAATTGCATGCGGTCGGAGATTACTCCGTCATGTTTGCCCCTAATGGTGACGACTAGGTCATCGGCATAACCTTGAGTCGTAAAACCAGATTCGTGTAGCTTCACTAGCAGGTCGTCGACAACCAGTGACCACAGCAAAGGCGATAGAACTCCCCCTTGTGGGCAACCTCTTTCTGCTGTCATCTTAATTGTCTCTCCCCCTAGGGTCGCCACAATGATTCTGCTTCTCAGCATTGATTGTGTCCATCTGGTCAGTGAGACATTGATATTCCTTTCCTCTAATGATCTGGTTATGGAGGCATGTGAGGTGTTGTCGAAAGCACCCTCTATCATGAACATGGCAAATGTGCCACACAGTGTGTAGGAGTAAATTCATTTGGAAAAATGCCATCTGAGAATGCAGCAAACCTAAATCTTCCAGAACCTTCGCGCTATACTGGCCATAGTTTTAAGCATTCTCCGGCTACTTTTCTGGCTGATTCATGAAAAAAAAATCAGTTTTAGTTGAGCTAATTTCCTGATATCGGAGGGCGTTAGGAAGGTCCTTTCCAGGAACTTTGGCCTCTTGTAAAAAAGCGCAGAATATTCACTTTGCAAATGCCCAAAGTGAATATTCTGCAGTTTCCGCAAAGTTCTCGCTGTATCGGCCACTATTACTTTCTGATTTCCCTTTTTTCTTGTGATATATCAGAGGGCAGTGTCCAGTGAAAAGTCCAATTTCAAGTCTTTCTTATCCAACTCGAGAAGCTGTTTAGCTTTCCTTAGCTCTCTAGCCTTTTCGCTTAACTTTGACCCTCGACTTTCATCTCAGAATTCGACTCATCGACTGTGCTCTCAGATTCAAGAATTTTTTTTACCAAGGAATCTCTTCATAAAGCTATAGACACAAAATGAAACGTTTTTTCTCGTTCACTATTGGTTGAAAGGACAAAGGATCTTGATTTTATTTAAAATATGAACAGAATGTTCAAAAAATCAGATGTGGGATCATCTGCTACTGAAAAACAAATTTCAGTCGCTATTTTCCATCGTTTTCGTTAAAAAAAGAAATATTCTCAATTGAAAATTGAAACAAACAGGACTTCTCTGGAAATAACTTTCGATAAAAATTGAGCTATTTTTATGTATAATATCTAATAACAATCAACTACTTCCTTTACTAAAGCCACGCTGGATATTGAATTACATCTGATAGATGTAATAGTAACAGCCGTCCTCTACCCGCACATGCTATACCTTTGGGTACACACTCTTCGAGTGTTTATGAGGAAGTATTATTATTATTACTTGAGAAAATAGATTTCACTTCATTTTTTTGTTGTATCTAACAGAAAACAACTTTTTCCCTAGCTAAGGCCACGCTGGACATTGAACTACATCTGATAGATATTGTAAAAACAAACTATCTTGCAAATTTTCCCTTTCAGACTTTCTTTCAAGTTATATTTAGTCTTTTCACAATATCTATGAGATGTAGTTGAATGAACAGCGTGGCTTTTGTCGGGGAAGTAGTTGTTTTCTGTTAGACATAAAAATAGGCTTAATTTTGATCGTAGGTTTTTACATTTCCAGGGGAGTCATTTTGTTTCAACTTTAAGTTCAGAATGTTTCTTTTTTCGATAAAGTATCAATTGGGACAATTAATGTTGAATTTGGTGTTTCTAATTGATATATCTGTTTGTACATCAGACTTGGGGGGCGCTTTAACATTTCAAAAGTTTACTTCTATAGCGTTTCAATACATGGGACATTCATTCTTTGCTTCATTTCTAAACCATTTCACCACATGTAAACTCATTACTTAAAGGACCGTGAAGATGAAATAATTAAAATTCGAAACGTCGTATCGGTCAGAAAATATTAGTCCCAACAAAATATCAGAACATATCAATGTAACTATTCTCTTCCAGAGTGAGATCCGGAGCCAGATAAATACAGGGTGATTAGAATGAGACCAACAATCTCCGTCTGCTGATTCTTTATATAAACATGATAAGATATTTGTTGTTTTTTGTTCTTTCCGTCAACCGGCTGCACTTTTACGAGCAACCCTCATGGGTGTCCGGTAAACTTGTGTGAGCTAGGAGCGACCAGGCTCTTAATTTTCAACGTGTGATGCCCTTATGATTGACAAGCGAACGTTCGACCATCACTACCTTAACAGATGTTTTGATTCGCTTTTCGACTAAAATCCCGATATTAAAGTCAGACCTCCGAGATTAAAGTCGACTTTAATCTCCGACCCCCGACTTCAATTTAGGGGGTCCGACTTCAATCTCGGACCCCCGAGATTGAAGTCGGGGGTCCGATATTAAAGTCGGACCCCCGAGATTAAAGCCGGGGGTCCGAGTTTAAAGTCGGGGGTCCGAGATTGAAGTCGGGGGTCCGAGATTAAAGTCGGGGGTCTGAGATCAAAGTCGGGGGTCCGAGATTAAAGTCGGGAGTCCGACTTCAAAGTCGGAATTCCAAAAAAATTGCCATTCTACGCCTTCGTATCGAGGTGTAACTTGCTGGTTGACTTGTAGCTCCATGCATTTCCTATCAATGCCTTTGAATGTCTGATGTCTGAATCCTTAGCACTCAAGTAGACACAAAATTGTAGTTAAAGTCCAAAGATTGGGACATAAGATTAACGCTGCTGGTCTCTCTTTCTACTGAATAACTGAGCCGTCAAAAGGTATCATTGGTATTATAGTATGACCAAGATGTATGGTCGGTACACCTGAGTGTTAGAATTTGTTGAAAATTGTCAAAGTAATAGGTACGACGGAAGACAACCTGAAATATGTGGTTGATAAATGTCTAGAACACCTTCGAAATATGACATAAAGATAAATATCTTTCACTATATCGAATGACCTATATATTTTGAGGACAAAATCGTAAAGAGAGGTTAGGAGGAGGAGAGGTAAAATAACCTCTCGGTATCTGATTTTACACTGCGATGCGAACGCTACCAAAAGAATGATTTCAAGACATTGGTTGATCACGTAGAAATTAAAACAACTTACCAACTTACTGATGCATACAAACCAAGATAATAGAAGTTTTGGAGTGATATCAACATTCCATAACCTGATAGTGCAGTGCACAATTGAAGAGAATCAATGTTGGTGGTTGTTCAGTTTTTCCTGATTTGTTTTGGTTGTAAATCTATTGCACAACGAATATTCTCTGCAGACATTTGATGATTACTGGCAATCGTGCACGTCCCTATCAAGAGAAATATCTGACTTATTTTCGAAAATCGATAAAGTTCAATATGCCAGCGTTTACCTCCCGCGAATATTGTGATGTGATTGCTGAGGCAAGGAATACCTAAGCCTCAAACGTTACTCGTTTTCAAAAGTACGTTGTGATTGCGTACACGAAAAGCTTATTGGACACAATCATTCTACTATTAACTCAAACTTTCACGTGGTGCTCTGCAAGAATCATTTATTTTTGCAATTTCTTATTGGAGTTTTCGCTTAAACTTCATTCCAAACCACTGTCTTCGGAGCGAAAGGGATTCTGGTGTTCCACGTGTTCACACCCAGGGACGGCGAGTTGCTACACATGCAAATTATGTTTTTTGGTACAAATATGCAAATTTTCCTCATTTTTCCACTCATATCAGTGGGGATAACACACTCTATAATTATCCGTGATTGGTCGTAGTTCACCCTATATAAATGAATCTGTTAAAACCTTTTCAACCCACCGAAACTTTCACTGTTCAAGGTGTTAATTTTACTTACAACAATAAAGTTTCAATTTCAGAAGGTGATAAAAACTGAAATATCCTGATTGCCAATTAGATGACTTATATGTAAATGATCATTGTATTCCAAATCTTACGTCGAACCCATTTTTCATGCAAACTCGCAACAAATCCATCAACGCCCAAAAAAGTCCTTGATCCTTTCAAATTTTATTAGGATATACATTTGCATACTATGCATACAATTTACCGAAGATTAGTTTTTTTGATTGAATAATGCATGATTCAATAAAAAAAAGTTATTTTGATATAATTAGAATAGAATTCTAGAGCAAATCAAAAAATATCTTGCGAAATCCAGCTGTGTTACATAAACTACTCCTATTAGTTGGATTAATTCTAAGTAATGATTTCAAAATGAATTATTAATCAGTAAACTTCATACAGATCAACAAATTTGAGTTTATATATAGAATAAGGAAACCCAAAAAAATAGAAAATCATTAAGAACGGGAGTCGTTCAAGGCATAGGTTATTTGAATGTGGAAAGTATTTCTTTGTCGCACTTTATCACAAAAATACGTACTACAATCGACAATTTATGAATTATATATGTATGCTGACGACATAGTTTATTACCGAAGACTTGAGGAGCTAAAACCACCCCTCCAAATTTTTTATAGTTTCATCTTATAAACACGTATCCCTAGGTAATGAGTTCAAATTCAAAACCTTTGAATAAAACTTAAAAAAAAACAATGAATATAATTTAAAAAAGCAAACCATGGACCTATATGGGATAATTACATCAATAAAATGAAGAGATTATCTCAAAGATCAAATAATCAAAAAATACCCATCCGACTTGAAGGATAAAATAAATATGAAAATCACAGAAATAGACTTTACAAAAAACTGTGGAATGTGATCAACGAAGGATCTGAAAAAAAAAAAAAAATTACAATTTGAAAATGTTTGTTCTTGATGATCAAAACATGCCCATAAACGAAGACGAGCCTAAACTAAACAAATTCAATAAATTTTTCACAGAATTCGGATATAAAATGTCAAACAAAATGGCTCATATGATTTTACTTCGAAACTTCACAAAATCTGACATGAATGACTCATTGACATACTTACTACCTGTTACTAAAAAGGAATTGATTATTATAATATCAAAATTAAAAAATAACTGCTTCCCGAAAACGATAAAATCACAGCCAGAACCATGAAACATGTACACAACCATATTACAACATAATTAACCGCTGTTTCGGAACATCTAAAATACCAATACAATGGAAAGAATCGGTCATAACTCCGATTTTAAAAACAGAAATATTTGAACATGCACTAAAAAAACAGAATGCCTAAGTTTTCAACATACAAAGTAGTATAACAGACAGGCAGTAGGGTTTTATTAAACAATGTTGTACTGATAACGCTTTAGCTGATTTCCTCGATGAAGCAGTGCCAGCTTTAGATGAATTATTAAAATGTCTGGTGATTTTCCTTGACCTCACAAAGGCCTTTGATAAGGTCTTACAAAGGATCCCGTTGAAAAGCAGTACGGAATTCGAGGTGGTGCATTGTACCTGATGCTCAACTATTTAGGACATAGACCTGAAATGGAATTGACTATAAAAATGGATGCACCCCGAGGGACAATCCTGGGGTCACTTCTTTTTTTCGATTATATGAATAATATGTTTCAAATACAGCGTTGGATGAAATTCCAAAAATTTGGGAATATTCAATTCTGGATTATTTTCTCTTCAGTATGAGCCCTTCAACACATTTTTGAATTGGAGCTTGTGAGAGTTTGGACGCATTTTGCACAGTTGGCAAGCAAATGAAATGAATCACTGGGCAAAGAAATTGAACCAAAAATGAAAATCATACGTTTTTCATAATACAGCACTCCGCCTACGGCGTTGTGTGTTAATATTTCCCTCACGTAAAGGAAAGTAATACTTTTCTCGTTACATAATAGTTATTTATGAGTCAAGTTCGTAAAGTATGACTTTTTTGTATCAATGTATACTAAGTTGAATGAGACACAACTGAGTTCAACATAGACGAATACAAAAAGGCTGTTTACGACAATGTTTCGTGCAAAGTTTTTTCTACAAGAGTTATTATATTGACTAATTGCAACAGTTGTATCATTAATCTGGAAGTTTGAATTCCCGATGGATCATCAAATGTTGGCATCTGATTGAAATTTTGCTAAACAAACTATCTTTTTAAAGAATGCGTAAATGTAACCATTCTAGTTGCTCCAACATATCTCTTATTGGTGTTGATCTTTTGCAATTTAAAATTATGCGCATAGCCATTATCGAAATACATGGCAAACCTGAATTTATTCATTGGAATAATAAAAATAAAGATGAAATAACTACTGACGATAACGATTACTACTGCCAAAACCACTCATACGAAATAAACTTTTCATTTGAAAATTAAAAGTTGAATCGATTGACTGGGGGAGAGGAATGTTCTGATCGCACAAGTATTTCGAGGATTTCTGAGGGTTGCGCGTAGGGGTGCAACTGGTTGACGGAAAGAACAATAACAATTACATTTTTTCTTCAAACAATCTTCATAATGACCGTGGATAATTTCAAAGACATATTCATAATGTATTGAAGATATTCCCGTCATAAGATTTTTTTTGAATTTGAAGCAGCGAAGATGTTATAAGTATATTTTGAGTAGTTGATCTGGTTTTGAAATTGTTTTTTTTTTAGTGATTCAATAAGGAAATGATTTGAATAATGAAAGCATCCTATGTTCAGGTATTGCATAAGTGTTTATTAGAAGGTGAAAGTAATATTTGATACGGTTAACATCACAAATGAAATAAAAGTTCTTACTTTATGACCCTGCTAATGCATTCAACGGTTGAAAGTAAAATGGATAATCCTTGGTATTTCTACTGAATCTAAGAGTGAGCATTGAGTATGGTCAATTTCTTTTTTCTTTCGTATACCAAGCTCAGTTTTTGGTTAAATGTATTTTACATAACGTATTTCTATTTTTCAGCTGCTTGACAAGAAAAAGTAAATGAATCAAGAATCAATCGTTTATCAAGTATTCCAGCCAGTTTGTAAAACCATTCCAAGTACTTAATAATTTTTGAGATAAAGTATATACCTACTTCATTAATTAAAACAGAAAGAAAGTAAAGTTATATATATATATATATATATATATATAGATATATATATATATATACAGTGTGTCCCACTTACCATGCTCACTATAATGTGAAAAAATGTTTTGATAAAATCTATTCGTTTTTGTTTTATACACAAATAACAGATTTTGATCATTTATATGTCTCTTGCACGTGAATTTTGACCCACTTCTGGCGGTCCTAATAACTTGAAATTTAGCAGATGTTCATAATTCCGGTGACAATCCACTATGGAATTTTTATTGAGATAAAAAATAAAATATAAAAAATGGCGGCTCTTCCAATATGGCGGACGAGATTTGTGATTATGGTCCAATTCCATTCAACATTGGTATGTGGGGGTTTTTGTGGTCGGAGATCATGATTTTTCTGTTAAAATTTATAAATTCAAGATGGCGACTTCAAAATAGTTCTGGTTTTTGTATAAATGACGATAACTCCGTTGTTATCAACAAAAAGCTATTACTGTGACATATCATCTGTAAGAGAAAAAAAAGTTATTTGTAACTAAGTCATGGTGAGCTATGACCTACATTAGAAAAATAAAAGTTGGTGCTGTTATCTCAAATTCTAGAATAGTTGGTATGAATTTCATATTTTTTTCGAAATCTCATTTAAAAACTGCCATAAGAATGTGTAATTCCTATTCAAATATTTTCATAAATAAAGGAGTTACGGATCATAATCTGTTTTTTGCGTATAAAACAAAAACGAATAGATTTTATCAAAATATTTTTTCACAGTATAGTTGGCCTTGACAAACTCCACATTTGGTGTCATTTAACCGACCTCGTATCTCTCACCATTAAAAAGATACCCATGGTGAGCATGGTAAGTGGGACACACTGTATATGTGGAAAAGGGCATATTGGTAGTTTTGAAAACAAACTGGTTGATATGGCAGCCAAGTATAGGTTCTGCATGGACTGGATTTCTGAAAGATTGGAAAACGCGACCTCTGATTTTCCACCGCAACGCAAAACTGTAAGGATTTTCTCTCCAAAAAATTGTTGTACTGAAGAAGTGATAGGCTGTGTAGCACCATCAGGGCATTCTCAAATATTGTTTGAAGTAATCTCCTGTCCACAAAGTGTACTGAGCAGATATCCCAAAAGTTCGGAACTGTCTCGTGGTCCTAACGAAAAATTGGTTGGCCCCAAAGACTTCACAAAATCATACGGAGAAGAAGAAGAAATCCTGTCGACAAACTGAAGTTGTTTCAAAAGTCATGGCAATTTAGGTACTAAATCTATACCTTTTGAAGAAAAAAGTCGAATCTGGCAGTTCTCAAATAGATTATTGAAATGGTAAGAAATGAAATTTCATTAGCTTGGATAATACACGTGGGTGATGACTTTTTCATAAATCTCTACTGATCTAGCGGTCCTACGCGCCTACCCGCGAAGCAAGAGGTACCAGGCTCGATTCTGCTCCATGGAAGTGTTTCTTTTTAGGTGGAAATACATTTTATACCATTATTTGTTACTATTTCTTAAATTTGTCTCAGTTAACCAATGAACTTTTATGCCTGAAACTATTATAACATCATAAGTACGGGAGACCAACAAACCTGTTTTATCTGGTTAATCCATATAATATTTTACAGTTATTATTATTTTTTTTTCTTTGGTACTTCTCATACTCTGAGAAATATTTTTTCTCACGGCACTTTGTCCCATGGTCCTATAAAGTATTGTACTGGATCAAGCTGTTTACATCCTGGTTTGAAGTCGTGTATGGCCACAATCTGTGGTCGTGATATTGAGTTGGGCGTTGTCACATCGCGTAGGTAATAAGTCTTTATCATAGACAAAATTGTGTCACTATACGTATTCCATTCGATTACAATCGAAGAATGAAGAATGGTGATGGTGACATTATCACGCAACTCAAACCTGTATTACTTACAAGTTTAAAAGTCCAAACTATCGAAAAGATCATTACTTGCGTCTTCAAATGGTTGTGAAGAAATTATTGTATCTGGACGTTTGTCAACGCTGTCGAATATCAATGTTTATGTTTTCCACAAAGTGTACTTCTGACAGTTCTGTCATGTTCTGTCATTGATTTTTTGTGGGATTATTGCTGAAATAGTTGTTTTTGAACTCATTCGTGATATATAGTGGCAGTACTATAGTAAGCGAATCATAATGGTGCAATCTTGTTGGGTTTGCAAACAATCCATATGTTCGAACCAGAATATCAGATTCCATTCGTAAGTACCATAGGCGTTACAGTAGGTATCAATGTGTTTTCACCGAATAAAATGAAATTAATACGTGAATTCAAACATTTACATGTGGAGATAATGAAATAGATACCTCACGAAACATTTAACTTCATTAGTTTTTTGGATGATTCATTAAAACAGAAAGTCCAAAAAATGTCTATTAAAATCTTGATTTATCTTTAGGTTTCCAGCTGATGTCACAGTAAAAGCGGCTTGGTTGAAAGAGTTGGGGATGAAATGTTCAACTGAATGTGTTCCAAAGTCTGTTAGGATTTGTTCCATTTATTTCAAAGATTCGAGATTAACCCAAGTGGAAGAATATTTTTGAAGAAAAGGGATCTTCCGTTATAATATGATGAATGGTATATCCCAAGAAATTCAGCTGCTTCAACTTCAGGGTAATTATTATCAGCCGTCAGAATTGTTATTTTCTATGAGTTATTTCAAATAATAACAGAAATTTGTATAAAAAAAACAATATATTACATATTTTCAGATTGAACGATTTCAGCAAGAAAAAATCGTCAACTGGTTCCACTGAAACAGCCCCAAGTACAGATTCAGAAGAAATTGTTGATAACTCAAGTCTTCCACTGAAGAGGTGAGGACTAATTGAGAATAGTAAATATTGTTAACTCAAATTTCGCAACTCAGTTTTCATCCACTTCAGGTTGTTTGGCTTTGAAATACTGACGATCTGACCGATAATATTATTTAGGTCAATTTTTTATTTTCTGATATGAAAAACATGACAGAATCCCGTGATTTTTCGAAAGAAAAAGTGAGTAGTATTAGTTGGTAGCAGTATCAAATCTATCTAATCTATCTAATATGTTTAAAAGCAATTCTTGTATCTTGATATATTTATTTTGGCTACCTCGGAAACAGCTTTAAAGATTTGGAACAAAATTTTTGTTCAGATAAGGTCTTAGTTTTTAAGTTCCTCCATACAGGCGATTTTCCTGAAGAAACTCGATTCCACTAATAATAATAATGATGAATTTTTAAATTCTAGTTTCACCCACTTCCAATTATCATAATCTGAAATTTGGCCACATATTAAGGACCGACGATAATACAAGAATTTCCTACTATTAATGTTATAAAAATAATGATAATAATAATAATAGGGAATATGCAAGTGATTTAAATTTACTTGATTTTTTTACCTCCGATACTTTTTTGTCTTGACATTACACCTACACCATTAGTTTATCATTTAGTTTGTATTTAACTCCATAAAACTTTATTGAAAAAGTGCATAATAAGCGCGCGGAATTCAAATTTGCCAAACGCATCACCATTGGTCGAAGCGAAGAATGACGTCACATGGCACGTTATGACATTTATCTTTTTCATAGAAAATTTGTTTTTATTTATAAATTTTTAGTGTTCTCCATTACATAGTGCGATTTTGGTGACAATTGTAAATTATCAAGAGCAATGACTGAAAGTGGTTTTGTCAAAGCACAATCCGACAATACCTGAACTGATAAGTAGTAATAGTTTATCAAATGATAGTTTTCCTTTCGTAATTTAGGTGAGGCAGGTATAAACAGAGTTATCTCCCGCTTGATATACAAAACATTTATGCATACAAAACTTATTTCTGATCAATTCACTTCATGTTAACTATCGAAATACAATGTACTCACATTGAAATGATCTTCACAACAATGTAAATGTGATATTGGAGATACTTCGCATCTTCTCATAACCTAACACCATTGTTTACGTATTTTCGCATCTCTTGAAACAGAAAAAAAATACTTTATTTGGTGTACTTATAATTGTGTTTTGGCATTCCGGTACTAGACAATACCTATAAAATGATTTTTTAGCATTTTCCATTACCGTAATAGCGATTAAAACTGCAAATCCCTAACCTAATTAGTAACTGTCAATATAGTGTCGATGGCCATAACTATAGAAAGGCTTGTTCATTGAAGACTGCTCTGGTTGATCGAGATCACTTTCATATATGTTCATCTCTCTCTAACACTTGTACTGCATTTGTCTTACTCTTTTATAAAATATCAACTTCCAGCAAGTAGAGCAATCAGAGTACGTTTCAAGGAACGACACTGAAGAAGAACAACACTGATCGCGCCATGTGACGTCATCAACAGCGCGCGAAAATGGAAATTCAATCGGTATTTTATATATTATTTTAAAAATCAATTCCAAGACTTTCAACCGTATTTATATTTTTTACTATGTTGTAACGAAGTAAAAAATTGTTTAAACAAATAAAAAAAAATTATGTATATTCCCTAGTGGAATTTCAAATTCAACTTTCACCCTTTATTAATCCTCCGAATTATCTAAAAATTTTCAAAAATTGCCGGAACCAACGACAATACAAGAATTTTATGATAATAACGCACCTAATAATAATAATAATGATGAGAATTTTCGAATTTGATTTCAATCGTCCATATGATCTGAAATTGGGCACACATAAACCGATTGCAATATAAGTACTTAATTATTAAAAGTTTAATGATAATGATGATAATGATAATGACGTGAAGTTTTTATTCAATATCCACCCACTTCTAATCATCGGAAAATTTTAAAATTTGGCATACTCACCAAGGACTGACGATAATATAAGAATTTTATCATATTAATGTTTTATTGATAATAATAATAATGATAAATTCTAAACTCAATTTCCACCCACTTCCAATCCTCTGAATAATCTCAAATTGATTGATGTGTGTGCCAAACACATCAAGAACTGACGACAATACAAGAATTCCATAATATCAATGTGATAATAATAATAATAATAATGATGAGAATTTTCAAATGCTGCTTTACATCAGTACACGTACTTTGTCACTGCAAGGGCTCTAAACGATTTCGAAGTGCACACACAATATGTCTGAAATGGTCGCAGTGTGAAGGCTTTTAGCGCAGAAGCCAAAAATGAATCTAAGCTAATCTAATCTAGCAAAGATATCTTCAAGAAAAGTTTGAGGGAACACAACTTGATACCATGCAGGGCAGCAACGAGGCCTTTATTGACTGCAGAACATTGCAGATCACGGCTTGATTTTGCCCGCCAGTATTTCCGGGCGATCTTGCCCGCAAGAAGTCCTGATACGAACCCCATCGAACATATAATATATGATATTCTTGGGAGATGAATTAGAGCCCTGGAACAGCCCAAAGTTACTTTGAATGAGCTGAAGGAGAGTTTAGTGAAGTTGGGAGACATAATTGAATAAGGATTCTGATATTGAGTATAACAGGCGGTTATCATTGCTCGAGGAGGGAACTCAAGAAATTAGCAAATCATTTCAGAATAGAAAACAAATTCTTCATTTTTATTTCATTGTTGTTTTTGTGAAACTCTGTACGTACTTGATTTTTGACATCTTCTACAAAAAAATATTAGTTTGATTATCTGTATTGTGAATTTTGTTTGCATATTGTCGTAAATACATTAAAATTTCGTATTTCTGAATTTGAATAATATGCGCTGAAAATTTCTTTGGAATATTTATTCTTTACAATATTCGTTTATTTTAATACGTATAAAAACATGTATTTATTCAATATATAAATTACCATTTTTTAGTAAATACATTTTTATTCTTTTTTTTCAGTCGACTGTCTTCAGCTTTCCATTAATTGAAAAATTTGTGAACCTAATTTTCTAAGGATTGAATCTATCCGAGTCAATGAAGTTTTTTATGAAATCAGGTATGTCAAATGAGTTTTTCTATCTCACGAAGTCCCATCGGAAGTATATTCTAACACTTTCCTTGATATTTTCATCATTATTTCAAATTCAGCATTTTTTCTTGTGATTGAACCCTATTTTCAGCAAATGCGTGCGCTCCTGTCTGTTGTGGAAAGGTCACAGTCTATCGCTACCTTCTCTCTTCCCCGTAGCCCAAGCGCATAAAAACAGAGCGACTTCAAATCACTCCGTGTCGTAGGTATGGCAATGCTGAGTCCATCTGTATTTATACGATATTATACATCCATGCTTTGGCCACATCCGTACTATATGGAGAATCAACAAAAAGACAAAATTTAGTTGGCTGGCTGTTCAGCTTCAAATAGTTGTCACAACTGTCAGATTATATAAAAAATTGAGTTCTTAAGGTAGTTTTCATTCGTGTTAGATAAAAATCGCAATATCCATTAAATATGATTTTAATAAGACATATAACCTATACTAAATAATATGGATACTGACAGTAGTGACGATTTTGATAATACTTTGCCAGAGATATTAAAAAAAGCTGTAGAAGTAACGTTAGATTTGTTGCCGGAAATTTCAAGAAAAAATTTTGAATTAGCTAAAGAAAAACTTATGGAATGCAGAAGAAATACAAAAATTGATTCTTTTTCGGAAAGTATATCTTTGGTATACATTGAAGAGATGTTGAAAACTTTAGAGGCGTCTACACTTTGGTCACAAATTGCAAAGAACTATCAGTATAAAAAACAACATTGGCATATTTACGTAAAAGAAATTACGTAAATTTTTTAAAGGAAAGTCCGACAATGAAGTCCCCAAAAAATCAAACATTCTGACAGCGGAACAATTGCAAAGATGTTTTAACGATGCTCCAGACAATGAATATCTATACCTACTAGTAACACTAAGTTAATTTAGAAGGTACTATCTTAAGAATTTCTTTCGCTTTTTTCCTCGAATTAACAGAGCTTTTTGTAATTATTAGGTTTTTTGGCAGATAAAAAGAATTAAATTCTGTTACGTAGGTATATATGTACCTTCAAACAAAACTTTTAAAATAAGACTCAGTGGTGCAGGGGATGGTGTATCCACTTGGCTTGGTATGTGGGTTTTTCTCATCTGTTTTTTTCCGGAACCTCGTCGAAAACCCCAATGAGAAACGTCCAATGATCTGATGTAACAAGTTAATTTCCCTTGATAACTTGGAGTGACAGGGAAGCACCTAAAATTAGGCTACTCAACAATTACAGCACTCGAAATCTACCTAGTATCAAAGACTACAGCAGAAGAACAAGACGGGTCACTCGCTCAATTTTTGACTCTAAGAAATCTCGCAGGTAATGCCAGCTGGCGCGGTGTACAGGGTCGCTTCAGAGTTACCAGTTGCCGACTGCCGTTGGGAGACGAGATATACCAGTTGTCTATTATAGCGCAGTGTTGTTTCGGCAACTGGTAACTTTGAAGCGACCCTGTACACCGCGCCAGCTGGCATTACCTGCCGTCTCGTGTGGGCGGCGAGATTTCTTAGAAGTCGAAAATTGAGCGAGTGACCCATCTTATAGGTTCTTCTGTAGTCTTTGCTAGTATCGTAGAACCTTAGTGCAGATACGATATAGTTCGACCCACCCGCTGACACTCCAGACACCCCAAAAAATTATTATTTGGAAACCGAGAGAGTCGGGTCAAAAATTGCCAGAATTTGTCTGCATAAGATGAAGCTTCCGTGTGGTTTTTTGAGATATCTAAATCATCAGTAGGCTTTCTTGGAAGAATCGACAAGAAACAAATGCTGAAGTGTCAACAAAGAATATTTCATGCTAATAATTTGCGTTCGAGCGCGTAATGAAATTTTTTATCTAGTCCCGTTAAGAAGAATTTGACATGGTTATTGGTTATTAATATCTGGATAGACCAAAGTACACTCATGACATTCACAAATGTGAAACACGCGTCGGGCAGTTTGTTAAAAAGCAAAACAAAATTGAACCTGTCGTAGATGATGGACGCGGATCATCCACAATTTTAAAACACGCACAGGACGAACAAGAAATTGAAAAAAATATAGTGGTTGCCCTCAACTTCCAAACATTTCTGAATTCTTCTCAAAAATCCGGCAGGTGTGGCACTCTCAATTTCTTGCGTGGAAAGAGATCGAAATGAATTCCTTACTCTCTCCTGGTAATATTCTTTTGTTATTAGCGGCATAACATAGACAATGTTTTTTATACAACCACAAACAAAGAACAAAGGAAAAGTCTAATGGAGTGATTTTGGGCAAACGATCTTAAAAATCTAAAAAGTTATTCACAGGTGCAATATTATGAGGTGGGGATCCGTTGTGTTGATACCACAGCTGATTCCAATTCAAATCTAAGGGAAGAAAATAATTTTCTAAAATAAGCTAACCATTAAAATGTTCATCATAAAAATGCACTACAGTCACACCGTAAATTTTTTTTTTCCGCAAAAACATTGAAACTCCCGTAACCTTGAAACTGTCTTTCCTGAGATATGTATTGATTAGTATCACTCCAGTAATGTGAGTTATAGCGGTTGAACATTTAATTGTTCAAATCAATTTTTGTAAAAATTTTCGTCTTCCTGAATTTTGAATGAATTCGCAAAAATCATTCCTCCTTTGATCGTCACCTGCCCTTATATTCTGAACTAATATACTGGTCAAAGGAATTCCCAAATCTCTTTATGCATTTATTAAGGAATTTTCTGGATACGTTCCAAAGGATGTCAAGACTGTAACTTCATTCTCTCCATTATCTAAACTGCCGTGTTTTGCAATTGTGGATGATCTTCGACAGGGTGTCATGAGTAGGTGTTGGTTTATTTGGGTATCGCGAACGAAAAGGTTTCACAGGATCTTTTGATAACCTTGTCCGTAAATTATTAACAAATTGAAGCAATCTTCGTTGCTAAATCCAAAACAGGGCATGATAAATGCATTCAATATAATCATGCTTTCACGTCAAATTTTTAGCAAATATTGTTCGTTGACACTTCAGCATTTGTTTCCTTTCGGTTATTCCAAAAAAGCCTACTGATAATTCATATATCTCTGATGAACACACGCAAATTTCAGTTTTTCCAAGTTTCTACAAAAACCGTTTAATTCAGATATTCAGTAGTGAGCATGAACTCCCCCTATTTTTTATCGTAGAACCCACAGGCGTGGAGAAAAAATGGGGTTGCCATTTAAAAAAAAATTGTTACACAATTTTCGATATAGCTGAATGGATGCCTCGGTCTATTTCAGGCAAATTCCGGCAATTTTTTACCTGGCACTCTTTGTTTTCAAAATATTTTTTTGGTGAATGGCTGCATATGCCAAAATTGGAGCCATTCAGACATATGATGTTTGGTGCGAAGTTAAATTGAAATTCAATGTTTTAACTGAACCAAGCTTTTCGGAGAACTTTCCATATACATATCGACTCAGCTCATGGTAGTATACCATGAATAGGATGTGTTTTAGTTAAGCAATTTTCTATTCTCAATAAAAACCATAAAAAACATTTTTCCTTACATTCGTATTTTATGTTAATAAGTTGAAACAAATAAGTAATAATCAAATAAAAGAGATGAGAGAACTTGCTGACAGGGCAAAAATTCAAAATTCGGATCTTTATTCAAGATGCACCATGAAAGCAAATTCTTTTTTTATAAGCAATAAGGATTTGACTGATGATGAAATACTCTTCAAAAACTGAAATTGACTCATACTACATTATGGATTATGGCTTTCGGTTAAGTTTCCTGAATTTTTGGTATGTTATAGATTTTGACTTCCTCGGCAAAAGTGTCCATGGGAACAAAAAAATCAGCAAACTAGTTTTCGAGATATAGGGTGTCAAAGATGAAAAGTGAAGCTTTCTGATGAAAATTTTTAACAATCCCGAGAACTGACCAAGCGCCTATTCATTCTGGGAAAACCATACCTAAATGATACAGGGTTGTTCGAAAATAGGGGTACGTTAACCCGCGTTTTTTAATTTAGATAGGAGAGAGCATGTCTTACATATAACAAACTATCTTCAATGTTGAGAACGCCGCATAGTTATTTCATGTATACAGGGTGAGTAAAAGGAAACGGTCCAAATTTCTTAGAAAAATGCTGTTTTTTCAATGAATTTCGAAAAAGAATCGGTTAATTTTCATTAATATTTGATAAAATTTGTATAAAAAAAATATGTCGGTTAACTTCGACCGAGATTGAGGGGAGTTCATTCAGGCTAAATTGAATATCTAATTCTCATCAGACAACTCGCACTGGTCGGTTTAAAATTAATCGAGTTGGATTTTTTTGTTCACCCTGTTGTAGAGCATAGAACGAAAACGTGATCAAGGTGACATCGTACCATCATTGAGGCATGGTTTTCGGAATTCTCGGAATTGTTAAAAATTCTGAACAGAAAGTTTCACTTTTCATCTTTGACACCCTGTATCTCGAAAACCAGAGAGCTGATTTTTTCATGTCCATGGACATTTTTGCCGAGAAAGTCAAAATCTACAACATACCAAAAATTCAGAAAATTTAACCCAAAGCCATTTTCCATAAGGATAGTGCGGGGTCCTTTGTGGTTATCGGCATCAAGTAGTAGTAGCATAGGTGGTATCTAACCAACCTATATCTAATAATAAAATACCTGAATCAGATGTCTGATTTTTTTAACTGGTTTTTAATATTTGTCAGAGGGAATAAGTTGAAGTTTATGAAGTGTAAACCTCAGGAATTTTTCATTTACTAATGCTTTGAGATGATTCAGTGCTGGATTAGCCACGTAACAAGAGTTAGCACACGGACTCGTTTCGAATATGGAAGTTAGAACCGGGAGTAATGACTAAAGCGTGGAATGAAATTCTAGAACGCTAGCAGGAGACTAGCTTCGTTGCAGTTGTCTGATCAAGATCTTTACACGGGATACGCTCTTTACTAATCATTACACGGCTACTTCCAAGCAATTCGATAAAATTTTCAGATATAGAGGCGAAAGCCAAAGCCCTAATTGGCTGTGAAGAAAATCAGCAATCGACTTTAAGAAAACGCAAGAACGCAAGAAAACAAAGTACGATCATTCCAGCTGCAGCTCTACTACACTCGATGAAGTTGTAGAAAATCGAACACCTGGAGAACGTTTTGAAATTCTTGTTTTTATTGCAATAATAATTGATAATGTACTGTACGCATTAGCTAAAGGCATGGAAGCTTGCCATCAAGTGACCAGTGTATTCGGAATAATTGGGCAATTAAAGACTTCAACTGCAGAAGATATCTTAAAAAGAACTTCAATTATCGTCAATTCTTACCCAGACGATGTGAAAGACAGTCTGGGCAATGAACTGGTGCAGTATGTTAAGTTGTTCAAAACAGATGTGGCTGCTGATATTGAAATCGAAAAGAAAAAGGCACGAGGCTGAGGAACTTCAATTTTATAAACTGTTAACGGAAAATTCATTGGAATCGTGTTTCCCAAATGTAGAAATTGTGTTACGCATTTACTTAAGTTTGATGATCACCAACTGCAACGTTAAAGCGTAATAAAAATTTGTTAAGAAACATAATGGAACAAGAACGTCTAAATGACCTCACTAAAATAAACCTAGAAGATATTGATTTGACGAGTGTTATCTCTGAATATTCCAAGTTTTAATCACGGAAAGTCTTTTTGTGAATGCATATGCTGTTTTATTTTATACTCTAAACTTTGATACCTAATGCAAATCAAGAGCCTCTTGTTCACATTTTCTATGGGCCCTGCGCTGGCTTCATCCAGCACTGATGATTTCATAAAAGAATGTAGGTAACCAATAGTGTGTTCCACTTATTTAAGAATACAGAAACTTAAGGATATGACACGATATGAACATCAACTAAAAATAATATAATTATTTATATACATCCTCGAGCTGTGCGACAATTAAACTATCATAAATATTTGTTCAAATACGGAATGAATGAGTCACCTATTCAGCATTCATAAGGAAACACTGTTTTCTCCACACAAACAGCATCATGAATTATGCAACGCGTTTTAAAGAAAACAATTATGACATATCGAATTTCGGAACGTTAGATAAATACACCTTCGATATGTAATCCAGATCACTTTTTACTTTTACTAATTCTCAGGGAGACAACCCTACTTGTTGACCACGAGCCAAGATAAACTTCAGTTAATCTCAGGTGATCGAATCGAACAGATCGACCTCTTAAAAAACTGAAACACTTTCGATTTCAAGTGAGGTGCTTGGGCAGAGCACATTATACGCGACCAGTGATAAACCGGGTGGTCACGATAATGACAATTCGCCTTTGATTCAGTTCGAGTATTATATTTTTATAAAATGAGACTAATCGGTGTCGTTATTTTGGCCGTTTTGGCAAGCACACTTGCTAAAGATTGTCCTAGCAGTAAATCGAACTCAAAATTGTTTTGTTACTTCACTAAATTGACCGAAATCGATGGCTGCTACTGTTCTCATGTTATTCTGCCAGCGAATTCGGACGTCAAGTCTGTTGAAAGGGTCAGACAGCAAATGAAAGGGATGAAGATTCTTGTCACTGTCAACGAGTTCAATCAGGTATGCACATTTATGTTTCGAATCTATTCTATATTCTGATATTATTCAGTACATATGCTATTTTTCTTCAAATCGTTCAGAAATTTCAATATAATTATTTCTAATGACAGAATAAAACTCCATAATAGAAACTTATACAAACAAAACTGATTTCCTATGATGTATGATTCAAATAGTCGTAGAAAAAGTATAGTGTAGACTGAGCACGAAATGATCTCCTGCTATTAACTATATGAATTTATGTAGTAATCGTTACACTCGTACTCCAAAATTTCATATAACTAATCGTGTTGTGTGTTATTTCATGCTGTGTATAATAATTATCAAACTTGACGCATAGCATAAATATCTGTCGTTTCATTTCTCTGTAGAGTACAAAAATAACGAATATTTCATAGCAGTTACTTTTTTTTTCTTGGCAACGAGTAGATACGAAGAATATAGTCTTTTTTGAAGAATTTTTATGAAAAAATTTCAATATTTCTGAACGGTTTTCGAAAAAAACATATTTCTTGACACGATGATTATTCTGAAGCCAAATCAAAATATCAATTTTTCCAGAGTAGTGAAAAAATATGTTTAGAGTGATTCCGGTGATTATTATAAAGGTATTCTTCTTGTAAAAGTTTTAGTTTCATAAAAAAATGTATGGTAAATATGTTGACATGAATTACATTGACATGAATTATGTTCGTCAAATGTTGATTTCATTTACTGACTTACTGAAAACTTATTTTATAAACTATAGTGTAAGCACCTGGCCTCACAATGTGTGCAAAACTCGCACTATTTATCCAAATTACATCGAAATTTACCAGAATATTCATGTCAAAAATCGTAAGTATTTCTCTCCTTGGCTTAAAACTTTTCAACCAAATAAGATATCAAAATTTGCTGAACACTGAAAGAAATTTGATCTTTTACTGTACTTTCGGTCAAGAAAATCACTTTCAATTACTGTCTGTCAACTGTGTCAAGAAGGGAACCATGATCTCAATATTTTTAATTGGGTAAGGTCATTCGATATCTCGTTTGGAAGGTAACTAATCCAAATTTTTTTCATGAAAGTAACTTTTCTTGAAAATCTGTCTTAGAAGAAAACAGGGACTGTGCTACATAATGTGATCATTCTAACTTATTAAAACGTTATTGAACAATAAAAAAATAACGAAAGACGTACTTTTTATGCTATCATAATATCAACCGTCTTCATTACTTTTTTTCGCTGAAATGATGAAATATGAAAGAAGAAGAGTATTTACAGTGTGACCCATTTATGATGGATTCGAATGATTTTCAAACCATTCGGTATACATTCAAAAAGTCCACTGGGACACCAAATTTCATGAATTAGTCTTCATTTTCAGGGCCAACTATTCTTATTTTTCAAAGCCAAAATTCAAAAAAAGAATTATTAGTGATTATTTACAAAAAATCTGACTAGACTACTGGATTCGCAACATTTTCAAATAGTTTATATCAAAATTCCGTAGAACTGCATCCATTAATAAAAAGTTAAATGGTAATAAAATTTGAAAAAAAAAATGCTGTCTAATCAACCGACCACTTCAATTTCAGAAGTTCCATTAAAGTTCTGACTACACCACTGGATTCAGGAAGTCCTGAGATATGTTATAAATTTGGTGAAAATCTGTTCATATCTGGAAGAATTATAAGGGAGAAAAAATTTGAAAAATTTGTCGTTTAATGGAATTTGAGCAATCTTCGGACTACACTGCTCCCATTCTACGTGTACTTTTTTGTTTGTCTGACACCGCCTAAAAAATAAAAAAGAGTTACTGTAATCATACCAGTGATACGTATACACAACATGTGAATTGTTGTACCTACTCAATCATTTATTTATTTCACGAAATGAAACGGGCAGTACAAAATATTGACCATATTGAGGGACATTTGCGACACAAAGTTTTCCATACCAAATTTTTTATAGAATAATGAAATATTAAACATGTTTCACGCATCTCAGGGGGTTTATTCTCGAGTTCATGCGAAATCATTTTCAAACGTTTAAAGTAACATAGAGCGATACAAATACCGCGCGTTGGAAAGAGGTACAACATTGAATTCGCATACGTTGAAACTCGAGAATTGACCCCCAGGAGTGAATTACATTAAAAATTGATGACACTAAAAAGATAAGTGTTAAATTCAAACATTGGGAAGAGGAGAAAAAATAAAATAAACTGTGCGCAACATTGGCTCTAAATGGTTTAATGGAATGAGCAAGTACGCTGTGACTAGTTTATTACCTATTTGTACAGATATTGTCATTCTGTGATTCACCTTCATTGTGCGTATTTCTGGAGATAATTATAATTTTGTAAAAATAAAGTAACAAGAATATTAAATGCACAGCACATGAAATTAACCAAGTGTTCAATGGGACTGAAGCAGCATCCAGGTATATTTTGAAAAATAAAATGAGAAGAAGGAATGGAAATAATCAGACTATATCAGATTACTTTAAGAATATTCCAAATAATATTTTTAGGTTGGCCACCTTAGATTTGAACTTACATAGGAATAATATTATTATAAAATTTTTGCATACTCTATGACCAGGTGATCAAGAAAAATATTTGGAATTTTTATTAATGAAATGATCTGAACTATGTTTTAATAAATATTATTCCGAATCCAGTGGAGTAGTCAGAATTTTGCTAGAATTCCGCATTAAACGAAAAATTTCCGAAATTTTTTATTTTATAATTTTTTTATTGATGAACAGATTCCGATTAAATTCTGAAAAGATATTTTGAGACTTTCTGAATCCAGTGCTGTGGACAAAATTTTGATGAAACTCCTGAAAGTGAAGAGGTGGGCTGATTAAACGGCATACTGTTCAAATTAAATTCACTTATAGACTTTTTATTCATGGATACATTCATACATAATTTTGACATGGACCATTTGAAATCATCATTAATCCAGTCAGTCAGTCAGAAGTCAGATTCGAAAAAAAATCGCTAATAATTTTTTTTTATCTTGAAAAATTAGGATAGTTGACTCTGAAAATTAAGACTTATTCGTGAAAGTTAGGGTCCTAGTAGATTTTTGAATGTCTTTTGGAAAAAAATATTCAAATCGCTTGAAAAATAAAAGGAGAAGTTTAACCAGCCGCTATTGATTGTTCTTTCACTTAACCCTGATTGTTCAAAATATTCCCCTTGTACCAAATGAATATGAGATAGTCCGTATTGAAATTTTCCAACTTGGTAAGAATTAGCTCATAGGTACATGTGTAATTCAATTTTTGTGGTCAAATCTGGAGAACGAGCCGGCTATTCAATGGAACCGCGCCTACCAAATCACACGTTTGAATTTACATTTCATTCAACCAGATCCTAGCAGTTCTATAATTCCTTGGCCCATTTTGTTGAGAAACAAATCTACCTCAAATTCTCGCAGATCATCTTCAGCAAGTATCACATGAGTTATTGGATGGATTTAATTTCGCATTCAAGGTTTTTCTGTAATTATGAAAGCCAATATTCAAATCGATCATTATCATTTTTTGTTACCAGTGTGTGACCCTCTCAAGGATGAAATGTGGGTTTCTGTTTGACTACGCATATTTCATATGATTGCCGTTGAGATTTTCTACTATGCGCTCATATGTACCTTCTGTTAATTTTATTCACTTATCTTCTTTTGATTCGTGCATAATTATGAGCATATAAAAATGGGAGTGCGCTTCTTCAGATTTTTTTTCAACGTAGTAGGCGAATCATCACAGTCAATGGCAAGTCTCGAGGTTGATTGTCGAGAATGTTTAACTATGCCAACAACTATCTCCAGCTTGAAGAGTTTCTGGCAAATAGGAGATTTCAGAAATCTATCATTAAAACATCGTCCTGTCCCCTTTTTAATTTCGGCCTGTCAAACGTTGCCTCAATTTTTCTTCTAAAATACAAACCCAGACCATTTGTACTGAAACGAAAGTCGATAGAAATCAAAAGACACTCAAATAAAAATTTACATTGTACCTTCTAAGAATGAAGCAATAAACAAATTGTAATTCTAAGGCTATCATTTTCAAAAGTTGAAAGTCGAATGTTCATTGCAGAAAAATGTACTTGAATAGAAACTCGAAGAAATGGAGAATGATATTAGTTACTGAATAAAATAGAGTAGTTTTCATAAAATTTTAACGCGTAAAAGCTCGCTAACCAATTGAAACAATTTCAAAAGCAATCTAACTTTGTGAAGACAATTAAAATACTTTCCAAACATGTACAACAATTTTCACCTGAGTTAGATAAAAAGTTAGGGAGAAATGTGGGAGAGGCAATATTAGAATTTTGTATATTTGAGAGGAGCATTAACAATTTGAAAGACAACAATAATTAATATATTTGCCGAACCACACACTATTTGTTAAATAAAAAAATGGGTTATTTTTTGTTTTTTTTTTATTAATTTGTTATTTCATTCAACCGGTTTCACCCATACGATCAAACCTCGGAAATCATCGGAAGTCTTGTATGAGATGGGGATGACGAGGGCCTCATCTGTCAACGTGCGATTCTGAGCACGATCAAGAATTTTGACTTCAAATATCCGTCTAAGATTGCCAGTCATCCATCCAAAATATAACTGCGCCAACGGTTGTTTGATTATCAAATCGACCTCACTCGATTTATCCACTACATCAGTTGTCTTGTCTACTCGAAAAAGATTTCATCAGTGGGGTTCCTGTAGTACAATTCCTGATGAAGATAACCTGGTTAACGAAATTCTTATTTGGGAATGTGTACAAAAAATTTGTGGTGTACTGTATAAATGTTAAATTGTTAAGTTGTAAAATACCTTTCCAAACATTCACTATTTTTGGAAATCGAGTACGTTTTTCACGAAGAATGAGAGGATGTGTGTCCAATACCTCGCATTTTGAGTGTTAATATTTCCATTGAGGAAATAAGTACCTACTATTGTCAATGAAATAAATTGTTTTTGTGTGGTATGGTTGTTGGTTAGTATGATTGGACATAATTCACAGAATCTTAATCTTCGATCAGGGTCATCATGCATCTGACAGTTTGTGCACCATTTTTTTACATTCACCAATTATGGAGACAGATGCTACTTTGTCTGTTAGAGTACGTACCATTTTACCTACTCTTGAACGTCTCGTTGAAAAATAATTGAAGAAAATATTCAAGGTATAAAGACTTTTTTAATACTATTTTATAATTAACTTATAATCTTCATTAATTAAATGGGAAACTATAATTTTATTATTTATTTAATTTGTTCATCAAAATCAGACTAAATACAAACAAATAAGTATGACTGAATAGGTATCTTTCAAGCGAATTGTCACTCTCCCAGGTCTATGACTATTACGTCACCGTTCACGACTAGTTGAGAAGCTTACATCCTTTTATTTGCACCCTCCAAATTTCCTTATTATAAGATAGATAGATAGATAGATAGATTTTATTAATCCTTTTTGCTACAGGTTATGTAGTTGGGACAAGTCATAGTTTTGTGTATATCGATACAGATGTAGTTAATTAAATCTAAGATGTACAAGCACTTTAATATATACATACATAAAAAACTCGAAGAATAAATAAAATATGAGAAAACAGGACATTTAAGAATAAAATTAAATATATTGACAGATAATTATCATAGGTATGTGCTCGACCATAATGTAAATGTATGTAGAAGTGTAAATATAAAAAATATATATACATGAGTCTAATAAAGAACATAGAACAATACTGTGACAAAAACATTTTAAAATAAAATAACATTTTCAGAATAAATACGGTCGTGCATTGCTCACTTCAAGTGTAAATTCATCCACTGTATAAAAACATTTTTCTGATAAAAAGTTTCAATTTTTTTTTGTTAGTGTTAGGTGACAAGTTCTTTATATCATTTGGCAATAAATTATAAAGGCGAATGGCAGCAAATTTAGGAGATTTTTCATATTTAGCGTGATTATGTTTTTGTGTAGTTAACGTATTTTTATTCCTTATGTTATAATTATGCATTTCAGCTCTCATTTGTAGGAGTCCTTTGTTTTCATGAATATGTGTTGATATTTTCAAAATGAACAAACTGGTAACAGTAGATATTTTATTTTGTCGGAAAGTCTCTCTACAGGAAGTTCTATAGTCTAGATTGAAAATCATTCTCAGCAGTGCTTTTTGCTTTATAAAAATCCTGTCTGATCCAGTAGCTAGTCCCCAGACAGCAATGTTTTGATTTATAATCGAATGGAACTTGGCATAATACACTGATATCAGTGATTTTGTATCAAGCTTATTCTTGAGAGATTTTATCAGGTAATATGATCGATTCAATCTCTTACATGTGAAATCTATATGTTCTTGCCATGTGAAGAATGAGTCGATCATTGTTCCCAAGAATTTTGTTGATCTGGCAAATTCTAAAGGTTCGTTTCGGAAACTGAGATTGAGGTCATGTAGACTACGAGATGAATTTGCAAATTGCATGTATACTGTTTTTTTCATGTTCACAATGAGTCTGTTCCTATCACACCAGTCATTAAATTCGGTTAAAACTGTATTGACTAATTGTTTCATAACGTCAGATGTTTGGCTTGATAGGATGATAGACGTGTCATCTGCATAGAGATATTTTTTTCCATGACTTATATTAGTGGGAAGATCATTCACATATAGTAGGAATATTAGTGGTCCAAGAACGCTACCTTGAGGGGTCCCCGTAGTTACGAGGAACTTATCAGACATTACGTTATTATGCTTCACTTGAAAACATCTATTCGTCAAAAACGACACTAGCAGCTGATTGATATTTCCTCGAATTCCCATATTAAAAAGTTTTTCTGCTACAAATTTGGTGTTCAAAGTGTCGAAGGCCCTGCTCAAGTCAAAAAAAATTCCTACAACAATATTCTTTTTATCAATTTAATCATGTATATTTTGTGTTAGATTTAGCGTTGCAGTTTCTGTCGAGTGATTTTTCCTGAACCCATGTTGACAGTCCGTCAGTAGTTCGAACATTTCCAGGTAATCATTTATCCTGTGAGATAAGTTTTTCAAAAATTTTTGAGAACGCACTGTTAAGCGATATTGGACGATAATTCTCGATGTTACTGCTTTCACCATTTTTCAGTATTGGGACTAGGACGGCAATCTTGAGAAGATTGGGATATTCTCCACAAGAAATACATAAATTCATAATATGCCCTATTACTTCTGATAGTATATCTACACATTCTTTGACAATTTTTGTGGAAACTTCATCATGTCCTGTGCTTTTTTTATTGGGTAGTAAGTATAACCGCTTAAAAGATAAGAGGGGGGAGCGGACTTTTGACTAGCACTGTATAAGTAAGATAGGACAAACGATAATAATATGATAATAAAGTGCAGTTCCAGTCATTGAAATTGCCAACATTTGAACGTTCCAAGAATATGTGAAGGATTCAAAAGGTAATTATTGATGTGAAGAGCATTACCTTTTCTGAAAACAATGCAGACATATTATCAGTTGAATGAAGGATTGTGGTCAATCTAGAGTTGAATTAAAATTAACTTCCAAGTATTCTCATCTATTGGAGTTCTCATTATTTTGATAAGAAACCCTATTGTCAGGTTAGAAGAAACAGCAAATCGTATACCAGTCTCAGCAAATCAATTGGGTGACCAGATATTCAATAATATACAGGGCGTTCCTTTGAAAAAAAACTCTCAGGGTTTTAAAAAACCTCCGAAAGACAAGAGATGATGATTTAGTCTTAGGTATATATTGACTAATCATATACAAAATAAAAATGTTTGTCATTGAAGGAAATAAAAGGATTTGATTTGATGAGATTCTTGAGCACAGTATAACTTCTGATGGAATCGATTTCTTTGCAATGCACTAACTCTGGTGAAAATTGGAAAGATTCCGTGTTGAAACTTCTGCCAAGTCATTATTTTTCACAAAAATCATAATAACGGGTAAGCGGTTGACAAAAATTATACGAGGATATATTGAAAAATTCTTAGCAGACTGTAGAACCAAACAAAATTTCAATGTCAAAATATTTTATTACTCAACATATTCTCCTCTTAATTAGATACATTTATTACAGCGAACCTGCGACGTCTCCAGACCTTTCAAAAAAAAAATTTTCTTCTTTCTCTGCAAACCAGACCTCCACAGCTTTTGTTACCACCTCGTTGGAAGAAAATTTACGACCTTTTAAACTTTTTTTCAGTTGAGGAAAGATATGATAGTCGGACGGAGTGAAATCTGGTGAATAAGGGGGTGTTCTAGTAATTCAAACCCTAAATCACGAATTTTTTGCATGGCAGATTTGTGTGCAGGGGCGTTGTCCTGCAAAAACAAAACACCTTTGGATAGCTTTCCGCGTCTTTTCTCTTTAATTTTTTCCCGTGGAGTGGTCAGTAATGTCGAATAGAAATCTCCAATTATTGTTCTACCCTTATCCAAAAAATCAATCATGATTACTCCATGGCAATCCCAAAAAACTGAAGCAAGAACTTTTCTAGCAGATTTTTGGACACGAAACTTCTTAGGTCTTGGAGAACCGAAGTGACCCAATTCCATCGATTGTTGCTTTGTTTCTGGATCGTAGAAATGTACCCGAGTCTCATCCATAGTAACAATTCGGTTTAAGAAGTCTACATCGTTTTCAAATCGAGCACAGATCGAACGCGATGCTACTACCCTTGCACGCTTTAGGTCAACATTCAAACATTTGGGGATCCATTTTGCAGCAATATTTCTCATGTCCAAATTGACTTGAACTATATAATGATCGCGTTCGTATGAAATATTCAGTGCTTCAGATATTCGTTTTAGCCTATTTCGATGGTCTGTTAAAATCATGTCATGAACTGCATCGATATTTTCGGGGACTGACACGGAAACTGGCCTTCCCGATCGGTCATCATCTTCAATGGAAAGTTTACCTCTTTTGAAGCTTGCAGTCCAATTTTTCACTGTCGCATACGAAGGACATTGATCACCAAGGGAATTAAGAAAATCTTCGTAAATCTGCTTACCTCCTAACCCTTTCAAATACAGATACTCCAATTTTTTTATTTTCACAATTTCGGTGACATACGTTTCCTTTTAATTTATTGCGTAACTCTGGTTTACTTTTTTGACGTCAAACTTTACACTGACACTTGTAATAAGTTATTGTTCGTTGCTATGGTAACGCAATATTTTGTTTATGCAGGGAATTGGTCTAGGCTAACTAGATATCAATACATCCTCGTATTATACAGATTGGTAAAAAACTGAGAATGTCGGAGGCGGCCTCACAAGGATATTTGAAAATTCGATTGGAAATGAATTGTTTCAGGCATTTTTTATTCTTATTGGAACAAATATGTCATCGAACAAATACGGCAACTTCAAAACCCGTAATGATTCTAGGTGAATGTAACCGAATCATCCTTGGCATTTTAAAAAAACTCCTACAAAAACTGTAATTATTTGTGTGAAGTTTCAGAACAGAGATGGCTGTGTTGACCTCCTTCCAGGTAGATCACTTCTCCGTCACTACCGCTTCCCTCGTATCACCGAACAATGTTTTTCATCTCTGGTAGAATCTGAAACATGTATCCCCCAATTTGAAATTTGTTATAATTAAAGTTGTGGGGATGATTTTGTGATACTTCTTCTCGATTCATTGTTTTTCATTGCCTTCCACTTACTCTTCATCTAATTGGCCTTCTTAGTTTTCCCACTAATTTATTTTCTGACATTTTCTCACCTTGTATTACTATCTTGATTGATATTCCTAGATTTTTTCTACGATTTAGTTAACTTCTAGGTTCGGTCTGTGTCTTATATTTTGTCGATCTTATGCAATGTCGTCTCTCTTCAATTTTTTAAATTGTCATTTCAATTGTTTCGTTTTTCCGTTGTCCATATTTCTACTTTCAATATGGGAATGGGGGCTACCAGTTTTGCATCCACTTGCCTTCTAATTTCACATGGGATTTTTTCTTCATAAAATTATCTATACCCCTACAAGTATAGATAAATTTATCTATTATACCCGTAGGTATAGATAATTAAATTTCATTCCTTGTCCAACTCTCTATCTTCTGATATAATTCTTCCTACATTTTGAATTCGTTTACATGTTGAAAATATTTTGTGTTCGTTTTTTTCTATCCATGCAAGATTCCTAATCTTTGTTTTATTTCAATAATTTCCTTTCCATAATCATTTTCCGAAAATGTTCATGTTTTCATGTTCAACCATAATCACTACATCACAGTAGGGTTTTCTATTTATCCAGAGGGAATAGTTGTGAGCTGACTGAATCCTTGCATTTATCAGATATCTGTAATGTCTTGTCCGCCGTCAAATGTGTTTTCATATTTTTTAATAGATCTATTTCCATCTTTACTCCTAGTTAACCTACCTAGATTTATATTGTACTTCAGTGTCTTCGGTTTCCTTTCCTCATAAAATAATAGTATATCCAAAATAACATCGTATTGTATCCTATCGATGTTGCAACAGCAAGAAAACAATTACCACCAGGTTAATAATGATTTGCATGAGATCTACGATCTTTAATACTGTGTCAGTTTTAGAGTTGACATACTTAACGCAAATTTGCTCTGCTAAAACTCTGATTATGGAAATTAAAATATGAATGAATATGAGAAACATGGCAGTGATGCATGAATATTCATTATTCCCACGCCTATGAGTCATGCACTAACACATTACGGAGAAGTTGAGTAATATTGGTTTAATCGTTCCTGGAAAAGGCGTTAGCAATTGACTATTGAAAATTTTGAGTTATGATGATTGAAGCATTCACAGTCACATACCTACGTATTATTAGCTCCTCTTCAATGAGGCGAATAAGTGACTGGAAACAACAAGTAGCTGTTAGATTTAATTCATTACCCGTCGTGGTCTTAGCCAGGGGAGTAGTTGTTTTCTGACAGGTACTTGCCATAATAAGCCTACGCAGTAGGTGTTTATGGGAGTAAAGGGTTCATCATCGGTCGGTAACGACTGTTCGTTAGCAACTACTTCCCTGGCTAATGCTGCAATGAATATTTGATTATATCTGACATATACTGATATGATGTTTCTCAAGGTGGATACTTTTGAAATTGTTCCATCCCTACGCGCAGCCCCCAGAAGTCTTCGCGAGACTAGTGCAAGTTAGAGAAGACACAGCCCTTACCTTTTAAGGTGCTGTGTCATGCACGAGACCTGTGACCATGCTGGGAATCGACCAGCCGACCACATCTGCCCATTAAGTGCATCCTGTATTTGAACAGGTTTATTCCGTGAAAGTTACTACCTTCAGACTGGTTTCTACGTTGACAACAAAGGGAAGTTCACACTTTTTGTAGATACCACTATCCTATATAAGAAGTGGTACCAATGAAGGCAATCTCAGGTTAAATTTAACTCTTAATCTCTGAGGAGTTAAACAGTGGTGTGAATCAAACTCATTGTGTTTCAAGACAAATAAAACAAACACAGTTTGCTTTAAGTTCAGTTTTGATGAGTCACTTTTAGAATATCACAATATAGTTAATAAAACCCACATACAGATTTTAGGACGATGAATTTAAATTTGACAAGCATGTAGTGAACTTCCTAATGGAAAAAAACATCATCAGGCTAATAGACATTTCGAGTTGTTTCTAGTGAACTCAAACAATCCCCAGCCTTTTTCCTTGATCGAGTCACTTTTGAGATATGGAATTGCCTTCTGAGGCTTATGCAGTCAGCAACGATGAGGGACGATATAGACGATACATACACCAGATGTCACAACGTAGGCATCTGGTCTAAACAACTGTCAGATTGTGATAAATTTTGATCTCATTGAAAATTCATCGTATTTGCACTGTTCTACCATATAAATATGGATCACGGACAAAGAAAAGCAACTATTCCAATTCAGCAGTACCTACCTGTGACCCAATTTTTGAATTGTCGGAATTGGTTCTCTATAGAAATATGACGTCATTTTCTCTCAATAGACGAGGAAAGTGTGTCGTCACAAATGTCATTCTTGTCAAAAACTGATTCCAAACAAAGAATTTTAGGTGACATTCTCTGTTGATTATTTGCTGCTTTGCTTTTTAGTTTGTGTTTAGTTGTTTGGATTTCGTTTTCTCAAGCAAAATAAGTTGAAAAAATTTAACGGAAACAATATCGGCGAGCTGATTTAAATTCGACAGAGGTTTGTTTGGAATCAGTTATTGACAAGAATGACATTTGTAACGTCATCACTTTCCTCGTCTATTTTAAGCAATACCTATTTTTGAAATTTCACGAGAGAAATATTTCTCTTGATATTGACAGATGAAATTCATAGTGCCCAATGCGAGAATTTGAAAATTCTCCTAGGAATTTAGTTTTCAGTTTAAAGAAACTCGAAGATTTTTTCTATGTATTGATGAAATTATTATTATTCAGGTAGGTATATAGGTATGTATATTGTACAAGAGATGGTTTTGAACAATTAGGGAGCTGCAATGGCTAAAGCATGACACAATTTTTTTCCAAAATTCGTTCCAAATTTCAAGTGAAAGACAGTTTGTGAAACACTTCAGATTTAGGAAGGACACTTTTCAGAAGTTATTGTTAGAAATCGATGATAAAAGCTGCAACCTCCCTGTCGAGTTTTCGCAATGGAAAAATAAACTAAACTTTTAATAGCCCATGCAGATGCGAAATTATTGACCGCTGTATTTTTTTTCAATTCATTATTCATTCATTATCGGTGTTTGTTTTTGGTGGTCCTCAGCCGTTTCATTTTGTCATAATTTTTTGCGTCCCTATTCTTTTTATTTGCATAATTTTTCGGATCTTGCCAACTATACGATAAGAAAATTTTGCTTCACTCTCTTATGTGTGTTTCCACCAAACATACCTTTTCCAGGAAACTGCAGTTTTAAGTTCCCCAGAAATGACATTCAATTTAATGACAATACTTATTTATCCCACCTCTCTTTTCCAATATTATGAGTAAAAGTTTTCGTAATTTTCCAATTCTTAGTTCTGCATCATTTTCTGCAGTTATAATTCATTTTTTTTAGCGCTGCTTATGAATCTTATTTTGACGTCTATTTCGAGGAAGTTTTAACAAAACCTAGCAAAAATTGTATTTCAAACGTCAAATTCAGATGTCTTTTCATAAAAATCCTGTTTTTTAATTGGTCAAACAAAATTCTTCTAAGATCGCATGCAAGACATACGTCACAAAACTAAGCTCCTACGAAATGATTTCCTACGATGTTCAAAAATAGTGGTTTTCTCGTTTCATTGTTTCACGTGAGAATTTAATCTAGAGAAATATTTCATGAGAGAATCAATTCCTACGATTTCAAAAATTGGGCTGCTGGAGGTTGCACGTAGGGCGTAGGGGTGCAACAGGATGACGGAAATATCAATTTAAATCTGAAGAAAATATAATGACGGACTATACCATACAAGAGGACGTCGAAATCTACATTTGCCAGTACCAAAGTCATCAATTATTACATACTTTTCTGTGATAAATGAAAGCATGAAAGTATATAACCACATTCCAATGAGCTACTATGATATAAAGGAATGTTGCGATGATGAATTTTAACTTATTTGCGCTACATTTCCGTTGTTTACTTATCTGTAATATTTTATTTATTTATGGACATAATGTTTCAACTTTTATAATGATTATTCATTATATTCGCAGTTATTTTAATTTTTTTTTATTTTATATAATTTACATTTGCTTTGTCAATAAAGATTATTTCTCGGTCCACAAAGTAAATATTTGATCGATATGTTCTTGCTTGCCATTTTCATCCGAGCAAGTGTAGGTATGTTTAACAGATCCACCAGAGAATAAGTGGCTATTTGTTATATTTTTTTCTAGCTTATGAAAAGTTGGAGCATCAGATCGGGAAGAAATGACCCAAAACAAAGACTCAAGATAGAGTCAGCGTATCGAATATAAAGTTCAAAAAGTTTGACAGAAAGTAAAAAAATTACAATCAATTTGATGACATCCAAATACCATCTCTTCAATAATGTGGATGAGAAAACAACTTCTACCCTGGGTAACGCCATGGTTATCGAACAGCAACATTTTGATCAAGGTTTTTGTTGTCCTTCATCAGAACGTGGGTATTTCGTCAGAAACGATATTGAAGCCTCCTATTTCTTGACCTAATCCATCAAAGCACAGGCTGTTTGATATATTTGTCTTGAGCTGGTGAACGAGTAGCTACCATACCTTGTAAGATAATTGAAGAGGAAGGTTTTTCGACTCATTTGCATTCACTTTCGCCTTTCTTTATGAATATTTTTCAATCGTGCATAAACGAGAATTTTACTATTTACTTATTTATTTAATCTGTGAAAATTTCATCAGAACTAAACTAAATCAGCATAGTGGAATATGTCTCTTAAATACCTTTTGAACAAGGTGTTACTTGCCATAGATTGTCTACGTTGTATACCAAAATAGTATATTGTACAACTAGTACGGAAAATAGAATATTTCATACGGGTGCGACGAACTGATAAACCACGAGCCATAAGCGAGTAGTTCATCATCTTGTCACACGAGTATGAAGTATCCAGTTTCCTCACGAGTTTAACACTATAGTTTTCTGACGACAGACCTGAAACACAAAATACTACCAGATTTCACCCAGAGAACATCACCAAATGAATTCAATTTAGCTTGACTCCCATTATACCTAACAATTTTACAGAGAAACCTTGTTTAAGGATTGAGTGTGATTTACTCAATATTTCATTTCACACTAGTGCCAAAAATGTGATTTTCTATATTAGTTAACTGTACGAAATGATACGCATTTCAAGTAGGTCGTCGAAAAAAGCCATTTTCACCATTTTAATAATATCGCAAATGGTCACGTTTTCGGTCTAGGAGCTTTTTAAACTTTTCTTTCACTCACTTCTGTGACAGCAATTCTGAACAAGCTAAAATACTGCAGGTAACAGGATCAATTTTTGATAGATAAAAAAATCTGAAGATTCGCATAAAACCACTCGTGTAAGAAATGTTTCATCTTCCTTCATTGATGAACAAATTGCTATTACTTCTGTTCATACTCACATTCTGAATTTCATTAGTTTAAGTATAACCGTTCAAAAGAAACAAGAAATGTGGGGAATTTTGGCTAGCCCATCAGTAATCAGTATATTTGATACCATATTTTATTGCAATTTCTCCTGCCTGGCATATCATTTATTCATAATAATGTTGCCATAATATGCTTATCACAATGTTTACAACAAGCTTGCAAATCGAAGAAAACAAATTACCGTTTCGCATTTCGTTTATGGTCAAGACCTTTTAAGATCAATTAACAAGTCTTTCAACAATCTTGGTATCACAGCCAACTCAGGTAAATTAATGGAAAAATAATCATGTCACCAATTACATTTATTTCTGCATGCATACCTTTGCGAATATGAAACTGGGTTATCAAGTCCGAAATGCTGATCTTGGGTCAAAAATATGTAGCAGTATTGTGGAAACGTAATCACTCTGTTTCGGAATATCGTTCTTAGGTACTGTTCAGCTGAGAAATCTACGTGAGTTTTTATCTTATAGTTTTCCAGAAAACAAATAATAGGTACATAATTCTGAATAGTTGATATAAAAGTGTTGGAATCTTTTCCAAATGTTTCTCTTATATTTCAAAAAGTAGCTATACATAGTTTCTATAATTTCCAAATTCACTTGAACAATAGCACGAGATTGTGATTTGGGCGCAATCAAATTGCACCAAGGATTATCATATCTGTAAATTTCACGTTGTGTATAAAGTAGTCAAAACTTGGAGTTGAATCTTTCGCATGGTCCACTGCGACCAGTGCAGGTGTATTGTGGAACTCCATGTGATTAAGAGCACACTGTCTAGGTTAGACTTCCTAATGAGACTCCATAACTTTGAAAGTGGTACTTTTATATAGATGTAGGGTTTTGTTTTTTTTCCTCCACATACTGCAAGTGCCTTGATCATGTTCGAGTTCGGTCTCTTGTGCTTCCTGTCAGATCCTTCATTGGATTTCTTCTCTCAGACTCATATGTCAATATTGTGCCGGCAATGTCCTGTCAGTAGACCCACCATTATTCTAACGCCCTTACAGTTGTGGACTAGCATGTCTGCAGTAAATTTGGGAGATGGACGTTTCACGAACTCTTTCGCTTTTTTGGGTTGTTATCAACACATTCTTGTGTTTTGGTTTGCATCCATTTGTTCATGGTTGTCTTTGCATTTGCTTCAACAATGCCACTAAATAGCTCTGGTCCAACTAGAACATTTGATGCCTCCTCTCGAGCAAGGGCATCGTCCTCTTCGTCACCCAGATTCATTCTGACAGTATTCTATGGCCACTACCTCTGCCTTTTCCATGCTAATCGGGTATCCGATTCTCTTTGAGCCGCCTATGCAGCTGGTCTTCTCCGCTTTTGCGAGTGGGCCCATTTCCAAGTCTAATATTCTACTGAAGATGGTTGTTTTGAATGTTATTATGGAGCTACATTTGAGGCCCATATTGTCAACGGGCATTCTCATAATCGAAACTGACTTCATTTACTACTATAATTGTAATGAGCCAATGAGACTCTTCAAATAAATACGAGTAATCAGGGTAAAAGGTTACCAGACAAACGGAAATAAGCAGATCCCGAGGAATTCTTTATTCAATAAAGACATAATTTATTGGAAATTAACACAGGTTCTAACTTAAAATAACTCAAATCATCTAAATACGCGGCGAAACTATTACCTAAAGTTCAAATTCGGGAGTCGGTACGCACGAAACTGTTCATAGTCTTATCAGGGCACCGAAAGTTAGATGTATCGGGGAATAGATAGGAAAGAGATCACCTGAATGACAGCAACAAGCAGCAAACAGCGACAACGAAGCAATGATTTTCAGTTGATACCAATACACGTGCATCAATAGTATCCAGTGTAGATTTGATATTGATATCCTATACAGGGATTATCCACAATAATCCCAAGAATTATTGGTTTCAAAATCTATATGACAGCTGTGACGGCACCATTTTTCTGACGTCCCCTGACGCTTGTCCTATTCAACTGTCCACTTCCCAATCGCCGCATAGTCTATCTCCCCGTGTTCGTCGCGCCCGGCTCACTTGATGCACTCACGAAATAGTTCTTCTTAGATAACATTAGTCAACGCATCGAGAAGTACGTAACGCTAAATAGGTAACGCAAAACATTTCAAACAAAAGGGGTAGCGCACTACATAATTTATCCTGGTCTGTTCTATATGATTGTCTTATTGGAGTTTGTCCTTGCAACCAAATAGTCATGGACCTAGCTTCTTTTCAAATGAATTTGTAGTAGAAGTAGGTCCAGTAGCACCTCTAGAACTACCGTCGGGGGTTGTTCTCATGGTACCGGTATTACTCATGCAGGCATTTCAATTCCTCTCAACAGCCAAGTCGTCTGCAACTGTTGCGTCTTGATCTACCATACTACTGAACCATATGCTATATATGCCATATACCTGTTTCTTGGACCTTCCTCTATCTAGCTATCTGTCTATCTAGATATTTAGCTGTGGAATTCGTTATGGCTTTCACAATAGACGTCGTTGGCACAGTTTCGAATGCTCTTTTGATATCCAGGGAAGTTGCTATTGATATGGATGACTTGGAAAACAGCATTTTGTGAACATTTGTTGCTGAGTCTGTTGACATTCTCGGCTGGTACGCGTATTGTCGAAGTGCTCCGTCCCTTGTGAACCAATCCAATGGCCTTTCAAGAGTCTTAATCTGGAAAGACGTTAGGAGATATAAATAGGTGTACTACTTTTTGCAGAAAGACTACTTTTTTCCTCTGCCATATTGTTGGTATGTATCCCCACGCTTGGCAAACTCTCAAGATTTTACACAGATGTGGTATAAGCATACCTAGTCCTTTAGAAATACTGGTAATAAATTATTTTCTGCTTGAACTACACCAGGGTCAGTTTTGGAACCGTATATGTACTAAATAAACTGCACTACCGGCAATTAAATCTGGCAAAGAATAGTAATTTTGTGCGGAATCTATCGGCCGAAGTTCTGAGTAGAGAAGTTCTGAATTGAATGAACCTTTTTGCTCCACGCTGTCAGGTCTATCTCTTTAGTACTACGGATCTTCTGATGAACTCCTGGAAATCCCTCGCGAGATTTCCCTGTGGGAAGATATCTGCTGCCCTGCAGTGTCCATATATATATATATATATATATATATATATATATATATATATATATATATATATATATATATATATATATATATATATATATATATATATATATATATAATATATATCCTGATGCAAGCCAGTGCTTCGAATTCGAACATTATGTGGGAGGCTGTTTCTTCTTCCTCATCACAGAACCTCCATATTGTGGAGGCTTGGTGTATCCCCAGCATGTGCACGTGTTTTCTCAGGTGGCAGTGTTAGGAGTCATACCACCTTTCTGAGAGAGTTCTGGCTCAGTTCGAAGAAATGTCTTGAGAGCCGGTCGGTTGTCCCCATCATCATTATCTTTCCGTGAGTATTGCCAGAGGTGTTCTCCCAGGAAGATTGGTGATGGTTCTTCACCCATTTCTTTGTGTCCTGCTCATTGTCTCCAAACGGGATTCTGCAGGCTGGTTCCGGTCCGGTAAGAATTGATGCTGCCCCATCTCTTGCTAGGGCATCTGCACTCTCATTCACCTGGATGCCCTTGTGACCTGGTTGCTGAGGTTTTTGTGAGTCTCCCAAACTAGTTTGGAAGAAAACCTGTATGATTGCAGGGCCTTTATTGCCGCCTGACTATCGGAGAGAATGACTACGGGTTGATTTCTGGGTCCGCTTCTTAAAATATCTCTCGTGTAAACGGAAATACCTCGGCCTGCCATATTGAGGCTTGAGTACCGAGGCTTAGACTAATGTCTTGCCTTGTTTTCTCCCCGTATAAACGAAACCCTACTACTATGCTTGTCTTGAATGAACTAACTTTACGTAAAGACACTTGGTCGTTAGGAAATTATACACATACATTTTGATGGGAGGATATTTTGAGTATGTTCTTACCAGAATGAACCAACTTTTCGTAGAACTTGGGCCAGAAATGGTCATGGTGCAGTTCATCTATTAGCTGAAAGGGACAGGTATCCACTCTTTAATCAAGTAGTGCAATTCAGTTGAGGGATTACAGGGAAAATTGTATTTTGGTGCAGTTCGTGTACACTCTGATATTTGCCATATTATTATTCATCATTCAAGACTCATTTGATTTTATTGTTTATCTTGTTTCAAGCAAATCTTAGTTTTCGAAATGCATGGTGTTTTATGATAAACTCTCCATTTTCAAATAAAGGAGTTCTAATGAATATAAAGATACCGAGAAATTCGAGATCCAATGAACAGTCCACAATTTTAGAATACTGATTGATACGAGGGGAGCAAAGCAGTTTAGATCCAATCACTGGAAGAAAAAATAAGTTTTTTGTTTGTCATAAATGGCCTCCAAAATGCATCTGATTCTAGTATTTCCATAATAAAAAAATTTCTAGTGGAATCTTCATGTGAAATTCTGTATTTCCTAATTAGACTGGTAGGTACCTACAATTTTTGTGAAAAAAAAGTAACAGGCAAGGACCAGGTGGAAAATATTGTTGAGGTTCCAACTTCAGGTGGAAAAATATTTAAACACGAAACCACACAAAATGGTGAAATGGGGATGCAGTTTAGGAGTTGAAAACGAGTTTTTGCGATTTGCGGCTAAACGTGACCTCTTAACGGAAAATGATGAAGGAAGAAGTTGTAGATAATAGTCAAAAACTCTTTTATTCAACATTTTTCGATATAACCTCAAATTAATCGTCGAAATGGTGAAAAACCGATTTTTCAGTATTAAATTTTTTTCCCGCGTATTAATCATGAAAATTTATTAACGGATGTCTTTCTTGGTGTCAAATGAATTTTTCGCAATTCAGAAGACGACTACTTACTTTTCGAGTTATGTACCTTTTTCGAAAAAAATACCCTTATTTTCCGCGAACAATTGTTCTGGTGTTTTTTGGATTTCGAAGGTCTTTCAGTTATCATTTCAATTGTTGAAATGTTAACTTTCGAATTGGTCTATGTAACTTGATGGTTTATTGGTCGTTAAACCGCCTAAAATTGAGAAAAACCGTCTCTCTGATTCCAACTTTCAGGAAAAAAATCACTCAATATGGTGAAATGGGGATGTAGTTTAGGGGTTAAAAACGAATTTTTGCGATTTGCGGCGAAACATGACGTCTTAGTGGAAAATGTTCTGGAAAAAAATGTAGATAATAAACAAGTCGAAAAATTTTTTCTTTCGATAGTTTTTGACATAACCCTAAATTAGCCGTCAAGATGGCGAAAACCAGATTTTTCAGTTTTAAATTTTTTTCTCGCGCATTAATGATTTAATTTACATGAAAATTTGTGAGCTTGTCTTTTTTTGGCAAGATTTTTTGGCATATCAGAAGACAACTAATTTTCTAGTTTGTACATTTTTCGAAAAAAATACCCTTATCTTCCGCGAACAATTGTTCTGGTGTTATTTTGTGTTTTGAAAGTCTATATAAGTGACCATTTCAATTGTTGAAATGTCTTCTTTCAAATGGTCCTTGTATCTTGGTGGTATATTGATTAATAAACGGCTCAAAATTGAGAAAAAAGTCTCTATGAATCATGATTTTCTCAATATTTCCAATGATTTTCGACTTTCTTCATTATTTTTATAACAAAAAAAAGTTTATATTGAATTCTTCATAATAAAAGATTTCCATACATAATTACACTACCAAATTAATTTATTAGTATCATTCTTATTCTTTTTTTACAACTATTGAAAATCATTGATAATATTGAGAAAATTATGATTCAGAGAGACTTGTTGTCGGTTTTTCTCAATTTTAAGCGGTTTAATGATCAATAAATGACCAAGTTACATAGACCATTTGAGAGTAGACATTTGAACAATCAAAATGATCACTTTTAGACCTTCGAAATACAAAAAAACACCAGAACAATTGTTCGCGGAATATAAGGGTATTTTTTTCGAAAAATGTACATTACTCTAAAATTCTTCTGAATTGCGAGAAAATTATGCCAAAAAAGACATACGCTCACAAATTTTCATGTATATCAAGTTATTTATACGCGAGAAAAAAATTAAATACTGAAAAGTCAGGTTTTCGCCATTTTGACGGTTAATTTGAGGTTATCTCGAAAAGTGTCTCAAACAAAAGTTTTTGATTCTTTATTATCTACAACTTTGCCATCAAATATTCTAAGAGGTCACGTTCAGCTGCAAATCGCAAAAAACCATTCTCAACTACTAACCTGCATCCACATTTCACCATTTTGAGTGTTTTCGATTTCAATTTTATTCCATGGTCTTGGCCTTGTTTTTTTTTATTTTAAGCGTTTTGGCACCAGCCTAAATATTCAAATATAAATAAATAAAAATTGAAAAAGAAATTCCTTATACAAAATAGTAGATTTTTAAAAACTCACAAAAGACTACCAAAAGAATTAGGTCAAAAAGATGGAATCATTCGTTTTCTTTCGAAGAAGGAGGTGAAAAATTACTAAAAACACGTTTTATCCGAATAGTTGAGTTCCGACAGAATACATATTGGAGAAGTTCCGGTTACATAAATTAGATTAATCCGTCTCTCGCATTCCAAAAAGATTTCTCAATTCTTCTTCAAGGATACCGGACCGAGACCTTTCAATCAGTTGAGAAGTACATTTTGAATGTTATTGTAAATCATTAGAGCACAGCTGGACCCTTAGGCAGAACACAAATTTGGAGTGACCTTATGCAATGACTGATGATGCTGCTCAATGTCGATCCTATTCAATAATTCACTGAGCTGTCGATTCAAATGGGTAACATATTATTAACGTTTCCGAATTTTGATGAGTGTGACTAATTGCGAATTTCATATATGGTTAACAAGTAATTGATATTATTTACTACAAGGTGGATTAATAACAGAAAAAATGTATAAATTTATTATAGTGATGTAAATATATTGCCCAAAGAAATATCGATTCCTCTCATGAAATTTCTGTATCCTTGAACTATAATTATTACGAATTTTTGAAAGGACCCAAAGAGATTTGAAATGTTTGATATCGGGATTGCTTGCTTGAAGAAAAACCTGAATATATAAGGAGGAATTACCTAATTTCATAGTTGGATTCGATTGCTTTTCGAATCTGGAACTTGCAGCATCTAATAGTTATTTATGTATCAAGGGCGTAAAGTATGCGTTTCTTAAACGCATTTTACGCACGTGATACATACAAAATTTTATGCACTAGCGGTTTTATAGCGCGAATCACAAATACTGACTTGAATTGCAATGGTCTACACGTTTCATACGTTATGCATACAATAATTAAGGGTAAAATAATATGAGGAATGTGAAACTATAGTAGCTGTAGCTATATTGGAGAATCTATTTCAAATAAATAGATCTTCACCGAAAAAATTGCCAACGATTATAAACAAATGTTAGAAAGATTATTGCTCTATTAAACTGAAATGATTCTAATTCGTGTTAGGAATTGCATGAAATGATGTGTGAGTATAGACAATTTGAGAATTTTGTCTACTTTACGGCCCACGGGCGGTAAAGTGCCACTTTACGCCCGGCGAACCGGGCGGTAAAGTGTACTTTACCGCCCGCTAGTGCATAAACAATATTATAATCAACGAAATTGGTACAGCTCTACTATGCACAAGTTGACAGTAGGCTGTAATACGGGGTAATTTTTTGGGATTATCTACCCTAGCGAAATATGTCTTTTTGGCACAAAAACGAATTTTACGATCAATGACTGGTCTTTCACACATTGATTCCTGCAAAGATGTATTGGAAAACTATACTTTGCTTCTGCGATTTGTAGCCAGCATATATTTCTTATAAACGTAGTGTTGAATCTATACAAAATGAAAGTTTACGTGTTATACCTTATAGAATTGGTTATCAGTTAGGCAACTATACATATTCTGATATACTGTCATTTCATAACTTACCTACACTTGAAAATAGGCGTGTTCCAAATGATTTATCTTTTTTTTTTAAATTACTGTTTGGTAGTATTTCATGTCTTGAGCTACTCAGTTGTGTAGATTTAAGAATTAGGCAAAGATATACTGGAGATGTCAAAACTGTTTTTCTAGAGAGTTCTCATTCTAATAACTATGGTTATAACAGCCCTATGACACGTATTCCATGGTTGACAAATGAATCGGATCTGAACTTTTTTGGTGTACCTTTTGATGCATTTAAGAAATAACTTACGAAATATATAGGTACTGGATAGATGTTAAGCTGTTGGACTATGTTTTGTTGTTCTGTTTCTTTAAAATTATTTATTTTTTACTTGTCCTTTACTGCTTTATAATACCTTGGCAACGGTTGCTATTTACAGACCCATAACGCCCGGGGCGTTATGGAGGGCATTATTTTTCTATAGTTCAATAAATTAATTACTGAGAAAAGTTTTATTTATAACTGTACATAAATCTACTATCAAATAGAAATAATAATTTTCAAATGTTCCTGAAAAGTTAGTACCAAGTTTGAAGTTCTGTGAGTTGACCAATGTGCATTCGGTTTCGTTCGGAATGTTAACATTTTCTTTTTCGGAAACGGAATGGGCTCTCATTGTAGCAATTTTGTTCTTCGAGGAGATACTTTCTTCAATATAGCTTTCCGCTACCGTACTACTCTTTCATTTACAATTTTTATTGTTTCAAAGGAAGCACCACCTTGAACAAGAAGCGTTGACGACGTTCGGCGTAGACAATATCCGGTGTAACCTTTCGGGTTTTCCAAATTAAGGTATTTCGTAATGATAGAATAAACACTCCCTATAGTATATTTACCTACAGGTAACTCAATGCATTTATTATTTCTGTAGGTTGAAAAATACCTACGTTGTTTACATCCTTTTGGTCGTAGTGCAATGTACTTTTTAAGTAAGTTCAAGGCTCCTATTTCGCTTTCTGCAACAACGGTGAAACTTTTTGAGGTGCAGGTCTTGGTTTTTGGTACTTTGATCAGTAAAACGGCTCCTCTCTTCAATGTCATCAATTGTCATCTTGACCATTTCATCACGTCTTAAGCCTCCCAATACGCCCAATACTAGAACAAATTTATGTAGCAGAAACGTATCATGTGGTGCTTTTCTTATGAAAAGTAATACTTGTCCAGCTTCCAACTCCTTTGATTTTTTAGGAATGTGTCCTTCTGATTTAACTTTCAGAAATGCCATCAGGTGATATATTAATGTTTTCTTCAACAATCAATGTTGATTTCAGCTGTGAGTATTTGGTCCATATACTATTTGCACTATATTTTTCAGACTGAAATAATGTAAAATAAATAAAAAATAATGATATTTTTCATGAGGTAAACTCACCAGTTTCTGAAAGTATGCCATTAAGACAGTTTCATTTACGGTATTCACTCTGTTCACATCTTTCCATTTAAAAAAATAGCCATACTCCTGCTCGTATAACTATTTGGATTTCACAAGCAGTAAATTTCCTAATGCTTTTTCAGCTTCGAGCGTCACATTCTGTGGGATCTCCATAATTATTATGAACACAACCGTTTTTAGCTTCCTCCACTAACAAGCTTGTCAATTCCGACAAAAATGCAACGTCATTTTATTAAATAAACAACCCTTAGCAACCTCTTCAATGTTTCCATGGCAATTGCATACAAGCTCACTTGTGCTTAGTTGCCGACCAGAACGCAGTAAATACTATGAGAAGAAATATATGAAGTAAACAACGTCATTTAAGATAATTTTTTCGTGAAAAATAAAATCTTGTATGCACCACGAGCGTTAGTAGATCCTAAAGCCTATCGGGCAACATTCATCCTTCGGGCCAAAGGCCCTCGGGTGAATGTTACCCTCCGGCGTTAGGATATATATAACGCACTTGATACAGAAATAGCTATTTCTTTATACTTAATTCCACGGTAGTTTTATACATATATGTTCTTTTAATTTAGCTCTAATTTATACTAAATAACTGTAATTAAAGAGGGTTTTCCGTCAAATAAATAAATAATAACAGAAGAGGTTTGGTCGAAAAAAAATTCTGGAGGGTATCATAACGTAATTTCTAGATCTCTGTATTATATCTGGAGGATCAACTACAGAGGCAGCCTCAACGCGAGATCTATTGAACTGCAGGATAATAAACGACAGTTGTAGGAAGAAAATTACGGGCAACTCAATTGAAAGTTTTTGTTTTTCTGGAAGTTGTTTTTTTATTTCTGGCATAAAAACTTATTCGAAAACTCAACGAGAAAAGTTCCCAAAGTGTTTTCCATAAAACCCCGAATTACCCAGACCTTTAATGCTTCACCCTTATTGAACAGTATAAAGATATCTGTATAGTTTTATAATAGTAATTTTTCTAACGAGTGCGCAAGGTGTTTACGTTTCCGTACGCAAATACAGTTAGGCAAACGACGCGAAGCAGAGTTCGTATAAGTTTTTGGGTGCGGAAAGGGCACTTTGCGCACGTGTCAGGAACCAAAATTTTCCTACGAGCTTCATATCATATAGCAACGAATATAAAAAAATTACAACTTATTGAATAATTTTTATTTAAACTTGATAGAAAGAACCATACATCAAACAATTACATAACATTGAAAAATCAAATTATTTGTTCGCAATATTTATAATGAAAGAACAATTATTGACATTTTGCAAACTTATTGCAGATCCGGTCAGTTCGTTTAATAGGTGACTTGTGCTATGGCTTCATGAACACTGACTTAGCGCAGAAGGCAGTCAATAATATGGCTTGATGAAGGTTGATTTACCTCAGGACAGTTGTTCAAATTGGTCGATAGGGTAAAGGGGAATACACTTGCAATTGCTTCTTATATTATATAACTAAATAAATATAAATTTTCCATACCAGTGAGATTTTTGAGTAGTTTTACTTTTCCGCACTCTTATCCGCAAATCCGCAAATCTTATCCGCACGGGGTGCAGGAAAGTGTAATTTTACGCACGCCAATGCTTGCGGAAAAGTACTACTTTACGCACGCTTGTCGGAAAATATTATTTTGATTTGGTTCGTTTTAATTATTCTAAATTCGTGCCCTACCAACTGATAGTTCACCTCCAATTTCAGTTTCATGCATGATTTTATTTTTTCAGGGTTTGATCGATATCCTGAAATCGAGCAAAGTAGATGGTTTAGAAATAAACTTGAAGAAACTAGACTCTAAAAATGATATCAGCGACTTCATCTCAACAGTCAGAAGTAAACTTGGATCAGACCTCTATTTGGCCCTTTCGGTTCCTAGCAAAGCAGAAACTTTGGCGAAATATTACGATTTCAAAGCACTCAGCAAACACGCCGATGTTTTCATTTTGCAAACAGCGTTCTTGGGAGCATCCAAAAATGTTACTTTCCACCCGAGTAGACTTTCTGGATTATGGGACATGCAGAATACGGTAAGTGAATGTAGCTGAAATAGTTTTTGTTATTTTCTCAATTTGTTTTATCATATTGAGAACGACTCGAGATTGAGCGTGGTTTGAAAATTAAGTTGGTTTTTTGGATTTTCAGTAGAATCTATTCAATCACCATTCAGTCTTGAGAAAAACAGTTCGTATACGATAATTATCTGATGACAACAGATTCGTAAACAGATTCGTAGAAACAGAAACAAAAAAAAGTTTACAAAAATTTTGCATCATTGAAAAAGACCCCTCTTTACAAAGAATCTAGTCGATTTTAATTCCAATTATAGTATTTATTGTGGTGCCAAATCAAGAGTTATCCGACAACATGACAACATTTCTGAAGGTTTTTTTTAATTTTTCGCTAATATCAAGAGAATGTGTGCTATCGAAAATTAATTTGTACCGTTTTTAAAGTAGACTATATTTGCCACGATTTGAGATAGTTTCCGAGATAAAGCTCTTCAAAAATTGGAAATTTTTTTCAAAAAGAGGAAAACCGTCGAAAATGAAGTTGAAGAAAATTTACTGAGTTTTGAATGAAACACACAACGACGTCTGAAAACTAAATCGTCTACTCATAATTTAGAAAAATCCAAAAAACGAGAAAATTGTATTATAACCCTTCGCATGATTTGAAAACTTCTCTAAAGTTGTTGACTTTCATTTCGCGAGTTTTTTGTACAACATTTTAGAATGCACTTACATTGAAAACGAAACAGCGGCTCTGGAGGTCGGCAGAACCGAATTATATGAAAATGCTTGGTGTTGAATATATCCAGGAACTAACTTGAGGATTCTATTCAACGGTAAAATATGAATCTTTTGCGATTCCAAATTCAAAAAACTTCTTTTTTATTTGACAATTTTATTTACATTTTTAAAAATCAAGAAACAAAAAATATGACACTCTTGACCATATACAGAGCCTCAAAAAATGTAAAATATAAATCATTAACATTCTCCAGCCTCCAAGAAAAGTAGTTTGTTGACTGAGCGAACGAATTTTCCATTTTTTGTATTCAGTTCAACAGTTCTAATCTGTCCATCAGAACCCGGAAATAATTTCGTGATTCTTCCAAGTCTCCAATGGTTTCTGTTAGCTTCATCTGGAATGGCGATTACACTTCCAAGAGTGATATTTTGGCATTTATTGAACCATTTCGTTCTTTTCTGTAGATTCGGTAAGTATTCTTTGATCCACCTCTGCCAGAATCGATCTGCTAGGCATTGGGAGACACGCCATTGTTTTCTTCCGTAAATGTCACCAGCTTGGAAAACTCCTGGTATATTATCAGTGTTCGCACTTCCTATAAGAAAATGCATCGGGGTTAATGCTCCAATTTCACCACTATTTGCGTCAAGAGATACGTGACTTATCGGTCGGGAATTGACTGTTCTCTCAGCCTCTAATAATAATGTCATCAACAATTCTTCTGAAGGATGTTGTTCTTTCAGCGTATTATATAGCACTTTTTTCACTGAGCGAATTAACCGTTCCCAAACACCTCCTCTATTTGGAGCCAATGGTGCATTGAACAACCATTTTATCTTGTATTTTGACAATCCTGTTACCATTTTATTCTGATCCATTTCCTTGAGACAATTCTGCATTTCATTTTCTGCACCAACGAAATTAGTGCCATTGTCTGAATGCAGTTCCAGCGGCTGACCTCTTCTGCTAATAAATCTCTGTATAGCCATCAAAGCGGAATCCGTATTCAGCGTTTTAGCAATTTCAATGTGTACCGCACGAGTATTGAAACAGGTGAACAGTACACCATAACGTTTTTCTTGACTTCTCCTCACCTTGATCAATAATGGACCGAAGTAGTCGATACCACAGTATGTGAACGGTCTTGTGAAGGGCTTCAAACGACATTGCGGGAGAGGTGCCATTTCTGGTTGTAATGGTCTAGATTTTCTAATTCGGCAAATCTGACAATTTTTCAGAGCAGTTTTCACACTTTGTCTACTTTTCAATATCCAATACTTCTGTCTCAAATTATTCAATACTGTTTCTTGACCTACGTGATTAACCATTTCATGAAAATGAATTATCAACAATTCAACAGATTTGTCTTGCTTATATGATGGTAGAATAATGGGGAATTTCGTATCAAAGCAAACTTCTGCATATTTGATTCGACTATCCATTCGCAAGAGACCATTTTCATCAAGAAATGGAGACAAGCCAACTATTTTTGATTTCGTATTCAATTTTTGTCCTTTTTCTAAATCAATTATGTCTTCTCTGAACTTCTCTCTCTGAACTTCTTTCCACCAAACAACTTCGGCAAACGTTATTTCGTCAGGATTCAGTTCATGTTGATTCCTTGTCTTCGACTGAATATTCCTCAAAAATCGAAAAATCCATGCTACTGTTCTCACCAATCGAAGCCATTTCGAAAATCTGCTGATATCTGGCGAAAAACTATATTTTTCGACGATCACATTAATAAATTCTTCGTTCGTGATAACACTTTTCAATTTGTTTTCTTTAGGCCAATCAGTTTCACCTACTTTCAGGAATTGAGGTCCTTGAAACCAAAACGAATCTAATGCAAAATCAACGAGATTACTTTCCTTTGTTGCTAAATCAGCCGGATTGAGCTCTGATGGAATCCACCTCCAGTCATCCACATCAGTTAACTGTGAAATTTCATCAACCCTGTAGGATTCGTAGGGCTTCAATTTGATTGATTCTGACCTTATCCACTGGAGTACGATTTCTGAATCTGACCACCAAACCTTTCTGGTAATTTTGTAAGTACTTTCATCGCTGATCTGTTTTCCTAGCCTGGCTGCTAAAACAGCTGCTTGTAGTTCCATGCGTGGTATAGTTGTATTCTTATTTAGAGGTCCAAGCTTGCTTTTCGATGAAATCATGGATATTTTGAGTTCACCTTCAAAATTGGCTAGGTAGTAGGCAACTGCTGCATAAACTTTATTACTTGCGTCACCAAATACTTGTAGCTCAACCTCTGTTGGAGTATCCTTGAAATAATGTCTTGGGATTTGTAAATTATCCAAGTATTCTAGAAGACTACACCAGTTTCGCCACTTTCTGTAAATATCTTCGGGTACCACTTCATCCCAATCCATTTTTCTTACCCAACATTCTTGGAAAATCAGTCTTCCTTTAACTACAAGAGGAGATAAAAATCCGACGGGATCAAATATGGTCATTACTATTTTTAATATTCCTCGCTTAGTAGGTGATTTTGACCCATTCATTAATTCTGTGTCTATTTTCCTAAATGTATTTTTAAATGTTAACATATCTGTTTCGGTATTCCAATATAATCCCAAAATTCTTTCAAAATGATTAGAATCAAAATTTAGGATGCAATTTTTAGCAAGATAATCAGGAGGGATTGCTTTGAGTGCTTCGGCTGAATTTGATAACCAGTTTACCATTTGAAAACCTCCACGACGATGCACCTCTATGACACTTTTGATGGTCTTGATGACTTCTGGTAAATTATCTTTGGAGTCTAGGTAGTCATCTACATAATGTTGGTCTAATATGATTCGCATTATATCAGGAAACTCTTCTGAAAACTCGCTAGCATTACGATTCTTGACATACTGAGCAATGGAAGGAGAGCAAACAGCACCAAAAATCATGACACGCATCTGATATATGTCTGGATCACGGATTCTGTCCATCCCACGGAATAAAAACCTCTGGCAGCTACGATCTTCTTCTCTAATTAGTACTTGATGAAACATTTCCTTAATATCTCCGCAAAATGCATATTTCCGTTCCCTGAAGCGCAAAAGAATGGAAGTTAGTAGCGGATAGTAGTCTGGACCTTTCAGCAAGAAGTTGTTGAGACTAACTCCATGACTTTGAGCAGCAGCATCAAATACGAAGCGAAATTTTCCGGGCTTGTTAATATTTTTAACACCAAAATGTGGAACATACCATGTTCGGCCATTTTCTACTGCACATGCATTACTTGATAACTTCTCACAATATCCTTTTCGCTCATATTCTTTGATTTTATTACAATATTGATCTGCAAAATCACTATCCTTGTCCATTTTCTTCTCCATGCACTTCAGTTTTCTATAAGCTGTCATTTTGCTTTCAGGGAGAATAGTTTTTTCATCTTTCCATGGTAGACCAATTTCAAACATTTCGCCTTGACGTTTTATTGTCTTCTCAAAAATCTCTTCTGCCCTCCTATCTTCTCTTGATACCTTAGCTGCTGTTGTAGACACGCTGTTCTCGATTCGAAAATTTTCCTCTATCATTTTGGTCATATAGTCCTCATCGTGGTAACACATATTCACATGGTATATTCTGGATTCATTTTCAGTTTCGATATCATATGGACCATGAACCACCCATCCTAATTTGGTTCTAGAGAAGACTGGTTGATCAAATCTGGGATGAATAGTTTCATGCGAAATCATGACAAAAATGTTGTCTTGTCCAATCAATATTTTTGGACGAACATTCTTTACTGAATCTAGGACTCGACTATCTAAGTATTTATATTTATTGCATAAGTAATTTGGATCGATTTTCTGACGAGGCAACATCAAATTTTTGATAACTCTAGCATTCTTGACCAAGTAAGAATTGCTTTCATTCATGCCGGCAATATGAAAATTCACCATTTTGGAATGTTCTTCATTGTGTGTTATTTGGTTCGTCCATTGCAGACAGATCGGCACAACAGGTCCATCTAATTTAATCTTAGCGGCGATACTTTCATCGATTAACGTCACTGTCGATCCTTCATCCAATAGCGCATATGTTTCAATAGAGTCTTTTTCTCCAAAAAGCTTAACTTTTATTACTTAAAATGGTGGACGTTTTTTCAGAAACACATCCTAAAAATTCTGAAGAATTTTCAACAACAGCATTCATATCAAGTACTGCTAAAACTGGACTATCATCGGGATCACTGTTTTTTCTTTGGCACGCACTTGTGTCTCTCTCAAGGTGCAATAATCGATTATGTTTCCCTTTGCAATGATCGATATTGCAATAAGTTTTTGAGAAACATTTGCTCACAACGTGGCCAGCATTCAAGCATTTATAGCAAAGTTTGTTGTCTCTAACGAAGTCTCTTCTATCGGCAATAGATTTCTCAAGAAAATTTTTACAATTATACAATTTATGAGTCTCAGTATCACATAATTTGCACGTTTCGTTAGTTTTTTGGATAACACTCAGTACCTTTTCTTTTCTGTCAAATGATTTGTAATGACATGTATTGATTTGAGATGACGTTGACACCGACATCAAAAGGTTGACTTCAGATTTGAGCCAGTCTGAAAAATCTTTCAAACTAATTTCTTTCCTCTCAAGCTCTCTATGCACTTTAATTTGCGCCCATGCTCTCCTTGAACTTCGTGGTAGTTTGTCTTCTAGTCTCATCAGCAAATCTGGATTGTCTAAATACTTTGTGCTTCCGGTATTTATCATCGAAACAACCATGTTGGAAACAGTTATCGAAAATTGCATGTAAGTTTCAACATTATCATCTTTAGGATTTGGACAACGTCTAGCTTTTTCCATAAGATCTATTATGATCCAATCACTCCTGCCGAAGTACATTTTTAAAGTATCTATGATAGCATCAACATTACTAGCACTGCAAAAGAGATCTTTCACAACATCTCTGGCTCTCCCTTTGAGGCAGAATTGAAGACGACTCAGATTTTCTGCTCGAGATATATGTTTCTCCTGAGTTGTCCGATTAAATTCAGCTAACCAAAAAGGAAATTCATGAATAGCACCATAAAAATTTTGAAGATGAGTACTATTTTTGTTAGCCAATCTTTCCAAATTTATATTTAAGTTTTTCATGCAGGACACCAAAGTTTCGGTTACATTTTCGTTATTTACAGAAAAATCCGAAACATTTTCATTCTCTGGAATCATTGAGTATCCACGGACAGCTTGTCTCTTAGTATCAGCAACCCAACTTTCTACAATTGACTTCTTGTCTAGTTCTTCATCTGCAACGAGATAAAGACTTTCTGACTTCTGTGATCCTCTTTCTGATCGAATAGATTTAACACTGAAAGTTCTTTCCATTTCAATTAATTCATGTTTTTTCATTAGCATCTGAAACTCGAGTTCTTTCTTCTTTATTAGTATGTCCATTTCTAGTTCTTTTTCCTTGATCATCATTTCCATTTCTATCTGCTTTCTCTGCTTTTCTATCTCTAATTTCAGAAGTTAATTTCTACCAAAGTCGTTTTGTTCTACAGTACTGTGTTGTCTAGAGCTAGATGGTTTTTCTGAAACTCGATCAGAGCGTCTCTGAGTCGCTCGAATATTCATGGATGTCGATGGTCTATTTTCAATAATGGCACTATCTCCACCGCCATCCTCAAAATTTTCTCGGAGACTTTCTCTATCGTTTTCTCTTGCTAATACCCGTCCATCTAAACTGCTAACACCAAATCTTCTCGGAGGGACTCCAAGATTTGTTCGTGAACTTCTTCGAGGCGTATTTTCCATTTTTCTCTTTTGTTCAAAAGCTCAAAGGACCAACTGTTGAATATATCCAGGAACTAACTTGAGGATTCTATTCAACGGTAAAATATGAATCTTTTGCGATTCCAAATTCAAAAAACGTCTTTTTTATTTGACAATTTTATTTACATTTTTAAAAATCAAGAAACAAAAAATATGACACTCTTGACCATATACAGAGCCTCAAAAAATGTAAAATATAAATCATTAACACTTGGACACGTCAATTACATTTTCGAGAGGGACATCGTTCGCGATAAAATGCACCCGAAATACATTCCATCCCTCGTAGCTGTGACTGCCACCCCTACATTTTTAACCCTGAACTGGTATTGTTGGGTCACTTTTGACCCCTAGCGTTTTTTGGCGCATATATTTAGGTAACGTAACGCAATGCATTTTCGAGACTGCAGTTATTCCTCGAGGGTTTGACGTACTTGCGAGTGTAGTGTTCACGCGTCAGGTGCCGTTTGCTCTCTGACCGGTACGCACCGTTTGGGTCAAATTTGACCCAACGATACTAACGATACTAGTTGTGTGCCCCGTTCAAAATAGTGTCTCGTGTTCAAAATGACACGTCATCTAACTAACGCCGAGTTGGAAGACATAATAAACAATCTGAGTCCAGTGACAACGAAGCACCACTGCAAACCGAGTTTCAAGAGAGTGACAGTAATTTTAGTGATAGCATTATTCAGAGTTTCGAAAATGAGACTACCGCCACTGAACGAGACGAGCCACCAATGAAAAGATGACGATGTAAAGAGTGTCCATCTACAATTGATAAAAAATATTCTACATATTGTACAACATGCAAGAAAACGTTTTGTTAGCATCATTTGCATCAACAAAATTTTTGTAATGAATGTAAAGATTTACATAATTAGTTTTATAGTCTCCTTATTGGTTCCTGAAAAGCCCTCGTTAGAATTGTTTTTTGGCATTTTTGTAATGTTTTTTTCATTGTCGTTTGTTTATGTCATGTTTTTTCTAATCCCACATATTTTCATTGTGTTCATGACAAAAGAAAAGTCATCTGACTAAAAACGTTGAAATTTGAATAAATGTTGAGTTTATTCCATTTGAAAGTTTGTTACCTTTAAAATAACAAATTTCAATACAATTGGTCAAAAAAAGTTCAACCTCCCCTCTTAAATTAGGGCTGGGTCAAAATTGACCCAAGAATACCAGTTGTGTAGCCTAGATATCACCATACGAGTTCAGGGTTAAATCGCAACATTTGGCAAGTGATACTTCATTTGAAAGGTACTTTCCTTCTCAATATTACAAAAACCAATATCAATAAAAAAAATAAATCAATCCTATCGATTCGTTTTCGAGATATAGGAACTGGAAGTTGGGAGATTACTTTTTAGTCACTCAATCAATAAAAACAATATCTGATAAAGCAACTGTGGCAATAATTATTATTGTCAGTGAACTAAATATTCGAACTATCTAGCACCCATTTCCATACAATACTACAAGTTCTGTTCAAAACGAGACCTCACATTCCGTTGCATTTCAGGCGTTATTCGACAGCATTCTTCAATAATTCTACTTCGTATATTTTCCAGATTCTGATTCGGTTGTGTAGATTTTTTTTTAAGTGACTCCACAGGAAAAAGTCGAGTAGGTTTAAATTTTGAGATCTGTCTGGCCACTCTATAGAGCCTCTTCTTACAATCCAACTTCCGGGAACATCCTATCCAAATCCGCCCTAATAGGTTGTGCATAATGTGGAGGTGCCACATGGTATCTTCATGGTGAGGATCGTCATTTTCAATGATGTCTACTAATTGTGAATAAAAAAATTCATTAAATAATTTCAAATAATTTTATCCTGTCAGGTTACTGTCGAAAAATACCGGTCCAATCAAACGGTCCCCAAATATACCGACCCAGAGTTTTTGGGGAGTTTGAGTATGGACTTCGTGGAAAACATGTAGATTGGCATCTAACCAATAACGACAATTATGAAGACTCACAGTCGGATTCAAAAAGAATGTGGACTCATCAGAACAGAAGTTGAAAAGAAAATTCTCATCAGCATCTATTCTCGTAGTCATAATTTCACAAAATTCCTGTCGCCTATTGAAATCATCTTCAATCAATTGGTGTAACAAGTGTATTTTGTTTAGGTGGAATTTATGATGTTTCAGGATTTGGCAGATACTGGTTTTACTGATATTGGTACCATTAGCCAACTTCTTGTGCTTAATGTTGGGTCTGCATGAACTTGTCCTAAAAGTGCAACCCCAACAGGTTCATTTTTCAACGGAAATTCGCGATCTAGGTCACGTTTCTTGTTGGCTACTGATCCAGTTTAACGAAATTTTTGCACTAATTCTTGAACGTATTTTCTAGCAACAAGTTTATCTGGATGCGTTCCATTGAACAAATCAGCTGTGCGGTTACCGCAATGATAATTCTTGAAAGAAATTGTAATTATTTCAACTCTTCCCGCGCATATACACCATTATTGAGAAAAGATATTCAGCAACTTTATGCAAGTAATTCACTCTCATGTAGTTCAATCAAAGATCAGTTTGACACTGATAGACGTCCACAATTGCGATTTGGCAAAAAAAAATTATCTCATGTTTTTGTTGTACTCGCATTTGAGTCGGATTCGAGAAAACGTCTTTTTATCGATTCTTGAGAACCTTAAAAATTTTTTGATGAAGTAAATGAGGATGATATAAAACTCAGAAACGGAATTGCATGTTATTTGTTGGTAAACAGTCAGATCATTTAATTCCTTGACAAATGATAATTATATTTAAACATTTGCATTGTTATATCTTATTTTTATTGAATGAGTAAATAAATAGTGATTTTCCAACTTCAAGTTCCTATATCTCGAAAACGAATCGATAGAATTATTATATGTTTGTTGATTGATAGGAAAATAAATTTCAAATGAGGTACCACTTGCCATATGTTCCCATTTAAAAATTTAAGGATTTCGGTAACAGCTCCAAGGGATGAAATGCATTTCGGGTGAATTTCATCGTGAGCGATGTTTCCCTCGACCTTCCGCCGACCTACAGAGCCGCTGTATCGTTTTCAATGGCTCACTCTGTATAATCTAAATTCTCATTTCTTCTGTGTCCTCACCATAGCTTCCACGAAAGTTCTCTGAACAAAAGGAATTTTCTTTTCATTGTAAAACTGAAGCTGAAAAAAACTCACAAGTATTCGATTTTGCGAATTGTTTACTCTTACTTCAATCAATTCATCTTGCTTCTTTCATTCTCCTATGGATAACGAGATGTCAATATAGAGATAAGAAATGTATTTATTGCATAATATCCGAACTCTCATTGCTTTCTCAGTTGCAAAAAGGAAGTGAATGTATACATGCCCAGGAAAGAAAGGTGTTTACCAATCACCATTCACAATGATGGGGCCGTTCTGTAGCAAAGTCAATTGATACAATTCAGTAAATATCAGGAGACTGAAATTTAGACCAGTGATCAAGTTACAAAACCATAAGTAAAGAGGTTAATTTCTTCAGAATAAAAAGTTACACACCACAAATAGATTCCATATTATTTGTAGCTCTAAGTTACTCACTATACCGAAGTGCTCAAACAGGTCCACAGGCAACAATAAAACTGCTGGAATACAGGGATTTTCAAAATGATCGTCAATTAGACGTTTCTGGTTAACTAGATAACGCATCATTCTGAAAAATTTGATGGTATGCATTTATCAACGTGATCAACAAGCCTAAAATATTTTAGAAGCCAGGCTTCTACTATAATGTAGCGGCTACTATGATTTTTCAAATTGAACACCCTGTATACAATATAATTTAGGAATTTTTATCACTTTCCCAACAACTTCATGTTCTCTTTCCCTATTATTATCCCCCTGTTACCGCGTAGCAAACATGTACTTTAATGAACGATGATGATCTTGAACTCTCTGTTACTATATAAGACTATCAAATTCGAAATGGAGTGGAGTGATACCATATTTTTATTCGCCTCATACAAGGTCGCTAGAAAATGCAGATAATTTGTTCACATGAAATAATGCTTGAAAGTCAAATCTTTTAAATAAAACAGCCTGTATATTTTCCCATTCTGGAGCTCTACATGCAGTTTTATACTGACTTTGTTCAGATAATCTTATTTCGATATCGAACATTTTTTGAGATAAACTGTGTCAAACAAAAACTTACGTGGTTTCCTTGTATTCTTCACTCATTTTTTAAATTTAACAAATTCCATTCGATATTTCTCCTTCGGTCTCTGATAATACAATGAATAAATAATGATCAAAATACGCTTTAACCATCAAATAAAACTTCTCTAAAAAAATTGTTTTATTAACGCTGGCACACGAACTAAAAATAAATTCATTAAGTAGGAGGTAAATTCAATTATCAGTTTATTTCAGAATATGGTCGAACACATCTCCACCTCAAAACTTTTACATGTATAGCGCTTCTGATTGATTCTGGAGTTAAAAACTATCGAAAGCAGTTCTAACTCTTGATTTCATATCTTCCATTGTTGTTACTGGGTTGGAGTAAACCATATTTTCAATGAAACCCCACACGAAGTTATCTAATGGATTGCCATCTGGTTTTCTAGAAGGCCAACGAAAAGGTCCATTATTATCAATCTGTCTGTCTTCGAAGATTTCATTTTCATCACCACTTGGTATCATATACGATCTCTCTCTGGCCTATTTTTCAATATCAACTGAATATACCATTTCTCAGTAATCCTTCATATTTTGTTGCTTTCAAATTATTCTCATAAAACTCGATTTATTAAATTGAACCATTCTTTATGGCACAAAATACCTACATTGAATTGCCATGTTTCTTGAAAACTCCTTGGCGAAGGACAATAGGCGTTGTGTATATTGAAAATTCCATTTTTTGTAAACTTATATCTGTCCGTATATGGCCAAGGAAGTATTAATCCTCTTGAGTTTCGACAAGTAACCATTCAAAAAATTCTGCTCTACGAGGCAGTCTCTATCTAATGATTGACACATTATGATTTATAGAGATGTCATTTTTGCATATTAGGAATGAGATAAATTGTGAAATAGGGTCTCCATTCCTTTCAGCCTCGAGCCGAAAAACAATTGGAAATGCCTTGGAAAATCCCAAAACTGTTGTGTCATAAATTTGGGCACAACGCAATTTAACGGAATGTGGCTGTAAAGATTTTTGGACACCACTTTCGCTAATAGTTAGAATAGGATGTTTGCCATATGCCTTACATTGTCCCTTAGAAGTACTGCCACTATGACTTGATGTATTTTTTTACGAAAATCCCTGGTTTTCAGAAAAAAATACTCAAAAGCAGAGCTTGTGCGAGCAAGCGTGATCCGTGACATTCAGTTTAAATAAATGTGGAATCCGAACCACTTCAGCTCCGTGACAGGCGGTGGGGTTGAACTCGGGCCTCCTGGATGGAAGGCAAACGCTATAACACCACGACCACATTGCCGTAAAATCTAAAATTAAGTTTGGCAAGTCTGGAATAGAGATTGAGAAAATCCAGAAGGATCAAAGGTAACTGAACTATACAAATTTCATCTCAATGTAGACTTCAGCTGACATCAGTATACAGACATCTTGTCCAAAAATGGGAGACATTTTGATTGTCATTCAAGGAAACAGGCTTATTAGGAAGTAGATGATATTCCACTTTTACCCTATTGAAATCTTCATATAAACCAAAATGAAGGTATATTAGAAACTCTTTCGTATTTTCTGGGGCGCTTTTACCAAAAAAAATAGCAAATTTCCTGAAATGGCGAACAAAATGTGAAGTATCCACCACTTCATCAGCATAATCAGGACACCAAATACTTTCAATCAAAGCAGTTGAATATTTTACTAGATCTCTTCTCATTATTCGTGTTACAGTGTTTAAATCCGCCATACAAATTTTTTCCTTGAAGAATATGAGACTTTCAACAATACCTTGGAATTCGAAAGACACTGGATCACGCTATTCATGAAACAGGAGTTTCCTTCATTATTTTATCCTCTTAGGCCAAATGTGGGAATGGGGCCTCTCATGGATAGGGCACACTCCCGTCTATCAAAGAATCCAAGTGTTCATTTTAGCTGTAATAAGGTGATAGAGGAACTGTTACCTACTGATTTGTTGAGAGGTTTGAAGCTAACATCTTTGAAGACTGATATGTGTTTCGTGGGAAACTTATGATGATAAATTATTTATCCAGTGGATTTTTCCATTTCCACTCCACTCAATAGATAGGTGAGTGAGGAAGCAATTTCATGCGCTATTTCTTTCAGGGTTTCTGATCGGATTCCATCACTACCTGGTGCTGTTTTGAGTTATATTTATAAATTAGACATTATATTTAAAAATTTGAATCCTGCATAAAAGTTTGATTAATCATCTCATCGATAGATCTTGCCATTTCAGTTCAGTTGTTGAGTTAACAACAACCTGTAGAAACAAATCTAGTCTAGCAAAGGCATTCCTTTTTATTATAACATCTTTCATTTGCGATCGAGACTGATATGAGTCAAGGCTAGGAAACTTGAGCTGCGATATTGACGAGATTTATAAGAGGTAATAGACCTTGTCGCGAAATTGCCTTGTACTCGCTCATGCACTTACTTTTTCACGGTACGTAGGCGGTATGTGTGCTGAATGTAATATCTAATGAATGAAAGTTGAAAGCATTACCATTTCCAAAAGATCCTTATCAATCATTTGGGATTTGTTGCCGGTGAACGTGTTTTTGTCGGATTTCGAATCCGAAAGTAAGAATTCGTGAAAATGCGGGAATGGATGCGATCTTTGCGTCATCTTTCACCCAGTCAAGTCATTAGAAGCAAACACCTTTGAAAAACTATTTAGATCCGATCTACCCATGCACAGACTTGCTCTCCATCATCATTATTTATATTTTTGTGCATGCACACACTGAATCTTCAGATTCCATTAAAAACTATTCGTCTCGTCGGAGATTTCTCGCTCACAAACTCGTTTTTTTTTCTGAAAAACCGCACAAAATTTGGCGATATTTCCTATTTTGAAGAAATACAATGGAACAGTGGAATCCGCATCATATGGGATTTTTTTTATTGATAGCTCTATTCGAAATTTGACATTGACATCAATTTCTGCTTCGATAGAGATGAAAAATGAGCAGAAAAATAGTCAAACTTGAATTTTTCTGCAATAAAATTCCAAAAGTGAGGCTATTTCTGAAAATATCGAAAGAATAATATTTCCAATTTTTTGTAAATTGCACCACTGGCATTGGTGCAGAATAAAATCAACGCAATACATAAAACTCCTCAGTTGTGAATATGCCTCATTCCAGACACATTTTCTTCAAACCAGCATCATATTAAATACCAATAGGGTTATTGAAATTTGGTCACATGCAATGCAAAGTTTATGTGTTTTTGACCCTGTTTGAAGTAACTTCATGAAACTGTTTGAAAAGGTATTTTGTGTCTGAAAGTAATAAACATCAATATTTTAAAAATATAGTATAACTAAAAAAAGTCAATTAATAAAGAATAATATGAAAATTTCGCCTGTTCAATTAATAACAAACTACATCGATATTTTAATATTAATTTAAAAACAATTCGACAATCTAAAATTCAAAATAATGTTTCTGTGGGCCTTCCATTGCATTCAATAAAAACAATTGTACTTGTTGACAAATCTTAATACACCAATCGTTATAGCATAATAGTCCGTAGTTATATTCTATTATGCATCCGATTTGTTATAAACAACTAAATACAAATAACGTGTGTTTTTTCAATATCTTGCAAAATTAAAACTGATGAGGCAATTTGGTTGCTCCAATGAAAAAAAAAATGTAAAGAATTCAAATACGAAAAAATGGAATGTTTTACGACCCGATAGGATTATTAGTAACGGAGAAAAAAACGGAAATCCCTCAATCCCTATAAAACATATAATAGTAGAGAAGTTCAATTGAATATGTGTCCTGATATTGTGGAACATGGAGAACCTAGTATTAGAGAGTGCCTTACAGAACTGCTGTTTAATAGATAGTTTAGGTAATATTTCGCTCAAAAATTGATTTAAACCTCATTAACCTTAATTTATAATTACTCTCAAGGAAGAAGAATTTGAAATACGTTTGGGATTCTCTTTTTGGAACCAGGGAAAAAGGAAGAAGATGTGAGTCCTTTTTCCTTTCACATTTTATGGATCGACGAGACCACTTTCACTTCAAACTGCGTTGTCAGCTCTCAAAATGATATATGGTGGACTCAAGAAAATCCAAATTTCATGATAGTATGCAGGGACAAGTATTCCTTCAAACAATTTTGTGGAAAGGTGTTTTACTCGATCCAGTTATTGGTTATTATTTTTTTAGAGATAATTTGAAGTCTGAAGAAGACCTACACTTCCTTTACACCAAGATCCTAGAAGTTTTGCATAATATTTCTATTTCTGTTCCTATAAGACAGGTTCGAGGACGCCCATTCGAAATATTTAGAGGCGAAGTAATTGGACGTAACATGGACCAATACTGGCCGTCCAGATCTCCGTATTTAACACTACTCGATTTTTTCCTGTGGGGTAACCTAAAACAAAAAGTTTATGAAAAATGACCTTACCGTAATGTTGATCATTTCGAAACAGTGTTCCGAAACTGTATTTTATAGACATAAGGCCCATTAGTATCAGAAACCTCATTCAAGATGTGTCAAGATAAAACTTGTTTGAATGTAAGTCACACAGAAATGTTATCATTTCAAGTTTTTGAAATATTTTAATTTGATATTCAAAACCGCAGTAGTTTGTAATTAATTGAAATGGTGGATTTAATTTTTAAATGCCTTTCCAAATGAAAACATTTTCTCAATATTAATGTGTATCCCTTATAGACCAAACTACTTTTTCAAAAATACTTATTTCATGAAGTTAATTTATACACGGTAAAAAACAAAACAAAACGCATCACAAGTGACCAAATTTCAATAGCCCCATGTGGATACTTCAGAAAATGTGTCTGGAATGAAGCATTATCAAAACTAAAGAGTTTTATGTAGGTTACGTAGAGTCTAATTTTGCAACAGTGGTGCAATTTTCAAAAAATTTGGGAAAAAACAACGTTATCAGCTGAAATCATGGAAATGGGAGAAAAGTTCCATTTAGAAATAGTCCAATAACCACCAGATCAATTTGAGCCAAAAGTGAACGATGAATTGTAGCAGCATGAAACTCGGCACATGACTTCTTGACATTATGTATAGTGAGAGAATAAATTGTTTACCAAAAAATACGGGGTGGAACTGGAAAAAAAATTGACTTCAAGGTAAAAAAAAAAGTTTTTTGGGTTTATTAGAAATTAAAAGGGCTGTCGGAAAACGGCTTCGATGGAATAAGAGGCGATACAGTTATCTACAAAATAGTCCAAGAATACTTGGATTAGGTTAGGTTGGATGAAGTTAATCCCAAGAAGAAGAGGTGTAAGAACATGTTTTCTTCCAGAAAGACGACCGCCTCTACCAGTTCGTGGTTGTTCTCTCCTGTTATAGTTTACTATAAAATAGGCGTGACAGTCCCGGAGATATTTTGCAAAAACCGCTACTAAATCTGCATTGGCTATTGCCGTCATAACTGGTTTCGAAACTCTTTCCAAACAAGTAGTTACCACTTTCTTGATAGTCTCGGTTGACGCTTTAGAAACTGTCCCGAACAGTCGCTTTTTTTCCTTGTGCAGATTTTTTGTCCACAGATGAAACAGCAATGCGGGAAATCGAAGCTTTCTGAACTGTTCCTGAGTTTGGATTTCATTGGAGAATATGAACCACTACGAGGGTCAGTGTTATGGAATTCTTCATTGCCATACTTGAACTCCTTAGAACTCTCTGAGTGTGTACATCTGCCGACATTTTTTATGTATTTTGACGTCCGCCCATCCATCAAGATTTCTGTAGGAATTGAACCCTCTTTCTTTACTGAGAGATTTTAATGTTTCAAGCCCTGCAGGAGTAACAAGACACCAACCCTGCCAAAAATCCCTTTGTTGGTGATAAAACCAATTCCTTCCTCCTGGGACATTTTACAAACAAACGCATTTATTAAGTAAAGAGTATTCGAATTTTCACCTATTTTCTGTTTTATCTGACCGGCATTCATTTCTATTTAACGATATCTCAAAACAACTCTAGAAAATTATAAGTTATTATGCATTAAAATATATTTAAAACATAATATTTCCTGATGTTATTGTCTAGAGACAGACAAATCCCCATGATCTATGTACAAATTTCGACATCCAGAACATAAATTGGTTAGTACACGTGTTTTCTTCAGAGAAGATTCCATATTTTTTTTCACCTCTAAGACCACCGAGGAAGGAATGTTCTTTTAATTTGGTCAAATAAGTTTTTTTTCAAAATATCATTATCATTATATATAGGGAAGACGACGCCCTCACATTCTAAGGTCTGATGCCATGCAATGGGATCTGAACCCATGCCCTCATGGTTGGGAAGCGAACCTTCCACCATTACGACCACCATATCCAAATATACTTACTGCTGATATATTAGATTTTTCATAAATAGGTACACACTTCTTTGGTAGAGCGAAAGTTGTGGTATAAGCACTCGATTGATTGGTTGGTTGTTTAAAGGCAGACGAGCGAGATACCGGGTTTATCTTGTGGCTTCCCTCAACACTGAGACCAGCTGGGGTCCATAATATTGTTCTGTCGTCAGGGGTTCCTAGTTGAATAATAATAATTTTTTACCAGGTTTAGTAGTCTATTTACTAAGTGTTTCAGATTCATGCCTGTGTCTAGGTTGATCTGTCCGAATATTCTGTTGCGCTTGTTGAGCAGCGCGTCGCAGTCGAAGATGATGTGAGAGGCTGTTTCCTCCTCGTCACCACAGAGTCTACAGTCCAAAGTTTCTCTATTTATTCCCATGGTGTGTAGATGTTAGCTAAGGCCGCAGTGTCCGGTTAGTAAGCCGGTGATCGTGCGTATCTTAGATCTGTTAAGGTTGAGTGTGTCAGCCGTTAGTGTTTGGCTCAGGTGCCTCACCATTGCTGTGCTGTGTCGATGCCCTTCGATTTGGTCCCAATACGTTTGGTGTTTTGATTTCTTCCACTCATTGATTAGGTTTCCGCATCGGGTTTTGCTAATTCCAAACGCTGGTTCTGGACCTGTGAATGGTGATTCAGATGCTTTCTCTGCAAGTTGGTCTGCTTTTTCATTGCCTTCAATTCCCCTATGCCCGGGCACCCACACAAGTGTAACCTTGTTAGGTTTCGACAGTTCATTGAGGCTATGAAGACATTCCCAGACTTGCTTAGACTTCATTTGTATTGGGTTCAGAGCTTTTATAGCGCTCTGGCTGTCAGATAGAATGTAGATGTGTTTTCTTTCATGCCCATGGTCTAGATTCATCTGCATGCATGTCCTTATGGCATGTGTCTCTGCTTGGAATACTGTGGTGTTGTTACCAAGTGGAACTATAACGTTCCTTTTTGGCCTCACCCCGTATATTCCTGCTCCTGTTCCTTCATCTGTTTTTGAACCAGATAATGTTTCCAGATGATAGTGATTCTACTTCCGAGTCCCATTCGTTCCACTTGAACTGCGTTTTGAATGGTTTTTCGTACGAGTATTGTGGTTGCATGTAGTCTGATATCATTTCCAGTTCGGTAATGTTGACTTCATGGATGATTTTGGTGTGCCCAGTTTGTGGTTGGGTTATCCAATTACCTGTTTGTTTAAGTCTGTATGCACTCATCCTCGTCGCCCCCATGACTGCAATGGCTAAAGGTGGGAGGTTTAGGATAATTTCCATAGCAGCGGTTGGAGTGCTTTTCATACCACTCGTAATACACAGACAGGCGAGCCTCTGTATTTTACCAAGATTGGTTTTCGACTGCCTCTGTTTCATCTTAGGCCACCAAAAAAGTGACCCATATGTAATTCTGGGTCTTATGATCGCGGTGTAAAGCCAATGCATGACTTTCGGTTTCAGTCCCCATGTTTTTCCAAAACCTCTTCTTCACATCATGAACGATGCTTTGCTTTTGTTGACTACATGTTGTAGATGCATGTTCCATGGTTAGATTATTCTCCAAGAACAGCCCTAAATATTTGACATGATCAGAATCTTGTAGTGTTGCGCCAAAGAACTTGGGTGACTTCAAGTCCCCCTGAATCCTTTTGCGTGTGAAGGGAATGAGTGTGGTTTTACTGATGGGGTTTGCCCTCAGTCTTTCTTTTTTGCACCATTCCTCTACGGTCCTCAGTGCATTTTGCATTAGCTCAGAGGTTAGTTGGGCATACTTCCCCTGTACGAGGACTACTATGTCGTCCGCATAACCTTGGGAGTAGTATCTATCCCTGATTGTTTAAAGATTCCAGAAGTTCGTCACTACCATGTCCCACAGTAGGGGGGATAGTATCCCTCCCTGTGGGGTTCCTCTGGCAATTTCCAGCTTCGCATGTTGGTATGGGCCTGTCGATTTTGGAGCATTGACTTATCCATCTGCAGGTGGTTTTATCAACGCTTCTCCTCCTGTCCGCTGATACCATACTTCCGAAAGATGTATTTTCAAAAGCTCCTTCGATGTCTAGAAAAGTGCATAGGGCTATTTCTTTTTTCGCCAGTGTCCTCCAATTGGTGCAGGGCTATCTCGCACGATTTTCCTGTTAGATAATCATGCTGGTTTATATGTTATGGCCGGTCTATGAGAGCTGCCTCCCGTATGTACCTGTCTATGAGTTTTTCTAGTCCTTTCAGGAGAAAGGATGATAGGCTTATTGGTCTGTAATCCTTGGTCGTATGAGTTTCGGCCAGGTTGCGGAATGAAGACCACGTTCACAGATTTCCATATTTATGGTATCCAGCCAAGTGCTAGGACTCATCGTGTACAGTCTGCATAATTCTGGTGCTAGACCTTCAATTCCTTGATGTAGTAGAACAGGGAATATTCCATCTGGTCTAGGCAATTTATATGGGCTGAAAGAGTTTATTGCCCATATAACTTTCGGGTATGTTACGATCCGCTTTGCCACCTCCCAGTCATCCCTGTTCGCCCTTAGTTGAAGGTTGACAGGGTTTTCAATGCTGGGATTTGTCAGCACTTAACAAAACCCTTGTTCTCCTCCAGAATAACTTGATACCCTAATAAATATCCACTCCACATTTCGTAAAAGATAGGCACTAGAAATCACAACATTCAATATAACTCCAAACCACCTAACGAATTTTTGAGGCCCTGTCTGCTCTACATCAAATTTCCACTCACTTTTAGTCGAACAAGCACAACTGGATGTACTTAGCAATATTTAGAGAAATAACCCCGGTTTAGAATACCCACTAATGAAGATAACTGCGCATTTATAGGAGTGAAAATAATTCTGTGGTAAACGGGAAAATACTATTCTCAAATGACCCCACCTTTGGATTTATTTCATAGAAAAAATTTGATAGACTGCAAATCACGCAGATTAGATCCTCGCTTTTCAGGTCCCGTTCCACAATGTTTTGGTACTCATTGCCCGAGGACATACAGCTCAAAATTTAGGGAAAATCACCAATTTATCTTTTTATGGGAACTAGAGGATGAAGAAACCGTTATTTATTCTTTATGATGACGCTTTGTCTTCATTCAGTATGCGCCGAATATTGGCCACACAGGAGAAACATTTGAATCATTGAAAACGTTAGAAGATTATATCGAAGTTCAAAATTGCAGGCCGATATAAGTTAATAAGCATGATAAGGTCCTCCTAGAACATATGCGATATTTTTCATGAAGGTCTCGGAGATGGCGATACGAATTATTGTCCATAAAAAAATTTAATAATATTTTTTTTTTAATTCTACTTGGGTTGAGTTTCGCTTGAGACTTTTTCAAACTAATTCCTTAAAATTTGTTGTGTTGGTTCTAAAATTTGTTTTTAAGTTTTAAAGGTATGTGAATTGGCATCATTTTAGTACTGATAAAAATCGATTAAAATAAATTGCCATCCTAAATGCTCAACGATATATCACATCACCTGATCGCATCACCTTTGCATCAAACACAACATGAATTTGAAATAATATTCTCATTTTCTCAAAGAAAAACATATTTTTATGGATATTCAGTAAAAGTTAAAGTTAGTAAGTAGCATAATAATAAACGTTAGCGGTATAAAATAGTTGTTGAAGTTGAAATTCTTCTCAAATCGTAATAGACACAGCTTTTCTCCTTCACATTTTAAAGCAAATCAACGCCCAAGTTGAATTTCATAATGAATGATTATTAAAAGCTCTTCCCATATGATACCAACTTTTTTTCATTGTATACAGCATTTGAGCTGAAACAGACAGACTTTTCTTCACTGCAAAAATTCTGAAGATTATTGATAATATGCAGCGGTCATTACCAAATTCACTCTGTATAATTGCAGTTTGCGTGGTCTCCGTCTGACGGACAAGCTGCAATACAAGTCGCCTTAAAAGGGCGCCTCTTTGGATTACTTTCAGTTATATCACCTACATACTACTCAATTTTTTTAAAAAGAGTAGGATTCGTGTCTTGGTACAAAACAAAGAACCGTTTGAATGAAAATTGCAGTTTATATTACCTACATCAATTAATTGATACATTGCCATGGCATTTAGGATTCGCATACGGTTGCCAATCGAAAGTGACATTGAGAATCATCCTAAGTAAGTTCAAAACCAGAACAGCAATTATATGGATTTACACAAAACGGGTCCGAAGTTTTGATTGACCTTCTAAGAGAGATTGTTGTAGCATTATGACCTTGGATTCGTCAGTCGGTGTCATTGATTTTTTTTCGAATCAGCCCTCGGAGGGTGTACATACGTCACAGATTGAGATGCAGTAGATTGACATATATTCAATTAGGTTGAAGTGAGTTAGTTGTCTTCAATATATTTCGTCAAAACCACTTATTTCAACAATTATCTCTTCATTCCAGTTACTGTTGAGTAATTTAATTTAAAAAAGATTTGTTCGGTTGACCTTTATTAGGTTCTTTTATTTAACTTGTTTCGGTTCAAAACTTGCAATCCATTTCCTAATCACTTGCGTGCAATCTTGCATAAGAACAAACACGGATGACAAAATAATAATTCAAAACAAAATGCTCTATTTCCTTCCCCTTCAATGTTAGATTATCAGTAAGGGGGCTCCTTTTCGAAAGGAAGTTGCAAAAACTCCCGAAAATAAAATTGGAAAAATCCGTAAAATAGTGAAAAAGTATATCCGTAAAATAGTGAAAAAGTATATTAGCCACCTGCACCCCAGACCGCTACATATAGGCCAATCAATAGAGCATTTTTCCCAACAAAAATACTAGTAGAAAACCGACTGCGCCATTACTTGAAAGATGGTCCGTAGTTATATTCTGTCATGTTATAACTGTCACTTATTAATTTGTTATGGACATTTAAATAACAAAAACCGTGTTTTTTAAAATTGTTTTGTTTATAAAATGAAAACTAATCGAGCAATCTGGTTGCTCCAATGGAAAGAATTGTAGAAAATTGAAGTACAAACAAAACCAAATGTGACGGTGGGGATTAGCGCAGTGGTTAAGCGCCCGGCTGGTAACTGAAAGGTTCCAGGTTCGGTTCCCAGCCGGGGCATGCTTTTTATTTTCAGATGTGAAAATGTGGATGATTGAGCTCGAGTCGGCTGGGAACAATCCTCCACGATTCATTGTTTCGTTGAAAATTAACAGTGCTGCTCCTAAGGTGACGTATGGTGTTAGTAACAAGGCCTGTCCAGAACACATGGCTAATAACCATAGCAGTCGATTCTAAAACACAAAAAAAAAACAGTTTTACGACCCGATCGGATCAAAAAATAAAATTGCAATTTGAATTTATTTTTGCACTATCTTGCAGCGTGCCTGGATGCTCTAGTGATAGGCCGATTCCAATTCCTAAAACAGATTTTGAAAGTAGAAGTTCATTACTACAAAATTTTTATTCTCTTTTTGCGTTAAAATGTAGCGAAATGGGTGAAAAATGCTTGCAAACATGACCGAGCTGGCGGAAGCGGTCTAGTGTAGGAGAGAGCGGGAGATGAGGAAAAGCATATTATCACGTAACCCATTCATTAAAAATATTCCCCTCATTTCCCGGACTCTCCTACCATTCGATAGCTAACCCGGGCTCGGCCATTTTCAGTCATAGTTGCATGCATTTTTCACCCATTTTCCACCATTGTAGCGCGAAATGAGAATATACATTTTGTAGTAATATGCTTATACTTTCACAATCTGTTTGAGAAATTGAAATCAAGCTATCACTAGACTAGCATCCAGGCACGCTGCAAGATGGTGCAAAAAATGAAATGGCAGTTGAGCCCAAACTAACAATCCGACAGCGCCTGTTCTGTGCACACATAAAGTGCACATGATTCAATTCTTTCATGAGGAATGCCAATCGCAAATTTTTCCTGTTTTTCCACTTTTTCTCCGTTACTAATGATCCGATCGGGTCGTGAAACGTTCTATTTTCTTCGTATTCCAATTATCTACAATTCTTTCCATTTGAGCAACCAGATTGCTTTATCAGTATTAATTTTATGTGATGGCATAGTCGGTATCCTACCAGTATTTTTGTTAAAAACTCACTAATTTTATGCTCTATTACTTGGTGTAATAGAGAACGTATCGACATTGGAAAATTACTGAAAAAAATTGGAGGAATCGGACTCCCGTTCTTGTCGAAATAAGTTACAAAAACTTGAGAAAATTGAATAGAAAGTATGCGTAAAAATGGTGAAAAATATCATACAGTTGGAAAATTTAATTTAAAAAAATTGTACTATACTGCTCTCCTGAAGCATGGATGGAAATCGGAAAAATTTCCGTCGGTTTCAGACGTGGTTATGAATGCCAACAAAAAATTCAAAAAGTAGCAAAAATAAAATAGGAAAAATCCGTGAAAATTGTGAAAAACATTGAGCAGTCGGATGATTTTAATATTTGGATTAGGGAAAACAAAAATCTTAGAGAAATGAAAATATTTCTTTGAGTGCTTGAGGCGTGAAACGTCAGTACAATTGACGTAAAGCCTCAAACTTGTAAAGGAAATATTTCAATTTTTAGAAGTTCTTTGTTTTTAAAGAGAAACATTCTCAATTGAAAATTCGATCAATACATGACTCCTCTGGAAATGGAAAAACCCTACGATAAAATTGAAGTTACTTTTTTGTAATAACTAAAAGCTTGTTATAAGACAGTTTGGTTAATTTCTACGAACTTTTATTTGTTTTGTTCGTATTTGTTTCGGAAGTGGAAAATTTTTGTCAGTCAGTCGGGAGACTGAAAAAGAGATCTGAAAAGTCACAAATATAAAATCAGAAAAATCCATAGAAACCGTGTAAAACATCGGATCGTCGAATAATTTTCGTACCTCACCCTGTATGTATTTCATTGATTTGCAGATCTTCCAGTCAAGAGAATATCAAACTTTCAATAATAAGGAAATGAAAAATACAACAAACAAAATTTGAGCAATTTAAATATTTATCTTATTGAAGAAACATCCGGTACATTGGAAAACACACTAATTACGAATTAACTCATAACATAATTCACAGTAATGTTAAATAAAAACTAATCAGTTATCAACAGCAACAGCAATTGGAATTTTTTGATTTGAAAAAAAAGACTAACTGGTCGCGAAGCAATTGTTGAATAGAGACGCCTAGAACCAAAGTAGCCAGAGAGAAATTTTCCTATTGAAGAATATAATATAAAGTTATTTTCGACCACATAAAATCAGAATAAACGTTATAAAGTGAAATGATAATGCCAGAAACCTATTGAACAAGTTCAGTCAGAGCGAACATAAATAAAGTGGATTGAAACTCCCAGTCCCGAGAAGCGTTCTCCAAATATTTCAGAATCTAAGATATTTATCAAAATTTTTATTACCTGGACAAGACAATCTGACATTCACTTAAGATATCAATAAGAATATTTTCTATGTCGACACAAACTTCATCTTAAACAATTTCAGAAGCTTCACAGTGTAAAAAGATTATTAGTTTGCACTTCGGAAAATTATTATTTTGTTTAAAATATTAATTCCAGTTAAATTATTGGAAAAACTAATAAAATTTGAGGTAAAATCGATCAGCGCAGGACCATGCGTGGACAATGTCCAAACCACAGTCTCAAAATAGTAGCACGCAAGTTTATAAAAATTCCTGTTTTGAACTATTTTGAGAGAACTAAACTTAGTACTTTACACGTAGATGTCGGTAGGGGTAAGTTTATATGGTAGAATTTTAAAATGACTTGTTAGAATATGGGAGTACTCTTTTACTTTTTGAAAATTATAGTAGTAAGTAACAAAGATTGATGTTAATTGTATTGCTCTCAGAATTTTATGAATTGTAAAATTAAAGGTAAGGTTTGTTTTAACATAGGAAGGGCTTGATATTTTAATTTCAACTCCAAAGCATATAACCAAATTAAGGCAGAACAATTTCTATGGAACTAATCCCTGAAGGACCCAAAGCTAGATTATCAAGTAAAAAAGAAAGAACCATAACTAATCAAAATCAAACATCCATTCTAACAATTTATAATTGAAGAAATCAAATCTAAAATTTCTACTTTTACAAACTACACAAAAAGCGATGCGATATTCACAGTGTGAATGAATGATGAATTAGTGAATGAACAAATCACCGATAATCTCTACTGTTTGATTACAATTCACTTGAACTTGTAATTGTATCCTTCTGGAGGAAAGTTGCACAAATATTTGTTAAATGTAGTTTGACGTCCGTCGTGGTGTTAGCCATGAAAGTAGTTATGATGTGTTCTGTGTTATTCTGTGTGCCAACATGTAATAGTCTTATCAAATTGGCTTAATGAATAAAAAAAATTCAATAAAAGTTTGGCTTTGCGTCTCTTAAAAACGTTTGATACTTTTCAAACACATATTTATGAAATTAATTCTTGATTTCAGGACTCAATTGTTGACCTGGTGAGTGGATTGGGTGCTCCTTTGAACAAAGTCGTTATAACAGCGCCTGTCCAAGCATTTCAATTCACCCTACAAAACGAAGAATTCTCTGCTCCTGGAAGCCCTGCTTTGGAGCTTAAGTCTCTATCTCGAAAAGAACTATGCGAAGAGATGCGAAGTGGCTCAAACTGGACGTTGGAGAGGGATCAAGATCAGGCCGGACCATACATATTCAGGTATGGATAGAAATAGATGTATTGCAGAATTATATCAAAAGAATCAAGATCAATATATTTCTAAATTTATTTTGATACCATCTAGGTACCAGAAAATATTATGCAGTTGTTTTTGTAACTTTTTTGTTTTTGTAGGTAATGGAATTAAATTCGCAGTATCTGTATAAAACATAAAACTGCATTTTTTGGCAAGTGCTTCAGCTTCATGCAACATCAGGTTTTACCGGAACTGACATTAACTTTCGATCGTTGAATGGGACACCTGGTATATTTTCAGTTCTTTTGTCTCCATATGACATTCTGAATAGAACTTTTTATATTAATTTTTTTTATTTTCTGTCTATCTAGAGATCTATGAATAAGTTCAAATCACTAATTTCAGACCTAAAATTTTAGGAAAATACAGCTTTACTGGTTTCTGTCAAAACATATCTGCTCGGTGAAATTGTCTGAATTTTTGGTATATTGTAGTTTTCGATGTACTGATTGATCGCGCAGGATCGCAAAGTTCGTTGAAGGAAACATTTTGAAATACAGGGCGTTCAAGCTAAAAATCAGTAATTTTCATTTAATCACTTTCTCGGGATTTGAAAGTACCAACTGCACTTTTTTTCGTTCTCATCATCAAGGTACTTTTATATTACTAAATATCATTCAGATGGTGCAGATTATATCATTATGTACAGAGTGAAAAATAAAATAATTTTAGTAATGTCTGAAAATTCGATGTAATAATGAAATGTTGATAAAATAATTTTGGCATTACTATTCTCATTCCATCATTAATCACAATTCATACATTTTGTACAGGGTGATTTGAAAAATTAGTGGAATATGTGGCCGGTTCTTTCGTACGTATCCTGTATATTCAATTGAATTATCATCCTCTTAAGATAGCTGATACCGTATAAAAATGATTTCGTTGGGATATATAGGGTGATCATGAAAATTTTCGATGATACAAATGACAAAATATCAACGTTTTAGAAATCACCCTGTAATTCACGATTAACTAGGTGAAATTCCTTTATTATTTTTTAATATATTCATCATTCTCTCCTCAACACTGTTCCAAAAATTCAGTTTCCTGCTATGACTAGTTTTATAGTTATTAGAGAGATATTGCAGTACTAAATAACGCCAGCCTGTAATAAAGTCGACGTTATTTTGACATGTACGCACGCGCACTATGAATCTGGAATAAGGACAACTTTATTAAAATACTGCCTGCCTTTTTTATTAGTGGACGTTTAAAGGCGATTATTATTATTCCTTTATTTCCATTTTGGGTGAGATCGTAAATTATCGTGACATGATCAGTAGATAAAACAGGGCTCCGACTGATAAATATATTAGATTTTCAACTAGAGTCGACGTAGAAGTTCGTTTTGGCAATTCAATCATCAAAATAATTTCTTCTAATTCTGAAATTGATTATGCAGAGAGAAAAATCCAAGAGACAAATTGATTTAGGTTGAGAATGCATCTGTCAATCACGAGTAAATAAGGGACTAGCAGATGAAATTTGCAATATCTCTGTTTTCAATCTCAGAATAGTGTCAGTCGCTATCGAAATAAAGTTGCCTTAAATACTGACTGGCGTTATTGCAATATCTCTCTATTAATTGAGAAACTTATTACCATTTCCATGACGAGTTAAAGGAACCTGTTCACGCGTTCATTTTACTAATCGCCAAGATTTTTCACAAATAGTGAAACGTGAGAATGTGGAGATCAAAATAAATGTAAAAGAGGGTGAATATTAAAGATAACAATATTAATTTAATAATGTAAGGTACAGATAGTTAAGTGAATTTTGTTGGTTTTCTTTGTCGGAATAAAAAAAAACTATCTGGAAAACGCTTTTATTTCTAATAGGTAGTTTTGAATCTGGGTAGCGACGGTTTTTTTCCAATGCGTGTTCCACTCGGATAGAGGTTTCCGTGATTTTTATATTTGCTGGCTATCAATAGAAACATATAGAAATCTATTATATTTCATCAATATAGGTAATTCAATACGTAAAGGTAATGATAATTATCACTGATGGAACTGATTGATTTCTCTTTTTCATTCACTTTCCGTCAACGACAGAATCAAAATGTACCCGATAGCCGATAGGGTTTTCTTGTTGTATGAGGACCGTAGCGCGGCTACGGGGGAGGTGGATTCGGTTAAAGGCTGTTCTTTGTCACCTTCAGTGATAAGTGATTTCTCGTACCGGGGCCTCATACACGATTGGGCGAGTCAAACTATCTAAGCATTAAGAATTTCATCTGGCTCATGCCTGAGTTGTGAGATGTAACTAAATGGTAGATGGAATTGGATGAACCGTCATTGGTCATCACCATGCATATAATGTTACATTTACATTGATCTGCACATTCTCAGGTTTCACTATTTATGAAAAATCTTGGCCACTAGTAGAATGTACGCGTGAACAAGTTCCTTCAACTCGTCATGCAAATGGTAATAAGTTTCTCAAATAATAACTATGAAACTGATCATAGTAGGAAACTGAATTTTTGGGACAGTGTTGAGGAGATTAAATAATAATAAAGGAATTTCACCGAGTTAATCGTGAATTACAGGGTGATTTCTGAAACATTGATAGTTTGTCATTTCCATCATCGAAAATTTTCATGATCACCCCATATATCCCAGCGAAATCATATTTATACGGTATCAGCTATCTTCGGAGAATTATAATTCACTTGAAAATACAGGATATGTAAGAAAGAACCGGCCATATATTTCACCTGATTTTCAAATCACCCTGTACGAAATGTATGAATTGTGATTAATGATAGAATAAGAATAGTATATTGCATGTCAAAATAATTTTATGAATATTTCATTATTACATCGAATTTTCAGACATTACTAAAATGTTTTTATTTTTCACTTTGTAAATAATGATATGATCTGCACTATCTGAATGATATTCAGTAATATGAAGGTACGTTGATGATGAGAATGAAAAAAAAATGCAGTGGGCACTTTCAAATCCCGAGAAAATAATTAAATGAAATTTTTTTTAACTTGAACGCACTGTATTTTAAAATCCATCCATCATCAAACTTTGCGATTCTCGAGAAACAGAAACATTCTCAATCGAAAATTGAACCAAACATGAAATGACATGACATATGAGAGGAATTCCTTCGAAGCTGATGAAGTCATATGTGCAAGGCATGTCCGAAAAAGTAGTTATTCGAAGTCAATCAGCAACCATTGAGCAAGATATTCCTCTAGGTTCATTACTTGGCCCCTTAGTTTATCTCATAAAACAACGACCTGATGCGATAGGTCAATAGTTTCACAGCAAATCATGTAGTTACTTATGCAGATGAAACCAATTTCCTCAGAGTCAGAATGTGTTAGGTCTTACAGACAAAATACAAAGTGTTTATGAGCGGGTGGTAACTTGAGATGATAAAAATCTCTTGTACTTGGCATTGAACATCACCAAAACAAAAATAATGAAATTTTCACCAAGTAGTGTCCTTGAAATGTTTGAGAATGAGGGGTTACATGTGGAAACTTGCGAAACAACAAGAATTTTATGCCTCACGCTCGCTGGACTATAAACTCACTTGGACGCCTCATATTGAAACTCTGCGATAAATTACGGAAGCATTGTTACACACTGAGGTTTATGGCGAGACATTGTAGTAAACATGTTCTGCTGAATTTATACCTACTACTGTCATGTGCGGTACAGGCTCAACTGCTCAAAGGGTTTTTATTCTATAAAAGCCACCCTATACAAAAAAAGTTTTATTTTTCGGGTACCAAAGTTTTTTCAACAAGCTAGATGAATCGAATAAGAACTCTCCTAATGTAAAAATTTTCAAATCTAGATTATCTAGATTTTCCAAAAAATCACTACACCTCTACAAATATTTTAGATTTACATCATACTTGACTATTCAGTTCCATTTAGTAGTATAGTTTAAGATGTGAGAAACACGCGCTGTTCACTGTTAAACCGTTTTCGTACCTCTTCATATACCTTTTTTATTTCCAACATGTCACTTTTATATAACATCTTGTGACGTTTTCCTTGTTATTGAATCATTGGAATCATCCTCTATTTTGTACTTTTCAACAAGATGTCGTATATGACGTATACCGGGTGTAACAGGATCATGGTACACCCCTCGTATCTTCGTTAGTTTTGAAGGTAATAATAGATTGAAATTTGGAATATCCCATATACATATGAAGCGGCACTTCTTGACCTATAAAAGATTTTTTTTCACTTCCGGTTTCGTCGGAAGTGATATCAACTTTCGATTTTTAAATGGAACGCCCTGTATATTATTACATTTCTGAAATCTGCATGATTTTCTGAATCCAATGATACCACATAAGTGACATTTCAAACGTCAAAAATTTTTATAATTTACATTTTTAGTTTTCCATTTAAGTGTGCCATGATAGTTCCGATTTATTCCAATTGATCCGTCTAATACTGGAAAAATCAAAATCCCGTCAAAAATACTAAATTGTGTTTTTTATGAGCAAATTAAGTTCATCGTAATCGTTTTTGGGGTAAAACTCAATTTTTTCAAATGGAAACATATTGGTTTTATTTTGTTTTTATTTTGTTCTACTTTAATACTAAGAAGTTACTAAGGAGGCTTTGAAATTAAAAAAATTAACACAAAACATTACAACAATTGTTCGGAATGCTGTCCATTAACGTCAATGCACTTCTGAACTCGCTTAGCTGTTTCATGAAGAACGTTTGCTAATTGCTGTGCCGTTATACTATTAATTGCGCGTCTTACTCGCAACTCCAGGTCTTCGCGGGTTGTAACGGCGGTTGCATAGACAATGTCAAATCAGGTGACCTTGGAGGCCATCGCACAGGACCATTCGTCGAAAATACGTTTTCTTCGAATGCCTGTTCAAGGTAATCATTTACTGTTCTTGAATCATGGGGAGGAGCTCCATCTTGTTGGAAATACATTCCCTGACGTAAATGGACAGGTAATTCAGTTAAACTGTCCTCAATTTCATTTTGCAGAAATCTTAAGTATCTAGCTGCATTCAAGGGTCCTTCAAATATTATTGGACCAATGATTCTACGACCGAGTATTCCAAGCCAAACATTGATACCGAACCGCACTTGAAAGTTACCCTCCCGCAAAAAATTTTGATTTTCTTGTTACCAATAACCTGTATTTTGTCGGTTAATTAATCCCATATTTGTAAACCTATACTCGTCCGAAAATAAAATCCTTCCCAAAAAAGCATTGATTGGCTGCACATTATTCTGCAAGATCCAATTGCAATATTCCATCTACGTTCATAATCATTTTCGTACAGGTGCTGGTGCAATTGATGTTTGAAAGATTTATAATTATGTTTGTGCAAGATTCGGCTTACCGTTTGGTTATTAATTTCCGTTCCTTCGTCAATGATAACGTTTTCCTTGGGATCATGGTTAGGCTCTCTTCGGAGTTGATTTTCAAGACGATTAAAATAATTTCTCGCTGGACATTGTCTATCAGGATATCGGTCGGCATAAAGGTTTTTCCAATAGGTATACATTAAAAACACCGATTTACCAACAAATATTAATTTGACAATCTGAAGAAATAATTTCATTGTTTTCAAAGCTACCTTAGTAACTTCTTAGTATTAAAGTAGAACAAAATAATTGTATTTTCTTATTTTCTTTTAGCTGTAATTTTGATTGTATTGATCGCACATTTTATCACCAGGTATGGATGAATTCCTTATTAATAGTACTAATAAATGGTACCTCGGTACCAATATGGTTCCATTTGAAAAAATTGATATTTACCGCAAAAACGATTACGATGAACTTTATGTGCTCATAAAAAACGCAATTTAGTATTTTTGATGGGATTTCGATTTTTCTAGTATTAGACGGGTCAATTGGAATAAATCGGAACCATCATGGCACACTTAAATGGAAATCTAAAAATTAATTATAAAAAATTTCGACGTTTAAAATGACACTTATGTGGTATGATTGGATTCAGAAAATTATGCAGATTTCAGAAATGTAATAATATACAGAGTGTTCTATTTGAAAATCGAAAGTTGGTATCACTTCCGGTGAAGCAGGAGGTGGAAAAAAATATTTATGGGGTAAAAAGTGCAGACTATTATGTTTATGGTATATCCCAAATTTCAATCTATTACCTTCAAAACTAACGGAGATACGGGGGGTGTACTATGATCCTGTTACACCCGGTATAGATCGTCCAAATAACGTTCCATAAAACAAAAAAAAAATTATAGGGTCAAGCCACCTTCCGCAGACACCCGGTATAGGACTGTTTATTTGTACGGTGGAATTTCCTAAAATATCACCAATATTTGTAGAGTTTAAAAATAACCAGAGAGGTTTAAATTTGAAAACCGTTTGGTGTGTATAATATTTGTTAAACTATATGCAATAGTTTCTGAGTGGATGTTAAATCTCTTAAGAAATCTGTCACATTGGGAAATCATTTCTTTTGCTACTCTCGCTTGGGTTTTGCTCATGTATAAAACAAGTGTATCCGATCAAAATAGAATAGTAGGTATGATAAAATAGTTAATGATTTTTTTTTGATGAACTTTCTTTCTACGGGTTAAGTCAATTCAATTTCTACTGTTTAAATTTTTGTCACACCTTAAATACGAGACAATTACAATTACAATAGCACTGATTATGCAGTACCCGAATTGTGTTTACGGAGTGAATTATTACTATTTGTTATTCAACTAGAAAGCGACTGATGAAACTGCATTAGTATACAAATTATGGTCAGGGAGCTGATGTTCATGAATCAATATTATTATTTTTTCTTGAAAACGAAAGATTTTTTCATCAATGAACGAGAGCACCTATTTCATAAAATTGAGGACAAATTGTGAACATTTCACAGTTAATTAATTTAATGTATCCATGTGATAAATGAGTTGTAAAATAAATACCATGTAGAGGTAGTCCACCCCTGGTTTGTTGGTTTGTTGTGTTATTGTTTGAGTTACTGTACTCAATCGGTTCGGATACTTTTCAAATTTTATGAAGTTATCAACTTCAAGCCACCTTCCAATGGCTAATTATAAGTGGACCCCTTGCCAGAAAAATCCACAGGACCTCATATTATTAATTTTACCAATACTACATGTTCTTGTGGGACACCCACAATATTTTCAAAACGTTCGAACTGTGTAACAATAAATTAACATCCTACGTAATGACTCCATAATGTTCATTGCTATTACGAACGAAATCAAGCAAAGCAGTATTATAATAAAATGTGTTCAGATTATTAATAGTGTTGATATCCAAAAAGGTTTAATAAGACTCGTGCTTCTAAATAATTAATTTTTTTTATTGACTATATGTCTGAGTTTTCATATAGATGAACCAAGCTATACATTTTTGTGAGTTATGTTATGTTACGAACATGGTATATCATGGGAGTATGGTAAATTGTCCTAAAGATGGCGTAGAACAATTAGAAACCTACGAACTATTCCATCGAAACGTCTAGAAATACTAATTCGTATTCCTAATCATGACGTCAATTATTCTTATCGTAGTCTAAGAATTTCTTCATTGTTCGAGAACTTCTAGAATTTATAGAAACTTATATTTTCACTAGATAAGCCATGCAATTGGAAGATTTGACAGAAGTTCAGCAGCTAACAGATGATTAATAAAAGCATTGAACTGTCAATATAGTACAGTGTTGTCAGGTTTAGTTGATAAAGGCAGTCGAACAGCAGCGTGAACATTTCAATATCGGATTTTTTTTCCAAAGTGTCTATCTAGATCCTATGGAGGAAGAGCCAACAAGTTCGCTACATTTGAGAAATATCGTGCATTCTTTTCTCGAATTTGAATTTATTACCGTATCATAGAATCCAAGTTCATGCGTATCAGGTCGTTTCAACACATTGTGTCTTTTCCAAAATATTAATATAGGTGCTGTCGTAGATAGTCCCTCCCGTAAACATTTGCACAGATCAAATCTAGTTAAAAATTAGGAAAGTAATGAGGAGTTTCCAAGAGAAGTACGACAAATTTGGATATTTCAGAAACAAATTTATGGTTCATATTGCATTTGCTGCCTAGCAACCTATGTATTATGAACCATTATCTGTTAGGTGGCGGTAAACTTTCAAAACCACATGACTGCTGGAAGTCCACGACAATCACTGAATCAATTAATAACATTGATATTCAAATTGAAAATGCAATACAGGAGAATTCAGCTTATTTCCTTCCCTGGCCAAGGAAAGTGGAACTTTAGCTACGAGCGAGCAGAAAAAAAAACAATGTTTTTGCCAACAACTTTGTTGCAAATTTATCACTCCTTTTGACAGTTATATGCATAAGATTACTCTTCGTCAAACAATTATCAGAAGCATTTTGCTGAGTCTTAACACCAACAAAGATAGTGGATATGACGGAATTCTGCAGATCGCTTTCAAGAAATTAGCTCCCGAACTAACAACAATTCTTTATAAGTTATTCACTGTGTCTTATGATTTGGGGATATTTCCGTCCTACTGGAAAATTGCAAGAGTAAAACCAGTTCCAAAAAATGGAAAGACTATTGACCTATCGCACCGCTGTCTGTTATCTCGAAGGTCATGGAGAAAGCCATCAAAATCGAGCTCGTGGAATATCTAGATCGCTCAATTGTGAATGTCGACAAAATGGTTTCTGTCATCATGAATCAACTGGTGATCTGCTTGCTTATGTCTCAAATATGTTCCTGCTCTCTCTTAAGAAATATAGTGAAACACTGGCCGTAGCATTAGATTTCACCAGGGACTCCTTGTACGTCAAGCTTTCATATTATTGCTTGTCCCTCCCAAGCTTTGTTCCTTGACATGTAGCCTTCTCTCAGACAGGTGTGACCCAAAGAAATGTAAACTGAATATGCAATAATTCGCGAGAAAAAATATTATCTATAGTTCAGAGTGAACAGAAATAAAAGCATCTGGCACTTCCGGAAGGACCTCAAATATCTTAGCAATCATTCCAAAAATACTTCCCAAGTAATACCAGATCACCTGAAAGATGCTTTCGCTATCAACTCATTCTTCCAGGGGCGATCCTCTTCTTGATCTGGACATTTTAAATCACTATTTCAGCCACTTACGAACTGGCGAAAGCAACTTGTCTTTCTCACTTACATCAGAAACTGCAACATGTAAACCATTTTTGTCAAATCAAAAGGAAAATCAACATCATTATCTTATTGTATTGCTGTCCTGTAATTATTTCAATCATTTTCCACATTAACTATTTCATTGACATGGATCTTGTCCAGAAACTGATTTGTTGACAGCTGAACTCGGTTTAGAGTCAATAAAAACAATTTCAGAGAAACTTTGCATATCCATAAATCCTAGAAAATCATTACCAATGTTATTCGGCAGGAAAGTGGCCCGTAAAAGTTATTCTGATGTCCTGACCATCAAAATCGAAGATTCGTCAATTTTTCCTAATGAAAGTGCTAACAACTTCTGCTTCGAATCTTCTTTAAATTTCACCAACCACGTCAACTTAGTCTTAAGACGAGCTTTCTGCAATTAGACATTGATCTACGCTAACGGAAAAATACTTGACAAATGAAGTAAATCTACCTTGTGTGAACCATTTGTTCTTTTGGAGCTAAACTATGGTGACATTATAAATATGGATCTTCTATTTCGAAAAGAGATGTTCAACGCATTCAGCTTTCTCAGAACTGTTGCTCTCGTCTAATTTGTGGTATAGGCAGACGAGCTCATATATCTGATCCTGTGAATTAACTAGGATGACTAAATATCGAGAGGAAGAGAATACTGCATGCCTGTTCCCAATTCAATGAAATAATTACCAAAAACCACCATATCTATACGAAAACATCACCTTGCGCACTGACGTCCACAATATCAACGTCCGGTTTAAATCTCGACTACTCCACCCTGTCACACCTCTGCTCATTACCGGTCCTCTTTCTCGTACATAATCGCAAAAATGTATAACTGGATTCCGGATTCTTTGAAGAGATTGAACATGTTGTGCTTCAATAACAGTTTGAAAGAACTTCTTCGAACTTGTATTTTTTACTTTTTACGGGTCTACCACCAACTCCCGGCATGAGCTATCCATAATAATATTTGTTGATTTTAATTATTATTATTATTAGTCTTACTGTAATGTGTATTTTCTTAATATCTTTATCTTTTTTTAAGGTTGAGTGGAAGAAAGCACTTGTTTAATTCCTTGTGGCTCAGACATAAGCTAACTCTGCCTTTTGGTGGTGGGAATTTAATTTTTTCAATGAGCGTTGTTGTATTTTCCTTATTTTTAGCCAATAGATAAAAAAGTTCAAGTATTCAGCATCCCACGAGTACTCCATAAATGTTTTTCAGTATTTACACATTCAACTTCAATAAATCATTCCCTATTTCCATCTATTCAAAGGCAATAAAGAATATATTTGTGTATTTCCGTATGTTAATGTTCGTTAGAATATAAATGGTGAGCAGTAGGTTTTCGTTGTGCTTCAAAGTTTTCCGCTCTTGCAAAATTGGCCTCACTTTGTCATCCATGAAAACACTGTTGAAAACACCAACGCTGATAGACCAATCAGAATTGAAAGACAGCTGGTGTTTTCGCGATAGTGCAAGTTGTCTTTGGTTTGTGATTAGTCAGATTCTGTGAGAATGTTAAGATGAGTAAAATGGTCCAAGTAATTGATTAACCACTTCATCCATCAGTAATCACCCATATTACCCCATTTCCCCCCACAAACGCGCCCTTGATATATTAAGGCAAGCATGATGAATTGATGAACACCTTTCGCCAATTTCCTTGTTATGTATGAGATCACATCCTACATAATATAATTTATGCCATCACCATTCATCACTAAAACCATTCTACCGTGATAAATATCTCTAATTTCTACTGACCACTGTCATGGCCTTTAATCGGTAGAGTGAGCACCGCGGGCAATGTCGTTCAAATTACGAGCGGTACTACTTCTAATAAGTCCTCGTGTGGTTAAGTGGAACACATTGCGAAAGTGTTATCTCACGGTGTTTTATTGCCATGACAGGGCACACCTGAATATGTACTATTTTGTACTAATCGCTGCTATGGTTTATTTGGTCTCTTTCGAAAAATAGGTTCGGCTCTGTAATTTTAAAATGGACCTGAAATGTTATGAATTATTGGAATTTTTCAAGAATTACCTTAAGCCAATTATGATATTAATATCAGTGTATAATTAAAATTATAATATATGATGGGATTGATCAATTTCAATTATATCGAATATCAAAATTCTTCACTTGTTTAATTAAATGACCGCACTGCGACCTTTTCTGATTTATTATATATGATGTCGAAATCGGTTAGATTTCTCTATCCAGCAATGTTTTCGTTACCTATAGTTTTTAATGCAAGATCTAGAAATACACTTGGAGACTTGAAATCTATATTAACTGACATGAATAAAATCGAAGTACCCTTCACCTCAAAATATTTCCACCATGTGGAAAATATGAGGCAAAAATCTGACAGAAAAAAACTAGTTCCTGGCTAATACCACGACGGATATTGAACTATATCTGACAGATATTTATGCAACGTTCTTCCGAGAAGACTCAAGTTGCAAGTGTTTATTGTAAACAAACAACACATCATCCTACATTCGGCTGGGGATGACCACCTGCAGAAATATTTCGAGGTTCTTGCCTCTCATCAGTGCAAGAGTAGGTCTGACAACTTTAGAGTCGTCTTATCCCAAAGAGACTAAACTAGCAGGACGGTTTAATAAGCTCTAGCCAATCAGACTCTTGTAGCATTAACGAGACAGAGTCGAACTCAAACCAAGCAACAAAACTATCAGCAGTAACTCTCATATACCAAGAGCTAGTCTGTCACTGTCTATAGAGAACGGCGGCCATGACATGTTCAACTACGTCACATTTCGTCACAAATGTTCTTTCATCTCTTTCTATTAGTCTCCCCATTGTCTTATGGGGATTAGACTCTCCTTTTAAATAATGTTTGGTCTCCTTGGTCTTATCCCACAAGCGTCTAGCCGTACCGATTCTACTTTTGATCCCGTAGTTCCGCATGCGCATTGTGACCGCGACAAATACGAAATAAAAATTCATCATGTGTGCACTGTGTGTGATATTTGACATTTATTTTAGGTTGAGTTCAAAGTTATTCATTGGTAAGATATAAGTAATTCAAAGACCTTCTTTAATATGTTGTGTAATGTATTTTCTTTAAACTGGACATTTTAAACACAAAGTAATGTATAAACAACTTTATCAGAATTACTGAGGTTTTCGGTGGATAGAAATATATTCTCCATATCATCCATGTTTTACAGAATATTCTGTTGGAATATATATCAAAAATACTGGAAGGCAGAAAAAGTGAAATGTTGTTTATGCATCAGGAAGGAAATTTTGAAAAATCAAAAACATTGAATCATTTTACAGTAATTCATGACATAAAGCTCTGATCCTTGAACTTAAAATTATCCAATGAGGATGAATTTCATTGCTGGAGAAGAGAAGTAGTAAAGATAAGAAAAGTCAATTTATTAATATGGTTCTGAACCCACGAAAAATTTCAAAAAAAGTAGATTCATATGCCACCGATCTGGCACATAAAATCCAGATGGTTCTGGCATTAGATACTTAAAGATACATACAAGGAACCAATAAAATCAACGGATATTGCTCAACTCGAATAGTACTTACGGTATTGAATAATGGAGGATGTGAAGTAGAATTTGTGAATAGCCATGTTGGCAATTATCAAGAATTGGGTAACAAAATTTTGTCTAAATCTGAAAGAGAAAGTATAGCCACAATTGCTCCTTCCAAACCATTTTTGAAGAAGTCAGGGTAGAATCTCTTTCAAGATGCTTTGAGAAACGTTGCACAAGTATCTGTTTGATATAATTCAACACCCGTCGTGGTCTTAACCAGAGGAGTAGTTGTTTTCTGGCAGGTACTTGTCATAATAAGCCTACGTAGTAGGTGTATATGGGAGTAAAGGGTTCATCTATCTAATCTAAATTAATTGGACTTCGTCTTTTCGACATATATCCAGCTTCCAGTTTTCTGGAACGCAGTTGTGTTGTTCTAGGCAATACTGCATCCCATATTATAAAATCAAGTAGTTTTAAATAGCAGTATGCCCCTAGCTCCGACAAATCCGTTGTCATCCGGCCTGGATACCGGCGTAGGAAGCTAGAGAAGTAGACAAATTCACATAACACTTATAAACGATGCACAATACTGGTAATTTTCCACAAATTTTAACATTCACACACATTTACTTGACTTCCAACTGAGGACGCCGTCTGTCCTCCACCATTGCCGGAAGTCGAATCGTATCATCGGTTGGTAACGACCGTTCGTTTCTAAACGATTTCCAAAAGAACTCTGTTTCCTTCAATTAAATCTCTTAACCCAGAGATTCGGAGTGTTCTCGCTCTGCTCGCTAGGTGGAGTGGCTTAGAAACCGCTTCACCGCGTGAACCAGAGTTGACCAAACCAGAGGAGTGTGTATTGATTTGGACGGGGAACAGATGGCTTCAGTGCTGTCTGTGTTGACCTACCCTTGCACTGATGAGAGGCAACAACCTCGAAACAAGTCTGCAGGTGGTCACCCTGTCCAAATCAAAACATAATTCTGCGGGTTGGTCATAGAGGGCACTTGCAACTGCGTCCTCTGATTTCTGATGCTTTGAGGAACGTTGCACAAGTATCTGTTTGATATAATTCAGCACCCGTTGTGGTCTTAGACTGGGGAGTAGTTGTTTTCTGACAGGTACTTGCCATAATAAGCCTACGTAGTAAGTGTATATGGGAGTAAAGGGTTCATCATCGGTCGGTAACGACCATTCGTTTCTAAACAATCTCCCGAAGAACTCTGTTTCCTTAAAAAAAAAATCAGTTATCAAATAAACCCACCGAAGTCTAAAAATCATTCGATTACTTCACAGCAATTACTGACAGCGATCAACAACGAAATTGGAATCCGTTAATTTTATTTAAGATGTCTAAAGACCATGGTGTGTCGACTCATTCCTGCAAAACTGTGGGATAAAACGGGAGACAATTCGCCTGCTTGATTAAGAGAAAACAAATGAAATCGTGACCTGATTCCCAAATATTCCGCATTTGCGTGTACCGCCACGGTCCGTTTTCCTGTTAGGGTAAATTTACAAGCACAGAAGTTTTCAAGTATTGTCGACGGATGAACTGAATAAAAAAACCTAATTATTGAAATTTACTGAATCACTATCACCAATCAGTTTTATTTGTTACATTTTCGACTTATTTTCGTATAATTTTTTACTGAAATGCAATTAACTACTATAATAACCACGAATTTCATTTGGAAGTATCGAAATTAAGCCTCATGAAAATTCACCTTTAGAACCTGTCAATCTTGTGCTAATATAATCAGGAATGGCGGGATTCCGTGAGATATATTCGTGCCATTATTTTAATTAAAATGTTTTCTAATAATACAAGTTACTATGTGATAATCTTCATAATATGGTGGTCCTCACATTCGATTATGGATATAGATAAATTATTTTGTTCGTCTCTCTAGATTGCCCACAAATGATACAAAAACGGAACATGATCAAATTATTATTGTACAGACTACACAGAAAACGATTAAATATTCACAAATTTTATTCAATGTTTCGCCAGCACAGCAGCTTCTTCACTGTCTGATTGAATGAAGTTTGTGGATATCGAATCGTTTTCTGTGTATTTTATACAATTACTATGGATCTTCATCAAGTAACGGCCGAGTCAATCAGACAAATTGAATTATCATTGAATGAATGATGAATTTCTAAGAAAATATACAGCAAAATGGACAAACACATTAGTAATAGTCATCAATACTACGAAATTGCACTATGAAATTTAGATTCCGTCACAACTATTAATTTTTGAACAGTATTTGAAGTTTGTTGAAATTCCATAAAATTGACAACAGTCGTCAATCACCACATTCCTGGAATATTGACATGACTAAAATTCTATAAAGGCGCCATCTGTGGGACCGACTGAAGAAGCAGACCACTATTTCATTTGTTTATTTGTCTTCTGAAAAATCAAAACAAAATCGAATCACTCGACACACCAGGGATTTTAGACATCTTAATTTTATTACATATCTTTCAGTATCTTATGCCAGAACACTTTGGATTGTATGTGCCAGATCGGTGGCAATTGTTCGTGGGGTAAGAACCTTTATGTCATGAACTACTATAAAATGATTCAATATTTTTGATTTTCCAAAATTTCCTTCGCTGCATTGAACAACATTTGAATTTTTCTGCCTTCATTACACTGTCATCGAAGGTCTCTTCCAGTATTTTTTCTGTTGGAATTACCCTGTAAAACACCTCTCAATGAAAACATTATTCAGCAGAGACGTCTCCACAAAACTAATAAAGCAGTTTCTAAACGATCCAAACGATATGGAGAATATTGTTATCCACCGAAAACGTAAAGTTCTTTATAACTACATTACTTTGTGTTCAATACGTCCAGATTGAAAAAAAAACATTACTCAGCATATTAAAAAAGGCATTTGAAATGTTTGAATCTTTCAAATAATTAACTTTGATCTTAACCTATAATAAATTTCGAAAATCACACACAGTGCACACATTATGAATTTGTTTTTTAACATGCGGAAGTACCGGATCAAAAGTAGAATTGTTACGGCTAGACGCTTATGTCTTGTCCCTGCCAGATGAATTATAATATATTGTTTATCTAATAATTCCCTACGGATGAAGCAGCGACTTACAGTAAAGTCAGTTGCAGCACCACCAGCTTGGAAAATCAATAAGCACTCCTCGGGAAGCAAAGATTCTAGGACGAGTAAATGCGAAACTTCGAACAAGTTCGAAGGTTTTGCTGGAGAGTAGGTACAATTAAATGACATGAATAAAATCGATAAAGTCGAAGTACCCTTTCTCTCCAAATTTTCCCACCAAGTGGAAAATATGAGACAAAAATCTGACAGAAAACAACTACTTCCCTGGCCAATACAACCATATATTGACGGATATTGATCAGTTCGAATTCCATAGTGAAGGATATAATCCTGTCTTTTAACGCGCTTTCGTAAAGTTATGAAATATGGGATTTTACTGATATAGGTCTATAAATTTTAAAAAAATTATTTGAGCTCGATTTATGAGTTGGTTTGATTACTGCTTTTTTAAACTGCGGATGACAAACGCCAGAGGTGAAGTTATTATTGAGTATGTGCGAACTAGGTCCACAATACTATATTGTGCAACAAGTGCAGAAAAGTGCTAATTTCTCACGAGTTTGAAAAAGTTGCGGCACGAGCGCAAGCGAGTGCTGCAATTCAAACGAGTGAGTAATTGCATTTCTGCTCGTGTTACACACTATACTTTTTCTACAACACCCTTTTTGCTAAAAATAATACTATGCTATAAGACGGAATGAAATGTCAGTGACTCATTCTTATATTTTCCTCTTGAAGTTGAAGATAGTAAATTCAATGACAATGAATTAACTTGTTCTCTTAGTTCTGGCGGAGTATTTTCAATTTCAGAACTGTCGCTATCCATTTTAGTTCAATCTCATTAAAAAATTACGGGACCAGAATATTTTACGAATATTTTATGTTTGACGTTTGTTGATATTCAAATGATTCGATAGATGTTGCTCCGTTGCCTAGCAATGGATAGTGTGTATGTGGGTATTTGAGACAGCAGTAGTGATGTCTATGATTTTTGTTCAGAATATTATGAATTTGTACGACAATTTCCCTCATATTATATAAACCAATAGACTTGGTCTATTAATTCTTGAAGTTGTCTGATCGAATATCCCTTCGAAATGCAGAATTTTCAAAATATACTTTCACCTTGCTGTCACGAAAACTGTATTGCTTAGAAATTAGGTACTGAAAAATTTTGGCACAGAAATGTCACTTTGTGACACAGAAATGTCACTTTGCGGCACACCAATGTCAAATTTCAATTATTGTGAGATATAATCATGTTTGCGAACGTAAAACTATGCAGAAAGGCATGTTTTGGAGTGTGGTTGTAGAAAAACATTGTTTTCAATGTCTTTTTCAATTTCCTCTGTTATTTGTTCAATGCCGGAAGATCTACTAAATTTGGATTCTCTGATGAGTTCACAGATTTCTTTTTATTCGTAGGTGTTGAAACAAATTCATATAATTAAATTTAAATTTCTTTAACAATTTCCGTGCTTTTAATCGAGTTAGTTCCTTTAAAATATCATAGAAATGTTCATTGATAATTACTTTTGGCAATTATCAAGCAATAAATTTGATTTATTTCTGTATGCTAAGAATTGTAAATTCAAGTTATTATAATCATCAGGCTTTCTTTCCAAGGCTTTGCGTATTTTATCTCTATTTGCACCAGAATTCAGTACTGCATCTGTTATTCAACGGGTTCTCTTTGTTATTTTATTATCTATCTTTATCTTAGATTTACTTTCTTCGAATATTTATTAATTCGGTAACATTGTTTATCGTTTGAAAATCTCTCTGGTTTATGGATCTTGTAGGTTCTATCAGTTGTTTCTTTGTAATCTCAAGAGGAGAAACCTTCAATGTACTTGAACAATGGGCTGTATCATCATTCATACTATTTTCACTCTTTGCAATTTCCCAACTCTCGAATGCATTGAGAAATCTTCGTTCATGAATGTGTCTAATTACTTTTGTCATCAAATCGATGGTCCTGATCCAAAGTATTTTTGGACACACTTGAATATTCTGGTCTCGTACATGAGCAACGTGAACTGTTCTTTCATAATTCGCTATTTTCCTAAATCTCCAAAATCGAATTGATTATTATTTTTAGAAACCATTTTGCATTAGCTCCCCACCTTGTGAAAAAATTAGAGCCTTTGAAACAGAAAATAGTCGAATATGTATACTCCTGTGACGTAGAATGTCTTCACTAGATTCTAGTGTTTTTTGTTGACCTAAGTTGATGTTACCCAAGGTGAGTTTCAGTATTTTACCCTCTTCGAGCATACAACATGGATTTTGGTGTTTTTCGCTTTTTGATACTGGTTGCTCTGTCGTACTGATGAAAAGAGTCCCACATCGGTGGAGTGTTATTTAAAAATCTATAGTAAATATGATATCAGGCCTTTAACTTCAACAGTAATAAGAGCTCTGAAAGATCGTGATGACATTACTGACTTGACAATAGTGATAATCCAATGACAATCGACAAATGTCTGCACGATTCCAACGTTGTCGGATTGTGTCAGTGTAAAATGTCTAGTAGAGAACACTTCTGAAAACCGAATTTTCATAACTTAATACAGGCGAAAAACGATACGCAAAAATTAAACAAATATATTTTTCCATATATTTGAGATATGAAGATTTCAAAGACATACATTTTGAAATTTAGGAAATCAGAGAATTCGTCTAGTTTGATACACATACTTCTCGCAGTCCTTACAGCTAATTTCATAAATACCCGACTTATCTCCTTCTTCTGTCTAACCTTTGGGACCACCCAGTATTTGTTGTAGTTTTCACTAAAATGCCTTCGAACACTCGAGTAACTCAATATTCGTATATTTAAGAGGGTTCTTCTCGTTTTAGATAGTCAAAGAGTTGAGAAGAGTTTTCCCAAATAAAAAATTAAATTGAATTGAAAATCAAGAAAACCCTTCGTAATTCTTCGAATTTTCAAAGTGTTACAGTTTTATTTTCGAAAAACAGAGTCCAGCGTTGAAGCGATTCGATGTCATTTAGCCAAAAGCAATTTATATGTTCGTGCTCACTTCTTTAGAATACCACAGAAAAGTCAACAAACTGCCTCTGTTCTTGAATATTTTTATATACGATTTCTTTATGGAATACTATGAATATTTCCTCCCTCAGCAGATTTATTAATACCGAACCAAAAATCGCTAATGGTCCATAATTTTGGTGTTTATCCGTTTCTATTTGTAACGGACAAATTTTTTTGTCAGTTTTTACGTGATGTGACTTCATTGAGTTCCAACAGTAAATTTTTCATGGTTTCAAGCAATTCGTTATCCAAATAAATGAAAATCAAATACATAATACTTTACTTATATAATTACAAACCATTGTTCTGAAAACGTGACTTCCAATTTCGTGCCACGTCACGTCCCGTCAGTTTTCTCTTATTTACCTCACACATATCCTACTTGTCTTGGAGTAATGTTCAAGTATACCGAGTTCACAAACTTCTTTAGTAGATACATCTCCTAAGCAATTTCAATCATAGTGGATAGACGAATTCAATTCTTTCATCCTCTCACGGTTATCTGAAAACATACAAGCTTGAACATTTTAAAACAATACCGATTTCTAATATCATTTTACTTGACCACCCCAGTTTTACCGTTGTTCAGAACAAACAGGATTAGTCTTTCAATAGGAACTTGAAAATTAAAACAAATCATTAGTCAGGTCCATATCAAACTTAAACAGCTTTTAAAACACGTTTGTTGCTTTATTGAGGGCCAGTTTTTTACGTTCGAGTTAAACTCCAGATAACTAACTAATAGTTGAGATGGTGAATGACATTCTCTCAATGATGTTGAAAGGATCACATTCTAACCATAACCTAATTAATTTTTCAACTGGAACCTGAAATACTGGCCATGAGAGTTCATGAAACATTGATTAAATCTGGCTACCATACAATTTTTAAAGCTTTTTCATAGTTCTAGAACACTATGCCTGATAGTCTAATCGATAACCTGAGTGATAAGTTTATAATTATGAAGTTCTAGAGGTTTTCGAACAATGGCTGGTATTGTGAATGCAATACCCGATACATTATTACAGTTATCAATTTTTTGCAATTAATTTCATGTTCCCACTAATTAAATGAGGAAATTTGTCTACATTGAAAAACCATTCTCTCCACACGAACATATCAACATTGGTGTACCTCAGCTTGCAACTAGCATTTATATAAGCGCCATTAATGAGCTGGACAGCTTCCTTTACAATTTATGGTGATGTAGGTACCATATTACTAAATTTAATGAAACAATTTCTTACAACGCTTATAGAAATGGAAAAATGGTGAGCTGCCTATCACCTTTTGATGAACAAACTTGATCTACTAGGTTTCATAACAGACAATGAGCATGTGGACAGCTGGTTGTTCATGACATCAAAACAATTATGTAACACACTTAAGTTTTTGGACATATATTTTAATGAATTTTCCACAGACACCTCATTCTCTATGAAGTTTTGATATAATCAGGTAGAATTTGGTATGGAGTCTGTATTTGGGGCACGCATTCATTAGCAAATGATGTGTATGCCTTGAATAAAAAATCGGGAAACTTGCGTCAATACCGTGGACACATATCAAATTCTAATTGTCCTCTTCTTATATATTTTCAACAGATGTATGCAGGTGTGTCCTCAAGAATATGAGATATATTTACGATGATATCTCCAGACCAAGAAATAACATTTTTGTACACTACCGAAAAACTACTACTTGTTTTAATTCTTCTAGGATAATGGGATCTAAACTTTTCAAATCAATACCTGATGAAACAAAAATATGTAAATTGTAGTCATTCGAGAGCCTTCTGATATGTATTTTTTTTTAAGTTGGACATTTGCGTACCGTAATATATACAGTATGTGTCGTGTTATTTTGTGTATTTTATTTATAGCCTTTTTATAAATATTTTAAATTTTATCGTCCATTCGACTATTTCGCTTTTTTTGTCTATTACTATAAAATCATGTGTTGCCTGAAATGAAACTAAAGGAAATTGTTGAAATTTTCAAAATAGCGTATCTGATTGTTTTTGTGTTTTTGTTTGATCGACTATGTATACATTTCTAGATTTTGTTTTGTAAATAGTTTTGTCAGTTCTGAGATAAAAAACGTCAAAAAGTTTTTTGGAACTTGTAATTTTATTCAATAAAAAGACTCTTGGTATTCTCCACTGTGTTTTTACCGGAAGGTCTCCGGTGTTAGTATCCGAAAATTCAACAGGTTATGGGCCCAGGCATCGCCAGTTATTATTAAGGTAGATAACCGAACCGGAGTGAAGAGTCTTGCTGAATATTGTTTCTTGTTGGTACACAGTCAACGGTGAAGCATTGTACTGGATTTCAAACCCCAAATTGAGAAACTGGAAGGAGCTTCAAATTGGATGAAATGGCGTAGACAAATCGAATTGCTTTTACGACATCATGAAGTTTTCGAAATTGTGAATGGTGGAAGCAAAATGCCAGAGAAACCACATGTAGCTGCATCTGGAGATGTCCAAACCCGTTACGACACCGACATGAAGAAGTTCAAGAAAGGGGACGCGCTTGCTCAGCTAATACTCGTTGGTAGCATAAACGATGCGAACGTTGAATTAACAGCAACGTGTGATAACGCATGTACCACATGGGATAGACTGTTGTCAGTTTATGAACAGAGTTCTGGACAACGCGTTGACAGACTTATGGAGCAATTTTTTAGTAGTCAAAATGATCAAGCCGTAGACGTAGCCACTCATATAGCTCATCTTCAAAGAAATTTTCGGGAGCTGAACGATGAGTTGAAGAGGTTGGTCCACACTGAATTGCCAGATCTGTTGCTCATGAGTAGAATTATGTCTACGCTTCCACAGGAGTATTTCGAGTTCAAAAGTGTTTGGGAGTCAGTCCCTGTAGAAGACAGAACTATCAATAAACTCACAGAACGACTGGGTCTTATTGAAATGCGACTACCAGCTAAACCAAACGAATCGACTGCATTTGTTGTTAAATCCTACCACACCAACATCAAGTCTAAGAAAACTGAGAAAGCAGCAACAAAGTTATTGAGGAAATGTTTCAGGTGCCATGAAGTGGAACATTTTTCAAGAAATTGCCCGAAGAAATTTCAAGAAAGGAAAGAAACAATTTCGAAAAAGTCGACGAAACTTGAAGGAAATGCTTTTTCGTGCACAGAAAACAGGATTCCATGAGATGTCGCAGGAACTGATGAATGGATAGTCGATTCAGGTGCCTCGGCGCATATGACGGGTACTAAAAGGTACTTTATAACATATGAGTCCTTTTCTAAACCAAAAGAAATCCAGATTGGTAATGGTGCTGTCATTCTGGCGTATGGACAAGGAAATATCAAAGTTCAGATGAGGATTTCTAACCAGTGGAATAAAAATCATCTCGAGAACGTGTGGTTTGTCCCCGAAGCGAACAAAAATGTATTTTCTGTTGGTCAAACCATCAATAAAGGTTTTGAGTTCAAAGCAGACCAAAATAGTTGCTCTTTCATGAAAAATGGAATAACCAAGTTGAAAGGAAAAAGAACTGCAAGAGGTCTTTATGCTTTGGATATGAAAACGTGTGTTCCTGAAACCTCCGCTGAAGTGTGCGTCGCAACCTCTACAGAAAGTCTTCAATTATGGCATGAAAGACTTTGTCATCAAAATAAAAAACGTCAAAGAATTCCTGAAACGTCATGACATAAACGTTTTTCAAGATAATGAAGATAATATCTGCGAAGGTTGTATCTTAGGAAAGCAGCACAGAGCAACTTTCAGATCCCGTGATAATCGACCAACGAAACCAGGTGAATTAGTTCATGCCGATATTTGCGGGCCCATGCAAGTAAACTCATTGGGTGGCGCTAGATATTTTGTTTGCTTCAAAGACGATTTTTCAAAGTTCCGTCAAGTTTTCTTCATCAAAGAAAAGTCTGAAGTATTGCAAAGTTTGAAGACATTCTTGAAAGAAGCCGAATCAGCCAGTAACAAAATCATGGAGTTCATGAGCGATGGTGGAAAGGAGTTCGATAATGCAGCGGTGAAAGCAGTTCTTCAGGATTATGGAATCAATTTTCGTATCACGATGCCGTATACTCCTCAACAAAATGGCTCAGCGGAAAGAGAAAATCGTACACTAGTTGAAAGTGCCAGAACTATGATTCATTCAAAGAATCTACCAATTTCTCTCTGGACTGAAGGTGTCAACACAGCTGTTCATCGAACATCGAACAGGTTCAACAAATGTTAAGGACAAGACACCAATAGAGCTGTGGCAATGTAAATGCGTAAGCATTGATCATTTGCAAGTTTTTGGAACAGAATGTTATGTACATGTTCCTAAACAGAATAGGCAAAAATTCGATAAGAAGAGTATGGAGGGCAGATTCGTGGGATATTGTGGAGAAAAAGACGGATATAGAGTGTGGTTGCAGAAAGAAAATAAAGTGATAAAATCCCGAGATATTATTTTCATAACCGAAAATATCACAGAAAACAAGGTCCTACTTGAAGTAAAACTGAATACGGAATCAGAGGTGAATTTGTCAGATGTGACAGATCAAAATTCTGAAAATGTCATTGTGGAAGATCCCGATCCTCAGCTACCGGAGGACACCAATGCACAAGACATCGTTTTACGTAGTGGGCGCAGAGTTCAACGTCCTTTGAACCTTGAAGAGTATTTACTGTTTGCCTAATGTGATGCACCTGATAGCTTCAGTGAAGCTATGAAATCCCCAGCTCCAGGAAAGAAAGTTATTCCAAATAAGTGGGTTTTTAAGTTGAAAACAAAATCCGATGGAACAGTGACTCGTTTCAAAGCGAGGCTGGTAGCAAAAGGGGTTCAGTCAAAGAGCTGGCATTGACTACGACGAGACTTTTAGTCCTGTGGCACGTTTCGACACTGTAAGGACTGTATTGAGTGTATCAGCATCTGAAGGCCTCAAAATTGTACAATTTGATGTGAAAACCGCTTTTTTATATGGTGAACATCAGGAGGAAGTTTTTATGAAGCAACCAGAGGGATTCAGTGATGGTACAGGTCGAGTCTGTAAACTCAACAGAAGTCTGTATGGATTGAAACAATCCCCCCCGATGCTGGAATAAACGGTTTATAGATTTCATCAAAAACCAGGAACTGAAAAGTAGCACAGCTGATCCTTGTTTATTTTTCCGTGTAAAAAGTGCACAAAAACTCATTGTGACTATTTACGTTGATAACGGGCTAGTAGACGGCAGTGATGAATGTGAAATATCTCATTTTATCGAACAGTTGTCGAACAATTTTAAAATAACAGTGGGTTCTTTTGACTTCTTTCTTGGAATGCAAATAAAGCGGACAATGAACGGAGACATTTTCATCGATCAAAGTGCCTATATTTATAGAATACTGGAACGCTTTAATATGAAAGAAGCAAATGCTGTGTCAATACCTTGTGACACTAACTCGTTTGTTTGGACAGTGACGTACCATACCGTGAAGCCGTCGGTTGCCTTCTGTATTTAATGGTGGTTTCACGTCCAGATATTGCGTATGCCGTTAGTGTTGTATCGGAAAAATTGAACACACCAAAACTATCGGATTGGCGGGCAGTTAAACGCATACTAAAATATCTTCGTGGCACGATTCATTTTGGACTGAATTCTGACTGTAAAATACTAAATGTATTCAGTGACGCTGACTACGCAGGTGATCTGGAAACTCGACGTTCGCGGACAGGAGTTGTTTGTGAGGTTTCTGATTCTGCAATCACGTACGTGGTTCGGCCAAAAACAGAAAAGCGTCGTTCTTTCTACCACTGAAGCAGAATATGTAGCTGCTAGCGAGGCTACGAAGGAGCTGATATGGGTTAAACGTCTACTGGATGAGATAATTGGTCACGAAGTATCTCCGACGTTGTACATGGACAATGTTAGTGCGATCAAGCTGGTAAAAAATCCCGAATTTCACAAACGATCAAAACACATTGAAATAAGATTTCACTTTGTTCGAGAAAAATACCATGAAGGCATTATGCAAATTCAACACGTCAGCAGCAAAAACCAAGTGGCAGATGTGATGACGGAACCCATGCCTTCCCCGAGGTTTGTTGAAATGAGAAAAATGTTGGGAGTAGTCGACCTGCAATGATTTTTATACGTCTATTTTGGGAGGAAGTGTTGAAATTTTCAAAATAGCGTATCTGATTGTTTTTGTGTTTTTGTTTGATCGACTATGGATATATTTCTATATTTTGTTTTGTGAATAGTTTTGTCAGTTCTGAGATAAAAAACGCCAAAAAGTTTTTTGGAACTTGTAATTTTATTCAATAAAAAGACTCTTGGTATTCTCCACTGTGTTTTTACTGGAAGGTCTCCGGTGTTTGTATCCAAAAATTCAACAGAAATGAATCTGATTCAAAAATTGATAGTCTTAAGGTGCGTACAGACATATAACAAAACTTCGTAAGGTAACGCCGTCGCGTAACAAGTCTGGACGGCACGGCGTAACAGCGTAACACCGTAACATAGTAACATCGACGGGTCCCATCGGTTTCCAAGTAGCACAGAGAGGTCATACATGTGTTGTATAGACGTCTAGAAGACCTTTCTCAACAGTCCGTGACTTATGTCTTGTAATATGCTCAAACGTCGAAATGTATGCCAATACGACAAAAAGGCGCACTTTTAGGACGTCGCATCGACGTTATAAAGTAGTCGCAATGGCTCGCAAATATAGACTTACATGAGCCAGTCGCAGAAGGGTTAGAATGGATATTATTATTACGTCGTTAAGTGGTTAAAGTGCTGTCATAATATCATTATAAACGAAGGTCATGAAATGAAAAACCAATGTATTACAATACATTTTTACCACATTAAAACATATAATACAATACTATAATAATATATATTTCAATCTCCTTTACATTTTCATAGCAACAACATGACAGCAATAATAGCATTCAAAATAAAAAAAGGGATTAATAATAAGGTATTTAATATATTGTGTTATGAAATTGTCCCATTGCCGTAATTATGTAGGCAACACCATTTTCACGAACAAAATTCAATTATACTCACTCAAAATGCATGCGCCTCGAAGATAAAGAGAAATAAATCTTTTTAAAAATAATTTTTCGTGTCTGGAAAAATATATTTCATATTTTTTTATATATTTCATATATTTTTTCACAAATCGTTTAAAAATGGTGACAATCATTTAATTCATACTTATTTAGTCCATCTACACTGACTTTTTTTAAATACAACACCCCTAGTCCTATATTTTTGGTTTAAAAAATGTTTGTTTCAATATGGCTGCCATAATTCTAACATCAGTCGAACAAATAACATGGATGCCATTCTCTTGGTATCGAAAAGTTGTAATTCGGTATATACTACCTCAGAATATTTCACGAGTGTCTTGAAGACATCGCAATAACTTACATGGGGACTTAACATACCCATTGCGGACCAATTTGCAGACGTTATAGTTTCATGTTTGCAATAAGGTTGTACTCTAGTCGTACCAACGTCGGAACGACAGTATGCCACAACTTTTTCACTGGAAAGGGGGTAATTCGATCAAGGATTTATGATATTTGTGAATCATTTTGCAATCTTGGTTGCTGTTGTTTGGAAACTTGTTCCTGGTGCATTATCTTGACTTAAGTCTGCTGAAAAAACTTTATTTTCTTGTGTGTTTGCAGTCTTTGAAGAAGTGGATGGTTCATAACAGTTGGTGTTGATTTTTAAGTAGGTACTCCCCCCTCTGTATATATTCTTTAAATTTTTCTATATGCGCCTGTTCACTTATAAGACAGATTACATTTTTGCCTTGGCATTTTTTGAGATGTCTATTGAGATGATGGAACTATGAATTTACCATGAACACATAACCACCAAAAACGAATTGTAGATACCTACATATTGTAGTTGATACGACCAAGTTCTTGTTTTGATAAAACTACATTACATAAGTTCGATATGTAGTCGATGAAACTTTTTAATAATCTATCCACTAGAACCATATAGATTCATAGTCATAATAACCACAATACGACTTCTTTTCAAAACTACCCAACGACACATGGAATTACATACAAACCACATAACATTCTAGAGAATTATTGATTGTATGCGAGTAATATCCACGCTACGACACCATAGCGACCCCTAAATGCTTTAAAACGTACATTACCTTTTCAGTTGTAAAACAACGCAAATAAGTGGTTTTTAAGACGGTTTAAGAAGTCATTGTGTGAATTTTATGACTGTGCTACTTGGGTTGTCGGTTTTTGACGCCGCATCAAAGTAATGATACGCACTGATGTTGCACCAATTGTTCGCATGTCTGGACAGATCTGCGTTACCCAGTTGCGATTCATTTTTCGTTTCATTTATTCAGTTGAAGATGTTGCTATTATGGAGTGGACGGAAGAATCTACCATTGATTTCATAAATAGAGATTTTGAGGGATAATTCTAACCAATAAATGATTTCAACTGTAGACACTTCCACTGGTGTACAACTGGGTCTGCCAGCAGCGTCTATCTGCGCGACGTTTTTTATTTTTTTTACGAAGTGCATGTATATATAAATTTCACACAAGAGGAAGACAAAGGTTCTGTTTCAGTAAAGACGGAACGGCAGCATGTTCCGTTTATGAGATACGCGACGATGTATGATACGCTTATTTTGCTGACACACCGTACCTTCGATGCGTATCAAACAATTGTTGCGTGTCGGTGATACGATACGAAGTTTTGTTATATGTCTGTACGCACCTTTACGTGTACTGCGCTTTCCTATTCCTAGTAGTATTCTTCTATTCAAACAATTTGCATGCTCGGTTTCCTGAACCCCCAAGCCTTGTTCTGGAATGTTATGGTCGAGGGGAGGGGGGTAATCCTATCATTTCAAGTCGAATAATCGAGTTTCTTTAAAACAGAAAAAAATAAAATAGCTTTAAATTTTTTTCAGCAAAAATAAGTGGATAGCTTTCGAGGATTCCTCCAGTATTGACATCAAAGCCAAGTACTCTCGCATCCGTGGGTTAGCAGGGCTAGCCCTCAAAGATCTTTCCGAGGATGGAGGTCAGAAATGTGGTTCCACCATTCTTGAATCAGCCTACAACGGACTTTCAAGACAGGCCAGAGCCCCCAGAGGAGCAGTGCTACATTCCTTAGAAAGAGAGCTCGTTGAGAGTTCTACCAGGCCCCTTGACAATGTGCAAGTCTCGCCTTATAGGATCACAAGGATCGTGGACGTTGAAGGACATCATCACATTATAAGACAGGTATGAGTTTTGTGTAAGATTGAAATGAATCTGAAAAGAAAATCCTTATAACTTTAGTGAGATCCACTTAAGTGCAGCAGTATAAAACGACCTTTTTTTTCCATAAAGTTATTCCGTTCAATAGAAAATAACTAGTATTTCTTGAAAAAAAAAATTATAGAAAATATCTTTTACTATTTTCTTCCCTATGATTACTGAGTATACAGGGTGTTCCAAACTCGATGGCCTATTAGACGTTTCTGGAAAACGGGAAGTAGGATTATTTTGAAAATTTTGTTTCTTGGATAATCAGTTTTGCTCTATCAATCTAAAATATTTTCAGCGCTGCGGCGTTGCCACTTCTACTGAGAAGTAGCAATAACTTTGATATTTTAAATGGAATACCCTGTGTATTATTGCATTTTTCGTTTTGCTATTACTTTGATATTATTTTTATATTATACTTTCCCAAACCTATCTCCAGTGGTTTTTGAGAAAATCAATAATATCCTTATTTTTTGTGCGAAACATAGCTTCAATTAAACGTTCCTTACTGCAGAATTTGGTTACGTAGAAAGCTGAAATTTTGGATGTAGTTTGACAATGTTCTGTGTATTAGTTATGACTAAGGAAATTTGTTCTCCATTATACAGGGTCGTTGAAGATTTTTGATTTTACCGATAGCAACAAAAGTGGTGAAAAGTGCATTTCTTCAAATGGATCACCCTGTATATTATCAAATATCCTGAAAGAAAATTAAATTTTCTTTCAAATGATGTATCATGTTCCTTTACCTAGAGAGTCAGGTTTCCGAAATAAAAGCAGGTTTTCTATAAAAATTGGATTATTTTGCCATAGTTTGTATTGGGTAGATATGAAATTTCATGGAACATGTCATTATCAAAATTCGAAAATCAGTACATTGATAATGAAACATTTGCGCATTCATTAACGTGAATTTGTTTTGAAAATAATTGAAATGGAAGACAATAATTATTCAAATGTTAATCTGATTAATTTTTGTCGAATTTCCAACTGTTCATTGGATATTGATATTTTGTATTCAGTCTTCTCCAATAATAATATTGCATTAACCAAGAAATACAGTGACTTGAAATTTTAATTCAGATTTGAACAAAGTATGCTTGGTTCGGTTTTTCATCTTCATGATAATTTCATCTCCCATTCATGGTATTTGAAAAACGTGTGTCCTTATACAGAACTCAATTTTATTTCAATCAACACATTTTTTTCTATAAATTCGTGCTAAATTTGGATGAAGGTCATTGAATTTCCGGCACGTTCTGGAAACATTTCTTTGGCACTCACCATGAATATAAAAAAATTTAAAATATCTGCATTTGAATATGCATTATACGAGGATATATTCTTAGCCTACTATAGAACCAAACAAAATTTCAATGTCAAAATATTTTATTACTCAACATATTCTCCTCTTAATTGGATACATTTATTACAGCGAACCTGCAACGTCTCTAGACCTTTCAGAAATAATGTTTCTTCTTGCTGTGCTAACCAGACCTCCACAGCTTTTATTACCGCCTCGTTGGAAGAAAATTTACGACCTTTCGAACTTTTTTTCATTTGAGGAAAGAGACGATAGTCGGACGGAGCCAAATCTGATGAATAAGGGGGGTGTTCTAGTAATTCAAACCCTAAATCACGAATTTTTTGCATGGCAACATGAGATTTGTGTGCAGGGGCGTTGTACTGCAAAAACAAAACACATTTGGATTGCTTTTCGCGTCTTTTCTCTTTAATTTTTTCCCGTAGAGTGGTCAGTAATAGTAATCTCCAGTTATTGTTCTACTCTTATCTAAAAATCAATCATGATTACTCCATGGCAATCCCAAAAAAACTGAAACAAGAACTTTTCCAGCAGATTTTTGGACACGAAACTTCTTAGGTCTTGGAGAACCGGAGTGTCGCCATTCCATCGATTGTTGCTTTGTTTCTGGATCGTAGAAATGTACCCAAGTCTCATCCATAGTAACAATTCGGTTTAAGAAGTCTACATCCTTTTCAAATCGAGTACAGATCGAACGCTTTTGGTCAACATTCAAACATTTGGGGATCCATTTTGCAGCAATTTTTCTCATGTCCAAATTGACGTGAACTATATGATGAACGCGTTCGTACGAAATATTCAGTGCTTCAGATATCCGTTTTAGCCCAATTCAACGGCCTGTTAAAATAATGCCATGAACTGCATCAATATTTTCGGGGACTGACACAGAAACTGGCCTTCCCGATCGGTCATCATCTTCAATGGTAAATTTACCTCTTTTGAAGCTTGCAGTCCAATTTTTCACGGTCGCATACGAAGGGTATTAAGCATATCTTCGTAAATCTGCTTACCTCTTAACCCTTTTAAATACAGGTACTTGATGATGGCTCGATACTCCAATTTTTCGATTTTCACAATTTCGGTGGGCATATTTTTTCTTTCAATTTATTGCGTAACTCTGGTTTCCTTTTTTGACGTCAAACTTCACACTGACACTCCTAATAAGTTATTGTTCGATGCTATGGTAACGCAATAGTTTTATTCTGCAGGAAACTGGTCTAGGATAACTAGATATCAATACATCCTCGTAATCCATTTTTTATATTTCTTTCTGACAGAAACACAATTAAATCTACTGTTTGTCAAACTTACAGGTTTTGCTCTTTTGTGGTAACGGCATACAACAGATTATTTCAATTGGGCAATATTACCTATTTCGAATCTGATAATTTGAAATGATAGTGGTGTGCCGTGACCAGAAAACATCAAAGCAAACTTTTAGTTCAACAAGCTGCAATTTTCATGGTGTTTCTGTCAGAAGCTGATGCTGATATATCGAATCTGTTTCATATTCACGATTAGTGCAGAAACATTATTTCAAGAACATGCAGAAAATTCAATAAACTTACCACAAATGAATAGAAAACAATTCAGAAGAATCGAACGGAATTATGCTGTTTGGGAATGTTGAGGCGTCAAGAGGTGATTCTACAAAAACGTGTTGATTTCTGTGAATGGATTCAGAGAACTTATGAAAATCCAAATTTTCTTCAGGATATTATATGGAAAATATTTGAATGATATGAGAGCAACAGTTAGGAACTGTATTTCGAAGTTGTTGACATCAGTTGAACGGTGACCCCCTCACTGAAGGCAAGAAGTGAACAGAGAACTGACTACAACCTTTGAAGATCGGTGGATAAGACACTTGTGACCACAGCCTTAGCCACCGCGATTCCTAGATCTAACTCTTCTGAATTTTCAGATTAAATCAAATTAAACATCACTTCGAAAACATGAATTACCGATTAACGGGACCATCATCTGTTTATTGATTTCCCAACAGACAGACGTATTTCAGATACCCTGATTGGGAGATAAAATTATCATGGAGATGAAAAACCGAACCAAGCACACTTTATTCAAATCTAAATTAAAATTACTGCATTTCTCAGTTTATGCAATATTAGTAATGGAAAACAATATTGAGAAAAAAATACGAAATATAAATATTTAATGAACAGTTAGAAATATGGGACAAATTTGCCAAAAATTAATCAGATTTTCATTTGAATAGTTATAGTTTTTCATTTTGATACTTTTTTAATCAAATTCACGTTAATGTACGAGCTAACGTTATATTATTAATGCAGTAATTTTCGAATTTTCATGATGCCAAGTTTCATGACATTTCATATCTACCCAATACAAAATATGGCAAAATAATTCAATTTTGCTTTTATTTCGGAAACCTGACTCCTTAGGTATGGGAACATGATAAATCAGTTGAGAGGAAATCCAATCATCTTTCAGGATATTTGATAACATACAGGGTTCCATTTGAAAAATTCAAAGCAAAATATGAAAACTTTCTGAAGAGAACTGATTTGTTCTCCTCGTGAAGATCAGTTGGACAGGTGTGAGCAACATTTTATTTACTGACAAATCTGTTTTTAAATGATGAGTGAATGGATCTTCTACACCTGCGTAGATTCTGTTAGACCTCAATGTCACTTTTTCAATTAGTGGAACATGAAACTTTCACAAAACTTATTTTTCAATATGCCAGCATGATATTCCTTTTTAATGCACTCAAAAGCGTGGGAAATCTTCAAGATTAAAACACGTCGTGCTGGAAAGGTTGTTGCTAGGTAACAACGCCAAGTTCTCAGTTTTATTATATGAAATGTCAATTCTCAATGTAAACAAAACGTAACATCAGATGTCCATTGCCTACTTGCTTAGATGTAATGAAGTATAAGGGACTTCAACCTCATCTAATGTTCATTTCCACCATGCAGGCATAATAAAACTTAGACTCCCAGTAAACACATGGATATCCATTTCATGTCCATAATTGGTCCTTGTGGACGTTAAATGGATAAATGAATATCCATTTCTGCTAGTACAATGGATATCCGTTTGGGGACATCCAATGGACATCCATTTCTTGTCCAAATCGACTGAAAATCCAGATTAAAAAAGGGATGTCCTTTGGACTTCCATTGTACATCCTTCGCCCGGACCAAGTGCGCATATGTTGGTACCAATGTCCCTGTCTCAGTTGGCAACTACCGAAATCGGTAATGCAGGCAATGACAAATATGAACATGCAAATGAGAATGACGCTTGACGCTAGTTGCAAGAGGAAGAAACAAACAGAGAATTTTTAATTGTTTGGGATTAAATTCGTGTCGTATAGTGCTCGGAGCCCTAGGAGGTGCTTTATTTATTACAGTGTTCACGTTCACTTGGTTGACTGTTCAATACTCATTCTGACTCACAGTATTCATATCAGGTAAATCTCGCTGAAGTAACAGTAACTGATTGCAAATTCCTGGGGGATTGAGAGGCTTTGAAACTGATTGTCGTTTGAATCCAAGGTGAAGGGTGTTTGAGTAAAGATAAGGTGCAAAATAAAACTGGAGGAATAAAATTTTCACGAAATATTACAGAAGAGTAAAATAGGAATTCAGTGCTACCCCATCCATTCGAAGTGGTGATTGACTGTCCTATTGTTGTTGTTCATTGCACAAAAATGGATGTTCAAGTCATAAAATTCTGAAAACATATTTTTGTATCAAATATTCAACTCATTATTGATTGTTTTTCAGGCAATGCAACATATCTTGCACAAATTCCTGATGGAATTTAGAAACTGATTTCAGTTTCTAAATCTTGACCCCAGGAATACGCCCTTGAAATATTTGTATCGAATTCAATATATCCAGTTAATGTCCTTAAAATATCCCGTTTATATCCATAACATATCCAGTTCATGTCCATTTCATACCATTACAGGTCCATCAGAGGTCCAATGTAGACCCATTAGAGGTCCATAAGAAGTCCAATTTAGGTCCATCAAGTCCAATTTAGGTCCATCAGAAGTCCAATTTTGGTCCATCAGAAGTCCAATTTTGGTCCATCAGAAGTCCATGCTATATTTATCATGTCCAGTGAATGTCCGTTTTGGTCCAATGTATATCCATCCTTAGTAAACACTGGACATCCAATGGACGTACAATATATATATATATATATATATATATTGTGGATATCCATAGGATATACTTCTGGACATGAACGGACGTCCAATGGATATTCGTTATGTCCATTGTGGACATCCTTTGGACGTCCATTGTATATCCGTGTGTTATCTGGGCTATGATACACGCGTGCATTCAAAGCACTCGCTTCGCGTTGTGCCCTTAAAATCGTTGCGTGTGTTCGGCGTGATTTCAAGGCTCACCTCACTTGTACACTTGTATCATAATATAATATTATATGACCTAATAGTTCTTACATCACTGATTAGGTTACCTAATCCAGTTTCAAATTCAATTTGCGAAATAATTTGTTTTAAAGTAAAGAAATTATTTCTGAAAAATATAACGTCTTCCAGTTCAAAAATTCTGATCAATCGTTCGGTTTGGTAGAAAAAGCTTGTGAATAACGAAAAAAAAAAAGAAAAAAAAAATGCGATGGCCGGGAATCGAACCCGGATCAACTGCTTGGAAGGCAACTATGCTGACCATTACACCACCATCGCATGTACAAAAATTTGTCAAAAATCTCTGTCAGAAACCCAAAGTAGAATTTTCAATAACACAATATACTGTGAGTGTCAAAAGTTTGTACTATATGGACAATATATTTATTATCCATTCGTCAGAAAGTTTTATTTTCCAAAAAATTTGTATAGGTGCAGAAAACTTTAAAAGTACTGCAGGCATCAAACTCAAAATTATATACTTAGGTATTGGGAAGAACAAAAAATTCAAATTTTTATCAAGATTAAATTACAATTATTATTTTCGATAAAATTAAAAATGGTTCTGTAAAATTCTGTTAATCGGAAGAAAATTCGAATGTTGTATGTACCGAATAAGTCAATGAACATGTCATTATAATGCAATGCACATAATTGTACTTTTGATATAAAGGAATTGAAACCTGTATGATAAAAAAATTTAAAATTAAATATCTACCTTTACTAATGTGTATGTATCTGGAAAAAAAGTACCTACTCACTTTTTTCTCGGGAAAAATAAATTTCATAAAAAGTGATATTTTGTTACCTACCTGTCAACAAAGATAAAATGTCAAACGTTTTTATCATCACAGAAAAAAAAAATTGTTCGAATTATTAAATTCCCCTATAGCTTCGGCATGTGAAGATTTGGTCCTTCATCAGTATTATGAACTAAACGCTGAATTTAATAACTTCCGGATGTGCCCTAAATGTTTGTGCATTTTGGTCACTAGTTAAAATAAATTCAAAATGTATATTTTTCTACAAACGTCAAAAAATGACAAGGTTTGCGCATTGACAACAATATGCGAAGTTGTCCTTTTTTTCAATTTCCTTCGTTACCATGACACCGTGCGCGAAGTAGTAAGCGAAATACTTACTACGCACACTGCATGTAAACTATATGGGATTTTTATATTTCAACCTTTATGTTCCTGAATCAAGCAAAAATCCAAGAAAGTTAGGTGGGGTACTGCTTAGTTCATCGTCGCTCGAAATTTTCATTATTTTACAGTTATAAATATCAGGCACGGCACTGACGCGAACAAAAAGTCTCTCTAAAATAATTTTCAACCACTGTCGCTTTGAAATAATTATTGTCAACCAGTATCATTTTATTTCCATAGTTACAGTGATTACTTGATTTGGAAAAACAGTTTAGGCCAGTTCAATCCTATTTTTCATATTGAGCTAGGCATATTAATTATTTCAGAACAATATTTTTGACGTTTGTAGAAAAAATTTTGTTTGCATCTCGTGCGCAAAATACTTTGGTGATCTCGACTATTTTTTTAACTCGGGTGCGCCTCGTTAAAAAAAATCAGTTCTCGATCACCAAAGTAGCATTTCGCGCACTAGATACAAAAATAACTATTTCTTACACCACCCTGAAAAAAACTCCCAAAATGCTACCTTCCTTCCACTAGCACAATATACAGGGTGGGGCACAGAAAACGAAACAGATCGAATATCTTCAAAACGCATGTGTTGTGAATTAAATGCAAAAATACGTCAATTTTTAATCCAAGGGGGATATCTTCCTATCATAACCTCAACTGTCATACCTCTCCCCCCACTCCTTGGACACTATCACCCAAACAATTTGAATAGGCCACGTAGTAAGTGTGATACATCACTAAAAAGGTAATTTCATAAGGAATTCAGCCATGTCAATTTTTGCCACCTAACTTTTTATTTTGGCGCCCTCTTGCGGGAAAAATAACTGTTCCGGATTCGAAATTGTAATACTGCATTTGCAAGCTATTTTGACATAAATTCGGTGACAATGCATTATGGAATTTATCTAAGAGAAAAAAAAAGGCAGCTCCAAAATGGCGGACATGATTTGCAATTATGTTCCGATTCGATTCAAAATTGATATGTGGTGGTTTTCAAGGTCGGAAATTATGATTTGTTCGTCAATGCGAAAAAACAATATGGTGGATCCAAGATAGCGGACGAAATTTGTAATTCTGGTCCGTTTCGAATCAAAATTAGCATGTGGGGATTTTCAGGGTGACAAATTATGATATTTTTGTCATTGCAACAAACCATGATGGTGGACAAAATTTGTAATTGTGCTTCGATTCGATTCAAAATTGGCATATGTGGGTTATACAAGTTTGCAGTATGACTAAAATATATTAATTAAATTGATAAAAAAAGCTTTCATAAAAATGCACTAAAAAGGAAATAATATTCTTTTAGATGTGTGACATATGTTATTCTGTGCGTAACAGATTCGAAAGCTTGCCGCGAGTACAAAATAGGTTCTTTTGCGAGGTAAAATTTTGATTCTGTTACGCATAGAATAACCTACGTCACACATCTAAAAAAAATATTATTTATTTTTTAGTGCATTTGTATAAAAGATTTTTCTATCAATTTAATTAATTCATTTTAGTCGTACTGAAATCTTGTAAAACCCCCATATGCCAATTTTGAATCGAATCGAACCACAATTACAAATTTCGTCCACCATCTTGGTTTTTTGCATTGACAAAAATATCATCATTTTTCACCATGAAAATCCCCATATACTAATTTTGAACCGAATCGGACCAGAATTACAAATTTCGTCCGCCATCTTGGAGCCACCATCTTGTTTTTTTGCATTGACGAACAAATCACAATTTCCGACCTTGAAAACCACCACATATCAATTTTGAATCGAATTTTGCAAATCATGTCCGCCATTTTGGAGCCGCCATTTTGTTATTTTTACAAAAATTCCATAATGTATTGACACCGTTTTTATGTCAAAATAGCTTGCAAATGCAGTATTATAATTTGGAATACGGAACAGTTATTTTTCCCGCAAGAGGGCGCCAAAATGAAAAGTTAGGTGGCAAAAATTGACATGGCTGAGTTCCTTATGAAATTACTTTTTCAATGACGTGTCACACTTACTACTTACCCTATTCAAATTGTTTGGGTGAAAGTGCCCAAGGGGTTGGTAGGAGAGGTATGACAGTTGAGGTTATGATAGAAAGATGTCCCTCTTGGATTAAAAATCGACGTGTTTTTGCATTTTATTCACAACACATGCGTTTTGAAGATATTTGAACTGTTTCGATTTCGGTGAACCACCCTGTATACACCCGAATTCCCCAGTTTCATACTTTATTTATATTGACATAAGTTTATCTAGTTTGAGTAATATAAACTAAGTTATAAAAGGATCTGGTGAGTATTATATTATACGTATAACATATAATATAGGTAGGACGTCCAAACGTCACAGTATCAGGTGAAAACAATGCAATGCTCCAAAAATCCAGGAACCACACAGTATCATTTCCTTCATAAAAAATTCATTATGTTCGAACAAAACTGTTGATGTTCATCAATATGAGCATAATCTGGATTACATTCAAGTTCACCGCTATGAGAAATAAATGTTGAAATCATTCGTAACAGTGGCTCAATTACAAAAATTGTGCTTTCATTGGTTCTCTTGATTAAAAATTTTCATTTTCTAATTTCAGGATACACGAACAGAATTTTCCTGCTCCCGCCAAGGGTACTTCGTCCACCCCCGTTCCTGCAACCGTTTCTACCGCTGCGTGAAATTCGATCAGCTCAGCGACGAATACAGCGTGTTCGAATTCGATTGTCCCGCAGGACTGGCTTTCGATGAGCGCGTGGAGGTTTGCGTTTGGCCAGGAAGTCTTCCCCAAGGACAAGCGTGCGCTGGAAGCAGTGAAATTGCTCCGGTGCCCAAGGAGAGATTCATTTGTCCTCAAGAACCAGGTTAGTAGAATCCTTGACTACCTCGACTCTCGACAGTGCTATGATTCTCCGCTGGAACAAACCAAATAGCATCTCATTTTGACTGAATCTTGGTTTCATATTGAGCCAATATACAGGCTGTATTTTTAGGTCGTACAACCATTAGCATTTCGAAAACGGCAAATGATACGAAGTTGGTTAAATCAGTCAATGTTTCCTATTTCAGTGAACTATGAATCGATGTTTCCAAATCAGAAGTATCACGAGCCGTTTTCAAAATATACGGGGAAAACCGAAATGGCCGATTTTCTTTTCTTTGCGCTGGCGCCTCTATTTTTAGGAATATGGAAATGAGTTCATGAACTTTCATCTCTTATCCAAATTTGCTTTCATGTGATGTACTTCGATTTTCAATACGACGTTTCCTTATTCGGGGGCCACCCTCAACTCTATTTTTTCTAATACAGACCTGTATTTTTTATCAATTCAAGTAGTCCTTATCTTTCCGAGTTCAGATTTGTATCTTATCTGGTATAGTTTCTACATTTCTTCCCATAAATTCTATCATCAAGGTCCGAACAATTAAAGTCCTCCTCTCTGAAATACGCTCCTGATTTTATTTTTATTCGTATTTGAAAATGTATTTGACATAACCATCGATGACGTTCCCTCAAATACACTGAAAAAAGTGTTTTGTGAAATTACACTTAAAATCATGGGTTAATTGTGGCTCTATACTTTCACTGTAATTGATTACCTTGGTAGTTGTGGAATTTAACAAGAAAATTTAAAAATTCACAAATTCATTGTGAAATTACAGTAAGCGCTTTGGCTTGAGGAGACTCTAGAATACTTGCGAAATTAATATTATTTGTATTTTTACGTTGTGAAATTACTTGAAACTTGTGAAGTAACAATCTTTAAATCATAGTACAACTAAAAGAGTATTGTGATTTTACATGTTGCTTTTACAATATGTTCGTGAATGTACCCACTAATTATGCAACGTGTTGTGAAATTAAATTGTGAATGTGATTCAATATGGCGAAATCACATTGTATTTATTTCTTGTATAATCAATTCAAAATTTCAATAATGATGTGAGTTCTGTGATATTGTGAAATTACCTGAAGCCTGTGATCGGGTTGTTGATTCACAGTGATGAACAATTCCATTGTAAATATACATGAAGCTTGTATTGATTTATTTCATAGAAACATCAGATTTGTGAATTCACGTTGGTCTTGTATTTACAACGTGTTTTGACATACCTATGTTTCGAGGATTCCTGCCAAAGGGCAACAAGAGCTCAGTGATGAAGAATTCTGAAAACTCTATTTAGAATTTGATATTCATATTGTTTCACATGGTACATCTTCGTCTTTTTCAAACGGTAATCTTTTTGGAACAAGCTATTTCTCCATTTTTAGTTTCACAGAATCGTTCACAATCACCGTTTAGAGTAGAAGATAATTATTTGATATGAACCTACTACCACAGGATAAAGATGAGAAAAGTTGTTCATCAATATTTATGTTCAATGATTATGACTTTTTCGCTAATAAATTTTATTGAAAATTAATATTTCGGAAAAAGCTAAAAATTCACTTACATACCGGAAAAAGTGGAGGAAATTGAAACATTAATTAATTTCATGTTTTTTCATTCAACACAATTATTACTGTGATCCAAAACGATTCTTACAAGTAGAACATGAAAATATCGTCAAATGAAAGAATACAGAAATGACATATACCAATATGATATTAAACTCACTTCGGTTGCACTTTTTCACATACTGATCACAATAATCACTCAAACACGTTTTGTCTTGTTTACAATAGGAGTACAGTAATAGTATATTACGTATCAAGTGTTGTAAAAAGCATATTACGCACGAATGGAAAAATTGCGCACGAGCCGCGTAGCGGTGAGTGCGGTAATTACATGAGTGCGTAATTGCTTTACAACACGTAATACGTACTATACTTTTTCTACGACTCTTATATACTGGATGGTGCGTTTGATTAAGCTTTAAGTAATAAAAAAATGAAGGTAACTAACGCAGTTTATGGTTTAATTTCCAACAACAACAAATTAAATCTAAGAAAATACAATTTTGTACTATATAGCATAGAAATGATGAACAGAGCGAGGAGGGTTTAAATGTTTTGGTCAATATATTAAAATAGGCGAGCAATACATTTTCGGAGTACGTACTCACGTGGTTATCCATACTCCATTCCATAAATTTTTGATAGGCTTTTTCATATCTATCCTTTGATTTTTGCGGCAGAATATTCTCCATAGCAGAAGCAGCCTGAAGAACAATTTCCGGTGGCGTTGCGCTCATTTCATTATCGGAGTTGCTCATATTTGTAGATATAAAATTAAAGATCGGATTATAATTTATGAAGTATCGATTTGAACTTCAAATCTCAAAAAGTGACAATGTCACTGTCAAATATTTAAAACGCAAGACAGATAAATGTCACGATTTGAGTGGTTCAAGAGGCAACTTGATTGTTACCTATTATACTAGCCATCATATCATGACGCACAGTTGTGCGTTTTTATTCTTTACGCACAGTTGTGCGTAAGAATGGATTTACTTATAGAGTGAACTGTTTGTAAAACAATGTTTACTAACATAGGAGTAGAAAAATTAACTAATAGGCGACGAGACGAGAGGTTACATTTGACCCGGTCATGCACACTGTACTTGGAATTTCTAGAGCGTCAGAAGATTTCATTGATCAAAAAATAAAGCAATGCTATAACTTCTCAATGCAACTGTGAAGAGTTCACAAAATTTCTATATGAGTATAAGTGATAGCATGCTGATTTCTTCATATTGGATACATTCAGAATCTGAAATGAGAAGAGTTTAACCTCGTATCGTGATACTGGGATTAAAACAATTGTTTTATTTTTTAGTATCGCCGTAGAGAACTTTTGACTATTCATACTATCGAAGTTACTGTAAATTTCAGCATTGAAATGAGTAATTGCAAAAGGCACATGAAACAACATATGTGGAAGACTGGGAGGGTGAACAAACTTTCAGTCTAAATCCACCAAAAATAATCTGTATTGAAGATACTGTGTAGTCCGAAGACTAACAACAGGCAGATACCATGCAGTCGGAAGACTTACATCAATAGAAAGGACATGTTTCGAAGGATTAATCCTTCATCTTCAGCAAAATGGGGGTTGATTACAAGTTGATCTAAAGAAAAGTAAAAAGGGTTACAATAGAGTTGAGAAATACATTAAATTATGTGACCTACCATATGGTAGAAAAATTACATTACAACGGAAAAACTTTAAAAAAACGTATGGTCCTAATTACGCCCTTATGGTCCGCATCTAGTGCGGGGCCCACCTATGTTAGGGACCATGGTTAGTCCACTCAAACAACATATCAGTAATAATTCGTTGTGAAATTTAAATTAAACCATGCGGCAAGTGTGTTTTTCGGCAACCATCCGGGAAGTGTTCACTTCCCGGACACTTTTTCTTTGGGAAAGTAGCACTTCCCGGCCTAGTCCGGGAAGTACTAACTCCCGGACTAGGTCGGAAAGTGCTCGAATTTTAATACGAATATTAATATAAATAAGAATTAAAATGTTTCTGTTGGTACCTTTCTTCTGTTCTAATTTCAATATACAATACAAATAAGAACTGAAATGTTCGAAAAATTCATATTGTTTTGTTATTCTACATGATTGCCGAAAAAATAGTGTACGCAACACGTCCGAAAACAGTTTTTTTGGACTCGCAGAATTTTAGGACACGCTAATGCTCGTCCTAGAATTTGGTCTACTTGTCCAAAAAACAGTATTTTCCGTAAATTACTATAACATCTGACAACTAGGTTATGAAATTGACATCTGTCATCTGGAAAGTCGTGGATTGAGGTGGCAGAAAACAGAATGGAATGTCCCATGCTATCATGGAACAAGAAAATCCTTCTTAAAATATTGTCGATTGACAGCTCTGTAGAATAGTGAAAGCAAATGGTGATTTCACTTGTAAAAAATTATTGAGAATTAGAATAGAAAGAATTACCAAAGAATGTAAGTGTTTCATTGAAATATTATGTTATGTGGTGTAGAGAAATGATATCAAAATAGCAAGGGATTGAAAAGTTTCAAACTGTCAAACTGTCAAACTGGGTCTGTTCATTTATGCATTGAAAACCTGAACTCTTGATTGCTTTATTTATTTCAAGATTCTCTAGTAGATTGAGTTTTTTGCCTTTATCACAAACGTGTAAAATGTTTAAGTCCGAGTTGGGATCAAAATTATGTTTCTCATTTATGATATGGTTGGAAAAAACGGAATTAAATTAATTTCTTCTTTTTCGGAGTTGGAGTCTATAATTCAGACGTGTTCAGCTAGTCGAGTTCTAAACCTTCGGCCCGTTTGACCAACATAGCAAGCCTTCCAATCAAGGTTGGAACAGTTCAGTTTATAAACTTCAGACTTATCCAGCATTGGGATTTTATCTTTAGAATTAACTAACAAATGTTTAAGATTGTTAGAAGTTTTGAATGAAATGGATAAATTTGAAATATTGTTGTCATTGAGTTTGTTGAGCAAGATATTTTTCAGTTTTAATGAAAGGGGGCCAAAATAGGATAAAGAAAAACATTTATTTGGTGGATTAGATTGAGTTAATCTATGGTTTGAAAATTTATTAACGTATCTGTAATATAATCTATCGATTAGGCGGATTGGAAAATCATTATTATAGGCAATTTGTTTAATTATATTAAGTTCTGTTGAAAGGTCTGAATCGATAAGAGGTATAGTGAACAGGCGGTGAAAAAGTGAGTTAAATAATGAGAATTTTTGATTATATGTATGGTTAGAGTGAAAAGGTATGATATTGTCTGTGGATGTCGCTTTTCTATAAATGAAGAATTCTAGGGTTTCAGATTTATGAATAACGAGGTCTAAAAATGGTAGTTTATTATCTGTTTCAATTTCGATAGTAAACTGAATGTGGAAGAGCCGAAAATGTATGGGCACAAAACTATATACTGAATGATATTTAGGATATAATTTTAACCCATATCAGTCGTTACAATTCCGAGTATGAATTATTTATAATTTCTAGCTGAATTTTAACAATTCGCTGAGAAAAATAGCCTAAGATGCAGAAGATTATGAAAGAACAAATATCTTTTGTGATTCCTTATGAAAACACTTGTAAATTTCAACACAACTGTAATGTTACAAAGTGACATTTTTGTCAATGTAATATTACAATGTAATATTATTATCAGTGTAATATTATAGTGTGATATATTTACCAATGTACCAATGTAATATTACAATATGATATTCTTATCAGGATGCAAATTCACAATCCATTGGTGAATATACAATAAATTTGAATTTACTCCTCAAGTCTTATGATTTCTGAGGAGAGTGAGTAAATTAGTTCTATTTTCAAAATGTGAAATCACATAGTAGACTGTAGAAACACATAAAATTGGTGAACTTACAATACATTTTGAAGAAACAGCAAGTGTCTGTAATTTTACATTGCGATATTACATTTTGTGTAGCAATTTACAAAAAAAAATGTTTTATTACTGACATATCTTGTGAATTCTACAGGTTATATGGAATTTCACAATATTTCTGAGAAAACACATTTTTTTCTACAGCGTACTTGTAAAAATCACTTGTTATTGTTGACAATTCATTTTTAAAGTCAATATCCACGCAAATTCACATTGTGAAGGTGAATTTAGTTCACCTTCACCAAAAATATTAATGGAAAAATAAAGAGAAATTTCCTTTGATATTCCTCAAAATCAGACAACAAATAAGAGCGCAATGATGGCTTGAGGAGTTTTCCGTCAGTTACTCTTTAGATCAACAAGTTATTGAACAACTCTTAGAAAAAGCCCAATCGGGAGGCCGCACTGATACATTTTCCGGTATGCCCTTTTGCAATCAATCCGACGCTGTCGAGAAAAGCCCTCTTTGGACACTTTTGTGGAGCACCACTCTGCTTTCCATTTTATTGCAATAATTATATCATAAATCTTAAGATTGTCACTATTTGTGTGCATATCCTACAAGTTTATAATATCCTTTCACTTTACCGATGGATTTCTTCAACGTCTATGAACGGTAGATGTGTGTCGAAACAGTTTTTTAAGTTGCGATGGTGGTGTAATGGTCAGCATAGTTGCCTTCCAAGCAGTTGATCCGGGTTCGATTCCCGGCCATCGCACACTTTTTTGATCTTTTTTATTTTCTGTATGCAATGTTATGAAAAATCATTAAATCAAAATGAATGAACTGGTATTTTGAATTTCTGAATACTGTATTACTCTAGGAACACCTTCCGAGACCATGAGTTTCAAAGACATTAGGAAAGTCATCAAAGTGAAAACAAAGGAGTGTGAAGACCACATCAGAACGGTGGATTGATTATGATATTTCAGGAGAGCCTCGTCCATGAAAACATCTAGAAAAGAGAAAAAGATTGCCAATGTTCCAGAGAAATAAGCAAGTTTGTGAGAAAGACTTGTATTATCGACGAGGCAAGATTCTCTTGTCTGATAGATCACAAGAGCTTCAGTGTTTAAGCTGGCGGGTAGTGAAATAGTTATTGGCACGAAACAGAAAACCAGGTTTATTGAGAAACTATCAGCAATAGAAAGTGATTTTCTCATTTTTATTGATACGGCCTTATGAGTCAGATACCAGTTTTATCCCAAAAAAAAAGTTATTGAGAAAATGATAATATTTTAGTCTTATTTGAACCAAAATACAAAGGTTACTTCTTAATTTCGAATTATTTGGGTCTGAGAGCGTGAAACTATGGAATAATACAATTTTCCGGCAATCCTCAAACAGATTATGACCAATCGATGGAGATTCAATATTGGAAGAAGTAATTGAAGTAACCGAAAACCGACGAGACCTATTCCAGTAATTGTCGAATAAATGTCAAGAATTTGTCGTGAACAAAAAAAATTGTCGCTCTCTTATGAAAGGGAAAACTACGTTCAAATACTGAACGATGTAGAATTTCATATTATCAGTGGTACACTCACATAATTTGGTTGGTTTACTCTTTCTGCACGTGAAAATAAACTCAAAAATACACTCAACAATTGTCGAATGATCGAAACAATATTGTCGTAAAAAGTTGAAATTTTTTGAAGAGGAAAAACTACCTGTTATTGGTAAAATTCTATGATTTTCAGTCTCTCGTCAGTTCCTACGCACTGTATGATGATTAACTATAATGTTTCTGGTCGAAAATTCATTAAACAATTGTCTAGTGATGGAAATATATTCGTCGTGAAAACTCCTATTTTGTAAATGCCGGAAAATTACCTTAACATGATGAATAATGGAGTTATTCTACTTTTTCAACAACACTCTCGCATAACTTGGTTGGTTCATTTTTTCTGCACCCTAAAATCCACTCAACAATTGTTGAGTGACCAAAACATCGTCCTACCGAAAAGTTGAAATTTTCTAAAGCGGAAAAACTACCTGAAATCGGTAAAATTCCATAATTTTCAGTCTCTCGAGTCTCGGAAGTTCCTACTATGATTTTTCTGGTCGGAAATTCATTAAACCATTGTCGAGTGACGGAAATATATTTGTCGTGAAAACTCCTGTTTTCTGAAGGCCGGAAAATTACCTTCAAATGATGAAAAGTGGAGTTATTCTACTTTCTGAGTAATACTTTCGCATAACTTGATTGGTTAATTTTTTCTGCACCCTAATCCACTCAACAATTGTCGAGTGATCGAAACATTATTGTCGTGAAAAGTTGATATTTTCCGAAGCGGAAAAACTACCTGTAATTGGTAAAATTCCATAATTTTCAGTCTTTTGGCAGTTCCTACGCACTGTATGATGATTAACTATGATTTTTCTGGTCGGAAATTTATTGAGCAATTGTCGAGTGACGGAAACATATTATTCGTGGAAACTTTTATGTTCTAAAGACTGGAAAATTACCTTCAATTCATCCAACCAAAAACAATGAAAAACTACATGAAACAATGAATTTTCCTCTTTTTCATAATAAGTTTTTCACTTTTTCGAAAGAAAAATGCCTGATCAATATACAGGGCTACTCAAATTCGTTTCTGTACATGGGGATCTCTTAAACGATAAGAGATACAGTGTCGTTTAAATTGTGGCAATGTTGCGTATTTTAGAGATCTATTCAATAATTTGAAGAAACTGAATTTAGCTCTTTTGGTTCTGGAGATATACAGGAAAAACCAAAATATCCCAAATCATTTTTTTGCCTGTATCTTCTTTATTCGCAGACATATTGAAAATTTGTCCACATTTTGCTATTGGCACTTGATGTGGGCTATCAGAATATGTCCATGAATCTTTTATACAGGGTGTCACCTGACTTGGGCCACACCCATCTTTGAATTTTTAAATACGGACCTGTATTTTTTGTTGTAGTTTTTGGATCGTCGACGTTCACTTCATACTGAGGAATTAAATTTCAGGAAATTTCGGTAATATTTTATTTTAATTGGGTAAATTATTCCCTTTTGAATTACGGCCCTGGAAATTGGTTGACTGAGTTAAATAAAAATAAAAACACAATAGCAACTTTCACGTCTCCCCATGTACCATAGTGTTTTTGGAGGGTATTTTTTTCATTTTTAGGTACCAATTCATATTTCTTCACATTTTCAATGCTGTTTGAGCGTTTTCTACATTGAACTTCACCGACTAGCGAAACCTTTTATGATTATCTGAAATATATCTACAACAAAAATAGATTAAATGTATTTTGATAAGCTGAAAAAGAAATGATAGTAATAATTACATCCGAAACGAACACTATAATTGTAATGAAAATTGATATGAAGTAATTTATATACACAAAAAAATTAATGGCGTAATAAATGTTCGAATTGGAGTCCTTAAAGATTCATGGATATATTCTGATAGCCCACATCAAGTGCCAATAGCAAAATGTGGACAAATTTTCAATATGTCTGCGATTAAAGAAGATACAGGCAAAAAAATAATTTGGGATATTTTGGTTTTTCCTGTATATCTCCAGATCCAAAAGAGCTAAATTCGATTTTTTTACATCATTGAATAGGTCTCTAAAATACGCAACTTTGCCACGATTTAACCGATACTCTATCTCTTATCGTTTACGAGATCCCCATGTTACAGAATCGAATTTGTATATTTTACAGTAATCTGATGAAAAAAGCATAAATGGTCGGATATGCATCCGATGTTGGCAATAACGCGAAATTTCCGGGTTTACCAAAAATTCCAATAAAAAATAATATCTAAATACTGGAAAGATTTTCTGTTTTTTTTTTGTCAAATCGACTTCGACAATTACTCTACAATTTTTGGTTAGCACAATGATGAAAGTTGATTTTCATCTGTCCAGTTATATTGGTGGTAGTGCTAACTTAATATAAAGTTAGCACAGCCACTCCAAATAAAAAAAAAAACTAAGTGCGCGACAATTTTTTTAGTTCACGAAAAATTCTCGACTATTATTCGACAATTACTGGAATAGGCCTCATCGGTTTTCTGACAAGTGGCTTTGCTAACTCTCTATACATCTTATTGCGCGATTCTGAAGTACTCGAAATGTGGCTGTATAATACTCCCATATACTGTTATTCGTGACTGCAAGTGCAGAGACACTCTCGTAAAGAAATACAGTTTCTTTAATTTTTTTTCTGCATGTAATTAAAATGGCTATTCAGTGATAAAAAATGATCGTCTAACATAAATCCTAAATGTTCTTATTCAGTTACAAGCACAATTTTGTGATTATCAATTAATATTTGATTTAATTTTATCAATGTTTTTCAATTATGCCTTTATACAGGGTGGGGCACCGAAAACGAAACAGATCGAATATCTTCAAAATGCATGTGTTGTTATCATAACCTCAACTGTCATACCTCTCCCCCCACCCCTTGGGCACCATCACCCAAACAATTTGAATACGGAAAGTAGTAAGTGCGATACATCATTAAGAAGGTAATTTCATAAGGAATTCAGACATGTCAATTTTTGCCACCTAACTTTTTGGCGCCCTCTTGCAGGACAAACAACTGTTCCGTATTCCAAATTATGAAACTCCATTTGCAAGCTATTTTGACATGAATTTGATGACAATGCATTTTGGAATTTTTCTAAGAGAAAAAACAAAATTGCGGCTCCAAAGTGCAATTATGGTCTGATTTTTGGAGCCGCCATTTTGATTTTTCTCTTAGAAAAATTCCAAAATGCATTGTCATCAAATTCATGTCAAAATAGCTTGCAAATGGGGTATCATAATTTGGAATACGGAACAGTTGTTTTCTCGCAAGAGGGCGCCAAAATAAAAAGTTAGGTGGCAAAAATTGACATGTCTGAATTCCTTATGATATTACCTTCTCAATGATGTATCACACTTACTACCTTCCCTATTCAAATTGTTTGGGTGATTGTACCCAAGGGGTGGGGGAAAAGGTATGACAGTTGAGGTTATAATAGAAAGATGTCCCCCTTGGATGAAAAATCGACGTGTTTTTGCATTTTATTCACAACACATGCGTTTTGAAGATATTCGGTCTGTTTCGTTTTCGGTGTCCCACCCTGTATATTTCATGTGTATATTCATGCATCTAAGTGAAAGAGAGTATTTTTCGATTTAAGTTTCTACTAATGACTGTAGAAGTCACAAGTTACTTTTGGTAATATTCATGTATCTATATATTGAAAGAAACTGCAATGGACAATAAAGACGATATTATTATTACTATAATACGGTCAAAAATAATCAATAAATAATGTAACAATAGAATTGGTTTTGAGAAATACATATATTTTCATTTTGTCAAGTATGCTATCTGATTAAAATTACAAAAAATGTGGTTTTTATTCAAGTAATTGACAAATATATTCATCAATAATTAACATATTACACATTGGTTAACTTTTCATTGTTCATTAAGATTTCTTCCCTTGGTATTTTTATTCATCTTTCCATTTGTTCATGTTCTAAATTTGTCTTTTTTTTGTTTCAGGATACTATGCCGATCCAGAAAACTGCCGCTGGTTCTTCGCCTGCTTGGATCACGGAAAATCTCCCCTCTCCGCCTATGAATTCAGATGTCCATTCGGATTAATGTTCGACTCAGATCGATTAGTCTGTGAATGGTCATGGTTGGTACCAAAATGTGCAAGTGGAAACGGTCTTGGAATTAATCAAGCTTCTGAGTACCACTATGGAGGAGGTTCCGATGGACTTGGTTATCCATCAGGACAGATTTTGGAACAATATGATGGTCTTGGTTCTCTTGGCTTGGTGAAACTTGGTGGAATCAATGGCAAAGTTGAACAGCCATTCATCTATAGCAACATTGGTGGTGTTGGATTCCAAAACGGATACACAGGAGGTTTCAGAGGACTAGGAGTCAAAGCAACGCAGTCATTACAGAATGCTGGTTTACTGAAAACAGGTTTAAATGGAGGTTCGAACATATACGACAGCAATATTCAGTATAATAGTGGAACCGTTGGAAGCTCTGATATATCCGCCAACTACCAATCGTACTCTGATGGTTCTAATATAGGTTCCCCTCAGTTCAACACCTTCAATACAGCTGGTGGAACGGGTGCCTCAAGTTTGAAACTAGCTGGGGGATTTGGTGAAGGAACAATACAGGGTGATGTAAATCATAATGCCCAATATTCTTCGAGTATAGCTCACGGATCTGGAACATACCAGTCGTCAGCAGAACAAAATGGCGGGAGTCAGCAAAATCAAGTACAAAACTTCCAATATAGCTCAAATGATTATGGAGCAAAATCCTTACAGGGTCAATACGAACAAACTGCGAATATAAATAACAAATACAACTCAGATCTAGGTCAGGGATCTGGACTGTATCAATCATTCATTGGACAGACAGTGGGAAGTCAAAATGGAGATATATCAGCTGATCAAAGACTGAACGGTGTACAATATCAAACTCACTCTGGTTCAAACGAATATGGATCAAAATCTTCTCAAAGTCAATATCAAGGACAAGCAGGCGGAAATATAAATTCAGAATATTCTTCAAGCTTGGCTCTTGATTCTGGAGTGTACCCATCATCCTCCGTAGAGACAAAAGTTTATGAAAATGGACACGTTGCGAATAACCAAGGCCTGAATGGTCTTCAATATCAAACTGATACTGGATCAAACAATTATGGCTCGATAGCCTCACAAAACCAATTTGAAGGGCAGATAAATAACCAAGACTCTTTAAATCTTGCTCATGGTTCCTATGCATATCAGTCATCCAACGCAGGGACAGAGAATCATCAAAATGAGCATATTCTGGTAGAACAAGGTTTGAACAGTGGGCAATATCAAACTGGTTCAAATTATTATGCACAATCTTCCCAGGGTCAAAATTATGGACAGAAAAGTGAGATTGGGGACTATGTAAATAATGGGCTCCAATCTTCCTTGAATGATCTCAACGTTCGAAATCAAGGGCAAAACAAGGTCGACTACCAATATAACCTCGGGTCCAATTTGGTTGATGATAATTCTGGAGCAAAATCAACTCAAACGTTCACCCAATATCATTCTCAAAATGATCAAGGATATGATACTTCTGCGTTGAAGAAGGTCAATATTGCTTCAGGCAACGCAGCACAGCAATACAATGGCATTTACGACAATATTAATATAGTGGGTGGTGGATATTCTGCTGTAGGAAAATCTGAATCAGGCGTGGAAATTTACGATAATGGACAAAATAATCTGGGCCTAATCCAAAGCACGATTTCTCCCGTAACAGTTACCCCATATGCCTCTGTTCCGACCGTTACTTCTGTACCAATTCCAACTTTGAAGACGGCCACGGGATTCGAAAGTTATAAGGGCGGTGTCATAGCAAATATTCCAAGGCTACAGTTCAAAGCATTTGGAAAAACCAAATCATCCGATTTCGTGAAGTTCATCTCAACTACCCCGTCCAGTTTGATTTCAGGATACGAATACAAAAAACCAAGTGTGGCTTTCGATGAAGGTCAAACATATCAGAGACCATTCGTACCAGTTGTTCATCAGAATCGAGTGGATGAAACTTCCCAAGGAGCCACGAGTTACAACTACCAATCACACACTCAAGGAAGCTTAGTTGACAACAGTTTCACTGTAGGATCCACCGTTAAACCAGAATTGAGAGTTGTGCAATCGGTTCAAGAGGGTTATGATTACCCAAAACCCAATATTCCGTTCGAGGAAACATCAGTAAAGTCTGTTAGCCCATCGGTTGTTACATCTTATAACTACTTCACACCTACCACTGCTACACCACTCACATTTGACCGAGAATCTGTTTTACCAGTGCAGCCAGTGGTTTCCCAGAACAAACCATCAAGCTACAACGTTCATATTTCAAATTCTGCGTCAAATGGTTATAGCTACGAGAAGCCAACGATCAAATTTGAGGAAACGCCACAACCTCAAGTAGTTGTGACCAACTATAATGAATTATCCACACCCAAGCCATTTATTCCACAGCAACCTCAAGTATACATTTCATCGACCGTTGCTCCAGTTGAGCATCCTTCAGCATCGTTCAGTTATGTCCAAGATTATGATTATCGAAAGCCGTCCATACGCTTCGAGGAGAGACCAGCAGCTAGAAAAAATCCTGTTATCATATCTAAATTCTCTATCAGGAAACCCAGTATTCAAGAAACATATGTTCAACCTTCTATATATCAGAAGGAGGTTGTGAACGATGGATATAATTATGAGAAGCCTTCAATTAGTTTTGAGGAAAAATCAGTTATAACATCACATTACATCTCGCAGCCAGAACAACCAACAGTTTTGAATTACAACTACCCTACTCAAAAGACAATTGTCGCTCCTGCTGTCTCTACTTACCAGAAGCCATCCTTTTCGACGAGTTACACTTTCAAAGATGTGGTGTCCACGTACGCACCCGCCACTGCAAAACCAGTAATCATCCAACAGACTTTCAAGCCTATCGGGCCATCATATTTACCTGCAACCGAAAAACCGTTCACATATGAGCAACCTATTCAACGTATTCAACCAGCAGTCGTGTCAACTTACCATTATCAAAAACCACCTGTAACGAGCTATACGTTCAATGATGTTATCAGGAAACCTGTACAGTCTGTAGTTTCAACGTATTTGCCAGCGACAGAAAAAGCCTTCATTCCCTCAACCTACAGACCAGTTTCATCTACGTACCTTCCTGTAACTGAAAAGACAGTGATTGTTCAGAGACCTGTACCTACGTATTTGCCGGTCACTGAAAAACCATTCCAGTTACCTGACGTAGTACCTAGTTATAAGTATGTCACGCCCACTACTCCAAAGCCCGTTTATACTTATTCGTCAACTGTGAATCCACCAGTTGTATTCCAACAAATCTTCTCAACTCCCAGCCCGACAGTTGTAGTACAGAAGCAGAAAAAGGTTGAATTTGAAGGATATGACTATCCCAAGCCAACTGTTTCTTTCGTAGAGGGACATGCTAGCTTCGATGAGTCGTACGGTAATAGGCAGTCAATAGAACAGGCGAAAGTATTTGAATATCCTAGACCATCCAATCAATTTGTGGAGAAACCCGCACCGTTTGTGGAAACTTATGAAAACAGGCAACCAATCCAAGAAGAATTATTTGTGAAAGAAAAAGCTTATATTACCGGAAATAATTCCCCAGGTAGACTAGTTGTTGTAGAAAACTACCAGGCTCCGATCAACCAAAATTATGAGTCAGTTAGGTCTAAAGTGTTCAGTCAATCTGTGGATACATCCAATTCTTATTATTTCAATAACTTCAATACTGTTAGTAGTACTGCTGAACCTGTTCCGCAAGTTTACGTACAATCTACTCCTAGACCAAGCTTTCAGTCAACAATTGCTTCAGTGGTGTCAGTGAAATCCAAAGAGTCACAAGAACCGAAATTCTATATCCATGACAGCAGGCTGTCGACTCCGTCCACACCAATAACAGAAGGGTATTCCTATCCAACACCTGAAGTATCATTCAGAGAGGAGCCTGTAGTTTCAACTGAATATTTGCCAGTTCCAACTAGGGAATATCTTCCTTCTCAATCCTCAACTACAAGCAGACCAATTTCGAGGTTCTCATTCGGTTCAATAGATGATGAATATCATAATGTCCCAAGCCCTGTAAAATCCACTACCCCTATCATCAGAAAATATCTACCTGCAAGACAAAGAGTTAGAGTTACAACTCCTGCTCCAACTTACATTGTACCGGAAGTTACAAGGGAATACTTACCTGTCAGATCAAGAGTTCGTTATACTTCAACATCTGCACCAACTGTGATAACCTCTACATCAGGATACACTTTGAGGAAAAGTTCGACGGTAGGTCCGGTGGAAGTGACTACACTTTCAAGAGAATATCTACCGGTGAGATCAAGGATAAGAGTTACAACCAACGGAAGTCCCACGGAAGATGGTGAATTAGAAGTAACATCGAGGAGACCAGTTCAAATTGTGAAGGTGGCCAGGCCAGCCACCAGAACTATCATCAAACAAAACGACTTGCAGCCTTTCTTGTCCGCCAAACTAGGAGCTCAGTGCACATGTGTAACCAATTCGTTGAAATCGAAAAAGAAGCAGAGGATCATTATAGTAGAGGACGACGAAGATGATGACGGATATGTCGTTGAAAATGATGATCAAGGGGGTACTGTTGTTGAAAACTATCAATACGAACCACAGAATTCGGTAGATATAACTCCTACCCCGCAAATTTATATAAAGAGTACAACGAATGGTCAGGTAGTTCCTACACCATCCTATGCAATAAGAAAGAGAGTCAGAGTATCTCCTGTCAGTACAACAACTTCTTATGAGTCAGCAGACGATGTAGCACAATATTCTGAAGAAGAGCAAACACCTTCTGACAAAGAAATTGCGAAAGCTGTAAGAACCGGGCTGAAGTTGGTGAAACAAGCTGCTAAAGAAGGAGCCAGAGAGGGCGCTGAAGAGGCGATCTATAACTACAACCCAAAGACCGGTAATGTGAGAGAGACCATTGAATGTCAAAGAGCTGGATTATTCAGACACCCTAGCCAATGCAACAAATTCTACGCTTGTAGATGGGATTGCACGAAAAATAAATACACATTGCACTCATTCAACTGTCCAGTCCATCTCACGTTTGACAACTCTCTTGGTGCCTGTAACTGGCCGAGCCAAGGACCTTCCTGCGCTGAAAACACACTTCTTCCCAGCGATTAGAAACAGGTGGATTTTTGTTAGATTAAGATAGTTATTTATTATTATTTACATATGTCATTTGTTTATTTATTTCATTATTCTCTCATTAATTTTTCTGAAGAATCTCAAAAATGAATACTTTACTTTGTTATGATAAATATTAGGATTGTTTGCCTTTCCATGTCTTAGGTGATTTATTTAAGGTTTTTGTATATTATTTCATTTGTAACATAACATGTATAATACAGATTTAGTATAAAAATTAAAATATTATGATAAATTTGTACCTCAATTATTGTAAAGTGGATGAATTGACATCAACATATTTATAATTGTGATGATTTTGTTTACAAATACCTCGTAGAACCAATCAAAGCTCCTAGAAATGCCCCAATATGACGAGAAAATATTGTCAGAGGAGGAACATTTTCGTCATATTGATATTCTTAATTTTTGTTTATTACTCTCAATATAAAAATCTGAAGAAACAATCATCTACTTGGACATAGAAAAAAAGAAAACAATGCACAAAATTACAAAATAGAGATTATTGTACCAAAGTTTCCTTATTGACCCATTTCATATTTTGCAATTAGGATTCAATCAGCTGATAGTTTGAGATATTAACATTGTTAATTATTTTCCAAAAAACAGTTATGTGTTGCCAAGTGAAGGCTGCCGTTTTTGTTTCATAATGCTATTTGAAGAAATAATCAAGGATTACACATGTACATATTGTTTTTAGATATTCAGAATAAACTATTAATATACTGTTTTCAAAATGGACTAACAAAAATAAGGAGAGTAGGGAGTAGATGTCCTTTTCAGTACAGTCTGTAAAGGGTAAAGAATTATTACAATAATTATTTTCTGCTTTTTAGTCTTTTGTTAAGTTAGTTACCTTACAGGGAAAATTTAAAATCGATTGCAAAATTTGTAACGAACTGAAGAACATTATTATTATGGTTTCATTATCAATATATCATTTATTGATATTGCATTGTCATCCGTCACAAACATATCTGGACAATTTAGACCAGTTTCTTGTGAATTTTAACGAAAAACATTTGAAAACAGAGAAGATCAAGAAAATTCCAAAGTCTATAGACTTCTTAATGTAAAAACAAATAAAGTTTGTATGAGTATGGACGTTCGTTTCCTTGAAACGCCTCATAAATATTTTAAATCAAAAAATAAAAAATAAAACACTTGCATTCTCTTTAATGTCAAGTTGAATATGTTTTTGATGAAAAAACTTTTTCTAAATGATGCTAAAAATCGTTTTGAAAATATGCAAGATGAATACGAAAATGTTGATGGAAAAAAATTGTCTGATGGAAATGATAGGAAGAAGCACCACCGAAAATCCAGTCAAGATGTACATCCGTGCTTGCAAAAGGTCCAAGTGCGGAACTGGCGGGGGTCAACTTGAATCTCACTGATTGGGGGTGGAACCTGTCTTCTCTGTCTGGGACTCACCCCCATCCCCACCACCATGTCGTTGACATGGAATCTGCGTTTCGTAAACTCAAACCTGAAAAATCATCAGGGCCAGATAACGTACCATGATATACCCATGATATAACCATGATATACCCTTATAATGATTAATAATTGATAATTAACGTCTTTATTACTCACAAAATAGTTCATCTCACATCACTATGAAAATACAATTGAAATGAGTAGAAGGAGAATCACCAATAAATTGTAACCATAAATTCAAATTTGGATGTCTACATAAATGCGTCCATTACCTAGGACTGAAAAGACTCATTAGGAAAATTGAATAAGGTATTGAGAAAGAATATGGTATTGAGAAGAAGAGGGAAATACATATAATCGCGATATATATAGACATTCGACATTTTTCTATTATCTATATGGCAGGTACACTGAAGTTGAAATAAATATTTTTTGTAGGTTTTTTAAACTTTTGCAGACCACTATTTTTTATTGATTGAGGTATAGAGCTGTAAACTTTACAAATTTGGTAAGAAATAAATGACCACTTGAAGAATTCTGTTCTGAATGAGGGGGTGATAAAGTACCTTTGATTCTTATATTCAAATTGTGGATGTCAGAGCGGAATCTCAGTATTATGTGAAGGTAAGGAGGTATTTTGCTGATAATGATTTGGTGGTAAAGGCAAGCACTGTGAAGAATTCGTCTATGTTCCATATTCAACCAACCAGAGTCACGAAGTTTATATGAGATGAGATTCTTTGAGCTTCTTACACCATATATTAGTCTTGAACAAGAATTCTGAACTTTTTGATTTTTTTTTGTACTGATTGGTTAAATTGGGACCATATAGAGGATAAATAGTTGAACACTTATAACACTAGAGTTTCACACAGGGAAGATTTGATAGTTGGTGAAAGGAGATGCCTACCGCCATAATATCAATTTTATTGCGGAGTGTTCCTTTTGTATTCATTTGTTCACGTATTTTTCGAACCTCAAATCTGTGTCAATTAGAACACCTAGATTTCTAGCCAAATTTACCGTCGCAAGAGGCTCATCATTAATTGATATATCAACATCAACGTTAATATCAGCAGTCATTCTTGGTCCAAAGATCATCAAATTAGATTTTGAAGTATTAATTAGTAGACACTGATCAGATGTGAGCTTCACAGAAGCATTTAGATCTGCATTGATCAGAGTCGAGGCATCTTCAATTCTTTCTAATGGGAATTTGTAATAAATTTGTGAGTCATCGGCATAGAGATGAGCAAAGCAGTTATGAAGAGATTGATATAAACCTGAGGTATATATGGTAAAGAGCAATGATCCCAAAATCGATCCTTGAGGTACACCAGAAAACAATTCAAGATCTTGCGACTCATCATCTTCTATGGCAACAATCATGTAGAAGTGAATTTAAAGAGCTCAAAATACTCACGGTTGCTGGTCTATATATCTATGAAATATGTGTCTACGTTCATGAAAACAGAACTGTGTTTTCCTCCCACCGACAGACAAGTTCATGAATATCCAACTCGTTCGAAAAATTTACTAGTACCCAATGCACATCGAACCCCTCTCTATCAAAAAAGTCATCTTTATTTAAGTCCAAAACTATATAATAAGTTAGATGAATCAATTAAACTCTCACCAAACATAAATATTTTCAAATCTGCTCTGAAAAGGAGACTTATCGATATAAATTGCTACACCATCGACAATTTTTAAACTGATTTTTAATTATGTGATTTTATTGTTGTTCTAGTGATTATTATTATGTGATTTTATTGTTGTTCTAGCATTATTTTTAATTTATTCACTTATTTCGTCGTTGACATTCTAGGATGTATGTTTGTACTCATACATTCTAACAATCGTAGTATTAAAAACTCTCTTGACTTTTTTCTAGTCATTGTACACTTGTAATTGCTTTGCTCCTACGATGTACTTTTCAACTAGAGAAATAAATATATTATTATTATTATTTTTATTATTATTATTATGTTTGAATTAAAATTCTCCAGTCGGGCCCTGTCTCCGATGCTCCGATACATTCGGAGGGCGCGCTGGCAATATCATTACCCCAATAACCACTCCCCAAACTATGGGGTAAGCAGCTATTGGGTCCGGGAATCGTGTGCCCTGAGCAGACCCAATGAACCGAGTATGACAGCACATTATTATTATTATTTTTTTCCCTTAGGAGTGTACCAGTCAGGCCCTGTCTCCGGTGCTCCGACCCATCCGGAGGGCGTGCTGGTGTCGTTAACCCCAATAACCACTCCCTATGTCCGTAGGGTGAGTGATTATTGGGTCCGTGAATCGTGTGCCCTGAGTAGACGGAGCAAACCAAGTATAACGGCCTTCTGCATTCTTGCTGCTAAGATTTCTGCCATATTACGGCAAGCCGGTATTATTTTCAAGTTAGAGAGCAGTGTGTCCATCATTCCACTAAGGACTCCTATAATCAGAACCACCATTTTGACAGAATGGTCCGGATATAACCTGCGAAGATCTCGATATTTAGTTCCTTTTTCCTCCTCTTTTCGAACGATATTCATTTGGCCTGGAGCGGAAAACTCCATGACGAATATCGTTCTACTTTGGTGGTCGAGGAGGACAACATCAGGCTTATTTGCTTGTATTTGCCTGAGGGTGGGGAACGAGTAGTTCCAATAGATCCGGCACCTCTCATTCTCCACCACGGACTCAATATCCCCCGGAACATAAGGCAACACCGGTGTCTCGTCTATACCGTACGAGTGTCGTAGATGGTAGTATAACACTCGTAGCGCCGCGTTATGCCTGTGGATATAGGCTGAGACCGCATAAGATGGGCATGCTGATAGCAAATGCATTACGGTCTCAGGTGCCCCACGACATGCCCTGCATCGGGTGTCAGGGACGTCTATACCCATCACGCGACTACGGTAGACGAGGGTGTTGAAGACACCATCCTGGCAGGCCATTATGAATCCCTCGGTCTCCGACTTTAGCTCACTCGACCTGAGGAAGGCAAAGGTCAAGCTTTTGGATAAGCCAAGGTCTTCGATGTTGTGAAAGAAGACACCATGCATTGGCTTATCCATATGTAGCTGTAGCAGGACCTCTGTCTCCGCAGCTTCGATGTGAGCTTTTTGCTGAACGGGTCCCAACTCGGTGACAGAGTTTGGGTTAGCCCGTTCAGTGTCGAATACGAGACCGAGTTCATCGGCCGCACGGGTTGCTGCCTTAAAAAGAAATGCTCCAATCCCTGCTTTTTCATGGTCGCGGACCATGCAGAGAAGGGGATCTGAACTCCTGATGACTTTACAGGCCCCATCCAGAACCATTCTGTTATGCATACACTCCAAACTCAAAAGTCCACGGCCTCCCCGTTGTCTGGGAAAGTATAACCGTGGAACGGATGATTTAGGATGCAAGCTCCTATTGAGATGCATCACTTTGCGAGTTTTAACGTCGAGTTGTCGCAGCTCTTCCTTAGTCCACTTCATCACTCCGAAAGAGTAGAGAAGGATCGGAACGGCAAGCATATTGGTTGCAGCAACTTTGTTCTTCCCCGACAGTTCTGATGACCAGATCTGTCGGAGTTTATGCTGATACTTGCCGCGGAGAGAGTTCTTAACTGTGAATACCTCTTGGGAGTGGCGTTGCTCCACCCCTAGGTAAGTATACGTCTCTCCGGCATCCAGATGATGTAGGATGCTTCCGTCTACGAGCTGGACATCCTCTCCGTATTCCTCGCATCGTCCTCTTTTGAGATGAACCGTGGCACATTTGTCGATCCCAAATTCCATTCCGATAGCATGCGTGTACTCTTCCACTACCCTTAGGGACTGATGTAGGTCCCTTTCTCCAGAGGTATATAATTTGAGGTCATCCTTGTAAAACAGATGGGTGACTTTATGCCTCCGGTTGCTGGGGGTGCCGCAGTTGTACCCAGGGGTATTCCTGAGTACAGCGGACAATGGCAATAGTGAGATGCAGAAGAGAAGAGGACTGAGGGAGTCTCCATGAAACACGCCTCTTCTAATGATGACCTGCTCTGTTTGGACTATGTCTCTACCAGATCTTATGGTGAAGCGAGTCCTCCAGAGTGGCATCAGTTGTCCAATGCATCCCACTATTTGATCGGGTACCTCAAGACATCTGAGCAAATGCATGATTAACTCATGCGATGTTGTATCAAATGCCTTGCGGTAATCGATCCAGGCCATCGAAAGATTACGCTTATACTGCAAGGAGTCCTGCGTGATACATCTATCGATGAGCAGGTTCTCCTTGCAGCCGGCGACCCCTTTCTTTGACCCTCTTTGCTCATATATCCGTTCATACACCGGATCAACTGCGGAGAGAATGCGCGTGTATAAGATGCGCGTAAACAACTTATAGCACGCATTCAAGCATGTTATCGGCCTGTAATTCTTTGGATCAGACAAATCTCCGTTCTTGGGGATGAGCACGGTTCGCCCCTCGACAAACCACTCCGGAATCTGCTGCTCCCCATCTAGCCATGAGTTAAAAACTCTAGCCAGATGGCGGTGGGTTGTTGGAAACTTTTTCCACCAATAGTTATTCAACCCATCAGGGCCTGGAGCAGCAAAGTTCTTTGAGCCTTTGAGGGCCCCTCGAACTTCTTCCGTGGTTATCGGATTGCGCAGATCATTGTGCTCAGACTGCCGAAGCGTCCTGCAGTAAGCTTCGAACTGCGCTAAGGCTGGAGTGTCTACATTGAGTGGTTGCGGAAACTCATAGATGTTCTTCCAGAAGGATTCTACCCGATCAGCAGCTGGCGGGTTATCGACAACACGTGGAGGCTCTTGGAATAAGCGGGAAGGTTTATCGCGGAACTTTATGTTTTCCGCGATACTTCTCGCCCGCCTCACTAGTGACTTCTTTGCAGCCACTAGCATTCGTATCCTATCAAGACAGTGCTGTTTTATGGTAAACAGCACGCCTTGATTCAATGTGTGGTGAGCTCGTCTTAGCCTTGCAGCAATTCGCCGCACTGCCGGCGTGAAAGGCCTATTGGCCGTCATGTAGTCCACCACACACTGGATAAGAGACGCGTGTTGTCTCGTCGACTTGATCTTAGCTTCCATCTTGTGAACGCGTCGCTCATGCCTCCCAACAAGAGCAGTGGTGTCCCTCCTCTCTGTCTGGGAAATTGCACGAGCGGCGTCGTACACGACAGAATTGATCTGCCAGATGTCAGCCTCTTCTGGAAGAACATCGCCAATCTCCGCATCCACCCGTGCCAGTTCTTGCGGCTTCAAACGCTTCATATTGTGAAGCGCCCTGCGGGTTCTGATGTCCTCCATTGGTGGTATGATGCGAGCCTCCTCTACAGCCAGACCGACACGTGGCATATCTGCCAATTCGTTAACCGGCTGACGAGGAGCTCTAACATAGCCTCGAGCCCGGAGATAGGATACATAATCCCTGAGATTTTGGGCGGAAACGGCGGCATGCTCTGGGTGTCTCTCACACCAAAGAGCATGCATCCTTGCCATGTATCCTCTCCGGGCGGGCTCACTGCTCTCATAGCAATACAGAAGTCCATCCCTTAATCTATCCGTCCACTCAAAGCGTCCGTTGTCATTGCGGTTGTCGTCATTTAGCAAATCATCGTTGTTGGCCCCACCACCTTGCCTTTGACCCCTAATCCGAGGGGGTCGGTTGTGGGGGCCTCTTCCCCGATTATTTGGAACCGAGTAAAAGAGTTTACTGGGGGTTAACCCAGTAAACCAACGGCCGACACCGGAGGGAAAGATGCCTTTTCCCTCCCGGATGCGCATGAGCTGCCGGTCCGATTTTGCATCCTTTGCTCGGGTAGGTGTTGTCGCAACTCACCAGGGCCTTAGATGTGGGTTTACCTCCCTGCCTATTTATTATCATCATTATTATTATTATTATTATTATTATTATTATTATTATTATTATTATTATTATTATTATTATTATTATTATTATTATTATTATTATTATTATTATCATTATTATTATTATTATTTTTTTTTTTCCGTTAGGAATGTACCAGTCAGGCCCTGTCTCCGGTGCTCCGATACATCCGGAGGGCGCGCTGGTGTCGTTAACCCCAATAACCACTCCCTACGTCCGTAGGGTGAGTGACTATTGGGTCCGAGAATCATGTGCCCTGAGTAGACGGAGCGAACCAAGGATAACGGCCTTCTGCATTCGCGCTGCTAAGATTTCTGCCATATTACGGCAAGCAGGTTTTATCCTCAAGTTGGAGAGCAGTGTGTCCATCATTCCACCAAGGACTCCTATGATCAGAACCACCATTTTGACAGAATGGTCCGGATATAACCTGCGGAGTTCAAAGAGAAGATCTCGATATTTAGTCCGTTTTTCCTCCTCTTTTCGAACGATATTCATTTCGCCTGGAGCGGAAAACTCCATGACGAATATCGTTCTACTTTGGTGGTCGAGGAGGACAACATCAGGCTTATTGGCTTGTATTTGCCTGAGGTTGGGGAATGAGTAGTTCCAATAGATCCGGCACCTCTCATTCTCCACCACGGACTCAATATCCCCCGGAACATAAGGCAACACCGGTGTCTCGTCTATACCGTACGAGTGTCGTAGATGGTAGTATAACACTCGTAGCGCCGCGTTATGCCTGTGGATATAGGCTGAGACCGCATAAGATGGGCATGCTGATAGCAAATGCATTACGGTCTCAGGTGCCCCACGACATGCCCTGCATCGGGTGTCAGGGACGTCTATACCCATCACGCGACTACGGTAGACGAGGGTGTTGAAGACACCATCCTGGCAGGCCATTATGAATCCCTCGGTCTCCGACTTTAGCTCACTCGACCTGAGGAAGGCAAAGGTCAAGCTTTTGGATAAGCCAAGGTCTTCGATGTTGTGAAAGAAGACGCCATGCATTGGCTTATCCATATGTAGCTGTAGCAGGACCTCTGTCTCCGCAGCTTTGATGTGAGCTTTTTGCTGAACGGGTCCCAACTCGGTGACAGAGTTTGGGTTAGCCCGTTCAGTATCGAATACGAGACCGAGTTCATCGGCCGCACGGGTTGCTGCCTTAAAAAGAAATGCTCCAATCCCTGCTTTTTCATGGTCGCGGACCATGCAGAGAAGGGGATCTGAACTCCTGATGACTTTACAGGCCCCATCCAGAACCATTCTGTTATGCATACACTCCAAACTCAAAAGTCCACGGCCTCCCCGTTGTCTGGGAAAGTATAACCGTGGAACGGACGATTTAGGATGCAAGCACCTATTGAGATGCATCACTTTGCGAGTTTTAACGTCGAGTTGTCGCAGCTCTTCCTTAGTCCACTTCATTACTCCGAAAGAGTAGAGAAGGATCGGAACGGCAAGCATATTGGTTGCAGCAACTTTGTTCTTCCCCGACAGTTCTGATGACCAGATCTGTCGGAGTTTGTGCTGATACTTGCCGCGGAGAGAGTTCTTAACTGTGAATACCTCTTGGGAGTGGCGTTGCTCCACCCCTAGGTAAGTATACGTCTCTCCGGCATCCAGATGATGTAGGATGCTTCCGTCTACGAGCTGGACATCCTCTCCGTATTCCTCGCATCGTCCTCTTTTAAGATGAACCGTGGCACATTTGTCGATCCCAAATTCCATTCCGATAGCATGCGTGTACTCTTCCACCACCCTAAGGGACTGATGTAGGTCCCTTTCTCCAGAGGCATATAATTTTAGGTCATCCATGTAGAATAAATGGGTGACTTTATGCCTCCGGTTGCTGGGGGTGCCGCAGTTGTACCCACGGGTATTCCTAAGTACAACGGACAATGGCAATAGTGAGATGCAGAAGAGAAGAGGGCTGAGGGAGTCTCCCTGAAACACGCCTCTTCTAATGATGACCTGCTCTGTTTGGACTGTGTCTCTACCAGATCTTATGGTGAAGCGAGTCCTCCAGAGTGGCATCAGTTGTCCAATACATCCCACTATTTGATCGGGTACCTCAAGACATCTGAGCAAATGCATGATTAACTCATGCGATGTTGTATCAAATGCCTTGCGGTAATCGATCCAGGCCATCGAAAGGTTACGCTTATACTGCACGGAGTCCTGCGTGATACATCTATCGATGAGCAGGTTCTCCTTGCAGCCGGCGACCCCTTTCTTTGACCCTCTTTGCTCATATATCCGTTCGTACACCGGATCAACTGCGGAGAGAATGCGCGTGTATAAGATGCGTGTAAGCAACTTAGAACACGCATTCAAGCATGTTATCGGCCTGTAATTCTTTGGATCAGACAAATCTCCGTTTTTGGGGATGAGCACGGTTCGCCCCTCGACAAACCACTCCGGAATCTGCTGCTCCCCATCTAGCCATGAGTTAAAAACTCTAGCAAGATGGCGGTGGGTTGTTATTATTATTATTATTATTATTATTATTATTATTATTATTATTATTATTATTATTATTATTATTATTATTATTATTATTATTATTATTATTATTCCTGATTTGAATTAAAATCCTCCAGTCGGACCCTGTCTCCGATGCTCCGATACATTCGGAGGGCGCGCTGGCAACATCATTACCCCAATAGCCAATAGCAATTATTATTATTATTATTATTATTATTATTATTATTATTATTATTATTATTATTATTATTATTATTATTATTATTATTATTATTATTATTATTATTATTATTATTATTATTATTATTATTATTATTATTATTATTATTATTATTATTATTATTATTATTATTATTATTTTATTTTTTTTCCCGTTGGGAATGTACCAGTCAGGCCCTGTCTCCGGTGCTCCGATACATCCGGAGGGCGCGCTGGTGTCGTTAACCCCAATAACCACTCCCTACGTCCGTAGGGTGAGTGACTATTGGGTCCGAGAATCATGTGCCCTGAGTAGACGGAGCGAACCAAGGATGACGGCCTTCTGCATTCGCGCTGCTAAGATTTCTGCCATATTACGGCAAGCAGGTATTATCTTCAAGTTGGAGAGCAGTGTGTCCATCATTCCACCAACGACTCCTATGATCAGAACCACAATTTTGACAGAATGGTCCGGATATAACCTGCGGAATTCAAAGAGAAGATCTCGATATTCAGTACGTTTTTCCTCCTCTTTTCGAACGATATTCATTTCGCCTGGAGCGGAAAACTCCATGACGAATATCGTTCTACTTTGGTGGTCGAGGACAACATCAGGCTTATTTGCTTGTATTTGCCTGAGGGTGGGGAACGAGTAGTTCCAATTGATCCGGCACCTCTCATTCTCCACCACGGACTCAATATCCCCCGGAACATAAGGCAACACCGGTGTCTCGTCTATACCGTACGAGTGTCGTAGATGGTAGTATAACACTCGTAGCGCCGCGTTATGCCTGTGGATATAGGCTGAGACCGCATAAGATGGGCATGCTGATAGCAAATGCATTACGGTCTCAGGTGCCCCACGACATGCCCTGCATCGGGTGTCAGGGACGTCTATACCCATCACGCGACTACGGTAGACGAGGGTGTTGAAGACACCATCCTGGCAGGCCATTATGAATCCCTCGGTCTCCGACTTTAGCTCACTCGACCTGAGGAAGGCAAAGGTCAAGCTTTTGGATAAGCCAAGGTCTTCGATGTTGTGAAAGAAGACACCATGCATTGGCTTATCCATATGTAGCTGTAGCAGGACCTCTGTCTCCGCAGCTTCGATGTGAGCTTTTTGCTGAACGGGTCCCAACTCGGTGACAGAGTTTGGGTTAGCCCGTTCAGTGTCGAATACGAGACCGAGTTCATCGGCCGCACGGGTTGCTGCCTTAAAAAGAAATGCTCCAATCCCTGCTTTTTCATGGTCGCGGACCATGCAGAGAAGGGGATCTGAACTCCTGATGACTTTACAGGCCCCATCCAGAACCATTCTGTTATGCATACACTCCAAACTCAAAAGTCCACGGCCTCCCCGTTGTCTGGGAAAGTATAACCTTGGAACGGACGATTTAGGATGCAAGCACCTATTGAGATGCATCACTTTGCGAGTTTTAACGTCGAGTTGTCGCAGCTCTTCCTTAGTCCACTTCATTACTCCGAAAGAGTAGAGAAGGATCGGAACGGCAAGCATATTGGTTGCAGCAACTTTGTTCTTCCCCGACAGTTCTGATGACCAGATCTGTCGGAGTTTATGCTGATACTTGCCGCGGAGAGAGTTCTTAACTGTGAATACCTCTTGGGAGTGGCGTTGCTCCACCCCTAGGTAAGTATACGTCTCTCCGGCATCCAGATGATGTAGGATGCTTCCGTCTACGAGCTGGACATCCTCTCCGTATTCCTCGCATCATCCTCTTTTGAGATGAACCGTGGCACATTTGTCGATCCCAAATTCCATTCCGATAGCATGCGTGTACTCTTCCACCACCCTGAGGGACTGATGTAGGTCCCTTTCTCCAGAGGCATATAATTTGAGGTCATCCATGTAAAACAGATGAGTGACTTTATGCCTCCGGTTGCTGGGGGTGCCGCAGTTGTACCCATGGGTATTCCTGAGTACAACGGACAATGGCAATAGTGAGATGCAGAAGAGAAGAGGGCTAAGGGAGTCTCCCTGAAACACGCCTCTTCTAATGATTACCTGCTCTGTTTGGACTATGTCTCTACCAGATCTTATGGTGAAGCGAGTCCTCCAGAGTGGCATCAGTTGTCCAATGCATCCCACTATTTGATTGGGTACCTCAAGAAATGCATAATTTACTCATGCGATGTTGTATCAAATGCCTTGCGGTAATCGATCCAGGCCATCGAAAGGTTACGCTTATACTGCACGGAGTCCTGCGTGATACATCTATCGATGAGCAGGTTCTCCTTGCAGCCGGCGACCCCTTTCTTTGACCCTCTTTGCTCATATATCCGTTCATACACCGGATCAACTGCGGAGAGAATGCGCGTGTATAAGATGCGCGTAAACAACTTATAGCACGCATTCAAGCATGTTATCGGCCTGTAATTCTTTGGATCAGACAAATCTCCGTTCTTGGGGATGAGCACGGTTCGCCCCTCGACAAACCACTCCGGAATCTGCTGCTCCCCATCTAGCCATGAGTTAAAAACTCTAGCCAGATGGCGGTGGGTTGTTGGAAACTTTTTCCACCAATAGTTATTCAACCCATCAGGGCCTGGAGCAGCAAAGTTCTTTGAGCCTTTGAGGGCCCCTCGAACTTCTTCCGTGGTTATCGGATTGCGCAGATCATTGTGCTCAGACTGCCGAAGCGTCCTGCAGTAAGCTTCGAACTGCGCTAAGGCTGGAGTGTCTACATTGAGTGGTTGCGGAAACTCATAGATGTTCTTCCAGAAGGATTCTACCCGATCAGCAGCTGGCGGGTTATCGACAACACGTGGAGGCTCTTGGAATAAGCGGGAAGGTTTATCGCGGAACTTTATGTTTTCCGCGATACTTCTCGCCCGCCTCACTAGTGACTTCTTTGCAGCCACTAGCATTCGTATCCTATCAAGACAGTGCTGTTTTATGGTAAACAGCACGCCTTGATTCAATGTGTGGTGAGCTCGTCTTAGCCTTGCAGCAATTCGCCGCACTGCCGGCGTGAAAGGCCTATTGGCCGTCATGTAGTCCACCACACACTGGATAAGAGACGCGTGTTGTCTCGTCGACTTGATCTTAGCTTCCATCTTGTGAACGCGTCGCTCATGCCTCCCAACAAGAGCAGTGGTGTCCCTCCTCTCTGTCTGGGAAATTGCACGAGCGGCGTCGTACACGACAGAATTGATCTGCCAGATGTCAGCCTCTTCTGGAAGAACATCGCCAATCTCCGCATCCACCCGTGCCAGTTCTTGCGGCTTCAAACGCTTCATATTGTGAAGCGCCCTGCGGGTTCTGATGTCCTCCATTGGTGGTATGATGCGAGCCTCCTCTACAGCCAGACCGACACGTGGCATATCTGCCAATTCGTTAACCGGCTGACGAGGAGCTCTAACATAGCCTCGAGCCCGGAGATAGGATACATAATCCCTGAGATTTTGGGCGGAAACGGCGGCATGCTCTGGGTGTCTCTCACACCAAAGAGCATGCATCCTTGCCATGTATCCTCTCCGGGCGGGCTCACTGCTCTCATAGCAATACAGAAGTCCATCCCTTAATCTATCCGTCCACTCAAAGCGTCCGTTGTCATTGCGGTTGTCGTCATTTAGCAAATCATCGTTGTTGGCCCCACCACCTTGCCTTTGACCCCTAATCCGAGGGGGTCGGTTGTGGGGGCCTCTTCCCCGATTATTTGGAACCGAGTAAAAGAGTTTACTGGGGGTTAACCCAGTAAACCAACGGCCGACACCGGAGGGAAAGATGCCTTTTCCCTCCCGGATGCGCATGAGCTGCCGGTCCGATTTTGCATCCTTTGCTCGGGTAGGTGTTGTCGCAACTCACCAGGGCCTTAGATGTGGGTTTACCTCCCTGCCTATTTATTATCATCATTATTATTATTATTATTATTATTATTATTATTATTATTATTATTATTATTATTATTATTATTATTATTATTATTATTATTATTATTATTTTTATTATCATTATTATTATTATTATTTTTTTTTTTCCGTTAGGAATGTACCAGTCAGGCCCTGTCTCCGGTGCTCCGATACATCCGGAGGGCGCGCTGGTGTCGTTAACCCCAATAACCACTCCCTACGTCCGTAGGGTGAGTGACTATTGGGTCCGAGAATCATGTGCCCTGAGTAGACGGAGCGAACCAAGGATAACGGCCTTCTGCATTCGCGCTGCTAAGATTTCTGCCATATTACGGCAAGCAGGTTTTATCCTCAAGTTGGAGAGCAGTGTGTCCATCATTCCACCAAGGACTCCTATGATCAGAACCACCATTTTGACAGAATGGTCCGGATATAACCTGCGGAGTTCAAAGAGAAGATCTCGATATTTAGTCCGTTTTTCCTCCTCTTTTCGAACGATATTCATTTCGCCTGGAGCGGAAAACTCCATGACGAATATCGTTCTACTTTGGTGGTCGAGGAGGACAACATCAGGCTTATTGGCTTGTATTTGCCTGAGGTTGGGGAATGAGTAGTTCCAATAGATCCGGCACCTCTCATTCTCCACCACGGACTCAATATCCCCCGGAACATAAGGCAACACCGGTGTCTCGTCTATACCGTACGAGTGTCGTAGATGGTAGTATAACACTCGTAGCGCCGCGTTATGCCTGTGGATATAGGCTGAGACCGCATAAGATGGGCATGCTGATAGCAAATGCATTACGGTCTCAGGTGCCCCACGACATGCCCTGCATCGGGTGTCAGGGACGTCTATACCCATCACGCGACTACGGTAGACGAGGGTGTTGAAGACACCATCCTGGCAGGCCATTATGAATCCCTCGGTCTCCGACTTTAGCTCACTCGACCTGAGGAAGGCAAAGGTCAAGCTTTTGGATAAGCCAAGGTCTTCGATGTTGTGAAAGAAGACGCCATGCATTGGCTTATCCATATGTAGCTGTAGCAGGACCTCTGTCTCCGCAGCTTTGATGTGAGCTTTTTGCTGAACGGGTCCCAACTCGGTGACAGAGTTTGGGTTAGCCCGTTCAGTATCGAATACGAGACCGAGTTCATCGGCCGCACGGGTTGCTGCCTTAAAAAGAAATGCTCCAATCCCTGCTTTTTCATGGTCGCGGACCATGCAGAGAAGGGGATCTGAACTCCTGATGACTTTACAGGCCCCATCCAGAACCATTCTGTTATGCATACACTCCAAACTCAAAAGTCCACGGCCTCCCCGTTGTCTGGGAAAGTATAACCGTGGAACGGACGATTTAGGATGCAAGCACCTATTGAGATGCATCACTTTGCGAGTTTTAACGTCGAGTTGTCGCAGCTCTTCCTTAGTCCACTTCATTACTCCGAAAGAGTAGAGAAGGATCGGAACGGCAAGCATATTGGTTGCAGCAACTTTGTTCTTCCCCGACAGTTCTGATGACCAGATCTGTCGGAGTTTGTGCTGATACTTGCCGCGGAGAGAGTTCTTAACTGTGAATACCTCTTGGGAGTGGCGTTGCTCCACCCCTAGGTAAGTATACGTCTCTCCGGCATCCAGATGATGTAGGATGCTTCCGTCTACGAGCTGGACATCCTCTCCGTATTCCTCGCATCGTCCTCTTTTAAGATGAACCGTGGCACATTTGTCGATCCCAAATTCCATTCCGATAGCATGCGTGTACTCTTCCACCACCCTAAGGGACTGATGTAGGTCCCTTTCTCCAGAGGCATATAATTTTAGGTCATCCATGTAGAATAAATGGGTGACTTTATGCCTCCGGTTGCTGGGGGTGCCGCAGTTGTACCCACGGGTATTCCTAAGTACAACGGACAATGGCAATAGTGAGATGCAGAAGAGAAGAGGGCTGAGGGAGTCTCCCTGAAACACGCCTCTTCTAATGATGACCTGCTCTGTTTGGACTGTGTCTCTACCAGATCTTATGGTGAAGCGAGTCCTCCAGAGTGGCATCAGTTGTCCAATACATCCCACTATTTGATCGGGTACCTCAAGACATCTGAGCAAATGCATGATTAACTCATGCGATGTTGTATCAAATGCCTTGCGGTAATCGATCCAGGCCATCGAAAGGTTACGCTTATACTGCACGGAGTCCTGCGTGATACATCTATCGATGAGCAGGTTCTCCTTGCAGCCGGCGACCCCTTTCTTTGACCCTCTTTGCTCATATATCCGTTCGTACACCGGATCAACTGCGGAGAGAATGCGCGTGTATAAGATGCGTGTAAGCAACTTAGAACACGCATTCAAGCATGTTATCGGCCTGTAATTCTTTGGATCAGACAAATCTCCGTTTTTGGGGATGAGCACGGTTCGCCCCTCGACAAACCACTCCGGAATCTGCTGCTCCCCATCTAGCCATGAGTTAAAAACTCTAGCAAGATGGCGGTGGGTTGTTATTATTATTATTATTATTATTATTATTATTATTATTATTATTATTATTATTATTATTATTATTATTATTATTATTATTATTATTATTATTATTATTCCTGATTTGAATTAAAATCCTCCAGTCGGACCCTGTCTCCGATGCTCCGATACATTCGGAGGGCGCGCTGGCAACATCATTACCCCAATAGCCAATAGCAATTATTATTATTATTATTATTATTATTATTATTATTATTATTATTATTATTATTATTATTATTATTATTATTATTATTATTATTATTATTATTATTATTATTATTATTATTATTATTATTATTATTATTATTATTATTATTATTATTATTATTTTATTTTTTTTCCCGTTGGGAATGTACCAGTCAGGCCCTGTCTCCGGTGCTCCGATACATCCGGAGGGCGCGCTGGTGTCGTTAACCCCAATAACCACTCCCTACGTCCGTAGGGTGAGTGACTATTGGGTCCGAGAATCATGTGCCCTGAGTAGACGGAGCGAACCAAGGATGACGGCCTTCTGCATTCGCGCTGCTAAGATTTCTGCCATATTACGGCAAGCAGGTATTATCTTCAAGTTGGAGAGCAGTGTGTCCATCATTCCACCAACGACTCCTATGATCAGAACCACAATTTTGACAGAATGGTCCGGATATAACCTGCGGAATTCAAAGAGAAGATCTCGATATTCAGTACGTTTTTCCTCCTCTTTTCGAACGATATTCATTTCGCCTGGAGCGGAAAACTCCATGACGAATATCGTTCTACTTTGGTGGTCGAGGACAACATCAGGCTTATTTGCTTGTATTTGCCTGAGGGTGGGGAACGAGTAGTTCCAATTGATCCGGCACCTCTCATTCTCCACCACGGACTCAATATCCCCCGGAACATAAGGCAACACCGGTGTCTCGTCTATACCGTACGAGTGTCGTAGATGGTAGTATAACACTCGTAGCGCCGCGTTATGCCTGTGGATATAGGCTGAGACCGCATAAGATGGGCATGCTGATAGCAAATGCATTACGGTCTCAGGTGCCCCACGACATGCCCTGCATCGGGTGTCAGGGACGTCTATACCCATCACGCGACTACGGTAGACGAGGGTGTTGAAGACACCATCCTGGCAGGCCATTATGAATCCCTCGGTCTCCGACTTTAGCTCACTCGACCTGAGGAAGGCAAAGGTCAAGCTTTTGGATAAGCCAAGGTCTTCGATGTTGTGAAAGAAGACACCATGCATTGGCTTATCCATATGTAGCTGTAGCAGGACCTCTGTCTCCGCAGCTTCGATGTGAGCTTTTTGCTGAACGGGTCCCAACTCGGTGACAGAGTTTGGGTTAGCCCGTTCAGTGTCGAATACGAGACCGAGTTCATCGGCCGCACGGGTTGCTGCCTTAAAAAGAAATGCTCCAATCCCTGCTTTTTCATGGTCGCGGACCATGCAGAGAAGGGGATCTGAACTCCTGATGACTTTACAGGCCCCATCCAGAACCATTCTGTTATGCATACACTCCAAACTCAAAAGTCCACGGCCTCCCCGTTGTCTGGGAAAGTATAACCTTGGAACGGACGATTTAGGATGCAAGCACCTATTGAGATGCATCACTTTGCGAGTTTTAACGTCGAGTTGTCGCAGCTCTTCCTTAGTCCACTTCATTACTCCGAAAGAGTAGAGAAGGATCGGAACGGCAAGCATATTGGTTGCAGCAACTTTGTTCTTCCCCGACAGTTCTGATGACCAGATCTGTCGGAGTTTATGCTGATACTTGCCGCGGAGAGAGTTCTTAACTGTGAATACCTCTTGGGAGTGGCGTTGCTCCACCCCTAGGTAAGTATACGTCTCTCCGGCATCCAGATGATGTAGGATGCTTCCGTCTACGAGCTGGACATCCTCTCCGTATTCCTCGCATCATCCTCTTTTGAGATGAACCGTGGCACATTTGTCGATCCCAAATTCCATTCCGATAGCATGCGTGTACTCTTCCACCACCCTGAGGGACTGATGTAGGTCCCTTTCTCCAGAGGCATATAATTTGAGGTCATCCATGTAAAACAGATGAGTGACTTTATGCCTCCGGTTGCTGGGGGTGCCGCAGTTGTACCCATGGGTATTCCTGAGTACAACGGACAATGGCAATAGTGAGATGCAGAAGAGAAGAGGGCTAAGGGAGTCTCCCTGAAACACGCCTCTTCTAATGATTACCTGCTCTGTTTGGACTATGTCTCTACCAGATCTTATGGTGAAGCGAGTCCTCCAGAGTGGCATCAGTTGTCCAATGCATCCCACTATTTGATTGGGTACCTCAAGAAATGCATAATTTACTCATGCGATGTTGTATCAAATGCCTTGCGGTAATCGATCCAGGCCATCGAAAGGTTACGCTTATACTGCACGGAGTCCTGCGTGATACATCTATCGATGAGCAGGTTCTCCTTGCAGCCGGCGACCCCTTTCTATGACCCTCTTTGCTCATATATCCGTTCATACACCGGATCAACTGCGGAGAGAATGCGCGTGTATAAGATGCGCGTAAACAAATTATAGCACGCATTCAAGCATGTTATCGGCCTGTAATTCTTTGGATCAGACAAATCTCCGTTCTTGGGGATGAGCACGGTTCGCCCCTCGACAAACCACTCCGGAATCTGCTGCTCCCCATCTAGCCATGAGTTAAAAACTCTAGCCAGATGGCGGTGGGTTGTTGGAAACTTTTTCCACCAATAATTATTCAACCCATCAGGGCCTGGAGCAGCAAAGTTCTTTGAGCCTTTGAGGGCCCCTCGAACTTCTTCCGTGGTTATCGTATTGCGCAGATCATTGTGCTCAGGCTGCCGAAGCGTCCTGCAGTAAGCTTCGAACTGCGCTAGGGCTGGAGTGTCTACATTGAGTGGTTGCGGAAACTCATAGATGTTCTTCCAGAAGGTTTCTACCCGATCAGCAGCCGGCGGGTTATCGACAACACGTGGAGGCTCTTGGAATAAGCGGGAAGGTTTATAGCAGAACTTTATGTTTTCCGCGATACTTCTCGCCCGACTCACTAGTGACTTCTTTGCAGCCACTAGCATTCGTATCCTATCAAGACAGTGCTGTTTTATGGTAAACAGCACGCCTTGATTCAATGTTTGGTGAGCTCGTCTTAGCCTTGCAGCAATTCGCCGCACTGCCGGCGTGAAAGGCCTATTGGCCGACATGTAGTCCACCACACACTGGATACGAGACGCGTGTTGTCTCGCCGACTTGATCTTAGCTTCCATCTTGTGAACGCGTCGCTCATGCCTCCCAACAAGAGCAGTGGTGTCCCTCCTCTCCGTCTGGGATATTGCACGAGCGGCGTCGTACACGACAGAATTGATTTGCCAGATGTTGGCCTCTTCTGGAAGAACATCGCCAATCTCCGCATCCACCCGTGCCAGTTCTTGCGGCTTCAAGGGCTTCATATTGTGAAGCGCCCTGCGGGTTCTGATGTCCTCCATTGGTGGTATGATGCGAGCCTCCTCTGCAGCCAGACCGACACGTTGCATATCTGCCACTTCGTTAACCGGTTGAGGAGGAGCATTAACATAGCCTCGAGACCGGAGATAGGATACATAATCCCTGAGATTTTGGGCGGAAACGGCGGCATGCTCTGGGTGTCTCTCACACCAAAGAGCATGCATCCTTGCCATGTATCCTCTCCGGGCGGGCTCACTGCTCTCATAGCAATACAGAAGTCCATCCCTTAATCTATCCGTCCACTCAAAGCGTCCGTTGTCATTGCGGTTGTCGTCATTTGGCAAATCATCGGTGTTGGCCCCACCACCTTGCCTTTGACCCCTAATCCGAGGGGGTCGGTTGTGGGGGCCTCTTCCCCGATTGTTTGGAACCAAGTATTAGGGTTTACTGGGGGGTTAACCCAGTAAACCCACGTCCGACACCGGAGGGAAAGATGCCTTTTCCCTCCCGGATGCGCATGAGCTGCCGGTCCGATTTTGCATCCTTTGCTCGGGTAGGTGTTATTATTATTATTATTATTATTATTATTATTATTATTATTATTATTATTATTATTATTATTATTATTATTATTATTATTATTATTATTATTATTATTATTATTATTATTATTATTATTATTATTATTATTATTATTATTATTATTATTATTATTATTATTATTATTATTATTATTATTATTATTATTATTATTATTATTATTATTATTATTATTATTATTATTATCTCTTTTGAATTAAAATTCTCCAGTCGGACCCTGTCTCCGATGCTCCGATACATTCGGAGGGCGCGCTGGCAACATCATTACCCCAATAACCACTCCCCAAACTATGGGGTAAGCAGCTATTGGGTCCAGGAATCGTGTGCCCTGAGCAGACGTAATGAACCGAGGATGACAGCCTTCTGCATTCTTCCGGCTATGATTTCTGACATCTTTCTACATGCCGGTATGATTTTTAAGTTCGAGAGTAATGAATCCATCACACCGCCAAGGGACCCTTTTATCAGAACAACCATTTTTACAGAATGGTCTGGATAGAGCCTGCGGAGTTCGAAGAGTAAATCTCGATATTTCGTCCGTTTCTCCTCCTCCTTTCGGACGATATTCGTTTCGCCAGGAGCCGAACACTCAATGACGAATATCATCTTACTTCCATGGTCGAGGAGTACTACATCAGGCTTATTGGCCTGTATTTGCCTGAGGGTGGGAAATGAGTAGTTCCAGTAGATTCGGCACTTCTCATTCTCCACCACGGACTCAATATCCCCCGGAGCTTAAGGCAACACTGGTGTCGTCTATACCGTACGAGTGTCGTAGGTGGTAATATAACACTCGTAGAGCCGCGTTATGTCTGTGGATATAGGCTGAGACCGCATATGCTGGACATGCTGACAGCAAATGCATAATGGTCTCAGGCGCCTGACGGCAGGCCCTGCATCTAATATCAGGGACCTCTATACCCATCACGTGGCCTCGGTAGACCAAGGTGTTGAAGACACCATCTTGGCAGGCCATTATGAATCCCTCGGTCTCCGACTTCAGCCCACTTGACCTAAGGAAGGCGTAGGTCAAGTTCTTGGATAAGCCAAGGTCTTCAACGTTTCTGAAGAAGACCCAATGCATAGGCTTATCCCTATGCAGCTGCGGCCTTTACATGGGCTTTTTGCCGAACGGGTGCCAACTCTGTGACAGAGTTCGGATCACGCCGTTTGATGTCGAAACTGAGACCGAGTTCATCAGCCGCACGAGCTGCTGCCTTAAAGAGGAACGCTCCAATCCCTGCGTTTTCATGGTCACGGACCATGCAGAGAAGGGGGTCCAAACTCCTGATTATTTTACATGCTCCATCCAATACCATTCTGTTGTGAAGACACTCCAAACTCAAAAGTCCTCGTCCTCCTTGTTGTCGGTGGAGATATAACCGAGGAACGGACGATTTGGGATGCAAGCTCCTGTATAGGTGCATCATCTTTACGTCGAGTTGTCGCAGCTCCTCCTGAGTCCACTTCATTACTCCGAAGGAGTAGAGTAAGATCGGAACGGCAAGCATATTTGTGGCAGCAACTTTGTTCTTTCCCGACAGTTCTGATGACCAGATCTGTCGGAGTTTGTGCTGATACTTGCCGCGGAGAGAGTTTTTGACAGTTATAACTTCTTGAGAGTGGTGTTGTTCCACTCCCAAGTAGGTATACGTCTCTCCGGCACGCAGATAACGTAGGATGCTTCCGTCTATGAGCTGGACGTCTTCTCCGTAATCGTCGCATCGTCCTCTTTTGAGATGAACCGTTGCACATTTGTCGATCCCAAACTCCATGCCGATGGCCTGCGCATACTCCTCCACCACCCTCAAAGACTGACGTAGGTCCTTTTCACCTGAGGCATAAAGCTTAAGATCATCCATGTAGAATAGATGAGTCACCTTATGCCTCCGGTTGCTGGGGGTGCCGCAGTAGTATCCACGTGTTTTTCTGAGGGCAACGGACAATGGCAATAGTGAGATGCAAAAGAGAAGGGGGCTGAGAGAATCTCCCTGAAACACTCCCCTTCTGAAGATAACCTGATCTGTTTGGACTCTAGCTTGACCTGATGTTATAGTGAAGCGAGTCCTCCAGAGTGGCATCAGTTGTTCAATGCATCTCACGATTTGATCGGGTATCGCAAGGCATCGTAGAACGTGCATGATTAGCTCATGCGATGTCGTGTCAAATGCCTTGCGAAAGTCGATCCAGGCCATCGAAAGGTTACGCTTATACTGCGTGGAGTCCTGCGTAATACATCTATCGATGAGCAGATTCTCCTTGCATCCAGCGACCCCTTTCTTTGACCCTCTTTGCTCATATATCCGTTCGTACACGTGTTCAACTGCGGTGAGTATTCGCATGTTCAAAATGCGGGTGAACATCTTATAACATGCGTTCAGGCATGTTATCGGCCTGTAGTTTTTCGGTTCCGACAAATCTCCCGTTTTTGGGATCAGCACGGTTCGCCCCTCGACAAACCAACCGGGAATCTGCTGCTCACCATTCAACCATGAGTTGAAAACTCTGGCCAAATGTTGGTGGGTGCTGGGAAATTTTTTCCACCAGTAGTTCCCTAGTCCATTCGGACCTGGTGCAGCTGAGTTCTTCGAGCCCTCAAGGGCTCGTCGAACTTCTTCCGGGGTTATCGGGTCGCGCAGTCCATTGAGCTCTGGCTGTTGAAGCCTTCCGCAGAATCCTTCAAACTGCGCTAGGGCTGGAGTGTCTACATTCAGTGGTTGCGGATGTTCATAAATATCCTTCCAGAAGGTTTCTACCTGATCAGCGGTCAGCGGATTTTCTACAACACGCGGAAGCTTTTGGAACAATTGAGAAGGATTATCGCGGAATTTTGAGTTTTCCGCGATGCTCCTCAATCGCCTCACTAGTGACTTCTTTGCAGCCACTAGCATTCGTATCCTGTCAAGGCAGTGCTGTTTGGTAGTCAACAGCACCCCTTGATTCAGTGTGTGATGGGCTCTTCTTAATTTTGCCGCTATTCGGCGCACTGCTGGCGTGAAACGCCTGTTGGCTGCCATATAGTCCATCACACATTGGATACGAGACGCGTGTTGTCTCGCCGACTTGATCTTGGCTTCCATCTTCTGTACTCGTCGCTCGTGCCTTCCAACCGACAAGAAGGGATTCCTTCTCTCCGTTTGGGTCAGCGACTGAGCGGCTCTGTACACAGCGCTGTTAATTTGCCAGATATCAGCCTCTTCTATTAGGACATCCCGAACCTCTGCATCCACTTGGGCTAGTTGTTCTGGCTTCAGGTACTTTGGTACGTGAAGCACCCTACGTGTTCTGAAATTTTCCATTGGCGGTGCAATCAAAGGTTCCTCCTGTGCCAGACCAACTCGTGGTGGAACTGCCACTTCTGCCAGTTCGTTAGCCGGCTGAGGAGGGGCCCTGATATAGCCTCGAGCCCGAAGATGAGATACATAATCCCTGAGATTTTGTGCGGTGAAAGCGGCATGCTCTGGGTGATTTTCGCACCACAGCGCATGCATTCTCGCCATGTATCCCCTTCGGGCGGGCTCACTACTCTCGTAAAAACGCAGAAGGTCATCCCTCAATTCATTAGTCCACTCAAAGCGTCCTCGTTCGTCGCGGTCGTCATAAGCAGGCAAATCCTCGTTTACGGCCCCTCCACCTTGCCTTTGACCCCTTATCCGAGGGGGTCGGTTGTGGGGGCCTCTTCCTCGTCTGTTTGGAACCCCAGTTTCTAGGTATACCGGGGGGTTAGCCTAGTATTATTATTATTATTATTATTATTATTATTATTATTATTATTATTATTATTATTATTATTATTATTATTATTATTATTATTATTATTATTATTATTATTATTATTATTATTATTATTATTATTATTATTATTATTATTATTATTATTATTATTATTTTTATTTTATTTTTTTTCCGTCAGGCCCTGTCTCCGGTGCTCCGATACATCCGGAGGGCGTGCTGGTGTCGTTAACCCCAATAACCACTCCCTACGTCCGTAGGGTGAGTGACTATTGGGTCCGAACAGCGCATGCATTCTCGCCATGTATCCCCTTCGGGCGGGCTCACTACTCTCGTAAAAACGCAGAAGGTCATCCCTCAATTCATTAGTCCACTCAAAGCGTCCTCGTTCGTCGCGGTCGTCATAAGCAGGCAAATCCTCGTTTACGGCCCCTCCACCTTGCCTTTGACCCCTTATCCGAGGGGGTCGGTTGTGGGGGCCTCTTCCTCGTCTGTTTGGAACCCCAGTTTCTAGGTATACCGGGGGGTTAGCCTAGTATTATTATTATTATTATTATTATTATTATTATTATTATTATTATTATTATTATTATTATTATTATTATTATTATTATTATTATTATTATTATTATTATTATTATTATTATTATTATTATTATTATTATTATTATTATTATTATTATTATTATTATTATTATTATTATTATTATTATTATTATTATTATTATTATTATTATTATTATTATTATTATTATTATTATTATTATTATTATTATTATTATTATTATTATTATTATTTTTATTTTATTTTTTTTCCGTCAGGCCCTGTCTCCGGTGCTCCGATACATCCGGAGGGCGCGCTGGTGTCGTTAACCCCAATAACCACTCCCTACGTCCGTAGGGTGAGTGACTATTGGGTCCGAGAATCATGTGCCCTGAGTAGACGGAGCGAACCAAGGATAACGGCCTTCTGCATTCGCGCTGCTAGGATTTCTGCCATATTACGGCAAGCAGGTATTATCCTCAAGTTGGAGAGCAGTGTGTCCATCATTCCACCAAGGACTCCTATGATCAGAACCACCATTTTGACAGAATGGTCCGGATATAACCTGCGGAGTTCAAAGAGAAGATCTCGATATTTAGTCCGTTTTTCCTCCTCTTTTCGAACGATATTCATTTCGCCTGGAGCGGAAAACTCCATGACGAATATCGTTCTACTTTGGTGGTCGAGGAGGACAACATCAGGCTTATTGGCTTGTATTTGCCTGAGGGTGGGGAATGAGTAGTTCCAATAGATCCAGCACCTCTCATTCTCCACCACATAACATAAGGCAACACCGGTGTCTCGTCTATACCGTACGAGTGTCGTAGATGGTAGTATAACACTCGTAGCGCCGCGTTATGCCTGTGGATATAGGCTGAGACCGCATAAGATGGGCATGCTGATAGCAAATGCATTACGGTCTCAGGTGCCCCACGACATGCCCTGCATCGGGTGTCAGGGACGTCTATACCCATCACGCGACTACGGTAGACAAGGGTGTTGAAGACACCATCCTGGCAGGCCATTATGAATCCCTCGGTCTCCGACTTTAGCTCACTCGACCTGAGGAAGGCAAAGGTCAAGCTTTTGGATAAGCCAAGGTCTTCGATGTTGTGAAAGAAGACGCCATGCATTGGCTTATCCATATGTAGCTGTAGCAGGACCTCTGTCTCCGCAGCTTTGATGTGAGCTTTTTGCTGAACGGGTCCCAACTCGGTGACAGAGTTTGGGTTAGCCCGTTCAGTGTCGAATACGAGACCGAGTTCATCGGCCGCACGGGTTGCTGCCTTAAAAAGAAATGCTCCAATCCCTGCTTTTTCATGGTCGCGGACCATGCAGAGAAGGGGATCTGAACTCCTGATGACTTTACAGGCCCCATCCAGAACCATTCTGTTATGCATACACTCCAAACTCAAAAGTCCACGGCCTCCCCGTTGTCTGGGAAAGTATAACCGTGGAACGGACGATTTAGGATGCAAGCACCTATTGAGATGCATCACTTTGCGAGTTTTAACGTCGAGTTGTCGCAGCTCTTCCTTAGTCCACTTCATTACTCCGAAAGAGTAGAGAAGGATCGGAACGGCAAGCATATTGGTTGCAGCAACTTTGTTCTTCCCCGACAGTTCTGATGACCAGATCTGTCGGAGTTTGTGCTGATACTTGCCGCGGAGAGAGTTCTCAACTGTGAATACCTCTTGGGAGTGGCGTTGCTCCACCCCTAGGTAAGTATACGTCTCTCCGGCATCCAAATGATGTAGGATGCTTCCGTCTACGAGCTGGACATCCTCTCCGTATTCCTCGCATCGTCCTCTTTTAAGATGAACCGTGGCACATTTGTCGATCCCAAATTCCATTCCGATAGCATGCGTGTACTCTTCCACCACCCTAAGGGACTGATGTAGGTCCCTTTCTCCAGAGGCATATAATTTTAGGTCATCCATGTAGAACAAATGGGTGACTTTATGCCTCCGGTTGCTGGGGGTGCCGCAGTTGTACCCACGGGTATTCCTAAGTACAACGGACAATGGCAATAGTGAGATGCAGAAGAGAAGAGGGCTGAGGGAGTCTCCCTGAAACACGCCTCTTCTAATGATGACCTGCTCTGTTTGGACTGTGTCTATACCAGATCTTATGGTGAAGCGAGTCCTCCAGAGTGGCATCAGTTGTCCAATACATCCCACTATTTGATCGGGTACCTCAAGACATCTGAGCAAATGCATGAATAACTCATGCGATGTTGTATCAAATGCCTTGCGGTAATCGATCCAGGCCATCGAAAGGTTACGCTTATACTGCACGGAGTCCTGCGTGATACATCTATCGATGAGCAGGTTCTCCTTGCAGCCGGCGACCCCTTTCTTTGACCCTCTTTGCTCTCATATCCGTTCGTACACCGGATCAACTGCGGAGAGAATGCGCGTGTATAAGATGCGTGTAAACAACTTATAACACGCATTCAAGCATGTTATCGGCCTGTAATTCTTTGGATCAGACAAATCTCCGTTTTTGGGGATGAGCACGGTTCGCCCCTCGACAAACCACTCCGGAATCTGCTGCTCCCCATCTAGCCATGAGTTAAAAACTCTAGCCAGATGGCGGTGGGTTGTTGGAAACTTCTTCCACCAATAGTTATTCAACCCATCAGGGCCTGGAGCAGCGAAATTCTTAGAACCTTTTAGGGCCCTTCGAACTTCTTCCGTGGTTATCGGATTGCGCAGATCATTGTGCTCATGCTGCCGAAGCGTCCTGCAGTAAGCTTCGAACTGCGCTAGGGCTGGAGTGTCTACATTGAGTGGTTGCGGAAACTCATAGATGTTCTTCCAGAAGGTTTCTACCCGATCAGCAGCCGGCGGATTATCGACAACACGTGGAGGCTCTTGGAATAAGCGAGAAGGTTTATCGCGGAACTTCATGTTTTCCGCGATACTTCTCGCCCGCCTCACTAGTGACTTCTTTGCAGCCACTAGCATTCGTATCCTATCAAGACAGTGCTGTTTTATGGTAAACAGCACGCCTTGATTCAATGTGTGGTGAGCTCGTCTTAGCTTTGCAGCAATTCGCCGCACTGCCGGCGTAAAAGGCCTATTGGCCGACATGTAGTCCACCACACACTGGATACGAGACGCGTGTTGTCTCGCCGACTTGATCTTAGCTTCCATCTTGTGAACGCGTCGCTCATGCCTCCCAACAAGAGCGGTGGTTTCCCTCCTCTCCGTCTGGGATAGAGCACGAGCGGCGTCGTACACGACAGAATTGATCTGCCAGATGGTAGCCTCTTCTGAAAGAACATCGCCAATCTTTGCATCCATTATTATTATTATTATTATTATTATTATTATTATTATTATTATTATTATTATTATTATTATTATTATTATTATTATTATTATTATTATTATTATTATTATTATTATTATTATTATTATTATTATTATTATTATTATTATTATTATTATTATTATTATTATTATTATTATTATTCTATCCTTTATGATCATCTTTCAAACCTCTCTCAAATCTGGAATATTTCCGGAATTGCTGAAACAAACTAAACTCACAGCAATACCTAAGAAGGGCAATAAAAATATAATTTTCAATTATAGACCTATTGCTTTTCCCGACTGTGTGGCCAAGTTATACAAATTCTTCCTTTTCGAGAAAATGTATTGGCATGTAAAAATTAGATTCTCCGAAACACAGCACGGTTTTTGTCGAAAAAGGTCAACTGAAACGCGTTTAGCAAGTTTCCTCACACAATTAGTAAGTGATACTATAGAAATGGGTGGTCAGGTTGACACCTTTTACATGGACTTCGCTTAAGCTTTTGATAAAGTTAACCTCGACATACTCCTCAAAAAATTATCGAATAGTGGTTTCAGCGATATGTTTGTTACTTTGATGTCAAATTATCTGAATGAACGGCCACAATTTGTATCATATCGTGGACATGATTGAGACATCATTTTGGCGAGGTCAGGTGAACCGCAAGGGTCTAACCTGGACCCTCTTCTTTTTCTTCTATTCATCAACACCTTCCAAATCGATTATCACCTGAATGCTTTCTATCCGCTGATGACTGAAAAATATTTAGGAAAATCGAGAACAACAGTGATAACGACATGTTACAAAATGATTTGACTGGACTATCGAGAATAAACTACTGCTAAATGTTGTTAAATGTTTCAATATCACTTTCTGTATATCGAATAATATCAAAACTTTCAACTACTCATTAGATAACAGTAACTTAGAAAAGCTCACATTTGTCAAAGACTTGGGAGTAACTTTTCAAAATTCATTAAAATTTGACAAACACATTAACAACGGAACCCGCAGCGCAAATAGAATGCTGGGTTTCGTGAAACGAACAACAGTTGATTTCCAAAATATGAAAACTATATCGTTGCTATATGAAACGCTTATCCGAAGCAAGATTGAATTTGCCTCCATCATCTGAGACCCAGGAAAGCTCCACCTCATCAAGTGTCTCGAAACAGTACAAAACAAATTAATCTTTTTTCTGCATTTTGAAAAATATCGAAGGTGTCCTGATCGTTCATCCTATGAGCCACTTCGTACAGAATTCAATATTCCAAAATTAAAAAGATGTTGTTCATATTCAAAATATTGAGTAAGTAATGACACTGAAAGTGAATTGACTGTCCAAAATCGAAATACATGTCCCTAACCCAAATTAACGCCCTAAACACATTATTTCATGTAAGGAAATGCAAAGAGCATTTGATCAACAATATGTGTTTAAGACACACGGATATTTTTAGTATGAGCTTAAACCTCTTTCAAACTTAGAGTACTCAAGGTAACCTTGAATCTACTGCTAAGAAGAAAAATGTTAATTAATTATCAGCATCATTCAATTATCATTATGAGTTTTTTTTTCAAATGCTTTATTTGTTTGTTGAAACACCATGACTGCCAAAAAATTCATACTGACTCACCCATGGTGCCACAACAAATAGGTACCGTGTAACAATGATATGTGAGATAAGCCTACCATTCACATAGAGATTTCAAATTTGACGTAGTGGTATAGAATTGAAGTACACGCGATTTTATCAAAACATTTCTAAGAAAATCCTACAGGGCCAGTCAGAAGTGTTGACAACTTTTATATGGCAAAATGCAGCTTGTCCATTTACATCAGTTTCAACAATGTTCTCAGAATACTCATCACAAAAATGTATGGTAGAACTGATTTCGTATAAAGAAATGATGAATTTTGATCAGTTTTATGAATGAACAAACACCTAGGCCGCATGAACACTATTGAACTATTTAATTATATAGTGTGACCCACTTAAGACCGGATCACCCTTATAAAATCTACATTTTTTAACCGATTCGAATGATTTTTTTTTCATTAAATAGACATTCTAAAAGTCTACTAGGACACCAAATTTCATGAATGAATCTCCATTTCCAGGGCCAACTAATCTGATTTTTCAAGGTCAAAAATCTAAAAAATTACTAGCGATTTTTTTAGAAAAATTCTAGCTACACCACTGGCTTCGCGACATTTTCAAATGGCTCTTATGTAAATAACGTTAAAATGCGTCAATCAATGAAAAAGTTATGAGGGAATTAATTTTGAAAAATATGCCGTTTAATCAACCCACCAATTCAATTTCAAAACTTTTATCAGAACTTTGACTACACCACTGGATTCAGGAAGTCTCGAAATATCACTGACTGTAATTTCATCGAAATCTGTTGACAAATAAAAAAAAAATGTTGCCGAAAGCTTGACAGTGTCAAAAAGTTTTCTTTGAAATAGCCTTATAGTTTCACTGCACCCCCACATATACTATATACTTAATACATATAGGTTTAGATCGTAAGCTACACCAATATGTTCTTTTGAAACATATTTGTTGACGAAATCATGACAAGGAGAGGGTTTTAATGGTTCTCAAGATTTGTAATTTTCCATTTAACTGGCACTGCCCGGAAAATAATATTTATCTTTGGAGAAACATTATGAAAGTAAAGATGAATGACCAGTTACATCTACAGGACGGTTGATCATGAAGCAATATCTCCCACAAAAGCCTGATAAACATATGATGAAACTATTCAAACTGTGTTGTGAAAATAAATATACCTACGAGGGTTGCTATTTTTGTATTGAGAATTGGCAACACTGGTGTTGCTAGGCGCAATCCAACTGCGCTATCGCAAAGTTTGACATTTTTGACAGTATAGGTAATCAGAACTTTTTGTCATACATACGCTATTTGTATTGTTAATAGACATTTGAACATTTTATCTCGGCTAAAAAATGGAGCTAAATCGTGAACATTTAAGTTCCACGATTTTTTACGATTTTCGACGTGGATTATCTCAACAGCAGTGTGCCGATCAACTTACTGCGATTTTTGCTGATGAAGCACCATCCAAGGCCACAGTATATCAATGGTTTAGTGAATTCGAACGTAGCAGTACTTCGCTGGCGGACGAAGTTGAAGATGGACGTCCAAAATCGGTTGTTGTGCGAGAAAACATTGATGCTGTGTCCGAACTGATAATGCAGGATCGTCATGTAACATATCGCGAGATTGAGGCATCCCTGGGCATTAGTGTGACAAGTATACAAGTATACAAGTATTGCATGAACATTTGACAGTCAGAAAGATTTGTTCACGTTGAACTTTTGGCAATCGATCAAAAAAAGACTCGTGTAAATTGGTGCAAGGAAATTATTACAAAATATGACCATGGTGCATGAAATTCAGTTTATAACATATACACAGGTGATGAATCTTGGATTTATTGTTATGAGCCCGAAACTAAACAGCAGTCGACTGTATGGGTCTTTCAAAATGAACCAAATCCAAGAAAAGTTGTTCGTGCTCGCGGCACTTCGAAGCAAATGGTGGTCTGTTTCTTCGGTATAAACGGTCATGTGGCAACCGTGCCTTTAGAGCAACGTATAACGGTAAACTCTGAATGGTACACTACTATTTGTTTGCCAGAAGTCATCAATGAAATAAGGAAAACGAACCGTCGATGAGGATAATTCTCCATCATGACAATGCGAGCTCACACACATCGGCTCAAACAACCCGCTATTTGAGCACTCAAAACGTTGAATTGATGGGTCATCCACCGTTCAGCCCTGATTTAGCACCCAATGATTTCTATTTGTTCCCTCAAGTGGAGAATAAATTACGTGGTCAACGCTTTTCGACGCCACAAGACGCTGTTTGTGCATTCAAAAACCATGTTTTGGAGATACCTACTTCGGAGTGGAAAAACTGCTATGCCAATTAGTTTAATCGAATACAAAAATGTGTAGATTTGAAAGGAGAGTATTTTGAAAAATAATAAAGAAGTTTCCACACCCCAATTATTGATTTAGTTCTTCATTCTCAATTCATAAATAGCAACCCTCGTACCAACTTCAAATTTGAAAATACGTTTTGTGCAATAACGTTTTTCTAATTCATCAGTTGCAACAAACATTGTGTTGTAATTTTCTGACGAACTTTTATATTCCAGATGAACAACCTGCTGATTATTTTGATAGTAGTATATCGTTTGCTACTTGTTGGTAAAAGAACGTGCTATATTATAATTTTTCAGACGCATAGAAGGAGTATACCTGAAGACATCGAAAACAAAAATTTTCGAAAAACTGATATTGATTTGTTACAGAATGACCTCGGAATTTTTGTCATTAAGAAGAAGGTTAAATAGAATATATTCGGTCTCAGTACCAAACACGGTCAAACACGGTACCAATAATTCCGAAATTCCCAACATACATAAACGTAACGTAAAAGCGCTATTGAAACCAATAGATGCACACATTGAAATGTGATAAACCAGAAGCAATACTATAGGTTCAAAATAATGAGAGAATTGTTTCTGAAAATAATTTTGATGTATCTGATGGTTATAATTCGTTCCTTAGAAAATCACTAAATTGGTACAAAATTTAGCGAAATTTTCATTATAACGCTAGTGCTTCACACTAGATTTACTCTGAAATAGAAGAGCCCATAAAAAAACACCACTTTACGTATGACACAAGGACAAGCACCACCTGAATCACTTATAACAAATGTTTGAAAGTCCTCAATTTTTCAATAGTGAAATGTACTTATATATTTTTCTGAATAATTCGTTTCATTTTGAATATTATCTAGTATCAAACTGGATGGCTATTTCTCACAATCAGTACAATCATAGACTTGTTCTAGTCTGCTCTCGGTGTAGTAGAATATTCTTGCATGTTTTCTGGTGAATTTGTTGTCGATATCGCACTATTAATTGGGACGTGGCGTTCACAATCATACATACACAGTTCATTCCTCCTGTAAGATTTGAACCAGACAGATAGAGAACTGAAACAATATGGAGTTGAAATGGGAATGGATTTTCACATTGAACTGAAATATCAAATTTCAAAAGAGGGCACATTTGTACATTGACACTGACAAGAAATGTATTTCATCGAATACAGACATTTGAAAGAAAATAATATTGAATGTATAACTAATAATTTGAATAGAGAATGACCCATGTCTTCTGAATGATGTGCAACATAACTAACTTCCAATTTAAGTTCACTAAGTTTATTGTATTCCAATCAGAGTAACTATAAAACAGATCGAGGTCCTCATATCCAACCAAATTCATACACGAATTACACGATTCGTGTGATGATTTATCCCTATTCATCACTTTCAAAAAAAATGTCAGATGTAGTTCAATGTCCAGCGTGGCTTTAGCCGGGGAAGTAGTTGTTTTCTGTTAGATATTACAAAAAAGTAACTTCAATATTATCGTAGGGTTTTTTCCATTTCATGTATTGATTCAATTTTCAATTGAGAATGTTTCTCTTTAAAACATGAATCCCTTCCAAGAGAGGTTATCTTGTTCGATGGAAAATAGCGACTAAATTCCAACTTTCAGTCGCAGATGATTCCACAACTGACTTTATGAACATCCTGTTCATATTTTCAATGAAATCAACGATGGAGTATTTGGCCAGTAGTGAACCAAACAACATTTCGATATATGCTTGCAATAGCTGGTCGAGGAAATATGATAGTTGAACATTTTGATATAAAGTCCGCTTTTCTCAACGGAGACCTAACTGAAGACATATTATATATGAAGCGGCCAGAAGGATAAAGTGAAAACGGAAAGGGGACTCTAGTATGCCATCTCATGACGAATATTTACGGACTCAAACAAGCCGCTAGAGCAGGGAATTTAAAAATCGATAACGAGTTGGAAGGGACGAATTTTTGGAAAACAGTCTCAGATCCTTGTTTGTACCGGAGAAGAGTTACAAATTTATGAACTTTTCTTCTTATATTCGTAGACGACATTCTGATAGCTGGTATTCAAAAATTACATCCTCGTATTTTTTCCATTTTCTCACTTCGATTCATTTATCGATAAAGTGTTTAACACAAATGTTTGTTCAGTTCGTCACAAAATTTGTTACAACTATAACTGGAAATATATCTCATCCAGTGATCATTACGTTTTTTCACAGAATGCTTGTACAAATCCAAAACAGTGTTATCAGTCGAGATAAGGTGATTAGCTGTATCCACTCTCTCACCTCATTTTGTTTTGTAGCAGGTGCTTCGTGCGTTATCCTACCAGAGTATTTGTTTTATTGAAAGAACTTGAACTTTCTGTTGTGCCAAAATGACTAGTATTGAAACTGTGGGTACCCTTGTTATAAAACTGTTGAAGTTGGTAAGTACCACTGATTAATCTCCTTTGTTAGGCCTGGATAAAGTTTAATGACGCGTTTAGTACTTATCTAAAATAGGGCGGATCCTAGAATATGATAAAAACAGGAATCCGCAGTGAATGGATGTGAGGTTGATTTTACTATTTTTGGGCAAGTATATGATCCTCATCAGCTATTAAAAAATTCATTTGATTTTCATCTTTAGAGTAGATTCTATAATCGAAGCATTATGAGCTTGACTTCTGCAAACCAGTCATAAGCTTGATGCTGATAGAATTGATATTCACTCAGATGTGAAATTGTTCGAAGAAAATATGTGCCTTTTAGAAAGGAACTCGAGTTATACAGAATTTAGTTATTGGCATTACTGGATGGAAGGCCATTAGTGGCAAGTATTCGAAAGAAATCAACGACATCAATTCCTTACGACTAATGAAATACATTCGATAGAAATTCCGTGAAAAAGTTCTACAGGAATAACTTTGCAATCTATTAGGTATGTCAAAAATTCAGCCCCATTCAAACGGTGGACTACCTGTACATTGTTTTTGTGGCTGTTACCCATCATCAGTAAACAAAGTGTCGAAACAAATAGTAAAGAATAGGACATTTTAACAAGTATATAGATTCAGACAGCCTGCTTATGGAGAAAAGAGCTGCTGTGGAATATTCTGAATTTTTGTTATATTGTACCTCATGAACAAACTCACTCCTATGACTAATTTCAATGAAATGATTCGGGGTATTGAAGTTGAAAAGTTGCCATTTTTGTAAACGAAATTCAGTTTTTCAATGTCGATATAATAGAGCCTCGATAGGCTCTTTTGCTTTAGGAATACTTTGGTGACATATTACATGACCTTTTGATGAGGCAATGTATATTATTACAATGTCCATTTTATCGTGAACTTTGGAACTCTTTGTTTCTGAACTTGCAACTATCCCCTTCCTTACGACTATTGAAATACATTTGTTAGAAATTCCGTAGGAAAGTTCAGGAGGAATAACTTTGCAATCTATAAGTTATGTCAAAAATTCACCCCCTTTCAAACGGTGGACTACCTATACACTGTTTTTGTGGCTGTTACCCATCATCAGTAAACGAAGGTTCGGAACAAATAGTGAAAAGTAGGACATTTTAAGTGGTATATAGAATCAGACAGCACGCTTATGGAGAAATGAGCTGCTGTGGATTATTCTGAATTTTTGTTATATTGTACCTCATGAACAAACTCACTCCTATGACTAATTTCAATGAAATGATTCGGGGTATTGAAGTTGAAAAGTTGCCATTTTTGTAAACGAAATTCAGTTTTTCAATGTCGATATAATAGAGCCTCGATAGGCTCTTTTGCTTTGGGAATACTTTGGTGACATATTACATGACCTTTTGATGAGGCAATGTATATTATTACAATGTCCATTTTATCGTGAACTTTGGAACTCTTTGTTTCTGAACTTGCAACTATCCCCTTCCTTACGACTATTGAAATACATTTGTTAGAAATTTCGTAGGAAAGTTCAGGAGGAATAACTTTGCAATCTATAAGTTATGTCAAAAATTCACCTCCTTTCAAACGGTGGACTACCTAAACACTGTTTTTGTGGCTGTTACCCATCATCAGTAAACGAAGGGTCGGAACAAATAGTGAAGAGTAGGACATTTTAAGTGGTATATAGAATCAGACAGCATGCTTATGGAGAAATGAGCTGCTGTGGAATATTCTGAATTTTTGTTATATTGTACCTCATGAACAAACTCACTCCTATGACTAATTTCAATGAAATGATTCGGGGTATTGAAGTTGAAAAGTTGCCATTTTTGTAAACGAAATTCAGTTTTTCAGTGACGATATAATAGAGCCTCGATAGGCTCTTTTGCTTTAGGAATACTTTGGTGACATATTACATGAGCTTTTGAAGAGGCAATGTATATTATTACAATGTCCATTTTATCGTGAACTTTGGAACTCTTTGTTTCTGAACTTGCAACTATCCCCTTCCTTACGACTATTGAAATACATTTGTTAGAAATTCCGTAGGAAAGTTCAGGAGGAATAACTTTGCAATCTATAAGTTATGTCAAAAATTCACCCCCTTTCAAACGGTGGACTACGTATACACTGTTTTTGTGGCTGTTACCCATCATCAGTAAACAAAGGGTCCAAACAAATGGTAAAGAGTAGGACATTTTAACTGGTATATAGATTCAGACAGCCTACTTATGGAGAAATGAGCTGCTGTGGAATATTCTGAATTTTTGTTATATTTTACCTCATGAACAAACTCACTCCTATGACTAATTTCAATGAAATGATTCGGGGTATTGAAGTTGAAAAGTTGCCATTTTTGTAAACGAAATTCAGTTTTTCAATGACGATATAATAGAGCCTCGATAGGCTCTTTTGCTTTAGGAATACTTTGGTGACATATTACATGAGCTTTTGATGAGGCAATGTATATTATTACAATGTCCATTTTATCGTGAACTTTGGAACTCTTTGTTTCTGAACTTGCAACTATCCCCTTCCTTACGACTATTGAAATACATTTGTTAGAAATTCCGTAGGAAAGTTCAGGAGGAATAACTTTGCAATCTATAAGTTATGTCAAAAATTCACCCCCTTTCAAACGGTGGACTACCTATACACTGTTTTTGTGGCTGTTACCCATCATCAGTAAACGAAGGGTCGGACAAAATAGTGAAGAGTAGGACATTTTAAGTGGTATATAGAATCAGACAGCATGCTTATAGAGAAATGAGCTGCTGTGGAATATTCTGAATTTTTGTTATATTGTACTTCATGGACACAACTCACTCCTATGACTAATTTCAATGATATGATTGGGGTATTGAAGTTGAAAAGTTGCCATTTTTGTAAACGAAATTCAGTTTTTCAATGTCGATAAAAAAGAGCCTCGATATGCTCTTTTGCTTTAGGAATACTTTGGTGACATATAACATGAGTTCTTGATGAGACAATGTATATTATTTAAATGTCCATTTTATCGTGAACTTTGGAACTCTTTGTTTCTGAACTTGCAACTATCGCCTTCCTTACGACTATTGAAATACATTTGTTAGAAATTCCGTGGAAAAGTTCTACAGGAATAACTTTGCCATCCATTAGGTATGTCAAAAATTGAGCCCCAATTAAACGGTACATTGTTTTTGTGGCTGTTACCCATCATCAGTAAACGAAGGGTCGGAACAAATAGTAAAGAGTAGGACATTTTTAGTGGTATATAGAATCAGACAGCCTGCTTATGGAGAAATGAGCTGCTGTGGAATATTCTGAATTTTGTTATACAGGGTGGGGCACCGAAAACGAAACATATCGAATATCTGCAAAACGCATGTGTTGTGAATAAAATGCAGAAACAGGTCGATTTTTAATGCAAAGGGGACATCTTCCTATCATAACCTCAACTGTCATACCTCTCCCCCCACCCCTTGGGCACTGTCGACCAAAAACAATTTGAATAGGGAAAGTAGTAAGTGTGACACATCATTGACAAGGTAATTTTCATAAGGAATTCAGCCATGTGAATTTTTGACAACTAACTTTTTATTTTGGCGCCCTCTTGCGGGAAAAATAACTGTTCCGTATTCCAATTTATAATACTGCATTTGCAAGCTATTTTGACATTAATTCGGTGACAGTGCGTTATGGAATTTTTCTAAGAGAAAAAACAAAATGGCGGCTCCAAAATGGCGGACATGATTTGCAATTTAGGACCGATTCGAATCAAAATTGATATGTGGTGGTTTTCAAGATCGGAAATTATGATTTGTTCGTCAATGCAAAAAAACAAAATGGTGGTTCCCAGATGGCGGACGAAATTTGTAATTCTGGTCCGATTCGAATCAATATTGATATGTGGGGATTTTCAATTATGATATTTTTGTCAATGTAAAAAACCAATATGGCGGACGAAATTGGTAACTGTAGTTCGAATCGATTCAAAATTGACATATGAAGGTTTTTCAAGTTTCCAGTATGACTACAGTGAATTATTTGAATTGATAAAAAAAGATTTTATACAAATTAGGAAATAATGTTTTATTTAGATGTGTGACGTAGGTTATTATGTGCGTAACAGAATCAGAATTTTAACGCGCCTGAAAATCCCTGGAAATCTTCACATACTAATTTTGATTCAAATCGGACCAGAATTACAAATTTCATCCGCCATCTTGGAGCCACCACCTTGTTTTTTTGCATTGATGAACAAATCATAATTTCCGACTTCGAAAACCACCACATATCAATTTTGAATTGAATCGGACCATAATTGCAAATCATGTCCGTCATTTTGGAGCCACAATTTTGTTTTTTCTCTTAGAAAAATTCCATAATGCACTGTCACCGAATTAATGTCAAAATTGCTAGCAAATGCAGTATTATAATTTGGAATACGGAACAGTTATTTTTCCCGCAAGAGGGCGCCAAAATGAAAAGTTAGGTGGCAAAAATTGACATGGCTGAATTCCTTATGAAATTTCTTTTTTAATGATGAGTCACACTTACTACTTTCCCTATTCAAATTGTTTGAGTGATAGTGCCCAAGGGGTGGGGGGAGAGGTATGGCAGTTGAGGTTATGATAGGAAGATGTCCTCCTTGCATTAAAAATCGACCTGTTTCTGCATTTTATTCACAACACATGCGTTTTGAAAATATTCGATCTGTTTCGTTTTCGGTGCCTCACCCGGTATATTGTACTTCATAGACACAACTCACTCCTATGACTAATTTCAATGATATGATTCGGGGTATTGAAGTTTAAAAATTGCCATTTTTGTAAAAGAAATTCGGTTTTTCAATGTTGATACAAAAGAGACTCGATAGGGTCTTTTGCTTTAGGAATACTTTGGTGACACAGAACATGAGTTCCTGATGAGGCAATGTATATTATTAAAATGTGCATTTTATCTTGAACTTTGGAACTCTTTGTTTCTGAACTTGTAACTATCGCCAGTACCCCCACAGATCCATATACCATCGAGGGAAGGATTTGAACAACAAATCAATGATAAAAATAAAATATACAAGGTGATTCAAATATATTCTTTAGATAAACGTATAATTCTACTTTGAAGTGGAAATTTAGGAACATCAATATTAAGCTGAATTCACTTTGTGTTGGTTTATGAGATGAAATGAAAAATCCAAACATTTCATGCAGATTAAGACAAAAAAATGTTTCCAAATTATTGAGGGAGAAATTTATTTATCAGAACCCCACTATCCAACGAGTAGTTGTTTTTAAATTAGCTAAATTTCGAGTTTCTAATTTCCTCTAGCATGAGGTTGATACTAAGTTTGTCTTGAAAAATAGGGGTTATTAAATGTCTGTTGTGCCCCACGTTCCGCGCCATGTTTTGAAAAATATGGGTCACGTCTGGGAAAACATGCATTAGACTGGAGAGGAGGGGAGGATGGAAGCTCTACTTGAGTTTGGCGGTTTTCACGAGCTTTTCTCATCTGTTTGAATTCAACAAACCACTTCCATTCCTCTTTCTCCTCCTCAGACATCACTTGCCGAAAAGCAGGGATTTCGCTATTCGTTTGATGAACGTTTCCGCGTGCAAGTGGACCCCCTTCAAGGCTATTCCCTGTGCTAGCTCGAGAGACATTGAGACCCGAAATTACTGAAATATTGTCAGGAGTTCGTGGGCGGTTTTGGTCAAACATTCTCACTTCATTCATTCTCGACTCTATTTGCGAGTCTGTAGAAATATTAAGTGGACTGGAGGTCCCTGAACGTAACGTATTACGTTCTAAATTCTGGAATGCTTCCAAAATTCGGCGTGGAGTGCCGGTATTTTTCGGGGTTTGAAATTCCCCAGCGGGTTGGCCGCCGAAAGTCAAAAAACTAGGTGAGGCCCTCAAAGGCCTATTATCAAAATTTTGAGCTGAAATTTCCCTCAGACTCAGATCACGCCCTGTATTCTGATCAACAGAAAAATTGAATCGAGATTCATCATCATTGTCTTCATCAGGACAGCCCACAACTTGACTTTTATCCACATTCACATCATCCATACTACAATGCACAGAGTTTAACCTAGGAGATGCAAATAAATTTAAATGAACCGGTTTTTGAGAATCCAGGTGGTAACTAGATTCTGTAGCGTTATTTTCGACGCGACGCGATTCAACAACTAATTGTGAGCGCTTCGGGAGAAATGCGTGGGGCTCGCCTTCCTTGACGGCCACGCTTGGTGAAACCCTTGGGTTTCTATTTATTGTGGGGCTCTCCACACTAGAGCCAAAAGAAAAATTATTTTCAACAGAAAATGTACCACTTATAGGAGCAGTTAGGATGGGCGGTAAGGCCGGATGTTTCTCAAACAGAGAACAATCAAGAGCTTGGTTAGATATAAAACTCGTGAAATTTTCAGCGGGGTGAAGTACACAAGAAGTTGGTTGAACTTTTGTTTGTCTGCGAGTCCTCGGACGTAAATTGTAGGACATTAGGGAAATGTCAAAAGTGAAGTTACTTCCTAAGAAAAAAATAATCGCGTGCCGTGATTTATACTTAGTAAATTCCCCTAAGACAGAACTAAACAACGCGTACAATGCTAAACCCTATATTCAAATAATCTCTGGAAAAAAAAATGGGTGAATATCACCTGTGCGGAATTCGCACACAGGCACTTATGCAGGAACGCTATATAAAAATAGTACCCTCAATTAAATGCTGAAAATAAAGGTATGGTTATATTATCCGCTCTGCACTCGGGAACGCTAGTGCCAGGAACGCTTTATATACATAAAAAAATACCCTCAAATAATTGCTGAAAATAAAAGGTAAAGTTATGTTATACGACCTGTACTCAGAAACACTAGTGGCACAATCAATAGTGCCATAAAAACCCTCAAGGAGAAACGCAACACTGCACTGCAATAATAGCAAATCGCAAGCCGCAATAACACTGCACAATAATTAAGCCGTGGCAAGAACTCTGTCTCGTTGACTTATTATCACTTTAAAAAAAAAATACCGACTTATGCCCGCGTCTCGTCCGTACCGACGTCCGACGCTAAAATGTACTATATCCGCGTCTTGTTCGAACCGACGTTCGACGCTAAGTCTCCATACCCGCGTCTTGTTCGAACCGACGTTCGAAGCTAAGTGTTATACCCGCGTCTTGTTCGAACCAACGTTCGAAGCTAAGTGTCCTTTTTCACTATTCCAAAACTCTCCTCTGCCCTATTCGAAAGCTAATTTCCCAGAACTTTCTGCAAGGCATAAAAAACCGTTTGTGTCTGCATACCATATGTCTCCTTTTCCACAGAACTGCATTCAAAAACATTATTTTTCCTTAAAATCTTCAACATTCGTTGAAGAGGCAAACAGTAAAAATGATATTCTTTAGAATATTTCAGACCCCCCTGTGCTGAGAACATCTTTTAGTCCGAAAACAACTCAAGTATTGTTTGCCCGCCTAGAATAGTTAACAGATGTCTTAATCTCTTCTTTTTCTAAGCAACCCATTTCGTGTACTCGGTATCTACTTTCTCTAGCTAGGGTGGCCATAAACCAGCGCCGAGAAGCGAATGAGATCGTCGAAGTTTTTAGAAATGCGTGTGAAAGGTTTATTTCAATAAAGTTGACATATCATTCGCGGGGAGATTATTAATATAGATTTCCATACGACAAGTTCTTGCAAAAACTGAACCAAATCTCGATACCGTCTGTCTACAATAAATTGCAATGTAGTGTGGTTCACAATAGCCATTTGGTAAAAAGCTGACCTAGACCATCAAAAAAAATGATTTTGGTCTCTCTTGATTCGGAATAGCATCAAGAAATAATATTTCACTGGAAAATTGGGACCGGCAACAGTTATAAGCAATTAAGTAAAGATGGTTTGGTTTTTTGTAATTATTTCAATGGTTCAAAATTTAAAAAATCCTCAAAAAAAGTCCCACCTCCCTGAACGGTACCGACCAAATTTATAATTTTAATTTAAAGGTGAAAATTAGGATACAAACTGGTAGTGACCGTTGCACGCGCGTCGTCCGAATAAGAAACGATAAAAAATTACCGATAAAATAAGACTATTGTAAAATAAAAGAAAAATACTATCTAAACACATAAATAAACATTAATCCATCAACAAAACATTTTTACTCCAAGTTTTTTAATCAACTATGATTTTGTTAATTAGTTGATTTTTACCTATTGAAAGTTAACATATAAACACAGATCATTTCTAAAATAAAAACCTTCATTTTTTTACTTAATGGAGCTATTCTTGAATGAATTTGGAAAAGATTGTTGTTGGAAAAATTGAGAATTTTTGATTTTTCACCTTTTCATCAACATTGAAAATGAAAAACGTAAATTAAGCAGTCGGATATATTTTTTTTTGATTATTCAGTTACTTTAATATTTCAGTTATTCTCGTTATTTTGTTTCTTTACCGCTAAAAGCTACATAATAATAACTTAAATAAAATAACTTCTATTGTTTGAATAATTGTTGTAAACAAATGCATTATTAATAAGAATTTTAAAAAAAATATTTTCTTTGGGAATCTAATCCTTGATGTAAAAATAATTTTTGAGAAAAATTTACTCTTCTTAGTTTCGACCGTGATTAGTAGTAGCAACTGTTGGAAGGTACTGGAGGAAATGCAGCAGATTGGTCGTGAACAGTTTTCTCCATGTAACTAATCCAAAAGAATTTGAATATTCATTGATTTTCCTGGAGGGTGGCGCTGAGACTGACTGTACTGTAAGTCGCTGCTTCATCAGTAGGGGATTATCAGATGAACAATAGATTATAATTTATTGGGCAGGGACAAGACAACTCAAAGTTTTTGGACCTACCCTTGCACTGATGAGAGGCAAGAACCTCGAAACATATCTGCAGATGGTCATCCCCAGCCGAATGAAGGATAATATTTTGTTTATTTACAATAAGCACTTGCATCTATCAGATGTAGTTCAATATCCGTCGAGGCATTAGCCAGGGAAGTAGTTGTTTTCTGTCAGATTTTTGCCTCATATTTTCCAGTTTGTAGAATATTTGGAGAGGAAGGGTACTTCGACTTTGTAGATTTTATTCATATCATTCATTGAATATTGTCAAAGGCATTACATATCAAGTTTATTGTTAACACGCTCCTATTTTTAAAAATGTATGTTTACCATATCATGGTATGGAATTTAACTGAAAATAGTACATTAATTCTGGGACAATTTGGATAATAAGTATTAGTAATACCTCTAAATAATAAACTTTGCAGTAATAGATTACTTTCTGGAGATGAAAATTGATTTTTGCGGAGTAGTTATAAAATGCTCCCATGAAAAATAGAGTAAATCAATCATTTCTAAATACAAAAATATTTGGGAAAAATCGTTGATTTGATGTTGATTTTCTTTTCCGAAAGATTTTTGAACCATACCCAAAATTGAAAGGGTTATCAAAATTTAAATGAAAATTACTTTGGCGATATTTTCAATAGGACACCCAGTATATTCTTCCATATTTTATAAGGAATCATCATTACGAACCCAGTGAAACCATGCAGATTTCACGTGATTATCCCAAACGGCTGCGATGATATGGGACAAAAACTTTACCATATAATCAATGAGTGTGACAGAATAAGAAAACTGCGTGTCTGTCCCATAATAAAATAATTTTCACTCAAATGCGGGCAACACTATACAGTGCGGCTTTTTTAGTCGCCTTCCCCTGTTGACTTTTGAACTGTTTGACGTAAAAACATGAAACAAAATCCATTTTGAATGGTATCGCCGATTCTACTTTTTGAAATGAAAGTCATTGTGACTGCCCGAAAGGGAGTGGGTGAAGGGCGAATTAATTAGAAAGTTTCAAATAGCATGGGGAGCCAAATTATACATCGTTGAAACAAGAATTCAATCATCTTTTCAGCCAAACAATTTTTTTGAATTTTTGTCAATACGTAATTCCACAATTTCGGTCTCTTTGCCATTCGAAATTTCCAAGTTGATGTGTCCCCAGCACCATCTGTTGATTAACTGCTATGTATCTTTTCTCAAAAAATAGTTTCGGTAGCGTTCAAACTACTTTTGTCCTATTGCTCTACATCAAACAGTTCAAATTAATCGAAATGAGGGTACCTCTCAGAATTCAGATCCCCACTCATAACTGATATTTCGAGTGCATAAGGTCAAAAAAGTATTAACGTACTCCAAAAGACATCAGACGGTTGAAAAGAGAATTGAATTCTCTTTTCAATGATGTATCTCATGACTCTCCTTGCCATTCGAAATTTTTCAATTGATGTGCCCCCTGCCCCCTCTATCGAGCAATCATATCTTTTATTCCAAAAAATATTATTGGTGATACCATTCAAAATGGTTTTCGAACCATGTCTGTGAATCAAACCATTCAAAAAATAAAGTATTCTTTTCTGAAGCGACATCGAAGATTTCTAGGAATTCCTTGTAAAAACATTGCGGGTGTTAAAGGGCTCATCTCTTCAGGATCTTCGGAAATATACGTGAGCAGCCGTGAGTTTATAACTGCTTCACAGTCACACAACAATGTCATTAGTTCCTCGTAGTCCAAAGTTCTTTTTCCTAAATTTCTCCGCAAGTGCTCTTTGATCATCCTAACTATTCTCTCCCATACCATCCACCCCACCATGCAGCTGTGGGCGGATTGAACTTCAAGATGATCCGTTGAATTGTGGAGTATTTTGAGATTTCTTCCCAGTTCAATGATTTCATTTGGTTATGTGCCCCAACGTAGTTAGATCCATCATCAGAATATATAATCGAAACTCTTCCCCTTCTGGCAATGAATCTCAAAGCGTCAATGAATCCGTCTGTAGATAGAGTCTTTATGAGTTCAAAATGACAAGCACGATATCCTGCACAAGTAAATATCACTATCCAAGATATTTCACCATTTCTCAAATGAAGAGGACCTGCCAAATTAGTACCAGTGACTAGACACACTGCAGTAAAATTGTTAACTCTATCTTTGGGTAGCGGTGCAAAAGGTGTCTCTAGAGCTTTAGCTTTGAATCTTTTACACAATACATTTTCCAATCACACCTTCCACCATTTTCCGACATTTCAATATCCAGTACTATTCTCGGATAATTCCTAGCAATGTTTGACTTCCAGCATTCGATGATGTTCATCAATTAACTTCTCAATGATTTTATGTTTATAGGGCAATATGAAAGGGTATTTGAAGGCATCAGATTCATCTGAACATAACAGCTTTGTTCTCACTCTCAGAAGTTCACTTTCATCTTTGAAAACATGCATTTTCTGAAATTCATTCGAGTTTATTTTTGCAAAACTTTCATTCTGAATAATTCTCAAGAAAACAATCTCAGCTTTTTCAATGTCTTCGGTACCTAACTGTCTATCGATTATTTCAATCTTTTCATGGGTTCTTTCATAGAATCTGATCATCCATGCAATCATTCTCACAATTTTAGAATATTTGGAAATATAGTTCAGACTGACTGTGGTTTTGTATTCAAGACTGGTAAGAAATGATAAAGAAACTGAATTTTTCCCAACTTCATCAAAAGCTTTTTCTTCTGAATAAACTTGAGTTTCTAGATGCCAATGTTCTACATCATTCTTGAGCCATTTGGGGCCCTCCCACCATTTTGTCTCTAGTAAACGTTTGCAGCTGCAAACTCTAGATGGAAGATTCGCTACATTCATATTTCCTGGGACATGGTACCATTTATGAATATCGGTAAAAGTACGAATTTCATTGACCCTGTTCATGACAAATGGTGTCCAGTTCGAAAAGTATGGAATAAAATTACCAAATAGGGGTGGTTTTATCATAGACTGATACATCCTACATCCTATTGTTGTAGCTAATAGCTCTAGTCGAGACACTGATATTGGTTTTATTGGCGTTATTCTGGACTTAGCGGTCGAAAAATGAACTGAAACTAGCCCTTCTTTTTCAAATCTAATGAAAATGCAAGAGGAATAAGCAGTTTTACTTGCATCGCAGGAATTATGAAGGGAAACTTTTTCAGGATCAATTGTAATATCGAAACATTGCCGAGGAATGTAGCAAAATTTCAAAAGATGAATTTGTTTTAACCAAGTTCTAAATTCATCTAGTATGTCTGTTGGCAATTCATCATCCAACCTAACTTTCAACTTCCAAGTCTTCTGCAAAAGCATTTTAAGAACCAAAGTAACAGGAGACGTAAATCCAATTGGATCAAAAACCCGTTGAGCAGCTGATAATAAACCCCTTTTTGTTATTTGAATTTTTTCAACGTCAAAATCAGTTACATTGCAAAATAATGTGTCGTGAATGGAATTCAAGTCCTAACACTGAAACTGCTTCTCCAGTCATTGGTAGCTCATTATCATTTTCTTCAAAAAATTTTGGATGATTGTAAACCCAACCTCTTGAGTCAAATTTTGCAGATAACATTAGTGATTTCCATTCATCAATGAATTTCACTAGTTCTTCAGAACTGTTAACGCTTGTGACACAATTATCCATGTAAAATTAATCGATCAGTTTACCAGCCCTCTGTAATTATTCATCAGATGATGCGTGATTGTCGCTCCCAACAGGAAAGAACTGGAAGATAACCCAAAAACTACCCTAGTATGTCTATAGACTTTTATTGATTTTGTTGCAAAGTTATTCCACCAGAAAAATTTGAGCACATTTCTGTCTTCTGGAGCTATAGTAATTCGAAGTAATGCCAATTTTACTCAATCTGAATTTCAGCATAAGATTAGAAATCAGTACAATAGGATTTGGACCTTTCTCTAAACATTGATTCAATGAAAGGTAAACTATAGTTTACCTTTCGATGATGCATCAAAAACTGGTCGTATTTTGGTAGTTCTAGATTCTTCAATCACTGGGTGATGTAGTAAAAAAACGCACTGTTTATTTAGAGTAGGGCTCAAAAACTGAACCATAAAAAAAATTACCTTTCCGAGGATTTTTATGTTCAGAAAAATATAATTTGAGCTACACTTTGTAGACCGTCAGATAGTGACAGATTTAGGTGCCCCATTTCAATATACAGGGTGTTTCTTAAGTACTTGTAGAAAATTCAGGAGCGTGTTCCTGACACCAAAATAAGAAGAAACGTTCCAATAAACATATGGCCGCAAATTATTCGTTTCTGACATACAGAGTGTCAAAGTTGAATTCTGATTTTTATTTTTTGTGAATAATTTCAAAATAATTTTGATATTTGGGTAAAGTTTGGTATCTGGGAATATTTATCATTTAGTTTATTTAGAAAATATATTCTTGGTAGAGGTCACTGAGTCATTGAGATTTGAAATAATCGATGCAAGCGATTTTGTATGACAAGATTTTTTTATTAAAAATAAATTCAATTAGAAAATAGTTTTTTCGCAATTGACATAAAATTTGATTTTGTCATTGAAAAATCATCCCAGATACCGAACTTTAGTCGAATATCACAAATATTTTGGAATTTATTCACGAAAAACAAATATAAGAATTAAACTTTGACACTCTGTATCTTAGAAATGAATAACTTGCGGACATGTGTTTATAGAATATTTTTTCTTATTTTGACGTCACCAACATGCCCCTGAAGTTTCTACACGTACTTTAGAAACACCCTGTACAAGCCTCGATTAGGGTTGAAAAGTACATCGATGTTGAGTGGATCCTGAGGAGAACATTCGATTTTCCAGAAATAAAACGAGTATGTTGCCCATATTTTCACGCGAGTAGTGTTCACCTAATCATTAATTAATAGAACCTTGCTTCGGAATAACAAAGGCTTGAGTTGCAGGTGGCTAAAGAGTTAAATTGAGGGCGTAATCTTGTAAGGAGAAATCGAGATTTTCCCACACAAGCCCATCGAAACTATGAAAACCTACCGAAAAACATAATGGCTTTAGTGGCACGAATGGATAAGTAGTTTTTGTCATCGGTAAAATTAATGGATATTCTCTTTGATTTTTCCATATGTTCCTCCAGGAGCCACTCGAAAATTCCCCTCCATTTTACTCAACATCGATGTACTTTTCAACCCCAATCGAGACTTATATGCGAAAATGGGTCACTTTAATCTGTCAATATCTGACGGTCTATTATAGGCGTATTGTATTTGAATGAGAACGTGAACATCAAAAACTGTGTCAAACTAATATAGTATGATGTTAATTGAGTATGAAGTTAAAAAAGAATCAAGTGAGAAAAAAGTTAGCACTAACAGGCTGAAATTAAGAGTTACTGAAATAAATAATACCTTAACAACGATTATTGCATTATATGGTATTCAGGTTGTTGTGAGTGAACTCGAATAATAAAGGTGGAAGTAATTGAAAATATACTTATTTGCATTCAAGTTTTTACTACCTATTCATATCGTTTATAAACAAAGAGTTTTATTTCAAATATAATGGAAGTATATAGAATGCCCGAAAATGAGCAGCTTATTTTCATCATTGGGTAATTTTACTTTTATCAAGAGTCAATATTTCATTACTCACTTGATTACACGTATCGTAAAGTAAATAACTATTTGTAATGTTGCGTTATCATATATCTATTTGAGATATAAGTTCCACATTTTATAGACGAGGTATGGATGTAACTGTGTGTGTTTCGAAAGTCGATGAACAACTCACAGAGAGCACAATATTAGTTGAACCATGCAAAAGTTTCAACGAGATATACGAATTTCTTCCACTCTATTAAATATGATTTCAAAAACTCTTTCCACTCACTTTTATTTTTGTTTTTGGGTGAGCCATAACACCTCTCTCTAATCGTGACCCAAATTTAAAAACCTACATGCATAGGTACCTAATAGAGTGAGGTTGTGGCGAAACCGCTAAATGTGTACAGTTTGTAAATATTTATTGATGGATGGAGAGAGGGATAGTGATATTGAATCATACGTACTGTTTCATTTCTTGGTTACTTCATTGGAGATTTTCGGTATATTTACAGTAATTCATTGAAATTGTGTGGCTCACTCTTGTAATTATTTTTCTCCCTGTATATCTAATCTCCTAACGAAATTGGGTTGTACATTGGGAGTGTATCTTACTATTTTATCATGTTTTCTGGCATAACTTCTATACACTTTTTAATAAGAAACGAGTATTTTAATCACAAGGTCTTTTGAGCTTTTTTCAAGATTTTCAAACACATATTATGCGGAAGGGGAAACTTTTGTCAAGCGATATTATCAAGCATGTTCTTTCTTATTTACAAAATATTCTTTCACCCAAAATAAAGCTTCCGCTGTTGAAAGGAGATTATGAGCATTGGCAGGATTTCAAATACAAATTTGTTTCAACAGTTCAAAACAATAAATCACTAAATGATAGACAAAGAATAGATAACAAAAAAGGATTACTCAATACGCACATGAAGGCCATTTTCAAAACAAAGCATATGTTATCTATCTATACATACTTCAGCATTGGTGGGAATGAAACTTCCGAAAAACGTTCTATCCGATAATACTTAAAGGTATTCATATTTCAGCAAATAAACTAGATAAACAAACTCTCAGAGAGTGGAAAGAAAACCCAAATTCTGATCTACCAACTTTGAATGAATTCTTAGAGTTCATCAAGAATATGATAGATGTCTTAGAGTCTCTAGAAGAATGGCATTAGAAACAAAATACGCGAGACAGAATGAATCCATATCATTCACACAATTCAAAAATGCACAAGCCAAAAAATAATCAAAACTTCTGTTCACGGCCACCCAATTTAATAAGTAATTGTCTAGAGTTTTTGAAATTATGCGTCATTGATAGAATAGATATAAGTAGTTAAAATTTCGAGGTTGTGTTTCAATTGCTCTAGAAAAGGTCACAGCAAAGATTCTTGCCATATAAAAATGGGTTGAAATTGCGAAAAATCACGTTCGATACGCGGATATCTACATCAACTACATCAAATATATTCTTGGAAAGTGCAAGTCCCTCAATAATTTTTTTGATGAAAAAACTTTAAAATTACTAAAAATACAATGAATGAATCTAAATTGTTCCAATGCTAAATTACAACTGATTCTCTAACAAAGAGAATAATGTTGACATCTTGTTTGAAAGACGATACTGATAAGGCATCATAATTAGTTTTTTATACTCGTCTAGTGCTAACCCAAGTAGCAATTCAACGTTGCGGGGACGTGTTTGAAGAAGTTGCGCAACCAAACATAAGTTGCGTTGCCGACCTCAACACAACGTTGTCACAACCCTGTTTTGTACCAATTTGGTCAATCATTGTTGGGTTTTTAAAACGTTTCAGCTCCAACTGTAGGTAGCTGATGGTCATTTTCTAAACGTTGCTGGGTTTACTAAAAAATAACTACACACCAGCGCCCTCTCGCAACATTTTACGTTTCATGGTGTTTAAAACATAGTTGATTTATCAACCAAATGATTACCGATTGCCAAAATGGACACTTAAAGAAAACTTTGTGGTTATTCCTACCGTTAATATCAAAATGTTATATTTTTATGCTCAAGATAATATTGTTTAATGCCAAAAAACATGCGGGCTTTCAATCTGTTGCGAATTTTTTGAAATTCAAGAAAGAAATCACCACGATGAACAACATTTAATATAGATATTGATTAAATCTTGAACTAAATGGAATACAAATGAATTATTTCTAGAAAACTAAAATGAGGCTTCATAATCCTTTGTTTATGCTTGTTTACGTCCAAAATTTGAATGACCGGCTATGTTTCCAAATAGAAATACACTTCCAACATGGCATAGGAGTAAAGTCATCAACGCGACGTTGGATATCAGATTACTGAAAATATACTTACTTTCAACGTTAGTCTGCCAGGCAAATATCTTCTTACCCGGAGCGCGACTGAAGTTGCTTATCCGACCAAAAAATTAACCAAGTGCAACTAACGAAAAATTTAAACTCAAGCTTTAAAGTTCAGCTCTCCAAACTGTCTGTCTTCGTGAGGGCTTGTGTCTGTGAAGTTTTTTCACCACATAATAATTATTTTTTGCATGTTATTGGAGGCAGTGTATTAGAAAGATCATTTCGTTTCCGGTTCAAAAGTTAGGTTAGAATCATTCCAGTTCCTCTTCTTTTACTATATACTTTTTTATCAAGCAATTTAGCCAGTAGTATGTCCTTGTCACTGGAATGAAAAAATTAATAAAATGAGTAAATTATTATAATCCAAATATTGCTGGCACGTCCTCTGCAGTAAATATTTGAAAAAAGGTTAGCCGTGAAGATGACTCCACAAAAACGTTTTCAACTTCACTGAGAAATTGCCAACTGCTTAGTTGAATCTTACAAGGTCGACCCTCCGTCAAAAAAACGTTTAACATAACTAAAGTTGTCACTAGAACGCTTTAAGAACGTTATTTCCATTCTCAAAATATTGACTAATCGTAGCCAGTTCTGACAACGTCGTAGCCTAACTGATGTCTTGTTCAACGTTAAGGTAACGTTGTCTGGTGGTTTAGAGATCATCGTTTCATAAATGACTAATTTCTACACCAAGTACAACGTTTATGTTGGTGTATTATGTGGTTATAGTCGCCAAAATGCTACTTGGGAACATCATGTTATTATTATCGTTATTGTTGTTATTTCCGTCAACCTGTTGCACCCTTACGTGCAACCCTTCAAGAGACTTGTGCGAGATAGGGAAGACACAGGCCTTGCATTTCAACGTGTGCCATCACATGTGCTTATGCACAGTACAGGTGAATCGGTGAATCGAACCCACGACCATACGCTTGAGAGGCGAACGCTCTACCAGCCGACCACCACAGCCCATTTATGAACGATTTAATTCAAAATTCATCAAGAGATAGATAATCCCGAACTAATCATCCATTATTTACATCTTAGTTTGATAACTGGCAAAATAAATTTCATACCATCATTTTTTTTTCTGCGCGACAGTACTCAGACTTTTTAAGTTTTTCAATATACCAGATGAGAGGTCGTTATTCCAGATTGAAAATTTGAATGGACATTATTTTAGGAAATTTCAACTCCCTAGAAATATGGTTATTAAGTAGCACCAAATTTTACTTGATTTACGTGATTTTTCAGAAAAATTTGCATAAAGTCCCAACATGAACATTGTGTAATGAGATTGACTAGTGAATATTTTTGAATAAATATTTTCTGATACATTTTAAACGTCTTCATATGATGATTTTTTTAACAGGTTATCAACATCATCGTTATTATTTTATATCGGACTGGATTCGGTGGAGGCTTCCTGGGTGTGGGAGGAACATGGAATCTGAATGAAGAGAAAAATCCGGATGCTGAAATTGTAGCCTCTGGTATCTTTATTGGTTATATGATATATAACATAGTTAGTATGATCAGTTTGTGTTTTTCCAGCCAAGATCACAAAAAGTAAGTCAATTTCATCTTTTATTATATTGAATGAAATCAAAATAATCAACACTTCATCAGAAATATAGTAATAATATTAGAAGAGCACCCAAGAGGCTGGTGGACTGAATAATAATTTCTAAATGCTTAGCTACATTTATTTTTCTACACTTTTGTCAAGTAACATATCAGAATTCAAATCAGGTTCAACTAACACAACCTCAAATACTTTGCAAAAACAATTCAAACATGCCAGAAAAATTTGTTGGAGAGTAATTAATGAATCGTTGAAATATTCTTCTCTCCAATAATCAAACAGGGTATGATATGATGCGAATATCTGTGGGAATATCCCTAACTACTCCCATCTGTCAGAACCTAGTGTAATGTTTCTCGATGAGACATATTTTGCAAGAGCAACTTGTGATCAGAAAGCAGAGCACTGGATACATTTCATGATGAGTGTTGGACATTCAACACTGTTTTGTAACTTTCCCTGTCAGCCATAGAAAAACTTATATAAACGAAAGTCCCATCTCTTCATCACCCAAAAGATATATCTATGGCTCAGAGTGCAAACCGGCTAACTCCACTCAGAGCTGTGCCGAGCACTGATAAAAAGTGCTTCGAGTACTTTGTGCTCGGGAAAAGTGCTCGGGAAAAGTGCTCGGGAGTCTCGAGCAATAAGCACTTTTTTTCATGAAGTGCTCGCGACTCCCGAGCACTTTTCAAGAGTGCTTAGTGCTTAGTAGTTGATGCACTTTTTGTCAGAGCTCGGCACAGCTCTGAGTGGATTTAGCCGGTTTGCACTCTAAGCCATCGATATCTGACAATTTCCCTCATGTTACATACACCCATCAACTGCCATCATTTTTTGAATTCAAACCAATGAGAAAAGCACTTTTCGAAAACACTGTCTCTCCAGCCCGTGGTATTTTCAAATCGGTGTTTCGCCTCTTACTTATTTATACGTGTCCTTAATTACAGCTCTAAATTTAGAAAAGGATGGTTCAACACTTCAACTGACATTAATGACACAATTAATGACACATCTTTTATTATAGATAGATTGTAGTGTGCAGAGGTATTTTTAGGGTTAAGTAGTAGAGCAATTCAGTGGACCTGAAACTGAACTTTACTTTTGGAATTTAATGTACTGTTGTCCGAATGTATGTAATAATGCTAGTCAAAAGTAATAAAGACGTTTATTATTATTATGATGTATCCAGTTGTATTAATAAGGTACGTTTTGTTATATTTTGTGAGTAACTAAGCATGTGATATTGATGTTTTTGTCAAATAAATAACTCTTGTAAATGAACTCACAAATAATTATAATTTGATAAAACTATTATATTAATAAACTCGAGTACACTACTTTGGCGATGAGGAAAATCTGAAGAAATATTGCTACTATTGGTAGTATTAGAGAATTCAGCGCTGTTTATGACAATTGCATATTATACCAGGAACAACTTGAGATGTTCTTCAGTTTCAATGGAATCAAAGATGTAACTGATAATGCACGAAGAGTATCAGCTTTCCTAAGTCTCAGCGGATCTGATACTTACCGAATTCTGAGAGACCTATACACGCCCGATTTACCCAAGAATAAGAAGTATGAAGACCTTTGTAAATTGTTAAAAACTCATTTTTGTTCAGTAACATCTATCTACAAGGAGAGGATAACATTTTTCGAGGCAAGTCAAGGAGAAAGTGAAAATGTTAATGCAAGGATTCACAACCTTTCCACAAATTGTGAATTTGCTGATCATCTGAAGTATTACCTGATGGATAAATTTGTATGCTCGATGAAGAAAGGCATTATCAGAGACAGATTATGTGAAGAGAAGATTGATACTAACCTAGACAGATTACTAGAATTGACACTTCTGAAAGAAACTTCGACAAATCATAGCAATGTTGTTTGTGTGAATATGTTAAATGAAAAATTCCTTGGAAATACAAGGAAATCTGCGAGTGCTATCAAGTCACAGGGTACACCGAATACTGTGCAGAAAATCCAGGCAGAAGGGGGAAGATGGAAATGTAAATCATGTGGATATTTTCACACTGGCAATCAGAAATGTAAATACTCTTCTTAAACCTGTAATCTATGCAAGAAAGTTGGTCATCTATCTAAAGCTTGTTGGATGAAACAGAACGTTTTAGAAGTGGAAGTTAGTCAGTCCGCAGCGGAAGAACGAGAAGAAGATGCTGTTGAAATATATAATATTGATATTAATGATTGTAGTCCCATCAACCCTGATATTTCAGCAAATGGTGTTCAAATTCCCATGCAATTGGATACGGGTGCAGCGGTTTGGGTAATATCTGAACAATATTATAACAATGATTTGTCCGATTGTGAGTTACATGAAAGTAAAATGAGTTTGAGAAGTTTTTCTGGGTGTCTGATTAAACCATTGGGGTTTACCAAAATTAATTTATCATACAATGACAACATTTGTCAAAATTTCATATTACATGTCATCAGAAATGGTAATGTCCATCAAAATTTGTTAGGTCGAGATTTTTTATCAAAATTCAAATTCAAACTCACTACTGATGGTCTAAATGTAGAAAATAATAAAAATAATAAATCTTCTCTTTTGAACGAATTCAACGAAATTTTTGACAATAATTTAGGCTGTTATCAACATCAGGTTTTCAATTTGAAGTTGAAAGAAAATTTTCAACCCATATTTAGAAATTCTCGACCAGTTCCAATAGCTTTCAGAGAAAAAGTTGATTCAGAATTGCTCAGATTGGAGAGAAATGGCGTTATAAGTCCTATTGGTGCCTGTAAATGGGGGACACCTTTGGTACTAATTCTCAAACCAGATGGTTCTATCAGGCTTTGTGGGGATTATTAGATCACAGCAAATAAATATTTAGCAGATGTGAAATATCCATTACCAAGAGTTGAGGACATATTTGCTCAGTTAAGTGGGGGCGAATCATTTTCCAAAATTGATCTCAGCAATGCCTACAACCAACTCTGTTTGGACGATGATTTTTCCAGAATAGTGGCCTGGAATACACATCGAGGCTTGTTTAAGGTGAATCGTATTCCATTCGGAATTTCACCTGCTAGTGGTTTATTTCAGAGAACTATGGAGATACTTTTGAAAGGCATTGACGGAGTGGCAAATTTTCTTGATGATATCATCGTCAACAGGTTAAACTAGATCGCAACATGAACAAAATCTCAAAAAAGGACGCAGGTTTAAAAGTTAAAAAATCAAAATGTAAATTTTTTCAAGAGGAGGTTGATTATTTAGGGTACATAATCACACCGAACGGTTTGAAAAAGATTATGGAAAAAGTTAAAGCGATTTTGAAAGCACCTCACCCAAAAGATAAAACCCAAGTTCAAAGTTTTGCGGGTTTAGTGAATTATTATCGAAGATTTGTACCACGCTTATCGATTCTAATGAAACCAATTTATGATTTATTAAAAAAAGATAAACAGTGACTGTGATAAGACTTTCAATGAAATCAAACAGATCATTGCTTATGAGCATATTTTGATACATTTCAATCAAAATTTACCAAATATTCTGTCAACAGATGCCGGCCTTGAAGGAATTGCAGCGGCTTTATCACACAGATTACCTAACGGATTATTGCGACCAGTCGGATTTGTGTCCAGAACACTTATGCCAGCTGAAAAAAATTATTCTGCAATAGACCGAGAATCATTAAAAAAAATTGCTCAATATCTTATGGGAAATTCTTTCACAATTCAAACTGATCATAAACCTTTAGTTTCCATTTTTAGTGAAAATGAAGGACTACCGCAAATGGCAGATAGTAGGTTACAGCGATGGGCAGTATATTTATCAGGGTTTTCATTTAAAATTGAATACATTGAGGGATCTGATAAATATATGTTATAAATCTGAAGACTTCAATGAAACATCAAACTATTTGAATCTAATAATTTCACAAGATTTGCCAATTGATCATCATAAAATTAGTTATGAAACTAGGAGATATCCTATAATTTCAAAAGTTTTTACTTATGTGACAACAGGTTGGACTGAGAATGTATTAGAAGAAGAAATTTCACCTTATTTTAGGAAAAAAGATGATTTAACTTGTGAGCAGAATTGTATTATGTGGGGCTTCAGAGTTATAATACCAAAAAAATTAAGAAATCAGTTATTAGATGAATTACATGTGAGTCATTTAGGAATAGTGAAAATGAAATCTACTGCTGGATCATATTTTTGGTGGCCAGGGTTAGACAAAGATATAGAAAATTTGGGCAGGAATTGTAAATTTTGTAAAGGGGAGATCGGGGTAAGATGACAAACGGTGTGAGATGACGAACTTCGATATTTAAATAACAGAAATAATTTTTGAAGTACTACTACTGGTGCCATCTAGGCACATATGGCCCGCATAGAAATAAATGCGCAGTTGTCCGGCGCGCTCCCCGCTGTAGCAGACCTACGTAAACACCTGTTTTGATAGTGTGGCTTGTAATATTTTCCAAAAGTTGATAACGATTTGTGCCTTTCTTAGGTAAGTGAATAAACCCAATTTGTTACCAACAATTTTTTAATACTAATAGTTATTGCCAGTAGTAAAATTGTTGATGTTTAAATATTCGCATCAAAATTTGAAGAATTTTCACAAGGGAGTAAAATGACGGAGTCAAGATGACGAATTCGTCATCTTACCCCAAGATAGCAAAATATTAAAGCCACTTTTTTTACAGAATGCCGCGGGTGTACCAGCGCAAAACCAATCGTAGGGAGTGGATTGAAGACTCCCTTATGAGGGAAGTACGCGAAGGTTCTTTAAGTTGTAACGCAGCCGCAATAACTTACGATATTCCTGAGCCTACGTTAAGAAGATACTTAAAAAGAAACTGTCTAGGTAAAGATTCGCCAGAGGGCGGAGGTCGTTTTAAGAACACCTTTAATGCTCAACAGACGAAAAAATTTGTTAGCTACCTAACAGAATGTAATCAACGAGGCCTTGGGTTAACTTCAACACAAGTTCGGAAACTCGCATATCAATATGCCGAAGCGAATGGTATATAACACAGGTTCAACAGGAAAACAAAAGTAGCCGGGACTGATTGGTTCAAATCGTTTAATGCCCTTAACAACTTGAGTCTCAGAAATCCTTAAGCGACTTCAATTGCACGGCTAAGAGGATTCAATAAGATCGCTGTCAAGAAATTTTTTACAATTTTGGAGGAGGTTAGGACCAAATACAAGTTTAAAGCAGACCGCATCTACAACGCGGACGAGTATGGGCTTTCAACTGTGCCTACGAAGCTACCAAAGGTCATCACTCCAAAAGGCCAACGACGAGTTGCTAAAATAGTGACAGCCGAAAGAGGTCGAAATACAACTTTGGTGTGTGCAATGAGTGCTGTCGGATCATACGTCCCTCCATTTTTGAAATTTGGCCGAGTTAGAATGAAACCAGAGTTGTTAAATGGTTGTCCTCCCGGTTCCGATGGAAGGGCACAACCTTCAGGATGGATGACGGCGGAAACTTTTCTTGTCTACTTGAAACACTTTGCGCATTACACAATATCGTCTATTGATGATCCTGTATTGTTACTGGTTGATAACCACAGTTCCCATATTTCCCTTCCTGGAATTAACTTTTGCCGAGAAAATGGAATTGTGCTGGTAGGGTTTCCTCCCCACACGACCCACCGACTACAGCCATTAGACGTTTCGTTTTTCGGACCTTTTAAGGCATTTTATAATCAAATGTGTGATTCGTTTTTAATCAGTCATCCAGGAACTCCAATAACCGACAAAAATATAGGTCCATTGTTTGGTGAGGCTTACTGCAGTGCAGCCAATGTAAATAATGCGGTAAGCGGGTTTAGAGCTTGTGGTATTGAGCCTTTCAACCCTCTGGTTTTTGACGACAGTAATTTCATACTCTCAAGAACAACTGAACGTATTGAACAACCTGAAGTGAACGGTGCCCTCTTGAGAAATGATGATGATGATGATGATGACGAAGCCAGGTTGTCGATAGGAAACGCGGATTTGTCGTCTGATGAAGTGGATCAAGTACCTCTGAGTGTTTTGGCGAAAAAAATAAGATCTGTTACTACACCTGAACAGACAACATCAAATGAAACACTTCATACTTCATCCAGAGGTCAAATGGAGACACATAAACGTCAACTATTTTCAGACAAAGACCCTTCAAATGAGCCCCATCCTACTATTTGGGACATTAGGCCAATTGCAATATCCGAACGATCCACACACCCCGGAAGAAAAATGTCATCTTCTGTTATAAGTGGAACTCCAATGAAGTTACAACTAGAAGAAAACCAAAGAGAGATTGAAGAAAAAGAAAAACAAAAAAAAATAAAACAAGAAAGGAAACAATTGAAAATAAAAAAGAAATAGAGCACGAAAACGTCAGAAAACATTGCGCAGTTCTGTTGGTCCCAGTTCTGCTGGCCCCAGTGCTACTGATATTGACGGTTCCAGTAATGAGATTCAATATTTATGCCCTGCATGTAAGGAAGAATATAATGACCCGCCATATGAAAATTGGTTGCAATGTTGTCGTTGTTTGTCATGGTGGCACGAAGCCTGCAGCAACTACGACGGTTTTGGTAATTTCTGTTGTGATTTTTGTGAATAGTCATCTCACCCCAATAGGTTAGTCAACTTACCCTGGGTATGGGGTAAGTTGACGAAAATTACATTTTTATTTATTTATTTGCAGAAGATTCATTTATATTTTCATACTTTTGATAAGATTAACATTACACAAAGTCATAAAAATGTTTGTACTGTTATGTATTTGACTTTCAAATAAATTCCTTTTCTTTGTAATATTGATTTTCTCTTAGTATCGTCATCTTACCCCGATCTCCCCTACTAACTTCTGATGATCCCATCATAGCACCACTGATTCCTTGGGGAAGACCTATTAGACCATAGCAGAGAATCCATGTCGATTTTTTGGGACCTGTACAGACTAATTATTATTTCATTATCATTGATGCTTATAGCAAGTGGCCGGAAATATTTAAAATGAATAATACCACTACTGAAAATTCTATTTCCAAATTAAGAGAAACTTTTACTAGATGGGGCATACCAGAGGTATTGGTTTCAGATAATGGACCTTCTCTAGTATCAAAAAATTATGAAGAATTTTTTAAACGTAACGGTATCAAACATAATAGTTATTTATGTATCAAGGGTGTAAAGTAGGCGTTTATGGCCTGCGGCGTGAATAATGGCCCGATGGCGTCAGCCGAGGGCCATCACACGCCGAAGGCCTTAAACGAATTTTACGCACGTGATATATACAAAATTTCATGCACTAGCGGTTTTATAGCGCGAATCACAAATACTGACTTGAATTGCAATGGTCTACACTTTTCATACGTTATGCATACAATAATTAAGGGTAACATAATATGAGGAATGTGAAACTATAGTAGCTCAGTGCTATATTGGAGAATCTATTTCAAATAAATAGATCATCACCGAAAAAATTGCCAACGATTATGAACAAATGTTAGAAAGAGTATTGCTCTATTGAACTGAAATGATTCTAATTCGTGTTAGGAATTGCATGAAATGATGTGTGAGTATAGACAATTTGAGAATTTTGTCTACTTTACGGCCCGCCGGGCCATAATGCGCCCACGGGCCGTAAAGTGCCACTTTACGCCCGGCGAACAGGGCAGTAAAGTGTACTTTACCGTCCGCAAGTTCATAAAACTATTTTACCATATCATCCTTCAACGAATGGTATGGTTGAAAATGCTGCTGTTCACTCTTTCGAAAAAGGTATGAAGGCCGCATTAATGGATGTAAAGAATAGGGAAATTTCACTAGATATTTTAATTAGTAGGTATCTTTTGAACTATAGAAATTCAGTCCATCGTTCCAGAAATGAAAGTCCTGCAATGTTGATGTTGGGTCGAAAATTAAGGACAGTATAAGATTTAGTCAGGCCAGATACCAATAAACTTCATAGTGATCATCAAATTAAGCAATGTGAATTATACAATTCGAAACAACGAAATGAATTGGAGGTGGGAGATGAAGTGATAGTGCTTGATTACAGAAATTGTAATAATAAATCTTGGGTAGACGCGGTTATCACAAAAGTGATTGGAGATAGGTAGAACCTATTTGTGCAAACTGAAAAACAATACAGTTTTGGAAAAGACATTTGGATCAAATAAAATTGACATCATGATCACTCGCCTTTGGGAAGTCAACCCATTTTCTCACTAATCTGATGCAAATTCTTAAACACTTCTTTATGTTTTATTATTAAATGTATATATACATTGTTTTAATAAAAGTCTACTGAGTTCGTTTACCATACGTTTGCTGGAATTATCAGGTTGATTAAAAATCAAATCATGTTTTAAATATTTGCGTCTGTATAAAATATACTTATACATTATTCAATGTTAGTGATGGGGAATTATGATGTATCTAGTTGTATTAATACGGTTCGTTTTGTTATATTTTTTGAGTAACTAAGGATGTGGTTTTTGTCAAATAAATAACTCTTGTCAATGAACTCACAAATTATTATAATTTGATAAAACTATTAATAAACTCGAGTACACTACAATTATCATTAATGAGCATTTAGTCCATAATAATAATATAATGTGTTCGTGAAATTGTCTGATCGAATATCCCTTCAAAATGCATAATTTTCAAAATACTTTCACTTTGCCAGTCGCTCAAACTGTGTTGATGTACAAAAACTACTCGAGCAAGCTCTCGTGGTGTTTCCAGACAGCACAGTTTTCGTGACAGCAAGGTGAAAATATTTTCATTCATTATATAAAGCAATCAACTGTCATCATTTTCTCAATTCAAACCATAGAAATATATATTATATACATATAATATATATTTCTGTGATTCAAACCAACGACAACGTGACTTCCTGGAAACACTGCTTCCATCTAGTGGTATTTTCAAATCTTTGTTTCGACGATTCCTGATTTCTACATATTTATAGTTAAAACCACGGTAAATATACAAAACGTCAGTTTGGCGCCTGGTAGACGCCATATACGCAAAACGAACCATTTTAGGAAAGTGGATAAAGTTTATTCATTCTTGAAATTGTCTGATCGAATATCCCTTTAAAATGTAGAATTTTCAAAATATACTTACACCTTGCCTGTCACTCAAACTGAACTGTTGTGCAAAACACCAATCGAGCAAGCTCTCGTGGTGTTGCTGAGCAACACAGTTTTCGTGACAGCAAGGTGAAAGTATTAATCGAAAATCCTGTATTTTGTCGGGATATTATTACTGAAAATAAAAAAATGCTGACTTCCAAAAAGATTGCATGAATCCAGTGAACATAGTAGGCGACTATTTGTAATGGTATTAGGATCTCACCTATGGCTATTACAGTTAGATGCTTATATATAATGAACCAATAATTTCTATTTTTTGCAGTACCTTCACAGACATATTGATGAATATTGTTGGTGTATTCATGTGGATAGCAATTGGTGCAACAGCTCTCCACTATTGGCATGGTTACCTCTCAGAACATAGATATACGCACGTTGATTCAGAAAGATCGGTGAGTGGAGTAAAAATTGCTTCGTGTGTATTACTTCGTGAAAAGAGATATTTCAATACAATACCCAAGGAAAACATTCAACGAATAAGTGCTCTGAGAAATTATCACTTACGAAATTCCAAAGTAAAGTTGTCAGGAACTTCACTTAGCGCCCTAGGAGCTAAGTAACATGTATCGATATAGAAAATTGTAAATATCTCGAAAACGATCACCTCCAGCGTTGTTGAGGAAGTGTACCTTTTTTACTTGGAAAAGGTGTGGGAATTAGGTTTTTTCATGAAAAGTACCAAAAGTTTACAGTAAAAAATGTTAGGGCAATTTGAAAAAAATTAAGACAGCGTACGCAGTGCCCTCTAGATGTTACATAAAAATTAATACGAAATTATGATTTCCCACGTCAAAAAAAACCCGGGTACCAAATTTCGTACAAATAACTTATTTTTTGGAAAAGTTACTTTAAAAAATCGAACAAAAAAATTCAATTTCAACACCCTGTATTTCCGAAACGAAGCATTTCCGGACACAAGTTTATATGGACTCTTTTTCTTAAAATTGTCTCCTGATACACTTGAATATTTTAACGTACTTATGTTACACCCTGTATAAAAACATCGACAATCAACCCAGAAACGCCATGGAGCATATAGAAAACTTCTAAGAACTCCACAGAAATATATAGAAACAGTAATTCTTGTTCCATCATCAATAGATTTGAATAAGTCTGAATATAATATTCAGTCTCATCTTGGCAGTTTGTAAAACTGCTTTAGTGACAACTCCTTTTATTTGAATACTTCTAAAATGAAAGCTCGGAGGGCCTGGTTATCCGCCAAAGTACAGGTAGTTCTGAGTAGAGTTTATCTCGTGAGTACTCTGGATCGAGGTCAAGTCAAAATATGCTTCAATGTCAGAATATTTTCAATGACGTCCAAGAGATTCCTTACGAAGTTTTCCTATGAGATGATTTCTTCTGCACTGCAGTGTCCGAAGAAATCCATCCTCAGGCGAGCATTCGAACATTACGTGAGATGCTGTTTCTCCTTCCTCATCACAGAACCTGAATACTGCGGAGTCTCGATGAATCCCCAGCATCTGCAGGTGTTTTCTCAGGTGGCAGTGCATTGTTAGGAGTCCCACAATTTTTCTGAGAGAGTTCCAGCTCATCTCGAGATGTCTTGGCCCAGGTACTTTAGCCTCCGCTGCAATATGCAAATGCAGGAGAGAGAGGAGGAGCTTTTCGTACTGTTCAAAATACAAACATTGGAGACATTAACATACGAATTTCTAGTTTTGACGTAGAATGATGTGAGTGTATATCATTTCCAGGGCTATTTCTAGAGTAGGCTCAATTTCCTCCAGCACTGTGAGGATACCATTGAAATACTCAAGTAGTGTTAATTGCAGAGGAACCTGAAAAGAAGTCTAGACAACTCTGGCCTGCTTTTACATCACTACGGCAGATATACAATCTAGACTTTACAATGGGCTTATTGTTTGGGTTAATTCTTCACCTGCACACAATGTTTTCATTGCACTAAAGAGAATTATCAGAACTTTGGCAAACGCATCACAAACAGTTTCGTAGAGAAAATTATTTGAAAAGATTTAAATTTTTTCTCTGTTCTTTCAATACAACAGACCGTCTATACAGGGTGGGGCACCGAAAACGAAACAGATCGAATATCTTCAAAACGCATGTGTTGAGAATGAAATGCAAAAACAAATCGATTTTTGATTCAAGGGGGACATCTTCCTATCATAACCTCAACTGTCATACCAAGCTATTTTGGTGACAGTTCATTAGGGAATTTTTCTAAGAGAAAAAACAATATGGCGGCTCCACAATGGCGGATATGATTTGCAATTAGGGTCCGATTCAATTCAAAATTGATATGTGGTGGTTTTCAAGGTCGGAAATTAGGATTTGTTCGTCAATGCAAAAAAACAAGATGGTGGCTCCAAGATGGCGGACGAAATTTGTAATTCTAGTCCGATTTGAATCAAAATTAGTATGTATGTGAAGATTTTCAGGCGCGGTAAAATTCTGATTCTGTTACGCACAGAATAACCTACGTCACACATCTAAATAAAATATTATTTCCTAATTTGTATTAAACCTTTTTTTCATCAATTCTATTAATTCACTGTAGTCATACTGGAAACTTGTAAAACCTTCATATGCCAATTTTGAATCGAATCGAACCACAATTACTAATTTCGTGCGCCATATTGGTTTTTTGCATCGACAGAAATATCATAATTTTTCACACTGAAAATCCCCACATGTCAAATTTGATTCAAATCGGACCAGAATTACAAATTTCGTCCGCCATCTTGGAGCCACCATCTTGCTTTTTTGCATTGACGAACAAATCATAATTTCCGATCTTGAAAACCACCACATATCAATTTTGAATCGAATCGGACCTAAATTGCAAATCATGTCCGCCATTTTGGAGCCGCCATTTTGTTTTTCCTCTTAGAAAAATTCCATAATGCACTGTCACCGAATTTATGTCAAAATAGCTTGCAAATGCAGTATTATAATTTGGAAGACGGAAGAGTTATTTTTCCCACAAGAGGGCGCCAAAATATAAAGTTAGGTGGCAAAATTTGACATTGCTGAAATCCTTATGAAATTACCTTTTCAATGATGTGTCACACTTACTACTTTCCCTATTCAAATTGTTTGGGTGACAGTGCCCAAGGGGTGGGGGGAGAGGTATGGCAGTTGAGGTTATGATAGGAAGATGCCCCCCTTGGATAAAAAATCGACGTGTTTTTGCATTTCATTCACAACAAATGAGTTTTGAAGATATTCGATCTGTTTCGTTTTCGGTGCCCCACCCTGTATATTCTGGAAGTTTTGTTAAACATTTACAAAAACCAAGAAGTATATGAGCAAAATCAATCCTTATTATAACACCCGCACTAAACATGATTTTGATGATGGTGAATCCCGAATACTCTTATCGTAACTGATTTTAATTTTTGGGGATGAGGTCTTGAATTAAAGAATACTCTATTTCTTCAAAGCCAACGTTCCGTCATTTTATTTTGACATCTTCTGGGCACTGTAAGATACAAAAAATGAATGTTTTTTTTAAATTATAAAACAGTATAAAAAATAAATAAAGTCATCGAAATCACCACTATCTTGCTACTAAAATCTATAATCATTAACTCGAGTAGCAAAAAACGCATTTTGAAATGATTCCACACTCCTATTAAAAAAAAAAACATCGAAAAAAATGTATTTCAGATACAAAAAGAACCCTTATTTTTACAATCAGAAACCAAAAATAAGTTGAATTTTAAAGTCACCAGAAACGGTAAAAGGTATGAAAACACATTCGTAAGCAAGATGAAAGAAGCACCCACGTTGGTACAAGCCAGAGTTCCTGTGGGACATTTTTCCGTTTGTTTGAAAATAATTCCTTTGTAAACATACATATGTTTTGTACTATTATATCTACGCTTACTTCATACAAAAAAATCTTAAATTATTTTTATAAATGGTTCCTCTTTTCTGCCTTTTTCTGCCATAGCAATCCTACTATAATGTTTTTTTTCACTTCATTTCATCTTAACTTGCAAATAATTCTATAATTATATTAGTATTATAGATGAGTGACTGAGTCATAGTCATAGACAAAGATTTTTGAAGACCCAGTATTGATCTTTGTGATGGCTTCTTTTCTCATTTTATTCCATCCACTGTGATCATTTGTTGGTGATTTTGTAACTAAGACAATGTCGAATTATATGGTGTACCACGTATTTCTATCACAGCAAAAGTACTTCTATAGCTTTCCGGGATGAAACTCCACGTTTTAGTTCCAACTTGAGTTATTTATCAAGACAATGTAATTGATTACACTTTCTGGACGACCTGTACTCAAAGAGGTTATTCATTTATACGTCCATGGTTTATGCAACGAAATCCTAATGCGCAAAATCATTCTATACTACGTTTTATTACTCTAATATTGATATTGTCACAATTGTTTTGATTCTGGAAGGCTGGTGAAAAACCCGGTGTACTGAAATCTTATCTATTGTATTCGGTGTTACCTTCAGGAAATGGGTATGAAATTCGATTTTGATTGTTTTCGATTAATTTTTTATTGCACTTTATGAATCACATATCTGATAATAACTCGTTTCAAATTTTCAGGTTGGTCTGGCAATGGGATCCCTATGCATACTAAATGGTGCAGCATATCTGTTAGATTCGGTTCTTTGCATAATATTCTTGGCTAAAGCTAAGATGACATAAGACCGTATATAAATCAAATCTGGATGGAGAGCAGTAATTTTATTTATTCACATTTTTATACATTTATATATAAGTACATGACATTCCTAGAAGTTCTTTTAAAAATTATCATTGATCTATATTTCATCTGAGAAGCATTTTTTGAGAAACTAGTAGTTAAAAAGATATATTGATTCTGGTACAGGGAGAGAATATTAACTTTAGTGATTAATAAAAATGTTTGATCAAATAATGTTTGTAACAGTTCTACAATAGCATTCCCCAAAGCTTCAATAACATACTGTGGAATATATTGGAAAGACTGGTAAATGTATCAAAGCTTTCCCAAAGTAATTTATAGAATATATTCTGCCACACTCATTATAGTGGTAATATAATTCTTCACATTCGGTTGCTGATTTGCTGAATTTGTATTCCGGGAGATATCAAAATCAACCAAATTTATCAACTCGTTTATAATGTACAATTATGTGTTTTACTTTTAATTTATAATTTAGGGTATTATTTGTAGTATTAGATTTGTCCCAATAAAGTTTATAATTTGAATAGTTTATTTGGTGGAGAAAAGTGCGATCTTGACCAATTTGATTTGGGTTAGAACTTAGATTGAAGAAACAGGATATAATGATCAACTGCACGGCCTGCCAATTTCCACTGATATCCCTACTCTTGGGGAAAGCCAATCAAATCGTTTATCCCCTCTAACGTACCTGTATCGAATCATTTGATTACCTGTAAAGTTTAATTTTTTGAGGTTATATTTAGTTGGAAGTGAAATTTTGTTCATCAATGAGTTTTATTTTGTGTTTATCGTAAACTGTTTAAATAAAAAATGTCACGGTGTGTTTGAAATCAATGCAAATACTCGTGTAGTGCCGTTTACAATATGAATATGAAATCTGTTCATATATTCCCGTAAGTTTGTTATGGATATAGGGGAAGTGGTCAGGAGAGTGGTCAAGGTACCATGGCCGCATTTCTCTCACTGTCGAAGTTATCAATTCATATTACGTACCCCTACGTACCGTGATAAATGAGACCCAACTGGATATACCGCGGTGGTATTTTCGTTTCGACCTTCAGGGCAAATTGTATTCCATTAGAGACTTTCTCAATTAAGTGAAATAATATAAAAATCATGTACAGGAAAAGGATAACAGTGGAAGATGGTGACGAAGAAATAACAGATATTTTTCATGTCCATGTATATGTTACCAATTTGACAGAGTATAAAAAAGAAGGAGTCATAAACCGAGTGTCCGCGGGAAATGGCTCGCCCCTACACTTTTTTGTTTTTGAAGATAATGGAATGAAATTTAGAGGATCTGTATGAAACAATAATCTGCATCTTTTGACAAGTAAGTCAATTTCATGCAACTTCCGGTGTCACCAGAACTGATATAAAATTTCGATTTTCAAATGTCCCATTTACTAATCGAAAGTTTGAGTATGAACTTGGGTTATTCGTCAAAAAACGCAGTTTTATGTCTTATGTAGATCTTCTAAATTTCATTCCAGTTCCTTCAAAAACAAAAAAGGTATAGGGGCGAGCCACCTCCCGCGGACACCCGGTATTTGTCGGGATATGTTATTCATAAAATAAAAATAAAATCAAATTGTGGAGACAGAATTGGGGGTCTCATAGGAGATAGAGCAGACTTTTTGTTGTCGTTCAACAACCAAAAGGATCAATGTGCCTCGTTGGTATATTCCTCAGAAGATGTGATTACCATATGCACAATTGCAGAAAAGGTTTTGCAAAATAGTTTTCATGAAAATAATCCCGCATGCTTTGTGAACTTACTTGTCATAAAAGTAATGGATATGTTGTTGAGTCATAATTTATTTAAATCTCTTGAGGAACACTTCAGGGAACCAACTTTTTTCTCTTCCTTTTCCAGCAACTTGATATGCTCAATTACAACAAGATTTTTTTTGTGTGCTTTGGCATCGACTTCTATGGTCATTAGCTATGTGTTCTGGGTAGGCCTTGTTACTAACTCTATACGCCACCTCAGAGCAGCCCTGGTAATTATTAACGCAACAGTGAATCGTGGAGGATCAGTACCAACCGACACGAGCTTCAATCATTCAGACTTTCACATCAGAAAATAAGGAATGTTCGAAATATATACAAACTAATGACTTACTCACTGAATTCGTCTCTTAAAATAAAATCCAGAAATCACTGACCATAGCTTGCACCTACATACTAAAGGATTTAGATTTAGATATTTTTTTTACAATATGTTGAAAACCAGTACTGTGCCAATCGTACTAGAGTGAATTTTCCACAGAAAAATATTTTTGTCGAAGCACACCTAGATCAATCTTTCAGGTTTACAGTTTGAATTTGGTCAGATGAAGCTTTTGTTAAAGGTGGTTGTATGAACTCATATTCCTTATAAAAATGAACGCCCACTCATCCAAAATAAAGATGCAACTTTGTGAAATAATAACCGACATTTTCCTTGAATACGAATCTGTGCCACTCCCACTCCTTGGGAATAACTCGAAATATTTGGCAGGCTTCGCGCAAACTAATTGGTATAGCCCTGTTCTATTTCGTGTTTCTTTAATCTAAGCGATAGAACGAGTAAGATGGTGAAATGGGGATGAGCATGGATTTAGAATTTCAGGAGAACTAAACATTAAAAAGAAAACTCGAAAACACGTGAACTTTATGCTTCATCCCCTGAAGAGGGTTAGTTAAACCCTTACTCAATTAACTCAGAAAGAAATTATGGTGGAAAACCTACCGTCACCACTAACATTGACCACGATAACTTCGAACGTATTCTTCACAGATATAGCTGAAAAAATCATCAAGTCCCTTCCCGAATATAATAATCTAGACCCAAGAAACTGCTTAGCTCATTTCCCTAAATCAAGAGATCATTTCTTCATATTCCCTGTCGATTCTGAGAGGGTAAAATTAGCTTTATATGAGCTGAAAAAATGGGTGTTCCGATATTTATCACGTGAACAGAAAAATCATGAATTTTTTTTGTAGAATTTTTTTACGGAGAAAACCCCCCAAACCACGATCACTTCGCTGTTAAAAGAAACAATCGATTACCTAACTGGATCACTAACTTCCTTATAAAACGCTATTTCAGTGAAGGTTACTTTCCGGATATATTTTTGAATTGAGCAAAGTCATTCCAATTCATGAAAATGGAGATTATACACTACCAGATAACCATAGACCTATCTCCATAATTCCCGTCTTTGGCAAAATCGTTGAAATCATTCTTGAAGACCATTTAACCACATTTTTTTCTGAACCACAACATAAATGACCATCAGTTTGGGTTTCTTACAAATTGATCAACAACTTGAACAGTTCTGGAGGTAGTCTGCAATATTGTTGAGAGTATAGCTGTCACTATGTGGGACTCGAGTAAGACTTTTGATTGTGTCAATCATAATTCGCTGATAGAAAAACTCATGCTCAATTTCCATGGGATTCGTGGTACGGCATCGGACCTTACCTGACCAATAGGAAGTAAACTGTCTGTATATGAAGTAAACTGTCTGATAAAACAGAGAAATGATTTTGTGCAAATATGCTAAAACTCAATTAAGATAAGATGCAAAAAATCCTAATTTCAACCAATGGACCATATTTGATAAAAAATTAATTGGTGGCACATTCAATTTCAATTTATTGGCACCCTTGCTTTTAATGTTAGTAAGTTCAGTTGTCATGTTGATAATGCTGTCTTGCTTCCTGTACAAAAAATCATTAACAAGATTGCACTTCATGTAAGTAAGTTATTTGTCTAGTTATTTCTTCAATGATAAAATCAACAAAATTTTTGTACCTATAAGTTACTGAAGAACGATGAAACCAGATACCTACTATTTTTGAAGGTATATTTCGAAAGGATTGAAATTGATCTTTTAGCACATCTTCAGTTAAAATATTTACTTCTTCATGGTGGTTGATCAAGTCTCTTCCACTGTCGATATTTCTTTCTGTGTGTTCGTTTTTTTCTTGATGGATCTGGTTTGGTGAAATACATTTTTTCTAAGGGAATGCTGAGTGATTTATACATTTGATCGTGTACCCCATGCTCTTGCTTTCAATGTTCATTATTATGGAACTTGTAATACATTGTATAATAAATAATAAAAAGTTATTATTGATTTCATAAGGTAATATATGATTACATAGGTAATAAGACCTGTGAGTAATCATATGTTTTTTCAATAATACACATATATAATCTAAATACTAAGAGAATATGATTTAAAAATTTACATACAAAAATACATATAGGTAATTATATAAACATAACCGAATCATCAGTCTTAATTTTTTGCTTGCGTGGTGCATTGCCGTTTCCCGCAGATGTTGACATTTATCACTTTATCAGCTAACCAAATTCTTATGTAACAAAAACAAATCTGCTAGTAAATAAATGAATATGGGTAGAACGAAAGTATTAATGGCAAGAGTAGGAAGCGAGCTTTGTGAAAATGAGAGTAGCTCATATTCTGATACAAGTGATAGTTATAAGGATAATATCGTCTGCCAAAACCGCGAATATGCTAATTCCAGGGTTCTAACTTCAATATGTAAAATACTAATTTTCTACCAACATTTTCAGTACCAAACTCACAAAAGTGCTATCAGGTTGTCTACTGTGAACGAGGGTGAATACGCGAATGTGAAAACTTACCTAGGTTTTCAAAGCAAGTATAGGTAGCACGAATATTCTTAAAACTCTTCTCATTCGAAATGACAAATTGCACATTCGTGGTTTTGGCCTGAGGCCTACGATAGGATGTTGAATGAATTGACGATTTTTCCTTCCATTGTACGGTATATCAGGTAAATGTGAAAATGCACGATACTTGACACTTCATCAAATATCAAATTTAAACTTTTAATTTGGTTTCTGACGTTTCTGTTTGAACGTGAAACCACAGACAAGAAAATATTTGTTTTGTCTTTTGACTTTGACAGATCTAACTTGGATCGCATTCATCGCTGCTAGACAAACGGACAGTTCATGCACTTTAGATGTCTCAAGGCCGAAGAGGGGAATATGAAAGTGGGCGTGTCAATACGCTCCCAATGTTGGAAACGGAACGGTCATTTGCGCATTATGTCCTCAATGCATAAAACGGAACACGCCTATACTTTAATGTCAGAAGTTTTTCAACTTATCGACAAAGCTTTCAAGTATAAATAAAAATGTTAATTGAAATAGGTGTGTATTAGACTATAATGGTCATAATCTCCTCGATCTGAACACAAGTGCAGGAGAAAGAGAGAACCACCACCATATGCGCTCCTTGGCGACTCAACAAAAAAGGTGGCGCATTTGCTATTCCAACTGCAGGAAAAACCTACAGTACCACCCGATGAGTCACTGAGGCGAGAATGAGCTCATGTAACTAAATGAGAATAAAAATACAACATTAACGCTCATAATCACATCAATGACCCCTTCATCTCTACCATTTTCTGCCAGTCGTGCGTGCCATAACACTTGGTGAAAACGTTCCAGTTCATCAATAACGAGAATGTACATGAAATCATAGAAAAAAGTTACTCAAAAAGTGTTCAGATGAAAGCAATAGAAGATATTTGGATTCAACTATATGGTCGATTCATGCTTGAATTATGCGTTTCAGAACCCATCATTATAGAATTCTTGCTGTAAAACACTCTTTCAGACAACAAACACTTCACTTCCTTTGTAAAACGAAAAAGTAATTTGATACTTTTAATGTTTGATGGAAGGTGACTAAACATCTTACATCCATTTAAGTTATTGAATTTTGGACACAGTTTCGAAAATGAAAATTGCAACAACTGTTTAAAACAGAGGTCGACATGAATCCCGATACTTTTCTTTGCATAAATATCGTAGAGCACGCGTTTGTTAAATTAGATCATTCTGAAATCGATAACCGCAGCAAACTCCCCAAAATGCTATTCCATACTGCAGATGTGATTCAATAAGAGAATTCACAGGTTTGGAAGCTGAAAATCCCAATTCATTCGATACAACTCTCAATGGATAACAACCAGAAGAGAGTGCTGCTCAAATTTTAATGAACTATCAATATATAGACCTACTTCTACTTCAAACCTAAATTATTTTCCACAATGTTATTGTCCAACGGTATATCTTCAAGATGACATCTGAATGAAATCATGTTAGTTTTCTTTATGTTAAATGACAGTAAATTAGAATCACAACAATCTTTTACTGTTTTTAGATCGAATCGTATAATTTCATCAAGATTTTTCTTGTCCTTGTGGTGCCAAAATATATTGCTGTTATTAGCAAAAACAGTAAATGAACCTGAAATTTGGATAGTCAGTAGGTCATTAATATACAATAAAAATTGGTCCAAGTATGGAACCTTGATGAACTCCACAACCAATACTTTCCAATTCTGAATATGGTGAACTTCTCACTATCTGATTTCGTTCAGTTAAATTGAGTTGAATCAATTGAGAGTGATTCCTCGAAATCCATATTTTTGTAGTTTAAGCAAAAATATTTTATGATCCACGCAGTCAAAAGCTAAGATGGAAAAATCACGTTGATCGGCATTGCAAAAAATTTGCTACACAACTATACCTGCTACAGATGAAAAAAGTGTTGAGTTTGAATAATACAATAATATCTTATCACAGACTATTCCAGTCACACTTATCATTTGGAGTCTTATTGCGGGGTAATTCAACTCACTAATTTAGAGCTTTTCGTATTCAGAAAAAGCACTCCGCATGCTAGCGGTTGCACAACATCATGAGCATTGCAAACCGCTATTCAAGCTGTCTCAAATCTTAACTTTTCCCCCATTATTGATCTTAAAAATATCTTGATACATTTCCGCAGTAATGTCGACTCCTATGGTACCCATGCAAGCATCCACAATTACCCAACAAAAAATGCAGGACACTCCAAACCGCTAAGACTTAAATTAACAATACCCACTTGCAACACTTTAAATTTCGCCAACCGTGATAATTGATTATCAATAATTTTATGAGGAAAGTTGGTAGATGTTTTTATAAGGGAAAAAGAAATAACAAAACACTTTCTGACCTTCAAATCCATATTATTGAAATAACAATAGTCAATTAAGTTATCCATATCATCTTGCAAACGGTTAGCATCATGAAATGAGTTCAAAGGGCGGAATAAATTCAGATCGTCAGCAAATTATAAAAATTAGTGGGCCAGACTGTGAACCTTGCGGTACACCAGAAGATATCGTTATTGCATGTGAAATACATCCCACCACTTTCATAGACTGTTCATCCATTCAGGAAGCTCTTGAACCAACTGAGCAACTGTCCACTGAAACCACTGTTATAGAAAATATATAGTTTTTGATGAAGTACAGAGGAACGCCATCTGAACCAGAGGATAATTTAGAAGGTACACTTGCAATCCGAGCAAAGATATCTGAAATGCTGATTCTGATTTCAGCCAAATTGACAGTAATAATAATAATAGTATTTATTTGAATCAAATGGACATAATTTCAAATCATCATAAATGTACAGAACAATATTAATAATCTACAATACAATTAAATTGGTATAAAATTAATTCGCTAAATATATATACATATATATATATATATATATACACATATATACATATATATAATGACAAATACAATGCTGACATAAAATACTAAAATGAAGACAAATAAACATGGTGAACCACAAAGCCATAGGCTGTCCGTGGTGTAGGTATGTTTAATAGATTTTTTCAGTACTACGACTAAAGTTAAAATTATAATTTACTACATTTAGTTTGCGATGTGCAATTTTAGTGATTCAATTTGAAAATTCGAATAATTGTGCAATTACGTTTCTATTTTGTGCCAATACATATTTTTTCAATTCCTTTTTGAATTTATTCATGGGATGTAAAAGTAGAATTTCTTGTGGTAAATAATTTAGAAATCTAGGCCCTAAAAAATTTAGGCATTTCTGTCCGATTGTTTTCTTTGCGATGTCTGTTTTATATTTGTTCGATTTTTTGGCTCTTGTTTCATATTTGTGTGTAAAAAAGTCGAGGTTGCTATTTCTGTTTCTATTTTTATAGAGATACGAAACCATTTTTGTGAAGCTAATTTGCCTAATATCCATTACTTCAATGTCCTTGAACAGCTGATCAGACTGATATGTTTTCTTTTTTTTTCAAAATAATTTTCAAGAATAATTTTTGAATTACCTGTAATTTCTGTAGGTGAGTATTTGATACACCTCCCCAGCCAATTATTCCATATGAAATTCGTGATTCAATTAGTGCATAATAGAGAATTTTCAAGTGGTATGTATCTAAAATATTATTCAAATATTTGAATCCGCCTAATAATGATCTAAGGGTCCTGGAAATATTTTCGATATGGTGATTCCACATTAAATGATAGTCCATAATAATTCCAAGATATTTAATTTTTTCAGTTGAGTTTATTATTATTATGTTTTCATGGTTATTAATATGTAAACTATTGAAATTAGGTAGGTTGTTTTTGTAACTTGTGATGGGTAGGTACATAGTTTTCTCGAAGTTAATGGTTAATAATTTGTAGTTGAACCAATCTATTATTTTATTCATATCAACTTCTATTTGTTGTTTTGTTTCACTCCATGAGTTCGACGAATAAAAAATTATAGTATCGTCTGCAAAGCTCAATATTTCTCCTTCGGTTTCCATGTTTAATAAGGAGTTGATATAAACAACGAATAATATTGGCCCCAGGACTGTTCCTTGTGGTACGCCGCATTTTATTGTTTTCTCTGTACTTACTGTCTCTTCTATTTTGACGCATTGTTTACGTTCTTCCATACATGATTTGAATAATTTATAGGCGTTTCCACGTATTCCTGCATCCTGCAAAGTGTCCAATAGCTGAGTGTGATCCACAGTATCGAACGCCTTTGCAAGATCCAGAAATACGGCTATTGCATGTTTTCTGTTTTCTACAGCATTGTACATTTTGCCTATCAATGAGGCTATGGCATCTTCTGTTGATATTCCTTTGCGGAAACCGTATTGATTTTTTGATATTATATGGTGTTTCTCAAAGAATATTTCGATTCTGTTTTTTATTATTTTCTCGAATACTTTAGCGATACTGCTCATTAGCGAGATGGGCCTATAATTTGATGGAATATGTCTATCTCCTTTTTTATATAAAGGTTTTATTATGGCGCATTTGAATTCCGATGGACATATTCCTTCCTCTATTATTGTATTTACAAGGAAGCACAAAGGAGACGCTATTTCCGAGGCTATTTCTTTTAATGTTTCTGCTTTTATTCCGTCTCTACCAGGGGCTTTATTATTTTTTAATATCATTATATTTTCAATGATTTCTCTCTCATCCGTCGGTGAAAGAAATATCGAATTGGGTATTCTTTCTCTAACGCAGGGTGTTGTTGCCGGTTGCGTAATTTTTTCTGCCAATTTCGGCCCTACATTTATAAAAAAGTCATTGAATATTTCAGCTATCTCAAGATTATTTTCAATTAGTTTTCCGTTCGATTTTATATTTTTAATAGTTGTGTTTTTCTTATCGGTGTTAGTTATTTCTTTTATTGTTTTCCATAGCTCTTTTGAGTTACCATTTCTCATTTCTATTTGGTGTTTATGATAATTGATTTTCATCGTTTTTATGATTTCATTTAGCCGGTTTCGATAGGTCACAAATTGTTCTTTCAAGTTATCATTATTTTTATCATTTTGATACTGTTTATATAGTTTATCTCTTTCGTTTATCGATTTCATTATTCCTACTGTTATCCAGCCCTGCCGAGTAGTGAAAAAATATGTTGTTGCTGTCTGTACATCTCTGACATTATATAAGATATTCCAATCGTGGCGGGATAAGTCTTTTTTGAGACTGGCATATTTAATTCTCTCAATATATCTTTTGGTTTCTATACATTTCGTTTCTTGTGATATTTTCCAATTTAAAATTGTTGCGCAATGGTCTGTAATGAGTGCATCCAGAACAAAGCAAGAGCAGTCATTGTTCAGTTCTTTTTCCTTACTATTTTTTACTTTCACGAAAATATGGTCCAAGCATGTTTTTGAGTTGCCTTGTATGCGAGTGAACTCATTGATGGTTGACATAAAATCAAATTCACACATTGTATTGATATAGTCGTTGTAGCATTATCATTTGAAAAAAGGTTAATATTTAAATCTCCTATGATGATATGTATGTCATAATTGTTTTTTTGTCGGTTTAGGTAGTCATGAAGTCCCTTGTTGAAATCATTCTCGTCTGTTGAGGGAGATCTATATAATGCAGATATTTTTATGTTTTCATTTCCTATCTTAACTATTATTTCTATTATTTTGATTTCAAGAATGGACTCTATGTGAGTATCATAATTCAACGTATTCTTGATATATACAATTGTCCCATCACATTTATTTACATTCCCCGAGTTAAATATTAAATCATATCCATTTTTATGAAAAAGGTTCAGGTCCATATCATTTCTGGTTCTAACATAATTGAATTTAGAATTTATTGACGTAGTATTCGCATAGTCTTCGTTTGAATATACTGTGAAAAAAAAGTCAGCAAATAGATTTTATATGCCATTATCGTTGTAGTACATTTTTTCAGGAATTTTGTGGTAATTTATTACTTTGTTACCATGTGACCAGAAATACCTTGGATTATTGATGCTGATAGGGTACTTTTCACCATCATATTCCTCGGAAGATGGAGAGAAAGCTATTATACTGCTATTAGATCATGTAGCATTCACGTCGTCCATTATGACTCGAGAAAAAAGTTGTGAACTCAAGTGCCAGTTTCACAGGTCCACTTAAGCTTCAGATTATTTATCTGATGGTTCGAATGTGAACCTTTCGAAATAATTTAAAGAGTGTCATTCACCATATGAAGTATTAGTTAGTTATCAGGAGTTTAAAACTGGACCCGGTGAAACTGGCACTAAGAATTTGGCGACGTTTTGAAACCCCTAAACGTTGGCAATATCAATGTTTAAATAGAAGTAAGATAGAGAGTCAATGCCTGTGGAAAAGTAATTGGACCTAGGGTCACTGAATCCTAGAATGGGTGGAGTCTAATAGTTAAAATCTCTTTAAATAGTTCCAATGTTCCAAATAACCCACAAAAGCGCCAATCAGGAAGTAAGGGTCATGAGTGAGAGAGAACCGATATTTTTGGAAGAAAAAGTTGGGTTATGTTTTTTTGAAAGTCAGAAATGTCAGAACGTCAAATAAGTAAATTTTGTTTTTATATTTGTGTATCATGTTCAATTTCAATGGATACATATCAATTCTAATTTTTTTATGGATTGAAATTGTCAGGTGTACAATTGACTCGAATTACAAAAAAGCGTCGACTTCCGTATACGGCCCCGATGTTATGTGGCCCGGCCACCAGCCATTATGGAACATGGAGACAGCCGTGGACCATCTCTGCTGCAGACACAAAAGTTTCTTTCAGAAGGGCAGAACCTAGTGTTGTTTTCAGAATGATGTGTAAAAGTTGCCAATGGTTGATTAAAGATATCCACAGAGTTGACAAACCCTTCATAAAAACACTGAAACTTCTCCATTAATTGGGTTCATTATTTAAAATTAGAGAGTATTGTCCCAAATACTTCTTAGTCAATATATCATTGTTTGATCAACAAAAATTTTTAAAATTGCGTATCCATTTGAGGTACTGCTAATAACTAAAAAAACAAATAATATCGATTATCGATTTTGAATCTTACAGAAGTGCCTAAAATTCACGAACATAACACATGTCAAATATATTTGCTTAAAGCCTCTCAGATGAAATCAAGCTTTGGCAAAGATTAATATCCGACATACATTACAATTAATACATCCAAAAAATATTGACATGATTGAAATACTGCATTTCTGACTCACCCATTTACAATCTTAAATTTTTGTACATTCTTATTTTTTGTATGAGTATGAAAGTTCCTTTATATACCTAATGAATTCGTTTTTTTTGTATTCCTACCATAAATTACGAAGTTTCTTGGGAAAGTGTATAAATAACCAAAAAACATCCAGTTTTCACAAATATCTCCGAAATCTAAATATGAATTATGACTTCCACATGGCATGGTTGAAACAAGAAGATATAGCCATTTACTTTAATGAAGTAGCTGTTCTAAAGAGGTTACCAATATTCTGACACTATCTTTTATATTATGGTGTAACCAATTTTCTCAAGATAAAAGTCAATAGAGAATTTGTAATCTTGTTCGAAAAAAAAGGTTCCATTTTTACAATTTATAACTTTTCTCTTCTAGGTGCTTATTAGAATTGTCCACTTTTTTTAAAGACCATTTTTTGGTCTTTGGTTCCTATATGAATCTGAAAATTGATAAAATGGGTTGATAATCTGAAGAATTCAGAGAAAATTGGTCAGTCCTAGTGAACACAAAAATATCAATACTTACACTGCGCACACTTTACTTTATTTATTGATCCCAAGAAACATTTCTGTTTAAAGAGGGATTACATTTTACATATTTTTTTTTTATAACAGCAATACATATTTGATAAAAACTGATAAAGAAACCACACAATTACAAGAAAAGGAATGATGAGAGTAATACCTAAGTCATATCAAAGCAAAAAGAAACCAAAGCAAAAACAGTCAAAGGCGAAACATTTACAATCTTAAATTTTTGTACATTCTTATTTTTTGTATGAGTATGAAAGTTCCTTTATATACCTAATGAATTCGTTTTTTTTGTATTCCTACCATAAATTACGAAGTTTCTTGGGAAAGTGTATAAATAACCAAAAAACATCCAGTTTTCACAAATATCTCCGAAATCTAAATATGAATTATGACTTCCACATGGCATGGTTGAAACAAGAAGATATAGCCATTTACTTTAATGAAGTAGCTGTTCTAAAGAGGTTACCAATATTCTGACACTATCTTTTATATTATGGTGTAACCAATTTTCTCAAGATAAAAGTCAATAGAGAATTTGTAATCTTGTTCGAAAAAAAAGGTTCCATTTTTACAATTTATAACTTTTCTCTTCTAGGTGCTTATTAGAATTGTCCACTTTTTTTAAAGACCATTTTTTGGTCTTTGGTTCCTATATGAATCTGAAAATTGATAAAATGGGTTGATAATCTGAAGAATTCAGAGAAAATTGGTCAGTCCTAGTGAACACAAAAATATCAATACTTACACTGCGCACACTTTACTTTATTTATTGATCCCAAGAAACATTTCTGTTTAAAGAGGGATTACATTTTACATATTTTTTTTTTATAACAGCAATACATATTTGATAAAAACTGATAAAGAAACCACACAATTACAAGAAAAGGAATGATGAGAGTAATACCTAAGTCATATCAAAGCAAAAAGAAACCAAAGCAAAAACAGTCAAAGGCGAAACATGGTTATATAGGAATTGAAGTCATCTGTTAAGTATACATTTCTTAAATTCATTTTTGAATTTGGTTTTAGTTCTAATTTCTGTCACAATTTTCCACTAAACTATTTAATATTGATAGCCATTTCAGTCTAGAGGTTTCCTGTTTCAATCCTCCTGAAAAAAAAGTATGAATGAAAATATACTCTGTAATAAAATGGGAGAAATGTATTCTTCACTCTACTAATTAACAATTTATAAATAAAATGATCTTGAACTCACCTCTGAGAGAACAATATAATTTATGACTTTTGTCGGTATTCTTGCAGGTTTTTACTGCACAATAGGTACTTTCAAAAGAAAGGAATATTTTCATCAGTAAAAAAGTAAACAACATATTCCTAGGTTGAATCAGTGAAAGCAGGGCTCATCAGAAGATCTTGGGACAATCTGCTTTTTTTTCTTTTCTGTGAATCTGCTAAAACTATTTTTGAACATTTCCAATGACATAAAAATTAACTTTTGACATGTGTCACTAGTTCAAACATCGCACCTAATTTTCGTGGTGTTTTTGGAACATTGATCCATGACTCCACCCATTGGCCATACCCGTAAGAAGACCAAAGCCTTCTAGGATTTAGTGACCCCAATTGGACCTAAACGCGAGTGTCATCTAGTGTGATTAGTTACAAACTTGAATATTTGACGTCATTTTAATGCAGTTTCAAAAAACCCCGATTTTAATGCTGTCCCATTGTTTCAATCGAGTATAACGACAAGACTTGGAGGCCAGATCACTGAAGTTACGACATGAGTTGAATGGCAGTTTGCCATTAAGTTGGGATAATGTCTGATCGCTAAACATAATGGAAGTGATACAGCATAGGACTAAATATCATGTGTAGTTGAGAGTTGTGTATATTTACTTTCTCCATTTCTTATAGATCGTATAACCGCCTTACTTCTTATGACTTTGATTTGATTTGATATGTGGCAACTTGCTCCTGACAAACGAACACTCTCTGAGCGTTAATTCAGATTAGATCAATGTGAGCTTGACAAACGAACATACTTCTTTCCAAGATGCATATAACTCCTGGTGCGTTTACTGATTCGCTTTTGTTTCAACTAAAGTTCTTGATCCTGTAATTGCGTCAATAGAGTTTGGTCCATTCGTCAATGGATGACGCTTAAGTCGAATATAGTGGAGTTTCCAACAATCCAAAGTGCCTACTAGATAATTTTTTTTGAGTTTTTGAACGTTAACATTATTTTGAGGTTATATGTCAATTACATTGCACATTGGTATTTATCGTGTGATTTTTCTGTTCTTTTAATACTTTTCGCTCAGTTCGGTAGTTTTGCGACGTTTTTAGTTGTTGGGTTATTGTTATTTATTTGTTCTTGTGTTTTTCTGTCATTTGTAAAAGTTAGGGTAGTGTATAGCATTTTTTTGTGAGTCTCGACTTACACATGACAATCATGACATGGTTCAATTTGAGGTTATGTCGATGACGCTGCATGCGTTTGTCAAAACGACATGTCAAATCATCATGATCGGTAATGATTTGCCTGCCATCTATGTTAAAATTGAGTAAACTCTCTTGACGCAATAAAAATGTCATGAATCAAGCAGGCCGTACATCAACAGTTTTGGATGACAATTTCACAGCTATAAGTAATTCCACCAGGAGTTATATGCATCTTGCTTCTTTCAAAAGAGTGTCAATGTCAGGTGAATACGAAAAATATATATTTTGACATGCCAAAATACAGGAGACGGAAATTTTTTATTTTGTGTTCTACACGATGTTTCGGACAAAGTATTAGGTGAAATCGAGAGAATGCCCAAATCCTCTGCTGATCCAACTTTGCTATTCAAAGTGATAGAATCGGTAAGTAATTATTTTGTAACTTCTAGAAGTTTTGAAAGCTTTTATGTGATCTAAGATTCAGTAACGTAATAAATATATTTTTGCAAAGTGAAAATATCGCAAAAAACAACAATTCAGTTTTTATATGAGTATATTATCGTATCGCAACTGGGTAGAAGTGAGCTTAGCGGACTCATATCAGAAAAAGAAGTAGTGAACTGGGCACGTCTCTAAAAATTTCCAGTTGATTGTTTGCAGCACAGCCACTATGGCTATAAAAAATTACTAAAGAGTTTGAGATGAAAGCATGCATGTTCACGGTAGTTAATCACGGTAGTAATCGTTGTAATGCGATTGTGACGATCGATTACATACCAGAGGCGGTTGTAACAGTAATGGGGCAGTTGTAAAACTTAGATATACAATACGCAACCCAAGCAGTGAAATCAGTTTCATTTCTCAAAAATACTAAACGCAACTATCCAAATTTTGAAATCCAAACATCCTGAGCCCCTATCTCCATTGTGCCCTGAAGAATCAATATCAAATGACTCGCCAATTCAAGTTTTACAAATTATAGACGATGATGTTCTTTCAAGTGTAAATCATTCCATACCGGCTCGGCTGGTGGCTTGGACTCTTTACACCCCTTTCATAAGCAGGACCTTCTAACTCACAGTTCAGGATCATTCAGAGATAAACTGTTGAGGCGATGGAAAACGTCCCGATGGTATGTCCCTCGTACCATGGAAGTGTGTGAAACCTTTAGTTTGGGACTTCACTTGTTCAGATACCTTAGCTCCTTCACATTTATCGTTCACTTCAAAGTCTGCTGGAGCCGCTGCTATCTCGAGTGAGAAGTTAAATTCAAAAATACCATAATCTTGGAAGTAGTTACTTATTTCACCCAACAGCTGTTCAAACTTCAAGTGTTTATGGTCCGCAATCTCTGTCTCTTATACATGACATAGGAAGAAAACTGGGCCTGGAAACTAAAGAAAGTAGATCAACTTCATTCTTAATTCAACGGTCCAGTATCGCAATTCAACGTGGTAATGCCTCTTCCCTCTTCGGCACCATTTCTTCTTCGCAATCTTTGGATGAGATTTCATACCTACCCGGATCCCAAAATAAACGCCACTTCAAGGTAGAAATGAATGAAGTTGAAGTTACGAATGTAACTGATTTCGATTCTTTGAAAGTTGATAACTCGGATTCTCACATATCCAGCATTGTTAATCCAATTTCGTATACATATGATATAAATTCCTCAGAAGAAGCTAGCAGTGGTCTATGCAGCATAACCAGCTTAAACCCAATCTGGCCTACAGTTGATAGTAATGTTCAACCATCTGGTCTCATTGGGTTGACCTATATTTTTAATACTTGTTCAGTGAATTGTGCTATCCAGTGTTCATCGACTACAAGACGATTATTGGAGTATTTGAAAAGAGAAGCCCACACAAGGGATATGAACACCCACATATCTAAGGAGGGAGCTTTAATCAATGCATTTGCCAAGGTGATCATGGAACTTTGGTCAGATGATTCGAGTGGTAGAGTCTCCTTAAAAAGTCAAATCCAAATAATCGCTCCTCGTTCCATCGGTTTTGCCCAGGAAGATGCTCAAGAGTCCTTAGAGAGAGATTGATGAGAAATTGAGTGAAAGTGAGAATGCTCAAGAGTCAAGATACTCAAGAACGAACAATTCCAAAATGTAGACAACTTCGTTGGCCAGTAAAAATCTATATTGAAATGTACTTATTGTGGTCACTGTTCGGTCTCTTTCGATGCGTTTTGGGATATTTCCCTCTCAATACCACGAAGAGCAGTCCAACTAAATTTGTCACAATGTTTGGATTAATTCAAAAGGGAAGAAACTTTGGATGGTGACGAGAAGCCGAATGTGCGAAGTGCAAAGAGAGAAGGAAGTGCACGAAATCCCTATCAATTCATAAATTCCCTGAAATTTTAGTAATCCACCCAGCGAGCACAAACATCTCTGGGAGGTTTTGAGATGTTTCAAAAATGTATGCACGCCGATGTTTCTTTGAGAGATAATATGTACTTCCCAAAAAGGTCCCTAAAGGATATTCAATATTCTGTTTTTGTTTTTTTGTGGCGTTTTTTTAATGCCTATAGGAATGTATCAGAGATGTGCACAAAATGATATCTTGTGGATGTTTTTATTTGGCATAATATAGTTCACCCTGAGAGTGATGTTAGAGTTGACGAAGAGTGTGGTGTCTAGTTTTAACTCAATTGACCACATTTTGTTTCTCGTAAAAGTAGTCTTTTTTAGAGTGAAGTGAAACGTTTGGTCAAGACCAAATATTATATGTAGTAACCAAGTTGATGACGAACTGCAAATTGAGGAACGAATTGTGTCGATACTCAGAAAAGATATAACCTCAAAAACATTAACCGGTTCTGACTTGTGAAATCATCATCCTGATCATTATGTACCTTATCTATGTGAAGTGAGTGTCCACAGTTTGTTTAAATTCAGTTGAACCAGACATTAACCAGTGTTAGTAATATTAACATTTTTTTTAAATATCATTCAATTTTTATAAACAGAAAATATTTGTATGTGTGTTCTTTGTTCCAATTAAAATAAGTTTACCGATGATTTTTTTCAATCGCCCCATAGTCTTCTGCATGTTTTGACTTTTGTTAATTTGTACAATCAATGAGAAAGAAACCGAAATGAAAGTGCATTTTGTGATGTCCCTGGAACATCTCTAAAAATGTTTTATACAGTGTGTCTCACTTCTCATGGAAACACCCCCGTATCATCCGTAATAATTGAGGTTGAATGATGAAACTCTCAGGACTGATGGATATGCTCAAAATGCACCTACCACCTGAATGGGGTTGGCCTACGTGATATACACTGCCCGCCAATCGCGATGGAACAACACATTTTTACGGTAAAACATACTAGGGGGCAACCAACTCACTACAGATACACTTTTTCTCTGAAAAAATTTCAGTCCTGAAAAATCCGAATTTGTCTCACTTCTCATGGAAACACCCCCGTATTTTCCGTAATTTTATACGTAGAACCCTGAAATATGCAGGATCGATAGATACACTAGAAATGAACTCACTGAACAAAACGGGTCATCCTACATGATGTGCACTGCACGCCAGCAGCGATGGAAAAATGGATGGTTCCTTCGCTGCTGACGTGCAGTGTATATCACGTAGATTGACCATTCCCGTGCAGTGAGTTCATTTCCAGTGTATCTATCGATCCTGAAAATTTCATGGTTCTACGTAGAAAATTACGGAAGATAAGGGGGTGTTTCCATGAGAAGTGAGACAAATTCGGATTTTTCAGGACTGAAATTTTTTCATTGAAAACTTCCTGATCACGAATCTGTAGGAATTTTGAGCCTATTCTGCCCCCTAGTATGTTTTACCGTAAAAATGGATTGTTCCATCGCGAGTGGCGGGCAGTGTATATCACTTAGGCCAACCCCATTCAGGTGGTAGATGCATTTTGAGCATTTCCATCAGTCTTGAGAGTTTCATCATTTTACCTCTATTGTTACGGAAGATACGGGGGTGTTTCCATGAGAAGTGAGACACACTGTATGGGTACAGTGATTTAATGTAGGCGGAAAGCTTTGAAAATGTTATGTTGTGTCCTTAAAAAGGCTTTGAAAAAAAACGTGAAAGAAACGCTTTTTGTGATGTCCCAGGAACATCCTAAAAATAGCCGCGTGCGGCAGACATTTGCATCTACATACACGTTCTATTCATGTATGAACAGAACATCGCACTGGAGGTTTGATGTCTCAAAATCTCTTACTTTTAACATCTCTGAGATGTTTTTGTGCTCGCTGGGCATTCGAAACGGTTTTCTTCAATAGAAAGGTTCCGAGGAAAATTGAATCTTACCATTGATTTTTCTTTAAAAGGATTGGATATGAGTAATTATACATCAGATAACGTAACCCCTTGTTGATATAGTCTATATACATTATCTAATCATAGTGGGACTACCTATAGCGGACTGTATACATCCGTATGCGAACACGTAGCATGAATATAATGATTCACGTGTGACACCAATTCCATCTAGATCCCTGGTGAGAGGAGATCATTCTTAGTTTTATTTTATGTTTCATTTGTATTTTTATTGTTTTAATATTGTATTGAAATGTACTTATAATAATTATCATCACAATATTTTAGGAACATTTTAAGTAGGCTTTTTGTATAGTTTTTAGTCCCAAATCGGTCATTTTCTAACATTAATTTTCCAAGCAAAACCATATGTTTGTCAAAAAATTCACTATATTCACATGTTTTAGTGCTTGGAATTGTGGAGTATTAGTTGATTACCGAATGTAAATGGTGTCCACGAAAAGAAAAGGGCATTTTATGCGTTTTTAGAGCATTCAATTTGATTTTCAAATTCAAAAGGGTGCACAGCTTGGCAAAACTAAGCTATGAATTTCGAAAAATGTATGATATGCGCGAAATTAGAGAGAGAATAAGTATTCGGATGATAAAGAGGATAGTATAATTATAAATTCAGCAAAAAAGACTTTACAGTGCACTTCGCGATGCGATCGATACAATTGAAGTGACAGTAACTCATACTTGTTTCGGGCTGCACTAAGCTCTTCTGCTACCGCGCGTGATTACCACCATTTTCAGATATGAGTCCGCTAAACTCACCTTTACCTTCAAGTTTGATATTTTTTGACTGCTATGGTCATAAGCCACTATGTGTTCTGGGTAGGCCTTGTTACTAACTCCATACGCCACTTTAGGAGTAGCACTGATAATTGGAACGAAACAGTAAATCGTTAAAGTTTGATAACATCTTTATTTCTGTCATAAAAAAGGGTATTCCATCTTTCCAATACTCAATGATATACAGTGATCAGACGAGTGTGAACCTTCGCAAAATATACACCATGGGGCCTTTTTGTTGAACAACTCAGATGCAGTAGGTACAGTAGAGCTACTAGCTGAATTTATAATCTCTTCAGACTTCCATCCGTGATTAGCTTCTTCAGAAGTGTTTTCATTTCCAATATCCGATGCAGACTAACACACACTGATCTCTTTAGCTGGGTTAGTGGACAGGGTTTCGTGAAGTAACAGGTATGAGATGTCCTTCATCCCAAAAACTTTGGTACACTCAGCAAATGTAGAACAAGATTCATGAAAACTGGAATAAAATATCACGCGATGAACTGCTTTTAGATTAAATCGGCAAAAACAGAATACGTACTCCGGATAAAGAGGCACCTGAGATCCATAAACATCATTCGTTACTCACGTCATCAAACAGGTGTAAATATAATCTATGAAGACAGTCTGCATCAAACTTAGAAGGTAAAAGTACCTTCGGAGAAATTAGGCACTGAAGCAGAGAAAATATACGGGATAATACACCGTTTCGATTAAAAACTTCAGAAATACATTTAGTCCAAGAGCTGACGACGAATTTTGGGCAGGCCCTTTTGGCAAATGGAAATTGCGAAAATAGTTATTTACCTAACAAGTGCGGAAAGTAGTACTTTTCCGCAGGCGACGGCAGTTGCACGAACGACGCGGAGCGGAGTTCGGGCAAGCCGTTTTCCGCAAGAGTTGTTTAAAAAATTGTTTTTTAAAATTGTTGTTTAAAATTGTTGTTTAAAATTGTTTTTTCCGTTAACCAGCTGTCGTCCCCTTACGAACGGCAGCCCTCAAAAGTCGAAACTTGTGCGAGCCAAGGATTAACGAGGTCTTACCTTTTAACGTGCGATTCCTAGCACGATCCGAGGAGAATATCGAAAGGAGGTCCGTAGGTCACCCATCCAAACCCTGGCCTCGCTTACCGTTGCTTGGCTTCGGATATCGGTGAACCGGCGCTCTCCGTTCGTAGGTACAATGTTTTTGTCCGTCTTATTTATGAAAAAAAAAGGTTTTTATTAAACAAGATTTTATAATAATGCTACAAAATGACACATAAGACAGAATAGTTACATAGATCGTTTAGTTAGTCATAAATTTCCTCATTTTCAACAATATAAAAATCGTGCGGAAAAGTAACCTTTCAGCACTAGTGCGGAAAAGCAAGTTTTCCGCATGATTTTATCATTCCGCGAGATTTATAATATGAGATCGAATCTAGTCTATTAACGACTGTTTGATAATAATTTTCCGATATTCCGTAATTTTCATAAAATTAATTTCAAAATATAAAGTAATTAAGACATCAAAATAAATACTGATATTTAAAATTTGACCGGATTTGATATGGTATTATAGCAATTAAATTAATATCTGAAATAGCTCAGTTGGCAAAGTAAGGGAGCAGTCGTTCTACGCTGGTTATAATGTAGGTGGTTCGAATCCTGGGAAAGTTACTTTTTTTTTTGTTTTGAAATCGATGAGAGTACTTACTGTTCAATTTTCGTTATATTTTTCAATATTTGTATATTCAATGACGACATGAGTGTTTTTGATAGAAGCTGTTATGAAAAAAATAATTCGCTCGTACTACAAAATTTCATATACCTACCTACTCGTGGTAAATGTATGTTATTTCATGCTCATTGTACAAAATACTAATCTTGAATTAAAATATTGTGCTTTAAAGAGAAAATCTTGCGTAAAAGTAAAAATCGTGCGGAAAATTAAAAATCGTACGGAAAAATAAAAATCGTGCGGAAAAGTAAAACTAGTGCGGAAAAGTAGAACTTTCAATACGAAAAATCGTGCGGAAAAGTTAATTTTCCGCACGCTCGTAGGAAAACATAATTTCGTCAATTAGCGAATCCAGACTAGCGAGTCTGGGAGAGCGTTTGCAGTAATTTCGTTACTGCGCAGCATATAACATTTGCAAAAAAAATATGTTGGTAACTTGATTTCCCTGTTATCTTTTAATTTAGTTTTTATATAACTCAATACGAAAAACCCCTGACATTTTTGTCAGTTATAAAGTATAACCAGACTCCTCCAAACAGATTTTAAGAATATTCCTAAAATATACTATTGGCAATCTGAAATTTCAATTACGTATTCATTGAGTAATTTTGATAATACCTGCAAATCGCCAGTTCCTCGCGCTGTGATTGGTTATTGAGAATCCGCGGTATTATTTTACAGTAGTTGATTTTTTTTCTAAGAACTGAGAAATAAATAAAAAATTGAAGAAACGATACTTCCGCTTGCCCCATCTAGGTATATGGGTACAATAAAATTGTAAAATTAAGTAAATAGTAATTTTGCCCCGAAAAATGAGAAATAAAACTTTCTATGTTTTTATACCACTTCTGTTTGTAACCAACGTTACTGCAGTTTCGTCCTATATGGACATTATCAAACAATACAATAATACAATAATGTCCATATAGGACGAAACTGCAGTAACGTTGGTTACAGATAGAAGTGGTATAAAAACATAGAAAGTTTTATTTCTCATTTTTCGTGATGATTTCCTACCACGTAGTGGCTACATCCATCAATTTAGTAACTTTGCCATTAAAAAAATAGAAAAATAAACATTACTTTCACGTAAAATAATATGCACTGCGGCTTTTTTTAGTCTCTTCCCCCTCATAACTTTTGAACGGTTTGACTTAGAGCCATGAATCAAAAACCGCTTTCAATGGTATCTTCGAGTACTTTTTGGAATAAATGACTTTGTGATTACTTGATAACTGTTTTTACGTCATTTATAACAAAAAACATATGCTCTCTTAAAATGGAAGGTCAATTTATATTTTAAACATTGACATTAGAAAAGAATAAAAGAAATTTTTTTCGCGTTTCATCATTATAACAATTCACAATCTATAACCTTATTTGTGATTAGTTAACATTTTTGACACCTGCACCGACACCTCCGTATTGTACAACAAAATATTTTATTTTAATATTTTATGGCAGGATTTGAATTGAATATATTGATTTATGTTCTATTATAATTTATTCAATTATTCAAGTAAATCATTTCTTATTAATTACCAGTCAGACAGATATAATATAATATAAAAGATATAAACACACTGGGTGATATTTCACGATGCTACGATTGCTCTCACACAAAATTCTATGTTGTAAACGCCGATCCGCCACTATACTGGAAACGCACGGTTTCCCAATAATTGCCAAAAGTATGTACATGTTTTAGGAATTTCAATATAATATGTTTGGAGGGCTATGATTATACTTTATATGATTTATTTTTTTGATTATATATAAATTATATTAAAATATCGAAAAAAATCAAGTTGCCAAAAATTTGTTTATCTCGATTTCTTTTTGTTACATGCTGCGCAGTAACGAAATAACCGCAAATGCTCTCGCTAGTCTGGATTCGCCAATGGGTCTTTCTCATCTGACAGCGATTTGTGATTTGATTCATTGACAGTAAAATAGATTTTTTACAGACTCCAAAAATACTTTTGTTTTAAATTTTGGGCTAGTAATTTGCTCAAGAAATCAATTACAAGTTTGAAAGTTTGAATTTTCTTATTGGTTAGTCGACTTACTCGTCATCATTACACCATTTTCACACCGATACACTCTATGATGCAACATCTTTCAAGTTTCAATGGAACAAACAGAGAACGCATGTAAAATATGAGGCTGTTGGTGCCGTTGGTGGATTGACACCGAACGCCCGCCAAATGCTAAACAAAACCAAAAAAAGTATAAATCATCGATTGAAGTATTTATATTCAACTAATTGATTCCCATTCAGATTATAAACAGTGCAATACAGTGAAATTTTTAATCTCATGTACACCAAATGGGTTAATTAATTTTATATCACAAGCTTACCCTGGAAGGATAAGTGATAAAAATATTGTCGCAAAATCTGGGTATTTGACAAAAATTCCTATGGGTGCCCACATTCTGGCAGATAGAGGATTTAAACATGTACAAAATATGTTATTACAAAAAAATTGTACAATAATTCGGCCAGCATCTGTAAGTGAAAACGAACAAAGTTCTTCAAAAGATGTGAAAGAAAGTAGACAAATTGCATCCCTTCGGATTCATATTGAGAGAATGATCAATAGAGTTCGCGATTTTGAAATGCTGCGTCCACATGCATGTACAAATAATGATTTTCTGCCTTTCATGACACATTTTGTGATAATTGCTTGTGGTATTATAAATGTTCTGGAATCAATTATGTAAATACAACTAAAAAGTTTCAAATAATCATTATACTTGTAAATGATATGATAACATCGACAAAGTCGAAGTACCCTTCTATCCAAATATGTCCACAAAGTGGAAAATATAAGGCATAAATTTGACAAAAATCAACTACTTCCCTGGCTAATACATTAAACTACATCAGACAGATATTTGTGCAACGTTCTTCCAAGAAGACCCAATTGCAAGTGCTTTAGGTAGTTGAAAATTCGATTATCCTTCGATTAACCAGGGCAGTAGTTGTTTCTGTAAGATTTTTGCCTCTTTGTGGAAATATTTGGAGAGAAGGGTACTTCGACTCTGTCGTTGGTATCATGTATTTATTTGTACTCTCCAGCAAACTTTCGAACTTTGTTCAAAACTCCATTATACATGTAGTATATGTATCCAATTCTCCCAAAATCTGTATACTCAAATCGATAAGCTACTCTGTGAACATTTTTGGAAAAGTGTAACATATTGAAAAGAGAAACATTCTCAATAAGAAATTGAAAAAACATGATTGCCCTGGAAATAGAAAAAACACTAAGATAAAATGAAGTTATTTTTGTAATATCTAACAGAAAACAACTAACATTACAAAAATAACTTCATTTTATCTTAAGGTTCTTTCCATTTCCTGGGAATTCATGTTTTTTCAATTTCTTATTGAGAATATTTCTCTTCTCAACATAAATACCTACCTTCCATGAGGTTTACCTTGAACGACGGAAAAATGGCGACTAAAGTTTTCCTTTCAGCCGCAGATGATTCTACACCTGAAATTATGAACATCCCGTTCATATTTCCAAATAATACCAAAATGTAACATATTGTTATAAAAATGATAATTATAAGTACAATGTGTTTCGTATTTTTTTTATTATTGTTGTGAACAAGTCTAGCTCCATGTTGACTAGCCAATTATAATAAAAAAATTATTCATAATTTGTTTTTACATAGTGGTGTATCATGATTCAGAAATAAAGAATAATTCCATCATTTTTAGAAAACAAACCAATTTGAAAGTCAACCATTTTGGCTACTATAAAAATTTATTAAAATAAGGTGTAAGCTCAAATGGACTTATATTTAATTGTTTCAAACAGCCTTAGAACTATGCATTGAACTCTTCCTTGGTTAGATAACTTTTTCAGATCTGTATAAATATTTAAATGTTTTATCATATCTAGAATATAGAAAATAGAATATTGGACGCCTGTGGTGACACTCAGTGAGAACAAAAAGTATTTTACCCCTTCACTACACAAGTAATTTAATTCCTAGATGCGCATTTCGATAACAAAGTTATCTGCATCGGTATGGATTACTAAACTAACTGTAAATCGGCATGCCAGTATTATTTATATCAAAAACCATGAGTTTATATTGTGTACTAGGGAGTGACCCTACCTGATGGACAGGTATCCAGTGAACAATACAACAAAGGCACTTATTTATTCCTTTACTGGTATCAAGTCAATAGTTAGTCAAATATGGACCATTATCATTTAAAGCAAGGGTTTCAAGCCCCTTTTTCGAATAGCAATACTTTCATAACAATCTTATTTTCTGTAATCATCAACAGGTTTTATTAATTTTAAATCTTGGAAACACTCGATTTATTTTCTCGCGAATATTTAGCAAGTGCCAAATATTCGCGGAAACGAACATTCTTAGATCTTTTGGTTTGGCCATAAATAATTACAATCTGAATAAAATAATGTAGCCAATTTATTGAGATTTCTATGAATTTTTGTATCTTAATTTTCTCTCTGTATACCTACTATATACTTTTAGTTTTTGTTCAATTTTTTATTGTATTGATGGTGCATATATTGTAGTTCTAAAATTTAGCCGAGGGTTGTCAGAGTAACTATCATTGATTCTCGATCTGTGTTTGTTACCTTCTGTTTTATTATTGCAAAAGGACATCCATTTTCAAAGTTGTAGAAGGTACCTATACTTTAGAATGGTGCCATTTTGTCTTAATTCAAGGGGTTTTGCGATTAATCTTACAGTAGTCAAATAGTAATGTGTTCCTTTGTTCCTAATTTTGTCTGTTCTTTCTTATCTTTGTTTTAGTTGAGATTTTATGTAAATCATAGTATTAGTTGAAAGATTTAGAGCATTTTTACTACTGACTGATGTAGAAGTAGTGACTACCTGTAATGGATTCCCAATCTACATTATATTGTTACTTTCTGTTTTATTATCGCAAAAGCTACTAGAATACCAATTTTCAAAGTTGTAGAACCGCTATTTGGAAGGTGTGTCTTAATGTTTCAAATGGTTTACGATTAATGTTACAGTTGTAAAATATGTTTTTACTAATTTTGGTGTTAAATTTTGTCTGTCATCTTTGTTATACCTACTTGAAATTTGATCTAGATGATGAGATTTTAATCATTTTAACTGGTGCTTTTCCCCTTTGTGGTGAATATTTATTAATATAATGGACACTATTGTATTAAATGTATGTAATACAGTTGTATACTTTTCAATTATGAATAAATTTATATTCTATTGATTTTTGGCTGCTTATGTATTGACAGTAGTTTGTGGATTTGTATAAACGAAAACATTAAATTTATTTCTAGCTGTACTGAGTACAGAAAAAGGTTGAGTTTTCTAATTTTTATTTATTAAACTTTTCATAATTTTTCTTTTGCTAACTCAAGTCTATTTAAAGTATGCTATGAGAATATAACATGATGTACAATATTGAATGAAAGTTTGTTTTTGTGGAGTATATTCGTTTCTTGACATACCTTTTTGGGAATTTTAACCTTCCACAGTCTGAAAATGAAAAAATGTTAATTCAAAGAAATCTGTACAAGTGTAGGGGGGCAATAATCAATTTGCCCCGATCAGTTACTGCGTTTAGAAGACTGTTGTCTTGAAAACAGTTTATTATTTCGTCAGTAACGTATCGAATACTAAATTTGCCTAATAACGCGAAAAAAAATTTCAAATTGACTAAAAATACTTCTCTTTTTTGAAAACGTTGACGTTTCGAAGACTAAATCTGTCTCCGTTATCAAAACTCGAAGGATGAAGACTTGCTAAAATTCTATTTTTGTCAGCTTGGATATGAAGGATTTGTTTTGACAAAGTCAAATTAAATCTGCCAAATATTTTTATGATGACATTTGCTGTCTGGATACATATAGGGTGTCTGATATTAATCAATCAATCTGTTATTTCTCAAATCTTCTCTGATGTACAAATTATATAAAAAACTTCTAGCTCAGGCTATTTATTTATTTATTCAATGAAATACTTTACAGAATTTGAGACTAATTCAAAACGGTACAGCTAATCTAAATTTAACGGCAAACAAACAATAAACAAAAATATGTGTATATACAAAGACATTAGTGAGCTTAGTAACATGTCTATATAAATATAAGTAAAGGACAAGATAAAAATAAATTACATTGAATTAAATACTATTGCAAGTTTTCAGGTAGGAGTGACGGAGAATTTTAGTTATTTCTTAAATATGTAAAGAGGGATATTGTATATGTTTATTGATGAACGATGAATATTGGAGTTTTCTTGAAGCCTACAACAGAAAACGGTGCGACCATAAGTAGTACAATATGTTTGTACATAGAAAGTGTAGGTTCTGGTGCTCCTAGAGTTGGCATGAATTGATAATTTTTCTAATATCTCTGTACAATTTATGACACAATTTACAACTTTGAATAAAAAATATGACATGGCATTAATTCGTCTCTGTTCTAAAGTTTCTAGGTTCAACAATGAAATTCTTGTTAGAGAGTCGATACCGTGGAAGGAAAGTACAAGTTTCCAAACAAGAAAATTTGTGAACCGATTTTGTACTCTCTCTAAACGGTCCTTCTGGCAATCGTAAATTGGTGATCAAATTATACTATTATATTTCAGAATTCTTCGAACAAGTGAAATATACATCTTAATTGCATTCTGATCAGAAATATTTCTAGCTTGCCTCTTTATAAAACCCACCATTCTGAGAGATTTATTACAAATATTGTAAATATGATCGTTGAAATAGAGTTCTTTATAAAATATTATCCCTAAATCACTGATACTAGTTACAGCTTGCAAATCAACCCCATCAATAGTATAGTTGTAAATAGTTGGATTGAGTGTTTTATAAAAACGCCTGATTTTACACATATCAATATTGATTTTCAAATAATTTTGTTTAGAGTAATTGGTGAAATTGATTAAATCATCCTGAATTATCTTCAGATGATACAGTCGATCATCTTCAGATGATACAACTCTGTAGAATTTGGGATCATAAAGTAAATTTTACAATTTTTAAAAGTATCAATAACATCATTGTGGGATCAATGTGGGATACCTGAGGAACTCCAGAGGTAACATTTATTGATTCAGAAGTAGAATCTCCTATTTTCACTTTCTGATTACGCTTGGCCAGATGAGAAGTAATCAAATTTAAAAAAAACTGCCATCCACACAGAAATAAGAAGACTATGATTAACTGAATCGAATACCTTGGCAAGATCAGTGTAAATCACATCGACCTGAAAACCTTGTTCTAGTTTATTACTTAAAAAATTTTGTATGATTCCTGAATTGGTAGCTGTAGAGCGATTTTTAAAAAAACATGTTCATTAACAATAATATGCTTAAAATTGGAAAAAAATTCGTCTGTTAATATTGACAAACATTTTCGGAATACATGACATTTTAGATATACCTCTGTAGTTTTCAATGTTGCTTTAACTACCTGACTTGAATATTGGTTATAACAGTGATGATTTCCATATGATCGGAAATGTTCCATCATCAAACGATCTTTGAAAAATAATTTCATGTGGTGTGTATAATACTCTCGGCAGCACTGTTTGAGAAGTAACGGAGGAATTCCATCGGGACCAGCACTTTTGTTTTTGTCCAAGTTAATAACCTTATTCTCGATTTCTTCTGTGCTGAACGTGTGAGATGTAAGCACTGAACTAGACTGAGACGTATCCAGTGTTGGAGTATTTGTAACATCAACCAATTTGGAGAAACACGACTGAAAGTGGTAAGCAAATGCCTTAACTGTTTATTTTGAAGTTTCTAAAGTTTTCCCTCTGCACTCCATTATTTTTGGTCTTTCCTAAGGGAATTCAATATGACCAAAAATATTTACAGCCGTATGCATAGTCAATTTCAGCGATTCGCCAGAGTTTCGCCGCTTGCTATACAAGAACTATGATGCACATTCGAGCTCCAAAAAAGTGGTACATCGCTAGCGTTTCGCCAAAATGTAACTTATCGCGTAGTTGTCACTTTTTTGGAGCTCGACTGTGCTTTATAATCCTTGTGTAGTGAACGGCGAAACTCTGGCGAGTCGCTGGCGATTGACTATGCATACGGCTGTTAATGTTGTCGGACATAATTTTTTCATAATATATTAATAATATATAATAAAATTTTTTGGCCATAGCCCTCTAGCAAACCGTAGACACGTGTTTCGAGCTTGTTGGCTTTCCATTCATTTGTGATATCTATTAGAAGACCCTGACTTCCAGAGCTACAATGCTATTAATGTCACCATAGCTATCTGTGTTTCATCAGAGTCCAATAATAAAATAAAATAGTGAATTAGTGAGGGGAACTGTATGAAAACACGAAGAATAAAAAGTTATTGGACATAAGAGATGAATAAAGTATCTATCTATCTATCATAGCCCTCTAGCAAAACATAGACACATGTTTCGAGCTTTTTGGCTTTGGTCAGTATGGTGTAGACAAGTGTAAGGATGAGCAACAATCAGCTGCAAGTAAAATCAGAAACAAACGGAGTTAAAACAGAAAGCCAACCGTTCATTTATGAAATCGGTTAGAAGACCCTGACTTCCAGAGCTACAACTATCGTCACCACGGAGCCAGCTATAGCTATCTGCATGACATCCGAGTCCAAGAATAATAACCGATATCACATATGACTCCATTTGTTTCTGATTATACTTGCAGCCGAGTGTTGCTCATCCTTATAGTTGGCTACACCGTACTGGCCAAAGCCACCAAGCTCGTAACACGTGTCTACAGTTTGCTAGACTTTTTCTTTTTGTGTTTTCATACAGTTCCCCTCGCTAATCCACTTTTTTAATGATTAAATTTGAATAAATTATGATATTTGATTCACAGATAACTTGCAACTAATTGCGGGTAGATGGCCTTAATCCAGAATACTTTAGCTAAATCTAGAATTTCTACAATTTCATTTTCATTGAAAGTAACTTCTATTATATGAACTTCTTCGTTTGCCTCGAATTCAGGAGAAGCCACACAAAAAAGTCCTTTTTTTCTTCCAGAAAAAAAACATTTGCAATTGTATCTGGAAATACAATTTCTTTGCAATAACATCATCTTTAACATATCGTCCGATACTTTTGTATGAAAAAGGACACTTCACTTCGATGACGTATTCTTCAGTAATTCCATCAGGTGAAGCACCAAAAATGGGGTGTTTTATTGAGAAACAACCCAGCTTTGCAAATTTTCAATGTTTTCAAACGTCGAACTACTTGTAACACCTGAGGTTCAAGATTTTTTCCTCGAACAATAGCCTCTGTTTCAATAGGAGTTTGTGCGCCCAAAATCCTTTTTCTCAAAGTGCCTTCCAAGGTTTTGGACCTTGCTGCTTCGTAGACGATTGATGCAGTAATTCTTGCAAATCGCATCTCAAACCATATGGGATTATCTGTCTGACCTCGACTGTTTTTTTCAATAGTGTTTATTAAATTGTCATTTAGTAAACTTTTGCCAAATTGTAAAAAATTTTCTAATGTTTTGTCCACATCAGATTTCAGAAATGTCGTCCACAAACTATGCATTGAACCCTGATTTTTTGGTTGTTCATAAAATTGAAAAATAATTCCTTTTTTCTCTTGAACGGAATCGACGACAGACTGGACATACTCCAAATCAGGTTCCTTCAGGACAATCAATTTTCCAAGGATAGTGGCTATATCATCATCAACAATATCAGCCTTTGCAAGTTTTGATCCTTGCCAATAACATTTGGTGGACGTAACAGAGGGCTCTTCACTTCTACGGTGGATCCAAAATAAAAATGCAATGCAATGTTTACATCCTCCTGTAATAAGTAATGATTTGAAGTGAAAATAATAATTAATTTGTGTATATTAGTTACCTTGTGCTGCTACGCAATCCAAGCAATCTGCCGAAACTATGGTCTGTTCTATTTCATCAATAACTACTTTGATTAAATAAGGTTTTTTTTTTAATTTTATGCTCAGGAGTAATCTTCCCCTGGACCGTACAAAACGCTCCTTGACGTTTGAGTTCCACGTAACAAATTGCATTATCTCCATACGATTCTTTTGCAGCACTGATATGAAATAGATAAATTAAATTAGAATAAAAATAAATAAGAAGTACCATACCAACTTTTTGGTTTTTTCATGCCGTACTTCAGCACTCATAAATTTCATATTATTAGCAAAAAAGTCACTGATCATTTCGCTTGTTGGTTCAGGTAGATTATTAGAATCTGCCTTCTCAAATCCCAGAGTCAATCTATTAGACATTTGGATTACAAAATGTAATACAAATTCAAAACACCTCACTGACAATTGCTTATAAATAAACAACAAAAGTTTTATATTTTGTGGTAGTTCAGAAGTCTCATTTTGCTGTCAATGTCAATGCTCTACCAAGGTTGCCAGTTAACAGGAAAACTTTCAAGTTTAAATTACTTGAGTTTCCCGCCAAAAAATAAAAATATTGTTTTTTTGGCGAAAAGAGAAAGAAAAAAAAATGTTTCTTTTGATTTTATTATATTTTAATGTTATCTTTCTTAGAAAACGTAATAAAAAAATCGATGAGAAAGACCCATTGACGAACTTATATTTTTTCGAAATTTCTATTTGCCAAAAAGAGTTTCCCGAAATTCGTTAGCTCTCCGGTTAATTGTTTCATGAAATTTGACAGAACACCATTTTATCATTAGTATGTGGGGTTCCTACTTTGCGTACTGTAACTGACTTTTTCAGGTACTATGTATCATTGGCTTGGTGATGTTGGAGCTAACAAGTGTATTTTATGATAAATGGGTACTTGGATGGATGTATGTTGGCATGGGAGGATACTTGGTGGTATCTGTGATATTACTGATAACATCCTTGACTGACGACGTTCCCTACTATTGCGAAGTAATGTTCTTGGTGGTAGGATGGCTTTTGAATTTGATCACGGGAAGCCTGACAATTGCAAGATATGGACTTCAGAATTCGAAAATCAAATGGCTTCATTTGAGTAACTCTTCACAATATCAGAATTGCGAATTAGGACTGGGCATCACGGCAATGATATTATCTGTACTTCTGCTTGCAGATTTCATAACTGTGGTTTGGACTAGGAAAGAAGAAGAAGAGAATATTTTGTGGAATGTATAATTTTGTGAGTGTCACAAATACAATTCGTTTCATAGAAAAATATTGTTCCCATTATTTCTTCATTGAATCGAACAAAATTAGAAAAATTTGGAAAGACCAATTTAATGAAAAGAATAATTTTGACCCAGTCGAAATAACCTTCTCTCCACACACTCCCACAAAGTGGAATATATGAGGCAAATATCTGACCGAAAACAACTACTTGAAACATGCAGGTGGTCATTTTCAACCAGATGAAGGACAGTATTCATTGTTTCGTAACAAATAGCACTTGCGATTGGGTCCTCCTTGAGTAATGTTGAACAAATTGATTCATTGTCCGTTAAGGGAAGCAGTTGTTTTTTACTAGATATTTGCCCGATATATTCCACTTTGTGGGAGTGTGTTGAGAGAATGGTATTTCGATTTCGTCGAAATAATTTGTTTCATTCACTATATCTCTCAATAATAAAAATAATAATACTTTATTTTCTTCAAGACATGCATAAACACGTGTAGAATTTGACAGAAGTTAGAGCTAAAACTAAATACTAAGAAAAAAATCTTGGCAGCTGACCAAATCATTATCAACATAGTGATCAAATATTTAAAAATTCTTCCAAAGAGTAAAATCCACATTTAGGAAGGTATTTCCTACGACATTGTTTGAATCCTTTCAAAGTAAGTAATGATTTAATGTTGGGCGGAAGTTTATTGAACAACCTCTTCCCAATTACAGTAGGTGACCTATATAAAGGTTAGTCCTAGAAAACGGCACTTGCAGGCAGGTCATTTTGCTGCCTTGTATTGAAAGAATGTACTTCTTCATTAATCTTACAAGAGTTTAAGTTACAGAATATAAAAACACACAATTCAAATATATACAAACATGGTAAAGATAAAATTTCATAGGTTTAAAAAAGTCTCGTCAACTAGTGGTACGAGAGACGCTAGCGATACGACGAATTAATTTTTTCTGCGAGATAAACACATCATTAAAACAAGTGGATGACCCCCAAAAACAAATTCCGTATTTGAGTCGAGATTCTGCCTGAGCAAAATATAGCATAATTAATTGTTTCTCTGTCAAAACTGATTTCATGTTTCGGAGTAGGTAGCTGACAGAGTTAAGTTTTGCAATTACTGTCTCACAATGTCTCCTCCAATCTAAACTCTCAACAATGTGTAGGCCCAGGAACCTTACACACGATACATTTTTCAAAATTTCATTATTAAAATTCAAATGAACGGTAGGCACTTGTTTTTGCCTGTTATGAAAATGTTTTGACTGAGTTTTTCTGCATTTAGATGAAGTGCGTTCATGCAGAACCATTCATACAAATTAGAAAGAACTTCATTACAACTATTTTCTAAGGAATACTTGGGTTTTTTCGAAATAGGCATGGACGTATTGTCCGCATACAACTTGAAATGTGTAGATGGGCTCACTCTGACGATGTCATTCGCATATATAAGAAACAATGTTGGGCCCACTACTGACCCTTGAGGAACACCTACACTGATGTCAAGACAATCCAAATTACAGGTAGTCACTGATTGCTCAGTCACCTCTGGGAGACTAACGTACTGGCGACGTGAGTGCAGATAAGATTTTATCCATTCCAGGGCAAGCCCCTGAACACCTGTCTTAGTAATTTTATTCATTAGGGTGTTATGGTTTACGCAATCGAATGCCCTGCTGAGGTCACAAAATATACCAACAGGGCACTCGCCCACATCAATCAAAGTGGGCAGATTTTCATAAAATGAGCGGACAGCACTGTTTGTGGATTTGTTCGCTTGAAATCCATGCTGGTTATCGATTATTATGTGATTCTGTTTCAGGTAACAGTTCAGTCTCTCTAAATAGGCATATTTTAGAAAATATGGAGGGAATGGTTATGGGACGATAATTACTAACCTGCTTAGAATCGCCCTTTTTCAGAATTGGAACAACCTTGCCAATTTTTAGGCACTTCGGAAAATTACCATTTGAAAACGAAAGATTCACAAGATAAGTCAAAGGAGATATTACAAAAAAGAGCAACCATTTTTAGCAAAAATGCTGGTATGTCATCAGGACCACATCACTTTTTATTTTTAATATTTTTTAGCAGCAGTTCGTAAATTTCCATTTGCGTGAAAGGATATAATAACAATGTTTTCTGCGTCGCATTTGTGGGTTCATTTACAGTATCCGTTGCAGAAACACTAGGTATATTCTTGATTATATCAAGAGGGGCAATTCTAAATAACCATTTGTGGGTGAAAATCTATGTTATGAATTTTAATTCAGCTGAAGGACTCAAATAGCTCAAAAATATCAAAATTTCCCGTAACGTAGTAACGGATAGTTGAACAAAAAATTAGAATGTTATACTCACTGGTGTTATTCTGACCACATCTATACGCTTCGGAGAGGAGGACCTGGGGCACTCAGTGCAGGATCCCAAACAATTTGTATTGTTTTGTTTAACAATTTTTACACTTGTGTAGTCTAGGGGGGGTGGTATCACTATTGAAACACTCACTATGATATCAAATAACTATATTCAGTAGCACTAACACTTGTAACTCAATAATAACAATAGACGGATCTCTACTCAACGAGTGACAGTATCGGAATGAATCTAGGACGGTACCCTTCCGCTATCATCCGCACTAATTACTCATCCCCGTGACGATCTGGTTACTCATCCTTGTTACGTTCCACACTTGGTATAGAGTTTTGTTTTTGTGAGTGATAGAAATGTCAATTGAATTAGATATTGTGTCAGTCAGGTTTTATTGAAACAACATAATTTTTTGAAGCTGTTCGTGCCTAACTGACTGTGATCTTATTACATATTCAACATTATGGTCCTTCGAGTATTGAAAAGAAAGCGCTATGGAGTCAAAGTCAAACTATAGGTCAACGCTGTTCCACCCAAGAAGTTTTTAGAATCCGTGCTGGATAACAGACAAGAACCTGATCTAACAGCTATTTGCACCGGTTCTCCTAACAAACTCAGCTAAGTTGAGGATCAGCTTGAGGTACACCTATAGGTTAAGATGGTTGCACCGTTGACTCCTGGCCCAAACCTTAGCTGAGTATTGAAAATGCTTGGCAACAGCGCGGAAATGATCACGTAATCAACGATGAGACGTTAAAAAACGCAAAGTTTAAAAAATATGCACATTATGCAAGCGCTGTCAGTTCTGTCTAATTTGAAATGCTGGCGGGAGTATGGCATGTGATTTGGAAAATTTGTATCTACCGAGAAAACTAGCCAAAAGAGCTGCGTGCACATTAGTTAAAATGCGAAGTTTATTAGCCACCCTAACATAACCTGACCTAACTTACCCTAGGTAAATAGAAAAGTATCCACCCAAAATATTTACGACATAAAGATGTGGTGGGTCAACTTTCGTTTAGCTGAAATCAGTTATGGAAAAACTGTTGCCATGGCAACCGTTGCTATGGTAACAAGAATATAGAGAACCGATTCCAATGGTGCGAAAATGCGTGGTTGCCAAGTTGTCTACTTTAGTTTAGCTGAAATCAGTTATTGAAAAAAGGTAACCATGGTAACCGTTTTTAGGGTGAAGCGTAAACAAAAATGCTATTACCATTTTGCGGAAACGCATGGTTGCCAAGATGGGCCAGTTACAGTTTAGCTGAAATCAGTTATGGAAAAGCTGTTGCCATAACAACCTCTCTTTGATAACAAGTAAATAAAACCTTAATTCCCATAGTGCGGAAACGCGTGGTTACCAAATTGTCTGCTTTAGTTTATCTGAAATCAGTTGAGAAAAAGTTGATGCCGAAGCAACCGTTGCTGGGATGAGTCCGTTGTGCCGAAATGCGTGGTTGCCAAATTATCAATTTGAAAATAAATTAAATTCGAAAAGGGAAACTTTCTCAATATAAAAAACATGACTCCTCTGGAAATGGAAAAATCCTACGAAAAAAAATTAGGCATTTTTTTGTGATATCTAACCGAAAACAACTATTTCCCCGTCTAAGGCCACGCTGGACATTGAACTACATCTGATAGATATTGTGAAAAGACCCTAACTCGAAAGAAAAAATCCGAAAGTGAAAATTCGCATTCTCATCCAGATTGATGAAATTAAATGAAGCTGTTTTTTGTAATATTTACCAGGTAAAAACTACTTTTCATGGTGAACATTGAACTATATCGATCTAAACAAACTGAACCTTATTGCTACGGAAGAGGCGAATTCACTGTTTATACCAATTGTGGGTCGTTTATTCAGGAGTAAATCATTTACTCCATTCACTGTAAAATCACAGATAGATTTTAAATAATCAGAATTGGGTTTTTGTTTACTTGTGATCATAGCAACGGTTTCTATGGCAACAGTTTTTCCATAACTGATTTTAGCTGAAGTTTAACTGACCCAACTTGGCAACCATGCATTTCCGCAAAACAGGAATGGCATTTTTGTTTAGTTTCCACCCAGCAATGGTCATCATGGTAAACTTTTTTCCATAACTGATTTCAGCTAAACCAAAGTAGACAACTTGGCAACCACCACCGCACCATGGGAATCGGTTTTTTTGTATTCTCCTTAACCTAGCAATGGTTGCCACGGCAACAGTTTTTTGGTAACTGATTTCAGCTAAACGAAAGTTGAGCCGATGTGGTTAACAATTTTGGATGAATAAGAGAAATTCAAAAGACTCTCCAATCCATTCCTCCAGTACAAAGCAATAGAATATTTTTAAGTTCGTAAGTAATACAAATTGACAATATATCAATAACTTTGCATTAAGAAATAGGTACAGTGTTGAATCTGAAAATTATTTTCATACTTTCACATTATAGGGATATTCAATATAAGCATCAATCAGGTTAAGTATATAGAGAACTCTAGGTTTGGTCACCATAAATAGAGGGAAAAATATAAGTTCGTCAAACATGTCCCCTCTCGTACACTTCTAGGCACATGATGAGAAATTTGATTAAAATTCTAGGTCGTCGTCATCTACTATTGTACGTGACATTTTGTTTCAAAACTGATACGATCAGATACCCACAAAAATACAATCACATCAGCAAAATCCAGAAAAAGTGCTCGAAATACTTTGAACATCAACAAAAGAGGAAAATATTTCGTGTAGGAAAAGTGAGGTTAAGTAGTTAAGCCTGCAGAATCTGAGGCTTGTCTTGACTGAAGCTTATGTTGTCCTCAAATAGCGTGTTCAGATTTGATATTTGATCATACTGTAGTTTTTCTAGTTTTGTAGAAAAGTTGAATTTATGTACCTGTTGTTGATAAGAAATAAAAAGTTCGAATTTTGACAAGTTGACAAAAAGTTTTTAATATTGAATTCTTGACGAAATCATAGGGATTTTAGTAATCCAAATCATACTGGTCCTTCGAGCGTTCTTACAAAGGTATCAGACACTATGGAGAGTACAAGAATGACTACAAGAAGCATGATTGCTCGTACGAAACAGCAAGAGATAGCAGAGGTGACATCCTCACAGAAAGGTTCTTCACACAAGAATAATGCTGATATACCAAGCAAACAATCAATAAATCAAACCTCCAGACATGGAAAATCTTCAAAGGCCAGTACAGCCGCTAGACTGAAAATAGAAGCCCAGGTAAGGGCAGATGAAGAATTAGCTAAAATTCTGGAGCAAGAGAGAATAATCATCAATAACAGACTAGCATTCGAAAAAGCTAAAATAGACGAAGAGTTTTCTCAAAGCATTGATGACGAAAAACCAGAGGAACTCAAAGTGCAACATGATGAACAGCAGTCTTCGTATTCCAAGGTACATCACTGGTTACATTCCAATAAAAGCTTCAATAAGGATGGAAACCATTCAGAAAATAAAGATGCCATGAAAAACGCTGAAATTGAAGATAAAGAAGAAGCCCTACGAACGAGCATGGAAATGTTGTTAACTAGACAGTGTGTGGACAAAGAACTGCCCGTATTTTCTGGTGAGGTGAAGGATTGGCCATTTTTCTACAAGCAATATGAGTCCACCACAAAAATGCTGAACCTCTCGCAAGAAGAAAATATGTGCCGCTTGAGAAAATGCTTGACAGGTGATGCAAGAAGAGCAGTAGAAGGTCTGCTGATATCAGCTACGTCGACAGACAAAATATTGGATATACTCAAAAGACGATTCGGACGTAGTGATTTGATTGTGAAACATTTAGTAGCTGAATTGGAACAACTACCTTTTGTCAGAAATAATGATTTTAAAATCTTCACACACTTCGCGGAGAAAATTGCCAATCTCGTTGCGATGTTGGAGTTGATGGAGATGACAAATTATATCGAATGTCCACAACTGTTGGATAAGTTATTACAAAAGTTACCGTATAGTATGCAACTCTCTTGGGGAGAAAAAGTTTGTAGTTGTAAATCACCCATGAATCTGCGACATTTCAGTGAATGGATTTGGAAAAAGTCGGAGGCTGCCAGTTACGTTCAAACTTCTAATAAACCATTCACAAATTATGAAAAGCTGAAATATCAATCGCAAACCAAAGAAAAATATAAATCTACATTTTTCACAACCAAGTTCCCCCAAAGAGCTACTTATTTCTGTACATTTTGCGACGAGAAGGGTCATAGTTTAGAAAAATGTGACAAGTTTTCTAATCTACAATTGGATGAAAAATGGAATTTCGTCAGTACTAAAAAACTATGTTTTTGCTGCCTGAAAGGATCTCACAGAATAGCATTATGCACCAAGAAGAAGCTATGCGATATTGATGGTTGTAAAAAATTCCACCATAAGCTACTACATACCTCCATAAGCCGAAAGGAAAACGAGGAGAGAGCGGAAACTCTGAATACAGAAATTGTGGCGCATACTTCTAGTTACTCTAATAAGATTGTTCTTTTGAAAACTGTTCCTGTGACATTGAGAGCAAACGGAATTGATCTGTCAATTCATGCACTTTTTGATGAAGCTGCCACTGTCACTCTGATAGATGACGAAATCGCAAACAAATTGAGGATACAGGGTGAAGCGTCTGAACTTGGATTGAGATGGACCGATTCGAGTTCCCGAAAGATATTCACATCAAGAAAAATTAATTTTGAAATATGTGGTCAAGACGGACAGTATTATGAAATGACAAATGTATATACAATGAAAGACTTAGACTTACCTACTCAAAGTGTCAATGTAAAATCTTTGAAATCGAAATGGCAGTATTTGAACAATGTTTACGTTCAAGATACTGTTCCCCAGAAACCCAAACTCCTGATAGGTCAAGACCATTGGGACCTCATCGTTTCAAGGCAAGTTATAGAGGGGCCCAAAAATGCACCAGCTCTTTCTATGACCAGATTGGGTTGGGTTGTTCACGGTAGCATAGAGAACTTCAGACAAATAGTAGATGAAACAGTTCTTTTCATCAAAAACCAACCAGACGATCTGGACGATATTCATGAACAAGTGAAAGAGTATTTCAACTTTGAAAGTTATGGCATGAAAAGAGAAGACGAAAAATTATCAGGAGATGACAAAAATGCTGAGATATTGATCGAGAAAATCACTAGAAGAGTGGATGATAGATGGGAATGTGGTTTGTTATTCAGAGACGAAGAAAAAAGAGTCTCCCAGAATGAAAGTGAGAAAGTTGCATTCGAACGACTCAAATGTATAGAAAAAAAGATGGAAAAAGACGAAAAGTTTGCCAATCAGTACAATAGTAAAATAAATGATTATTTGGAAAAAGGTTATTGTCGTCGTCTATCTGAAAGAATGGTTAAGTCGGTGAAAGATGCTTTAAAAATAACATTGAAAGAAAAAGTGACCAAACCCGAGGTATTGGCAACACTTATGTGTGAAGCTGAAAACATAGTGAACAGCAGACCTCTCACCTATGTATCATCGAACCCAGACGATCCAGAGAGCATCACCCCTAATCATTTTTTGATAGGTACTTCAAGTAATGTGAAAATGCCAGGAAATTTTGAAATAGACAAAATTAACATTTTTAAAAAATGGAGACACTCACAGAAATTAGCGGACTATTTTTGGCATCGATGGGTGCGGGAATATTTACCGACTCTGACGAAGAGGACAAAATGGTATCAGAGCAAGAAACCTCTTGAACCAGGAGAACTAGTAATCATCATGGATAATAAATTACCAAGAAATAATTGGCCAATGGGGATAATCGAAAAGACGTTCCCTGGGAAAGATGGTCAAGTACGAGTAGTTGATGTAAAAACAAAAACAGGAGTCTACAGACGACCTGTTGTGAAATTGTGCAAAATATCTTTACTGGAAGAAGGCACTGGACACACAGTTGGATGAGCATACTTTTCAGGAGGAAGAAATGTTCAGATTTGATATTTGATCATACTGTAGTTTTTCTAGTTTTGTAGAAAAGTTGAATTTATGTACCTGTTGTTGATAAGAAATAAAAAGTTCGAATTTTGACAAGTTGACAAAAAGTTTTTAATATTGAATTCTTGACGAAATCATAGGGATTTTAGTAATCGAAATCATAGCGGTTCAAACTAAAATCGTAATGTAAGGTCCACTTAAGTCGTAAGGTAACCTTAAGTTAAACCGGTGCAAATAGCTGTAAATGTAAATCATATGCTTGATCTTGAAGGGAGGAAAACTAAATCTGATGTTGCATTTCATGGTTCTTTTGAAGCATCCAGTGCAAAGTGACAAGGGTCAGTATCTACAAAAACATTTGGCATTTCTAAGTTAAATCTAGAGTTGATGATGATTCAAAAGCAAAAACTGTTGAAAGAAAAAGAAGCTAGAAAAAAGCTGGAGATGATTTAACAGCAGAAGGAGTTTGAAGAAACTCAAGAAAAGTTAAGAGCAATAGAAAAAAGGAGCAGAAATTTGAAATGGAGGAATAAATATTGATTGAAAAAAACGATTCACATAGTGAGTTAAGATGATCTGAAGAGTCTGTATAGTACTGGCAGTTACTACAATAAATGTGTGAGCGATGCTAAAAAATGTGTTGTTTCTGAAACTAACTACTGTGATACTTCCAATGCAAATATGAGTTTTGATAATAATATTTTCAATGGACATTTCATCCAATCTTCAGCGCGTTTGGAAGAAATGACTGAACATTGTATAGACAAATCTGCTGCTATGAACAAATTTTTCTCTCGTCAAAAAATGAGAGATCTCAGTTACTTTTCTGGAGAACTCTCAGACTGGCTAATTTTTATGAACGAGTTCAAAATGGGCCGAATACTTCAACTGAGTAGTTGATGAACAGTACGGTTTGATGAATACTTTTATAGAACGTGAAAATATAAGAGATGCTTGACATGCGTGACTGACAATAATATGACATGTACTGTCAAAATTAAATGATAAATGAACAATATATAAAGTGTGAAATATTACAGATTGTACTGAATGGAAATTTCACTACAATGGAACATCATGAATTAACTGATCAATATTTTGCGGCTAAATAGAGCATTGAAAGGAAAAGCCAGAGACTCGGTTGAAGCATTATTGATTTCACCAGTGAATGTAGGAAAGATAATGAAAATGTTGGAAATGAATTTCGGCCGATCTGAATTCCTCTTTGATGGATTGATCAATTCAATAAAGATGAGTGCAACTGAAGACGAAGAGTTAGAAACCTATATTGATTTTTCCAATACTGTTATCAATTTGGTTATGGCAATGAACAATGTTAGTTGTGTATATCTGCACAATCCAGAACTTTTGAACAATTTGATAGAGAAGCTTCCTCCTATCCAGAAACACGATTGGGCCAAGTACGAACTCGCTATTGGGGCTCAAATGAAACAGAATTATTTGAACAATGTTTCAAATTGGCTCGAAGAGGTCAGTCTGATGGCATATTTTCACAATCCATGAACGTTTAAATCTACCAGAAGAGAAACTGTTATGGTAACCAAGAGAAATTTATTAAAAGTTTGGAAAGATGAATCACCTACTATACTTGATTATGGTGATTTTTGCGAGAAACACGTTAGACGCCCCCTAAGACATAGTAAATGGATTTTCCACGTTCTTTAGCAGCGTTTTCTCCCCCCGTACAGACTATGAGCCACACCCGCATATTGTGCCAGATAAAAATATCTTTATAACACAATTAACACAGGAACAAGTAAGGTCTTCACTTCGGAAACTACCCAATAAAATGACTTCTGGAAATGACATCATTCCCAGTTTCCTGATTAGGGATTATGCACTGATTTTTGCTGAGCCTTTAACAAAAATATTCAACGCAATCCTCAGCGAATGCCACTTTCCTGAACGATGGAAACAATCAAAAATTTGTCCAATCCTTATGTCTGGAAATCCTGAAAATATAGAGAACTATAGGCCGATTTCTATTCTGTGTAACTTCGCAAAGGCCTCTGAGATATCTGTGTATGACCAGTTAATGCCTCAAATCAAACCCCTGATTTCAGCTAACCAGCATGGCTTTCTAGGAAAGAAATCAACTGTGTCAAACCTTCGCATCATTAAGCAGCTTTTGTCCACTGTGATGAACAAAAAAGGACAAGTCGATGTTACATACACTGACTTTGCGAAGGCCTTTGACAGAATTGATCATTCTGTTTTACTGGGAAAATTAAGTAGAATGGATTGTAATCACGAAATAATTGAACTGCTACGTTCTTATATGAACCAAAGAACCAAAGAATCAGTATTGTGTTTTATAATGGGTTTGCATCTTCCCCTTACATATCATCATCTGGAGTACCACAAGGCTCCAACTTAGGACCCCTACTTTTCCTCGTGTTCATAAATGATCTCACTTCCGAGCTTTCTTGTGGAAATTTACTTTTCGCTGATGACTTGAAGATATTTTCATCTTTTTCTAGTCAAGAGAATTGTTCTTACCTTCAATCGCAACTAGATTTAATAGAAAACTGATGTCAACTCAACAAAGTGACAATGAATATTAAGAATTGCAAAGTTTGCTCTTATACACGAAATTTTAACGTTATAGAGAATTAAATAATTTCTCACGAAAAATCTGTCAGGGACCTGGGGATCGTGTTCGACAGCAAGCTAACTTTTATTAGTCACATAAATAACATTACGGCATCGGCTAGAAAAATTCTTGGTTTTGTTATACGCAACTGTAGGTCATTCACCAATATTCGCGCCTTAACATTACTTTACACATCTCTCGTTCGCTCGAAGAGTACGCTAGTTTGACTTGGTATCCTTTTTATAATATACATAAAGAGGTTTTGGAGAACGTGCAAAGGCGTTTTCTAAAGTTTCTTGCATATAGATGTGATGGTGTTTACCCATCCAGGAAAACTGAGCAGTCCATACTACTACAAAGATTTGGCTTGCCATCCTTAGAAAAACGTAGAATCTCATCAAGTATTATTATTTTATATAAAATCCTGCATGGTCTTATTGACGGACCCTCGTTTATAGAACAAATTAATTTCAGTGTCCCAAAAGCTCCATCTTTGGAAAGCTGTATCCCATAATCCTGATGTGTGATAACTTTAACACATATTGCAATCAATGCGATATTAACTCCGATTCACAAAAAAAATCTTAGCAACCATTGATCAAAACATTATTTAGTTTTTAATGTCACATTATTGGTAAGTTATAATAGATGTTTTTTTTTTGTTTTTATACTGTTCTTCTCAGTGCACATAAGTTTATAATTAATTATGTTTATATCACTGATTATTCAGTGTGCTAGCAAAAATCTGTCTACCTTACTTAATTTTTTATTTTTTTAATTTTTTTATTTTCAATCTTTTTTTTATATAATATATTTAAGTTTGAGTGGCTATCACATGTTTGTCCTGTAAATGGATTTATCTGTTGGGCAATAAAATTTATTTTTCTTTATTTTTCTTTCTTTTATAAGAACAGGTGTGGACAGAATGGGTGTAAGGGGAGACATAATAAATTACTCCATATTGAGCGGAATGTCAACTACCAATGTGTGTGTCGATCTGAGTGCAAAAGATGAAAAAATTCTACTGCGGTTTTTTGCACTATTCGACGAGGGATATACTTGTATATGATAAGACCTTGCTATATAGTATAGAAAGCGATTTCCCTTACAATTCGAACTGATAAACCATCAGAAAATAAACTGCATCTCTCATGTAGAATGCCCTGAAATAATCAACTGCAGATTCGTCAGACATGGGAGCACTTTGGGTAGATGAAATACAATCATACAATCGAAAATAGTTGATGTCAAAATATTTATGTTTATAACTGATATTTGTTAACAATGAAATTCATTGGTCTACAGAAACCATGGAAAACAGCTCAGCGCTTTCTTGATGGAATATATTTGTTGCTGATTTGGATGAGTCTTTATTCTATAATGATATTTATACAGGGTGTTTCTTAAGTACGTGTAGAAAATTTAGGAGCGTATTGCTGACATCAAAATAAGAAGAAAAGTTCCTATAAAGATATGTCCACAAGTTATTGTTTTCTGAGATACAGAGTGTCAAAGTTGAATTCTTATTTTTATTTTGTTGTGAATAATTTCAAAATAATTTTGATATTTGGGTAAAGTTTGGTATCGGGAAATATTTATTATTGCTTGTGTAAAAATAAATTCTTGATAGAGGTTACTGCGAGCAACTGTTTTCGAGTTATTGAGATTTGAAATAATCGATGCAGTGATTTTAAATAACAAGATTTTTTAATACAAAATAAATTCAATTAGAAATTAGTTTTTTCACAATTAACACAAAATTTGATTTTGTCATTGAAAAATCATCCCAGATACCAAACTTTACTCGAATATCACAAATATATTGGCATTTATTCACAAAAAAACAAATATAATAATTAAACTTTGACACTCTGTATGTTAGAAACGAACAACTTGCGGACATGTGTTTATAGGAACTTTTTTTCTTATTTCGACGTCAGCAACATGCTCTTGAAGTTTCTTCACGTACTTAAGAAACACCCTGTATAGTACATGCTACAATTAATATCCAAACTGATATAGACACCAATACAACCTTCTTTTTCTTGTCTCTCACGATGATCTCTGATCATCACAGTGTTTTTGTTTCGAAGGGACCAAAACATAAAGAATACAATAAAAAATACAAGCTGTCGATATATTTATGTATATTATTAATATTTATCATCCGAGAAATACATTTCTTTGCAAATACCATTCAGTAGAGCTCAACGTTATCTTGAGATATATTTTTTGTTGACTTGGAGCCTTTTTTCAATAATACAATTAATATAGTGAACCCTACAATCAATATCAAGACTAATATAGCCACCAATAAACCCCCAAATATGAAAAGAAAATTAAAATATTCACCAGGAGTATGACTCACTGCATGATTGCGATGTCGCAGATATTCAAGATATTTGAAGAGATTGCTTTGTTGGTAGTTGGAAAAGTTATAGAAAGAAGTGCTGTTTAGGATGATTGCATCGGTTGGTTTTCTACCATGCAAGTTTTCCAAATAATCAAAAAAATCACTTCTCTCAAAATCTTCCTTGAGAAAATTGAAAAATGAACTATTTTCTGAAAACCTGACGTCGAAGTCGTTATTTACGTTCTTTTCGGTTACGTAGTTTATCGCAAAATCATCACTATCACTTGCAATTCCTGTTATGGCATCAAAATCTGTCGAATTTCCCCAAACCACTTCCACATTCTTAGCCTGGCAGTACTTCAAAATAATTATCAATGCTTTACACTTCCACAAATTACCGACTACGTTGATTTTTCGTAAGGTGAAACATTGTTGAAGAAGAGACTCGATATCAAGTTCAGATATTCGGTTATTTCGAATATCCAAATCTATCAACTTCTGCAATGGACTGAAAACGTGCAGTTGTAGATCAGTTAAATTGTTGAAAGAAATATTTAAATACTGCACGTTACTCAAGTGATTAAAAGTTTCATACTGTAATTGGGAAATATCGTTATGAGATATATCCAAAAAAATCAAAGAACTCAGATCTTTGAATACCATCTTGGAAATATTTCTGATCTTGTTGTTGTCTAGATATAGATGAGTTAAACTGTGTAGACCGTCAAGTGAGTTTTGCTCCAATTGAATCTCGTTTCGACTCAGATAAAGTTTTTCGATTGGTGAATTCATGAAACCTCTTCTCAATTCTTGAATTGACTTAATTTCATTTTCACTCAAGTCGATAATTCGAATAGTTTGACTTGCCACTAGAATGAGAGAAATTTTGTGCAGTTGTGGTTCTGTGAATTTGTTGCACGAAATATTCAAATAATGCAAGTTACTCACGTGTTCAAAAGTATTATACTCGAATTGGGATATATCGTTATGAGATAAATCCAAAGAAATCAAAGACTTCACGTCTTTGAACATCGTGCTGGAAATATTCCTAATCTTGTTGTTATCTAGATAGAGATGAGTTAATATGTGTAGACCGACAAGTGAGTTGTGATTCAACTGTATTGCGTTTCGACTAAGATGAAGTTTTGTAATTGATGAATTGATGAAACTAGTTCCCAAATCTTCAATTGATTGGATATTATTTTCACTCAAGTCAATGGTTTGAGTCATGTTTCCTAGCGCTATAATGCGAGAAATTTTGTTATTTCTGAGGTATATTTCAGTGGAATATACATTAGTAAGATCCACATGTTCCATGTGATTATAGTTCAAATTCAAAGAAACCAAGGATTTCATTCCAACAAAAGTGTTATTAATATCTATAAGAATATTCTTCGACAAATTTATTATAGTAAGTGAATTTTTTAGCGATGAGAATAAAGTATCATCTAGAGATGATATCATATTATTTTGTAAAAACAGTTTTTTCAAATTAGTATCGTTGAACGAGTTATAAGAAATCTGTTTTATGTTATTATTCGCTAGATTCAGAATAGATAATTGTCTCAGTCCATTGAATAAACCATCTTGAATAAAACTGATGTAATTTTGTGAGAGATCCAAACAATTTAAATAACTCAATCCAGTGAAGGTTCCTGGCATTATTTTAGAAATGTTCGTATTATTCATGCTGATGCCCACGACGTAATTAGGTCGGGAACCAAATGAAGATGTCGCTAATGTTGGTATTGATGAATGTGAAAATCGAATGTAATAATCTTCGCAACAGTGGGTTGGATAGATCAATTCTCTTATTTGGTCATCTTCGTACAGTAGGTCGTGGATGTTTATTCCTGGTCTTTTCTGCCCCATACAATCTGTTCCATACTCGAATGTTTCTTGGTTAATGGAAATATTAATTACGGATGCCGTAAGTGGTAAGAAAGCAGTGAAACATAGGAATATCTTGCACATTTTAATGGTGTATCTGAAACAAAAACTTGAAATAATTTTTTTTAGAGCTTAAAGTCAGTGCCCGATTAACCATGTCCCTAGGCAATGCTCGACTCTGGGCCTCTTCACAATTTCTATCTTCCTAAAATATATTTTTCTATCACAAACCAATTTCATTCATAAGTATAATGTTTTTCTACTTCATTACGAATATTTAACAAACTAAAATAACAATAAGTAGAAGAATAATGATAGGACAGTTGAAAAATACAATTTTTATATTGAGTTGAGTTAAAAAACAGCATTCTGCTGATACTCCGCCCTTTCATATTTGCAGATTAGTTATTAAGGTAATTTCATATTATCATTTTGATATTATCATTTTATATATTTTATATATTTATTCATATGTTGTTATATATATTTTCATTTGTTCCTGCATCTGATGAATAATGACGAGTTATTATTATTATTATTATATACAATTGGTCCAGTATAGACATTTGCTCCTATACTGATTTTGTTGTTGACATTGACATGGATTTTGTTGACACTTTGGCTAGTGCATTATCCAAAGCTTTATCTATGACATTTGTTACGAGATGTGAATGATGTTCATCATCAAGTTGTAAGTAAGGCTTTTCAGACTTGGAAGGGGAATGTCCAGTTATTCGAAATTGAATTGTTTCGAGAAAACAATTCAGTTTCGTTCAGAAATAAAAGACAGATTTATGAGATAAATTCAATCACGAGTGGAATTTTATGAGACCATTTCACAAACAAAGTGAAAGGTAAACAATCTGAAATTTGGCATAATTAGACGAAATCAGCAAAAAAAGTTAATTTGACAAATTAATAAAGTTCAATAATCAGGAAACATTGATTAATTGGGCAGTATTTATCCTAGAAGTTTTTAAACGCGCCATTACTTATATATTTGACTTTTAACTGTCACATATACAGTGTGGCTTTTTTTAGTCCCCCCTCCTGTTAACTTTTGAACGGTTCGACGTAGAAACATGAATAAAAAACCATTTGGAGGGTTTCACCGATACTACTTTTTGAGACAAAAAATATGGTGATTGCTCAAAAGAGGGCGCGGGGGGGCACATTAACTCAAAAATTTTAAATGGCATGGCGGGACAAGTGTCACATCGTTAAAAAGAGAATTCAATTCTCTTCACAACCATCTGAATATTTTTGAATTCTGTTGAGAAATTTTTTCTCAATATCGATTTATATGCCTTTCGAAATTTTCAAGTTGATCTGGCCCTAGTGCCATCTGTCGAGTAATATCAATGTTTCTTCTCTCAAAAAGTAGTATCGGTAATACCCTTCAAAATATTTCTGGTTTCATTATTCCACAACAAACCGTTCAAATTTATCGAGGTATGAGTAGTTCTCAGATCCGCATTTATTTTTGATATTTCGAATTTGGACTGTGAAAAAAAGTTTTGACTGAATAAAAAAAAATAGAAGGTTGTGAAGATAATTCTCTTTTCAACGATGTGACACTTGACCCCCCATGCCATCACCATATTTTTTATTTCAAAAAGTAGTATCGGTGAAACCCTCCAAACGGTTTTTTATTCATGTTTCTACGTCGAACCGTTCAAAAGTTAACATGGGAGGGGACTAAAAAAGCCGCACTGTATACGAAGCTGAAAACAGCGAACTTGAGAGACCAATCAGAGTCAAGAGTCAAGTTCGTTATTATCGATAATCCGAACTTGACTAGAGTACCTGATTGGTTCATTTGGCAAGTGCGTGGAATAGTCAACAGTAATACCACAAGTGATTGAATTTTTGCGATAGGTCTGTCGATTCATTTCTGAACGAAACTGAATTGTTTCGAGAAAACACCACGAGTCCGCAGGACAATTCAGTTGAGTTCAGATATAAAATACAGATTTATGAGATAAATTCAATGACGAGTGGAATTTTATTAGACTACTTCACAAACACAGTGAAAGGTGAACAATCTGAAATTTGGCATAATTAGACGAAATTAGCCAAAAAAGTCAATTTGACAAATTAATAAAGTTCAATAATCAGGAAACATTGATTAATTCGACAGTATTTATCCTAAATCTGCTAGTTTTCAAATGCGCCATTACTCATATATTTGACTTTTAACTGTCACATGTATACGAAGCTGAAAACAGCGAACTTGAGAGACCAATCAGAGTCAAGAGTCAAGTTCGGTATTATCGATAATCCGAAATTGACTAGAGCTTCTGATTGGTTCATTTGGCAAGTGCGTGGAATAGTCAACAGTAATACCACAAGTATTAAGATTGAATTTTTGCGATAGGTCTGTCGATTCATTTCTGAACGAAACTGAATTGTTTCGAGAAAACACTACGAGTCTGCAGGACAATTGAGTTGAGTTCAGAAATTAAAGACAGATTTATGAGATAAACTCAATCACGAGTGGAATTTTATTAGATTATTTCACAAAGTGAAAGGTGAACAATCTGAAATTTGGCAGAAATAGACGAAATCAGCAAAAAAGTTGACCTGAGAAATTAATAAAGTTCAATAATCAGGAAGCATTGATTAATTCGATAGAATTCATCCCAAATCTGCTCGTTTTTCATTGCGTGCATGGCGTCATTATGTAACGTTTTTATTTTCTCTCATAACACTTTTGTTGAAAACGTTACTGCCTGTTACATTTCACATAATAATACCAAGATGGTAGACAGTATAATACATACGAGGATATATTGAAAAATTCTTAGCAGACTATAGAACCAAACAAAATTTCAATGTCAAAATATTTTATTACTCAAGATATTCTCCTCTTAATTGGATACATTCATTACAGCGAACCTGCAACGTCTCTAGACCTTTCAAAAAAAAGTTTCTTCTTGCTCTGCAAACCAGACCTCCACAGCTTTTATTACCTCCTCGTTGGAAGAAAATCTACGAACTTTTAAACTTTTTTTCAGTTGAGGAGAGAGATAATAGTCGGACGGAGCCAAATCTGGTGAATATGGGGGCTGTTCTAGTAATTCAAACCCTAAATCACGAATTTTGTGTGCAGGGGCGTTGTCATGCAAAAACAAAACACTTCTGGATAGCTTTCCGCGTCTTTTCTCTTAAATTTTTCCCGTAAAGTGGTCATTAATGTCGAATAGTAATCTCCAGTTAATGTTCTACCCTTATCCATAAAATCAATCATGATTACTCCATGGCAATCCCAAAAAACTGAAGCAAGAACTTTTCCAGCAGATTTTTGGACACGAAACTTCTTATGTCTTGGAGAACCGGAGTGTCGCCATTCCATCGATTGTTGCTTTGTTTCTGGATCGTAGAAATGTACCCAAGTCTCATCCATAGTAAAAATTCGGTTCAAGAAGTCTACATCGTTTTCAAATCGAGCACAGATCGAACGCGATGCTACTACCCTTGCACGCTTTTGGTTAATATTCAAACATTTGGGTATTCATTTTGCATCAATTTTTCTCATGTCCAAATTGACGTGAACTATATGATGAACGCGTTCGTATGAAATATTCAGTGCTTCACATATCCGTTTTAGCCTAATTCGACGGTCTGTTAAAATCATGTCATGAACTGCATCGATATTTTCGGGGACTGACACAGAAACTGGCCTTCCCGATCGGTCATCATCTTCAATGGAAAATTTACGTCTTCTTTTGAAGCTTGCAGTCCAATTTTTCACGGTCGCATACGAAGGACATTGATCACCAAGGGTATTAAGTATATCTTCGTAAATCTGCTTACCTTACCCTTTTAAATACAGGTACTTGATGATGGCTCGATACTCCAATTTTTTGATTTTCACAATTTCTGTGGACATATTTTTTCTTTTAATTTATTGCGTAACTCTGGTTTACCTTTTTGACGTCAAGCTTCACACTGACACTTCTAATAAGTTATTGTTCGTTGCTATGGTAACGCAATATTTTGTTTATGCAGGGGACTGGTCTAGGCTAACTAGATCCTCGTAATTATATTTAAACAATAAATCAGAATAAATCAGCAGTTTATCCATTTTATGCGCACACTGTATAAAGTATTATTCTCTCTCCCTGTATACAGCGAACCACCTCTGTCTTAACCAGTTGGTTGAAGAAGTATAATTCTGGTAAGGTATTAGACATATTCCCATGAGAATGCTTTTCCTACGTTTACTATTATAGTAATAGTATGATGTTTATGTACTCTTTTTAGTCATCAATTGTTAGGTTGGAATGTCAAATGAACATGTTCAAAAAATTGTTCAATATTTCTAATGGTCGTTGATTAGATGATATCATCGATCTCTGTCTAAAGTTAGGTCCGAGATCCCATATAGAATATCCAAAGAGACTAAACTAACAGGAAGGGGTTTAATAAGCTCTAGCCAATCAGAATCTTGTAGCACCAACGCGTCATAGTGACGTACTTGGATATGAGTACAGAGTCGAACTCGAACCAAGCAACAAAACTGTCAGCAGTTACTCTCATATACCAAGAGCTAGTTCGTCACTGTCTATAGAGAACGGCGGCTATGACTCGTCCTACTACGTCACATTTCGTCACAAATGTTCTTTCATCTCTCTCTACTAGTGTCCTCATTGTCTTATGGGGATTAAACTCTCCTTGATAAATTTTAGTCTCCTTGTAGAACACCTACATTTCATCTGTTCTGAGACTTCGTTAGTTACTCGACAGGTATCGATCCGAGGAAAAGCATTCGTAGAACCGAACAAGCACGCCTTCTCTTCCGCCCTTCCGCGTCCATTTTTGTCACGTTCAGGAAGCGAACGATGAGTTGATGAAGGAACTCTGATGAATCCGGAGACATCACAATTAGTTATTATTGTTGAAGATAAACGACAAATATGAATATATTATTATTTATACTCTGTATTTTTATTCTTATTGATACTATGGTTATTCAGATGTTATAACAAGTTTGATGTCAATTCATATGTTATATATTGTAATGAAATGTATTATTTTGAATGAAGATTTAAAAAAAAATGATTTATAGAAATTTCCCAATTGATATAAAAAGTTGAAAATATATGAAAAAGTTATGTTTTTATTTGAAATGATCAACTTTGGATGTCGTAGAAAAATATAGTATTTAAATTTGGAAAATCTATTGAAAACTATATGACCAAATCTCAGGGTTAATACAAATTCAAGTAAAATAAAGTGAAATTTTGATACTAATAACTGCTCCAATATTTTCTGTAAAATTACAAACCTTTCATTTCCTGCTCGTCGGATGAAATCTGCATGAACTCTGATCTCAGTGGTGCCGGTTCAGGAAACATAAGAAACTCACCTTTTTATTTTACTGCTTTGAATAAAATATGTGTTCAAAAAAAATTTTGTAAATTTATTTTAATCAATAAATCCTTTTGGAAAGAACAAGAAAATTATATTTATGAAAACCTGGGAAATACCCTACTCTGTTTGCTAAAGTTTTATGACTAAATAAAGGTACAAATTCATAGAAATGCAGACAATATGTTCAAAATTGAAATGTGTGCTGCCCTCTATTGTTCAGAAGCACAACCATTACCCAAAACAGATCGAAAAACGCACAAAATCGTTCTGATCGACCCAGAAAACTGTATTTCCGAATAAGATTATATTTTTACTAAAAGCATTGTCTAAAGAAGTATAGTCAGTCAACCTTATGGGATTATTATTGGATGACGATGGGGTTTATTAGTAGATGGCGCCAGCACGATTGCCCCCAAAAAGGAGACAAACGAATGCGATGGAAAGTGTCGTAGTAATCGCGTAAAGTGAATAATGAATGGACATTATTTCGTGTTTTTGATTGGCTCAGTGTCCGTTCCACCTGCCACTTGCAATTTGCATGTAAACGAGAGAGCAAAGTAGCGAACTTTCGTGGTGTTTGGCATTTCATTGTTTTTGTCTTGTTAGGTCTCAGTCAGTTTTCGAATTCACATAAGTAGATATTTTCAGGGTGATTTCTCTTGACTAATGTTTGGGGGAAGATGTCCAACGTTCTTGATGACAACCGATGATTGGTTTCAAGTTATGAAGGTGATAATGCCATTTCCGACAGTTACCATATTATTTTCTGTTTTTATTGAGAGCTTTTATTTAACTTGCTCTGTGTGTGTTAGATGGGAATACAAATCTTGCAAGCTGAATTAGAACCACTTCCTCTTATTCTATGGAATTGAAATTTTTCGTGTTGGTTCAGTTCCGATGACAAAACATTAATGTCGAAGAAATTGTCCCCCCTGCCCCCCGAAAGTTAGATAGAGAACGCGTAGGGTTTCGGAAGTTTTATTGACGGATTTGGACGTCAGAAATAACAACGAAAAAAAATAAAGTAGGGAGGGGGGATGCCCCCCTTCTCTCGAAAAGTTGGAAAACTAACTCGTGAAATTAAAATCGGAAAAATCTCTAAAAATCGTGAAAAACTTCTGACAGTCGAATGTTATGGTTTATAAAAAGGAATTGTCCCCCCCCCCCCCGTCCTCCGAAAGCTAGATAGAGAACGCGAAGGTTTTCGGACGTTTTTTTGACGGATTTGGACGTCAAAAATTGCAGCAAGAAAAAATGAATTAGGGTGGTACTCGCCTCCCTCTTTTCTCGAAAAAAAAATGGAAAAAACGCGAAATTATAATCGGAAAAATCTGTAAAAATAGTGAAAAATATCTGACCGTCGGAAATTATGTTTTAAATAATTTCGCCTCCCCTTTCCCCTCTCAAAAGCTAGGTAGAGAACGCAAAGGAATTCGGAAAATGTTTCAACAGTTTCGGACATGGAAAATAATGATGAAAACAAAAATAGATCGGGGGGTTCGCCCTCCTTTCCTGTCACAAAAAAATAGGAAAACTCGCGGAATAGAAATTAAAAAAATCCGTAAAAATAGTGAAAATTATCTGGCCATTGAACAAAACGGTTTTAAAAAAATTCACCCCTCTGCCCCCCTCTAAAGCTATTTAGAGAACACGTAGAAATTAGGAAAAATTTCCAACGGTAAATTAACAGGCAAGCGACCGTGTAACAATGACGCATTGATTCGCATATTCGCAGAAAACTAAAATAAGAAATAAATAAACTTAAAAAACCTTTTCAGATAAAAGCTTTTATTTAAATGCACTAAAGCGAAAAACCCATAATTTTGTTACATTATAATATTTTAAATGATATAAAAGCTTGTCGTGTGAATAAATCTTGAGGTGATTTTTGAATTTTATATACTATAAGAATTACATATATACTTCTCGCGACAAACTTTTATATCATTTAAAATTTTATAATGTAAAAATGATGGGTTTATTCAGTTTAAAATTTATTTTCTTCTTTTTAGTACATTTAAATAGAAACTTTTCTCTAAAAAGTTTTTTTTTTAAGTTTATTTATTTACCAAGTTGTAAAACCTAATAAGAGTTTTTTTTTTCGAAATTAGGTACTGATATAATGGCATTATCTGCGACTGAATTTGAAGTTTCAGTCGATCGTTCGAAATAACCTTGTTTTGTTAGAGATGTGAATTATTGGATATTTGGATAGCTTATTCATTTGGGATTACTATTGAGTGTTTATTTTCTCATGGGTAATGTTAGGTGCCTATGTTGAATGAATTGTCAATCGTTTCTATGTTTAAAAGCTGCGTTTGAAGAAAAAAAGCATGTGTATATTTCGAGACCAAAGTGCCAATTACCGCGCTCCTCGCGCTTTAAATACACAAATAACTATATTGTACAACAAAAAATTTATTTTAGGCCCGTGTAGGAGATGAATGATTTCTGGTGACAACCTCCTTTGAAACTCTCCTTATATGTCCATATACATTGTTGATAACATCGAACCATCAATTAAAGAACACCTGTCCACCAACACTTGAATTTTCCTTGAATTGTCCTTGAACTGTCCTACCCAAATAATTCTAGATCTATCATGGACGGATTCGGACAAGAATCACAAAATTTGTCCTCCATCTTGAATGTTCGTATTGGTCTCCAACACAACAAGCCCTTATATAGGTACCAATTTTGAAAGAATCTAATCAAAAATCGTATTCGCCATTTCGAATTTTGAAAAAATACAAAATCTACTCGAGATTCGCATTATGAATAGTTGGACAATGAATCACAAAAACTGTTCGCTATCTTGTTTTTTTCTCTTGTGAATGTCGTAACGAACCTGAATGAATTTAATGGACACCGGCCAAATTTAAAGATGATTGGATCAGTGGAATTGGCTCAAAATTTCCACTGAAGTTTTGACCCCGTTATACCTAGACAGTAGATACTATACCTGTTACGTGTGAGTGAAACTAAACAAAAGCTTGTACAAATAATACTGATATATTATTATTTACCTACTTTATTGGGTGCCTTCAAGCACTAATGAAATATTCTTTATGTGTTTTCAAAACATACCTATCAACTGCGATATAATATCGTAATAGAACATTTTTTTGTACCTATACTAAGGGATCATTTTTCAGTAAGAATATTGCTACATTACGTGTTTCATTATATTAGGCTTAATTGCAGCAATATAAAATTTTACCACTGATCATCATCTGATATTCGAAACATCCGAATGCAAACTTTGACTCGTCTTTTATTCTGCTAAACATCTCACCAATGACAATATTCTGCACATTTCTGAATGAAGTGAATGAAAACTGGCGTTCTATTTTAAAAAGAGACAGAAGTATAGTTTTGCGTGCCATCCGATAACGGCGCCACATTACTGGATACATTTTCAATGTTTCCAGTAAAATAGTATAGATGTCTCAGGTGACGGCCATCCAATGCATTTTGCACAGGGATTGTCTGACTATTCTTCTTTAGACAATGCTAAAAGTATCCAGAAAGTTCACTCTTCTGATGAAATAAAGTTCTCTTGAGAAACTTCAGTAGAAACTAGTGATAATTCTTCAAAATAAAGCTGCCGTAGAGTTAAATGAACTGTCATGAAGTGGAAAACGTCAGAAACAAATTTCAAACAGAAATACCTGCTAAATGGAAATGTTCCAAGTGGTGTAACCTCCGTTGTGGTAATCAGGCTCCTCCAAAATTCTATTCAAGGTAGTAAATTCTTATTTTTCTCGGCTTGTACTCAAACTTTTCTTGCAACAAACTTTTGATTTCTTTTCTTCCAACCACTTCTTGAGTTGTTACTTTTTTCCCCCAATTATATCCATAGTAACCGATCACGAGATTTTAAATTTGTTCATCACTGTTATATATTACCTTTTCACCACGCATTATTATTAAAAATTATTTAAAAAATGTCCTTAAATTACTAACAAAGGTTTTAACAATCATCTTATAATTACATTTGTTGTCCTTTCCAAATAATTCACAGATTTTCTTCTGCTCCTTTTCAAAAATGTAAGATTTTTCAAAATATATCAATTTTTTTATACAGGGTTGTTCATCAATATAATGAACATATCCAAACTTATTATGTTCATTTCAGGCATATCGCTGATTTTTGTTTCATGCATATATCAAAGACGAAGCAGATAGTCATGTCAGAAGGCTGACCGATACATTTTTCCCTCCGAAATAGGATACCACTACATCGGAAAGCACTTTTGCTCCTTACAAAAGGATTGAAATTTTACAGGCAAGTTTTTTTTTTATTATTAACTGTATTTTGTTCATATTTTATTTTCAAACAATTTTCATAACAATTCCCCAAACTTAAAATTCTACATTTTGATATATTATTAGCAAAATTATAATATTAATTTTCCTTTTTTTTTTAATTATATTCTTTTGTTTCAGGTTTTATTTAATGCCACGACATTCATTTCATAAGATATAAAATTGTCTTCTTTCATGATTCCAGACATAGTGAGTATGATATATATATTTTTTTATTTATTCTTTGAATTGAAAAACACTTTCTATATTGAAAATTCCTCTTTCTTTTCCATTCAAAGGATTTATCAATCTATAACTGTTGACTGGCTCTTCAATTACTTCAATTCTGTGTATATACTTTTCTGACATTCTTGACTCATACATTCATTATATTAGTTCATTATATTTGTTTAATAATTCAATTATAAAATCTTCATATTTTTCATTACATTTATAATTCATAATATTCTTATTACCTTCATAATTCTTCATATCATCATCCTCTTCATATTTATTATCATAATTATTTTTTTCACATTCATACTTCACATTCATACTTTCAATACACAGATTAATTTCTTTGTTTTCCTTTCCTTCAAAGATTTCTGTGAATTCAAACCAATGTTCTCCTAGTCTTATATTTTTCATTTCATAGTTGATAATAGCGTTATATTTTTCAAGTATATCTGTACCAATTATTATATCCATTTCCATGTTTTGTACCACAAATAGTTGTAAATCATATAATTTATACTCAACCTCCAATTTAATATCTATAAAATTACTAGTGTCAGATAATTTCTTCCCATTGATACCTAATAAATTAGTTTTTGGCATTTTCACAATTTTTTTTATTTCAATACTGTCTAAACAGTTTTCATTTATCAAAGATGCTTCTGAGCCACTATCAATTAATATTTTCACTTGTTTCTCCCCAATTCTGCCCTTCAATATTATTAAACCAATCAAATAATTTTTTTCCATATTTTCATCTAACATAATATATTCTATCGGGTGTTCATATATCGGTTGTTCCAGCTTATCATATGGTTTGTTTAGCAAAAATTTGTCATTTCAATTTGTCTTTCGGATGGTCTTATTTCTTCCTGATTACCTTCATTATGTGTTTCTGCCCTTGGTTCCTGTTCCCTTGGTCTCTCTAAACTATGCATTCTTCTTTGAAAATGTACTTGTCTGTTTCGTTCGTCATGTCTGTCATTTTCACTGAGAGAATTTCTTCTACTTGATCTGTTTTGTTCCAATCTATTGTCGTATCTGTTATTGTCGATTGAAAAATTTCTATTTTGATAATTATTGTAGCTATTATTATTATTATACTCTGGATTTTGTTGATTATGATTATTATTTTTGTTGTTCTGTGAATTTTGATAATTCCCTCTATATTGATTAATTTGTGGTCTATCATTGTAATTATTATAATTTGCCCTGTTTTGTTGAGATTGATACTCTCTATTGTTTCTATTTTCCCTGTTAAAATTTATATTTGAATTTCTATTTGTCCTATTATTATTATAATATCCATTTGTGTGGTTGTTTTGAGTATTATACTCTATCACATTACTATCTTGACTCCTATTATTCCTATCTCCATAAGATAGTGTTCTCTCTAATCTCAAAAGATAATCGCTAAGTCTGGCCATAGTTTTTATTTCATGCATATTTATGGCCTCAAAGATCTCTTGCCTAAAATGCCTACTCAAATTCCCCACTATTTCCTCTTCACTCATTTGTGGTGTAATATATTGTACCATGGCATATAATTGAATTACATAATTATTATAATTTCGATTTCTACTTTCATCAAAACGACCAAACTGCAACTTGTCTCTCACCATGAGCTGCATGTTATTACCCCAGTATTGTTTTATGAAAAGATACTCAAAATCAGAAAAGCTATTTATATTTTTATCCTGGCTATTAAACCATATGCTCGGCTGATTTATCAAAAAATCTCTTATAAAGTCCTTCAACTCTTCAGTATTTTTGATATTTTTTGTTTTATTTCTAAGAGACTTAATGAAAGTGATGGGATGTAATTTCTGAATATTTCCATCGAATTTACTGTTAGTCTGTATTGTATTGTAATTGTTTATTATCCTACTTTCATTATTTTCTGATACCCTACTTTGTTCTAACTCCATTATTTTTTCCCTATTTCTATAAATTTAAGTTGATAAGCAGTATTATCAAACTCAGCCATGTTCTCCCTAACATTGCATATTTCCGTTTCTACAACTTTTACTTGTCCTTTCAATTCTGTTTGTTGATTTTCCACCTTATTTATCATTCTGTTTATCTGTAATCTAGTGTTTTGTTCTGATTTTTCAAATTCATTTCTTAAATCTCCCAATTTGTTTGCATTTCGTTCTTGTAATTGATTCAAATTCAAAACTTCATATCTTGTATCCTCATAAAATTTCCTATTTTGTTCCTCTATTTTTTTCAAATTCTTTATTATGTTCCATCAATTCCCTTTTTGTTTCTTCTACCCTCAATTTCATTTGCTCTTCCATACTCTTTATACTTTCCTTCATTTCTTGCTTAACACCTTGTATATTTTTTTTCATATCTCTCATATTTTCATTAATATGTTCTTTCATTCCTCTCATATTACTGGCTATAAAATCCATCAGTAACTGTGTATTCATATCCATCCCTGTTTTCATCTGTTCTACCTCACTTGTCTGCTGATTCTCTACACTCATACTTTCTTCCATTACATTACTCATTTCATCCACATCTCCACTGTCTCTCCCCAATTGTTCTTCCATACCCACTCTTTTTCCATCTCTCAACTCCATAGTCATTTACTCTTTACTTTCAATCTTTTGCAAGTCTAAATCCTGTTTGCCCCACTTTGCTGAGGATGACCCTTGTGAAACAGAAAACAGTTCACCGCATCCAACATCTGCAGTTTTCTTGAGGACTTGGGCAATGAAACATAATATAACGCATAAGCCCTGTTTATTTATTCAGATACTATAATAGATTTTTAATTGTTTCAGGAACAGCAAGAAAAAACTCTGTGCAGCAATCTAAGCATTAAAGAAGCTGAATCGTTTACCAACGATGTGCCCCAGATCGCCATGGGGGGAGGGAAAGAAGAAGGAAAGATCCAGAAAATCCTTAAATCTCATCATATAACCGTATGAATATATTAAACGACTTTAGAGAGAGATACATTTTTTCTGGTCTTTTTAATTTGACAGGCATAGTTCTCGTTTACATTTTTAAAGTGATTTTATTTATTTTTATATATATATGTACATTACTAAGTTCATGGGTTGAACCGCGTTGAGAGTTTATAACTCGACGTTTCGGATCCTGCTTTGGAGCCATTTTCAAGAGTGTGACTGCGAGGCCTCTATCTACCTACTCCTCTAGTCGTGGTCTTGAGAGATATCAAGGTCTCAACCTGCCTACTCCTTGATCTCAAAAGACGATCCGATGTTGGTTGCACTGTAGTATTTATAGGTGGTTGGCTACCTGGAGGTGGGCGGGTCTTACGGGTTTTCTCGTTTGTCTTGTCTGCTGGTGCCTGCTGTGTAGTTGGAGTTAATGGGATAATAATTGATTGCGGATAAGTTTCACGTGGCCTGGTAATTACGGTTGGAAGAAGGGTTTCCAAATGGGGTTCAATTTACGGCTATCATCTTTAATGTTCAGGCAATCAGGCCGTTTTTCGATTTCGATGGCTTCTCTGATAAAACGAGAAGTTCTTGAACGTACTGGGGCGATGGTTTTCGTTTTCTCGAAATCTATGGGGTGACCCGTTTGGATGAAATGAAGAGCTAATGCGGAGCTGGTGTCTCGATTTCTAACTGAAAGGGAGTGTTGATAGGATCGAAAATGGATCTGTTTCGAAGTTTCTCCTATATAAGAGTGGGGGCAGATAGAACAGGGAATTTCGTAAATACCATGGTCTTCGTTGGGAATTTTGTCTTTTGTTGGTATGATGAGGTGTGATAGTTTTTGTTCTGTGGTAAAGATGGTTTTGATATTTGCTTTTCTGAAAAGTCGACTGATTTTGTCCGTCACCCCTTTGATGTAAGGGAAGAAGACTTTGGATGGACGGTCTTCAACTTGTGGTTCGTTTTTGGTTACTAATGGTTTCTGAAGCTGTTTTTGGATGTTTCTGTCTATGTGGTCTGGTCTGTATCCGTTTTGTAGGAGAGCTTGTTTTACGTTGTGAAGTTCGGATTGTCTGTTGTGGTCGTCGGTTAGTCGGATGGAGCGAGATATCAGAGTATTTACGACTGAGTTGAGTTGTGAGGGATGATGGTGGGACTTGGAGTTGAGATATCGGTTGGTGTGGGTGGGTTTTCTATAAACCGTGTACGAGAAACCTTGTTGAGGATTTTTAGTGATTTGTACATCTAAGAATGGCAGAGTTGAATTGCTTTCTCCATCGTGAAGCGAATGTAAGGGTGTACTTCGTTCAGATGGGTCAGGAAAGAATCCAGGGTATCTCTCCCGTGGGGCCAGATGACAAAAGTGTCATCAACGTATCGTAACCAGCAGGAAGGTTGAAGAGTGGCTGATGAAAGGGCTTTGGTTTCGAAATCTTCCATGAATATATTGGCAATCGCAGGTGAGAGAGGGGATCCCATAGGGGCACCTTTGATTTGCCTATAAAAAGAGTTTTGGAAGGTGAAGTATGTGTGAAGAAAACGAAAACCATCGCCCCAGTACGTTCAAGAACTTCTCGTTTTATCAGAGAAGCCATCGAAATCGAAAAACGGCCTGATTGCCTGAACATTAAAGATGATAGCCGTAAATTGAACCCCATTTGGAAGCCCCTTCTTCCAACCGTAATTACCAGGCCACGTGAAACTTATCCGCAATCAATTATTATCCCATTAACTCCAACTACACAGCAGGCATATATATATATATATATATATATATATATATATATATATATATATATATATATATATATATATATATATATATATATAAAGATGCCGAAAAGTGGATCGAAGCTATGGATGAAGAAATGCCCTCGATGAATGACAACAATACTTGGAGTTTAACAGAACTACCATCAGAAAAAACAGCAATTGGAAGCAAATGGATATTCAAATTAAAAACTGACATTCAAGGTGTTGTTTGCAGATATAAAGCAAGGCTGGTCGCACAGGGATTCTCTCAAAAATATGGCTTTGACTATGACGAAGTTTTTGCTCCAGTCGTCAAACAATCAACATTTCGACTCCTTTTAACCATTGCTGGGAGAAGAAAAATGCACGTTCATCACTATGATTTCAAAACGGCTTTTCTAAATGCAGAGTTGGACGAAGAAATATATTTGAAACAACCACCAGGCTACATTAAAATTGGACAAGAGCATTTAGTTTGCAAACTGCACAAAACAATATATGGATTGAAACAGTCAGCTAGAATGTGGAATTCAACAATCAATAACGTTTTTACTGATATGGGTTTCAGAAGGGGAGATCATGATCAGTGCCTCTATACTAAAGGAGTCAAAGAAAAACTCATATACGTGTTGATATACGTGGACGATATACTAATAGCTTGTGAAAACATCCATCTTATCGAAGAAACTGCTAAATTGGTACAGAAAACTTTCAAAATGACTAGTTTTGGAAATATTGAAAATTACCTCGGAATACAAGTAAGAAGAGAAAGTACTGGACTTTATTATATTCATCAAGAGAAATACATTTCCAAACTATTGAAAACTTTTCAAATGGAGTCTGCCAAACCTGCAAGTATACCTTTGGATACAGGTTACTACAAAAATAGGACTTCCAATAATGAAATATTCCATAACGAGGATGTCTACAGAAGTGCAATAGGGGCATTATTGTATCTTTCTGTGAATACAAGGCCAGATATATGTATTGCCACGTCAATTCTTGGAAGAAATGTCAGTAATCCACACACATATGACTGGACAGAAGTGAAGCGAATCATGAAATACCTCAATGGAACCAGAAATATGGAGATCCAACTAGGAAACATTTCCGAAACCGATAGTGAATTGTAAGGTTTTGCCGATGCTGATTGGGCTGGAGACAGGATTGATAGAAAGTCGAACAGCGGTTATTTGTTTAAGTACATGGGAGCTATGTTCGACTGGCGATGTGAAAAGCAAACTTGCCTGGCACTTTCATCGACTGAGGCAGAATTCATCTCTCTGTCAGAAGCCTGTCAACAAGCCATATATTTGACAGGACTTTCACAAGATTTCCAAATCAACCTTTCTGAGATCATTATTTTCGAAGATAATCAATCGTGCCTGAAAATGATTGATAGTGGAAAAATGAGTGATCGTACAAAGCACATAGAAACTGAAATCGATGAACAAAATCAGTTTTCAATATTGTCCAAGCAGTTTAATGTTACCTGATTTTTTAACAAAGCCGCTCGGACCAGAAAAATTATCGAAGATGAGAAAAATGATTGGTATGAAAATAGAAGATTCATAATGTCGAGAAGGGGTGTTGAAGATAAACGACAAATATGAATATATTATTATTTATACTCTGTATTTTTATTCTTATTGATACTATGGTTATTCAGAAGTTATAACAAGTTTGATGTCAATTCATATGTTATATATTTTGAAAAAGTAAAAACGTTTAAAACTTGTCTCTAAAAGTTATTGTATTGAAAGTATCTGCGAATATCTGCTAACAATTATGTGTTCAGGTGCAATTTAGCATTATTTTGCTTACATAGCCAAAAGTGTGGTATCGTGACATATTTATCATATACCGAAATGTACGTTTTCAACTAAGAATCCCTGTTCATATATTACTACGTGTTGGTTTCTCAGTTTAGCAACCCTCTGTTAGTAAGAGGGTTTTTTGGCGAGGCTATACTCTCATGCAATTCAGTCAACTCTACTTCATATCGTCGTAGAAAATAATAAAGATCAAATCAGCGTAGTTCTTTTCAAACTATACCTGTTAGAAGATCTAGACAGATGTGTCGAGGCTCAATCTCCATGCTGGTTTGATAGCACTCCTGTCCCGCTTGGAGACACCAGCCTGCATGTTACTGCTGGACTTAACTTATTCTGAGAAATATCACATAACTGGGGATGGTGCCCCTTTTCTGTTTGATGTCCTGTCCACGTTCTACTATTCCATATCAGCTGTTTCCTCATCAGTGTTTTTCAAGAAATGTAACCGTATAGGATGACAGGCCAGTTATAACTTATTTTTTACTTTTATTCACTCTATATTCAATGGAACATTGAACAACAAATTTGCTATTTACAGAAACATATAACAATGTTCAGGCCCTATTTGAAAAGTAAAATCCGAACACTTTATTACAGGTAAACCACACAAAAATTCATGAATTTCTGGGTTTTCTCATACTAGGTAAATTAGGTTAACATTTCCAATATCAAACATTTTTTTTAAAGCCATTTCAAGTGGGTCTATTGATTAATTCCATCAAATAAATATTTTATAATAATATTCCAGACAGGTATATCCTACAAATATAATAATAATAGGTAACTGCATTCTATTGCATTCTATTGTAAAATCCATCACCAACTGATTACATTTTTTTTTAAAGGGTATCATTTTTTTCTTGCTTCACTACTGTAATCACTCTCCACCTTTCAGGTTTCTGGTTCATTTTCCATAGTGAACATCAGCTAAAAAAAATCAGTAGCATCCAATCAATGGCAACACCACTATTGTAATATAAATCAATTTTTTAAAATAGCAAAGCAATCACCCTAACCCTAATGCCACCGACGAAGAGCTGCCGTTCGCACTATTAACGTGGTTTGTACATATAGCGTAAAAAACTACGTTACTATCACTTATATTTAACTTTTAACTGTCACATAAATACGAAGCTGGAAACACCGAACTTGAGAGACCAATCAGAGTCAAGACTCAAGTTCGGTATTATCGATAATCCGAACTTGACTAGAGCTCTTGATTGGGTCATTTGGCATGTGCGTGAAATAGTGAAATAGAAAACAGTAATCTCATAAATCTGTCTTTTACTTCTTAACTCAACTGAATTGTAACAAGAAAACACCACGAGTCCGCAGGACGAGTGGCTATTCTTATAGCGTCATTACTTATATTTGACGTTTAACTGTCACGTACCTATGCGAAGCTGAAAACACCGAACTTGACAGACCAATCAGAGTCAAGAGTCAAGTTCGGTATTATCGATAATTTCACTCGCCGTATGAAACCCTCCTTTCCTGCAATGTTAGGACCAATAAGGGACGTATGCCTCGATAATACGCAGTTCCTAGATTTCGAGCCGGTAATACCACTTTGTCATGGCAACCATGTATCCAAACAACAACGGAGAACTTAATATCCTCTTGCTACTAATATGAATGTCAGTCTGACAGACTTCATATCTATCAGGCATTTATAACCATTGAAGAATTCACGACAATGTAACTTTATTTACTTTGTTGGTTCGTGAAATTATCTCAATAAATACTACTCGTGCTCACAATACTATCGTTAATTCCGTCAGAAATCCTAAACTCGATCAAATTGCTTTGAGGTAACACCACTCGTCCTAAATGACTCGTGGTGTTACCAAGCAATTTGATCTCGTTGATTTCTAACAGAATTACTATCGATAGTATAGAGACTATATAGAGAGCACTCGTGGTATTACCTCCGATAATTTCACTCGCCGTATGGAACCCTCATTTCCTGCAATATTAGGACCAATCAGGACGTATGCCTGGATAATACGCAGTTCCTTACTTTCAAGCCGGTAATACCACTTTGTCATGGCAGCTACGTATCCAAACAACAACGGAGAATATAATATCATCTTGCTACTAATATGAATGTCAGTCTGACGGATTTCATGTCTATCAGCCATTATCTATAACTCTTGAAGAATTCACTACAATGGAACTTTTTTCACTTTGTTGGTTCGTTGAAATTATCTCAATAAATACTCACAATACTATCGATAATTAAAAAAGAAATAGTGAAATAGTCTGAGAAATTTCTACAACACTTTTTTCCATTTGTTATTTATGAGTTCGAAAAAAATACATTAAATTTGAAACATAGAGAACAACACAATAGGCGTAACTCGAAAAAAAAAATTGTCAGTTGTCGAGATCACGTTCTACTTTTTTTTCTTCTATTTTTGTTCGTCATCAGTAGAATTTTACATTTTATCGTTGGAGTATCCAATGAGAAACTGATGAAAAGGAAGTTTGATTCTGTCTGTCTAGACTTGATAAGAGCAAACGTGTTGTGGGATCCTGTTTCAAACTGATAAACGAAAATTATCCGAATTTATCTTTTCTTTCCTACGAAGCAGTATATTCAAATACACAACTGCATAATTTCCATACATGTAATTGAACATTGTCACACTCCAAGTGGAAATTCTTACCACTTCTTTTCTGAATTATAATTATTAATAATCAGAGAATATCATTACATGGTTCTATAATATAAGGAAAAACGTCAAAAAATGTGATATTTCAATAAGCCTTTCATTCTGACTTTTGCCGTTCCGAGAAATAATATAAATATCACTTCTACGGTGGGCGACTTTGGACAATATGGTTTTATCGATATTGGTAAATATTATCAAACAAATATTGAACCAATATAAGTTAAGGTGATTCATCCCCACAAACTATACAAGAGGAATATTGAGATTGTGATATTTATTCTGAATGTTAAGAACAATATGAAGAAAATGTTATTTAACGATATTGGTTAATATTATCGAACCAACATTGATCCAATAAACGAGGAAGTATTGATATCTAGTTAGCCTAGAACAGTTTCCTGCATAAACAAAATATTGCGTTACCATAGCAACGAACAATAACTTATTATTAGAAGTGCCAGTGTAAAGTTTGACGTAAAAAAAGTAGACCAGAGTTACGTAATAAATTAAAAGAAATAATATGTCCACCGAAATTGCGAAAATCGAAAAATTGGAGTATCGAGCCATCATCAAGTACCTGTATTTAAAAGGGTTAAGAGGTAAGCAGATTTACGAAGATATGCTAATACCCTTGGTGATCAATGTCCTTCGACCATGAAAAATTGGACAGCAGGCTTCAAAAGACGTAAATTTTCCATTGAAGATGATGACCGATCGGGAAGGCCAGTTTCTGTGTCAGTCCCCGAAAATATCGATGCAGTTCATGACATGATTTTTTAACAGACCGTCGAATTTGGCTGAAACGGATATCTGAAGCACTGAATATTTCATACGAACGCGTTCATCATATAGTTCACGTCAATTTGGACATGACAAAAATTGCTGCAAAATGGATCCCCAAATGTTTGAATATGTTTGAATGTTGACCAAAAGCGTGCAAGGGTAATAGCATCGCGTTCGATCTGTGCTCGATTTGAAAACGATGTAGACTTCTTAAACCGAATTGTTACTATGGATGAGATTTTGGTACATTTATGCGATCCAGAAACAAAGCAACAATCGATGGAAAGGCGACACTCCGGTTCTCCAAGACCTAAGAAGCTTCGAGTCAAAAAATCTGCTGGAAAAGTTCTTGCTTCAGTTTTTTGGGATTGCCATAGACTAATCATGATTGATTTTTGGGATAAGGGTAGAACAATAACTGGAGATTACTATTCGACATTACTGACCCCTTTACGGAAAAAATTAAAGAGAAAAGACGCGGAAAGCTATCCAAAGGTGTTTTGTTTTTGCAGGACAACGCCCCTGCACAGAAAACTCATGTTGCCATGCAAAAAATTAGTGATTTAGGGTTTGAATTCACCAGATTCGGCTCCGTTCGACTATCATCTCTTTCCTCAACTGAAAAAAAGTTTAAAAGGTCGTAAACTCTCTTCCAACGAGGAGGTAATACAAGCTGTGGAGGTCTGGTTTGCAGAGCAAGAAGAAACATTTTTTTGAAAGGTCTAGAGACGTTGCAGGTTCGCTGTAATGAATGTATCCAATTAAAAGGAGAATATGTTGAGTATTAAAATATTTTGACATTGAAATTTTGTTTGAATTTATAGTAGGCTAAGAATTTTTCAATATATCCTCGTAACTTAATGCGATGTGTTGAATATTAGCAAAATAATATTCAACCAATGTGCAATCAAACTTGGATATATAATATAGTTTTTTATTCCTAGAATCGATGAAAGGAATATTGGGATTACAATAATCATTCTAGATGTTGGAAGAGAAATGTTGACAATATTGTTTTATCAATATTGATAAATACCATCAAACCAATATTGGCCCAATAAGAGGTAATACAATTTGTTGGATATAGTTTAAATAACATTCAACCAATGTGCTATCAAACTTGGATATACAATATAGTTTTTCATCTCTAGACATGAGTTGAATATTGAGATTGCAATATTTATTCTAGGTGTGGAAAACAATATAGAGACAATATTGTATTATCGATATTGGTAGAAATTCGTCAACTAATATCAATCCAATGTTATATTTAACAATTTACATTTAGAAAAGGTTGAACCAATGTTCCACCAACATTATTAACATAATATTGTTTTTTCAATAGGTATTCACCCATAATTGGATCAATATTATGTTTTCATTTACAATATATCTATATTGGCCCAATATGGAACCAAGATTCAGCCAATATGATGTGCTATCTGGGATAAGCACTGTCGAATAATTTGAAAATTTAAAAATGGAATATAACAGAATAATTACCGATGAAAATATTCGCGGTCGACAAAATTGTCCTTTCATGATTTATTGACAAAAAACTCTGAAAAATAGTTCAACAGAAAGTGCCGAACTACTCACGAAAAAACGCTGTTTTATTTTTAGTGATATCCCATTTCTCTGTACCTTTTGGAATTCATAATTATTTGTAATTCATTCACTGATATTTTCACGATCCTGTATTTCCAATACCTATGCAACTGTCGTAGCAATAACTTCTGAAACATTCTGCAATTCAAAAATCATATTTTTATTTAATAATTATAAATCATATACAGGGTGTAAACTAACTTCTTGCACTTCCGTGAATGACGGTATAAATCCATTTTATAACGAATTACAGTGGTTAAAAATTCGGAAAGGAGGTTAAATTACACTATGTATAACCCTTAACTTATTTACAGCAGGGACTGAAGTAATAGTTAAATGAACTACGTGACCGAATAGCGTCGCTCAATTTTATAAGCTTGATGAATATTCGACAGGTTTTATTCCACAAAAGGAACCTATGAAGGATGTGGTAAGTGCTGTTTGGGGGTCTTAGAACTAGAAGCTACATACGCAGATTATGAATATTTTTATTTCTACAACTTTTATTCATTGTCTCACTTCTCATGGAAACACGCCCGTAATATTTCACATGGAATTGAGAAATTTGCAGAATTCATGAAAATCTAAAATTATAAAATTATCCAAAAGGTGTAATTTCAAGTGAAAGTGATAGACACTGAAAAACAAAATAAGTTCTGAAAAATCGAAATTTGTTTCACTTCTCAAGGAACTTCAGTAAGTTTTCATGAATCATTTACAATTTTTATCTATTTCTAAATTTTAGAATTCTACGTCAAAAGTAACGAAAATTACAGGGGTGTTTCCATGAGCACTGGAATACAGTCTATAAAACTTGTAAAAATGAAAATTTTGATTATCTGCGTATGTATTCTCTAAGATCATGCACAACTTACTACGTCCTTTACAAGTGATACAATTTTGTATTTTGCAGAACCGAATGTCTTTCAGGAACAACTTGAATTAGTACTTAATAAAATGTTTCTTCTGATTGAGAATTCGAAGCCATTTTCGACCCATGTTGCCTTTTACTATCATTGTCCGGTGGCGTGTAGTGTATAGGTATCACTTGAAATAATCCATTCTAGTTTATTTTGTTCATATTTCTGCAAATTTCACAATTCTACGTCAAAAAAGTGAGAAACGCTGTATGTATCTTGCACTTCAGTTGTCAACCACTTTCAGTCATCGAAAGATCTGGCCAATAAAACAAAATGGTGGTTCCAACATGGACAGCGAGTTTTGTCATTGATAGTCCGATTCTATCCAAAACTAGTGGACCAAGCTGTAGATAAAAATTAGAGGCTCTTTTCACACAAGAAAAAAGAAGCAAATGGCCCATACTACTTTTCAGAAGATAGTTCGTAACTAAATGAAAACCCCGGTTTTCGCCCCAGCAATATCGCTTTGTGGAATATTTCAAACAAAAAATAGTGAAAATATTACAACGTTTTTGTTTTTTTGGGAATATCTCAAATATTACTCGAGGGATCGTTTTACAGTCAATGGAACTATTGTAGAAAGGACCTCGCAACAAACCTTCAGGAAACTTCAGGATATTGAAGATATCAATGTACTGATTAAATGTCTCAATGGGCGCAAGGTCAAAAAAAACAGTTTTTGAGATAATCAGGGTCAAAGGCTGACAAATTAATGTGTTGAGCTATCAGCAGATAATGATTCTTGGGTCAAAATTGGAATACTCACATCAGCGGTCCCAATATGGCACCCCAAAAAACGTCAAATGTATATATTTTCGAAACCCGATGAAAACTTGACCTAACTGGTTCTCAGGGTCGCTGATAACGAATTTGGGGTTAGAATTGGAAAATTCAAGTCAGTGGTCCCAATATGGCCCTCCAAGTCGTTTTTTTTCGTAATTCTCGAATTTGATGAAAACTTGGCACTGGGGTATTCAGGGTCGGTTATCACCCGAAAACCCTATCAATCATAAAGTTGGTGCAGCCATCGACATTAGTTTGAACTAATCTTGTTTCTGGTTCTTGAAAAGACAAATTTTATAAATCACTTTTATGATAATCCAAAAATCCAAATCCAAAAATAGTTCCAAATTAGCATAATTTATAACGTCCAATAAACCTCCAATCAGGTATCAGGATATTTTGAGTTAGTATGATGTCAAGTGTAACCTAGGTGACCAACACCTACCAAAATATACACTACGCCACATGTGACCCAAGATATTTTGGGTACCTGTTCTCGAATCTGGGGTCAGAATTAAAAAATTCATCTCTGGGCCCGTCAAAATGACCAAATGCTTCATACTACCGAAACTGCAAGAAATCTTGACTTAGGGACTTTTCGGGGTCGCTGAACACGAATCTGAAACAGCTTTTGAAAATCGACGTCAGTGATCCCAATATGGTCCCCAAAAAAAGACCATTTTTCGATTTTTTTCTGGTAAATCAGCATTTTTGGACCTTGACACTTGACACTTCAAAAAAGAGTTTACAAGCTATGCTTCTACTCTTGTTTTGCAATAAATAAATAAATAAATAAATAAATAAATAAATAAATAAATAAATAAATAAATAAATAAATAAATAAATAAATAAATAAATAAATAAATAAATAAATAAATAAATAAATAAATAAATAAATAAATAAATAAATAAATAAATAAATAAATAAATAAATAAATAAATAAATAAATAAATAAATAAATAAATAAATAAATAAATAAATAAATAAATAAATAAATAAATAAATAAATAAATAAATAAATAAATAAATAAATAAATAAATAAATAAATAAATAAATAAATAAATAAATAAATAAATAAATAAATAAATAAATAAATAAATAAATAAATAAATAAATAAATAAATAAATAAATAAATAAATAAATAAATAAATAAATAAATAAATAAATAAATAAATAAATAAATAAATAAATAAATAAATAAATAAATAAATAAATAAATAAATAAATAAATAAATAAATAAATAAATAAATAAATAAATAAATAAATAAATAAATAAATAAATAAATAAATAAATAAATAAATAAATAAATAAATAAATAAATAAATAAATAAATAAATAAATAAATAAATAAATAAATAAATAAATAAATAAATAAATAAATAAATAAATAAATAAATAAATAAATAAATAAATAAATAAATAAATAAATAAATAAATAAATAAATAAATAAATAAATGAATAAATAAATAAATAAATAAATAAATAAATAAATAAATAAATAAATAAATAAATCAGGACATTGATATCTACAATATCCCAAATTTTCAGCAAATTTCACCGAGAGCCAATTTTCATAAGGTTTGTTGCGGGGTCCCTTATGAAACCTACGAAATGGTTTCTTATACGCCCAGATCGGTGCGCAAGATGGTTTCTGTACGATATGTAGTTTTTGCACAATCGCGTCAGGAACAATTTAAGCGCAAATCTTTCTAAATGCGCCGATTTGAGGGAAAACATCATATTCGAATTCTGTAAACGGCATATAGAAGAGATCAACACCTTCAATTTGTATATTTTGAATTTTCGCCTAGAAGTTGTGTAATGTGTTGAAAATGTAACTGGAAGTTACTCTAAACGCATCAAAGTGTACCCTAAGATGTATAAAAACCCTGGTGTGTCGAGTGATTCGATTTTGTTTTGATTTTACAGAAGGCAAATAAACAAATGAAGTAGTGGTCCGCTTCTTCAGTCGGTCCCAGAGATGGCGCCTTTATAGAATTTTAGTCCTGTCAATATTCTAGGGATATGGTGATTGACGACTGTTGTCAATTTTATGGAATTTCAACAAACTTCAATTACTGTTCAAAAATGAATAGTTGTGACGGAATCTAAATTTCATAGTGCAATTTCCCTGTATTGATGACTATTATTAATGTGTTGTCTATTTTGCTGCATATTTTCTTAGAAATTCATAATTCATTCAATGATAATTCAATTTGTCGGCCGTTACTAGATGAAGATCCATAGTAATTGTATAAAATACACAGAAAACGATTCGACCTCCACAAACTTTATTCAATCAGACAGTGAAGAAGCTGCTGTGTTGTCGAAACATTGAATTACATTTGTGAATATCTAATCGTTTTCTGTGTAGTCTTTACAATAATAATTTGATCATGTTCCGTTTTTGTATCATTTGTGGGCAATCCAGAGAGACGAACAAAATAATTCATCAATATCCAGTACCGAAAGTGAGTACCACCATATTATGAAGATTATCACATAGTATCTTGTATTACTAGAAAACATTTTAATGAAAATGAAGGCACGAATATATCTCACGGAATCCCGCCATTCAAGATTACATTAGTACAAGATTGACAGGTTCTAATGGTGAATTTTCATGAAGCTTAATTTCGATACTTCCAAATGAAATGCGTGGTTATTATTGTAGTTAATGAGGAATCGGAATCCAAAAAAAAAAAAATTCATAATTTTACAGTGGATAGAGCTCAACGCGCTGATTCCGAATATGTATAACACTTATATATCTTTTCGAAACAGAGCCGTAAAAAAAATAAAATCTGATTTTGCGCGGGAAACACAGTTCATTCATAAAAAATGGCAAAGTGAACATAGCTACGCCAACGTAATTTTTACAAGGTTGGCAACAAATTCCTTGAATGAATGGACTATTGACATATACAGAATGTTTTTCAATTTTTGACAGTTTCAAAAGGTTTGTTTTGATTATTCCTTGAAAATGATGTGTATATCCAGGAATTTGACATTGAAAACTATGTTGAATGTTGAGATGAATATTTTTTCGATTATTTTCAGTGAAATTATGGAGTATTCTGAAGTTTGTGTGTGTACAATTAATATGTGCAAGTGCATTTCAAATAAAATTTCATGATTTATATGCAGTGATCATTTCATGTAAGTATATCAATTGAATTGGCAATATACTTTCTGTAGCTTGTAGGTCAAGCTAATTTTCACGTTTCTGTCATCCCTGATGATTTGAAGTAGGTTAAAAAAGCAAGGTTAAACTTAACGTCGTCGGAGTTTTCCACATAGATCATTTTGCTAATTGATTTATAAATGACATTCTTTTCATCACACAATTATTAGATAGTAGGTATGGAGGTAAAACTATTTTAAAGTAATTAAATTAAAATTTATGAGGAAGAAACAGTATGAATAGAATATTTTAGCAGTTTCTTGTTACAATGACAAATGGAAATAAAAACCATATAGAAGCTTTAAGATTATTATTGCTTTTTACTTGTAGTGGACATAAATTACCTGTTGTTTTAGTTCGAATTCACACGGTTTTCAGTAAATTTCGGCCTGTTATGAAACCTATATTCATTGTATAATTCAATTCAAAACATAAATTTAGATTTTTGAGGTTATCATAAACCGATTTTACGAAGAAAAGCCAATAATTTATACAATAATTATGCATATTGCAAAACTCAAGTGAACAAAATGTTGGAGTTGGTGGATAGACGCTAGATTCACAAAAAAGGAAGCTTGTCATTAGTTCATGAAGATCCAGAACCATTGTTGTTATTAAAATTGTTATTTCCTTTAACCTGTTGCACCCCTCAAAAGTCTTCGAAAGACTAGAGCTAGAGAAAACGTAGCACTTACCTTTAAACGTGTGATGCCATATGCACGAGACCAGTGACCATGCTAGGCCCATTTTAAACGATATTTCAGAATGTATCATGGTATTTGATAAGATATAGTGAAGTTCTGGTCATTTCACATCATTATGTTGGTGTTCATTTCTTACAAAAGTAACACCAGCTTTGTTTGGCAAATGAATTGCCATTTTTAAATACAACCAATATTGGTAAATTTTATTGTTCATTTATTCATGGATTTTACTGGACCTTCTATTTCAATAAAATTATTTTTCATTTCAGTCAAAAGATGGGTAAATTCTTTGGAAGTCGAGTTGATGAATATTTGTGCAGATCTGATCAGGATAGGAAACTGGAATAGTGAGAACCTGTTGCTGATGTAAGTTGCATTCAAAATTAACACTGAAAAATATAGAAAAATCACTGAGAACAGGAAAGCAAGGCTATTTGTATTCTATCTCAAATTTATCATTCGTTTTAATATATGATTGGGAGCTAGAGTTCTTTTTTGCCAGGTTTTGAGACTTCGTTTGTTCGATTTTTTTTCTAACGTTTCATCAATTAGATAAATAGCAATTAGTTAGGTAAATGTACCAGATTTCCCTTCAATGTAATGTTAATTAAAATAATGTCATGGAATGTTCAATTTCAAATAACTATTTTACTCAGTAAAATTGTTAACATTCATTTTATGTTATAGGTATATTAAATTTACCAAGAAATACACATCGAGATTCTTCAAAAATTGTGGCAAATTATCATTGTGTGAAAAAGTATTACCACTTCACAAAAGGGCTCAGTTTTCTTTAAATTCTACTGTGACAAATCAAATGGGAGAGGAAATGTATAGCTACTGAACTTAAAATAAATTTCTGAGTTTGTGTACATTTTACTTATTTAAAATAATATCAAACAAGGCAAGCAGATTTCTGAAAGGTTTGTAGTTTCAAGAGATAGAGGTTAAGTTTTTAGAGAAATTTTTAACTGACCACCGTTGTTTGGATTGAGCAATTGGAATCACAATTTATTATTTTACACTAGAATTAAATAATTATTTTCCCAAAAGAATGTCGATTTGAGAAAAATTATTCAATAATCAAACCTTTTTACAAAATATCTATAATTCCATTTATGGGGGATATGGATCCAAACTGTGAGAAGGTTGAATGAACATCACTTGAGAAGACAATTTTACATACTTTTTTCCAGATTTAAACCTTCGTCTTGAAACAGAATAAAAATGGAAATTTTAAAGAAATATATACAACTATATAAGGGCAAATGAATCCGGCAAACTTTGAATATAAGTTACTGACAAAACCAAATAATGTTTTCAAAATAAGTCATGTAAATGCATTAACTTGGGGTAAACGGCCTCTCCTACAGTTGCATAGATTTCTTTAATTTTACATTTCTTCATTTTCAAACTGTGGAAGGTTAAAATTCCAAAAAACTGATCAAGAAACGAATTTCCCACACAAAATCAAAATTTTTTTATAAGTTCTACAATTCTCATGAATCAAAGGAGATAGCATGACAATTTTGAAATTGTTGTCACAAAAAACAACTTCGCATGTTTTTAGAAAATTGTCAAAATGCCAGTTTCACTGGAATAATGGAATAAATGGAAATAAATATCTGAAATGAATCTTACTATTGGAACTTTTGCAGTATCATTACCAATCTGAGCTTCGTTAAATATATGTTAACATTAGTATCAACAGCAAGTCTTGATAATTCAAAGATACTTTGCATTTTGCAGTGTTAATCTCAACTCTCAAGTAAATATTAGTTCTTGTCGAGATCAACGAATACCTTCATTCAATCACTTCAAATGAAAACTTCAACACAAACGAATCTGATTTATCTAGTAACTATGGTTTACAAATGGAAATCATCTTACAGAATAAATAAAATATAGTCATTCAAACACTAGGGTAATTTTTTTATAAAGTGTTAGCTTTTAATTTGAATTTGTCTAGTGTCTCAACATTACAGAGATTACAAATTTCATTATAAATCACAATGTAGCAAGATCAATGAATAACTTTCAGGTATTTCCATTAAAACCCTGTTTTCTGAATGGAAAGAGAGTTGATATAAATCAACTTCTACACTCCACTCATAAAATATGTTTTTATGTGAAAATGATTCATTCATGTGTACCTTGAAATGCAGGAGACAAGAAAAAATAAAAACTAATCAACTACTTCAAAGAGCCCACCTATGTGGTCTACTTATTAGTATTATTTACTTATCTATTATTACAAAATTCTACAGAAGGGCACTAGGCCGCAGGCTACATTCACATTACAAATTAAAATCAATATTTACATAAGATCAAATTTGTGGTTACAGTTGGTTGCAGTTTTTTATAACAATTAATCAATTCAAAAGGTACTTATGGTCTTTGAAAATAACTTGTTGATAAAGCATTGTTTTGAGGTACAATATCAGAATAAGCTCAAATATTAAATACATTATATACATACAAAAATCAAAATATTTCAATAAGCTCGATGTAAAAAATACAATATACACATAATATTCAATACAAAAATCTAAAAATCATAAAATTCTACTACAGTAGGAAACAATCCTTCTAGAGAATATTATAATAAATGAACTTTGTCGAAAATAAAAATATTGTTGACAAAGTCAAACCCTACACATTCAATGAAAAAGTAATTATATATACATATATTATAAAGAAGACATTGTTTCTGAGAAAAACACTTGTATATGCAACTAAATCAAACATACAAACACAGTGTAAAATACTCAAATTATTATGCCATGGATGATCAGAAGTTATCAGCAATATATTCAACTACACTGTAAAAACATTTGTCCTTCAGGAGAATATTAACGGATTTTCTGAACTGCTTTAAATGATGTATAGATCTCATCTGATTGGGCAAGTGATTGGGAATTTGTTTACCTCTATAAATAAGAGATTGTCTCAAAATGGATATATTGAGTATTGGAAGAATACTTAATGTTTTTTTTGTTTGTTACGAGTATCCTTTCCCTATTGAATTGTGTGAACTTTTCTCTACATTTGTGCAGCAAACACATTGTTTCAAGGATACAAAGTCATGATCACATTTTCTGAAAAATTTTATAAACCTTATATTCAATGGAAGCATTGTGAGTTATTCTAGAAACCCCGTAGAACATGTATAAAAGTTCGGAAGAATTCCAAGAAAATATCTAGAATCAATGATTCTTGTTCTACATGATAATGTCGAATATTCTTGTACTTACAGGCAAAAAGTCAGAAGTACTTTTTCAATTATTTAATCTCTTATTTATGACAAACAAATGTTGCTGAACTGATCTAGATAAAATCAAATTTTACAACAATTTTACAAACTCTTATTTGTGACAAAGGTGCTGATCTGATCTAGATAAAATAAAAATTTGCAAAAATTTTACAACTTTTCTGCTGAAAATTAAATTCTTAAAGAATTTATCAAATGAAACTTTTTCTGTTAAAACTAATACAGCTTAATAGATTGGTAATCATTTGCAATGTTTTCTTGATCTACCACTTTTCTTTTGTCTACTTTAAATGAGTTCTGATTGTGAAAAACTTCTTGAAATAATTTTTTTCTTAATGAAAACTAATGCTCCCACTTTACTCATCTCCCTCGTACACATAAAATACTGTCAAATTTCTTTGGTTGCATTTGATGTTTTAGAGGATGAACCAGAATTAAACAAAAATGGAAAAAGAAAATATTTCAGATATGATACTTTTTCAGAATGTGATCACATGTTTCATTCTCTTTTGACAAAATTGACAAAAATCTTTTAACTCTACTATCAAACAATTGTCTTTGCCTTATTGTGCAGAGAATTTGTTATGAATTCAAGGACAAGCATTAAATCTGCTTAGCCTAAACTTCTTATATGCTTAGCCTGTACAAATCCCAAGAATGAACCTGCTGTAAGATAGTCCAATTTCTTCCGGTGTTTCTTCTTGAAGTTAACAGAAGATCCTTGCAGCAAAAAATCCAAGCCTCTCATCATTGAAAGTTTGCACCCCCCTGTAATTGAAAATCATAAATGAACTACATTATTGAATGGTGCGGCTTTTTAAGCCCCCCCCCCCCCTTCCCCCCTATTAACTTTTGAACGGTTTGACGTACATACATGAAACAAAAATCATTTGAAAATACTTTTTGAACTAAAAGACATTGTGGTTGACGATGAAGGGGTGAGGGGCTCATCAATTCAAAAAATTCAAATGGCTTGGCAGGGTCAAATTACACATCTTTGAATAGATAAATCAATTATCTTTTCAACCATACAATTTGTTTTGTTTTTGGTTAATATGTATTTTCACAATTTCTATATCTTTGCTTTTCGAAATTTTCAACTTGATGTGCCCCCAGCATCATCTGTCAAGTAATTGCAATGTATTTTGTTTCAAAAAGTAGTATCAGTTCAAAATATTTTTGTCCCATTGTTCCACATCAAACCGTTCCAATATGTCGAGAAAGAGTACCATTTAGATCCGAATTATATTTGACATTTCGAGTGAATATTGTGAAAAAAATCATTTAGAAAATAAAAAAAAATTACATGGTTGAAGGGAGAATTAAAATACCTTTTCAACAATCTGTCACCTCACCCCCATGCCATTTAATTTTTATTGATGTGCCCCCTCGCCCCTTATATCAAGCAATCACAATGTCGTTTATTTCTAAAAGTGGTTTCAGTGATACCATTCAAAATGGTTTTTGTTCCATATTTGTATGTGATGCCGTTCAAAAGTTAGCTGGGAGGGGGAGAAAATATATGGTACCTATAAATAGTGAAATGAATTTAAATGATAATAAATATTGAATTAAACCTGGAAGTTCAATTTTCTTACAGTCACAATGAAAAATATGGATTCTTATTGTGCTTGGATTAATTTGAATATCAATATTATTTTGATGAAAGTAGCTAGATGATTATGATGTCACCTGAATAGTTATATGTATACCACTGTCCAGACGACAATATTATTTATATGTTGGGTAGTGTAGATAGCTGAAGACGAGCAAAGCTGACCCTCTTAGATGGGTGACTAATGTACATTTAAAAAAATTCAATTGGTTCTCAACCTTGCCGGGATCACAAGTTGAAAAACAGGCCCCCGTCTTTCAAATTCAGCATCTGTCACCCAGCTAAGAGTGGTTCGGAATCCACTCTCACAAAAGTTGTAGGTTCGGCATGTTTCTCGTTTGCACAAGATCTCATATGAATTTCAGAGTAAAACCCCTTAATAGCAAAACTTGTGCGAGCAAGGGTGAACTCATCAAGGTAATTAGGTGTTTTTTCTAAAAACATTAAACATGCATATCCGACTCACCTAAATGTGCCTCACAAGCTTGTCATTTAACATAATTAATTCCCTCCTATCTTTCATTGAATTCCAGAAATACCGAATATACCTTCTTTTCAACATTGTGTGGTGTATTTTTCCTTTCACTGTGCATACTCCATCACGTTCAACTTGAACCAACAGCATTTGTCTCCATAGTTTTTCTTCTACCTGACCTAAAAAATGAGATGAATAGGTAACTGATGTTACAACAGCAACTTGTGTATTTAGAGCGTAAAGTGATTGATTGCTGCTCGACAAAGAGAGCGCAGTAATCTTTGCAGATCAGCAATGACACTTTATGCTCGAAATTTTTCTACAAACGCAGCTCTTAGACATAAAAACGATCGATACCTCATTCAACATAGGCACATAATATTACCTAAGAGAAAATTAACACTTATTAGTAATTCAAAATGTATAAGCTATCCAAATATCGAATAATTTTCATCTCTAACAAAATGAAAGAATGGGACTTGCATAAAAAAAAACCCGAACTCCGAGATCAAACCCATGACCTTCGGTTAACTAGGAAGCTTCCCTAACCTTATTGCCACCATAGGTCCTTAAGTGCATTGAGTTTATTTTCTACAGTTTCCATCATGCAAGAATGAGTTCGTTTTCAACAAAAGTTAGGGAGATCAAGTGTTTTTTCAATATTTTTGCTCCAGAGCGACAAAGCTATCACAAAGTGTTTATTTATAAATTTTCTTTGAATGTCTGTCTGAACGACTTGTCAAAATTGATTTGGAAATAACATTAACATAACTGAATATAAAACATAACTGCTATGAGACAAATTGAAATGAAAACATGATTATCTAGGACAAGTTTTTGAATTCATCAATGGATGATGTGCATTCGTGCTGTGATTGTCCATTAGTTAAAGAAGAATACAATGCTCATTGATGAATCCATCGATGAATTTAAAAACTTGCCCCTGAGTAGCTGATTGAAAAACGTTGTTTGGCCAAGATTCATTCAATAAAGTTTTTCAGCAATTTCAAGGGACCCGAGGTAGATTCAGAGTTTGAACGGAACGTATTCAACCGGCTCTAAAAGAACCTTGTTGAATGCATGAAGGTCATATAGTTTGTAAAGGTTTATTTTCTTAACGTTAGAATAGGAAACTATAAGCTGAATGTGTAAATAAAGGTGCATTTAGTCAACATCATTTTAAAATTGTGTTCAAATATATGTTAAAAGCGAAAGTTGAATCTGTTATATCAAATGCATTTATACAATGCTAAGTATAAGCTAAAAACCTTTTGCTATGAGTAAATCCACCCTTAAATGACTTCATTAAGTAAACAGGGGTTCGATATTTTTGAGCATTTTACTGATAATCATAAATAAGTACGATGAAAAAGTGTTGTTCAAGTTAAAGTAAGACAACATATATTGAAACTTACCGCATTTTGTGGTCTTTGATTTCTGCACCAAACAAATCCGGATTTTTGGAATGATATGAAAACATGGTTGAGGAGTCTAATTTGGTAAATTATCGGATTGTCTTTCCACAAATCCGTCATCCATGATCACTAGCTGTTATTCACTAGACACTGCCAAACTGATATCACAATATCAAACACCAGAACAAGACAAATATCATACAATTTGAATGTAATTATTAAATTCCTTTACGAGAACGTGCTCTGCTCCGCATCAACAATCAACCATTTTGTATTTGAACTGGCCGGGGGGAGGAGCTTGTTGGATATGACGAAGTTCTGGACCAGTGCAACCAACGTGAATTTCCCGCGAAAAAAAATATGAATTTTTATGAATGGCAACTTGTGACGTCACAAGTTGTGCGTAAATGAACTATAGTACAGCTTTTCTCCGGGAAAACGTCGTTTTTCGAAAAAACGCTTTTACAGGTCGATTCAGCGTGTTGGAAACTACAATTCAACAAATTTTGGAGAAATTTAATTTTTCATTCCGATTCCTCATTGCATTTCAGTAAAAAATTATAAAAATAAGTCGAAAATGTAACAAATTAAACTGATTGGTGATAGTGATTTAGTAAATTTCAATAATATCAATCGTGATACATAGTTATTGAAGTTAGAATTGATTACATTTCACAAGTCATAAAAAATATGTGTATATAGGGTGTCACTTGAATAATTGAGGTTGGGGGGTCTTTTCTCGAGGGTAGTTTGAAAAAAGTTGACTTTGGCATAACACCTCCAAAATCATATGGGTTTGACGTAAGTGTGCACACAAAAAATCCTAAGGAGCATAACTGAGATATTGACTGTATAAAAAGATATGTGGGGATATTTGAAGAAAATCGTATATGATAGTACCAACAGACTTGAACGAACTGGGTAGGTAAAAAACGTACAGTCGAACTCCACCAAATAAAATCTTTATTGATAATGTGAGTGTAGTCAGAGGACACACATCAGCACATTACGAGATGTAGTCGGAAGACTCACTCAGCAGCAGGACATGTTTCGAAGGATTACGCCTTCATCTCCGGCGAAAAAAGGTTACAAACTAATGATCTACAGAAAAGAGAAATGTTACAATATTGAGAATAACAGTACTAAATTTCGAACATACCTGCTAGCTTGTACATTTTCTAGGTATCGGGTGATCAAGGTACCTCACTTAAATTCTCCTGGATGATTTTTCCGTATGTGTTACACAATATCGCTAAAAATAAGTCTTGAATACTCTCAGACACTTTCCGTCGGCGGCATTGCTTTGAAGACGCTTTAAAGCTCTCAAAATAATTATTCAATCTCACGTAAATTCTGAAGCTCCATTTTTATATATGTTAGCCAGACAACTATTTTAAAACGTTTTATAAGAAGGCAGACCCATCCAAGGGGCCAATCATCCCCTAAACATAATTTCGATGATGTTAGGAGCACAAGGACATTATCCACGCGCTAGAGAGTGAGTGAGACGTGTATTAGTGTTATATTGACCTCTATTTCTCTCACAGTTCACTCATATCAAATAATTATTAATAGTTAAAAACAAAAATCTGCTGAAAATGAAAAAAAAATGAGGAAAATAATAAGAAATCAACTTACAAAAAACAAGCTGGTTTAGTAAACTCAAGTAAATTTAATTTTTTTTTTCAATAAAAGGTAGAAAGCTCGACAAAGCATCAACAAATTAATAAAATAACAGCAATTTTTTCTATTAATTATTTCTTGAGAATCAATCTTATACAAAAAAAATTGGAGTATATGGATTTCTCGATAATTTCTGAGTATTTTGGCTTCTATTCTTCATTGTCATCGTCGTTGAAATTAAACAAATCATTATCGAGCCAATCTTGATATTGATTATCTTAATCGTCGTCCTGATCATTAGCATTATATGTATATTCTTCCACTGTGAAAATCAAGTCAAACAATAAAGATTTGAAAAACTGAAGAGACATGAAAATTTTAAGAAACGAAAATAAATTAGCTGAATGTTCCTCCAGTGACTGACTGAGAAAATCCGGTAATTGATCTTCATCGAACCAATGAAAATCTTCCAATGTCCAGCCATTGTTTTTGGGACTGAAAATATTAATCATCTTCGTACTTACGTTGTTCCAAAGACTAGCAATATAGTTATCCTGTTGAAACTGTTGCAAAAGCTCACTCTTACAAGGTGGTAAATTGGTAGCGTCTACATGAATCATCACGACTAGAATTCATCATTACTGAACCAGAACAAGTTCGTCCATCAGATTTCGCCAAAGAGTTAAAAATGTCCATTTTAAACAGTCTCTCGTTGACTTTTTTATACTTCACTGAGCTGCTGATTAGATGATTCCATTCATTGGCAACACTCGAGTTCTCATTAATTTTCGGCAATGCCACTCTTTCACCGTGATCAACAATAAAGTTGTCTGGAATAAATGAAAATTCATCGTGTTCCGAGCATGAGGAAGCTGTTGTATACCATGTTTGTAACATCTATGCCCAGGCTAATATTGCAGCGATAATGCTGGGCAAAATGCACCATTTGAAAAATGAAGGTTCCCACGTTTGAATATTGACTGGCACTGGCAACAAGCACAGCTATGTTGACTTGAATGCTATCTACGAACAATTAGGACCGTCGTTGTGTCGAAGCCTACCAGGGTTCCATGCTATTACTGGATGCGATTATATTTCAGTATTTTTCAAAAAGGTCAAACAAAGGCCGTTTAATATCTTAAAGAAAAATGAAGAGTAGGTACCAACAAGCATTTCACAGATTTGGCACGTTGAATTTTGTTGGTGATCTAGACGAAGAAAAAACGTGTAATCAACATAATTCAAAAATGTATCTGTGATGTTTTGATGTTTACAACGTTTCTGGACTAATTGAGATAGATGCTGCCAGACTCCAACTGTTCAATAATACATATATGGTATCTGATGTTAATGAAGAATTCAATCAGAAGAATGTGAAAAACTTCGATGCTACCAATTTACCACCTTGTAAGAGTGAGCTTTGGCAACAGTTCCGACGGGCTAACTATGGCTAGTCTTTGGAACAACGCAAGCACGAATATGATGAATCCCGAAAATAATGGCTGGACATTGGAAGATGGTAAATATGATTTTCATTGGTTCGATGGATCAATTACCGGATTTTGTCAGTTAGTCACTGGAGGAACAAACAGGTAATTTATTTTCGTTTCTTAAAATTTTCATATCTCTTCAGTTTTTCAGATCTTAATTGTTTGGCTTGTTTTTACAGTGCAAGACCATACATATAATGCTGATGATCAGGACGACGAATTAGATATTCAATATCAAGATTAGCTCGATGATGAATTGTCTAATTTCAATGACGATGACAATGAAGTAGAAGCCAAAATACCCAGTATTGAGAAATCCATATTTTTCAATTTTTTTGTAATATTGATTCTCAAGAAATAATCAATAGAAAAAATTGCTGTTATTCAAAATGTAATAATTAATTGATATGAGTAAAGTGTGAAAGGAATAGAGGTCAATATAATACTAATACTCGTCTCACTCACTCTCATGCGCGTGGATAATGCCTTTGTGCTCCTACCTACAGGGGTACTGAAATTGGGTTTAGGGGATGACTGGCACCTTGAATCGGTCTGCCTTCTTATAAAACGTTTTAAAATAGTTGTCTGAATAACATATAAAAAAATGGAGCTTCAGAATTTACGAGTGTAAATAATTATTTTGAGGGCTTTAAAGCGCCAATCTAGCAGTTAGACATGCGATCATAGTACATACTAAGACTACTCAATCGTATAAATTTTGTTCGTCAGAAAATAAGTGACGTCTGCTTGCCCTGGGATCTTGGAATTTAACGTTTTCAACACATTTCGCAACTCTCAGGAGATAATCGAAAATATACGAATTGTAGATATTGATCTCTACTTCCATATGCCGTTCACAGAATTTGAATGAGATGATTTTCCTTAAATCGGCGCATTTATAAAGATTTGCAATTAAATTGTTTATAACGCGATTGTGCAAAAACTACATATCGGACAAAAAACATCTTGCGCACAGTTGAACCACATGTTATTATCTATCAGTTTTCGCAATATTGTTTGTCCACCTCCAGATTTATGAATATTATGAATTTTTGAAAAGTGGACTCTTTTTCGAGGTTTTTCCGGATTTTTTAAGTGAAAAATGCACCGATCTGGGCGTATAAAAAACATTTTGTAAGTGTTATAAATTTCTACAAAAGTTCCATTGACCGTAAAACAATTCCTTGAATAGTCTTTGAGATATTTTCAAAATACCAAAAAAGTTGTATTTTTTTCATTATTTTTTGTTTAAAAAATTGCATAAAGCGATTTTGTCTGGGGCGAAAACTGGGGTTTTCATCAACGAACCATCTTATAAAAATTGGGATAGGCCATTTGCGTCTTTTATTTTGTGGGGGAAAACCTCTATAGCTTGGTCTATATTTTGGAGTTTTTGGGATCAGAGATTGAAGGAATATTTTTCAGTGCTAGCAAGCACTTTCGATTCCTCGAGACCTCTTTGGGGTGCTCCCGAGCACTTTATACCGACACTAAGCAATGAGCCGTTTTAGAAAGTGCTTAGAGTATACAAAGCACTAACTTAGCATCAATTTGAAAAAGTGCTCGCGAGCACAAAAGGGTTTAGCTTTCTCAGACAAGCACTAAGCACTGTGCTTTGCACAGGTCTGAACGTTCCGATGATATTCAATGAGTTTTTGACATTATAAGTGAATACATTTTTTTCAATAGTACCTAGTCCGTAATTTTATATTTAAAACTTTTTCTCAATTAATTATGAATCACTTTAGTAATTTATTTATTTTTTGTTATTGATGTTTGAATAGCACATTTTGAGTTTGATAACATTTTCTGAGAAATTTCAAATAAACTATAATCCATTTGTTATTTATGAGTTCATGAATTCATAATCTGCACATTTAAATTTTATATGGTGGACAATTTCAAGAACTAAGTGGTTACGGTAAAAAAATGTTCATTATTTGTCGATATTATTTCCTTCTTGATTTTTTCTTTCAAAAGTAAATCATTACATACCTATATCTGTTTCTGTTCGTCATGAGCTGGTTTTCACAATTTACCATTGGAGCATCTAATGGGAAACTGACGTATAGGAAGTTTAATTTTGTCTGTCAGGACTTGATAACAGCAAATGTGTTGAGAGATCCCGTTTCAAAGTGATTAATGAAAATTATCTGAATTTATCTTTTCTTTCATTTCCTACGAAACAGTACATATTTATATTCGAATATTTCAACTGCATAATTTCCATATTTTTAATTGAACATTGTCACCCTCCGAGTGGAAATTATCAGTAATTTTCTGTAAAAAACTGTGATCTTTCAGTAAGCATTTAATTCAGACTTTTGCCATTCAAACAAATACTGATTCAGAGAATTGGTTTTATTTAACGCTACCAATGTATCATTTATGTTTTTTTTTGTAGAATAACATAATGACATATAATTGAAATACATGATGATATTTTTTTGTTTTACCGCCTCTTTGAGTTTGTTAATTTCATTGGCGAGGTAGTATACAGGGTGTCCCACGAAGTTTTGGACAGGGAATATCTCGGAACTCAAAAGTCAATATTATCGGACCCAGATCATTTCAGACCAGAGTTTCAATTAATTAATAAGTATAGGTGAGTATTTTTTTTATTGAATTAGTGATACGTTATTTGTGCCATCAGGAGATTCTAATTTTCTAACATTTTTGGTTTTCGGAGTTTTCCAAGTTGGTCACTTCTGATAACTGGAAATCTGATATGAAGATGGATCAAAGAGGAATGAAGATGGATCAAAGAGAACAGTATTCTATAATTCAGATGGTTCCTGCTATAACATTTCGACTCTGCAGAAATGCACTGTTGCTGAGTTATGAATGCACGAAATCATTCAGAAAAGCTCGATGGAGAGTACTGATATAAATTTTCAGTACGGTTTAATGGTGCCATTTTTGTTTTGAGGAAATGCGCCATTGCCAAAGTAGTTCCGAATACCTGGAAATGTGATAAGTGGACAATATCCTATTCAACTTTTGAGTTGAAGCCAAGTAATGGACAAGGAAAATCATTCAGAGAAGTTTCATAGACATTTCGGATTCATAAACTGGGAGATGCTGACATATTTCATTTGATAATTTTCTCGTTTATGCCTTTGAGACCAGTGGAAGATATGAAAATTCAGACCAATTTGAGCGGTCGCCACGTGGCCTTCTTTCAAAAAATTCAATTCCGGCACTTAACCTCACTTCGACCTTAGGTATGCCTCTTTTTTTAATGGGACATTCATGATGGAAACTTCCATTATTTCAATTGGCAGCAAAGAGAAAATAGCATAAATATTAAAAAAAAATCACCAAAAGTTCTCGCCATCATGCCTATGCCTATCATTTTTTCGCTGCTATTGTATATTTTAACATGCAGTTGGTGTACATGGCAGCAGCGATAAAATCGTCAAAAATCACATCCATTTTTTAATGAAAATCGAATTTTTTATGTGAAACGAGAAAATCGTCATATGAAATCTGTCACCATCTCCCAGTCTATAACCTAACTACCCTAGCTATCGAAGGTAATTCGATCACTAATTGGTATAAAAAGGTGAAATTTACGCAGATGCTCGCTGCGTTCGCATTTCATAAATCACCAGAAGAAAGAGACATGTCTTTCAGTAAACCAAAGTTCAGCCCGTTTTTTTTAATACCCATTTTTGTTAGCTCAGTCAAAAAATCAGCTTCATAACTTCTAATTCAAATACGGATAACATTGTCAACTCGGAGAACGTCGACTAACAGCAACTGTTCAAACAATAATCAGATCATTAACTATTCACTGGCGCACCCAGTGGTGGAGGAGGGGTTTAGAGGCTCGACCCCCCACTCCTCCGAGAAGACAATGTGTCAAAGAAATATTATTTGCACATATTCGGTTTTCCCTCAATCCATATATTTTGTCATATTCATCGGCTTCTATGAACCCCCTCTCCAGAAAAATTCTATTAACTTTGTTGTTGAGAAATCATCACCACTGCCCGTCTATCCGGAAACTCCAGACCACCGAGTTCTTTAAAAAAGTTGTTACGGACCTACTATTCGATAGAAACATCGTGAATTATTTTAGAAACGCTGTGGAACATTTTGAAAGCATCTTCGAAGTCGAAAGACACATCTGCAAGGAAACACACAAATTTTTATTATAGTTCACAATGTTTAATATTCTTATTGCAGTTTAGAAATTCTTGATTGTTATTATTTGTTTATAATTATTAAAGTTATATTTTCCTGTAACATTATTCGAATTAGGAGATTTGACAGTTGAATAATCGAAGCATTTAGAATTTAGATAACTGAAATATTGAAAGTGTCAGTGTTGTGAAACCAAATATTTGGCCTAGGGTGTTAAAGGCATTTATCCAGCACAAGTGTGGCTTTTATTTTAGAACTCAAAATGGTACCATTTGGTGACAGCGGTGGGATGAGTGTTGCTGAAGAAAAAAGAGTGAGACAGGTTTCCAGTATTTGATCCTGAATTTGGAGCCAACAATTACAACAAGATTGCGACATCGGTAGACAAACTACAGATGTTTTGAGGATCAAGAAGCCAAAACGAAAACAAGAACAAGAGAAACAAGAAGCTAAAATAAAACAAGAACGACCCCTGTCTCATTCTAAATCGAAAGAATAAATTTTTTTGACTTTTATTAACAAACGAAATGTTACCTGGATTAAATTTACAACAGATATTCGGGTCGATTCTGGTTTGCAGCAGCAAAGGACCCCACACAAATCAAATGGGAAATGGATCCCTGACGAATTAGCTGAAATTTGGATATGTTGTAGTTTTTACCCTTCTGATCAAAACTCTCCATTGGCCCGATACCTAAAAATTGATAGTTATTTAGGTATCGAAAGTCAAAAGTTGCAACTAGTGCAAATCTCCCAAGCGATCACATTTGATTTCGACCATGTATAATAGCGATGACTTTGTTCAGTTTTGACAGGAATAAAAACTAATGTTTTGAAGATTCTTATACTCGCATTATTTTGAATGATATGGCCTTTAGAAACATTCTTATTTGTTACGTTTATAATGGACGATTTACCCCGAGACTCATGACTCGAATAGATGGAGAAGAAAATGCCAACAAATGTGAAATCGCCATACGCAGATGAGAGGGGTTGAATAGACCACCCAAACTAAGGAATGCAAATCATTTTCGATCGCGTGAGAGATCTGCATTAGTCGCAACTTTTGACCTTCGAAACCTCGGGCCCATGGAGACTTTTGACGAGAAGAGTATAAACTACAAAATATCCAAATTTCAGACAATTCGACAGGGATCCATTTCTAATTTGATTTGTGCGGTGTCCTTTGTCATCATGATTAGAAAACTTTCACAGCAAATCATATCTCAGTTTTGGGAAGGATTGCAATCTCCATTTCTTTATCGTTAGGAGATGATGTGGCAGCAACATCTTCTGTCGAAAGATAGCAAGCGTTCTACAAAACTGTGATATATTTTGCTGTAAAAGTTTTTTGCAGCAAATTTGCTACTTAGAAACAGAATTGATCCGATTGTATTACGTTTGTAGACCAAAACAAATATTTATTAACTATGTTAATTATCTATTTTATCTTGATATCAGAAATTACAATAGCAACCAAGCAGAATGTTTCAATTCTCTTTTACATTTGTATTCAAAATTATGAAGCACCTAACGATATTCTTGAGTAGTTTTGTATAGATGACAATAAATGTTAAATTACTTAGTTTCAATATTTTCTCTTGTGAGCATTAAAGTCACCTACCAAGATAAAACGTGTAGGAAGTTGGTTTATGAGATCCGTTATTTCTGTGTCTCTGACAGTGTAGTTTGGAGGGATGTATACACTGCAAATTACGATTTTATTGGGGCACCACGCTGTGATGGCGACTGCTTCTTCGACAAAAACTGAGGATCCACCACTGGCGCGTTGATGAGTAGTTCTGATAAAGTGGTGAGCAACATAATTTTTTAAGTATGGGTTGTGAGAATTAGTGAAATTGGTTTCTTGTAAACACATGACGTCTGGTGAGGAATCTGAGATGAGCTGTTGTAATCGTTCCAAACGAGGGTAAAAACCGTCGCAGTTCCACTGTATTAAAGAGATGGGCATGGTGGTGGAAAATTTAGTATGACGATTTGTGCGACTGCTGTGAGCAATCGGAGCTATATTCCTCGTCACTAGGTTCATTAGACATATCTAGACTCTCAGTATCTATAGCGTCGGATTTAAGCTTCTTTTTTATCTTGTTTGTCATGCGGGTTATTCTGTTCTTTAAGGATCTATCTGTGAGGTCGGGGTAAATAAGATTTCGGTTTGAGACTAGACCAATAAGGTCATCAGTGTGTCTGCGGGCTTCCTGATACGGATCAGAGTTACCAAAGGTATTTTCTAAGAAGTCATAAAGGTTTTCTATGGGAAGTATGAAGGCATCTGGTGTTTTCTGGTAGGATTTTGCTATGCATTCTTTTATGGATGTTGTGAGATTAGATTCAGTATCATCACTTATCTTCCGCTTTTTTTTTACTGCTTTATGAACTGTTGTGGGAAGAGTAGATGATGCAGGGGGAGGCATGGCGTCCTTGATATTTTCTGTTTCTACGGGTAAACTTGTGGTTTCACTTTGAGTTGAAAGCTGGGAATATCCACGTTTTTGGGCTGGTGTCATATCTGCAGGAGGATGGTTTTCTTGTGAGGTGATCGGGTCTTCATTTGGAATTGTATCGTTGTTCTCTGTTAGATTTGTAGAATTTGTATTTGGAAGTACCTGTTCAGTTTGCTCGGGCAGAGTGGATTGTGACAGTAAAATATTGGTTGGAGGATTTGGGCAATTTGAAGCGATGTGTCCGGGTTGCTTGCAAATAAAGCACTCCATTTTGTCTGTAGACAGAAAGATTCTGTTTTCGTTTCCGTCAAAAGGAATAATTATGGATGTCTGCAATTCAAAGTTGTCTGATGTGGGGAGAACGTAGACTTGTCGTCTGAATGTGGGAATATTCGTCCCCTGGGATACCAGCTCTCAGAAACGAAACAGGAGAGGTTATCTGTAAACCAAGGCTCTTTATAGCATTTTCAGCGAGGTCATGGGGTATATGTATAGGGTGATATGTTTGAGATGATTATTCGTTTTGTCGGAGAAACAAGTCTACGGATGTTTATGGCATTATTGTTGATAGTTACGAATGGATGGGATTTTAAAAGGTCATCAACGAGTTTGGAAGTGGCTAAATAGATGCAGATTCTATTATTCGAGATCCTTGACGCAAAAAAGATGTGTTTGGGGCCTACAATATCGCCTATAGCCTTAACATAGTCGAATAACTTTAGATTGTCATCTGCGTGCATCACTATGGCTTGGTCCTTTTTCGGGAAAGATGGTTTAGGTGTTGTCTTGACGGCTGATACGTAACTGGTACTAGGGACTGGATTGTTGCTGCTTATGTTATGCGACATTTTGGTTTCTGTAGGGTGAGGTATATACTGTTTGGTTTATTGTTGCCCTTGTACTCAAAAGCAATATGTTAGGTTGTCTTAATAAATTCACTTGATGATTTTAATTCAGTGTGCAGCAATATATCCATTTTGATATACTGCCTACGCCTCTGGTAAGGAGGAGCAGGCAAGGAACTGAGATTTTTCGGATCTCAGTTGATGACTTGGCTGATATCAGTTCTTTTAGTGAATTAGGAACGAAAGAAAATGAAAATAAAAACAAACAGTTCAGCGCGGCGGCAAAAACTCGATTAAGAAGTACATAAAAATGTTCAGTACATACGTCGGTTTTTGTAACACTGAATAACTAACTTTAACTTGGTCAATCACTGATGAAACAAGTAAACTGCGGAGCAGAATGTAGACGATGTTGACTCGTTCAAGCACTCGAATGTGGGGATCAGAACGTACGTTTGGCCGAGGCAAGATGATTGAAAATGTGATCAACAATTGCAACATAAATCTACTAAACACTGGGAGCAGTACATATTTCCACGTACAATCCGGATCCTTCTCCTCAATAGACCTCAGCATAACAGATCCAGGAACAGCACCCCTACTAACATGGCACACCCTTGATAGCCTCTATGATAGTAACCACTTTCCCATCCTAATCTCAGACAACATTTCAAAACAAGTAATCATCAAAGAAAAGTGGAAAATCGCAAAAGCGAATTGGAACCTTTACAGTCAAACGCTGAAAGAAAATACAGAAACTATCAAATATACGAAGGACATAGATGAAGCTGTTGGCCAACTGAATAACGCCATAATTTCTGCAGCCAATATATCTATAGGAAAGTACTCCATCAACCCATCTAAACGAACCATTCCCTGGTGGAATGAATCCTGTAGCACGGCAGTGAAAGAGTGCAAAAAGTCGCTCAACAAATACCGAAGAACCAGAAATGAGTCAGATTTGATTAACCTTAAAAAAATGAGAGCAAAATCAAAAAGGGTTCTCAAACAGAGTAAACGAGAGTCGTGGAATAAATTCTCAAGTACAATAACCTCTGACACCTCTCCTTCTCTAATCTGGAACAAGATAAGACAGATGAAAGGAAAAAACACCAACTTTAAAATCCCTGGCCTAACCCACGAGGGACAAGTCATTATCAATGACCAACAAATTGCCAACATTCTTGCCGAACACTTTCAAAACAAAACAAAATCCAATTCCGAACCTCCAAACCTAATAAACGATCCACAACCTAAACAAACCCATAATATATGTCACTCTCTCAATGTTCCTTTCACTCTTTCCGAATTAAATTCAGTCCTACTCTCTGTCAAGAACACAGCTGCAGGACCCGACGATATACTGATGATCTTCCTAAAATATTTACAGTTAGAAAAACTAAACTGCTTGAACTCTATAACAAAATTTGGTGCAGCCAACAATTTCCGACTCTATGGAGAGAATCAATTATAATACCAATAAAAAAGAACGACTCGAATACCAATCTTCCAAATTCCTTCAGGCCAATTTCCCTCACATGCACATTGTGCAAAATTCTTGAGAAAATGGTCAATAGACGCTTACACTGGTACTTAGAATCGCACAACCTCTTAATTACAGCGCAGGCAGGCTTTCGATCAAACAGAAACACATTGGATAACCTGGTTACTCTACACACAGATATCTCACAAGCTATTGGAAGCAAAAATGACATAATCGCCGTGAGTCTTGATATTGATAGCGCATTCGACACGATTTGTAAAACTACCATCTTCGGAAAACTCGTAGACTTTAACCTAACTGGAAACATTCTCTCCTTTCTACAAAACTTTTTAACCAACAGATCCTTCAAGGTTGTCACAAATGGGCAGATATCTATACAACATTTCCCAGAAAATGGAGTACCACAAGGCTCGGTTATTAGCACCACTTTATTCCTGATGAGTATCAATGATATCTGTTCATCAATAATTCCACCTGTCAAATATGCACTATACGCTGACGACATCATACTATACTGTCAAGGCAAAGTTACGGTCAGTACCTGCACCTTACTACAGAAGGCTCTAGATAACATCCACAATTGGTCTCTTAAATCCGGTTTCCACTTTTCAACAACCAAATCCAAAGTAATCCAGTTCAGCAGAAGACTCAATCCTATTTCTCCACAACTAGTTCTCAATGGGGATCAGCTAGTTGTGGTTGATCAACATAGATTTTTGGGAGTAATCTTTGATAAACGGTTCACATGGAGACACCATATTCAGGAGACAAAAGCCAATTGTTTAAATCGGATTAACATTTTAAAATCATTAGCACATCACCAATGGGGAGCAGAAGAGGAAGTACTAATAAGGACTTATAGATCATTAGTCCGCTCCAAACTGGATTATGGAAGTATTCTTTACATGAGTGCCTGCAAAACATACCTCAAATATCTTGACACGATCCAAACCACAGCATTACGAATATGTCTAGGTGCTTTTAGATCCAGTCCGACGGAAAGCATTTTTATTGAATCTTCTGAACCACCTCTTTCCATACGACGAGAATACCAACTACTATCCTACTTTTCCAGGATATCTGCCCACCCACAAAATCCAGTTTTCAAACTAATTGATTCTATACAACCAGCTCCCGACAATAGACCCAGAACGCCACTCTCATCTCCACAAGTACTATACTCTATTTCAAGAAACACTAACCTCAAAGCTACAACTTCCACAAAGCTTCCAAAAACTCCTCCGTGGACCAAAAAACCGCCACTATTGATCACATGTCTTAGTAACTACAATAAGCGCGATACGCCTAACATAGTCTTCCTACAAAAATTCAGAGAACTGATAAATAATCAGCAGTTCGACAAAATCCTTTACACTGATGCCTCCAAAGAAATTAATGGTACCGGATGTGCTGTTACTACACTAGATACAACAATAGCAACACACAAACTACCCGACCTATGTAGCATACACACAGCCGAACTATATGGAATACTACAAGCTTTGAGGACCCCAATACAGGATAACAGTAAACTTGCAATTTGTACAGACTCCCTCTCATCAATACACTCCATCACAAACAGCTACTCACAACATCCCTTAGTTCAAGATATCCACGACACTTGCCACCACCATCGCACTAGAGGTATCAACGTGAATATCATCTGGATTCCTTCCCATATAGGAATTACGAGCAACGAACGTGCAGACCAAGCAGCGAAACATACTTGTTCCTCCGACTTGCCAGTACAGCAAATCCAACTTCACCAAGACCTAAAATCAGTAGCTCGACAAATGATGACACAAACCTGGCAAACTCATTGGAATACAAGTAACACAAAACTACGTACAATTCAACCTACAGTTTCCGTGCAGCAGATGCCCACATTGACAAGAAAGGACAAAAGTGTAATCAGAAGACTCAGAATAGGTCACTCACGGCTCACCCATGGTTACCTGATGTCTTCACAGAATCCCCCTACCTGTGAATTCTGTGACAGTGTAAGACTCACAATTCAGCACATACTTTTAGATTGCCTGCACTACAGCCAGACTCGCCGCAAACATAATCTCAGTGGAACTCTCAAAAACATTATTGGATCACCTAACCAGTTTAAGGCTGTAATACAGTTCCTCAAAGACTGTCAACTGTTTAATTCAATTTGATTTTTATTATGTAATCAAATGTATCATAGATCCCGTGTCAGTGGCCATTAGATGCCGAGACACGTTAATTTCAATAATAATAAAAAAAAAAATATTTTCTCTCGTTATTTTTAAGAATTTGGAAAAGAGACACTCGATTGCAAACATCTTTTGCATATTCGATTTTTTGGCAGCTTTCGCCTCCAAAATACTATCAAATTTTTAAATTCTACCCAAAATTATGTAGTAGAAAATATGTTATTTATTATTTTTCTTCATAAATTGTCTGTAGATGACAATGAAAGCAAAATTACTTAACTAATTTTACATTTTCTCTATTCCATTTTTACAAATTATAAAGAAGAGATAATCGCACATTGGATTTTTGTTTATTACACCTGCAAAACCCACCGAAATACTCCGCAATCTAGCACCAAAATAGAATTAATTCTGCACTGAAAACTCAGTTAATGAGAAAGTAAGGAAAGTTTTCAGAACTTAAATGAAACACAATGAAACAAAAACGAAATAAAATTCATTTGATATAGACTTCAAAAATACATTGAAACAATTCTCAGATCATATTATATTTCAAGATCGACCGGTTTCTCATTGAGTTGATCCTTATATAAACGTAAGATTGGCCCAACCTCCTCCTCTAAAAATTCACCAACTTGATCCGACGCCCTACCAATGTAAGTGGAAGGATCCAATAAGCTATCAAGATCGGCAACGATTGGTTGGAAGTAAGGATCTGCGCGAACTCTATCCAGAAAATCATTGTCTTTGCCGAATTCCTTGACTTGGGTACCTGCTTCTTGGGAAAGGACTCTGATTTTTTCGTGGCACACTTGCCTGTCTCCACCCTTCTTTACCATAGCCATGATAATATTCTCCGCGGACATGAAAGGTAGTTCCTGGTTGATTCTCCTCTCTATAACTTTGGGATAAACTACCAGACCTTGTGTGATATTAATCAAAACCATCAGAGCAGCATCTGCAGTGAGGAAGGCCTCGGCTAACGTAATTCTTCTGTTGGCTGAATCGTCCAGAGTTCGTTCCAGCCACTGAGTTGCATGAGTATTGGCAGCATTCAAAAAGAGGGCAATTAGATGACGCGCTAACGCACAGCATCGTTCAGATCTCATAGGGTTCCTTTTGTAAGGCATTGCAGAACTGCCTATTTGGCTTTTTTCGAACGGTTCCTCAATCTCTTTGAAATTCGCGAGCAGCCTCAAATCACTGCACATTTTGTGGATGGAAGAACCTGAAAAAAGTGCAAACGTTAACTCAAATCCGGACTATATGATTTATAAATACAGGGTGAACTATAACCAACTAGGGAAAACAAAACGGGGTACTAGTCTATCATGAGGAAAAACACACAAAACACACCTGTTTTGACACACCACGTCCTCCGAGTGTAAACATTGATGACGGTCGATGTTCAAGTTTCTATGATTGTTCAAGGTTTCGCGTATATTACAATCGTGCACGCAAACTGTCAGTTTTTAGTCAGTCCGGAGTTTACTGAACTTTCGAGAGACATTGATATAGCCATACATATCAATGTCTCGAGAATGTAATTCGTGCTCAAAAGGACGTTGTGGTCGCGTATACGAAAAGCTCATTCGACGCAAACATACAAACATTTAGTTCAAGTTTCATGTGGTGCTGCAGGAGCTGTGTTCTGCAAAAATTATTCATTTTTGCATTTCTATTTGGAGTAGCTAATGCGGAAGTATCATTTTAAATACAGACGGAGCGATTTCATGCCAAATGAAAATTCAACTGGGTCGTTCCAGATATTCATCCATCATTACACTGACGTTAAAAATTGCCAACGATCACGTTCTGATTCCTTACGATCCAGAATTGCCAGTGACAATGGACTGAGACACTAGTTCATTGAAGGAATAGAAGAACTGATGGCCGTGGTGCCAGTGGTGGTAGAGCGTTCGCCTTTGGAGCGAAGGGTCGAGGGTTCAAAAGCCTCGCATGGTCATCGTTAAAAGGTGAGGGCTGCGTCTTCCCTAGCTCACACTAGTCTCTCGAAGACTTCCGAGGGTTGCGCGTAAGGAGTGCGATCGGTCAAACCTTGTCAACCCTGTGCCAAAATTGACAAATCTCTAGACCAAATCTACCGCGCTAAGACAAGAGGTCGTATCTACTTTTGCAGAAGTTTCGAGTTATTTGAGATACGATACTTTGATTTAGTAAATGCCTGATATTCTCGACATACGACAAATTAATAGTGTATGTTATTTTAGGTATTCAGACTGAATATACGATATCCTGACCTTGTTCCTTGGACAGGTTATGTTTAACACAAGCGAAATATTCGATAACCTTGAAATCCAATTGTTGGTCAGTTACGATCTTGTGTCTTAGCACGACAGAGATGTTTTCTTCGTATGCGAAGAATCGCATAAAACGACGTAGTTTCGTGATTCAAAGTTGCATTTCCAATTGAAAATTTGGAGAAAGTTTATAACCCGGCAATCTGGTCTAAAGGAGCAGCCGTTAGAAGATTCAGGTCCAAAAACGTGAATTTTCAGAAGATACTGATGTAAATCATATGACTAAATCTTTCGATTTTTTTTTAAGAATAATTGTGAATGTGGAAATTTGGAATGTTACTTGTAAATAAACAGAATATGACCAGCGTGGAAGTAGTCAGGGAAGTTGTTTTCAGTTTAATATTTCAAAAAATAGCTTCATTTAATCGTAGGTTTCTTCTACTTTCAGAGGAGTCATGTTTCTTTCAATTTTCAATTGAGAATGTTTCCCTTTTCAATTGGAACAAATCGAACTATTTATGAACGATTTTTTGCTCTATTATATGAACATTGGCAATTATAGGAGAGTATAAATATAAAACAAGTAAAGTATTTCATGTTACAAACTGGAATGTTTTCATTGTCGTAGTTTTAATATTGAGCATGGTGGAGTAGCCATGGTTTCTAGAAATTATTATGAAACGAAAAGTTGAACCTTCAATGAGAAAGGACAATCTGAATTTTGCTGAATCAGTCTAAGTCAATACAAAGTTACAATTATAACAGTTTATAGATCCTGTAAGGAAATTGAGAGTATTTTCTTGTATAATATTAGATGAAATTGTAGGTAACTGTTTCGGAAAAAGAATATATACATTTTTTGGCGATTTCAATATTCGATGACTTCGAAAGCATCATTGTGTCATATCACGGACTAACTATTCTGATTGGGGAAGCTACCCGAATCAATGCTTCCAAATAAAGTTGTATGGAATTTTTTTTTACCAATTTGTATCCCAGTGTGTACAAAGCAGGTGTATTAGATCCATCGTTTGTGGATCAAACAGGTCAATACTCGTTTTTCATTACAGAAGTAGTTCGTAAATAATTACGAAAACCAATTTCTACTAGGTCTATTACAAGTAGACGAATTAAGAAAATGCGACCGTCTTGCATCAGTTCAACTGGAATATTTCAAATTCAAGCCATGATATAGAGTCTTTATCTTCTCTATTGTTAAATACTGACAATAACTTAATTGATCATATTTTTCCAATGAAACATCAAAACTGAAAATCATTTGTGACAGTGCCAAGGCACCTTGGGATATCGAAACCATATAAATTGCAAGAAAGGTTACAATATGCAACTCAGACATGCAAAAAAGTCAACTAATTATTCATCATCACTGAAGTTGAAGATAAATCTAAGGCTAATTGGAACAGTGTGAATTTTGACAGGAATAAAAACAGACAACAATTTCACTGAAAACGATTTTTTTTAAGTATAGCCGCTAATATTAGGAAATCCTCGCCTAATCTGAATTGATGAACTTTATATAGTAATTTTTCTTCTACTACTACTTTTTAACTTCTGTTACCTGCGATTAAAAGTACAAGAAATTACTAAATCGTTGAAAAACTCAGCTTTTCTTGATATAAATGGATTGAAATAAAATCATATGGTGTGATATTAATCCCGCAAGGAGTCAGAAAACCAAAAAAGTAAAAGAAGAAGAGGAAATAAAATCATAAAAGAAACCTAGGATATATTCTTTCCCTATTAATAAATTTGATCAATTTAATCTTTCAAATAGGTAAACCAGTCATCTTCAAATATGCAAAAGTGAAATTTCCAGTCATCTATAAATATGCAAAAGTGATACCTCTACATACAAAAGGAGACAAAGAGATAAACGATAATTACAGACCGATCGTAAGATTTTTTTATTATTGAAAAATTGATCAAGATAAGATAAATACTTTGAAAACCACTTTTTTGTGTTACCAGAATAGTTTTCTCTATTACCGTTGCTACATGAGAGTTATGGAAATCATAGTTGAGAGTCTTGAGTCCGTAAAAGTTAAAGTTCTGGGAGTCACACTATTGGACATATCAACAGCCTTTGACTGCGTTTCCCACAATATTCTACATATGAACTTTCATACCATGGTGTGAACAATCGTTTCCAGAAAGTTGTTCAAAACAATAAATTTTTGGATCGACCAATTAAATTAGGCTTATCACAGGGATCGGTTCTGGGTCCGCTTTTATTAGTTATTAATGTTAATGATTTTCATATGAAACCTTGTCACACTGTATCATTCTCAGATGATACATCACTGATATAGTCACTTCATGTTGAGCAATCTGTGGAAGAAGCTGACAATCGGTACAGCATCAATAAACTCATAAGGGATAACGAAACATCGCTATTCATGATAGTTTCTGTGGGTCCCACATTATTTGAATTTCAGTGTGAATACATGTTTTACTTTAGACAATATATTCATCGTTTGAAAAATGAATTATTGTGTACCTTATATTTACTTCGGCAACTGAAACCAATAACAAATTTCAACACACTGAAAGTAGTATCAAATCACCTCTGCTTTCTGATCGAGAACCTCCTCAGATCTTAAAGATTTCGACTACACTGATTGCAAGATTATTTTTGTAGTAAGTCAAGTTCAGTTTATGAAATAATATGCATTCAGAAACGTCAACATGACAGTTAAGGCCTGATTTCTCTGACCGGATCGGCCCGAAATAATTCGGTGATATGGCACGAAAAGTTCGTTGGAGTTTTTGGTGAATCGTATAGTATTGTGTACAAAATAGTAGTAGTTTGTATAGAAGATCGGAACAAAATTTCAGGATTGTTCTTTGACAGCAGTTTGCCTGAATCATACCACTTTTGATTTGAACGATCTTTAAACGGCGCAATTCTCCGAACTTTGTGAAAACATTCTGTATTTCTGCATTGATTTCCAAAGTAAAACATCTTATATTACCTAGATTAAAGTATAAGATGTCCGACGATAAGAAGTACAACAAATTGGACTTTTCTGTGCTAAAGGATGAAATATTAATTGAAAAGTGAAGGAAAATCATTTTAACAATTAAAAAGTAACAAGATCATGAAAATGAAAGATAACAATTGAGCAAAACTTGCAAAGGAACTGGAAGAATTCGGATATAACAATTCATAAACTCCTTGTTTGGATGAATGTGGAAAGCTGAATACACTTTTTGTAACAAATGAATCGGAGGTTTTATTTTAAGTAAATATATAAATTATATTTATTCCAAAACGCTCTCTACTTGCGTCATATTCAGTGCTTACCTGGAAGCAAATACTCTAAATTGAAGATAATTGAATTGAAAAATTGAAAGTGAAGTTCGAGGGTTATGAAATTTGGAAAATTGATAATGAGTACTTACTAGTCATGCAACAGGAAGTATTGAAATTTGTAAAAACATTGTTTGTTTGAATACATAGCTTAATAAGCTAAGGACTAACGGAAAGACATGCTAGAGCTTGGGGCTATGTGTGTATGTCAAATGAATGAAAGACAACTTGTGACAGAATGTGTCAAGTGTTGAGGAGAAAATAATGGTACCCACTTGAAGAGTGGTCCAAGATGAATTTTAAAGTATTGAAACATTTAAAATAAGTAATTATTTGATGAAGGGGAAAGAAATCTCTGTACAAGTTTACTTTCTCTTTGGAAATCTCCAGTTCTTCAAACAAATATGGGCCTATTCTCAAACATTTTCTAAACTGTATTATTTTCAGTAGACACTTCTAATAACTCATCATCGTTCTTTTTTCCAATATCATAATATCAAAAAAATCCATTATGTCCATTTTCAAGCGCATGAAGCCTACATAAAATTCAAAAGACTGAACTATGTCGCAACGAGTGGAAAGTCTTCAAACAAACCACACGAAATGAAACTTCTGAACGAACTCAAATTATTTAAATGTAGGGCGTTCTATACGCAAATGTCGCCAAAATATTTCGGTCAAAGAAACAAGGCCTTTACTTATGTTAATAATTACTGTCAATTGAAAGTATTATCCAGTGATTTATATTGAAACAGACATAGCAACCTACATAACAGTTTCATGGTTTTTGCCAAGAAACCTAAGACTAACCTAACGAAGAAAGACTCCCAACAATCTGTCCGTCTACCTTCCTTGTATACGTTTGCCCAGTAACCGGATAAGTTTTGTCGAATCCACACAGTATCGCAACGCGTTTGTCCAAAGCTCGAACTTTCGCTCCATCGTTGAACAACTGCATGAAAGACGCTTGCGTTCCAGTTGTACCCTTAGTCCCTCTGAACCGAAGGTTTTCTTTGAGCAGCCGTAGAGCATTTTCGTCCATCAGGAAATCATACAGCCATAAAGAAGCTCGTTTTCCTACCGTGGTCAGTTGAGCTGGTTGTAAATGGGTGAATCCAAGGGTGGGTAGGGACCTATAATAAAAACATTATATTTGAATTAAAACTGCCAATGGAAAGATATACAGGGTGGGGCACCGAAAACAAAACAGGTCGAATATCTTCAAAACGTATGTGTTGTGAAAAAATGCAACAACACATCGAATTTTAATCCAAAGGGGACATCTTCATATCATAACCCCAACTGTCATACCTCTTCCCCCACCCCTTGGTTACTATCACCTAAACAATTTGAATAGGGAAATTAGTAAGTGTGACACATCATTGAAAAGGTAATTTCATAAGGAATTCAGCAATGCCAATTTTAGCCACCTAACTTTTTATTTTGGCGCCCTCTTGCGGAAAAAACAACTGTTCCGTCTTAATCTGAAGCTTAACTGGAATTGGCCCTAAGTGTGACACAGCATTGAGAAGGTAACTCCATGAGAAATTCAGACTTGTGAGTGTTCGGTACCTAACTTTTCATTTTGGCGCCCTCTTACGGGAAAAATTACTTTTTCGTATTTATGATATTTGATTTGAATGCTGATGTGAACGATCCACGAAAACATAACAAAAATTGAAAAAATAAACATTGTGTGAGATAACAAATTGGACAAAATAGTCAGACAGCGTTTCGAGACCATCTTATACAGGGTGGGTCACGGTCGATGGTACCTTAGACGTTTACGAAGAACGGGAAATAGGATCATTCTGAAAATTTGGTTTCTCAAGTAGCTGTTCTTGGTCTATAGATCTAAAATATTTTCAGCAATGCAGCGTTGCCGCTTATACCAGAAAGTAGCAGCATCTTTGTTATTTCAAATGGGTCACCCTGTATATTACCGCATTTTTGAACTTGTCATTCCTTTCTGATTATTTCTGCCTCATACTTCCCTATACCTATCTCTAACGGTTTTTGAGATATTGGTTATTTTCTATATTTTTTATCCAAAACATAGCTCGAATTGAATGTTTATTTCTGCGGTATTTGGATTCTTAGGAAGTTGCAATTTTGTGATTAGTTCACCAAGATCATGTACATTGATTCTGTATATAGAAGTTTGTTCTGCGTTATACAGGGTCGTTCAAAATTCATGATCTTACTGCTAGATACGAAAGGGTTGAAAGTACGTTTTTTTGAATGCTGTATATTATGAAATATCCTGAAAGATGACTAAATTCCCTTCGAATTGATATAACATGTTCCTATACCCAAATAGCCAGAATTGCGAGATAATAGCAATTTTCACTTGTAATCTCCCAAGTGCTTGAATTATTGCCGGAAATTTTTCGAGTATATGAATTTTTTGAAAATTACCCGAGTCGCGAAGGGTACGTTTAAAAAAATTCATGTTCTCGAAAAATTTACGGCAATAATTCAAGCACTTGGGAGATTACAAGTGAAAATTGCTATTATCTCGGAATTCTGGCTATTTAGGTATAGGAACATGATATATCGATTCGAAGAGAATTTAGTCATCTTTTAGGATATTTCATAATATACAGGATGTTCCATTTGAAAAAACGCACTTTCAACCCTTTCCGTATCTAGAAGTAAGATCATGAATTTTGAACGACCCTGTATAACGCAGAACAAACTTCTCTATACAGAATCAATGTTCATGATCTTGGTGAACTAAACACAAAATTGCAACTTCCTAAGAATCCAAATATCGCAGAAATAAACATTCAATTCGAGCTATGTTTTGGATAAAAAATGTGGAAAATAACCAATATTTCGAAAACCGTTAGAGATAGGTATAGGGAAGTATAGGGCAGAAATAATCAGAAAGGAATGACAAGTTCAAAAATGCGGTAATATACAGGGTGACCAATTTTAAATAACAAAGATGCTGCTACTTTCTGGTATAAGCGGCAACGCTGCATTGCTGAAAATATTTTAGGTCGAAAGACCAAGAGCAATTACTTGAGAAACCAAATTTTTGGAATGAACCTATGTCCAATTCTCCGTAAACGTCTAAGGTAACATCGACCGTGACCCACCCTGTATATCTTATAGTCATGTATGGCAGATCATGGCAAACACTTTGAGCATCTACTGTAAATTAATGTACAGATCGATAAGCGTAAGGATGCCTCTGAGATGCGTAAACGATAGAAAGCGGATGTGCGACAAAGATCGACTACTGATAAGATTTGTGATTATGGTCCGAATCGATTCAAAATTGGATTTTTGGAGTTTTGGGTAAAGATTTTCAGCATGACTAAAAATAATGCAATTGATAAAATAGCTATTTATGATACAAGTTCGTAAAGTAGGACTTTTTTGTATGAGCGTGAAGTTTGTTGAATGAGGCGCAGCCGAGTTCAACAAACACGCGAGTACAAAAAAGCCTTTTACGAAAGTGTTTCATACAAAGTTTTTTCTTCGACAGTTATTATATTGTCAAATTGTAGCAATTATATCATTAAATTGAATGTTTAATAATATGAATTGACGTCGTATTATCAAATAAAAAAAAATTATTCCCTTTTCAATAAAAGCTTTTTTATCAATTCAATTGATTCATTTCAGTCATACTGGAAACTTGTAAAACCCCCATGGTCAATTTTGAATAGAATCGAACCACAAATAAAAATTTTGTTTGCAATCTTGTTTTTTGTATTAACAAAAAAATCATAATTTCCGACACTGAAAATCCCCACATACTAATTCTGATTCGAATTGGACCATAATTACAAATTTCGGCCGCAATCTTGTTTTTTTGGATTTACAAACAAATCATAATTTCCGACCCTGAAAACCACCACATATCAATTTTGAATCGAATTGGACCATGATTGTAAAACTGGTCCGCCATTTTGAAGCCACCATTTTGTGTTTTCCTTCAGAAAATTTCCATAATTCGTTGTCACCGAATTTGTGTCAGATTATCTTGCAAATGAATGAAATCATAATTTGAAATACAGTACAGTTGTTTTTCCCGCAAGAGGGCGCCAAAATAAAAAGTTAGGTAGCAAAAATTGACATGGCTGATTTCCTTAGGAAATTACCTTTTTAGTGATGTGCCACACTTACTACTTTACCTATTCAAATTGTTTGGGTGATAGTGACCAAGGGGTGGGGGAAATGTATGACAGTTGAGGTTATGATAGGAAGATGTCCCCCTTGGGTTAAAAATAGAAGTGCTTTTGCATTTTTTTCACAACACATGTGTTTTGAAGATATTCGATCAGTTTGGTTTTCGGTGCACCACCCTGTATATATCATACGCAACATTTCGAAAAACTGGGCATTTGTAATTGTTACCACAAGCAAAGTAAAAACCACGAAAAACATCCGGATCAAAATAACAATTGAATAATAATAAGTATCAACAGGTATACCAGCTAGTTTGGAACCCCAAGATATTAGTCAAGACGATGGTGAACGTCCCAATGGTATGTTCCTCGAACCTTGGAAGGGTGGGTGGGTGGTAAACCTTTAGTATGATACTTCACTTGTTCAGATTCCTTAGCTCCTTATTCTCACTTATCATTCACTTCAAAGTCTGCTGGATCCGCTGCTATCTCGAAGGTAAAAATACGAAAATACCAGAATCTTGAAAGTACTTATAGGTATATTTCACTGAACTTTTGGTGTTTTTGGTCGGCAATCTCTGTCTCTTATACATGACATAGGGAGAAAACTAGGCCTGGCAACTAAAGAAATCAGATCAACTTATTTCTCAATTCAACTGATCAATATAGCAATAGGTATGTCCACTTATTTTTAATTATAATGTAATTCGACAGTTATCATATTCCTCTCTAAAAACACATTATCAGCATAAAAAGTCTCAAAAATGAAAATGTGATTAAATAAACGCAAAACAAATATGATGAAATCAGCGAGGCTAGAAACGTTCCCTGCACGAGGCTAGCAGCGATTGACGTCATTTCTTTGATAGTGTGAGCGGAGTGCATTATAATACCGCGCGCTTTTATGTGTTGATCATTTACAGCGGTGGGTTTCGCTGGATTTCGTCTGTATTAATGATTCAAAATGAGTGATAATAAGAGGTGTTTTGTTCCTGAGTGTGTGAATACATCCAAAATTTGTTATGAAGATCATTTCAACGTGAGTTAGGGTCTTTGTTAGTATTACTAACGAAATATTACATAATTTAATGTTTACAGCTTGCAGTAGATATATGGAAAACTATAAGGAATTATAAGATTAGTAAAGTTAGTTCGAATGAGACCAGGAGAAGTACCGTATATTTTCAGTTAGCAGGCGGATAAAAAAACAATCACTTGCCGTTGCCGTAGCGAGATGAAATCAAGAAAAAGAAAAATTTCTGGAATTTTGAATGAATCTGAATTAAATATACTGAATTGAATAATAATTATTGAATATACTGGAGTTTTATCCTTACACCAAACCATCATTTTTAACACCTCGACACGTGTTTCAATCACCAAGTGATCATCCTCAAGAGGAAGATTAAATTATAGAAATACTTTATTATTTACCACTTTTTTTAAATTTCAGCCTATATTATCACAAAATCCAAGCAAACTAAAATCGAAGTAAACCAAACATTGGCATCAGCTACTGATTTTGAAAAATATGTTATTTTAATAAACACGGAAGTGTCATACATTTTTATTCAGAAATTGTCATACCTCACCTAACTTATTTTATGGCCGCTAGTTTCACCTGAAATATAGATTTTTACACTCTTATGACAAAATTTATAAATAAGTTGGACATGATTTCGAAACAAATGTGTATATTAGCATCACTATTATTGGTAGAAGAATCCCTATATAGTCTCTGCCATGCAATGAATTATCAAAATATGCACGTATACACTTACTTGTTTGCGGTTGATTCAGGTTTTTGTACTTTGTTAAAAAATCAGACACCCTAATTACATCTACTGTTGGTAAATTATGGGAATCAGCCTTTTGAAAACCCTCTTCCATCATGCAGTAGTCAGTAGAACAATCAACTCAGGAAACAAGGTTACGGCTTTATTTCGAAAATAATGCCAGCCTTCAATGCGAAGCGAATGCACCTGCTTTCGTTTTGGCGCGGGACCTACGATCGAATCGCTGACGTAACGCCAATCGGAGAGCGTTTTGTGCATTCAAACGAATGCAGAAATTTCACATGAAGATTATGTGCTAATGCCTTTCTGGAAGTTCATTAAACTTCACAGATCTAATACTAAGGTCTTCATGTATGGTTTAATTGTAATTATGCACGATTTTGTTTTTTTTTGTGGACATCCCCATTCAACGTGTTATTGCCTATTATTCTCTTTTCGGGACCATTCCTTCTCAAAACCTTTAGATGATATTTTATAGCTTCCCGAATCCCATAACAAACGCCACTTCAAGGTAGAGGAATAGTCCAACATTCCAGGGCCGCCAGACGATTTTTAAACGAACGAAATGTGTACAATTTAGTAGTGTTACTATGTACTATGATCGCATGACTACCTGCTAGCTTGGCCAAATGACCGTTTTTCAGATATCAGGGAATCAAGTTACGTAAAAACATTACTCACTTTAGTTGAACCCAGTCTACAAATATATTCATGTAACGCCTGGAGGGTTTAATGACAGTATCGCGGGCATCCACCCCGGAGCTCCGAGTTTAAATCTAGTATCCGATTTTTTTTTTGGAAAGATACTTTGATATTTTCCGAAATAGTTTCATTTCTACATAATTTTTGGAAAATATTTTTAACTTTTGTTTTCCCTGCTCTGAGAATCAGGGGGTACAAAAATCACATGTTTCGAGTCTTTGCCTTGCACTAAAGAAATATTAACAAAATCTTTTATGTACTGAAATTCTGTTTTCAAGTCAACTTTCTTTTTGTAACAAGAATCCTCCCTGAGTCGAAGCCGTTTCCAACCGAAATGGCTGACTCTAGTGTGACGCGTCTGGAGGGTTTAAAAAAAAGAGATTTGAACTCGGAGCTCCGAGCTGTCCACAAACCCACCAGACGTTACATGAATATATCTGTAGATTGGGTATTCAACTGAAGTCAGTATTTTTTTAAGTACCTTGATTCCCTGATATCCCTGAAAAATGGACATCTGGCCAAGATAGCAGGTAGGCATGCGAACATAGTGCATACTAACAGTACTCACTACTCGTGTACTTGGCAAATACACAATTATTTGCGTACTTGGCAAGTATATGAGCTTTGCGAATTGCGATGACAAGCAGGGCGCTCACACGACGTGTACATACAAGTACAAGAGCGCGAACATTTTGCTCAGAACCTTACAAAGGAATCAGTGGTGTGGCAGTCAATATGGATAGCGGTCGTCTGGAAAATCTCGTTGCTTCCGCGGCTTTTGTTGTGATGAGCATTAACTTTTTTAATGAGATGCCGAAATGTGGTCATTAGCGAATCTTTATTTTTCTTCTGTTCAGTTACAATAAGTACAGATCGACAAGCGTAAGGATGCCTCAGATGCGCAAACGATAGAAAGCGTGAGTAGATGTGCGACATAGAACGACTACTGTTTAATAAGGCAGAGCGGTCAAGCTCCTGCCCCACTCCAGGGTTTAGTCTACTGCGCAACCAATTCTCGGAGGCATTCTTACGCTTGTCGATCAGTACACTGGACAGATACGTTATCTTGCATTCTTTTTCACTCATTATTAACTGCTTTACGATTTTTATGATATTTATGTTTAGCCATCCAAATGACCGGCTCATTTTCATAAAAATCAAGAAACTCCAACACTATGTCATTTGTCCACTCCATTTCAATTTTAAAAAAACACAAACAATACGTCTGTACGCTTCTGCTAGGTCTTTGAAAACTAATGAATAGTCGCAGTAAAAGCCAATTATTTGTGCATTTCATTTTAGCGCCTCTACAAGTATAGACAAGTATGCACCTCCGAGCAATAAAAGATATAGAGAGGGCTTCTCTGTCTCTTTCTTGAGAGCAACATACGCGACGTTGTTTACAAACATCTCAGCCCGAATCATGTTAAGAATGGGCATCACAATCTATGTTAAAGAAAATATTCCATACACGTTCAAAAACATAAAAATAGGAAATGTGAATGCCATAGAGCTGAAACTAACGGTCAATAAACAGAATATTCTAGTTTATGCGATTTATAGATCCCCTGCAACCTGTCCAAATGAATTCATTATCAACCTGGAACATATTTTTTCAAATACGGAATATTCTGAAAATGACTACATTATACTGACAGGAGATATAAACATCAATACATTATCAAATGATAGAAATATAGACGTTGTTGATGATTATATAAATCTGCTTCTCGAACATGGTTTCACGTCCCTCATAAATAAATACACCAGAGTAACAGCTAACACGAAATCATGCATAGACCACATTTATGTAAAAGGTAGAGGCGTTAACTTGGAAAGAATATGTTCTGCAGTAGTAAAAACTAATATCACAGACCATTTTTCTACACTCTTGTTGATTGAAGGTGACAATAAATCACGAGCTGCAATTGAAACAGGAAATGTATATAAAAAAATTAATTTTGAAAGATTTGCACAGCTTACTAGTGAAGATACTTGGACCAATATCCTGTCATGCGATAACCCAGATACTGCGCTTCAAAGATTCATCTTCAAACTTAAATTGATGATAGAAAAATCCACTACCACGATTAAAATAAAGACTTTTACAAAAAAGAAACCATGGATAACACAAGGTCTTATATCATCAATAAAAAAGCGAGATAAACTATATCTGAATCACACAAAAAATCCAAATAGTCCGCAGCACAAAATAGAATATACAAAGTACAAAAATAAGCTGAACTCGATATTGAGGAAAGCAAAACAAAGTTATTATAAACACGAAATACAGAAAAATAAAAACAGCTCGGCAAATCTATGGAAAGTAATCAAGGTATTCTCTAATCAGAATATGCGTCAAAATAAAATTGATAAAATCCTAACCGAAGACGGCAAAAACTTAACAGATACACAAGACATCGTAGAGGAATTTAATAGATATTTTTCAACTGTAGGTGTTACACTGGCATAAAGAAAATAAAATTGAAAGAAAATAAAACACCACTTTTACATTCTATGTTTCTGGAACATACCACTTCAAATGAAATTAAAGAAATCATATCTGAGCTAAAAAATAATAAATCACCTGGGTTGGATGGAATCACAAATGAGATGCTGAAAGCAGCAAATAACTATATATCTCTACCTTTATGCCACATTATTAACAGATGTATAGACTGTGGAAGGGTGCCAAAACGACTGAAAGAGGCCAAGGTGGTGCCTGTATTTAAGAGCGGGGCCCGTATAAATCCCAATAATTATAGACCAATATCGATTTTGTCTGCTCTTTCAAAAATATTAGAAAAAATTATAAAGAGAAGACTCAATTCCTATCTAAATAAATATAAAATAATATCCAAGTCACAATTCGGATTCCAAGAACAGATTTCAACACAAGATGCAATTGCAAACGTCACATCATTTGTATATAAAACAATAGATGAGAAAAAGCCCTGCGTGGGTATATTCCTTGATCTGGCAAAAGCCTTTGATACTGTCAGTCATAGACTTTTGCTGGATAAATTGGAACGCATAGGTATAAGAGGGACGGTACATGATTTCTTTAAGGATTATCTGGATGGACGACAACAGAGAGTGGGAATTGGAAAATGTCTAAGTACTGAAAGAGCAGTGTCATGTGGGGTACCGCAAGGCACCGTGCTCGGTCCGATATTATTCTTAATTTACCTGAACTGCCTTCTTACTCTCAAGATATCAGGATCAATTGTCTCATTTGCGGACGATACAGTTGTCCTTTTTAAAGCCGATAGTTGGAACGAAGTGAGAGAAATGGCGGAAAATGACATGAAAAAGATACTGAACTGGTTACAAGGTAACTTGTTAACTGTCAATGTGGATAAAACCAAGATAGTACCATTCACTTCCTATAAAAGTTATTTGCCAAATTATAACTCTTTAACATTAAATAACCAACCTGTCACAATTTCATTTTCAGCCAAATATCTAGGAATTTACATAGATTCGTACTTGCGTTGGGATATCCATGCTCAGAATCTGAAAAATAAATTAAGAGGGCTCATTTATAAGTTTTACCAATTCCGTACTGTGGTAGGTTTAAATCAGCTCAAAATTCTCTATTATTCTTTATTCGAGTCCTTGTTACAATACGGAATCATTGGCTGGGGAGGCATACACAAAACATACTTAGACCAGCTAACAAAACTACAAAAAAAAATTCTAAAGATAATGTACTTCAAAAATTTTAGATATTCCTCGGATGCGTTATACGTAGAACTAAAAGTGTTGGATTTAAGACAATTATTTATGAAGAATATCATCATATTTGCTTATAAAAATAAAAAATATCTACAATTAATTCAGCACAAATGCAATACTAGGAATCAAATAGAAGCTTATGCTTATACTCCGAGAGCAAATAAGTCCATAGGTCAGAGAACATTCAGTTATCTTGCACCACGAATATTTAATTTCATCCCGAATACCCTAAAACAAATAAACAATATTAATTTATTCAAGAAAAGTGTCAAACAATGGCTTCTAGATACTTGTAGGCAGTCTTTCAACGAGTTTGTAGAATCCCTTATGAATTGATTGCAAATACTAAATATTAACTTAGTATAAATATGTGTGGCAATGTTAAATGACGTATGTAGAATAAATAACAATAAACAAGATTTAAAAAATCATCCAGATATTACCTTACAAAAATCATTAATTACATGTTTAAAGGACTGATTCTGATACTAACCGCAGACAGGTACTCATAGAGCCTAAGTGGTATTTCCATTTCTTTCCTGAACTTTTATTGGTTATTGCGATTCTGTGAAGGCAATCACTTGACATTCCAGTATATTAACTCTCTTACTTTCAACCTCTACATATCTACATTGTCACATTAACACTCTACATCTCTACACTTTTATTTTTTAATATTAAGTTTTTTATCATACCCCCTAAACTCCGAAACTTTTCAACTTGTCATTTTTTTATATTTACCCTTAACATGTTATATCATGAAACTTATACATATGTACATTTATATTTTTATGTCTGTATGATATAAAATTTGTCTTCATTCTAATGTTCTAGGTATGTAATTTAAGATATGTAATTTAAGTCTAATTATATTTAATTTGTTCATATATATATACGGCCACATACAAGCAGTACCACTGCTTTCGTGGTCTACTCATTTATTCACTATAATAATACGATACATGTCGAATTGAATTTTTATAACTTTTTTTGTGAATAAATCATTATTATTATTATTATTATTATTGTCGGATATATCCGTTTGCACTTGGGGACCAGGTTGGAATTCCATGTTATATTCACTCTTTACTTGGCGATCATGTTTGTTTACGTCCGTTTACGACTTATTTATCGTCTTGTCAAATCAAACCATGGGCGTCGCAGCATGGTAATAATGGCATAATCCCGATTTTGAGACAAAAATACACTATTTGTTGAAATAGCTGTATAAAACATTGTTACTATTTAAGTTGACCTTGAAAACGATTACCTATCAATAATTAGGAAAAAACTTGTTGCAGTGTAGGTACACTAAGAAGTAAATGAGCAAATTCAACTCTTCTGTCTTGTTGGAATGTCTTTCGAGTACTTAAACATAGCGTCGTTGATACTGCAATACGAGCTATGTCACGAAACATTTATTTCACAGGAAACTTGACAGACATTTGACAATAAGCAAGTCATCGCTCCACCCTGTTAGCAAATCAAGACTACATCAAAATAGAGCTGTTGTTTGGTATGTCTGCAGAGATGTCTTCAGAGATACATGTCAAACCCTATTTAACTCTTAAACTTTAATGACTCTCTCCTGTTTGATATTTAAGATACAGAAGTAAAATAATAACTACATGAAAAATTCTTGTTTTCCTACCAGGCATACTTGTAATATCGATTGCTCCCTGAGCCTAACTCTACATAAGTAGAGACATTACTTTTTGACAACTCTAAAACACTTTTTGATTATCTGCCCCAGGATACAATAATCTAAGTTCAGAAAAAGAGTTAAAGAGCTCTCAAGGCTTTTACTACACTTTGGATGAGTATTTCAATGATACACTTTCAGCATAAATTTGAATGTTATCTGTTAACTGTAAATTATTATGTTTATCACAGTTCATGTGTAAATTCTTATGTGTATTGTAATGCAAGTATATCATATATAGTGTAGGTATAGTGTATAGTTTACTGATGTGATCCAACAATTTGAATATATTTACTTTTTTACTTCAACACTTTTATTTATTTTTTCAGTATTTATGACCTTATTCAGCAAGAATCTAATTTTTTGCACAATACGGTATTTTCGATTGACATCTTGACAACACACGTGCTTTCCAACCAGGCATGTTATCGTCTAGAGATAAAAATATAACATAAAAAAATTTATCAGCACGCCGCCACTGTTTCTAATCTTACATCCGAATATCATAACAATAACAAATCTCCCCCTCCGAACTCGGAGGTAACCCCTTACCAACAATCTATCACAAAGAATAGTGATATGCAGATTTCATAACAACGTGTGTTGTTTATATAGAAATGGCACCTCTATTTCTTTTATTGCTCGGAGGTATGTACTTGGCAAGTGGCAAGTGTACGAATAATCGTCATCCCTCTGACTCGGGCCATTTTTACCGACCACAAATGGAAAACCAAAGAGTGTCAAATAATTGTACAAGTAACCCACTCACACGACATGACAAGCATACGCAAGTAACGATTATTAGCCAAGTACATGAGTCGTTTGAGCCCGGCTTAAGTGACGTCTGGCAGCCCTGGGATCTTGCTCTAGAATTGTTGAAGTTACGAATGTAACTCATTTCGATTCTTCAAAGTGAATAACTCGGATTCTTACATATTTACAAATCCAGCATTGGTAATCCAACTGCGTTTTCATAGAGTCATTCTCCAATTCTAGCAATTCCTTGGTCTACATCTGGCCTGCAGTAGATAGTACTGTCCAATCATCTGGTCTCATTGGGTTGACCAATGTTGGTAGGTATTATTTGTTTTATGAACGGTGTTATTCAGTGTCTGTTCAATGCAAGATGGTTGTTAGATTATTCGTTGACGGATTCATATATGAGGAAAATAAACACCAGTGACTCTAGTATGAGAGGAGCTTTGATAAATGCCTTTGCGAAAGATTCATGGCCAGAAACTTCAAAACATCGAGCAGCTGATACATTTCCATTGAAAATTCAGATTCAACGTTCTGCGCCCCGTTTCATCGGTTTTTCTCAGGAAGCCGCTCAGGAATTCTTACTTTTCTTGCTGGAGGAGCTACATGAGGACTTGAATAGAATGACTGAGAAACCTCAACACATCTTGACAAATATTGATGAAAATTTAAGCGACAGTAATGAAGCTCAAGAATCTTTGTGGAGATTCTTGATGATGGGCAACTCCAATATTGTGGATAACTTTGTCGGCCAACTCAAATCCAAATTAAAATGTACTCATTGTGGTCATAGTGCAGTTTCGTTCGATCTATTTTGGGTTCTTTCCCTTCCAAAACCGACAAGTTCATCAGGCCAACTTAATCTTAAACATTGTTTGGATGCATTCACCAAAGAAGAAACTTTGGATGGGGACGAAAAAGCTACTTGCTCGAAGTGCAGTGATAGGAGGAAGTGTATTGAATCTAAATTGTTTGAAAAAATTCACAAAATTTTAGTGATCCACTGAAATCGTTTTTCTCCAACACAGGATTTCAGAGGAAAATTAAATGTTGTTATTGATTACTTTAGAAAAATTGGATATTAGTCACTATGCATCTGACAATGTTTTTTCTTTTTGTCACAGAGTATCTACCTTCAGCGGACACTACACGGCTTTCTGTAGACACACTTTCAATGGGTCTTGAACTCATCAATGACTCTTGTGTCAATAGTCTTCAAATTCTTTTGTGAGCGAAGATGCTTATGTTCTCTTTTATAAGCAGGAGAGTTCTGTTCCCTGATCATTATTATTGCTGAATATTTTATTTCATTCTTGTAATTGTATCTTTTTATTAGTTAGATGAAATAAAGTTCATTTGTTCATCCGAAAAAAAAATTAATTAATGAATATTATTATTATAAGACAGGATGAGATAAAGAAATCGCTGGCTACAAGAGGAACCTTCTTATTGACTTCGCTGAAGTCCCAGCAGTTTGGGGATAATTTTTGAATAGCCTGAATGCACCTATACTCTGTACATACCTGCGATTTTTGACAGTACGACTAAACGAAGAGGGGGCGATTTAAACAAACGAAGCGAGAATATATACCCATTCGTACCTAGAAGAGAACAAAATAAGAATGAATGTGGCCAAAAATGAAATCATCAACCTTGCGAAGAAATTAAAACTCGCCAAGTTTTACTCAAAAATGAGAGCTCAGGTGCGAAGCAGTCTTCTAGGCGGCCTCCAACTGGATATGCGACTAAATCTCAATAGCCACATCAGTTTAGCCAGTAAATTCCAAGCTCTGCTCGGACAATACAGCGGAAAACTGGATTATATAATCAATTTTTCATTATTAGTTTAATGGTCTTGCGACAAGTAGTATCAACAATGTTATCTCAATATAATTTTTTAATATACCAAAACCAATATAAGTTCTGCGTGTGCCATAAGACTGCCCAGTGTTCTGCAGCCTGAGTAAGACTTTACTACAAAATGAAGTGGTCTGTATCGTCACTAACAGAGATAGAAACGAACGTTCGGCTGGATGCGTTGCGCCAGCTAGAGGGCTTCTGCTCCATTCCGACACTCGTAAAACAGCTTTCGTATACGTTTTACAAGTACTTTCTCCCAGCGGCCTCACCAGCATCAGAGAAAGGAAAATGAGACCGTCAAACACGAAAGGATCGAATATCAAACGCTGGAATTTTTCCAGGAGTTCCGAGACTATACTTCGTCACTTGGGCCGTGATGGTCGGCTGGTAGAGCGTTCGCCTCTCAAGCGTAGGGTTGTGAGTTTGATTCCCCAGCATGGTCACCAGTCTCGTCAGGGCATCACAAGTTAAAAGGTGAGGGTCGCGTCTTCCCTAGCTCACACAACTCTCTGGAACAATTCTGAGGGTTGCACGGAGTGGTGAAACAGGTTGGCGGAAAAAACAACCACACCAACACAAAAACAATTCACAATTCTTGCCCACAAGTTTACTTTCAACTGTTGTGACCTGTCCTCTCTCATTAAATATGGATTTTCTAGGTTATAGCTGTGTGAGTTATGCATATCAGTTTATCCATCTCTTGCATGAAAATTCATCCGACCACAACATTTCATTACAAAAGTTCGGGTTCTCACGGAGACTTTGTAGGCCAATCAATAGAGCATTTTTTCCTAACCAAAAACTGGTAGAAAACTTACTATGCCATCACATGGAAGACAGTCCGTAGTCATTATTTTGTTATGTTTTCGACTCGAAACTGTCATTTATTAATTTGTTATAAACATTTAAATAACAAAAAACGTGTTTTTTCAAATTGTTTAGATTATAAAATGAAAACCAATTAAGCAGTCTGGTTGCTCCAACGGAAAGAATTATAGATAATTGAAATACGGACAAAATGGGATATTTTACGACTCTATCGGATCATTAGTAACGAAGGAAAACCGGAAAAACCAGACAATTTAAGGATTTAAAAAAAAATCATAACTCCGAAATTTTTTAAGAAATGGGTTGGCCCTCCTTATGAAAGTATTGGATCATGTGTAGGTACTTTATGTGTGCACAAAACAGGTTCTGACGGATTAATAGTTTTGGCACAATTGCAATTTGAATTTTTTTGCACTATTTAGCAGCGTGCCTGGATGCTCTAGTGATAATCCGATTTCAATTCCTGAAACAGATTTTGAAAGTAAAGGTACAGTACCACAAAATGTTTATTCTCATTTTGCGCTAAAATGCTTCGAAATGGGTGAAAAATGCTTGCAAACATGACTGAAAACGGCCGAGCTGGTGGAAGCGGTTGAGTGGTAGGAGAGAACGGGAGATGACGGGAAGCATATTATCACGTAACCCGTTCATTCGAAGAATTCTCCTCATCTCCCTGACTCTCCTACCACCCGGCAGCTAACGCGGGCTCGGTCCTTTTCAGTCATGTTTGCATGCATTTTTCACCCATTTCGCACCATTGTAGCGCAAATGAGAATAGATGCTTTGTAGTACTATACTTCTACTTTCATATTCAGTTTGAGAAATTGAAGTCGGGCTATCACTAGAGCATCCAGGAACGCTGCAAAATAGTACAAAAACAAATAAATTGTAATTGTGCCAAAACGATCGATCGGACAGCTCCTATTTTGTGCATATATTAAGTACACATGATTCAATACTTTCATGAGGAAGGCCAATTCTACTTCGTGAAAAATGGAGGAATTATGAATTTTTCAAAAAATCGCGAAATTTTCCTGTTTTTCCAGTTTTTGTCCGTTACTAATGATCCGACCAGGTCGTTAAGGGCCAGTTTCACAGGTTCCAGTTTGAGTCCAGATCAATTAACTAATGGTTAGAATGTGAACCTGTCAACGCCATTAAAAGAATGTCATTCACCGTCTAATCTTTCAGTTAGTTATCTGAAGGTTAACTGGGACCTGTGAAACTGGCCCTAAATATCCCATTATGTTCGTATTTCAATTATCTACAATTCTTTTCATAGGAGCAAGCAGATTGCTCTAGTAGTTTTCATTTTATATGCAAAAAAAACACGTTTTTTGTTATTTAAACGCTTATAACAAATTAATAAATGACAGTTGCGAGTCGAAAACATAACAGAATATAACTACGGACTGTCACTCATGTGATGGCATAGTTGGTTTTCTACTAATATTTTTGTTGAAAACTCACTCATTTTATTCTCTATTGCTTGGTGTGGTGTAACATTTTACGGCAAAATTGTACTTTCCCCGTAATGCTCGGACTCTCCGAACATGATATAGATAATACTGATAACATTTTATGAGGAAATAATAATACATTTTTATTGTAATTATACAGGGTGTTTCAAAATTCAGTATCAAGATTTCAGGGGCATATTTTTCAGGTCATAATAAGACTTTTTTTTTCCCATAAACATGTGTCCGCAACCGCTTCATTTCTGAGATACAGGGTGTTAAAATTTCAAGATTTTTTTAGTTTTCTCTTCATAGCTCTTTCAGTATTTGGGATATCAAGATCAAATTTGAAGTATAGATAACTTTTTAGGGTTTACATCATCCAGTATACCGGGTGATTGTAACAATCTACAGGGAGATATTTTTTCAGAGGTCAAGCCCCTTTTCGCCCCATAAACTTTTTTGTAGTAAGCCGCTGGTGGATTCCAACACATGAAATACATTCTTTATTTTGTTCATGACGTTTTTTGTCTCCTGTAATTTATACGCATCTGCAACCGTTATCGAGAAAAAAATTAAAACCATTTTTGTAATTCGCTACATTTAATTAAAATTTTTAACAAAAGGTAGGTATTTGGTTTGTGATTTAAATTACAAGTTTCCTTAAAGATTACCAAAAAGGTAAGAACCTTGACTTTTTATAAAAGGTGCTGGAAATGCCCTCCACCTTCTGCGATACAACCTTCCACTCTTCTCATAGACTGCCGTACGCGTTCGAAAATTCCGGTAGTGTTGCTTATGGTGTGGAAGACATCCATAATTCGTTCAGTAAGAACTTCGATGGAAGGCACTGGTTCTGAACCATACATGTCCCCATAAAAGAAGTCCAGCGGGTTGCAATCTGGGGACCGTGGGGGCCAAGCAATCGGACCTGCTCTGCAAATCCACCGATTTTGAAACACTGTATCTAGATAATCGCGAAATGAGGGTGGGGCCCATCGTGCATAAACCACATTTGTTGACGAACTTGTAAAGGCACGCCCTCCAATAATGCAGGCAAGTCGTTCTGTAGGAAGTTTAAATATGTGGCACCATTTAAAATTCGCGGTAAAATAAAAGGACCAATTAAAGTATCTCCTACTATTCCTGCCCATTTGTTGATGCTGAACTGCTCCTGGTGTCGAGATTGCCTGATCATGTGTGGATTTTCTAGCGCCCAAATATGAACGTTGTGGTAATTCACTACTCCGTCGCGTGTAAAGTGAGCTTCGTCGGTAAAAAGGATACGAGATAAAAATTCAGGATCCCTAGTACAGTTGCGCATTATCCATCGGGAGAACTGCAAGCGCCGTGGAAAATCTCGAGGAAGCAAACCTTGGACGCGCTGGATATGATATGGGTATAGCATGTTTTCGTATAAAACCCTCCAGACAGTTGAATGGGAAACATCCAAATCCCGTGCTATTTGTCGAGTACTTATGCCAGGATTTTTGTCAATAACATTTAAAATCTCTTCATCTCTTACTGGGTTGCGTGCTTGTCGCGGTCTGCCAGCATCGTGCCTTGGAGTCTGAAATTTGCCATATTCCCGAAGGTGCTGATGGGAATTTATATAAGTTCTATAGTTGGTAAGACGGCGATTAGGAAATCTTAGCGCGTACAACCTCTGAGCTTCAAGTCCGTTGCCATTAGCCAGACCAAAAACAAAATGGATGTCAGCCAGATGTTCAAATGAATATGGTCCATTTTCCATTTTAAATTTAAACAAATACACGATGAGACATCCACCAACTTTCAAATAATGTCAAATGTTTCAAAACAAACCTAAACGTCAAAATGAAAATAGTAATCAAAGCCCACTAATTCGCTTTTTCATTGTTACGTTGAAAAATGTAATTAAATCTTGCGAATTAAGTACAAAAATGGTTTTTTCTATTACCGCTCACCAAAGTAGCCTTTGACGCTTTCAGATCTCAATGCAAAGTTGACGTTTTCCGAGGAATGTCATTTTGTGACAGCTTTTACGCTCTAGAGCGAGAATATTGAAAAAACGCTCGATCTCCCTAGCTTTTGTTGAAAACAAACCCGTTCTTGTATGATGGAAAGTGAACAGAAGAAATTCATAGCAATGGCAGAGATTCTTCGTATGAAACTGATTTAGCGTTACCGGCGTTCCCGGCGTGAGTTCGACCTCTGGACTCGCTAATTTTTTTTTAAATTTTTTTTGGCAAGTTTTTTTTCCCTTTGTTAGAAATGTAAATTATTGGATATTTGGATAGCTTATACATTTGGGAATACTATTGAATGTAAATTTTCTCATAGGTAATATTATGTGCCTATGTTGAATGAAGTGTCTATCGTTTTTATGTCTGAGGAGCTGCGTTTGTAGAAAAAATCATGTGTGTATTTCGAGCACAAAGTGTCATTGCCGCTCTCCAAAGATTACCGCACTTCGCTTCGCGTCGCGCGGTAACTCTCTTTGTCGAGCGGCAATCTAAATACACAAATAGCTATTAATTTTTTTCTCGATAACGGTTGCAGATGCGTAAAAATTACTGGACACAAAAAAATTCATTAACAAAATAGAGAATGTATTTCATATGTTAGAATCCACCAGCGGCGTACTACAAAAAAGTTTATGGGGCGAAATAGGGCTTGACCCCTGAAAAAATATCTCCCTGTAGATTGTTACAATCACCCGGCATACTGGATGATGTAAACCCTAAAAAATAATCTTTAATTTGAATTTGATTTTGATATCTCAAAAACTGAGAGAGCTATGAAGAAAAAACTAAAAAAATGTTGAAACTTCAACACCCTGTATCTCAGAAATGAAGCGGTTGCGGACACATGTTTATGGGAAAAAAAGTCTTATTATGACCTGAAAAATACGCCCCTGAAATCTTGATACTGAATTTTGAAACACCCTGTATATATTGCATATAAAGGGCACACAAAATTCATCAGAAGAAGTTGAAAACCAAAATTAAAAACTAGAACGAAAAAATACCTGATTAATTTGTAGGAACGCGCCGCCAATGGACATAAACTGCTCACGTAGAACTGTGCAGGCGCACTTTACCTTACCCTCCATCAGACTTTGGCCTGACAGCAGAGCTGATGGGGTTAGAAGTGAGATTGGGATGTTACATTACAAAATGGAAAAAATAAATTAAATATTTTTGCAAATCATATAACACAGAAAAAAAAAATTATTTTATCATGTCAAAGCAAATTTGTGAATGTTGCTCCATTACCGTCAATACACAATTCTAAGCTACGAGTGGAGGTTGGATGGCGTCTATTTTGAAATTTACTAACGTATTCTCGAGCACAAGCCCTGGCATTGTCATTCACTACACCATATGTACAATCATATCACAAAATTCGCGAGAGGTAAACGCTGGCATATTGAACAATACCGTTTTATGAAAGACGTCAAAATACGATCACTATTGCAAATCAAACAAACGATGTTTTGACGTGTGACATATATACGTGCATCAGTGCCAAGTCTTCTCAAATTTCTGTACTCAGGTCTATTACGGTTCATAATTGCATCATCTGGAGAAAACGGGTTATGTCGAGGGATGATTTTGGAGGTTTCCACATACGCCGTGGGTATCCCTTCTGTAATAAGAGTACAACCAAGACAAATCGGGAACAAGTAAACAACGACCATCAGCGATTGTGCACTCGCAGATAGTAACATTGCAACACTACAATGTTTCAGTTGTCGTGACACAGTTCACAAAAGCACGATTAAGTGTTTGCACTTACGTGGTTCCTAAAATTCAGTGATGCAGTGGCGCTTCCTTTGCGGTTAACGTAAAAAAAATGGTAAAATCATCTCGGATAGCTCTCAAATTGTACAGGTGCTTTCGCACACGATATGCACCATTTACCCCATTTAATTTTGTGGAAGTGGTGATAAATCACCCAGTAGATACACTGGCTGGCCGAATAATAACTGAATCACCGTATCGATCCATTTGTTTTTTGAAATTGAAAGGTGCTCTCAAATTATTTGCAGATGATACAACAATCATTTATTCTGGACCAGATCTAAAATTAATTTCTAGAATACTCTCATGGTTACAATGTCACAAATTAACACTGATTTTTTCTAAATCCTCATACATATTCATATCGACAAAAATAATGAGAAATAACTTTCCACCAATAGAATTTGAAAATATTCTATAATATACAATAATTGTATAACATTTCTGGATCATTATATTGATGAAATCCTCAGGTTGCAAAAACACATAGAAATGATCCGTAAAAAATACCTTAAAAAGAAAAATTTTAATGAACATTTATTTCAGTTTCATATATTCCAGATTGCAGTATTTAGTTTCCATATGGGGATCTGCTAAAGCTTCTGTATTAAAACCACTTAAAAAACTTCAGAACAAGTCAATTGAATGTTTATATAAATTACCCCATCTAGAACCTACTGAATACTTATATAGTCCAAAAAATGTTTTGAATTTGAATTCACTTTATAAATTGGGAGTATTGGAAAAAAAGACTAGAAATTAAATTTGCAAAAACAGAAAAAAATCGCTAATGGAAATTTTATTTTGAACTCAGGCCATACTTCAATATATAGAGGCTAAGTAAAACTCGAAGTCGTCTCCACAATATATATATTTGACCTCTAGGGTAGGGAAGGGTGGGCTGTTGTCAACACAGCTTTGGCAATAAATTGTCAAAAGTGTGGATGTATTAACATGATACCAGCAAAAACCTGTTTTAGAAATGCTCATCATCAGTTGAAATTACAGGTCAAACTGAAATAGCAAATACAAAAATTACAATTTTGAAAATGAGTTTATGAAAAAATTTTGAATGGACTTGGAAACCAAAATGGATACTCACATGGCATGGAGGCGTAGTAAATTTAAATTATTGACGAAACATTTCAAAACATTACACTAGGCGCAGTAAGGCCTACCACTTATATTAAGGTGGAATGGTGGGTGACCATTCAATTGTGTGAGTAACCCACATTGAAAAAGTTTGAAATTTATACATTTATAAGAATTTACAATGACAATGTGCTATGGCAATGGCTGTCGAAGAAAAAGAAAGCTGAGCGAGACGCGAGTCTGATTGTTGAAATTAGAAGTATATCGGTAATAAAGGATTGTTGACATTATGTGCCATCTATCAGTGAAAAACGAAAACCAAAACTCGAAATGTAATGCAATGTTATAGGGATCCAACTGCAAGGGGTGGACCACTCGGATAAAGACGAAGAACACACTGGCCGGGAAGAAAACTGTAATTCAGAGCGGATGTGACAAATTTGTTTATTTTTTGAAAATCTTAGAAATGTAAAGCGTTAAAAAAGGGGATGCAATCGAATTTAAACTGTTCATTCAAAGATATCATGTTTTCATCATTATTGATTCTATTTATCTCAAAAATCTCTAGAATATTCAATTTAGGACCTTTATTACAAACATGTAAAATATCAAGATTTGAAACTATATCGAAGCTATGTTTATTATTGACGACGTGGTTAGCAAAAGAACTAGAAGAATTAATTTCATCAAGAATCTCTGAGTGAAGATAGATATCAATAACTCTCTTATGTTCATGAATTCGTTGAGAAAATTTGCGGCCTGTTTGGCCAATGTATGTAGCATTACAATTATGTTGTGAGCAAAAAATTTTGTATACACCAGATTTATCCATTATAGGGATCTTGTCTTTGTTATTGTCTTTATTATCAATAATAAACATAGCTTCGATATTGTTTCACTTCACCTTCTTTTTGGAGCCAGTGTGTCCGCAAGAAGTATATTCTACATTAACATCTATGAAAAACTCAAATTCACGTGACATACATGATTTAAATAGTCAGATGATAAAATCGGTGGCGGATATACTCGCAGTGCCTTTAACATCGATAATTAATCAAGTATTTTCAACTGGAATATTTCCCGATATTTTTAAAATATCGAAGGTTATACCCTTGTATAAAAAGTGTTGCAGATCTTCCCCTGATAATCACCGTCCAATTAGTATTATTCCAACTATAGGAAATAATTTTTTAAAATCGCTTGTATTCTTATTTCGAAAGTCACTTTTATTTTAGCGAATCCCAGTATGGATTTCGTCGAACTAAATCTACTACTCAAGCTAGTTACCAAGTGGTTACTGACCTCTAGTCGAGGGTCTTGATCAGGGTAAGAATACTTCTTTGACATTATGTGACTTGACCAAGTCTTTCGACTGTGTATCTCACTCTATCCTTATTCAAAAACTGAGTTATTATGGTGTAAGAGGCAATGCTTTTGATCTACTGAGTTCTTATCTTGAAAATAGACGTTAACAAAATCAAGTCAGATTTGAAGCCAATATGTCATGGAGTTTCTCAGGGTTCTATCCTCGGCTCATTATTGTTCATCATTTATATGAATGATATATGTAGTTTTATTGCACCAACAAAATGTATTTTTTTTTCTGACGACACAACCCTCATATGCTCAGATAAATCACATGTCAGTTTACCTCAAATGGTGGACATTAATATAAATTTAGCTAACATTTGGTTTACAGCAAATAAACTGAAACTGAACTATGAAAAAACCCAGAATATTGTGGTATCTTCAAAAAAAGTGTTACTCTTGGAAATAGTGTAAAGTTTCTAGGTATTATTATTGACGATCGACTTAGTTGGTCCTGCCACATAGAAACAACTACTCGTAAACTGTCTAGTGTTTTATTCATTCCTAGACAACTGAGGAATTCTGTAGGCTTGATGGCACTGAAAATGGCCTATTATTCACTGTTCCACTCGGCTTTTTCATATGGAGTTTTGATTTGGAGGCATTCCACGAGCTCAATCACTATTTTCAGATGTCAGAAAAAAGCTATAAGAATCATTGGAAATGTAGGTTATAGAGAACATTGTCGTCCTCTTTTTATTAACTTTGAAATCATGCCACTTCCTACTTTATATATTTATGTTGTGGTACTAGAAATTCACAAAAATATCAAGATGTTCCCAAAACACTCCAACAATCACAATTACTCAACAAGATCTGCATGTTTAATGAAGAATACAAGACACAGGTTAGCGGTTACTCAAAAAAACTCTCTTAATTTGAATTTACAATTGCCTACATCAATCAGTTAAAGCCTTGGATTTTAGAAATTCTAAAAATAATATCGAAGAATACGTTGCTGCAGCTGGTCTATTCACAGTTCTTGAGTATTAAATCATTTAAATAGAGTTGCGATTGATTTTAATTCCAAAAATGTTTGTCAATTTTATTTGTATCAAGACTTTTATATTCTTATTTATGAAGTGTCAAGGTGCTCATTTCAAGATTTTTAATCATGACAGTTTTATATCAAATATTTGTTAAATATTTTAATTGAGACTTTTTTCTTTCTATTCAGAGATGTTTTTGATCATTTTGAAAGTTTACATATTGAGGACTAGTAAATATATATATATATATATATATATATATATATATATATATATATATATATATATATATGTGTGTGTGTATACATGTGACTTGCCATAAATGTACTTTGTATATAAAGTGGTCAAATAAATTACTCTATTCTACTCTATGTTCATTTATTCATCTTAGCAGAATCAAAAAGAAATATACTAAATTAAATCTTCATGATAACATTCCAATTCATGATCATGAAACAAGAAAAATTCATGAACTGCAGACTCATAGAATCAGGACTGAAATTGGAAGAAAAGGTATAATGCATAATGCATAATATACTTATCTATAATAAACTACTTGTAACAAAACGTAATCTTGAAATTCATTAAAAGTTCTCGAAGAGGACAACCATTGAATCTACATCCGGAAGCCATTAAATTCAGCATTTATTTTACGATACCGAGAAGGGCACTAAAACCTTCGCCCATATGGTTGCTATAAAAATCGTTCCAACACAGTTTCGAGAGTTTTACGAGGGGTATTTATAAATTCGAACCAAATATTTTGTGTCCAATAATCAGTTTTCATTATGAATTCAACGTCATATTTCCGTTAATAGAATTGATTCAAACCATAACCGAGTGTTACAGAAAGATCCATGACATAGAATAAGTAAAAATAAGATCAATTGTTTAGATATAAAGAGTTTTTTTCATAATGCGACAAATTTGCATTATGTTTTTTTTTCTCGTAACGTCGGAATATCTGAGTTATAAAATATTTAATGCATAAGCCGATTGTAGAAGAAACTGATAAAGAAATTCAATTCACTATTTAATTTTCGAACAACCCTTATATTTACTGCCTAAACGATTTCGAAACCCAAGCTAACTTGAAGGACATATATTTTATGCTTCTAAACGGCAGTCCTGTTTTAAATCTTGAGAGTGTTAGACGTGACCTTTTCTGGTGAATGATCTGTTTCAAAATATCAGTTCAATACTTTAGTAAGAATTATAGCTTTTTGAGTAGTTGAAAAACGTAAATGTCATAAAATTTTATTCAATTCACTGGTTTTTAATTGGGTTTGATTTAATAACTTATAAATTTAAAACTTCTTAGTTATTCCGGCGTTCTATTTTTTTTCATTCGGCATAATAAATGTTTTTGGCCGATTTCTTTGTTTTATTCAGTTAAATTTAATCTTCCACCTGGGCCTTCGGCCCAGATAATATTGATTAACAATTTGAGAAGAATTTGAATAGATTGAAATCCAGAAAAGTGTTGAAAATAATAAGAAATAAAGTAACTTAAATAATTAAAACTAGTGTGTGTGCAAAGCTGGTAGCAGCTTCCTGATGGTTGCCGGAGATGAGATTTGATAGGTAAGTAAATGTATAATTTTCCTGATGTGTTCCTATATAAACGCTCCTATAAAATATTGAAAAAGCACCGCTCGGCCTAACAATTGATAGTATCAGCTGTGATGAAACTCTATTTCAACGGAATAGCGTTTTATTATATACTAAGCACATTGAAAAACATGAAATGATTCTTAAAATTCAAGTATACATTGAAACAATATTTTAAAAAATGAATCTGATTTGACAATTCATTATTTTATTCCTTTTTTTCAATTTGTTCATCAATTTGCTATTTCCAATTTTTAATATTTCCCAAATATAAGCAGCCTATGTTTCTTGGGAATAATAAAGTGGTAGATAGGATTTTCAATACTAATCTCGAAATAATCAATGATGTACTCATTGATTCAACATAAATTTTCAGGTAAGAAATAAATCATTATAGTTGGTCAAGTTAGGAATGAAAGAACTTTATTACCAACCTGTATTTTTCTGCAAAAGTCGCTAAGTTTTGAATAAGCGAAGCAACCTTCGGTAGTAGTAGGCTCAGGCCATCCTTGAGGATAATGAGATCAGTATTGTCTCCAACAAAGCAAGACGTGGCACCAAGATGGATGATTGGTGCTGCAATGGGACACTGTTTAGCAAAGACATGGATGTGTGCCATAACGTCGTGCCTGGTGAGTTTTTCTTCAGCAGCTGCTTCTTCGAAGTCGATGTTGTGAATATTTCCTTCCATCTGTTTGATTTGTTCGTCTGTTATTTCCAAACCAAGTTCCTGCAAGAAGAATTTGAAAGTTATAAATTATGTTCTGTTTTGAAATATATTGTTAAAGTTCTACAGAAAGTCTAAACTCCTGACTTCGATTGAATACATTGTGTACTATACCCACGTGCACGCCTCCGTTTGTACTGACTGAATTCAATTTCATCTAGGTTTCAAATCGTTCTCCTGTAGTCAAATTACTCAAATAAATGAAAATTTTGGAGTCTTTGGTGTGTTATACAGGGTGTTTCATAATAAATGCGCAGGACTTCCAGATGTGATAGCTCGTCCAAAAATATGAAAAAAAGTTTCTACTAACTTACCCTCTAAAATGCACCATTTTCGAGATACAGGGTGTTGAAATTTTAAAAAAATTATCGTTTTTTGCGAATATCTCTGGAACCGTTTATTGCACAGAAAATAGATTTCGTAAGCATTTTCTATTCATAATAAGCTATGTTTTCTGCAGATTTTTTATTTTTTCAAATTCATAATTGGTGAAAATTTTGAAGGGGTAGTGGGTGTTTTTTTCTCCAACTTCTACGCCACTGAAAAAAGTATGATATTGAGCCACCTAATTGAACCGCCAATGTTTTTTACACCAAAAAGGTACTCTTGGTCATAAGCTCTAAAGTTGACCGTTTTCAAGAAAAATCGACTTTCATGTTGAGAAACATGGTAAATTTTTTAAATAATTTTTTTCCTAATTATACAAAATTTATTTAAACGTTAAAACAAGTAACAAAACCAAACGTTGACTTCTTAATTGCAAAATAAAAAAAAACAATAACAATCATACCCAGTTGAATTGTTGGAAATGTCCGCCGTTAGCTTCAATGCACGCAGCAATTTTTCGAGGAAAAAATATTATTTAAACAACATGAAAGTTGATTTTTCTTGAAAATGGTTAACTTTAGAGCTTATGACCAGGAATACCTTTTTTGTGTAGAAAACATTGATAGAAGGCTCAAAACTGTACTTTTTCCAGTGGCGTAGAAGTTGGAGAAAAAAACACTCACTACCCCTTCAAAATCTTCACCAATTATGAATTTTAAAAAATAAAAAAATCCGCACAAAACATAGCTTATTATGAGTAGAAAATGCCTACGAAATCTGTTTTCTGTGCGATAAACGGTTCCAGGGATATTCGCAAAAAACGATTATTTTTTTTAAATTTCAACACCCTGTATCTCGAAAATGGTGAATTTTAGAGGGTAAGTTAATAGAAACTTTTTTTCATATTTTTGGACGAGCTATCACATCCTGAAGTCCTGCGCATTTATTATGAAACACCCTGTATATTTCAATAAAAAGAAACTATCCAAACACCAAAACTACGTCACAATCACACTCGATGCGCATTTCGCCAGCAAAGTTATCGTCTTCAGGAGCTTACTGCTTTTAGCTCCTGAAGATGCTAACTTTGTTGGCGAAATGCGCGTCGAGTGTGATTGTGGCGTAGTTTTGGTGTTTGGGTAGTTTCTTTTTCTTGAATTAGTCAAATTACTGTTATCTCAGAGAGAATAAAGATATCAAAGTAAGATCAAATTCAACATCCTGCAGTGTGATTACAAAAAAATTCCTCATCATTGAATTAATGACTCTTCAGAAGAAGGGCAGCACTCAATACATGAACCAATGAAAGCACTTGCTCACATAGGGCTAGAGGAGAATTCTGGTAACACTTGCTTTATGAACAGCGTCATCTATCCAATGTTTATCAAATACAAGATGGTTGCTGGAGTATTCGACAAATGACGCCTTCATTATGGATTCAAACACAAGTACCTCAAATATGGAGGGTCACTTAATCGAAGCTGAGAGAGATTGATGATAATTTAAATGACATTAAAAAAGCTCAAAAGTCGTGGTCAATATACATGAGCAAGGACAATTCCAAGATTGTTGATAACTTTGTTGGTCAGTTGAAATCTACATTGAAATGCAGAAACTGTGCTGTTACTTTTCAGTCACCTTTGATCCATTCTGTGATCTTTCTTTAGCGTTAGAGGAAATTTTGGATGGTGTCCTAAAATCAATATGTTCACTTTGCAAGAAGAGACAAAAAATGCATCAAATTCTTGTCCATCTACCAAACATTTTAGTGAACCATTTCAACAGATTTTCCGTGACAGGGACATTGATCGTCAATGACAATGTAACCCCTTTTCGCAAAAATGTATATGCTTTGTCCAATCACAGCAGGACCACCGATAGTAGGCACTATACAGTGTGAGTCTTTATAAAGTGCACATATTGAAATGAGATAAACAATGCTTAATTATATAGACGGCAAACGTATTGAAATAAATCTAAAAAAATAAAAACATTTGTTATAGAATTTTTTTAAATTTTTGCCGAGTAGCAAAAGTATGTTTGTTTTTTACAAATTTTTTAAATAATCGTTAAAATCTTCAATTAAATACCTACATTACTTTATCATCATCATCAGATAAATTTTGCATGTTTATAACTCAATTGTAACATTTTATATCAATTGTTAAAAGAGGGCACTCTTAAGGCATGCTTTATTTGAGGAGGTAATTAATTTCTTTAACAGTAGATAGAAAATGTTGTAATAGAGTTATTGACATCAGATTTTTACCATTCGGTAGCTAGTACGAATAAGAATAACTTAAATTAATGAAAAATGTAGGTGATTTATGCGTTTTATTGAAAATGTTTACGATTATTGTAAAAATTGATAAATACTAACAGAGTTTGGCTAAATGAACATGTTTATTTTCAATTAGGGGAAGTTTTTTTTCGCAACTTTCATTTTATGAAGACGGCCAATTACTTCCAATCATTATGGAGTATGTTTCATCGAGATAAATAATTTAGTTCAAAAGTTACACCGTTTTGTTCACACAGGGATCACGGTATCGAACAGAAATTTAAAAAACTAAACAAGAAATACCATTTTTATTATTAGTTTTCTGTCGATAAAATTAAGAATAGTTTCCCTCATTTCAATACGTGCACTTTATGAATACTCACACTGTATAGCTTACTGTAGACATCCTCATGAAGGTAGATGGTATGAATATGAGGATTCCTTGGTGTCAACTTATATCCTAAATAAATTGTGAGCGGAGAGGCATATGTGCTATTCTATGAGTAGGTGCACAAAACGGATATTCAGGAAGATGAATAGTATAATAGTTTCTGTGTTATGTTTATATTATTAGTATTTTATTATTGTTTATTCACATTATTATATCAATTAAATACAATAAATAATCACATGAAAATTTCACCCCTATATTTTGAGGCCAATTGGCGACTCGTTTTTTGTTTGGTTACTATGAAAATCCACACTATTTCCGGTATATTCTTCTTCCAGAGTACCCTTGGCCACATTAATAAGTGGAAATATCAATGTCAAGTGGAAATAATGAGAATAGGAATGGATTTGAGATTTTGGTTTGAAAATGAAACGAGGTGCATTTATAACACATGAAGGTTTATAATATATAAAAAACGACGTTCGATCTATTTAAGTGAACATAACTGTAGCATGAATTTATTTCAAACAGCTCTTGTTACCTTTATTAAACTTCGGTGAAACAATGTTTTTATAGGGTTTGTTGATAACATTTCCCTGCATTTATAACACAAAAAGAGAGGTTATCTTGTACAATGGAAAACAGCGACTAAATTCCAACTCTCAGTCGCAGATGATTCCACAACTGACTTTATGAACATCCTGTTCATATTTTCAATGAAATCAACAAAAAACAAGGTTCTACCCATTTTATTTGTTTAACTTCAAAATAGAAATGTTTGAAAATTTTTTTAGTTATCTTATGGAACTTAAATGGGTGAAATTTTTCCATTTTCACAATTTTATTTATGTAACTCCAGTTGTAACATTTGATGATGAACTAGGTGACGTAGAATCAATTTACTCCACCGTATCGTCGTTGTTATTTAGTATAAGTATTTCGAATTTTGTACATCGATTTGATGTCATGAATGAATTTTTTTCTTCTAAATTTGGATTTAGTTTTGATTTACCTTTCCAATAATATATCACAATCATGCTTCCAACCCACAAACTATGGGTATAATTAAGGTTTCATAGAAAAAATAACTTTTTGCATTCTCCTCGTACTGAATCATTTTCATGGAAGTGTGCTATGAAAAATCAAACAATAGCATGTGAGTAACAATAATCCGATGTCACCTAACAATTTTTCCAATTTGAGTATATTTTTAATTTTCGACACCAAAAAACTTATTTCTTTTTAATGGTAACATAGGAAGTTTTCAAGTTGATTAGCATCTTCCATCCACATTGATATACGAAATATGACAAAAACTTCATATTTTTGTTTCCCATTTATTTTTTAAAAGGATAATCTGTATGCTATACCTACATTTGTACAGAATTCGGACGCAATAAAATATTTTTCCCGCTGCCGACACTGTAAATAGTCCATACATGCTTAGCAACAAAACAGGTAAATGGCCTATATCATTCGTTTACTAATTCATCTTGACAACGGAACTTAATAGTGTCATTTACATGCCTAGGGTAATAATGACTTTGACTTTGACAAGTAATACCTTCAGCTTCATTCATATCAATTTTTAGGTTATGAGACCTTTTGAATATTATTGTTGTCTGCTTATTCGGTAACTTAGTTACACGCACAAGCAATTTAGAATGAAATAGCGAACGAATAATCATGAAGGAAGGGTAAGAAAACAAACTTCAATTCAGGCAAATTTTGAGAAATGTCAACAAGCAGCGGGAAAAACGTAATAAGTAACACGGAATGTATCGACTGTTTTCATCATCGGCAAGCGACAAGCCTCGGCTTTGCCTCGGCACGTACTCGCTCACCTCGAATGTAAACACGTCTTTACATTCCTTGTTACTTAAATAACTATTATCGTATCATTGAAACTTAAGCTCCTTTGAGTTTAATCTTTATAAATATTACAAATTATTGACATAACATCATAACAACACATAATACATTAGTGACAGAATATAATACGTTAGTTACTTCATAATACCCTAGATACCAAGCTAAAATAACAATAACGTGACAGTAACCAAAGTTGTTGATTTTATTTTCACAAAATTTCCGGTAATTATCAAAGTACTAGAGGATTACAAGTGAAAATAATCCAGTTTTGACCTTAATTCTCTGTACCAAATAATAATGATAACGAACAAATCATACTACCTAACGTAACCATAGGTTTGAGTAGATTGGTATAAAATTGAATGGTCAATTTTTTCTCGGAAACTGATCTAAAGAGGAAAAAGGGGTCCTACCCCCACAACCCGCTCTTGGATAATCTGTTTTTCTCTGTAAGAAACCTAATTTTGCGTCAGTACTTTTGGATCTTGAAGCATCCAAAAAGTTTGCACTTTTAACATGACCATGAACTTTATGATTCCCCATCTTTTTTATGAATTAGAGTAATTCCGTAAAAAATTAGTTGACACTCCCAATTCGTCTCAGAAATACGTCTGATTAATCAGATAATTGTTCAATGTGTAATACTAATAACAATAAATGGGATGGTGCAAACATTTCAAGGTCACTATGCAATTTAAAACTGGTCGCTATAAAACGCTACCTGAATTACAAGTGTGTATCGAAACTGAAACGTAATTATTGTTTTCCATTAGTGATAACCAGCATAATTGACGGAATTGTAGAAAAAACAATAACATAGACCGTAGTTGAATGTTACAATGTGTCATTTTTCAGAATTCCGTCTTTGAATATTATCAGCAGAAAGAAATGAAATACCTAAAAAATTACCGTGAGAAAATATCTCAGATTCAATCCGATACGTCTATATGATATGAGGTTCATGGATGGAATGAAATATTTGGACTTCTACATCGAAATTACTTCCGAATATGAAACCACATTCTACCACTGTCTTTCGAATAAGTGTTGTTTTAGAATTTTTATATCCTACGTGAATTATTATACCATTTTCTCCACTGGCGGGATATCTAACTGGAGCAAACAATATTTTTGGGTTTCAGTTATTTCATTTCCATTATTGAGTCTTTGTCACTTGGATTTGATTTTGAGTAATTTCAGTACCAATCTTGAGTCTTGAATATTTTGAGTCTTGTACACATTCTAGCTAGGTGTTACCCCCTCGGTTTGATTCTTGAGCCTGGGCAAATGAATGACTTCAGAAGGAGAAAGACAATAATGAATTGTTGAAAGTGAATAAGGATTTTAAGAAATAATAATTAGCGGCCCCTACTATTAGGATATTTGATTGGAAACAAAATAAAAACATAAGGTGAAGCAATACGAGTAATGCGACAGGACTGACTCTAAGCAAAGGAGATTGTGTTCCTTTTTCCCTGCTTCATCCACTTCGCGATTTCCGCATGAATTATCAGTATTTTCCCAGAGTCCAAGTCCCAAAATCTCAAATGGGCTGATTCAGACTAGAAGTGACGGTAGCCTCGGCAGTATCTACAAGAATACGATCGAAGTCATTTTCGTTGCATCCGTTATTATCTAACAGGCCATCCTCCAGACCTTGGGTATTTGGCATTAAGACTGCCGTTCTTCAGCCAACGCATTATTTCTGGGTTGGCCCCCTAACTGTTTCCAATAACTTTCCTCAGTTGCCATAGGATTGCTACATACTTCTGAATAACCCTATCTACACGAGGCATTTATGACAGTTTAGAGTCTAAGTATTTGACTTGTTGGACTTACTCCAGCTCTTGGCGGAACATGATGGGTGGCCTGAACTAGTCTTTCTTCCTCTGTTTGGTAAAGATGATCATCTCTGACTTTGTAGAATTAACTGAGAGTCCTGCATCATCGCATCATATTTCTTTTATTCTACAAGCGGCCTGCCTACGGTTGAAGAAGACTCCGATGAATCGTCCACTGACTAGGACCACTTCATCGTCCACGCATACTTGTGCTTAGAAACCTCCACCTGTGGGTTTATCAAGGCTTTGTCCTTGACTAAGCGCAAAGAGAGCTTTCCTGAAGGCTGCCTCCTCCAACCTCGGCTTCCAATCTGAGGTCTTCCCAGGATACCTCAGCCCTCCTCCTCGTTAGCGACCATAGAGCTGAACATTGAGTGAGGCAATCCTCTGGTCAATAGTGCTGCCCGTATGGTCGCTGTATTCGACTTCCACATTGAAGAACATTTCTAGCGTTACCTCTTCAATCATAAACTACTACAAAGCTATTTCCATACAATTCCAAAGATCCTAAACAGAAACACATGTCATTAAAAGACTAAATATCAATAGGTATACAATACTATTGCAATGAAGCTGCAAGTTTCTTGGTACTATTATTGATAGGAGCCTTAAATGGGATGAACGTATTGATATGATTTGCTCCAAATTAAATAAGCATCACTGCGAATTGAAGAACCTAACGAGTTATCTCGGCCAGGAGGAGATAATTTATGTGTAATATGGTTTGGTTTAATCAACTTTAAGTAATAACATTGTAGTACATTGCCTGGCCACCAATAGTGCCCGAGTTTTTCCCACACAAAAAGGAATAAATCGCCTGATCTTACACATGGATTATCGAGAATCCTGTAGAAATATCTTCAAAGAGAACAATCTTTTAACTTTCACTAGTACATATTTATATAAACTACTGATTCACCCCTACACTCATAAAAATAGTCTAAAGCAAAATTCTGAATTTCATTGCTATCAACTAGATGTCTTAGCGTCACACAACAACTTTAGAAAATCTCCAAAATGTGCAGGCGCAAACTTCTTCAATTTACTACCTAAGCCTATCAACAGAGGATTTTTTCGAAACTTTACATTTAATGAGTTCAATAGATGATATGTGAATTGACTGAATTAAAAAATTGCTTAAAAAGAGAGAAGGCCGTATGTAACATTGCTGCTGAGTTTTCTTAAACTTTCAACTGAGGAATTACAAAAAAAAAACATAGCTTACGAACACAGTACACAAATGAGCGTTTATACTTGTAGATATCAAAAAATTATTCACAGTACATAAAGAAACTTTTTAATGGCTAGTTATTGGCTGTGTCTATGAGAGAAAAGCGGAAAGCGCTTTGCTGGATGAATCATAAAAGCGCTTCACAAGTCTACTAGACGGTCCATAATATGTCAAATTACAGGCCGCTGAACCGCTTCAAATAAATCCAGCGGAAAATAAAGCACTTTATTCATCTACAGCGGCTACAAGAGCTGTCAGCCGTCTATCACGTGAAGCGTAAAAGCGGCTGCAACCGCTGCACGCTGTTAGACGCGCACGCTATTAAACGCGCCCATTATTTTATGGCGAAAAAAGTGAGTAACGTGTGAGTAGCTATTAAAAATGTCTTTGCCATTTTTAAATTGCGCAGCTCATTTATGTAGCAATTTCGAGAGCAATTTTGCTACTGCATGAACAGCAATTGTGGAATGGCGCCAGAAGAACTTGCGTCACACAAATGTACAAGTGTGCGAGTACCTTTAGAGTGCTTTGAATTCATAGTTTTTCCTTTCCTTCATGCATGAATAGGATCAATTTCAACAAAAGCATCGGAGATGCGAGCGTTTTTTTCAATATTGTCGCTCTAGAGCGAAAAGCTGTCAGAATATAACATTTCATGGCAATCGTCACACTTATAAAAAGGATTTTTTGCATCGACGCATAATTGCGTTGATTCAAAGAGTTTGTATTCTTGACAAGGTCCAACCAAATATTAGTTTAATTTTTTTACGGATTCCTCTTGGCCACTGACAAGGAAAATATTTTGAAACAAGTGAACACTTGCTTCTTAAGTTGGTTGAGGCAAGAATATTTTAGCTTCAATAATGGGCACTTTTTTTGTTGAATAATGGGAGTAGGTTGAGACAAGAATATTGCGATTTCAATAATGAATACTTTTCTTCTATCAACTTGGAGGTTGGTTCCAATCTGCACTTTGCACTTGGTTATAAAATATAGAATGAAAGCCATTTTCATTTTGGCAACATTGAATAGATTAAACAAAGCATAGATTTACAACTACGAACAATTTAGGTTTAAAAAATGGTTTTATATAAGAATAGTTTCAAGTTTAATAACTGTATTCTCAATAAAACCAGTTAGTAGTGACGCATATTGCAGTCTGATTGAAAAGATAAACAACGCTATTAGACACAAAACTGTAGAATATCAAACTATACTTTAACTCATTTTCACAACTGGCCCATAATGAACCAAATTCAATTTTCGTTACTGTATTTTTATTGTATAGAAACAGTTTCCCCTAGGCACAGAACTAATATTCATATAGGTAGGTAAGCATAGCCACAATAGGCCATTGGCCGCAGTGGTGGGCCTGATACGGGCCCACTCACGTTCAAACCTAACGCATAGCCTCATAACCTCCAACCCAAATGGTCAAACTGGATGAAATGGTCGAAATGGAAGCTATTCACAGGTCGCGGTGCCGCCACCTGCTTTGATTGCTCATTGGTTGATTGTGTCACATGGTACGGGTAGTGATATCTACCAAGGAATTATATTCTTGTGTTAAGAGGGTTATGTTTCACAATGAGTCAACGTGACTGTTTTCTAGGATGAAGAGTAAAATGTTTTCACTGCAAGCAAATTAATTTCAAGAGAATTTATGTAAAGAGTCAGTTTGAAATGGGAGTATATTCATCAATTAGAAATAATTATTCTTTTCAGAAGATTATTCTATTCAAAAGTATGTATATTTTTTATTGAAGAAATCTTTTTAATCTGTGTAACTTTGCGTTGAGATAAGGCGTCGTATACTTCTCCGAGTACTTATCTATCGAACACCTTCAACAGCAATTTAATCCGGAAGAGTGTTAAGGTGATGGGTCTGAAGGACTTCGGCAAAAACCAACCTTGCGCTTTCAAGTATTCTGCGAAATGGAATTAGATTTCGATTTGCGACACTTCTCTTCAGGGGTTCTATTCTCGAATTTGTACGTGTGCGAATTCGATTTTCTGTTTCACACTGATACACATGAAATATGTTTATTTGTCTCTTTTATTCGTATACGAACTGAAAGTTGAATGACTCAAGAATAGCACCCCAGATCTCTGTACAATATAACTTGAATGATATTCCTGTTTCAACACGAGAGCGTGCAACATTTCAAACGCACTGCACTATTAGTCAATAATAATCGGAATGTCAGTGTTTCCTATTACACATGCAAATTCGATTGCTTCCGTTCAAAATCAACAATAAACAAATAATAGTTACTACAAATTGGAAGTAATTGCGATTCGTCATCCAGCTTTTTCAGAGCGTCTTACGGAGCGAAGAAAAACAAATGAATACACGTCGTGGGTGTGAGGTTAATTCGACGAAGGGTTAATGATATCAATTAAGGAATGAGCAGAGCAAGTCATTCTTTTCTGGCTGCTCGAAGAAACAAATGATCATTCGTCTTGGAAGATACAGTGCTAGCTAGATAAGGGCGAGGTAATTTTGTGTTTTGTGCGTTGCGTCTAGTTAGATCAGGAAAGTTTTTCGTTTTATACGGACCTGAAATTATGGCGTTTATAATCTGTCTGGTGCGTTAAGAGTTTCAACTTCTTTCATTAACAATCGGTAAGTATTTTATGAAAATTGGATAATGTACAGGGCGAGTCATGATGAAACCGGCAACCGGGAGCTTGAATCTTAACGGAATATTCAAACAAAAAGTATCAATGAAAATTAGTTCTGAACAGATTTTTGACTGATTTTTGGTTTAGTTACAGATCTTAATAATATATGCTTTGATTTTTAATAACCGGTGTAGGGAGAATTCTGAAACTTTACAAGCGATATAGGTTTAAGCTGAATATAGGGCCACAATCCCATTTGATACAGTCCGTAATATTTATGTAGTACCAGTAGCATTGCGAAACCAGTGAATGGTGCAGAGATGGTTAGTTTTACAAAACATGGAGTATTTTATAGAGTACAGCATTTTCGGGTACGATAAAATATTGTCTTGAACGTAGCAACATGATTATAATATTGAAAACAGAGTTTATTTGGGAGATCGTTTAGTAACGAACAGTCGTTGTCTACCGATGATGAACCATTTACTCCCATATACACCTAATACGTAGGCTTATTATGGCATGTTCTTATCAGAAATCAACTACTCCCCTGGCTAAGACCACGACGGGTATTGAATTGAATCTAACAGATACTTGTGCAACTTTCCTCAAAGCATCAGAGTGTCCTCTGAGACCAACCAGCAGAATTATGTTTTGATTTGGACAGGGTGACCACCTCCAGACTAGTTTCGAGGTTGTTGCCACTCATCAGTGCAAGGGTAGGTCACCTCTGGTTCACGCGATGAAGCGGTTTCTAGGCCGCTCCACCTAGCGAGCAGAGGAAGAACACGATGAATTTCCGGGTTGAGAGATTAATGTGGATCTATGTGTCAGAAAACAACTACTCCCCTGGCTAAGACCACGACGGGTATTGAATCAAATCTAACAGATACTTGTGAAACGTTCCTCAAAGCATCAGAGGACGCAATTGCAAGTGCCTCATGTGACCAACCAGTAGAATTATGTTGTAGACCAAAAAAAATCGAAAACTTTTTTACACAACAATTTTCGACATAACCTCGAATTAACTGTCAAAATGGCGAAAAACCGATTTTTCAGTATTTAATTATTTTCTCGCGTACAAGACAAGTGATTTAAATTAAATGAAAATTTATAAAAATATTTTTTTTTTATGCGAATAGGCACGATTTTTTCGCAGTTCACAAGACGACTGTTTTCGAGGGACATTTTTTGAAAAAAATTCCCCCATCTTCCACGAACAATTGTTCAGGTGTTTTTTTTTATTTCAAAAGTCTTTAAGAGATAATTTTAATTTTTAGAATGTCTACTTTCTAATGGTCTATGTGACTTGGTGCATTATTTGCCGTTAAACCGCTAAAAATTGAGAAAAACCGACAAGTCTCTCCTAATCATGATTTTCTCAATATTTTCAATGATTTTCCATAGCAGTAGAAAAGAATAAAAACGATATTATCAAATTAATTTTGTGGTATAATTATGTATTCCAATATTTAATTATGAATAATTTAATATAAACTACTCTTTGTTATAAAAATAATGAAGAAATTCGGAAATAATTGAAAATATTGAGAAAATCATGATTAGGATAGACCTGTCGGTTTTTCACCATATATTTATATAAACCATTAGAAAGTCTGAACTGAAAAAAAACTGAAAAATCGGTTTTTTGCCATTTTGACGGTTAATTTGAGGTTATGTTATGTATGAAAGTATTAAGAAGTTATCGATTTTTATATTATCTACAACTTTTTCATCGAACATTATCTACCTGATCCTTACCTGTTACTTCCTTTCTTATTTTAAGCGTTTATGACCCTTTTGTATAGAAGTACCTTACTCTCAATTGCCAGTTTAGAATCCCTGACTATCAATGGATACGTCCTTTTCACTGCGGCTGCAGCTAGCTGGATTTCCAAGCTGATACGTTCATTGAGAGTAAGCTGGCGGTAGTCCAAATGTACTCCCAGTAACCGCACATAGTTGTTCTCATCAATCCGATTCCCCAGAGCCCTAAATCCCCTAATGATGTTCACATCAGTGCGTTTCTTTGAGACATTTGTAAGCTCTGTTTTATCTGGTTCAACATCATTTTATTGTTCGCTAGATACGGTACAACTAGCCCTTTAACGTGTACTCTCACCACTTTGGTGGCTTTTGACAAGCTGGAATATGAGTGAGCCATATGTTGCTGTATCATCAGCATAGACAGCCGTATTGGAGAAACCATACATCGGGAAGTTATGCGTATACATCGAATATAAGAGTGGGGATAAGATCGACTCCTGCTCTAGCTCTGACTCTGAAAGTCCTGTTGACCAGATACAAGTCGAGAATTTTAACTATGAATGAAGGCATGCCTTAATATCTTCATGACGTACCCTTCTGTCCAGACGGATTCGAAGGCTTTCGGGATATCCAGCAGGACTATAACACTGTATTGAGGCTTTGTTGGAAGCCTCCCCTCACCCTGTGGACAATTCAGGCGACCTGTGAGGACGTTGAAAGTCCCATTAGGAAGCCAAACTATCACTCCGGTTTGAGTTGGTCAACAAATCGTTTTAAGATGAGTCTGTCTATCACCTTGGCAATAGCACTAGGAAAAGATATTGGGCGGTAGCTTCCTACCCCTGATTGGTACTTCCTTAGATAATTCCTCATCAGAATTGCATCAATTCCGTCAATCCCAAAAACTTTGATTAGGTCTTGGACTCTCTCGAGTAGGCTCTTCTGTTCATTTGATCTGATATGTTCCTCAGTTCAATGGCTTTCCTAGTAACATCTTCCTGATCTTGAGTGACATCTGCTGATGTATGTGTGTTCCTATTTTTTTAACTAATTCAAGACTTTGGAACCTTCCAAAGATACTTGAAATCAAAATGACAGGAGATTTTTTATAAATAGCACTCAATTATCAAAATTACCCATCAGGTATTTCTTCAGAACTAAGGCAAGTACCTAGCTCTTATTAAAATAACTGATATTATTTTTTGTGGGTAGAACGAGAAGACTCCTGAGCTCAACGCCAAACTCAGCAAAAAAAGGGCAACAAACTCTTTTTCGAAGGTGGTTTCAGAGGAGATAAAATAGCCATCAAGGTGGATAACAGCGATTTTTACGACACCACTGTAGAAGACAGTATGTCGGCAGAGGTGGAAGATAACAAAGAAATCAAAGAGCAGCGAACCAAGAAACCTTTGAAAGATGTTTTCAAGGAGAAATGGCAGATTGGAATCAAGATATTAGAACTGGTAAGACTCTTTTTAATTTACAAGCAATAGATATATCTATATATTTCCTTATTGACCCAATTGGCCATGTCATGAATATCAATCAATCAGCAATAATTTATTTTGGAGTTATTACACAACGTGTTGACAGTCAATTTAAAGATAGGTGAATTTAAAGATTAATGAATTTAAGGATTAATACCATAGACTTATAAAGTATTGTACTTGACCTAGCTGTTTACATCCTGGTCTGAAGTCTTGAATGGTCACACTCTGTAGTCGTGCTATTGAGTTTGGCGTTGTCACATCGCATAGGTGAAAAGTCTTTATAATAGACAAAATTATGTCTCTATACGTATTCCATTCAATAACAATCGAAGAATGAAGGATGGTGATGGTGACATTATCATGCAACTTAAACCTGTATTACTTACAAGTTTCAAAATCCAAACTATCGAAAAAATCATTACTTGTATCTTCAAATAGTTTTGTAGGGGTTGTGTATAGTCGTTTGTCAACGCTGTTGAATACCAATGTTTATGTTTTCCACAAAGTAAACTTCTGACAGTTCTGCCATATTCTGTTATTGCTTTTATGTGAGATTATTGTTGAAAAAGAGTTTTTTGAACTCATTTGTGTTATGTAGTGGCAGTATAATAGACGAAGAAATAATGATGAAATCTTGTTCGGTTTGCAAACAATTCATGTGTTCGAACCCGAAAATCAAATTCCATTCGTAAGTACCATAGGCGTTACAGTGGGTATCAATCTGTTTTCGCCGAACAAAATGGAAATAATACGTGTATTCAAACCTTTATTTGTGGAGATAATGAAATACAGACACCTCATTCACTACTTCAAAAATTGGTTTCCAAAAAGTCCAAGAAATTTCTATCAAAATTTGGATTTATCTTTAGGTTTCCAGCTGATGTCACGGAAAATGCGGCTTGGTTGAAAAAGTTGGGGATAATAATAATAATAATAATAATCATAGCGTTTATTGCCCAACAGTTACCCATTTACAAGACAAATTATTTGAAAGAAAGTTCAAAGTGTAGTTACAAACATTTAGATATACAAGAATATTCGAATATAGATGAAGGAAAGAGAAAATAGAGGAAAAGAATAAAAATACTACAATCTATGAAAAATTAAAGAAAAAAGAAAAGAAGAAAGAAAAAACTGCTACATATCACATAATTTTTTCATTCAGATATTGAATAGCTATATTTCCTATATAATGCAGTGTATCATGATCAATATCACAGTGAGCAGAAATTTTATTGAAGTATTCATTCATGGCATATATAGGGGACTTCAGATATAAATTTGTCCTGGCTCTATTACATTGAAAAGTCTTATTGTACCTAGTTCTAGAATTTGGAACAAAAAATTTCAAGTGAGACACTATATTACTTGCATCAATTTGTATAGAAAAATAATTCCAGCACGCTTTCTTCTTACGCCAAGACTTTCAAAATCGAAGCGCGAAATTAAAGTTTTGTATGGGACGCCCCTCTCGGGATATTGACTATTGATTTTGAAACATAAAAATTTCAGGAAGCGTCTCTGAACTCGTTCAATTATCAACATGTTACATATATAGACAGGATAACATATAATAGAACCATATTCCAATTTTGATCTAACGTACGCATTATAAGAAGAACATAGGCGTTGAGATTCCAAAAAGATTTCAATTTCTTACAATAAAGCCATAGGGATTGAGAGCTTAGTTTTCTTTTACCGAAATGTGTTGACCAAATATTAAGTTGCTATCGAAGTAAATGCCAAGATCCTTCATTAACTCATAACGAGACAAGATTGAGTTATTTACGAATAAGATGGAAAACTTTTATTTTGTGAAACTCACGCTTTTACATTTCGATACATTCAAATAAAGCTTATTCTCCACGCACCATTGCTGAACCTTATTTATTTCAAATTGCAGGGCCTCACAATCATCCATGTTTTGTATTATAGAAAATAATTTCAAGTCATCCGCAAAGAATAATCGTTTACAATCTGTTTCGTCATTTGAATAATTGATAAATAATGCAAATAAAAAAGGAGTTAGGTTTGAACCCTGTGGAACCACAGAGGTAGTAATAAATTTATTTGAATTGAAGCCATTATAGGGGAAAAAATGTTCAACTGAATGTGTTCCAAAGAACACGTGTGTATCAAGTAAATAAAAACGTATTTAAAAGGAATTGTAGTTAGAAAAAGTAATTGTACTTATGAATGTAATTGTAACTGAAAAAGTAGGTAATTGTAATTATACGAAGTAATTGTAATCATATTATTTGAAAAAACATAATTACAAATTACAATTCCTACAAAGATTTTGCTGCAATTACAATTCCAAAATACTTTATGAAAAAAAGTACTTACGAGGATGTATTGATATCTAGTTAGCCTAGACCAGTTCCCTGCATAAACAAAATATTGCGTTACCATAGCAACGAACAATAACTCTTTAGAAGTGTCAGTGGAAAGTTTGACGTCATAAAAGTAAACCAGATTTACGCAATGAATTAAAAGAAAAAATTGGAGTATCGAGCTATAATCAAGTACCTGTATTTAAAAGGGTTAAGAGGTAAGCAGATATACGAAGATATGCTTAATACCCTTGGTGATCAGCTTAATACCCTTGGTGATCAATGTCCTTCGTATGCGACCGTGAAAAATTGGACTGCAAGCTTCAAAAGAGGTAAATTTTCCATTGAAGATGATGACCGATCGGAAAGGCCAGTTTCTGTGTCAGTCCCCGAAAATATCGTTGCAGTTCATGACATGATTTTAACAGACCGTCGAATTGGGATAAAACGGATATCTGAAGCACTGAATATTTCATACGAACGCGTTCATCATATAGGTAGTTCACGTCAATTTGGACATGAGAAAAATTGCTGCAAAATGGATCCCCAAATGTTTGAATGTTGACCAAAAGCCTGCAAGGGTAGTAGCATCGCGTTCGATGTGTGCTCGATTTGAAAACGACGTAGACTTCTTAAACCGAATTGTTACTATGGATGAGACTTGGGTACATTTCTACGATCCAGAAACAAAGCAACAATCGATGGAATGGCGACACTCCGGTTCTCCAAGACCTAAGAAGTTTCGTGTCCAAAGATCTGCTAGAAAAGTTCTTGCTTCAGTTTTTTGGGATTGCCATGGAGTAATCATGATTGATTTTTTGGATAAGGTTCGTTTTCAACAAAAACAGTGGATATGGAGCGTTTTTTCCATATTGCCGCTTGAAGATATGAGCATTTGAAGTTTCAAGAAAACCTAAGACGCCATGAGGATTCTAGAGGACGTTCGAACCTAGGTTCGTGCTGTAATGGATATTGAAAATTCAATCTACTTTTTCCCAAAAATGCAGTTAATTTGAAGCATTTTTTTAGGAAGATAAACAGATAATTTATAAAAATATTACAGCTCGTACATAGATCAACGTTTCACCTTTCTTCTGATACCAAATTCATTTCGACTGGATGAAGATTGCTTCAAATTTTATTGCAAGAGAAATACAATTGCAGCTATCTCGATTATCTGTGAAAAGCATCGTGAGGTGCTACCGCAAACGTTGGTGCATAGAATCGAACGTCCTCTAGAAGCCTGTCCTTGTTTGAAATCGAACGACAAACCGTTTTTGAGTTATCGACTCTTTTACCAAAAAAAACCTTCCCAAATATGATCGCGCTCATGGCCTCTTAAATATGTTTTCCATGGGGAAAGAAAAACACGGAACCCTATTGCTGACACTGGTAGTTTTTTTTAAATTTAATTCTATCACATTTTTCATACTTTTTTCCACCATAAAATTTGAAGGAGATTAAAATATTGCTATCTTTTCAGCTAATATGTGCGGTTTGTATGGGTTTCATCTATGATCCTGCCTCCACAGCCGGCCTTGGTAAAAGTCATATGCTCCATGTAGGCATCATGTACACAGCATACACCGGATATATGGTTATCAACTGTGTTTTGCTCCTTGGAAGGATGCTGGGAGAAAGGATACCATTCAGGACTGTATCACTTTTCGCAGTCACCGGTTCAGCACTATTTTTAATAACATGTGAGTTTCTTCAATATCATGAGCTTAATTGGTAAATTATCTAATTGCAATAAAACAATCGTCAACATTTCAATCCTTAAATAATTTTTATGAATCCCTAACGTTTTGACATGCTGCAAAAACGTCCATCAAGATCAACAGATTTCAATCTGAACACCTTCCTATTAGATGCTGCAAATAACAGGTGAAGGAAAGACAATAAGTTTGATCCACAATGTTGGACACTCAATTTGGGTTGAATTTTATGTATCTCAAAAATATTTATGAAAATTTTGATAAATTACATAAAATGGACCAGATAAAATAGATTATCAAAGGATGATTTAAAAAAACCTACAAATTTGGTGATTCGGGTAAAGACTGAATAGCATAGGTCATTGGACACCTTCTCGAAGTACTACAAAAAAATATGGGAAAACTGATGGTTCCAATAATGTTCACTCATTATGCAGGAACGCAATTCTTAATTAATTGATGAATATGTAAGATTGTTCCCGCGTATTTCCGGAACTTGGTTTGATTCAATGATACTCAGACTCGAGGTGATATTTTGTAATGCTCTTTTTCGCTTACTGGTCAAACGCATACGTTACCTTGGCGAGTCGGATTTGCAACTTTAGTATTCCCTGAATGAACTAAAGTGCCAAATAAGCTTCGGCCGCCAGTTATTCAATAGAGATACGGTATTCCAGGGATCACGCATGGTGACTCAAGAACAAGAGTATCCAACAGAGGCGATCCATAACATACAGTGGAGGTGAGATCTTACTGGGTAGGTAAAAAAACTTACAGTCGAACTCCACCAAATAAAATCTTTATTGATAGTGTGGGTGTAGTCAGAGGACCCACATCAGCACATTACGAGATGTAGTCGGAAGACTTACATCAGCAGGACATGTTTCGAAGGATTAATCCTTCATCTTCAGCGAAAAAGGGTTACAAACTAATGATCTGCAAAAAAGAGAAATGTTACAATATTGAGAATAACAGTATTAAATTTCGAACATACCATATGTGGTGGAAAAGTTGCTTCTATATAAATGTAGAATAATTAAATTAAAACTATTGTCAATATGACGGTAACCGCATAACTAGCGGGTCCCTAATTATTGTAAGGGGGTATGATTGGATCTCGCTAAATGAATCATCTTTTATCAAAAACTTTTGTTGACCCGTGACCATACACGTGCTCTTTATGCAAAACAATAGGGTTATGTTATGAAAGAATGAAAGTGAAAAATTGAGGATAACATCTGTCATCTGTCGAGTGAGACGTCACGACCCAAAGCGACAGAGTGACTGTTCCGTGGACCTGTAAAGAGCAATCATCATACAACATCGACTGTCAGTAATATAAATAATTTTCTATTATTATTATAGTCTAATATTACTGACGGTCGATGTTGTATGATGATTGCTCTTTACAGGTCCACGGAACAGTCACTCTGTCGCTTTGGGTCGTGACGTCTCACTCGACAGATGACAGATGTTATCCTCAATTTTTCACTTTCATTCTTTCATAACATAACCCTATTGTTTTGCATAAAGAGCACGTGTATGGTCATGGTTTAACAAAAGTTTTGGATAAAAGATGATTCATTTAGCGAGATCCAATCATACCCCCTAACAATAATTAGGGACCCGCTAGTTATGCGGTTACCGTCATATTGACAATAGTTTTAATTCAATTATTCTACATTTATACAGGGTGTCCGGTAAAACTTGTACAATTTTGAAACTGGTGATAGAACAGGTCATGACTGTTCAGAATATCGGAATTTCACCTCAAAAAAAATATCACCGTTTTCGAAATAATGGGCATTTTAAGAATTTCTGGAAAATCGCTACCTAACCTTGGATTTTTGAGTGCCATGTATACAAACTGGGACGAATCCAAATATTTTTGTTGCTGAAGATTACTGATGAGTGATGCTTCTAGACGTACAGAACAGTTTCTCAGAAAGTGAAAACATTTTTCAAGAAATGAGGGTAAAATGACAGATTTGTTTTTCATCAATTTTTTTTTTAAAGTTTGACATTATTATCTGAAAGAAACATAACCAATTGGAAGTAGACATTCATTTCAAAAGAATGGTCATTTTGTCCAGACTCTACCATGATATAAAACAAACTAAAATTATTTTTTAAAGAAGTGATTAGGCTTCCATCAACTTTTATTCAAGAAAAAAAGGAAACTACCCAAATACCAAAACTACGTCACAATCACATTCGACGCGTGTTTCGCCAACAAAGTTAGCATCTTCAAGAGCTAAAAGTAAGCTTTTAAGATTTTAAGATTGTGACGTAGTTTTGGTGTTTGGGTATTTTATTTTTTACTTGAATTGTATTCACACCAAAGGTTCCAAAATATTCATTTATTTGATCAACTGTTATACTTACGCCCAAAAATTATTTTATTTAGATTTTATCAAGATAAAATATAGAAATAATCATTAATAATAAAGAATGGACTACTTGGTAGCATTAAATAGTATGTCAATAAAATTAGCTTTTCATGTAATTAGGCCTAATAAAATTATCGAAATGAAATGTCGATTATCCGACATGGCACCGATTAATACGAATTCTTGTGATAAATGTCGTAATTGTCCAACATCCAGATTCCAACATCCAGAAAAGTTTCAGAGACCGACAGATATACAGGGTGTAACCAAATAAGTGCAAACTTCTTTAAGAGATGAATCTTTGTCGAAAATTAAAAACTTTTGTTTGAACAACTTGTGACTTCTGTCGTAGTTTTTTGAAATTATTCCGCTTGTTTCATTGAGTGGTATTTATTTCTCTGTCATGACGTACATACGTTATACTCTCCGAGAATATGCGCATATGCACTACATTTATGGTGAATGTGGAGGTAGTGCTACTGCAGCAGCAGCGCTATATGCAGAAATATATCCGATTGCACAATGCCGCTCATAGAATCGCTGATTTGGGGGCTATAACCTATAACGCATTTGAGAAGGTTCTTCTTGAAAATATGTCGTCTCTGCGTACGCCCAGCGAGCACAAACATCTCTGGGAGGTTTTGAGATGTTTAAAAAATGTTTGCACACCGATGTTTCTTTGAGAGGTAATATGTGCTTCCCAAAGAGGTCCCTAAAGGATATTCAATGTTCTGTTTTTGTTCTTTTGTGGCGTTTTTTTTAATGCCTATAGGAATGTATCGGAGATGTGCACAAAAGGTTATCTTGTGGATGTTTTCATTTGACATAACATAGTTCACCCTTGAGACGTTCACAGAGAATATATCTAGCGTTCGCGCAATCGCAAATGTGATCATGTATCATGTGCTCTCAGTGATTTTAGAGTTGACGAAAAGTATGGTGTCTAGTTTCAACTCAATTGGCCCCATTTTGTTTCTCGTAAAAGTAGTCTTTTTTAGAGTGAAGTGAAACGTTTGGTCAAGACAAAATATTATATTTAGTAACCAAGTTGATGACGAACTGCAAATTAAGGAATGAATTGTGTCAATATTCATAAAATATATAACCTCAAAAACATTTACCGGTTCTGACTTGTAAAATCATCATCCTAATCATTATGTACTTTACCTATGTAAAGTGAGTGTCCACAGTTTGTTTAAATTCAGTTGAACCAGACATTAACCAGAGTGTTAGTGATATTAACATTTTTTTTTTAAATATACAATTTGTATAAACAGAAAATATTTGTATGTGTGTCCTTTGCTCCAATTAAAATAAGTTTATCGATGATTTTTGTTAAATCGCCCCAAAGTCCTCTGCATGTTTTGACTAATGGTAATTTGTAAAATCAATGAGAAAAAAACGAAATAAAAGTGTGCATTTTGTGTATCTCTGGAACATCTCTAAAAATGTTTTATATACAGTGATTTAATGTAGGCGAAAAGCTTTGAAAATGTTATGTTGTGTCCTTAAAAAGGCTTTGAAAAATAGCCGCGTGCGGCGGACATTTGCACCTACATACACGTTCTATTCATGTATGAACAAAACATCGCAGTGGAGGTTTGATGTCTCAAAAACTCTTACTTTTAACATCTTTGAGATGTTTCTGTGCTCGCTGGGCGAGTGGATGGAAAATGCCATTTTTGTAATATTATTCAGTGCGATGTTGAATAATCGTTATTGTGGTTTATAGTGTATGTTGATTAAAAAAAAAACGTTGAATTAGTATTTACTTCATTACATCCCACTGAATGCTTCTAAGCAGTTGATTCGTTATAACTCATAACTATTTAATCATTTATTTTCATCTCGATGGGATAAAAATAAAAGACATTACTGACAAAGTCTAATGGATTTGATTTTAGCTCAGAATAACATCACACTCTAATATTATCGAAATTCTACTCCTTCCAAAAATAATGATCGTATTTTTTATACCATAGTAGAACCTGGACGAAATGGGCATTCTTTTGTAATGAATATCCAGTTCCACTTGGTTATGTTTTTTCAAACAATAATGTCAAACTGTTGTTAAAAAAATTGGTGAAACTCAAATCTGTCATTTTACCGTCATTTCTTGAAAAATTGTATTGTTTTCTGCATCTGAAATCATCACTCATCAGTAATCTTCAGCAGCAAAGATATTTGAATTCGTCCCAATTTGTATACATGGCATTCAAAAATCCAAGGTGAGGTAGTGATTTTCCAGAAATTAAAAAAAATGCTCATTATCTCGAAAACAGTGAGATTTTTACTAAGGTAAAATTTCGATATTCTGAACAGTCATGACCTGGTCCATCACCAGTTCAAATATTGTACAAGGTTCACCGGACACCATGTATAGAAGCACTTTTTCCACCACATATGGTATGTTCGAAATTTAATACTGTTATTCTCAATATTGTAACATTTCTCTTTTCTGTAGATCATGTTTGTAACCTTTTTTCGCTGAAGATGAAGGATTAATCCTTCGAAACATGTCCTGCTGATGTAAGTCTTCCGACTACATCTCGTAATGTGCTGATCTGTGTCCTCTGACTACACTCACACTATCAATAAAGATTTTATTTGCTGGAGTTCGACTGTAAGTTTTTTACCTGCTCAGTCAATAACAAGAGATTGCAGTCTTCAAATGCAACCCTCAAAGTTCATGAAATACCGGCTGCTATGCAGACCTTTAGACTTCTAGTAGCTTGATGAGGTGGAAATAAAAGAAGAAATACATTGAAAAGTTGGGCATTTATTTTTGCTATCTTCACTTGAACATTCAACTGAAATGCATCTTTAACTTAATTCAATGATTACTGGGTAGATACTGACAGCTACAATAAACCAAATCAAACTACCAGTCGGGTTTCCGGTACTTTCAGATTATATAGAGGAAATGCCTGAGAGGTTGTACGGGTGTTCCAGTCATGCTGATTCGCACACGGCGTGATTTAATCAATTTAGCAGACACACAGCATATCTCTTTAGGTTCGGAGTATCTGTGACTGAGAGTGAGACTGAGACTTTGGCAAATATTGTTCTATTTAAAGCACGACATGCTTTAGTAATTTTTTCCCGCAATTCTCCAAGTGTCGCAGGTTGAGTTTTATAAACAACTGACTTGAGGTAACCCCATAGAAAAAAAATCAGGTGGCGTTAAGTCTGGTGACCTCGGTGGCCACTCAATAGAACCACTCCTTCCAACTCATTTGTTCGAATAATCAGTATACAACCAGTACCTGATTGCAGCTGCATAGTTAGGAAGTGCAGCAAATCTTCATCTAGAGCTAGATTGCCTTGATCGGCCATTTGGTTCTTTAATTCATGTACAATAGAGGATTCGATGGTGTTTTTCAGCATATCCAGATAAAATTTGGCAATTAAATTGCTTGGTATAAACCAGGGCCAATTAAAGCGTTGTCTAATATCCCTACCCAAATATTCAGTTTTTCTGAATTGACTGGGAGAAAGGTGAAGAAAAAAGAATTACAACTGTTACTTGTACATACTCTCTATGTATACACAAGAAAGAAATTAGCAATTATAATTGGGAAGGTGTGAACTGTTTCACATCAATTGAAGATGAAAGGATAAAACTGAAAATAATCTAGGATACCTGAGAATAAATCATTTGAAACAAAACGCTACTCATATACCCAACTGAAAAATAGTTTTTATTCAACTCACAACCAAAATCTAGTTGATTGTTGTTAAGCTACTCATTTGGAGAAAAGCGCAGGTTTTCAAGTTGGGTTTTCTATATTCAAATTTTTTTTTCGATGTTGGACTTCCTGTATAATAATGGATATTAATTTTTTGTAATTCATGTTTATGCACATGAGAGTATTTCTAGTAACTTTCATATTCCTCTTGATTTCGACAAGAAATTCATGTATTTCCAGAATGAGCAGATTCGCTCCTGGAACGTTCTTAATAATAATAAAGGTCTTTATTTTCATCAACCAGATAAACATGAAATACATTTTTGAGTAATATGAGCACAGCACTCCAGGTTGATAGAAAAATGCCGAAGATCAGGTATAGCACAATCTGTGATTGCAGATAGCACTGTCTCTGTTTTTCATCTTGAGTCAATGAATGACTTTCCGATTTTCAGATTCTCAATGATATTTATTTATGTATTAGAATTATTCAGAAGCTCGTAGAACGAGATACCAGCCTGTTATATTTCAACTCATGTTATTACTCTGCGTAACTCATTTTTATTATTTTATCTCCTTCACTACGTGTAATTACTCTATTTATTGAAATTTGCTGTTCACTGCACACATGTGTATATTACTGACACTTGATTTGAGAACATTTTTGCAATAAAAATGCATCGCAATTCAATAAATCATGATTTTTCTATGGAAAATACCATAACAATGCATTTTGAATTATTCAACTTTGTCGCCCTCTAGCGGCTCTCATACGATTCTCCTACAACTTGTCAAAGCCATAGAAATCATAATAAACACTAGAACGCCAAACCCGCTGTCCGCGATTCAGTTAAATGACCCCTCACAGGGAATGATGACAAACCTTTGCACTTGCGCATTATTGCTGTTTCTGGTCATGTCGTTGCCAAGTTTTCTTTTTTTTTTCGTGTTCCAAATGAGGTTCGGAACATCATCTGTGGGATATCCAGTAAACTTGGCAACACCGCCTAAAAATCCTATCGTGGCGTATCAAGCGAAGAAAGATAACAGTGAGGGTTTCTGAGTTTTGGCATTGTTAGGTTTTAGCAGTTGTTCAGGGAAACTGTGTGAATCTGGATAACACCAATATATCGGCAACGACAGTAGGGTTTCCGGTACTTCCAGATTATTAGAGGAAAGGCCTGAGAGGTTGTGTAGGTGTTCCAGTCAGGCTGATTCGCACACGTCGTGATTTAATCAATTTAGCAGACACACAGCATATCTCTTTAGGTTCGGAGTATCTGTGACTGAGACGGGTGTGCTCTGATTAACCAATTCAACAAACACACAGTTGGTATATTTGCCTCCACCAACAGCTTCCTTCACGGCCTATGACAAGTTAGGCACTTCGTCTAGTTCCTGATGAACTGGGCAATACAATTTTCAGGTTATTAGAGTTCGCGGAATCTAGACTCTGATAAAAAAAAAACATAAAAACGGAGGGACTTCCCAATACAACGAATTCATGAGTGTTCAGCTATCAGGCAACTTTAACAACACCTTATGAACACTAAACAAGGCTGTATTACTTCAAGCAAAACCTGTTCCTTTAGGATACTAGAGACTTACGGCGAGGTTGAAGGTCTCTATATGAGCACCATCTCGTTCGCACTTGTGCGCTCAGTATCCCGCCAGCAGGCGCGTTGTCATCCATCACCTTAGGAAAATTGATGAAAACAATACTCGATTACCAAATCTTCCTGCCAGCAGGCACTTTAACATCACCTTAAGTATGAGATGGCGCGTGTTCGATTGAAAACGACAGTTGGAGGAATATTTTCTGATCGTTTGTATTATAATACTTAGTAACTCTCAAACGGCCAGAATAATAAAAAGAAATAATGTTCGATTTTTCCTCAAATAAATACGGCTCAAAGGACGGTTTAGTATACGAAGGAAAGTGCGGACTGGACTCGACACAGTATCAAAATGAAATTACTCACAAAGGAAATGCAAACTAACTATTGAACTAAAAACTGCAACTGAATCTATGAATGAAAAGTGAATCACTGACTCGAACGTGAAGCCAAAAATCCCCTTCCGAAGAGGTATTTATATTTATTTAAAATCCAATCTGACTTTTTTAACATGTTAAAAATACAGCCCTTAAAAATAGGAACTCAAAAACTGTGTAAAAGTAAATATTTTTCCAACAAAAAGATCATTGACCATAAAAGCGATACATTGTTGTGAAGCAAGGCATGATATTTTCCATCCCAAATACAGAAAGGAATTAATGAAGTTTTGTCAACGAACCGAGAGTAGATGGTGCGTGGTTAGGGATATTCCGAATAACTATCCCAGAACTTGTTACCCTGATAAAAACCTTTTCTAGCTCATTACATAGAAATTTCAGTCAAGGACCTTGAGGGTGAAGCCCTGAAGTTATTCAAATTTTAACTCTATTTGGTAATGTGAATGCAAATATATCTAGGAAGGTTACATTATCAGCTATGAAGCTATGAAGTCACCATAACAAAGAATAGCCTATGATATACATGTCCAAGTGCATTTAAAGCACTCGCAACTTGAACTCGTTACTACGTGTTCTTAAAAGACTCTCTTGGACATATGTATCATACTATACTGTTGAGGCTTTATGGAAGGGTCAAGTCACTTATTGATCGCAAATCTTTCAATGAAATATAACGAATTCTTACTTCTTGCAGGTATTCTACTCACAGTGGATCGATTGTACTTGATGAAGCATTACTTCTACCACCCCAACATGTACCTGCTAACTATGATGACAACCTCCATTATTTTTGCATTCATTAATGTTGTGGTATTCGCTATTGATGCAATGTTTACTTTCGTAAGAAAAGAAGACTTCTGAATCAAAACTTGTAGTTTCTCACATCAGATTTGGTTATTGTATATATTATAGATTACGTGGCTTGATATGATTAATTAGTTACATAAGTACCTATGGGGGTTTCTTTCGCCATCATTTTGACAGCCTTATTCTGTAAAATTCTGTTAACGATTCATTATCTGAATACTGTCGCCAACTGAATTCTGTTACCAATCACTGTCAGTATCGCAACGACAGTTTAAGTTTATGGAATATTGAGATAGTGCGTTGAAAAGAAAGGCCCTCGTCTGCTCTAGGCCGCACAAGTCTTCCGACTAAATCACTGTGATGTACAGAATAGGCTTGTCAGAATTGATTATGTATTATAGAGCAAGATCCCAGGGCCGTCAGACGTTACTTATTTTTAAACGAACGAAATGTGTACGATTGAGTAGTGTTAGTATGTACTATGTTCGCATGCCTACCTGCTAGCTTGTCCAGATGACCATTCTTCAGATATTAGGGAATCAAGGTACGTAAAAGCACTACTCATTCAGTTGAATGGCCAGTCTACAAAATTATTTCTATAACCCATGGTAGATAAGTGGACAGAGTATCTAGCTACCACCCCGGAGCTCCGAGTTCAAATCTCGTCTGCAACAATTCTTTTTTTAAAACCCAGCAGACGCACCACACCAGGGTTAGTCATCTCGGTTGGAAACGTCTTCGACTCAGGGAGGATTTTTATTCAAAAAGAAATTTTAAAGAAAACAGAATTTTGGTAAATAAAAGATTTTGTTAAGATTTCCTTATGAGTAAAATCCCAGGGCCTTCAGAACTAACTTATTTTTGAAAAGATGAAGATTTAGGTTCTCAGTGATGTCTCATGTACTTTTAATACCTGCGTGCTTGTGGAGATCGCTCTGTGACACCTGGGCAGGTACCAGGCGAGAAAGGTAACTAAAAATAAGAGTTACTTAACTTAAATTTGTGTGGCTGATTTTTATGTATAATTTGTTAAATATCACCACAAGCACGCAGGTATTAAAAGTACATGAGACACCACTCAGAACATAAGTCTTCACCTTTTCAAAAATGAGTTATGTCTGAAGGCCCTGGGATTTTACTCATAAGGTAATCTTAACAAAATCTTTTATTTACCAAAATTCTGTTTTCTTTTAAATTTCTTTTTGAACAAAAATCCTCCCAGAGTCGAAGCCGTTTCCAACCGAGATGGCTAATCTTAGTGTGATGCGTCTACTGGGTTTAAAAAAAAATTGTTGGAGACGAGATTTGAACTCGGAGCTCCGGGGAGGTAGCTAGTTACTCTGTCCACTGATCCACCATGGGTTACAAAAATAATTCTGTAAACTGGCAATTCAACTAAGTGAGTAGCGTTTTACGTACCTTTATTCCCTAATATCTGAAGAATGGTCATCTGGATAAGCTAGCAGGTAGGCATGCATGTAGATAGTACATACTAACACTACTCAATCGTACACATTTCGTTCGTTTAAAAATAAGTAATGTCTGACGATCCTGGGATCTTGGACTATTACCTCTTCCTTATCAAGTAGATGTACATTCAAATTGCAAGTTGTTGTCATCATCAATGCAGCATGTTTCTGTTCATGTTTATAAAATGTTATTGTTTTTGGACTCGTGAGATTTTCTGCGACAGTGTTTTTTAATTTTATACAATATTCGATTATACATACTTAATTGTCATTTGATTGATGATTATACTACATTCTTTTTTGTTGTTTTTTGTAACTAGATTATACAATGCACTGATTTCAACTATATGTTGGATGAGACCTTTCACAAATTGGTAATGCAGTAATTAATAAATAAGAAGAATACACGTAAGTTTGGAAATGAATAAGGTCTGGCTCCATTATACAAACACCTTCGTTCAAACCATGTATATTTAGTTCATAAAATCCGTTTTTACGGTGTTTGATAATATCAGATGGAATATTTCTACCATTCTCAAAATAATACAAAGTTTATTGTAAGAAATATTAATATATTGTAACATCATTTTATGATTTTGCACCGAAAACCATTGATAAAATTCTAGATAAATATTTTTGGAACTCGTATACAGTTGCACAACAAATTAATTCCCTCAATCAAATAATTCAAAAACAAGCATATTGAATCATCAGTTTAATATTTTCAGGAAGAATAAAAACAAACTATTTCATAAAAACATATTGAACGATACCATTCGAGACTTATTTTGTACCTTGGCTACAGAATTTAGATAACGTATGAAATGTATAATATAGATAATATGAAAATAATGTACATATCCTTACTTGAATTATCACTTTCCGTCCAGAAGTAGATTTTAAATGTAACAATTTTTTGTATTAATTAAATAAATTTTTCATACATTTTATTGTACAATAAATTATTTTAGAAATTCTTTAGGCAGTTTTTCTTGAAGTAGCTAATGCATATTATATCAATATTGGATTTTAGGCTAATAATATGGATTTTCCAAATTGATCCATATACAGGGTGTAAAAAACTGGATGGCCTATCGACGTTCTTGAATTTTTTTCCTGGGTAATTAGTTCTGCCCTATCGATTTCAAAATAATTTCAGCGCTGCGGCATTGCCGCTTATATTGAAAAGCAGCAACTACTTTGACATTTTGAATGAGACACCCTGTATACCATTCCATCGTTTGCTTCATCATTGCTCTTATCCAATTGTTTTGTATAATACTTTCCTATACCTATATCCAGCGGTTCTCGAAAAATTCATTGTTTTTCTTATTTATTTTGATGAACATTGCTTTAACTGAACTTCATTTGAATAGCTAGTCTTGCCTTCCATTTTTATTATTTTCTAATAAAATTTTCGATAATGAACGTACACGCAAAAACTACAAATTTGATGATCCGGGAATAGACTGACTAGCCGAAATCATTGGGCAGATTCTTGAAGTACCACAAAAAAATCATGGGATAACTGATAGTTTCAATAAAGTCCACCCATTATGTCGGAAAGAAATTCTTAATTACTTGGTAATTTGTAAGAATCTTATTTGCGGAACTTGGTTTGATCCAAAAATACTCAGACTTGAGGTGATATTTTGTAATGCTCTTTTTTTTCTTATTGGTCAGAAGTAGACGTTAGCATGGCGCGACCATTGTTTAAATGGAAGTAAGATAGTCAGTCAATGCCCGTGGAATCGGCATTGGACCTAAACGCGAGTGTCATTTAGCGTGATTAGTTACAAACGTGAATATTTAACGTCATTTTAATGCAGGTTTCTTCAAAAAACCCCAATTTTAATGCAGTCCCTTCGTTTCATTCAAGTTAGAACATGACTTGGAGGACAGGTCACTGAAGTTACGACATGACTTGGATGCGAGATCACTGTCGCCATCTACATGTCGCATCCATTTGAATCCAATATGAATCCCATGAAGTTGGCTATATCACTTCTGTATACACAATGGCGCGACGGATATGCAACTTCAGTATTACCAGAATAAACTAAAGTGCCATATGAGAGGTATGATCACAAAACTTGCCATGTCCTTTCTAATGGATTTCCAGTGAACCAATAAAACTGTCAACAGTAGGTCATTCGATTTATTGCGAACAGGTTCAATTTGATGGGATCTCTATATATATACAAACTCCCCCATACATTAAAAGACACCCATTGATTCTGCCAATTTTTCAATATTCTTTGTTGTAAATGGCAAGTTTTGTTACCGACTAATAGAAATGGCGACTTTTGTAACCATTTATGTAATGTTTACCAGTTAGCCCAGTTGGTGGTGTAAATTTTACAGTAAAAGCACAAGCAATTAGCAATCTCGCTGATTTTTTTTCAATAATCAGTTTAGAGTATATTGGTTAAGAAAAAGTTCGCTAGTCAATCGATTTCCTAAAGTCAGAAAAAATTTCGAAAAATATTTTTATTTTCAAAATCGTAGAATATTTCGGGATGGGATGGATGAAATAAAAAATACCGTTGTGTAGGAAAAGTTTTTTTCTACAAAAAGATATCTTGGACTTTTTTTGTTAGAATTATAGTTTGTCCGCAAAAAAATCGTTTATTCAGCCGCGTAAGGACCTATGTTTTAGAACCGGGCGTATTACATTATAATCTGATACGTACTTACGAGATCTTAAAGTGGAATTTCAAATACTCTATATTCAAGTAGGAAATCCGAACTTTCTGATGGTATAATTTATTCTTCGTTTTTAGTAAAACGTTGTATAGAAAAAAACGCGTATATATTAGAATCGAAAATTGAGCGTTTAGATTATACATTTTCTCAAACATAATTAATATTCGGAAAAAAATATTCATTTCAGAAAATTGTTACTTAGGTGACCTAATTCACAAATGAAATTTTCCAGTCATTCATTTTGTCTCGTTATGAAATATAGCTCTTGTGATGATTTTGAAATTTTTCGGAATCTAAAGATCATAGCGAATATCTGCATTTGTTTCTATTGTATTTCTCACCTGTTTTTTCACTATTGAAATGTACTATGGATACTATAAACGAAAAACTGCTAACTACCATCAGTTAGATCGCGAGCGATTTAAAATGAGTGAGTACCAACCAGCTAACTTAAAAATATGTCTACGTGGACATAGCGAGTTTTGAAATCCAGGGAATTCGACTTGGATGAAACAAAATGGATTAGGCAAGTTCTGAAAATAACTGGACATGGCGGCATTTGTTACGTACTCGAATATGGACATAGTAACTTTTGTGACTAATTCTTATTTTTCCACTTGAAATTGAAGGAGTTTAGGCTGGTTTTGTGACGAATCGGCCTGACATGTTTAAATGCCCCTTTTGCCATAGGACGTACTTTCATCTAATTTTTCACAGAATGTGGACATGGATAATACCTCTCGTATAATAAAGCTTCGGGCGCCAGTTATTTAAAGTGGGAAGCTGAACTCTCCCAAATTCAAATTGTAGGGAGGTCCAGGAAAGCTTCCAGAGGTCAAATATGGCGACTCAAGAACAAAAGTTGTCAAGAGATTGCAGGCTTCAATAGGGAATATGCAAATGATTTAAATTTACTTGATTTTTTTACCTCCGATACTTTATTGTCTTGACATTACACCTAAACCATTAGTTTATCATTTAGTTTGTATTTAACTCCATAAAACTTTAATCAAAAAGTGCATAATAAGCGCGAGGAATTCAAATTTGCGAAACGCATCACCATTGGTCGAAACGAAGAATGACGTCACATAGCACGTTATGAAATTTATCTGTGTTGATATTCATACTGTGCTAGTCGTCTTTCATAGAAAATTTGTTTTTATTTATATTATATTTGTAGTGTTTTCCATCACATAGTTTAATTTTGGTATAGTGACAATTGTAAATTATCAAGAGCAATGACTGAAAGTGGTTTTGTCAAAGCACAATCCGACAATACCTGAACTGATTAGTAGTAATAGTTTATCAAATGATAGTTTTCCTTTTGTAATTTAGGTGAGGCAGGTATACACAGAGTTATCTCCCGCTTGATATACAAAACATTTATGCATACAAAACTTACTTCTGATCAATTCACATCATGTTAACTATCAAAATACAATGTACTCACATTGAAATGACCTTCACAACATGTTAATGTGATATTGGAGATACATCGCCTCTTCTCATAACCTTACACCATTGTTTACATATTTTGCATCTCTTGGAACAGAAAAAAATACTTTATTTGGTGTACTTATAATTGTGTTTTGGCATTCCGGTACTAGACGATACCTATAAAATGTTTTTTAGCATTTTCCATTATCGTAATAGCGATTAAAACTGCAAATCCCTAACCTAATTAATAACTGTCAATAGTGTCAATAGCCATAACTATAGAAAGGCTTGTTCATTGAAGACTGCTCTGGTTGATCGAGATCACTTTCACATATGTTCATCTCTCTCTAACACTTGTACTGCATTTGTCTTACTCTTTTATAAAATATCAACTTCAAGCAAGTAGAGCAATCAGAGTACGTCTCAACGAACGACACTGATCGCGCCATGTGACGTCATCCACAGCGCGCGAAAATGGAGGCGTTCAAATAGGTCAAATTCTAACGGTATTTTATATATTATTTTAAAAATTAATTCCAAGACTTTCAACCGTATTTATATTTTTTACTATGTTGTAACGAAGTAAAAAATTTATTAAACAAATAAAAAAAAATGCATATTCCCTATTGCAACGTTCTCAGTTATGATTGCACCAAATTTGAAAATATTGCTAAACATTGAAAGAAAATCCCTTTCTAAAAATGTTCAACACGAACCCCCTTATATAATTTTTTTTAGGGGGTGCTCACAATTCATAGGTGGTGCAAGAAGAGGATAATAATTCCATACTGTAAATTGTCAAATTAAGAATAGAAATCGACATGTGTAAGGATTTTTCAAACAAATACATGATAACGCTGAAAATTGATTTAATCCATACCTATGGAACGCACTGAATAATAAAAGGAAAATAGTCCAGTTCCAGAGGCTAATCTGAAAAATCCTCATTTCATACAGCGATTTCATATACTCTCAAACATGAAATCTATGTTTGGCACTATAATAATGAAAATAATTTACATTTTTCCTACGTAACTAGTACAGTATAGTATAGTAGTATAGATAGCACTAGCGGCAGTTACTTGAATAGGGGTAATAATGAAAAAGCAAATTTTGAAAATACCAAAACTTTCATCACAATGGCTCCATACATAATTCACAAATACAAAATTCACCTCACTACTGCTATTAACTTTAAACAGTTTCACACTTCCTTCGTGCTTTCCGCACGTAGAAGTATATATTATATACTTATTCTAGTAGAATGCTAATCTCACATGTCAAAAGTGTTGTAAAAAGTTTGGATAAGTCCGCAATGCGCATGTGCGTCATTAGTGTGTTTTGTAACAGGCCTGGATTTAGTAACATATTATGGTACTGGTGAAGACTAAGAAACGTTGTTAATTCTGAATCGCAGGGAATAATGTTTTGGAAAACTCAATGTACTTGCTATTTAGCCGATTTGAATAAATCTTTTCACATATTTATGATCCCAAATATTCAGTAAAGGCCATCAGGAAGTAGAGTACTTTTAATACTATTATGTATCGCTCTGAAGCGACTCATTGCTTTTTTGTATCGCAATCACTTTTCAGCTGTAGATAAACTCAACAAAAAACTACGGTGCGAATTTCAAGCAGGCACTAGATTGGAAAATAACTTGAAAGTACAAGAAACTATGAAAATTTATTTCAGCTAATATTATGAATAATTTAAACTCAAATTTGTATTTATAAAATTGGATACGTCCATATTATAAGGAGCTCAAGGTTTTATTTTTATAGAAAAGATGTAACTGCATTTAATTTTTATTAAAATAATTTGTATTAACATACTATTTCTACGATTATTTCTGGACCTTAGTGCAATTTGCATGATGGGGGTTTATGAAAAAGTGAGACCAGAAGCATTTTTCTCATCATCAAAGAAAAGCACCTCGATATTGACATTAATTTTCTGAGAAGACTCTATTAAGTTTAAAACTTTTCGTAGGAATCAAGAACTAATTCTAGAATAGTCAGAACTTAACATAAGCGGTGTGGCTAATACTTGAAATTTGTTTTCATTTGTTTGCCATGCTTACGCAGAAACAGTGTTGGTATGGCATTAGGTTTCAAATGATTCTATTGCCTTTTTTACAAAAATCTTCATGAGAAAAATGCCACAAAATACAATTTTCTCACTCAAATGTTATGCATTGGGGTCTTTTCCTGGAGACATTAACCAGAATCATACCATTTGTGTCAAGCTATAATAATAATAGCTATTTTTGATTTCATTGAAAATATGAACAGGATGTTCATAAAGTCAGTTGTGGAATCATCTGCGACTGAGAGATGGAATTTAGATATTACAAAAAAAGTAACTTCAATTTTATCGTAGAGTTTTTTCCATTTCCAGAGGAGTCATGTATTGATTCAATTTTCAATTGAGAATATTTCTCTTTGAAATAGCTATTTTGTTTTGCTGTTTTGAACAAAGCATAGGTAAACAGGTCTATATACCAAAAATAATATATTTCAGGTATTTTTTCTTTACTTCCATACTACATCACTAAACAGTTAATTTTTTATCAGTAGGGAGAAACGGTTTTATTAGAAAATATCTTAAAGGAACAAGATTAATGCAAATTCACGAGTTATGAAATAACCAACGAAAACAAATACTACACAAAACGACAAGAATAAATATGAAATTCTAAAAACCAACTGTGATCTCTGTCAAGAGTGACAAATCTTAATGACAAGTCTTCCTGTTGATGAAAAAGTACTGTTGCACGGCCATTATAACTACAGTAAGATAGGGTACATTATTGTATTGAATAAGTTTATTTCGCATCTAAAATTCGGAGGAATCTATCTTTAAAAGGTTATTTCGGTTTAAAAAGGTCCTGAATAAGTTGAAAATTTTCTCTCTTTCAAATGACATTGGGTTTATTGCGTCATGACACAAAACTCTGAATTGGAACAATAAATGATTTTCAAACTTGGCAACGATCTACCTAAACTACACTGATGACGAGCATGCGCACAATCGTAAACGAGTCACATACGCGGCATGCTTTTCGCCTATCTTTTTTCGTTGATTTCATACATAATGTTAAATTTCGAAGTATTCTGAAGACCTCGTATTATTTCAAAGGATTCAGCCAATTGGAGAAACTTTCCAAGTTTTGACAGGCTTGTCCGATATACTGTCAAAATATGACTTCAACATGATCATTCGATACAGATCAATCGAGCGTTAATTTTGCATTATATAGTAGTAGTTTTCAGTGAATTGGTCAATGTATTCGGCGAGAAATCCCAAAGTATTTCAGTCATTCTTTCTAGGAAACCAAAGTTCAAGTTGGGCGTTATAGTCGTCTCTGTTTTTATTCAATGTATGTAACCAACAAAACAAAATCATTTCCTTGCCGTATTTCCAGAAAGTTTAATTGTTTCAGATGCCTAGAAGTAGTAAGTACTCGAATAATTCAGTAGTAGTCGGAAACAATTCAAGTAATTATGATAGTAGTAAAGGTAAGCTTATCGGGCTCATTATCGAAACAAAGAAAACTTACTTACTTATCTCATGAAAACGAATCCGAAAATAAAACGTGGGTGTCTCTTATACTTTTCGAGTTATGAATCTTGAAAATCGACTAGTTTCAAACACGATTTTTTCGTACAAAAATCTCCTTCTTTTTGTCGACACTTTTTTCATTCCCTAATCAACTCTTTTTTAACAATTACAAGCACCAAAACCAAACGTTTTAAGGAAAAAGTTAACCTTCTCATATTACACCATACTTCACATCACTATTCATTGGCGTTCATTCTAGAGGTGTTGGAAGGGTTAGGTATACTTTTTAAGAAGGTTGAATTTTTGTGTAAAACGTTTGGTTTTATTGCGTGTAATTGTGAAATATGGGTTGATTAGAGTCGTAAAAAGTGTCAACAAAAATATTTTTCGATGAGAAAATCACGTCTGAAAATGGTCGATTTTCAAGATTCAAAAGGTCATAACTCGAAGAGTATAAGAGACCCCACGAATTTTTGTTTCGAGAATGAGCCAGATGAGCTTACCTTTACACTTATAATGGTATATGAGTGAAAATATAGTTTTCTTTCTAGATATTTTGTGCTGTTTGCCTGACATTGGCCATACTGATTTATACAAAATCACTACACCATATGACAACGAAAATAGTACTGTTAACAGTATCTACGGCTTTCTTGTTCATAACTTCCGTGGATTTAATCTCAAGGTGCGCACGTTCATTGTGCATTCAACTAGAAACGTGGACCCTGATTGCCATCCCAGCTTTTTTCATGTTCTGGCTCTGCGCAGGATTTTTGCTCCTTACTGAGAAAAAAACAGTTAAATGGCTCACGATTGTAGCATGCCTGATAAATGTGATAACAGGATTTATCTACTTATTTGACTACATGTGGATTGTAACGTGAGTATTTTTTCTATATTACGATTAGAGCATAGCATGATACAAATATTTAAGTCAATGGACCATATTCATCAAGAAACGAAATGGTGATGCAAATTTGTTTTTTGTGATGGCATCGATGAAAATGTAACAATGATGTTATATGTTCATAGATGCCGATGCGCTGAAAATGAATGAGCCACCAATTTGTTCCTTAATGAAAATGGCCCATCAAACAATGACAATATCCATATTTCCAAGTGGCACCTTCCTTTGGGATAATATTGGTACATTTTCATTAAAATGTTGGCAAAATATTACATAGTAATATTGGCGAGAGAAAAAAAAGTGAACAATTCACGATTTTGGTCCAATGTTACATTTTCAATATAATATTGGCGAAATATTCTTTAAAACGGCCTCGAAACATGCCATACTGTTGATAGCTGTAGCACACTTATATTAAAATAATATTGGTATAATTTTATGAAAATATTCATACGTAAAATTTGCGAACAATTCGTGATATTGGTCCTATGTTGAGTGGACATTTTTAAAATATTGTTGGTGAAATACTATTGAAGCAATAATAGCCTCAAAATAATCTGCGATATTGGTAAAATATCGTTCTAGAACACTTACATAATCATAACCTTGTTTCTTGTTAAAATGCTATACATTGATCTAACGCAGAAGAAAATACAAAAATATGTACAACCAATTTTGTATTTTTTATCTTGTTGCAGTTGAAACATTTGGAGTTTTCGGTACAAATGAGTTCATTAAAGACATAGGCAGACGAATGACAGAAGTGACCAGTGATAGACGAGCAACTTCATTTCTGTTCCAAAGAATTAGTATTGCCATTCAGAGGGGCAATGCCGCGTCTGTATTGGGAAATGTTCCTGTATCACGACAACTGAATGAATTGTTTTTGAATCCTCAAAGGACACATTTTTAGTGGAAAAGTCAGATAATTGAATCAGTAAAGTTCTTGATGCTAATTTTTCACAAATAACATGATCTTCCATATCTCCATCCAACTCTTTATCAAACAGCCTCACCCCTCTATCAAACCGATTCATTGTTCGTAAAAATCATCAATTGAGAGAGCACAGATCCAATGTACAACTCCTTCAGACTACTAGTACTCGGGAACGCCAAAGGAAAAGATTTTTCAACATCTTCAAATCGCCTTTCAAGATCTGCCATATCTCCTTCCAATTCAATCTTCAATAGCCTCAACTCTAGTTCGTTGTTAGGCCGTTCCACTGATAGAGAGGCTACTCAACTGAAAATATTAGTGACTATTGTAGCACAAACACTATTATGGTTTCAGTAATGTCAAAACAGTTGGTTTGAATGGACTTGAAAATATTGGTAATACATGCTCTATGAACAGTATTATCAAGAGGTTATCCAACACAAGATGTTTGTTGAAGTATTTGACAATTAATGCCTACACGAATGATATAAATACGACGATATCAAGTATAAATGGAGCTTTAATAAGAAACTATGGTCCAGTGATTCATCAGACTGTGTAGATGATATTGTTTCATTAAAAAGTCATATTCAAAGGTTTGCACCTCGTTTTATTGGTTGTGCGCCTTGAACAGAATTACAGAGGCCCAAATCGATCTTGACAGAAATCTACGACAGATGAAGTAACACTGAAAAATCTGAACAATTATGGTCAAGATTCCTGATGATGTTCAACTCCAAGATTGTAGATATCTTTGTTGGCCAACTGAAATCTACATTAAGGTGTACATATCGTGGTCATTGTTCAGTGATGTATGATCCATTCTGCGACCTTCCTTACCTATTCCGCAGATAACATGCCTACTGAGTCTGTCAAAATATCTGGACTCTTTGACCAGAGAATAAACTTTGGATGTCAATGAAAAAGCTACATGCTGCAAGTGCAAAACGAAACGGTAGTGCATGAAGTCCCTATCAATTCGTAAATTTCCTCAAATTCTAGTGATAAATTTGAAACGTTTTCCTCAAAAAGGAAAATTTGATGTGGATATTGATTTTCAATGCAACAATGCGACGGACAGTGTAGTCCCTTATCGATCCAACCTGTATGGATTGTCCAATCAGAGCAGGACAACCAATATCGGACACTGCATGGCTTAATGTAGACACCCTTACGCAAATACGTGGCACGAGTGACAATGACTCTTATGTGTAGAGAGGCAAATGCTCTTTTTTACGAGTTCTGCTCATATAATATTTACATTATTGTTGTTAAATGTATTTATTTTGAATGAATGGCAATCATTCTATAAAAAAAAGGTTTCAGCTTGAAAACATTATAGATGCTTGTGAATATGTTTTTAAGGAGAAACTTCAGCAATTCTATTCCTAAAATAAACAAAAAATCTTCAAACAAACAAGGCAAACGAAAGACTGAGATTGATATACCACCACCACACTGTTTTTTCCGATGGAGTCTATATTGCCATGTGTCAATAATTTTTTTTTAATGTTTGTCAAAAATTACATATGTCGTGACGTATGCAGTTTTCACATCAAAATAATATAAGGCAGTTCTATACAAGTCCTTTTATGATATTCTTGTACAAACATGTGTAATTATCTGACTGCTTATTTCTACTTAGATATAGATACCAGCAGTAAGTTTCAAGGTTCTGAAAAACGGGAAATGAATTTATTCTCTTGTTTAAACATGATTTACAAAGATCTGAGACTTTGCTTTTTACATTGATACTTCACGTTTTTATGATATACTTTGGCAAAGAAACTCAAAACTGACAAAAACTGACTTGGTCACTTCTTGTTCCAAGCCCAGATATAAATATTTCTTATTGATATGATTTGATGAATTTTGGTACCGACCTAATATTACATGACACAATCTACATTCGGAATAGGCTGGAACAATATTTCAGTATCATTATTATAATATTGTTTTTATTTCTAATTCACCAATAATAATCAAAATTATTTTTACATTTATAATATATCTATAATGGCACAATATGAAAAATATATATTCAGCCAATATAAAGTGCTCCCTGGGTTGTTGCTCAACTAAAACGAATCACTTGCGAAAAAAATTACGTTACCGTACTGTAGAAGAATCGCTTGATGGGATCATTTTTTATTCATAATTTTGGGAAGGGTGATCATGATTGTACAACACTATAGTAGACGAACTAAACAAATCGGACATTCCTTCCTGGACATTGACATTGATACATCATAAAACCCATTTGTGTTCTTTGACAGTGATTGTTCTTCACCCAATCTTTTTACAGATTTCTGACCTGACTCTAACGTAGTACACCAGAGGGTAGTGATTGACGTATTGAGGTGGTTCTCAGCTCTGCTTTTGAGTGTTTTTTCCAAAAATCTGGGAGATTCGTAGAAAATAAATTTCACCATTTTTTATACAGCCCCATTTGGAAATCTGCTTGTAACCTGGCTGCAGTCGACTTTTTCACTGAAGGATCACCGTCATAGTTCTTAATGTTCCAAGTTAGAACTTGGCTTGGAATATAGAACCATAATCTGAAAGACTGAATACAATTTACGAGAGGTGAGGAAAAAAAGGACAAACTTTGGTCTATTCCATCGAGCTGAAATATTCTGAAGCTCTTGAGTGAAGCCATTTCACATCACACTCAACGAAACCCTATCCCAGAAACCTTGGACTCATGGAAAATAGAAGGCTTCAGAGGAAGAGAAAGATTACTGATTTACAGCAGTTACATAGAGTCTGCTACTAGATGTACACGTAAATTGAAAATGATATATGCTCATTTCCGCTGAGCATATTCTGCTCCAGACATTTAGGGTGAGTTGTACAAGACAAGTTCAACTACAGTTCAAGTTAACCGAACTCAGTTGCTAGAAATTTCATTGGCAAATATCTAGCAACTGAACTTGGTTCACTTGAACCGTTGTTGAACTTGTCTTGATAGGTTAGGTTTGAACGTGAGTGGGCCCGTATCAGGCCCTCCACTGCGGCCAATGGCCTATTGTGGCTCACCCTGTGGTTATATTTCTCCCAGTATATCCAATCTCTTGACGAAATTGAGGAATACATTGGGGAAACAATTTACCAGGTTTTCTGGCCTTACTGTATCGCCAAATATTGAGAATCTGGTTCTGGCCGATGCAGGACATGTACACAGAATGTGTTTAGCCGTTCATCATCCTCCATGCATAGCCGGCACTCTGCATCTTGTGCATAGCCGGCACTCTGCATCTTGTGCGAGTCCGATTTCATGCATGTGATGTTTGAGTTTGCAGTGGCCAGTAAGCAAACCTACTATAACTCTGAGATTCGCTCTACTGAGTTTTAGCAGTTTGTCAGAGTCCTGTTTTTTCCTTGTACAAGCAATAAATGCTTTGGAATTGGCTAGGCCCCGTAAACTACGCCAGTACTCGAGTCTTTTATTGTCTGCCCAAGCTGTTATGACATTCGTGGCAGTGCTATATGCTAAACCGATTACCGGTTCTGGTCCAGTGAACGTTGTTTCGGCCCCCTTTTTTGCTAGGGCGTCCGCTATTTCATTTCCTTCTAGGCCTGTGTGACCTGGTATCCAGACTAGGGTAACGTTGTTGCGTTGCACCAGTCGGTTTAAGGTGTCTCTGCAGTTCCATACTGTCCTAGATTTAAAGCAGTTGGATTCAAGCGCTTTCAGTGCTGCTTGACTATCTGAAAATATTTTTATTGTTTTTCGTGTGTGGTGTCGATTTTCCATCTGCCTGGCACACATTTCAATGGCATATACCTCTGCCTGGAATATCGTAGCTAGTTTACCCATACTGAACGAGCGTTTCACTACTGGGTTCATCCCATATATTCCGGCTCCGACGCCTTTCAGAGTTTTGGAACCGTCGGTAAACCAACTTTCATTTGCCCAACATAGGTTGGTTTCATTCCGGACCCAGTCTTCTCTTTCGGGAAAGACCACAGTGTAGGACGTGTGAAGGTTGATAGTATTAGGTATGATGTCTGAAGGCATTCCTTAAATGTTGTGAGCTATTATGCCCTCCAGCATGCTGCTGCCTCTCATGACACATGCCTGCGGTAGACTAATGGCCGCTTGGTAGAGTCTGTATGTTGCCCATCTTGCTTCTCCAGAACTATGTGGAGAGAGAGTAATCCAAGGAGGGCTTCCATTGCAGCCGTTGGCGTGGAGCAAATGATTCCAGTAATCGCCAGGCACGCTTGTCTCTGTAGTCCGCTGAGATCAGCAATGGCCATTTTTTATGACCCTTGCTCCACCAGACTATAGAGCCATTGGACGTATGACGGTCACGTACAACCAATATACGTGTTTTGGTGGCATGCCCCATGTTTTGCCACATATTCTGCGGCAGGTCCATGATGGTAGGCTAGCCTTCCGGATAGTCTTTTCCAAGTGCGAGTTCCAATTTAGTTTTTTATCCAGGGTTATTCCCAGATATTTTGCTTCACTCGCAAAAGGAATTGTTACACCATTGATGGAAGGAGGTATTAAATGTTCCAGCTTCCTTTTCCTGGTGAATGGTACTATGACCATTTTGAGGGGGTTAATGGACATTTCCTCCCACTCACACCATTTATATATGGTATCCAAAATATCCCGAAGGACGTAGGAGATCGTCTCTTCGGATTTATCGTTTATTACTAGGACCAGATCGTCAGCATATGCTTGCAGATCAACCTCCCAAAGCGAGAGAATGGCCAGCAGATCATCCACCAACAGTGACCATAACAGTGGGAAGAGGACCCCCCCTGGGGACAGCCCCTGGCTAGCTTGAAGCTGACACTTTCCCCCTGTAGAGAGGTCGTTATAGTTCTGTTGTGAAGCATATTTCTTTCCAGTCACATAGTATTGGTTCAATCCGTCTAGAGACAGTGGCCTCATAAAGGGAGTAAGGTAGTGCATTGTTAAATGCTCCTTCTATGTCCAAGAATGCAGCGACTGCTACCTCCTGGTGTTCCAGGGCGTCGCTTATTCCTAAGACAAGGTTATTGAGGGCAAGTTCTGTTGATTTGCCAGCCTGGTAGGCATACTGGTGAACATTGAGGGGGTGCTTTGTTAGTGCCCCACACCTTATGTGCCCATCCAGTATTTTCTCCATGCTTTTCAACAGAAAGGATGTCAAACTAATAGGTCTGAGCGATTTTGGGTGTGGGTCATTCCGACAAATCTAAGAAATAGATCACCCTAGTCGCGGTCCAGTTAGATGGAATATAGTTCCATGCTAAACTGGCTCTAAAGAGTCTGATGAGAACAGGTATGATATGTTCCAGTCCGATTTGTAACAGAACTGGAGCTATGCCATCCTCTCCTGGCGATTTGTATGGGTGGAATGAGTTAACCGCCCATCTTATCGCCTGTGGTGTAATTATTTTGTTGGCAACCACCCAGTCATCTCTGTGAGGTCGTTTTATCCGGCCTATATTTGTGACTAGAGGTTGATTGTCCAGAATCAGGCTGCCTGGGAAGTGGTAACTTGTCTTGACTTGTACAACTTGCCCTTGGCGGCTCACATCCAGACTACTTGGCCGATTGAAACTGTGAGGATGTCGGGGCGTGGCGCAGAGGTTAGAGCGTTCGACTCTGAGCCAAAGTTACGGAGTTTGAACCCAAGTTGGAGCTGGGATTTTTTAATTTAATCTCACTGATTAAATTATTAAAATCTTGTGGCTCGACTAGGGTGAGTCCTGCACGATTTAGTGTTGCATTCCAATTGACAGTGGTGCTCCTAAGGTAGCGTATGTAGTCAGTAACAAGGCCTACTCAGAACACGTGGCTAATGGCCATAGCAGTCGATGACAAAACACCAAGGAAAAAAATGGAAACTGTGAGGATATGCCTGTTCGTGAATGTTCCACATCTAGCTTTAAAGTACTTTGGTTAAAGATTTACTGGTCCAAGAAATCCGGGAAGGGGTGCTTTGGAGTAGTCGGCACGTTCACCAATATTATGGCTGTTTAACTTTTGATGGAGATATTCGAAGGCACATAATATAAGATATCTGATAAGTTTCCAGAAGACTGGACTCATTCAATACCACAAATGAAAACACATTTTCAACAGTGTTTTCAGCCCTGTAGTTGGTCATATTTTGTTGGAACTGCTAAGTAGTACATTTCTCTCACCTCCCTCTCTTCTTTCTCTCCCCATCTCTCACTCTCTCCTCATTCTACTTTTCCAGCCTCCTCTCTCCGACCTCGCCTCTTTCACTTTTCATTTCAGAATTTGTAACCTAACTTTTTGACACACTAGTGATCCAAGTTATCAAGTCTCATACAACACGAAAAACGTGGAATAATCCAAAACTCTTTTTCAGTTGACGACACAAGAATGAAGTAAATGGCGCATTATTGTTCATATTCATCGATTGAAAAATTATTTAATTCATTAAAAAAATCTGCATTGACTGCACTAGAAATGTTACTGAATTGCATGTTGAATAGGCTTTCTTTTGAAGCAGCGAAAAAAAGCACCAAAAAAAGTTTATTCAAAAAGTCAACAGACTCTAGAATGAATAACTTGACTAGTTTGTTATTATTTTCGTTTGAACACTGAAATACAGAAGGTATACTCTCTTCTCAAAAAAATAACATATTCAATTGTTAACTGACGATCATCAAGAACGAGCTTTTTGCTGGGAGATGTAAGAAAATATGGCGTACGTTTTCAATGAAAAGGATCAAGGATAGATACCAACCTCCGAGCAATAAAAAATATTACTAGAGAGTTATTGCCACCTGTATTATGAGATACTCTCATAAAGTTTTCCATTATTTGACATATACTCAATTTGTCCTTACAATTTATTTTTCAATTAAAATATTTAATTTAAATAAAGGAAAATAAACTTTTATTTAAGTCATCTTTATTTTGACATATCTGCCAGACTCTTGTGAATCACAACTCGCAACCTATAATAAATTTGCAGCGAAAATCGAAACATAGTAGTATCTTATGTGTGAGAAAATTGTGACTTCAAAGTACGTAATCATGAGGGAAAAAAACGTTGAAGATTTACGTACGAAGACAATAATATTCTTCTCCAAGTAGTGCCTCGTAAGCATCTTACAAACGGATGCGCAGTTTGGGAAAAAGTAAAAAATATTATGCTGCAGTTGATTCAAAAATATTTTTTTCTACGACAGTGCGTAAACTGAATTTTACGCACTGCTGACAGTGCGTAAAGTAATACTTTTTCGCATCAACTGTGCGTAAAGTAATTTTTTACACACTGGTCATATATTTCTGCATTTTTGAAAAATACAGTATTTTGCGTCAAATATAACTCGGAAGTCTTTAATAATAATACTAATAATAATAATAATTAATAATAATAATAATAATAATAATAATAATAATAATAATAATAATAATAATAATAATAATAATAATAATAATAATAATAATAATAATAATAATAATAATAATAATAATAATAAGTTCATTTGCAATAATATATAAATAAGTACAGTATAAAATCCACAATCAATTGTCTGTTTGATGCAAATAAACCGGAAAAGCCTTACGAAGTTTCACTTGTTGTAAGGACTGAATTAAAATAAGGAAATTAAGTTATTTATATAATAATAATATATAATTATGACAAAAAACAAAAATTGTGGAAAAATTGTCTTTCTTTATTTAATATCCATTCTTTTGTTTCTTTTTTCAGGGAAAAAAATGATTTGATGCTCTTAATTCCATTTGGCAATGAGTCGTACAAATGGGGAATGATATAAGTAAAAATTTTTTGACCTATTGTTTTGCGAACTTGATTTTTTAAAGTAGTTGTATTTTTGTTTCGTGTATTATAGATATGTGAGTTGAAATGAATACCTTCTTTCTTTTTAAATATATGTAAAATAATATTATAACAAAATAATTGTCTAATATCCATTTTCATGCTTATTTTGAATAAGTCGTCAGATGAATATGTATAATTTTTTTCATAGATTATTTTCAATAACCAATTCTGAAGAGTTTCTAAATTTTTCAGAAAGTTTTCATTAACTCCACCCCATCCCAAAATTCCATAATTTAGTTGTGATTGAACAAGTGAATAATATAATATTTCTAGATGATGGATATTCAAAACTTTTTTTAATAACTTGAATTTCGACAAGAGATATCTCAATTTTTTATTACATACTGAATTTGTGAATCCCATCTTAAATGTCTGTCAATCAATATACCCAAATATTTGATACAGTCAGTTTCATAAATTTTTTTGTCATCAATATTGAGAGGTCCTAAATTTGGTAATGTATTTCTGTATGAAGTAAATGGGAGATATTTAGTTTTTTCAAAATTTATTGTTAATATATTATCATCAAACCAACTTTTAATTATTTTGATGTCTTTCTCAACAATTTCTAAGTTCATTCCAAGTTGAAGCCTCATATATAATAACGGTGTCATCTGCAAAACAATGAATTTTTCCTTTACATTCAAGATTTAATAGGTCATTAAGATAAATATTGAATAAAAGTGGACGTAATACTGTGCTCAAGATATTCACGAAATCTGACCAATCACAAATCAAAGACAACTTGTATTATCCCGAAAACACTAGCTGTCTCTCAATTCTGATTGGTCTGTCAGCGTTGGTGCTTTCAACGATGTAACCATAGATGACACAGCAAAGTTTGACATTTTGACAGATCATAATTGTAAGCGAAAACGTCAAGCTGAGTTGCATCGTAACTATATAATAAATTATTGATAGGTATAATACATTTTTTATAATTATAGTGAATTGATTATGGTTATGATGAATTGATTGTTCATGTTTATAATAATACTTGTGTTATTGTTATATAAGGACGTATGCCTCGATAAAAAGCAGTTCCTAGCTTTCGAGCTGGTAATACCACTTTGTCATGGCAACCACGTATCCAAACATCAACGGAGAACTTAATATCATCTTGCTACTAATCTGAATGTCAGTCTGACTGACATCACGTATATCAGGCATTATGTATAACTATTGAAGAATTCAGGACGATAGAACTTTTTTTACTTTGTTCGTGAAATCATCTCAATAAATACTACTCGTGCTTACAATACTATTGATAATTTTACTCGCCGTATGAAACCCTCCTTTTCAGCAATATTAGGACCAATAAGGGACGTAAGCCTCGATAATACGCAGTTCCTAGCTATCGAGCCGGTAATACCACTTTGTCATGGCAACCACGTATCCAAACAACAACGGAGAACTTAATACCATCTTGCTACTAATATGAATGTCTGTCTGACAGACTTCATGTCTATTAGGCATTATCTATAACTATTGAAAAATTCACGACAATGAAACTTTTACACTTTGTTGGTTCATGAAATTATCTCAATAACTACTACTCGTGCTCACAATACTATCGATAATTCTGTCAGAAATCTTAAACTCGATCAAATTGCTTTGAGGTAACACCACTCGTCCTAAGGGACTCGTGGTACCAAGCAATATGATCTCGCTGATTTCTGCCAGAATTACTATCGATAGTATTGCGAGTACTCGTGGTACGAGGGTTGCTATTTATGTATTGAGAATTGGCAACACTGGTGTTGCTAGGCGCGATCCAACTGCGCTATCGCAAAGTTTGACATTTTTGACAGTATACGTAATCAGAACTTTTTATCTTACATACGCTATTTGTATTGTTGATAGACATTTGAAAATTTTATCTTGGCCAAAAAATGGAGCTAAATCGTTAAAATTTTAGTGCCATAATTTTTTACGATTTTCGACGTGGATTATCTCAACAGCAGTGTGCCGATCAACTTACTGCGATTTTTGCTGATGAAGCACCATCCGCAAGGCCACTGTATATCGATGTTTTAGTGAATTCAAACGTAGCCGTACTTCGCTGGCGGACGAAGTTAAAGATGGATCCCTGCCAAAAATATCACATAAAATCTCATAAAAAAAATATAGATGAATAATGAGAATTTACAAGGATCTACGTGGAAAGTCTGTAACCTACACGTACGTTATCCCTGGTATATACACGTTTTGGAAGTATGTATGAGGATTTATAAGTAGGTGTAATTTATAAGAATACCCGAATACATGTCATACGAGTTTGTATCAGGCAGTGGTTTTTTGAGGGAACTATGAGATTTGATGAGGTATTCCACTTTCACAACGTTATTATATGCTCATTCACAAGCTTGTCAACGTATAAAAAATGTGTGGAAATTCACAATTACTAATCTTATTTGGTATCGTATGCAGAAAGTGTATTCAGTATTCGATGATCTGTATCAGAAATTCCGTATCAAATTTTATTGGGCATCTTATGGAAAAAGTGGGATCACGGTGTGATGGTTTGGATCAGGAATTCCTTATCTAAGTATATGCGATTCCTATAAGTTTTTATACATCTCAAAATCACTGAGAATTCACAAAAGTGTCGATAAGAAAACAAGGATACAGAGTATAAGAGTTTGTTTTAGGCAATGGTGGTCAAAGAGACTATATACACGATTCGATGAGGTATTCCAATTTCAACAAAATAATGTCCCCATTAAAAATCTTGAGAAACTATGTGTGGAAATACACAATTTATAATCTCATTCGGTATCGTATAAAAAAGTGTGTTCAGGACTTGATGGTTCAATCTGTATTTGGAATTCCGTATCCAATTTTATGCAAATCCTTTGAGATTTCATGAGATCCAACAGTAGGAACATTACGAAACCAAGTGGAAAATTCTAAACAAAATATTCTTAAGAATATTCGTATAGATTATTATTATCATAACATGCCAGAATATTTCAAAAATATTTCAGAAAGATCAACACAAGATCAACGACATGCAACAGTCCAGGAAAATATTTCTAGAATATTGCTGAAATATTCGAATAGATTATTATTATTATTTTACTCCAGATTTTCAAAACATATCAGAAGAATCATAATGTACTCTAGGTTATTTTATCTACACCTACAAATTTTGATATGTATTTCAAAATGACTTCAATTGCAAATGATCAATTTTTTTTGTCATAATCGGATAATCGAGAATTAATTTATTTACTTTTTATATCCCTCATATGTCAAATGTATTCGCTGATAAACAGTTTTCGTTTCTTTTCCAATGAACTGCATAGTTCTTTCACGAGTCGTGAGCTCTGAATATCTGAATCGTTGCATGAGGGGTAATCCTCATACATCAATGTCAATGATTTTTTTTAAATAATCAAGTTACTGCGGTGAAATCTCATACGTTCTAATTCATTTTAAAACTGCAGGACCTCATAGAAACATGAAGCATCCATCCCAGTAATCGCTGATAGAAACGGATAACATCAGTTATGTCTAAGAACACATTAGAAATTAAAGGAACTTATATCTGTAATGTTTTTTAGATAATGATGAATATCGAATATGGCTCTATTCGGATTTGCGGTTTCACTTGGATTTCAAAAATTCTCTTAAATTTTTTTTATCAGTCTCTATGAGACATTTTTGGCAGAGGACGTCCAAAATCGGTTGTTGTGCGAGAAAACATTAATGCTGTGTCCGAACTGATAATGCAGGATCGTCATGTGACATATCGCCAGATCGAGGCATCCCTGGGCATTAGTATGACAAGTGTACATAAAATATTGCATGAACATTTGGCAGTCAGAAAGATTTGTTCTCGTTGGATTCTGCACAATTTGACAATCGATCAAAAAAAGACTCGTGTAAATTGGTACAAGGAAATTATTACAAAATATGACCGCGGTGCATTAAATGTAGTTTATAATATATACACAGGTGACGAATCTAGGATTTATTGTTATGAGCCCTAAACTGAACAGCAATCGACTGTATGGTTCTTTCAAATTGAACCAAATCAAACAAAATTTGTTCGTGCTCGCATCACTTCGAAGCAAATGGTGGCCTGTTTCTTCGGTATAAACGGTCATGTGGCAACTGTGCCTTTAGAGTAACGCAGAATGGTTAACTCTGAATGGTATTCACTATTTATTTGCCAGAAGTCATCAATGAAATAAGGAAAACGAACCGTCGACGAAGGATAATTCTCCATCATGACAATGCGATCTCACACACATCGGCTCAAACAACCCGCTATTTGAGCACTCAAAACGTTGAATTGATGGGTCATCTGCCGTACAGCCCTGATTTAGCACCCAATGATTTCTATTTGTTCCCTCAAGTGAAGAACAAATTACGTGGTCATGGAACATAGTAAATGAAATAAGTCACTGTAAACGAAAAAATAATACCATAACTAATATACAAGATGAATCTGGTAATCTTATTGAAGATAAAAAACAAATTGCAAACTATTTCAACAAAACGTTCACAGAAATCGGCTTCAAACTGGCTAGTGATATATCGCAAAATCCTAATTATATTCCAATACAACCCACCCATCCAAATAGTTTTGTTCTAGTTCCCCCTGATGTCAAAAAAATAGTCGATATTATTGAAAACTTGAAGTTGAAAAAAGCCCCTGGATATGACGAAATAAGAGCGGAAACCTTGAAAGATGTTGCCCAATACATATCTGAACCTTTGGTTTACATATTTAACAAATGTATGGAGAATGGAATATTGTCTAATGTCTTCAAAAAAAGTGTTGTGACGCCTATCTTTAAAAAAGGCGATGCAACTGTTGTTACGAATTACCGACCTATATCTCTAATTAGCACCCTGTCCAAAATCCTTGAACGGATCATAGCAAATTGCTTGAATTCTTACCATCAAAAATATAAAATAATCTCAGATAATCAGTTCGGATTCAGAACAAACTCTTCAACTGAGGATGCAATATTACTACTGACAGAAAAAATATATAGCGCAATGGATGCGGGAAAACCCAGCCTGGGAGTATTCATTGACTTATCAAAGGCGTTCGACACAGTGAGTCACTCATTACTATTAGAAAGTCTGGAAGATATTGGAATTCGTGGAATAGGGCGCAGCCTCTTCGAAAGTTACTTACAAAACAGAAATCAAATTATAAGAATAGAAACCACAAACAGCGGCAACCTCCCAATTCAATATGGTGTCCCTCAAGGTAGTGTCCTCGGTCCAATACTATTTAATATTTATGTGAATAATTTATTCTCTATAGCGTCGAATGGTACCATTGTGGGATTTTCTGATGATACGGTAGTCCTCTATATTGCTGACACGTGGCCAGAGCTTAAACAAAACGTTGAATCGGATTTTACAGATATTCATAAATGGTTGAAATACAAATTACTAACCCTCAACATCGAAAAAACATGCTACCTACCCTTCTGTTGCAATACTACCAGAATTCCAACCTTTGATCAACTTTCTATCTGTGACGGCAGTCAAACATACGAAATCAAAATGGAAACAAAAATAAAATACCTAGGAATATATCTTGATATGCATATGAAGTGGAATATACACATTAACTATATATGCAAAAAACTTTACTTTAGTAAAATACTATCAATACCACAGTTAAAAACCCTGTATCATGCTCTAATCGAAAGCCACATAAGATACGGTTTGGTCGTTTGGAGAAGTGCCTTGAAAAGTCATTTATATCCAATTCAAATATTACAAAAATATCACCTTAAAATTATATACAAGAAAAAAAGATCATTTTCATCAAATGAACTTTTTATACAAAGCAAGATGTTGGATACACGTCAACTTTATTATTTCAAAACTGTTGAGAGATATCACAAAACAAATAATTTCTCATATCCCAAACACACAACACTCGGCAAAAGCAGTCACAGCTTATACCTCTAGAGCAGAAAGCCATTGGACAACGAGCTTACGCATTCCTAGCTCCAAAATGCTACAACACCAATCCACAAAACATCAGAGGTACGAATAATCCACATAAATTCAAAAAATTAATAAAATCTCATATTTTTGAATTGGGACGAATACTATGTACACAGAATGAATAGAACTCACTTGATTTATAATAAACAGTATATTTCTCAAAAATCATCTATTTCTTCTCTATCAATTAATTTTTTCCTTACTTTACTTCATTCACTTTATTGTTTTATCAATTATATGAATTATTGTTATAATTATTAATTGTTATATGTATACATGTTGATACCGATGAAAGTGTGTTATAAATTTTATTTTATATTCTATTTCATGGATATACCCACGCACAATGTTTCCTTTTGTGGGTTTTTTCTTGTTTATTTAGAGAAACAATTCCATTGTGTAATTTTATATATTCTTTATACATATCACTCTTTTATTGATTTCCTGAATAAACATTATTATTATTGAAAAGACAGAGGTATCAAGTTGTACTCCACGCAAAATGAGTTTGAAAAATTACTAGAATGGACCCTTACATTTACAAAAAATAAATTGCAAAACTCGTTTAAATCGATAGTGTATAGTCTGAAACGTCCATTTAACAAAAAGTTCCACTATATTTATTTCATTTTGAAGAATTATCACATTTGGAAGTGTGCCGCTGACGCCCCGTTCTTCGGAAACACCCCCCACCATAATCCATGTTCCGAAACAGGCAATACCGTTCTCTTCACAAAAACAGCTTCTAGCTTGATATAAGCCATTGAGAAATAATTAAAACATTGTCACTTGATCAACTCAGAGAAAAAAAATCCACATATTACCTATTTTTATTGTATTTATAACTTTCAAATTTTCTGAACGGACCATCCTTTTGATGAGAAACGAGCATTGGCAATACCGCGAATCGTAATAATGTGCTCATTATTCATCGGGTGAAATCAAATCAGATATAGCAATGTCTATGATTTCATTGTGACTTTCATCTCTTTGAATTTGGTTTTTCAAGAATATTTTTCTGAATCTTTACTAGTAGGTACCTTACATTTTTTGATAGTTCAAGGTCGTTTTTGCAATGACTAATATTTTAAATCTTTCTTTGAACTCTGCTTTGAATACAATAATAACATAACGTTAAGTACTCACTTGGAAATGTTCTTCTCAATAACATATATTTCCGCTTTTACACAGGGATTATTCACTGCTTCGAAACACATTTTACGACGCGCTTCTAGGTGCTTAAAAAAATTGTTTATTAGAATATTCACTGGAGTTCAGACAACCGGGTACAAATCAATTTTTTGACATGTTCACTTAGTTGCAGGGATACAAATACAGGAATCAAAAGAATTTTAGAATACTAAGAACAGAAACTTTCAATACTTTGAAAACCGCATTAACCACAAATAAGAACTCACGTAGGGCCTATTCGTGTGCAACATAAATATTTGATGGAACTGCTTGACTTGAGTCCAATTGTAATGTAAGCTAACGAGTTAAACAGAGACAAACGATTCTTATTGGTTTGCTCCGTGAAACAAACGAACGAACCCGTCTGGTACAAAATGATAACTGTCATACGACACATTATATTTGAATGAGTATTTGGTGCACAACTTTAACAACATTGCCAAGTCTAGTTTTGATGAACGTAACGTCACGAATCACTTTTCTTCTAATTATAGAGAAACTAGCGGTCAGAAAAATGAAATAAAAAAATCCCGAGTGATATTAGCGTATGTCCTTTCTAATTACAGTGTTTTCTCATATCTCGTGGAAAGGTCCATTCTCCTGAGAAGTTCTAATATTCTTAATAAGCACAGTTATTCAAATAATTCAAATATCTAACCTGAACTACAACTACACCTTTTTCAATTGTAATTCAGAAAGTATAACATGTATTTCAGAAAGTATAATTTGTAATTCAGAATAGTAAATTGTAATTCAGAAACCGTAACATGTAATTCAGATTAGTAAATTGGATTTCAGAAACCGTAACATGTAATTCAGATTAGTAAGTTGTATTTCAGATTGTGTAACTTGTAATTCAGATTAGTGAATTGTTAATCAGAAAGTGTGACATGTAATTCAGAGAGCGTGAGTTGTAATTCAGAAAGTGTCAACTGTAATTCAGAACCAAGAACAACCCGTGTTAGACGGAGAGCTGACTACGTAGAAATACGGGTGACTCGGTGCAAAGTGAATTTTAGCATTTATAGGTTCGGTTGTCACGAACGTAGCGTGAGACGGGCCGCCAGAAGGCACCCCGGAAGAATAACGCGAGGGTAGAGGGTTAAATATGCATTTTTTACGTAAAATAAGTCATAAGGTGCAAGGCTGGAAATTGGCAGAATAATCGGATGTTATACAAATAAGGGGAGAAAAAATTGCCAGAAGACTAGGTGGAAGATAAAGGCCCGCCAGAAGGCGCTAATGTCGTGAATTTTTTTTTTTTATAAAAAAAATTCATACGTAGTGTTTTGTAGTACTGAGTTAGTACAATGAAATTGTTCGTAACAAACTTTTCGTTTAGTTTTTAGATTTTGATGCTTTTATAAAAAAAGTTTCCAAGTCCCGTCTTTTTTTTCGATTTTATTTTTTCCCCGCTCTGTTAACGAATTCTAAAAACTGAAATTTGAAGAGTAGGTAGATTTTGTCAAAAGGTATTTGCTGCCAAAAAAATGGATTTTTTTCAATAGTTTGGGAGATCTATCGATTCCCCGGTTTTTTTGGAATATTTCACGGTACATTGATTTTATGGAAAAAATTCATTCACATTTTTTGTAGATTTTCTGAAGGCAATCAAAAAAGATATCCTGATGAATTTGGAAGATTTTGAGCGTTTCCGAGATATTTCGAATTTTTAAGAGAAGGGTTGCTAATTACACCCCTTGGCTCCCTCGGGAAGTCGAATTTTCTGATCAAACAGTAAAGGAGAAGTGTTTTGCAATATTTTGACAAAATTTGTTGGTGCTCCGACGTCGACTTAATTCATATTTCGAATTTTTAAGAGAAGGGTTGCTAATTACACCACTTGGCTCCCTCGGGAAATCAAATTTTCTGATCAAACAGTAAAGGAGAAGTGATTTGCAACATTTTGACAAAATTTGTTGGTGCTCCGACGTCGACTTCATTCATATTTCGAATTTTTAAGAGAAGGGTTGCTAAATACTCCCCTTGGCTCCCTCGGGAAGTCGAATTTTCTGATCAAACAGTAAAGGGGAAGTGTTGTGCAACATTTTTAAAAAAATTGTTGGTGCTCCGACGTCGACTTCATTCATATTTCCAATTTTTAAGAGAAGGGTTGCTAATTACACCCCTTGGCTCCCTCGGGAATTCGAATTTTCTGATCAAACAGTAAAGGAGAAGGGTTTTGCAATATTCTGACAAAATTTGTTGGTGCTCCGACGTCGACTTCATTCATATTTCGAATTTTTAAGACAAGGGTTGCTAAATGCACCTCCTGGCCCCCTTGGGAAGTCGAATTTTCTGATCAAATAGTAAAGGAGAAGTGATTTGCAACATTTTGACAAAATTTGTTAGTGCTCCGACGACGACTTCACTCATAAGTCGAATTTTTAAGATAAGTGCTAAATGCACCACCTGGTTCCCCCTATAGTAGGGTTGAAAAATCCACCCCGGGATCCCAACGGAGGTCAACAATTCTCTAACGGAATGGCTCTTTTACAACAAAAAATGGACAGTCAAAATCTGTGAATGCTGGAACCAATTTGAAAAGAATATTCAAAATTTTAGGGTTGAAAATTTCAACCCTGAATCCCATTATTCAGTACTTTAAGAAAATTGTATATTCAAAATATCAAATCCTAGACCAAAAGCGAAATTATTTCATTACAATACCTTAATTTGCCGGAAGTCATTTTACGCTACAACCACATTATTTACCCACCCACTTTCAACCCTGTCGTCAGTAAAGTTATGCAAAAGGTCCACATACTCTATTTTGTAGATATTTGTTATTATTTATCATAATAGCCCCCTTTTGGTGTCTCCGGGGTGTCTCCGGAGATTTCGGCTGCTATCTTTGGCCGCTCTTTTCACACCGGTCAGATCTTTGGTGGTTTCTGAATTACAAGTGATGCTTTCTGAATTACAATTGACGCTTTCTGAATAACAATTCACTAATCTGAAATTCAAGTTACACTTTCTAAAATACAACTTGCTAATCTGAATTACATGTTACGGTTTCTGAAATACAATTTACTAATCTGAATTACATGTTACGGTTTCTGAAATACAATTACCAATTCTGAATTACAAGTTACGTTTTCTGAAATACATTTTACTAATCTGAATTACAAGTTATACTTTCTGAATTACATATGAAAAAGGTGTAGCTTACCGAAACAATAAAAACGATTTATAAATACAAAGAAGTTGTGATTTTTCCAGAATAATTGAATCATGAGTGCTGATGAACTATATTGATTTCAGGATTATGTGGGATGGCCCGTCAAAAGTAGCCCCAGCTACTATTTTAGTAGATAAAGCAGTGTCAGCATGTTTTCGTAATATTATTCGATGGTGAGTTTCAAATACTCTTCAATTGATTTTAATTTTTTTCAGTGTTCGAAGTCAATGAGTTCAAAAAGAATAGACAACCGATTTCGGTGAAGCCGATGAGGACTCCGTCCATGTCACACGGAGGCACATTTCACGTCTCAAAAGAACTCGCTCCTTTATCGAGTGCAGGCTCCAAAGAGTGAGTAGGCAATAGTATTGAATCAGTCAAAAAATACTTCGAGGTCAAAAGTTTCATTAATTTCAATAGTATTATTAATATCCCTATACATAATAATATAAGCCTGATGGTAACTTTAGGAGACAACATGCAAAATACCTAATACTTTCGTATGCCGGGTCTCTGCGGAAGGTGGCTCGCCCCTAAAACGTTTTTGTTTATGAACAAAATGTAATGAAATTTGGAGGATCTACATAAGACATGCGTCTATTGACAAGTACCTCATGTTCATGCAACTTCCGGTTTCGCCGGAAGTTACTTGAACTTTCGATTTTTGAATGTGACACCCAGTATATTTTCACCTCTCTTATCTCCATATGTCATTCTGAATGCAACCAGGTATCATGAGTCACGTTTTGTGATTTTTTTTTTTTTAATTTTATGTTATTTTTCAATCTAGAGTGCTATGGATACGTTCAAATCACTACTTGCAACTCTAACATTTTGGGATGAAGAACTTCACTGTTTTCAATCAAATTGTATGTGCTATGTGAAATTTAATTTTAAAATTAAATTTGATAATTTAAAACAATATTATTACGATTAATTTGATACCGCACACTATGGGTTTTAAACGAACTTCCGTTAAAAAACTTAAAGGACTACCTTAGAACATTCTCAATGTATAGCATATTTTGCATGGACCTATAAAGTATTATACTGGACCCAGCTGTTTACATCCTGGTTTAAAGTCGTGAATGGTCACAATCTGTAGTCGTGATATTGAGTTGGGCGTTGTCACATCTCCTTTATCCAAGTTCTTCATCATAGTCAAAATTCACTATACGTATTCAATTCGATAACAATCGATGAATGAAGGAGGGTGAAGGTGACATTATCATGCAACTTTAACCTGTATTACTTACAAGCTTCAAAATGTAAACTGTCGAAAAAATCACTACTTGCGTCTTCAAATGGTTTTGTAGAGTATGTTGTGTCTGATCGTTTGTCAACGCTGTTGAATATCAATGTTTATGTTTTCCACAAAGTAAACTTCTGACAGTTCTGACATATTCTGTCATTGCTTTTTTGTGCGATTATTGTTGAAATAGTGTTTTTCGAACTCATTTGTGTTATATAGTGGCATTATAATAGACAGAGACACATATAGTAAGTGCAATCTTGTTGGTTTAACAAACAATCCATGTGTTCGAACCCGAATATCAGATTCCATTCGTAAGTACCATAGGCGTTACAGTGGGTATCAATCTGTTTTCGTCGAATAAAATGAATTTGAAACGTGTATTCAAACCTTTATATGTGGAGATAATGAAATAGACACTTCACGATACATTTACCACTTCATTAGGTCTTTGGATGATGCATTTAAAAAAAAAATGCCAAAAAGTCCAAGAAATGTATATCAAAATTTGGATTCATTTTCTGATTTCTGGCTGATGTCACAGAAAAAGCGGCTTTGTTGAAAAAGTTGGGGATGAAATGTTCAACTGAATGTGTTCCAAAGTCGGTAAAAATATGTTTTACTGGGAATCTGCTGTGAAAAAAAAAATAAGTTTTGCGGAAATGCTCTGTTGCCAAATGGATCTCTTCGGATTACTTAAAATCTGATACGAAAATACAGTTGATCATCTCGATTATTGACCCTCAACCTATTCTTATGGTACTATTTTTGATATGCGGAAATGCGCAATTGACAAGTTTTGGTCAATTGGGATTACTGGAAATCTGATATGGAAAAAATAATTGAACGTCACCATTTTGTGCCATCAAGCGATTCTAGTATTACCATTTTTGTTTTGCGAAAATGCTCTGTTGCCAAGTTGGTCACTTCGGATTACTGGAAATCTGATATAAAGATGAACCGAAGTGGACATTATTCTATTCAACCAGGTGGTTCCTGCTATGACAGTTTGACTTTTCGGAGATGCGCCGTTGCCAAATTATAGATGCGGGAAATCATTCAGAGAAGCTTTATAGAAATTTTCAATGTAGAGTATTAAGGGTTGCGCGTAGGGGTGCAATCTATTGTCGGTAATAACAATTTATAAAATTTACCAATAAAGATTTTCAGCCGATTTTAATGGTGCCATTTTTATTTTGATGAAATGTGCTGTTAAAAATTACCAGAAGAAAAAGACACGCCAAAAATGAAAATTTTTAATGATATTCTTTGAGCAAAATTTCCTCAAATCTTTTTTTAATAATTTCCAGCTCCCTCGACTAGGCAACATTGGCGCATTTCTCCAAAGTTCAAATTTCATAGCGCAATTCATCTTATTGAGTTTTATGGTATCCACTTCGAATTATTCTCATATCAGATTTCCAGTTATCTAAAGAGTCAAAAACTTGGCAACTGCTCATTTCCGCAAAACAAAACTGGTATCATTGAAATAGGTTGAGGGTCCATAATGGAGAAGTTCAATTGTTTTTTCTGTATCAGATTTCCAGTAATTCCAAGTGACCAAAACATGGCAACGGCGCATTTCTGCAAAACAAAAAGAGTACCATTAAAATAGGTTGAGGGTCTATAATCGAGACGTTTAACTGATTTTTTCATATCAGATTTCCAGTAATCCGAAGAGGTCAACTTGGCAACAGGGCATTTCCGCAAAACAAAAATGGTACCATTACAATTGGCTGAGGGTCCAAAATCGTTTAGTTGAATTATTTTTTCCTAATCAGATTTCAAGTAAACCTAAGTTCAGCCCATGTATTTATTGAATGTATAAATTACCATTTTTTAGTCAAATTTTTCTTCAGTCGACTGTCTTCAGCTTTCCATTCTTCGAAAACGAAAGTCATAAAAGTCTATTATTTTTCATTTTGCGAACTTTGTGAACCTAATTTTCTAAGGATCGATACTATCTCAGTCAATGAAGTATTGCATGACATCAGGTATGTAATTCGAGTTATTCTATCTCACGAAGTCCCATCGGATTGTATATTCTATCACTTTCGTTGATATTTTCATCATTATTTCAAATTCAGTATTTTTTTCTTGTGATTGACCCTATTTATATCAAATGCGTGCGCTTCTGTCGGTTGTGGGAAGAACATAGTCTATCGCTACCTACTCTTTTCCCCGCAACCCAAGCGCCAATAATTAGAGCGACTTCAAAACAATCCGTGTTGTGGGTATGGCAATGCTGAGTCCATCTGTATTTATACGATATTATAGGTCCATGATATTTTGTTACTGAAACAAGATTTAAATGCATCGAGAAACCTGTGATAAACACAACTGATAAAAGAAATTCTTAAAGGATGTCGACTTCTTATTTTACAATATTTAAGCAAGGAAACATGTTATTATCTTTTGTATTATTGATTTCGTTTTATCGGTTTATCAGTTGTGTTGGGTATCTTCATTTTGAGAAATTTCTAATGTTAAGTTTTTGTATCGGATGTTTGTTTGAAACCTAAGAGTGTGCACCATCAAATTATTCGTAATCAAATGCTCTCTATCTCATTTCCTAACTTGACGATCCAACATGTTGAAAAAATTCCGTTACTAAAACTGACAAGTGACACATGGTTGTACTCAGTATGTCACATGTTGATAAGATAAGTGAGAATATACCAGGTTTATCATTTGAAAATCGAAAGTTTATGTCACTTCTTGTGAAACTGGTAGTTTCTTGTCAAAATGGTGGTAGTTTCTTGTCAAAATGGTGGAATGTATTAATACATCCTTCGAGTCGGGATCATTCCTTAGGTATTTCATTGAAGGAAGCCATCATAATCCATCTACACAAGTGTGGTGAAACAGATGACCACAAATTATAAACCGAATTCACTTCTCTGCACCCTTACGAAAATTATACTTAGAAAAACTAGTAAAAAGCAGAATCATGCAGTTTCTAAAAAAACATGATATATTATCTCAATGTAGGTTTGGATTCCAGAACTCGAAAAGCAGAGCCAATGCTATATTGCTCTCGAAAAAGTTTACTTGAGCCTGAGGTGGTGGCAGCTATGATCTGCGACTTCTCAAAGGCATTCGATTGCGTGGATCATAGGACAGTACTGAATAAACTTTATCAGTATGGATTCGGAGAAGGTTCTACTGAAATTGTTTTAATCATATCTCACTGGCAGAGAACAAAGGGTTAACATTTCTAATGAATGCTCGGGCTACTCCGATATCAGCCGGAGTACCTCAGGGCTCAGTGCTCAGATCCATTTTATTTTTGCTGTTCCTAAATGACATGTCGCTTACCAATCTCAGGGAAATTCACAATATTTGCTGACGATACCATCCCTTTATGGAATGGTAAAAATGTGGATAGCCTAAAAACAATCATAGTTCAAGATTTACAGGAGGTTTCAATATAAATAAAACTAACATCTTAACCTTCAAATTCGAAATAGATAGAATCAGACTCAACACACATATAGTGAAAAATAAAACATGTATCAAGTTTCTGGGAATATACATTCATGATAAACTTAAATTCAAAGACCAGTTTGTATCACTAAAAAAGGATTAGCATCAGGATGCTACGTGATTGAAGTTGTGACAAACGAACTTGGCCCAGACATTGCTAGAAATGTCTCCTTCGAGAAATCGCACATTAAATATGGCATAGCTTTCTTGGGTTTTTGTAGCCAGCATTAAGTACATTCCATATTTGTCGAACAGAAAATAGCCATAAGGTACTTATGTAGGGCTAAAGCAAGAGACCACTGTAGACCGATGCTTGTATCCCGAAAAATTCTCACTGTATTTTCATCTTGGGAACTGTCTGTTTGATTCATAGCAAACGGTCCTCCGGGACATATACGACCCGCCCTTACGTAACCTCGCGAAGTAACAACCTCTGCCTGCCAATTCCAAGATTTAATTTTATAATATATACTTCATAGTCATACATGTGTTCGGACTCATTGCATTTTATACTTGACACTGTTGCTTTACCACAAGTATTTACCTATGAAGCTTTGTCAATAAAGATTGTTAATACTCGGATAGAAAGGCACAGTTTGATTTGATTTGAAAAGATGCAGTTTTATGTCTTATGAAGATCCTCCAAATTTAATTACATTATCTTAAAAAACAAAAAAGTTATTTTTTATTATAAACGTTGTACGTCATTCTATTGTTATGGATTAAAGGGAGAACATTTTGTATTCATTATTGTTTATTATTTTTAAGCAGTTTTAAAATTCACTATGTTGATTGTTTATTTTTTACCAATCAATCAAAAACACAGTAACGGAAACGGCTAAATATTGATGTACGAAAATAACTGTTATAACTCGTTATGAAAAAAACATATCAATTCTATATAATGAAAATTAAAAAACTATTTTAAGTATGAAATATTTACATCAATATTTCTCGAACTGTTGGCTTCTCTATCTGATAATTCTCGTGATCTGTAAGATGAAGTCAAAGTTGTCAATACATATCTCATTCACAATTTCACAAATTATACACAGTGGCGAAGCTGAAGCCATGATTTCCAATTTACGAATAACACATATAACGCACTGTATTCGAATGCTTGTAGGCACAGACTGAAGACCACAATGTACAATTTTATAACAGGCCCGTTTTCAGGTATTCCTATACAGTGCGGCTTTTTTTTAGTCCCCTCCCCTGTTAACTTTTGAACGGTTCGACGTACAAACATGAAAAAAAAAACCTTTCGAAGGGTTTCACCGTTACTACTTTTTGAAACGAAAAATATGGAGATTACTCGACAGGGGGCACACCTACATCGTCACATCGTTGAAAAGATAATTCAATTCTCTTCACAACCATTAATTTTTTTTTTGAATTTTGTTGAAGAAGTTTTTGCCAATTTCGATTTTCATGCCTTTCAAAATTTTTGAGTTGATGTGCTGCCCCCCATCTGTCGAGTAATTGCAATGTTTCTTCTCTCAAAAAGTAGTATCGATAATACCATTCAAAATGTTTTTGGTTCCATTGTTCCACAACAATCCGTTCAAAGGACCCCGCAAACTCCATATGGAATTTGGGTCCAGGTAGATTTTTTTGAGTTTTTGGTATGATGTAGTCCATTTAATTCTCAACCAATGTTACCATTGCGTCAACTCAAAAAATGAACGGTTTTGCTGCTAGGGGGCGTTGAAATCACCCCTTGCGCAGATTAGACTATTTATTTTTGAACCCGGTAACAATATTTTCACTTGTTTTATTGTTTCTAACGTTGCACAATATTGTGCAGATTTATAAAAAAAATTCTTACCTCCTCCCCTTTTCCCCCAATTCCTATTACGATACGCAAAAAATATATTTCTCGAGTGCATTGAAATGTATCGTCGAATGTTCAGATATGCCTAAATAAGGGAAATAACAGTTTTTTATGATTTTCCCCCACCCCCCAAATGACACAAAACGAAAAAATTTCGGAGGATTTTTCTGAATTTTTAATATGATGCAATTCAAGTTATCTCGAATAGAAATAAATCGGGTGACAAACCCCAAAAATGAATAGTTTAGTAGGGGGCGTCGAAATCATACCTTGCTCAGAATAGACTATTCATTAATATAGGTGGAAACAATATCTATACGTATTTTTGTTTTATTTTATGCCGAACAATTTTGTAAATTTTAATAAATTGAAAATCTAAAACCTCCCCATTTTCATCAAGCCCTATTTCAGAACACGAAAAATTTTCAAGATATTAGCCCAATTAATTGATATTCAAAGAACATAAACTACGCCCTACTAAGAAGTCAGCGAACTCCACCAATATTTTTTTGACGGGAAGGAACTGTGAAATTAAACAACTGTACGATTTCCTTGATTTGAGCTTATTAAAACATTTATTTTGATAAAGCATTTACAAGTAGTCGAAAATTGATTTTTTTCGTGTTTAAAAATAGAGGGAGGTTTTAGATTTTAAATTTATAAAAAATTACACAATTGATCAGCATATTCTAAACTAAAAGACGTAGACCTATTATTTCCGCCTATAATAATGAATGGGTCTATTCTGAGCAAGGTATGATTTCAACGCCCCCTAGCATCAAAACTATTAATTTTTGGGGTTTGTCACCCAATTTATTTCTATTCAAAATAACTTGAATTGCATCATATCAAATATTCAGAAAGATTCCACCGAATTTTTTTCTTTTTTTGTCATTTTGGGGGTGGGGGGATAATCATAAAAAACTGCTATTGCCCTTATTTAGGCATATTTAAACATTCGACGATTCATTTAAAGGCACTCGGAAAATATTTTTTTGCGTTTCGTAATAGGAATTGGGGGAAAAAGGGGAGGAGTAAGAATTTTTTTTATAAAACGGCACAATATTGTGCAACATTAGCAACAATGAAACAAGTGAAAATATTCTTACCGGGTTCAAAAATAAATAGTCTAATTTGCGCAAGGGGTGATTTCAACGCCCCCTAGCAGCAAAACTGTTCATTTTTATGAGTTGGCGTAATGGTAACATTGGATGAGAATTACATGGACTACATTATACCAAAAATTCAAAAAAATCCACCGGGACTCAAATTCCATAAGGAGTTTGCGGGGTCCTTTTTCGAGGTATGAGTTGTTTTCAGATCCGCATTTATATTTGATATTTCGAATTTTAATTGCAAAAAAAATACTAACAAAATTCAAAAAAAGTTAGATGGTTGTGAAGAGAATTGAATTATCTTTTCAACGATGTGACACTTGACCCCTCATACTATTCAAAAAAATTGAGTTGATGTGCCTCCCGCACCACCCGCAATCACCATCTTGTTAGTATCAAAAAGTAGTAAAGGTGAAACCCTCCAAACATTTTTTTTTCAAATTTGTAGGTCGAACCGTTCAAAAGTTAACTAAAAACAAAAGTTATAAAAAACCCTTAATACGTATTTTTGTAAATATGATAATAAAAATATACCTCTCTATAGTCTCAAACTTAATTAGAACGCATTATATTATTTGATAAATGATAAACATTTAACATAATAAATGTTAAGACTGCTTAAAAATAACAAACAATAATGAATAAAAAATGTCGTCCCTTTAATCCATAACAATAGAATAACGTACAACGTTCATAATAAAAAATTACTGTTAGCATCTGATTGACTATCGTGCGCGCATTTCTCGTTCTTTATCGGCGCCTGGCAAGGTGTTCGGCTCAATATTTCCGCCTGTCATTTTACACACTATCCAGAGGTGCGTTTCAATATTACGTCCGACGTCTAACTTTTCTTACGAAGCGTTTCGATATTAGAACGTCCTGTCCGAAAACTTCATTCCATCGTTTCAAAATTCTTGAGTGGAACGTCCGACCGTCAACTATTTACACCACGATTTAGGAGAGCGTTTCAAAATTCAATCCGAAAGATATCGCCCTACGAAACAACTATGACGTCATACATCGTCCGTTACCGGACGTCAGACGTTAAATTGAAACGCACCTCTGTGGGTTAAATGCAACGAAAATATTTAGTCCCTGCCCTCTATAAATGAGACGACTTCGGCACTTTTCTACGCACCTTTAACGTCACCTGGCACTACTTTTCCCCCAAGCAAATTGCCTTGCATATTATTTTCGAATTTTTAACACAATTAGCTACAATCACACCAAAAACCAGCGCTATATAAATTGAAAACCTTCAATTGATTTTTCAACCCCTTTACGGCCGAACCACGCCCACCCCCACCAATGAAAAGCTGCCAGGCGCCCGAATTAATTAATAATGGTGTTAAGGCAGACTGATTAGGTGGTTTTAATCGTTCTATAAATTGCTGCCCTATTTCCGTAGCTAGCTCTCCGTCTGATATTGTCGAGCGTTCAGATTTCCGAAGTGTTCCAAATATTTCATCACATCGATATTGATTGCTTTTTCTATGACCACCTTGATAACAGATAGTAGTGCGATAGGTAATGGTAATGGGGAAATGATTGTCTGTCGTAATTTTTCTATTGGGAGGGATTAACCTCAAATTATAAGAGAAGTTGAATAGTTTGAAAAGAAATGGTGTTAGTTCTTGAGAACAATGGACCCTATTTTATCAGATCCACCTCAATGAATTTATTGATTCATTACTTATTTCATTGATTTATCGATTCATCAGCTGGATAATTTTATAACCTAATACTTTTTTCATTTTATTTATTCTTTCAGTCCATGTTATTGTCCTAAAAATAAATCAGCATCCTCTTCGAAGTCACCGGGCAGGAGGATGATATCTGAAGATAAATCTCATCGATCCATATCATCCAGAAGTACAGGAACAAGTACGAAACTCAAAAAACAATGAACTATCACGCTTGGATTTCTTCAAATCATTCAAGTGTATATTGAGCAAAATTAAAGGACCCAAGTATCTATACCAGGAGTTTTTTCAAGTACACTTGCCACTTTTAGGAAAAACAAAAGTATGGAATTCAGGTTTGATAGAAGTAATGGTACAAAATCGAATGAAAAAGTTACAAAAAACTAATGACGCGGTGATGCGGTTAAAGCAACTTGCTTAGCTTACAGGTCAACCAAACTGACTATCTCTGGTTATGGGATGCGCCCTAAACTAAATGTTTCTGTCTTTATTTCCAAAGAAGAACTGTAGGTAGTCCCACAGTAATTTTCTCTATCTTTCTTTTCCTTACATCAATTTTTTCAAAACAAGTTCATAATGATCCCTTCATGCCGGATACCCAAATGTAGTGAAACTTATAACACAATATACAAAGGAACATGTAACTATATGATTTCAGAATATATGACAGGTAGATTAATACCAAACTAAAGTCGTTTCAATATCTTCTAAATGTTGAAAACCCGAAGATGATCTGTAAGTGACAGCTGTCGAGTTGTCAAGACATCATATATGGTAGGAAGCACTTGCCTGACCTCTGTGGCTCAGGCAAAAGCTTTTGGTAGATCTGTATACTTCATTGTCAATGTTTGTTTTTCTCTGATTATTATTATTATATAATACAACAAAACCAAATATATTGCCGGTTGAAAATTGTTGTCTAACAATAGGACGACCCATCTGCAAAAATCCAGAGCGCTCAGAGGACATGGATTTTTTATACAGATGATGAGGATAGAGGTGAATAAGATATTCATTTCAGATGACTGAAATTTCTCCATAATTTTCTCAACAGGTTATCAACGATTGTTTTATCAAAGCTTTAAGATATTCAACTCCACATTTTCTGAATTTGTTGTGGATAGTTGATTTTAATAATTGACACATTTTGCACATGTTTATGGTAATATTAATAATAAGTTGCATGTTTCTTGGAGGTTGGTAATTCACTACCTAGCACACAACGTTTCGTATTACGGAAATGTTCAACCCTCATCAGGTGATAACTCACAAATTTTGAGGAAAAAGACATTTAATCTTAGCCACAATTGGTTGAATAAAATAAGTGAAAACGAACCAAGACCTACACATAAATCAATCGATTGGAAAATATGAGCCGCAATATTTGTGACATGCAACAATCATATAAAAACAGCTTTCGAAATAGGAATAGTAAATTGAATTTACACGCTCCGGCTCATGTCCTAGTTCACTTCCTTTTCCAGCGTTATTAGCCGTCACATGCTAGTTATATTCACAACTTTTTTTACGACCCAGTAGATGAAAATGAATATCTGGAGAGAATTGAATCTAGTGCCATGGTATTTACAGGCAATTATAATAATAGTAATACTTCATTGATCCCAAGAAACAATTCTGTTTCTAGAGGGATATAAAAATTATACACTAAATAATAAGAATACTAATGATTTTCTATTGATTTTACGATTTCTTGGATGCAAGTAAGTGTTACGATTGAAGAACGAGTTATTCTTTATCTCCCAAATGTGATAGAATTCAACATATCTAGATATGACTGAATATGACAGAGTTCTTGCATATTTTGACTGTTTCGGATATTTGCAGATATTATATTAATTATTGAGAAAATGTTAGGCAAACATCTGACAGAAAACAACTATTTCCTTGGCTAATACCAGGACGGATATTGAACTAAATCTGACAGATATTTGTGAAAAGCCTCTCCATGATGACAAAATTGCAAGTGCTCAATGTGATTAAACAATTGGTTATCCTTCATTCGGCTGAGGATGACCACCTGCAGACATGTTCGAGGTTCTTGTGTCATATCAGTGCAAGGGTAGGTCCGACAATAGATTCGTTTTGTCCCTACCCAACGAATGATAATCAATTGTTCAACTGAAAATAGCATGAAATATTTAGGCAAAAGTTTAGTTTTATAAAAATGGTACGCCTATTTTCGATAACTTCTTTTGTTATAGTAGTGAGTATGGTCAAAACGGATAAACTGAAAATTGAGTTGTCAATTATTTGGAACTCTGAACCACACTGCTTGTCCAGAGGTTACGCTATTTTCCAGAGCTCAGTAGGTTCACTAAGGGTTCAAGGTGATATTTGAAAAATAACTCTTCAATTTCAACTGACGGAAAGTAATTTGATTTGCAGTCACTTATACTGATATAGTGATATAAGATATTTGAATTGAAGGATGTTAAATAAATAGTTTTGACATGTATCAAAGAAAATAGGAAAAATACGCCATAAAGGGTTAGTTAAAAAATTTGATTTTTGAAGCAATGAAGGTAATGCTACGTTGGATCCTCATGGTACTCCACACCATATAATTGACAAAGGTCTATATTGTTATTTCCATGTAAAACATTTCAGAACCGTTTATGATTTTTACGCCAAACTTCAGATAAAAATTAGAGGCTCTTTTCACATAAAATAAAAGACGCAAACGCACTATACTACTTTTTATTAGACAGTTCGTAAATGAAAACCTCGGTTTTCGGCTCAGCAAAATCGCTTTGTGGAATTTTTTAAAAAAGAAACAGTAAAAAAAATTTAAAAAACTTTTTTGTGCTAATAACTCAAAAAGTATTGGTGGAATCGTTTTACTGTCAATCACTTGTTCAAATATTTTTTTGAAAACTTTATTCTGCTTACGATAACAATGATTACAATAATACCCACTAATTATTAATTTAAAAAGTAATTTGACAATTGCTATTATTTGAAATTTCTATTCCATCTATGAGAGATTTACGGTCTATAGCACCAGTATTTGAACTTGTTGTCGGTGTGGCCTCATTCCTATGAAGTAGTTGTCTCGTTATCTTCATTCACTTTGAAAATGAATTTTTAATATACGACTCCGCCACCGCAGAGAAGTTCCAACCTCCAAGTTCTTTTACCGACAGTAGATCGCCACCATTTTCCAAGCATACACGGAAAAAATGGTCCAAGTAAAACATTTTCCTGACTTTTTTTCGATTGTGGTAAGAAAATTAATACCTATATTAAAAAAAATACCTTTTGTCTCTAAAAAAATGAGTATTCTGAACGCATGAACTTGTAGCTATCTATAATACTGTTTACATACAGCAAGTGATTTGAACATTAGATAATTCACTTTGTATAATGTCAGGTCAATATTTTACTAGCGCTGGAAAAGTGTATATTCATATTTATCTACTTTGTGTTTCTGAAAAGTATATCATAACAACAGAGACTCGTGTTACAGGCAAAATACAACAGTTTATTTGCAATAGAGCTAGGTGTTCCTACGATTATGAAACTGTTCACCTACTTGTTGATATGCGACCAGTTCGGGATCAATCGGTAGTAACCGTTGCACTGATCATCAACGTTTTCGCAAAACTGGCCTCATTCCAATTCCAGCATTTGAGTTAGTAGTTGTATGTGGGCGTGTTACTTCGTGTGCCGGAATTAAACTATTATTACTCTTGTGAGTTGTGTGAATAGTGTTAGTTTGATTTATGTATTTTACTTGTTGGTATGTAGAATGTGGATTTTTACCTAACATTTCTAGAATATTGACATTTTATGTATAATAGAATTAGGAGAATTTTCCCAAAAAACTGAACAACAGTTTTGTTTCAATAAAAATATTAAAAATGTACATATTTTTATTTCATTTCTTCATTTGGCATCTTTTATTTCCAATTTTCAGAACGTTCTAATTCTACATCATGTTATGCATAACTTGGGTTTGTTATGATCATAATGAGGAACGACAGCATTAGCATTCATACTGATGAATACAAATAGATTCAACAAAGTTCCGAAATTTTTAATTAAGAAACAGGCTGTACTGGGTGATCCAGTAAGAGTATGGCCAGAGGCGATGATTTGTTTAAAAGAACCGTCAAAATGTTTTATACTTCTTTCCACATGAACTTATAGTTCTCCAGTTTTTCTTGAGTAGTGTATTTTGCTAGCCTGTATATGCCATGCAAGTACGTTTTTTCATAGTTTAAACTGAATCATTGCTACCTTGTTGCAACCGAACCTTTCACATCATTTAAAATTCAAGAATGAAACGAATGTGTTGAAAATAAGGCTCTATAAAAAACAAATGCAAGTGGACATTTCAATTGAGTCCGTTGTATCCTGATACCAAAGTTGGAATGAAAGCTATTAAAAGTAAGACAATAATAAACTACCCACAAGTATAAGGCCAAGTAAACTAAAATTACTGTAAAAATCTAAAAATATTGCTGCAGTAGAATACTGTATAGTAGCAACTAATATATTTTTAGTAGATTTAAGTATATGAGTTATTTGAGAGTAAATCATTCTTCATCAATGGTAAATTTACTTGTCACTAGTAGTTATCAAACTGAGCACCTACTGCAAATAAAACGTAGATTGAGGCTTATAAAATAAAAAGTTCGCTTCTAGTAAAGAGTTTAATATCGTTAGGTTACAATTAGTGATCAAATTCAGGAATCTAATTTTTCTAATGGCTAATAAAGCGTGTACTTGTCCCATATAGTATGCAAATTTTCACTTGGTGGTATGCAAATTTTACTTGCTATTAATTTTTTTTTCGTGTAATAGCCGAGAAACTTCGAAACGAGTGCCCTGTGCAGTGCTGAGTATTTTCCAATTCTAAGAATGCTGCAATTTTCTTTGAAGCAGCTCCAATAATATGAATGCCAACAACTTGTTTTATACATTTACCATTCCTATAACCAATGAAGAATCGCCGATTTTCCAAATTTGAAGGCCACAAATCTACACGGAAAAAAATTTAATAGTAGCAAGTAAAATGTGCATACCACCAAGTGAAAATTTGCATACTATATGGGACAAGTACACGATTTATTACCCACAAGAAAAATTAGAGTCCTGAATTTGATCACTTGCTGTTAATGATGTAATTTCAGGAGCGCCATGTTACCTAACGATATTAAACTCTTTACTAGAAGCAACCTTTTTATTTCATAAGCCTCAATCTACGTTTTATTTGCAGTAGGTGCTCACTTTGATAACTACTAGTGACAAGTAAATTTACAATTGATGATGAATGATTTACTCTCATATAACTCATATACTTAAATCTACTAAAAAGTACATTAGTTGCTACTATACATTCTAGTGATTTCAGTTTACTTGGCCTTATCAAATGACTCACTTTTGGGTAGTTTATTATTGTCTTACCTATAATAGCTTCCATTCCATCTTTGGTATCAGGATACAACGGACTCAATTGAAATATCCACTTGCCCTCAGTTTAGAGTTATTAGTTCTTCAAAGAAGGATCATTTGGTTTTTATGAAGCCTTATTTTCAATACATTCATTTCATTCCTGATTTCAAAATGATATGAAAGGTTCGGTTGCACCAAGGTAGCAATGATTCAGTTTATACTATAAGAAAACGTACTTGCATGGCATATACAGGCTAGCAAAATACACTACTCAAGAAAAACTGGAGAAAGAGATTGCAGTTTTATGACAATATTTTTTTCGTGCACTATAAATTGATGTGATAAGAAGTATAAAACATTTTGACGGTTCTTTTAAACAAATCATCGCCTCTGGCCACACTCTTACTGGATCGCCGAGTACAACCTGTTTCATAATTAAAAATTTCAGAACTATGTTGAATCTGTTTGTTTTCATCAGTATGAATGAATGAACAAGCAGGCAAGCTAATGTCTTTCCTTATTATGATCATAACAAATCTATGTTAAACATAACATAATGTAGAATTAGAACGTTCTGAAAATTGAAAATAAAAGATAATGAAGAAATGAAATAAAAATATGTAGATTTTTACTATTGTTATTGAAACAAAATTGTTCATTCTTTTGGAAAATTCTCCTGATTCTATTATACATAAAATGTCAATACTCTAGAAATGTTAGGTCAAAATCCACATTCTACATACCAACAAGTAAAATACATAAATCAAACTAACACTATTCACACAACTCACAACAGTAATAATAGTATGATTCCGGCACACGATGCAACACGTCCACATACAACTACTAATTTAAATGCTGGAATTGGAATGAGGCCAGTTTTGCGAAAACGTTGATGATCAGTGCAATGGTTACTACCGATTGATCCCGAACTGGTCGCATATCAACGAGTAGGTGAACAGTTTCATTATCATAGGAACACCTAGCTCTACTGCAAATAAACTGTTGTATTATGCCTGTAACACGAGTCTCTGTTGTTATGATATACTTTTCAGCCACACAAAGTAGATAAATATGAATATACACTTTTTCAGCGCTAGTAAAATGTTGACCTGGCATTATACAAAGTGAATTATCTAATGTTCGAAGCACTTGCTGTATAAATATAATATAATAATAATAATAATGTTTATTCATCATCATCAATTACAGTACAATACAATAACTACAATGTGTTACAACGTACAATAGGAGTATACAGTATATTATCAATTTATATAGATAGATAGAACAGAGACGAATAAACTTTGCAAACCTACAGAAACCAGAAGTTGTGCGTAGGGTTCACTAATTCAATCACTCCTGTTTACAATTAACCTCGTAATTATTAAAGAATATAATGCAAAAAGAAGAAAACATAAAGGCAGACAATATTCAATATCATATCAACCATGTATTGTGTTTCAATGATTTTATGTATACTTAGCCTATCTATACTTTTAATATACATTTTTAATTTTTTTTTGAGCAAGTTCTTGGAGTTTGCTTTCATCAGTAGATGTTTCATTTCTAGACTCAAACTGTGCATTATAATTCTTGTGTAGCGAACGGCGAAACTCTGGCGAGTGGCTGGCGATTGACTATGCATACGGCTGTAAAAGAAGCCAAATATTACCACACATTAATACAATAGACCGGGATCTCACGCCTATTTTCAAAAATGATTAATAACAGGCTAAATCTTCCTGAGTAGCTTCATTTTGCCGAGACGCTCAACTTTTTCTTCTACGAAAATTCTCGATAGTAGTAGCTAATAAAATGCGCAGGCGTCAATCATGTCGATTTGGTGGGTGCAAAGAAGTCATTAATAACAGTTAGTTTTTTAGTTGAACCTCGAGATAATTCGATAATGTACTAAGTAGAGTAATCCAATGACTTCTATTTTGTTCACATTGTACTTTTCCAAAAAATATGGAATGGTAGGTTCATAAATTAGCCTCTTTTCTTCGTCGACGAGTTTATCTTGATTTTCCTTAGTTTCAAATCTGATAGTTGGATCCATTATAAGTGCATTCTTTTTTTTTAAATCGTATGCAAAAATGTCGACTTTCCTAGTAGATCCATCATCAGACAAACAAGAAACTTCTTCATGAACCTCCATTCCATTAGATCTCAAGGAATCTGCCAAAGCTGAACGTATAGTATGATGTCTTTTGTTTCTCAAGTTTGAACTGTACAGGCAAACACCGAGGATGTGGGGCAGAGTTTCAATGACATAACTCTCAGTTGTAGAACACCGTCTACACTGGTTTCCTGTCCTACTTCTCCCAGGCGTTGCTCGAACAGCTGTTACTCCTCCGTTCATCTTCAGCAGGTCCTGGTACTCGGTGAAGGTTATCCCATCTCTATTAGAGAATCAATGACTTGCTGGTTTATAGAAATCAAATGAAAAAACACTTCTTCCTCTTGTTGGCAGACAACACCACTCATCAAATGCTCTTTGTTGCAACTGTTGTCTGAGAGACCTTGCTGTTCCTTTGTCTATATTCTCTTCACTGCTCAATTTCAGTACTTTTGAGCACTCATCTTTTTCTCTTCTCAAATCCCTACATAAAGGTACCAATGGATCTGCCGCTTCTCCTAGTCGTTTGCAGATTGTGAAATGCTTGATAAATGTTTCCCAACTTGCATTAAAAAGGGCTAGCACACGTTGATTTCTGCCTGAATAGAGCATACCATTGGGAGTATCAGATGGCAGGGATAATACTTCCTTCATCGCGGACCGAATAACTTTATCGATATCTCCTAGGAACGTATTTGAAATTTCTTTCAAAGGTGTCGTTAGGAGAGGGTAAATCAATACAGGCCAGATGCAATAGTTGAGAATAGTTACTTTTTTTCTTCCTTTAGATATGGTGTGTTCTTCAAAATATTTACATTCCTTAACCACCTTCACATTCTTGCTTTTACGCCACTCCTCAAAATTTTCATATTCTTTTTGATATCGCTCTAGAGTTATTTTCGGTAGTGAATCAACACTCGCTGCACATGATTTTCCCAATATTTCTAAAGAAATTTGATTTTGTTCCTCAATTTCTTTAATTTCCTTCATGGTCGTTGTTATAGCGAACTCGCGAACACAAAAAACTGACGTTGTTTATATTATTGTTAAGCTGTTCCATGACAACACGATGTTGGGATTTTTCTGTAGAATTACGAGGTACGGACAAATCTTTCTAAATGCACCTTTTGAAAGGAAATCATCTTATTCAAATTCTGTAAACGGCATTTGGAAGTAAAGATCAATCAATATCTACAATTTGTATATTTTGGATTTTCACCTGAGAGGTAGGAAATGTCACTTGAAGTTACTCTAGATGCTTCAAAGTGAACCCGAAGTCGCCAGGACTCAACTCTAGTTAATTTCAGCGCTACTTCGGGTGACTACGGATGCTCTTTAACCCTTAACTGGTAACGTGGAAATTTGAAACATAGCTGGTAACGTGCAGTCTGTGAGACTGGCAATTTTTGGAAGCAAAACAAAAAATTCTCAAATAATAATTTTTTCAAAATATATATTACGAACACTTAAGTACATATTCTTTTGAAATAATATTGCATAAAATAACGAAAAAACTTGATCTAAAATAATTTCGCAATAATCTTTTTCAACATAACGAAAATTGGTAGTGATCCATAAAAAAATAAAAAATCATTAAAAAAAATTGTCTCGTTATACCAACATAAAAGATTGTCATCATATTCTTCACCCCCATGACGCACCTACCCGTTTTGACGGACCTGCCATTACTTTGAGTAGCGAGAAATGCTTACGTAAACTGAAACGTCGTTTATCCAAATTTACTCCCAGTTGAATTATTGGTATGGAACCAATAGCTGATAGATTAGGTGGCGTGATTCGCAGAAAAGCGAAACTGTTTCAGAAAAACCACGAGAATAATAATGGCTGCAGTCTCGCAGACGGCACGTTACCAGTTAAGGGTTACAGCGTTTTATCAACTTTCAGTAACATTTTCGAAACATTTCCCACATCTTAGGAGGAAATTCAAAATATACAAATTGTATAGATATTGATATCTACTTTTCCAGATGCCATTTGCAGAATATGAATACGACGATTTTCCTTAAATCGGCGCATCTCGCAAAATGTGCCCTTAAATTTTGTATAACGTGATTGTGCAAAAACTACACATCGGACAGAAAACATCTTGCGCACAGTCAAACCACTTATTATTATCTATCAGTTTCTGCAATATTGTTTGTCCAGATTCAGATTTATAAAAATTAGGGATTTTTGAAAAATGATCTCTGTTTCGAAGTTTTCCCGGATTTTCTCAGTAGAAAATGCACCGATCCGGTCGTATGGCAATCCATTTTGTAGGTTTTATGAATCTCTACAAAAGTTTCATTGACTGTAAAACGATTCCTTGAATAACCATTGAGATATTTCCAAAAAACCAAAAAAGTTGTGATTTTTTTCCCTATTGCTTGTTTAAAAAGTTCCATAGAGCAATTTTCCTGGGGCTACAACTGGGATTTTCATTAACGAACTCTTATAAAAATTGGTATAGGCCATTTGCGGAAAAAACCTCTATAGCTTGGTCTGATTGGAGCTGGGTTTCTGAAGATATTCAACCTTATCAATTCTTCCAAATACTTTCATGAAAAAGAATAGAGATAAATTAAAGAGCATTTTTGAATCCAGTAAGCAGAGAATAGGGTAAAATGAAAGGGGAGATTGGTAGAGGATTCTGATTCAAATTCCACTTTTTTCCTGGTTTCCACGAAAACGTTGCCTTTCATTTCCAAAACATCTTGAGTTTAATTATTTATTTTTTATGCTATTATAGGTATGAAATCGAATGTTATGGGGATATATGAATTCGGAGATTTCCATAAACCCTATAAGTTGCCTAGTTTCAAAAAGAAGATAGAAGAAAAAGACATCCCATCTTATTATTATATTCAACCAAGAATAAGTCTGGAGACACTTCCGGAGAAAGATTCGAAGAGTTCCGTGGATACAAGAAAGTAAGACATCAACAGAAATTAGTTGGTTGAATTTTTTATATTACCATAAAGGGTGCGATGAAATGCAACAATATTATTTATTTATTTATTCATTTATTTACGGGCAAGCCCAATTAAAGTATAAATTACAATTTTAAATTATAATTAACATAAAATGGAATATAAGGCTGAAATACAAATTACAATTAGGAAAAAGTTTAAAGGGGTTATTTAAACTTTAAAAGGGTTGATTTAGAATTTGAAAACGACAAGAAACAACAAGTGTCAATAAAACGTATTAAAACATTACAACATTAAAACATTACAACATTACATCGTTACAACCTTAAAGCTCAGTATTCCGTAATTTAGTTTCAAAATGATGCAAGGAGGTGTTAAACATCTCGAGATCATTGTTACTATTGGCTAATCGTAAAGTTCTTGGAATGCAGCTGTTGAATGTGTGGTTTAAACGATAAAATGGTACGTAAAATGTTTGTTGCTGTCGAGTTGAGCGGTTTTGAACATGGAGATTGATTTTTTCTAGGGTTCAGCGCAACTGCATTTTCCGTTAATTATATTGAAAAGTAGTGTCAGGTCTCTCTGTTTCCGTCTAGTTTCCAAAGAGGACATATTCAGGAGCCGCTGTAACGATTCATACTCGCAACGAACTCCAAATTTATATGCCATGTATCTGAAAAAGTTATGTTGGACACTTTCGATGTTCCTGATATATCTCATATAATATGGAGACCAGACAGAAGAACAATACTCAAGGTGTGGGCGGACCAGTGAACAATAAAGGACTTTGACAGTAGTGAAGTCATGGGTTAGCCTTTTGATAAACCCTAACATTTTCATGGCTTAATGGATAGCCGTAGGTATGTGTTGATTGAAGCTCAAGGTGGGGTCTAGAAAAACTCCAAGGTCTTTGATTTGATTGACAGCATCCAAGACATGACCATTTAAGTTGTAATCAAAAGTAGTAGTAGGTACACGGGATCTATAACAGCGCATAACATGGCACTTTGTAGCATTCATGTTCATGCCATTTAAGGAGCACCAGTTTGATAGATTGTCCAGGACAGATTGGAGTCTATGAGCATCCAAAGAGGTTTTAATGATTAGGAAAAGTTTTAAATAATCTGAAAATAGTAGTGCTTTGGCGTATTGGAAGCAATGAATAATATCATTTATAAATAAGTTGAATAATAAGAGACCGAGGTGTGACCCCTGAGGAACACCTGAGGTTACTTCGAATGGTTTGGAGTAGTGATGATTTGCTCTAACCATTTGAGTCCTATTCGTAAGATAGCTACTGATCCATTGCAGTAATATCCCACCTACACCATATCTGTCGAGCTTTTGAAGTAAGAGAGTATGGTTTACCCTGTCAAAAGTCAGTGTACACAGATTCAATCTGGCAACCTTTCTCCAAAGCTTCCGACAGAGAGTCGACATAGGTAACTAGATGTAATTCAGTAGATTTTCCAGCACAAAAACCATATTGTTGTTCAGTTATGATGCCTGAGCAGTCATAGGTGAGGTAATCTGTTACAATGTTCTCACATACCTCGAGAATTGTACTGAGGATAGATATCGGTCGGTAATTTTTAACGTCTGACTTACTACCCGATTTGTATATTGGGGTCACATAAGATTGTTTCCAGTAATCTGGAAACTCACCTGTCTGGATAGATTTATTGAAAATATAGAAGAAAGGGTGAGACAAAACGAAGCTACAATTTCTGAGTAGTATAGGAGGAATAATGTCCGGATCTGGGCATTTCTTGTTGTCCAGATTAGCTTATTTCTCGTAAATAGTTGAAATTGAAATGAGGTGAGAGGAGAAGTTAAGTTTTGATTCAATTTCAATATCATTAAAAGTAAGATTTATAATTTGAGTAGTGTAAACTGAAGAAAAATGATTGGCAAACAGATCTGACACGTGACTACCACAGGAAGCGAAAGAGTTGCCAAGGTTCATATTATCAGGTATGGTGTTATTAGATCTTTTAGAACTAACAAAATTCCAGAAGGATTTACCATTACTTTTAACAGAGGTTTCAAATGAATGTGTGTAGTTTAAATAGAATTCGCTGGATATAATCTTGCATTGTGATCTTAACTGACTGAATATTTCATAGTTTTGGGGAGTTCTGTTTTTAATATTTTAGAAATAGTTTTGGTGAAATATTCTTGAAGCAATAATAATAATAACGTTTATTCATAATTCAATGCTACATGTATAAAATAAAGGTATACCCATTTCTTAATTTTAAGAAACAACTGTAAAATTATGAAAGGGTATTTAGTCAATTATTAATCTATGATGGAATAGCATGATCAGTCAAACAGTTTCAAACTGGTATGAGACTGATCATGTATTTGTATTTACATATTTTTTTTAAATGAAACATTCAGAACTACAAAGAAACAAAAAACACCAAAACAAAGAAGGAATCCTAATAAAGTCCATTTCTTTTTTCGAGAAAATATTTTTTTATTTTGATTTCAAATTCAGTGATATTTCTACAATTTTTTAAGTCTTCGGGTATTTCATTGAATTTTGAAAGACCTTCATGCGTGAATCTTTTCTGGCCAATTACAGAATTTGCAGAATCTAGATGGAACAAGTTATGTTGTCGTGTATGGTAATTGTGAATTTCTGAATTTCTAATTAATACAAAATTAGATTTAATCATTTTATTGATAATAAGGTAAGATGCTTTGAGAGTGTCCATTGCATAATGCTCCTCCAAAGAAAATGTGTTCGTCATTGAATAAAGTTGATTTGTTGGAGTGTCAAATGGTAGACGATACAGTACTTTCAAAGCTTTCCTGTATACAGCGGATATTTTATTGAAATTATTTTTAGAACACGTTCCCCATATATTAATTAAATATTTGATTCTACTGGCTCAAAATATTTATCGATATTGGTACAATATCATTTGGATATATCGGTGGAAGTAAATTATCAATAGTTGATGAAGGTGACACCAGAGTCTGCCTTTTGATCGCCATAACCACTGAGGGCACTGAGTGAGCTGTCTTGAAAACAAGTAATGGCAAGTATTTAATATACTTTCGTAGGTTTTAGAAGACGTTCTATATGTAGAGCCACCTAGCGGATTTTTATCCAGGTTTGATCATGATATAATTTCAATATGTTTCATTGAATATTCGGCCAATATTCAAATTTCATCTCAATCTAGATGTAGGAAACAACATGAAGAAAATATTGTTTTAACGATATCGATAAATATTATTCAACCAATATTGATCCAATATTAATTAATAAGATTTGTTGAATATTGGCGAAATGATATTCAACCAATGTGTAATCACACTTGGAGATACATTATAGTTTTTATTCCTAGAATCGATATTAGGGGAATATTGGGATTGCGATATTTATTCTAGATGTTAAAAACGATGTGAAGACAATATTGTTTTATCGATATTGGTAAATATCATTCAACCAATATTGACTCAATATGAGTTATTACAATTTGTCAAATAAAGTGGAAATGATATTCAACCAATATTCTAACAAACTTGGAAATACAATATAGTTTTTTTCCCCTATAATCGATATGACTGGAATATTTGGATTGCAATATTTATTCTAGATGTGGAAAACAATATATAACCAATATTGTAGTATCGATATTGGTAGAAATTATTCAACCAATATTGACCCAATGTTTCGTGTGATAATCTACATTCAAAACTAGTTCAACCAATATTCCACCAATATTATCAATATAATATTGTTTTTTGAATATTCACCCATATTGGACCAATATTGATTTTTCATTAACAATATATCTATATTGGCCCAATATGGAACCAAGATTCAGCCGATATGATGTGCTACCTGGGAATGTGGGAATCTGTTAGTAACAAATTTCCTTAGGGGAACAAATAACTCAATTACCGAATACAAAGCGTCATAAATAGTAAAAATCATTTCAGAAAGTTCTTTTCTTTGAAGAAGCAAATCCCAGTCCATTGCTTCCAAACTTTGTCGTATACCATTAAGTGTCGAAAATCATAATAAGAGTAGCACTTAAAATGTATAGTAGTTTCAAGAGGAGGATGATGAATATCAGGTGGAATCAAAATGTCTACGGCTGACATCACTGTAAGTTCAACTGGGGACAAAACAAGGTCGAGGATAGCTCCCCTTTGGTTGAGCACTTTGTTTGACTGGAAGAGATTGTAGGTTGTGCTAAAGCAAAAGAGCAGAAATCTTCAGTACCCCATGTAGCCGTAGGTAGATTATAATCGCCAAATAAGTAGAATTGTCTCTCTGGATGTTGCTCATTCAATGTTAAAAGCTGTTCGTAGAAAAGTTGGTACAGATTAGGATAAGATTTAGGAGAAAAATATACTTCTCCAAAAATATGTTTGCAGTGTCTGTGGTCCAAGTATAAACAGTTATTCAATTGATGGATCAGAGTTAATAATACTAGAGGGGATTGTTTTCTTAACAACTATTAATACTCCGCCGCCTCTACCAAATTTGCTGGACTGGTGTGTACGATCTTAAAAATATTTCTGGGTAGTACAAATCACCAGGTTTGTTTCCGATTTCACAGTCATCCCACAGTCCAGGATCCACGGTACATTTTTACAATTTATTTCTATCAAGCTAATTTTTCGTGAGTAGCTTCATTTTGATGAGACTCTTACAAAAATTCTCGATTGTGGTAGCCGACAGAGATAGCAGGAATAAATACGATTCAACGATTCTTAAAAATGTATCACTAACTGTGGGTTTTTTTGTTGAATCTCAATATTATTTTCTAAATTATTCGAAAAAATATTTATTCCCCTCCTCACAACATGTGTCGATAACTGATATGATATGACTACTAACCAGCTGATTGTTTCACTGTTGCTTAGTTATTATTTATATAATTCAATAGCCACGTTAGTTAGGGAGGTGGCGAGCAAAATTTCGATATAATCGGCACACGTGGTAGACGTTATTTTTAGCGATAATTATACGTTTAGAAACAACAAGAACGGCGTCTGCCACCACGGTGGCGCTGCGTTGTCAATTGGCAGCGTTTCAAAAATGTTTGACAAAAAAGTGTGTTATATTGTGCGCACATGTCTGCTTCTGGGGTTGATGGTCACAATCATCCTGTAAACACAGAAAATCGAAGAGGCAGACACCCAGGGCTCTGACTGTTTAGTATATAATTTTTTGAGTTATTTTCATGATTTAAAAAACTGTATATAAAGTGCAAACTTGGCAGACCTGAATTGTTCGATGAAAAACAATGAGGCGGACCATGGAAAAATAGTCTGCCAGCATGCTGCCTCTGCGTTGTTTCTTGACAGCGCTTCAAAAATGTAAAAAAGGTGTGCTATATTATGCGCACATATCTGCCTCTAGAACTAATGTTAAGATTTCTTATAAAAACCAAGAAAATCAATGAGGCAGACATCCAGGAGTGTGATATTCCAAAGGCAGACCATTTAATTTTATTTTTCAACCCGACTCTCGCGCCAAGAAAAATATCCTGTTGATTTGGACCAGTAGGTACAAAAGATGACGCGCCCAATTTTAATTGGTTTCAAGGAGAACAACTGCCACGGTTCTATAGCGACGTCATATCAGAAGTTGAAGATCCCGAACATCAATCAGGTGAAAAAAAAATCGATCTGATGTGACATGTAAATTTCGTGTCATGAAAATTTGAACTCGTGTATTTTTCAGACGAGGAAGGAAACATAGACGAAAACGCCGACATGAATGATCGGCACGGTTTCTCGGATGCCAGCGATGACGACACTTTTTGAATATTACAGCTTTGTTTACCTTTTGAAAAAATGTACCCTCTAACAAAAGTTCCAAACGCATTTCGTTTCTGTTAGCATTTAAAAAAAATATCATTCCATAGATTTCAGCTCCAGAAGTTGAATCTTTACCGTGAGTTCAGCGAATAATTTCTAACAAAATAATGATAGTAAAACTATAAAGAATCACAATAATCCAATGCAATCCTCGCTTTCCAGTAATTCCGTGAAATTCAAACAATTGTACTGGTAAAAATCAGTGTGCAAAGTGTATGCCAAATGTTTTTTCGTATCCAGGGAGTCATAATTCTTAAAGACTGTCAGATGGACAAAATGAGAGAAGTTATATAAACTTAGAAAACGATATTGAAAACGGAGAAATGGGCATGAAAACTGTAACCTACCAAAGGAGAAATAATGAGAAAAGGAGACCAGCTAATAATTTTGGAGAAAATGACTGTGATAGTGATTTTGGAGTATAGAAAGAAAAATCTGTTTGTATCTCTATAGAATAATAATAATAATAATAATAATAATAATAATAATAATAATAATAATAATAATAATAATAATAATAATAATAATAATAATAATAATAATAATAATAATAATAATAATAATAATAATAATAATAATAATAATAATAATAATAATAATAATAATAATAATAATAATAATAATAATAATAATAGGATACGAATGCTAGTGGCTGCAAAGAAGTCACTAGTGAGGCGGGCGAGAAGTATCGCGGAAAACATAAAGTTCCGCGATAAACCTTCTCGCTTATTCCAAGAGCCTCCACGTGTTGTCGATAACCCGCCGACTGCAGATCGGGTGGAAACATTCTGGAAGAATATCTATGAGTATCCGCAACCACTCAACGTAGATACTCCAGCCCTAGCGCAGTTCGAAGCATTTTGCAGGGGGCTTCGGCAGCCTGAGCTCAATGATCTGCGCATTCCGATAACCACGGAAGAAGTACGAGGGGCCCTAAAAGGCTCTAAGAATTTCGCTGCTCCAGGCCCTGATGGGTTGAATAACTATTGGTGGAAAAAGTTTCCAACAACCCACCGCCATCTGGCCAGAGTTTTCAACTCATGGCTAGATGGGGAGCAGCAGATTCCAGAGTGGTTTGTCGAGGGGCGAACCGTGCTCATCCCCAAAAACGGAGATTTGTCTGATCCAAAGAATTACAGGCCGATAACATGCTTGAATGCGTGTTATAAGGTGTTTACGCGCATCTTATACACACGCATTCTCTCCGCAGTTGATCCGGTGTATGAACGGATAAATGAGCAAAGAGGGTCAAAGAAAGGGGTCGCCGGGTGCAAGGAGAACCTGCTCATCGATAGATGTATCACGCAGGACTCCGTGCAGTATAAGCGTAACCTTTCGATGGCCTGGATCGATTACCGCAAGGCATTTGATACAACATCACATGAGTTAATCATGCATTTGCTCAGATGCCTTGAGGTACCCGGTCAAATAGTGGGATGCATTGGACAACTGATGCCGCTCTGGAGGACTCGCTTCACCATAAAATCTGGTAGAGACATAGTCCAAACAGAGCAGGTCATCATTAGAAGAGGTGTGTTTCAGGGAGACTCCCTTAGCCCTCTTCTCTTCTGCATCTCACTATTGCCATTGTCCGTTGCACTCAGGAATACCCGTGGGTACAACTGTGGCACCCCCAGCAACCGGAGGCATAATGTCACCCATCTATTTTACATGGATGACCTCAAATTGTATGCCTCTGGAGAAAGGGACCTACATCAGTCCCTTAGGGTGGTGGAAGAATATACGCATGCTATCGGTATGGAGTATGGGATCGACAAATGTGCCACGGTTCATCTCAAAAGAGGACGATGCGAGGAATACGGAGAGGATGTCCAGCTCGTAGACGGAAGCATCCTACATCATCTGGATGCCGGAGAGACTTATACCTACCTTGGGGTGGAACAACGCCGCTCCCAAGAGGTATTTGCAGTAAAAAACTCTCTCCGCGGCAAGTATCAGCATAAACTCCGACAGATCTGGTCATCAGAACTGTCGGGGAAGAACAAAGTTGCTGCAACTAATATGCTTGCCGTTCCGATCCTTCTTTACTCTTTCGGAGTGATGAAGTGGACTAAGGAAGAGCTGCGACAACTTGACGTTAAGACTCGCAAAATGATGCATCTCAATAGGAGCTTGCATCCTAAATCGTCCGTTCCACGGTTATACTTTCCCAGACAGCGGGGAGGCCGTGGACTTTTGAGTTTGGAGTGTCTGCATAACAGAATGGTTCTGGATGGGGCCTGTAAAGTCATCAGGAGTTCAGATCCCCTTCTCTGCATGGTCCGCGACCATGAGAAAGCAGGGATTGGAGCATTCCTTTTTAAGGCAGCTACCCGTGCGGCCGATGAACTCGGTCTCGTTTTCGACACTGAACGGGCTAACCCAAACTCTGTCACCGAGTTGGGACCCGTTCAGCAAAAAGCTCACATAAAAGCTGCGGAGACAGAGGTCCTGCTACAGCTACATATGGATAAGCCAATGCATGGTGTCTTCTTTCATAACATCGAAGACCTTGGCTTATCCAAAAGCTTGACCTTTGCCTTCCTCAGGTCAAGTGAGCTAAAGTCGGAGACCGAGGGATTCATAATGGCCTGCCAGGATGGTGTTTTCAACACCCTTGTCTACCGTAGTCGCGTGATGGGTATAGACGTCCCTGACACCCGATGCAGGGCATGTCGTGGGGCACCTGAGACCGTAATGCATTTGCTATCAGCATGCCCATCTTATGCGGTCTCAGCCTATATCCACAGGCATAACGCGGCGCTACGAGTGTTGTACTACCACCTACGACACTCGTACGGTATAGACGAGACACCGGTGTTGCCTTATGCTCCGGGGGATATTGAGTCCGTGGTGGAGAATGAGAGATGCCGAATCTATTGGAACTACTCATTCCCCACCCTCAGGCAAATACAAGCCAATAAGCCTGATGTTGTCCTCCTCGACCACCAAAGTAGAACGATATTCGTCATGGAGTTTTCCGCTCCAGGCGAAATGAATATCGTTCGAAAAGAGGAGGAAAAACGGACTAAATATCGAGATCTTCTCTTTGAACTCCGCAGGTTATATCCGGACCATTCTGTCAAAATGGTGGTTCTGATTATAGGAGTCCTTGGTGGAATGATGGACACACTGCTCTCTAACTTGAAGATAATACCGGCTTGCCGTAATATGGCAGAAATCTTAGCAGCAAGAATGCAGAAGGCCGTTATACTTGGTTCGCTCCGTCTACTCAGGGCACACGATTCTCGGACCCAATAATCACTCACCCTACGGACGTAGGGAGTGGTTATTGGGGTTAACGACACCAGCGCGCCCTCCGGATGGGTCGGAGCACCGGAGACAGGGCCTGACTGGTACACTCCTAAGGAGAAAAATAATAATAATAATAATAATAATATATATATATATATAGGCAGGGAGGTCAACCAACACCTAAGGCCCTGGTGAGTTGCGACACCACCTACCCGAGCAAAGGATGCAAAATCGGACCGGCAGCTCATGCGCATCCGGGAGGGAAAAGGCATCTTTCCCTCCGGTGTCGGCCGTGGGTTTACTGGGTTAACCCCCCAGTAAACCCTAATACTCGGTTCCAAACAATCGGGGAAGAGGCCCCCACAACCGACCCCCTCGGATTAGGGGTCAAAGGCAAGGTGGTGGGGCCAACAACGATGATTTGCCAAATGACAACCGCAATGACAACGGACGCTTTGAGTGGACGGACGAATTGAGAGACGGACTTCTGTATATCTACGAGAGCAGTGAGCCCGCCCGGAGAGGATACATGGCAAGGATGCATGCTCTCTGGTGTGAAAGACACCCAGAGCATGCCGCCGTTTCCGCCCAAAATCTCAGGGATTATGTTTCCTATCTCCGGGCTCGAGGCTATGTTAGAGCTCCTCCTCAGCCGATTAACGAAGTGGCAGAAGTGGCAGATATGCCACGTGTCGGTCTGGCTGTAGAGGAGGCTCGCATCATACCACCAATGGAGGACATCAGAACCCGCAGGGCGCTTCACAATATGAAGCCCCTGAAGCCGCAAGAACTGGCACGAGTGGATGCAGAGATTGGCGATGTTCTTTCAGAAGAGGCTACCATCTGGCAGATCAATTCTGTCGTGTACGACGCCGCTCGTGCTCTATCCCAGACGGAGAGGAGGGAAACCACCGCTCTTGTTGGGAGGCATGAGCGACGCGTTCACAAGATGGAAGCTAAGATCAAGTCGGCGAGAAAACACGCGTCTCGTATCCAGTGTGTGGTGGACTACATGTCGGCCAATAGGCCTTTTACGCCGGCAGTGCGGCGAATTGCTGCAAAGCTAAGACGAGCTCACCACACATTGAATCAAGGCGTGCTGTTTACCATAAAACAGCACTGTCTTGATAGGATACGAATGCTAGTGGCTGCAAAGAAGTCACTAGTGAGGCGGGCGAGAAGTATCGCGGAAAACATGAAGTTCCGCGATAAACCTTCTCGCTTATTCCAAGAGCCTCCACGTGTTGTCGATAACCCGCCGGAGTCCTTGGTGGAATGATGGACACACTGCTCTCCAATTTGAAAATAATACCTGCTTGCCGTAATATGGCAGAAATCTTAGCAGCAAGAATGCAGAAGGCCGTTATACTTGGTTCGCTTCGTCTACTCAGGGCACACGATTCTCGGACCCAATAATCACTCACCCTACGGATGTAGGGAGTGGTTATTGGGGTTAACGACACCAGCGCGCCCTCCGGATGGGTCGGAGCACCGGAGACAGGGCCTGACTGGTACACTCCTAAGGAGAAAAAAAAAAAAAAAAAAAAAAAAAAAAAATAATAATAATAATAATAATAATAATAATAATAATAATAATAATAATAATAATAATAATAATAATAATAATAATAATAATAATAATAATAATGGATGACCTCAAATTATATGCCTCTGGAGAAAGGGACCTACATCAGTCCCTAAGGGTGGTGGAAGATTACACGCATGCTAACGGAATGGAATTTGGGATCGACAAATGTGCCACGGTTCATCTCAAAAGAGGACGATGCGAGGAATTCGGAGAGGATGTCCAGCTCGTAGACGGAAGCATCCTACATCATCTGGATGCCGGAGAGACGTATACTTACCTAGGGGTGGAGCAACGCCACTCCCAAGAGGTATTCACAGTTAAGAACTCTCTCCGCGGCAAGTATCAGCATAAACTCCGACAGATCTGGTCATCAGAACTGTCGGGGAAGAACAAAGTCACTGCAACCAATATGCTTGCCGTTCCGATCCTTCTCTACTCTTTCGGAGTGATGAAGTGGACTAAGGAAGAGCTGCGATCCTTCTCTACTCTTTCGGAGTGATGAAGGGGACTAAGGAAGAGCTGCGACAACTCGACGTTAGAACTCGCAAAGTGATGCATCTCAATAGGAGCTTGCATCCTAAATCATCCGTTCCACGGTTATACTTTCCCAGACAACGGGGAGGCCGTGGACTTTTGAGTTTGGAGTGTATGCATAACAGAATGGCTCTGGATGGGGCCTGTAAAGTTATCAGGAGTTCAGATCCCCTTCTCTGCATGGTCCGCGACCATGAAAAAGCAGGGATTGGAGCATTTCTTTTTAAGGCAGCTACCCGTGCGGCCGATGAACTCGGTCTCGTATTCGACACTGTACGGGCTAACCCAAACTCTGTCACCGAGTTGGGACCCGTTCAGCAAAAAGCTCACATCAAAGCTGCGGAGACAGAGGTCCTACTACAGTTACATATGGATAAGCCAATGCATGGTGTCTTCTTTCACAACATCGAAGACCTTGGCTTATCCAAAAGCTTGACCTTTGCCTTCCTCAGGTCGAGTGAGCTAAAGTCGGAGACCGAGGGATTCATAATGGCCTGCCAGGATGGTGTCTTCAACACCCTCGTCTACCGTAGTCGCGTGATGGGTATAGACGTCCCTGACACCCGATGCAGGGCATGTCGTGGGGCACCCGAGACCGTAATGCATTTGCTATCAGCATGCCCATCTTATGCGGTCTCAGCCTATATCCACAGGCATAACGCGGCGCTACGAGTGTTATACTACCATCTACGACACTCGTACGGTATAGACGAGACACCGGTGTTGCCTTATGTTCCGGGGGATATTGAGTCCGTGGTGGAGAATGAGAGGTGCCGGATCTATTGGAACTACTCATTCCCCACCCTCAGGCAAATACATGCCAATAAGCCTGATGTTGTCCTCCTCGACCACCAAAGTAGAACGATATTCGTCATGGAGTTTTCCGCTCCAGGCGAAATGAATATCGTTCGCAAAGAGGAGGAAAAACGGACTAAATATCGAGATCTTCTCTTTGAACTCCACAGGTTATATCCGGACCATTCTGTCAAAATGGTGGTTCTGATCATAGGAGTCCTTGGTTGAATGATGGACACACTGCTCTCCAACTTGAATATAATACCTGCTTGCCGTAATGTGGCAGAAATCTTAGCAGCGCGAATGCAGAAGGCCGTCATCCTTGGTTCGCTCCGTCTACTCAGGGAACCTGATTCTCGGACCCAATAGTCACTCACCCTACGGACGTAGGGAGTGGTTATTGGGGTTAACGACACCAGCGCGTCCTCCGGATGTATCGGAGCACCGGAGACAGGGCCTGACTGGTACATTCCCAACATGAAAAAATAATAATAATAATAATAATAATAATAAAACAAAAATAATAATAATAATAATAATAATAATAAGAACGATAATAATAAAAATAATAATAATAAAGTTTCCCAGATCCCCTTCTCTGCATGGTCCGCGACCAGGAGAAAGCAGGGATGGGAGCATTTCTTTTTAAGGCAGCAACCCGTGCGGCCGATGAACTTGGTCTCGTATTCGACACTGAACGGGCTAACCCAAACTCTGTCACCGAGTTGGGACCCGTTCAGCAAAAAGCTTACATAAAAGCTGCGGAGACAGAGGTCCTGCTACAGCTACATAAGGATAAGCCAATGCATAGTGTCTTCTTTCACAACATCGAAGACCTTGCAAAAGCATGACCTTTGCCTTCCTCAGGTCAAGTGAGTTAAAGTCGGAGACCGAGGAATTCATAATGGCCTGCCAGGATGGTGTCTTCAACACCCTGGTCTACCGTAGTCGCGTGATGGGTATAGATGTCCCTGACACCCGATGCAGGGCATGTCGTGGGGCACCTGAGACCGTAATGCATTTGCTATCAGCATGCCCATCTTATGCGGTCTCAGCCTATATCCACAGGCATAACGCGGCGCTACGAGTGTTGTACTACCACCTACGACACTCGTACGGTATAGACGAGACACCGGTGTTGCCTTATGTTCCGGGGGATATTGAGTCCGTGGTGGAGAATGAGAGATGCCGAATCTATTGGAACTACTCATTCCCCACCCTCAGGCAAATACAAGCCAATAAGCCTGATGTTGTCCTCCTCGACCACCAAAGTAGAACGATATTCGTCATGGAGTTTTCCGCTCCAGGCGAAATGAATATCGTTCGAAAAGAGGAGGAAAAACGGACTAAATATCGAGATCTTCTCTTTGAACTCCGCAGGTTATATCCGGACCATTCTGTCAAAATGGTGGTTCTGATTATAGGAGTCCTTGGTGGAATGATGGACACACTGCTCTCTTACTTGAAGTTGATACCGGCCGTAATATGGCAGGAATCTTAGTAACAAGAATGCAGAAGGCTGTTATCCTTGGTTCGCTCCGTCTACTCAGGGCACACGATTCTCGTACCCAATAGTCACTCACCCTACGGACGTAGGGAGTGGTTATTGGGGTTAACGACACCAGCGCGCCCTCCGGATGGGTCGGAGCACCGGAGACAGGGCCTGACTGGTACACTCCTAAGGGAAAAAAATAATAATAAAGTTTATTCAGATTCAAAATAATATAACAAATACAATGTAAAATGTTCTTATTGAACAAACAGAAGAATCACTGAAGTTGTTGTAATCGCAGCAGCTTGTGAGTGATTTTTTACAAATATACAAAAACTATTCTAAAAATATATAATGTGGCATCATGTAAATATATTAATATAAAGAAATCCTAAACATAAGTGGATGATTTGCTATTTAAAATAACTGTACAACAATGTGAAAATGCTTCTTTGGCATTTTTCTAATGATTCTGGGGGAGTGGATGCATCACGGGGTTTTTTCAACTTCACGGACTTAAGCCTTAGCTTGTGCGTCTGGAAATCTAATTTATCCCATGCCATCTCTTGGTTAATCTCTTTTTCCAAGTTTTCAGGCGAATAGTTTATTTTTATTTATTTGCCCACTCAATGAAATTTTCTATGACATTGACATCTTGTTTTGATAACCATATTTTTATTTCTTTTTTGTATTTTATGGGATTTGTTATTTCTTTGATATCATCAGGTAATGTGTTATATAGTCGGGGGGCTAAGTAGGAAAATTTTTTCATACCTATGGTTTTTTGAGCTCTTGCTACTTGTTCATTCACGTGTGTTTTTGCTCTAGTAGCATATTGATGTGTTATTTTCACATTTTGGTTTCTGTTTTTGAAATGATTGTTCAATATGGATTCACTGTAAATTGTTCTTATGTGAGGGATTTTGGAATTTTGGTAGAGTATAAAGTATTTTCAAAAATCTTTTTTGAATTTGTGTTAGTGGTCTCATGTCTTATTTGCCGCTCCCCATCCTATTATTCCGTATTTCATAATTGACTCTATCATTCCAATATACACGATTCTTGCATGTTTTTCGTTGTTCACGGTGTTACATACTTGTTTGAAGCAGAACAATAGCGATCTTAGTTTTTTAACAGTATTCTTTATATGACTATCCCACTTCATATGTGAGTCCATTGTTATACCTAAATATTTTGTTTTATAACTTACTTGTATATTTAAATTTGTACCTAATATTTTGATTTCAGAAAAATGTGGTAAAGATTTGGTGGATGAGCAAAAAGGCACAAATGTAGTTTTCTCAATATTCATTGTTAAATGGTTTGCATCAAACCAGTCTTTGAGATTTTTCATTTCTTCTCCTATTAAAGTTTTCATCTCTTCCCAAGAGTTTCCCGAGTAAAAAACTGCTGTATCGTCTGCAAACGAAATTATATTTCCTTTCATCTTGAGGTTCAACATGTCATTAACGAATATGATGAATAATAGTGGGGCTAGTACAGTGCCTTGTGGTAGACCATATTTAATTTCTCTTTGTTCGCTCAGTTCATCGTCAATTCTTACATGTTGATTTCGCCCGTGTAGATAGTCGTTGAGAAAAGTGTGGCAGATACCTCTAATACCATAGTTCTCAAGTTTCGCTAATATTTTTTTGTGGCAAGTCGTGTCGAAGGCCTTGGCTACGTCTATATAAACACAGATTGATGGTTTACTTTTGTCTAACTCCTGGTATATTTGTTCTGTGAGGAAGGCTATTGCATCATTTGTGGACATTTTATCTCTGAATCCGCATTGTTTATTGGATAGTGATTTATATTTATGAAGGAAATTTACCAATCTTGATTTGACCGCTTTTTCAAAAATTTTTGATAAGGTAGAGACTAGGGACACTGGCCGGTAATTTTCAATGCGGTTTTTTTCCCCTTTTTTGAAGAGTGGCTTTATAACTGATATTTTGAATTTTTCCGGGCATATGCAAGTTTGGAAAATATTGTTCACTAGTGTAGTCAGTAGAGGAGCTACAGTGTCTATTGTTGTTTTCAGCATTTCCGATGTTATGCCATCTAATCCAGGTGCTTTGTTGTTTTTCAAGTCTGTTATATATCCTTTAATTTCGGTTTCATCCGTAGGAGTTAAGTAGACTGAGTGGATTGATTTTTCAATATCGAATGTCTTTTGAGGAGTGGTAATTTTGTTTGCCATATTTTCTCCTAGATCAGAGTAATTGTTGTTGAAATTATCTGCGATTTCTTTTTTATTTTTTATTAATGTACCGTCATTTAGTTTTATTTCGTTTATCTGGGTTTTTTTTGTTTAGAGTTCATCACTGTTTTAGTTAGTTCCCATAACTGTTTGTTACAATTCGCACTTTGTTCAATTTTTTGTCTATAGAAGGTTTGTTTTCGGATTTTAATTATAGAGTATACTTTATTTCTGTAAGTTTTATATTGTGTTTTGAGTTCTTCATTTTCTGGATTTCGTAACGTATTTTGAAACATTTTATCTCTAGTTTCTATGGATTTGACCAAACCGTTGGTGATCCATTCTTTCCTTTTTTATATATTTTTATTTGTATTTGTTCTGTTGATCTTTCTATAGCCTTTCGATAGTTTTCGATAATTATATTGCAGCACCGGTTCACATCATTTGTTGTGTAAAAGTTTTCCCAACTTGTTTCTTCAATGCATTTTTTTAATTTTTCAAGATTTATCTTTTTTATAGTAATATATTCTTTCTTTGATTGAGTGTAGTTTTTTTCAGGTGTATCATTTATGAATGCTAGAGTTGCAAAGTGATCGGCCAAGTTTGATAGTAGAACTACAGGTACCGTGGGTTTGTTTTCAATATCTTTTGTTTTTAGGAAAATATGATCAATGCAGTTTTTACTCTCATTTTGCATTCTAGTGTATTAATTGATCAAAGAATGGAATCCATTTTGGCTTAAAATATCTAAATAATCATTTGAAATATCGTTATCTGACAAGATGTCAATGTTTATGTCCCCAGTGAGTATAATATAATCAGCATGCTCTCAGGTCATCCAGATTTCGCAGTATACTTTGTTTTCCGTGAGAGGCGATAATGTTCAATGATCATCTATCGGTAGGTAGATGAAGCTGGCTTGTAGGAGGTGTATACAATATTTCCGATATGGATCGCTGATATAGTGTTCGTCTATAGGTGGATGGATGGAGCAGGAGTAATTTATTGATATGGTTCTATTTATTTTGTTATTTTGTCAAATTTATGTAACTATCTCTGTTAGCGATTGATCTTGAACTGACCTGTGTTCACCAGTAAGGGTACTCCTTTCAACTTCTTCACTCTATTAAAATTTCTTATACACTTGTTCTTTATTTCATTTGTTTACACTACTTTAGTAGCAGACATGTTCTACACGTACACGTACAGAAAAAAATAAGAGAATACATAAAAAAATTGGACAGTTTCAAAGAAGCAGAAATAATAGTGAAATTATTACCAACTAATGAATATCAGAATAAATGCTTTATGTTTGGCATAAACGAACGATTCAAAGAAAATATTTATAAACAATCAATATGGCCCAGGAGCATGGCATTCAAGCGATTCGATTTTCATAAATATAACCAGTACCAGAGATGTCAGGATTTTTAACTTCAGAAACACCGAGGGGATCCGCAGCGAGCACACTAATACAAACAAAATTGTACAGTCAAAAAGAACATTAGTTTGATTCACCAAAATGTCCAATCAATAGGGAATAGCGTAGATGAATTGAATATACTATGAACACCGTGACTGCAATTTTCTAGCAGTTACAGAGCATTGGAAATCTGAATGGCAACTGAAACTATATGGAATCAGAAATTTCAAGTTGGCTTCTTACTACTGACGCAATGAAAATGAACACGGAGGAGCAGCAGTCTATGTGAGAAACGATATCTACTATAAAGTGCTCAAAAATATAAATAGTTTGTGTAAGCGAGACGTATTTGAATGTGCGGCAATATAGAATATTCGATAGAAAACAGTAAATATATAAATGTGAGTGTTTATAGAACCCCTAAGAAAGAAAATTTGGATAAGTTTTACGATAAACTAGAAGCACTTCTTGAAAAAGTGACATTGGAAAATATTTCAGTCTTTATAGCAGGTAACTCTAACATAGAACTGAAAGATACTGAACAAAATATCACAGGAATGAATTTTCTACTTGATTCCTATTCATTTACTTTTACAATTCATGAATACACAAGAATAACTTCAACATAAAAAAAATGCATAGATATTTTGACAAATTATCACGGAGACTATAGCACTAAGATTATACATTCTACTATTTCTGATCATACTGCACAAAAAATAAGCTTTTTAATAAATAAAATAACATTGCCAAGACTGGAAACTCATAAATAGTATCAGCGAGAAGACCGTAGATAAACAATGGAATGTTTTTAATGACACGTTTTTGAAAATATTTTACGGGTGTTTTACAAGAGAAACATACAAAAACTTTTCATAATGATATAGAAATAGAAGAATATATAAGGAAAAACTAAATATAATGCTACTCATATCAAAATCCCACCCAAATTTCAAAACCATCCATAATAAAATAAAAAAAGAATACAATTAGCAAAGAAAAGAGGAGATTACTACCAATCGAGAATCAGTCAGTCCGATAACAAAATGAAGTGCATGTGGAGTATACATAATGAAATAACAAGCAAAATTAAACAGAACATGATTCACTATTCGAAGAAAATCCGACAATAAATGCAAATCAATACAATGAATTTCTACTGAACGTCATTCCAAAACTAATTGAAAAATTGGGGAAGACTGAGTTTACATGTAGTATCTCAAATAATTCACAATTGATGTTTCTCCAACCAATAACTTAAGATGAGCTGAGTACATTAGGGAGAAAAATAAAAAACAAGCAGACATGTGGTGAAGATGAAATACCTGTAAGTCTTATGAAACTATGCATTGACTCAATTGCCAGCATTGTGTGCTATATTATAAACAACTCATTTAAATATGACGTTTTTCCCCACCAACTAAAAATAGCATTAGTGCCCATTCATAAAAAAGGCAATAGTGAATTATTTGAAAACTACCGACCCATAAGTGTTTTACCCTCTTTTTCGAAACTTTTTGAGATGGCTATGTGTGATAGATTCATGAATTTCATGAAACACTGCAATCTCTTGAATTCTGTCCAGCATGGCTATATCAAAGGGAGGTCAGTGGAAACAGCAACTATGCAGTTCACAGAAATAATTGTCGATTCATTTGAAAACAACTAAATTCTCCTAGGAATATTTTTAGATTTATCCAAAGCTTATGACTGTCTGAATCATAAATACTTATTGAACCAACTCGAAAGATATGGAATCCGAGGAAAAGTATCAGATTGGTTCCAATCATACTTATCCGAACGCCAACAAAGAACGAATATATGATATTGAAATAAATAAAATAGGTATTCCACAAGGAAGTATAACTGGTCCTATTTTATTCATAATCTTCATGAATGATACTCTGGAAATTTTGAATAATGAAAATAATGCTTGCCATATCACTAATTATGCTGATGACACCAATCTGTTAGTTTCAAGCTCAAACTACCCAAATTTATTGAATAAAGCAAACAGTTTGATGAGTAAAACTGAACATTGGTTCACAAAAAACAATTTAATCTTAAATGTAGACAAAACTAACATAACTTTATTCCGAAGAATTGAAACTCCAAAAACAATTGAATTACTAAATAAAAAAATGGACGTACAAAACTCAACCAAATTTTAGGGCATTCATATAAATGAACATCTACGTTAGCAAACACATATTATAAATATATGGAAGAAATTAAACCAAATATGCTACTCCTTTAGGAACTATCTCAACGAAGTTTCAATGAGAATCATGTCTTTTTCAAATTTTGAATAGTCAGCAAATTTTGGAATAATATTTTGGGGAAGTCACAGTAATACATCAGACATTTTTTTGCATCCAAAAACGAGTAATGAGAATAATTTTCAAACTTGAGTATGGTCAATCCTGTCGAGGTTTGTTTAAATCGAAAGGCATCATGACAGTATATGCACTCTATATTTATGAATGGATGGTCTATTTTTTCAAAAATAAAAACAAATTTTTAGTATCTACTGTAAATCACCCATATCCTACTCGTAGCACAAATGTGAAATAGAACTACCCAGTACATATACTGTTACCGAAAAACACCCATCACATGCTTCATTAAAGTATTTTAATAAATTACCTGATAGTATTAAAACCTGTGAAAGTCTGAACAAATTTTAAAAACTTGTTAGAGGCTCCCTAATTAGTTAAGAACCCTATTCTATTTATGAATATTTGGATGTCTAAATTATTTATCTTTGTAAATTGTGTTGACGTTGTTTCGTTTTATGTTTTTATCACTTATTTTTATGTAAATGATGTAAACCATTCTCTGAAATATATATTATTATTATCATCATTATTATTATCATAATGAATCGAATAGGCGCAATGAGAACCGTGTGCAAATGACTCAAAAGGGTCTTTTTACAACTACGTCCCGTGATAATGCTGAGCCCTGAATGTCTGCCTTTTCGATTTTCGTTGTTTCCAGGATGATTGTGACTATGAACCCCATGAGGCAGACATGTGCAAATGATTTAATACCCCCCATTTTTAAGCAAGTTCAATCCGCTGTTACGTGGAAACGCAGCGACATACGACCTTAATTTACTGGACCAAATCAATTCGTAGTGATCTAAACTGCAATCCACCTCGATGTGCTAATCATATACCGAAATGCTCGCCACCTCCCTACTACAATGTCCTACAAATTGTGTGGTCCGTTATCCTGGTCCTACGCTCAAAAGTTGTAGCACATATCCCTGATGTGATGTGATGAAGTAATACGATCGAGTTGGGCCAATGGAGACTTTTACTCGACTCCAGCTACAACATATCAATAATACAGTCATTTTCGCCAAAAGACTTTTTCCCATAAGATGTGTGCCCTTTGATTTCACTCCTCAGGTCTTGTAATTTCAGAGGAAAGTGGGTCAATTAGTTGTATTCTCAAAATGTGAATTCACATAGTGGACTGTAAAAACACATAAAAATGGTGAACTTACAATATGTTTCGAAAAAACATCAAGTAATTTTACAGTGCGATTTTACATTTTGTGTAGCAATTTACAAAAACAGAATGTTTTATTGCTGACATATCTTGTGGAATCTACGGTTTATATAGAATTTCACAATATTTCTGAAAAAACACTTTACATGAACTAGCCTTAACCAAGGTACTTTTCCGTCACTAATTAGAGATAACTGATACTGAATAGAATAGAATTTTTTGAAATAGATAATATTGATACGTGTACTTATTTTCCTCAGAGAATTGAAGATAAAACTCGCCGACTATGAGGTAAACAAAGAAGATATATTTAAGACAACCTCAGCAGATAAAATGCAACAAGAATCAATACATACGATTGAGGAGATAACAGAAGAAAATCTACAACACAAGTCTGGAACCATTATATTGAAGGATACAACCCCGAGGTATTTGTTCTATGATATTTTAACAAAGTAGACTCGGCAAGCGTGAAATAAGTGGGTATTCCCAATATTTGTCGAATTTAATTTAGTATTTTCTCTTTCACCAGTTATCCTCAAAGTGAAATGTGCGATTATTAGTACCCCTACTATGAATATAATAGGTCTTTGAACTAATTGAAGGACTAATACTACTGATATTTTGTATACTATATATTTCTCATCTGATAATATCTTAAACATTTGCCAAATCTACAAATTCACAAAATTGGTAGAAATGTTCCAGCATTCTCCAGAACCTTCCTAGCACTGATGAGTGGCAAGAACCTTGAAACATGCATGTATGCAGGTGGTAATTTTTAGCAAATGAAGTGTACAGGGTGTTCCTACACATCATGTACATCCGATAGGGGGTTATTCCTTAGCTTATTTTGACTAAAAGTTCAAATGAACAAAGGTCCGCAAACGCTTCGTTACTGATCTACAGGCTGTTGAAATAAAAAAAAAAGTTTTTTCTTTATAGATCCTGCAGTTTTTGAGATATGTGGCTCAGATTTGAAAGAAAGGTTACGTTGTAGGTCTTCAATGGACATGTCAAATGTTCGTGAAAATCTACAGGGTTTTTATGGGTCATGCGCCGATAGTAAATTCTAATATACAAAATGGATATTATGGTTTGTTCACAAACTTTTTTGTTTCTTGTAGTTTTTCCGTAGCTAAGAGTTATCGAGAAAGAAAAAAAATTAAAAGAGATTTTTTGTATTTTGCTAAAATTTAATTTATTCGCAGCTGTCTGCTAGAAATTAAAGCAAAAGGCTTCTGCAACAACGATTTATTATACAAAACATCTTAATGAAAGCCATAACAATTGTTGAATCGAATACCCCCGTAGTATTTCTTACGGTTTCAAATGCAATTAATATTCGATTTCGTAAGTCATCTATGGTATTTGTTGTTTTTTTTTATTGGTGTTTTGGCATTGACTGCTATGGTCATTAGCCACGTGTTCTGGATAGGCCTTGTTACTTACTCCATACGCCACCTTAGGAGCAGCACTGTTAATTGGAACGCAACAGTGAATCGTGCAGATCTCACCCCAGTCCAGCCACGAGATTTAAATAATTTAATCGGTCAAATTAAATTTAAAAATCCCAGCCGAAACTGGGGTTCGAACTCCGGACCTTTCGACTCAGAGTCGGACCCTATTGGTGTTATATACACTAGATATTTTTCTTGCCCCCAAAGGAAAAAAATAAGGCTATTAGGTTATAGGTGACCTAGGGGACCATAATGATGTTCAGGCCGTCCTATCCACTTTTTCCCAAACACTTCATTTAAATATTGGCAAGCCAAAACAGAAAAATGTGCTGGGGCGCCATAGTGCATATACCATATTTGATTTCTGAACAAAAGAGGTAAGCCTTCAAGTGATAAAGGCAATTCGTGTTGCAAAAAATGGAAGTATGAGTGACTAGTGAGTCGACCAGGCAAAAAGAAAACCTATACATTTAATGATAACTGCTCTTGAAAATGCGTTTCTACAATGCCATGTAGATTTTAGTCGGCCCATATGTGGTTGTTGTGAAAATTTATAATTTAATTTCTGTAAAAATTGGATTTGTCGGTAGGATTTTACAGTCAAAATTGGGGTTTGGCCTATTAAGGTATCACTGGCAGAAATTGACTCTTAAAGGGAAATCTCGAGCAAGGAGCGCTTGCACCCTTTCAATGTGATATGGATCTAGTATAGAGATTCACGCAATATGTGCCAAACAACATGGTGACTAATATTTAAATTTTATCCGATTTTTCTGGTGCTAGTGCCTGGATGTTCTTCTATTTCATTCAGAACAGCTTATTTGATCTGTGGTGTTCTAACGGTACTTGGTCTACCTCCATCATTAGCGTTTTTATTAAAAGTTTCAGTTTCTTCAAGACGCCTATAGATATCTGAGAATATTCGTTGATCAAGTATTATTCTATTGGGATAGCGCTCCATGTATAGACGTCTGGCTTCTCTTGCATTTTCATTGGGAAGGTCATAACTAAAATGAATATCAGCCATATCGGAATTTCTATACTTTGGCATAGTAATTAGGCTATAATGTGTATTTACAACAAATTTACACCATACAATAAACAATTAAAACTCATGCAAAGACATCTAAGAACTCTTCATGCGAACTGTCAAAATTAATGACTAGCGACTATCCACAATAAAGTCACTTGAAAATTTTACTTTTATTCAGCGAATTACAAAAAATTATTTAATTTTTTTTTTCTTGATAACGGTTCCTTCAGGAACCTTGCACAAATGGATGACATATAATTTTCCCGTAAAGGAAGTAATAATTTTCTGTCAGATATTTGCCTCATATATTCCACTTTGTTGGAATTTGTGGCGAGAAAAGTATGTTGACTTCGTCGAAACTATTCGATTTAATTCATATTCCCATTGTTTTATTATCTTTTACCAAATAACTTATGAAGTTTGGACATTTTGAGATATGTGATAAAGAGTAGTAACATCTGCAAAATCAAATGCTTACCAATTAGGTTCATATTAATTAAGCTTTTCACATAAATTGAATAACGAATTGGTGCCGAAACGGAATCCTGCGGATCTTCAATTTATAGTAATTTTTCGTAATTATATTGGTGTCACATATTGTGAACGATTTCGAAAATAGAAAATCTAAAATGTCTAAGAGAATTGTCTGACTGACAGCGTTAAAAGATTTTTTTATCATTGTATATGGCAAACGCAGTATAACCTGTAAGTAAAGTTTCACGAATGCTACTCATGAAGTCGGTCACTGGTGCTTCGCTATCACAATGTTGTTGGGATGCATACTGAAAATCAAAACCATTATTAGCAGTAAATGACATGAATAAAATCGACAAAGACGCAGTACCCTTTTTCTCCAAATATTTCCAAGCGGAAAATATGAGACAAACATCTGACAGAAACAACTACTTCCCTGGCTACCACGACGGATATTGAACTACATCTGAAAGTTATTTAACTTTATTAACTTTATTTATTTATTTATTTATCCCAAGAAACATTTCTGTTTATAGAGGGATTAAGTTTTAATATAAATTGTATAACGACAATTGGGACAATTATTAAAAAAAGGAATGATATAGATGATCTGTGAAATATGAGTAAATAAGTCATATCAATCAGAAAGAAACAAAAGCAAGGTTAGTCAAAGGTGAAGTATTGTAATATTACGGGAAATCATCTGTTGAGTATACAATTTTTTAAGTTCATTTTTAAATTTAGTTTTAGTCCTAATTTCTTTTATTGTCTGTGGTATTTTATTATATATCTCAATTCACTCGTAAAAAATAGACGTTTTCCCAAAGTTTGATTTAAACCGTAAAGAGTTTATTTTATTAACATTTCGTGTTTTATGGTAATGGATATTCGAAATATGGTCAAAAGAATGTTTTTTTCGTGTATCAACATAGTGGATGAAAATTGAAATTTTAAATTCATATATGAACGAAGATTTAGTAAGTTATTAGGTTTATATAAATTTTTGGAGGGTTCTAAAAGGGCAATTTGTATATGCATTTTAAAGCTTTGTTCTGCAAAGTTTGTAGTGGTTTCATAATAGGAATTTTGGCTGAGCCTCAAACAGAAATGTGGTATTGCAATTTTGAATAAATTAAACTGAAATATATGATTTTTAAATATTTTAGTGGGGTATACTGTCTTATTCGAAATAGTATTCCAATCAAAGGTGGGAGTTGTTTTCTCAGATTGTTGATATGATTGGACCAAGAGAGTGTTGTGTCGATATGTAAACCCAAAAATTTTGTATTGTTGGTATACTGAATTGGTGAATTTTTTAATTTTATTGGTCTTAGAGAATCAGTTGTAATACTTCGTTTAGAAATAAACATAAACGATAATATAAAAATAAAATAATATAATAATATTCCACAACTGACTTTATGAACATCCTATTCATATTTTCAATGAATGCAATATAATAATATAATAATATAATAATATAATAATATAATAATATAATAATATAATAATATAATAATATAATAATATAATAATATAATAATATAATAATATAATAATATAATAATATAATTATATAATAATTAGGGAGTAAGCTTACTAGATCAATAATATCTTTCAAATCGTTTGAAGTAACTTGATCTTGGCGAGGTGCTGCATGCTATTTGAGTCATAGTTATTTTATAATCTGCTTCTGAAAATGGGTTCAGAAAAATTGACTTTTTATAAGGATTCAGTGGCGAAAAGAGTATTTCGATTACACTCTAAATATTAGTTTCTCCTCTCACATAAATAAGCCAAACCATGTTTCATTCAAACCTAGAAGAATGAGTTCAACTTCAAAAATAAACCAATGAGACGATAAAAATAAATTTGTTGGGTGGGTGATCATTTTAATTTTTTTTTCATTCAGACATCTGCAAGAAGACCACTGTGGATTTGAAGAACGCTATAAACATTTGTTGAAACCAAGCGCTTCGCAGAAAATAGCTGTATCGTTCCATTCCATAGAGGCAGCACCGGAAGAAAATCAACGGCGAAAGACAGGGAGAGTAGTAATTAGTCCCTTAGTGAAATTATTCACCAGGTACTTCAATATTTTCGTACTATAACTAATTCCATCTCTTAATGAATACTTCTGATCAAAGGTGGTGAAAAATGGGCAAACCACAGAATTATGAAGTACATCAAAAATCGAGAAAGGTAAGGAAGTTTTGCCAGTCGACGACAATGCTTGAGGGCTGAGCCCATCAGCGATAACTCCAATTTTTTTTGGAAATTGGTAAAACCCTTAACGATACAATGAAATACAATTTTATTCATCACTTGAAACTCTTGTACAGAACATAGGTATACATTACATACAGAGTTTATCAGAAAATTGCACAATTTCAAAAATTTGTATATAACACACAACACATTCAAAAGGATATGTAAGAAATATTGAAAATATACATGAAAATTGTAAACCAGTTAATTTTAGCCAATCAGATGCCTGCATTTTGATATGTTGCTATAACAATAAGCTGATTTCTTTGGAAGTTTCCCTGTGTAGAGGGAAATTAATAAGTGACAGATGTCATAAATACAGTGGCGTCAAATATTTTTGATAGATATTTATTAATAACTTAATTATAGGTACATGTTATTATCTGTTACAAATTTCAAATGTATTAGAAATTCCTATTCCACGTCTTTTCTCCTCAATGGCGAGTAAGGTAAGGATCCGTTGTTTTTTTTCCATTAAATGTATATGCTTCATGAAATAATAGTAATACTTCGAAACCATTTTGTTCTTTTCCACACAGGATTTATGGGTGAAACATGGAAAAGTTTCACAAAGAATATTGCTCATGTTCTTAAATAGATCTTCTTGTTCAGGTTTGAGGCCAGAATTTTTCACCAAATCAGTTAAATACTTTACATTTCTATGATGAATTTGAATATGCTCACATTCTGTACAAAAGGAACAAAGATTCCATTTAATTAATACATATTTAATTAATTATCTGTATTTTACGAGACCCAAGTGTTAACATTGCAGTTAATTATAAGAAACCATAGACATAAGGAACTTGTCACTGTCACTACATATAGCCAACTTTGATTAATTTTATAACTCGTAAAATTATCAGTTATTTTGTATGCGTTATTATTTTTAATTCTATTAATACTTTTCCTTGTTTCTAGTAGTATAAAATTAGGAAAAGTATAAAGACTAATATTTATTTTATATTATTATTTAAACCTTGTTTAACTAGAGCATAGGGACATTACAATATTTGACATCAAATCCGAGGTTAATAAATGAAGGTGACGCCGATGTAATTCATTAGCGTCCGATAAAAGTAGACCTTAACTTTTTTCCCTTTCCTCTAGTACTATAAAATTATGTGATTTTGGTAGAATATTTGCTTCTTTATTTAATTATTTAAACCAAATTTCACTAGAGCATAGGGAAATTGAAATATTTGATATCAAATCCGCGATAGAAGTAGGTATGCCTACCTACTTAAATTTTATTCCCTTTCCTCTAGTTCTATAAAATTGTGTGATATGGGTAGAATATTATATATTTTATTAAATTATTTAAACCACATTTTACTAGAGCACAAGGAACCCAAAAAAAAATTGGTAATAAAACTATTTTCATTTCTTTTTGTATGTTGACATTTTGGAAAGTTGATTGAATTTGTTTCTTTTAATCTTATGGTAACGTAGTATGCATAGATCAGTATGTTAGCTATATGGATAGTAGACCCTTTTTCTTTTTCCTCTAGTAATTCAAAAATAAGTCGTATAAGCACCCTATCGTGATTTTTATGTATTTTTTTAACGTAACCATCTTACAAAAGCACAGGGAAAAAGTAGAACAATAAAAATATATACTAATAAAAACAAATGATTGAAAAGGTACTTTATTTAACAATACAAATTAGGAACATTGAACTTACACGAAACAAACTTAAGTTTAATTTTTATTTTCATTATTGTAATAATTATTTGTATCAAAGACACAGCTATTATAAACAATATTACTAGTTTGTATGGCTGTCTGTTGGCACTGGTTAATTTCTGACGTTATTACTGACGTATTTTGGTTGTTTTCCACTGAATGATCACCTCTCATGGCCAGAATTATATTTTTATGGTGCTCAACATCCATTTGAAGACATGGTTTTATGGACTGTGTTCAGTAATCTTAATAAGTTGCTGTTCCTTTACACCATTTTTTGCCAAGTTTGATACTGCTGTAGCCCTTGGTGAATGATTTGTGATATTGTTTTTTTTTGTATCAATTCCTATTTTAGAGGCGGATTCCTATCCCCAAGAATATATTGTTTTTACCTACAGGACTATTATTATACCATCTGTTTAAATGCTGTGCGTTCCATTTCGGATTGGGAGTTACAATCTATCTGTTATTAGGTCCCCACGATTTTCCATATATTTGTTAAATATTCGTATGGAAGACTCGTCAATATTTCTAATCAATATTTCTAATGTATCTTACTAGCCACTTACTGTCAGCCAGTTTCTTTGAACCAAAGAAACGACATATGTTGGGTATTTTTTGAAAAGGGGCTATAATAACTGATTCTGAATATATCTGTCCAATAATGGATGGTATGATTGAAAAGAGTATTTGCTTGTACTTCAGGTAAGTGCTTTTACTTCCTAGTATTTTGTGGAGTATAATGTTTTACATTAAGCAAATTCTTCGATGGGAAGGAAGTGTTGACTTAGGTTAAAAGTATAAACTAGTAGTAAATACTAGGATGTGATTAACCTCAAATTGGTTCGATTGTTGTTGTTTGTTCTGTGCTACTCAATAATCATGAGTAAGAGTAACCATAGTGTTGAACCAAGTGCCGAGGTTGCTGAAAATGTGGAAGTAGATCTTCAGAAGGCATTCGTTATTTTGTTGGAAGCTTCTAAAATACTTTTTGACTAACGGCAAACTCCAGCAAACAAAGCAGAAAAAGAGAAAGCAGCTCAATCACTCGCTGAAGCATATACCAAGAATGCCCAAGAAAATACCTCCATTTTCGTTAAATTTGATTTAAGCTGCTCCCCTCGTCTGAATATAATTTCCTAAGAACTCGCAGCTATCCGTTCAACATTGTTTTTATTGAACTTGAAAGTACAGAGCCTAATAGTTTAGTAACAATATAGCTAAAATAATTGACTTACCGAAATAATTTTCTATTTTGTACCTCTCCATACGTTCTACGTTCACACATTTCCCTCCTTTTTCCACCATAATTCATAAAAAAAACCATAACACCTTTTCCATTGAAGATATGAAGTTGGTCTATGAGTAGCTTCTTAAAAACTACACCAAACACTCTCAAATGGAGGAAATACTTGACAACATAGGAAATAATTATACAAAAACTTTTTTTGACAAAGCAGACTACACCTCAATAAATAATAGGCTTAGTACCATCAATTGGACAACAACACTATCACATCAAAATGTCGAATGTTACGTTGACATTTTTTACGGAATTGTTAACACACTTATAGAGTCCTATGTTCCCAAGAAGACCATTTCAAAAAAGAAATATCTCATCTGGTACAGCCGCAATACGATAATTCTAATTAAGAAAAAAGAAAAAAGTCACAAAAAATGGAAAATGTTCAATAATCAAAATGATTACTTTCAATTTTCCAATTATCGCAGATTATTCAAACAAAACTTAAAATCCGACTATGCTAGGTACATAGACAGAACTGAAAGATCCATCGACAATCATACAAAAGTCTTTTGGTCATTCATCGCAAATAAGTCGAAAAATGCCGGCCAAAATGTTCTTTGAAAATAAAAATGCAGATGACGTTGAATCAATTGCTAATCTGTTTTTCGACTATTTTTGCAGCGTTTTTGAATCAGATAACTCTCCCTGTCTCGTCGATATTAACAATTCTGAAAACCTCTTACACTTTGGGATATCATATATAACGAGGGAACAGGTACGGAATGCCATACAGAACCTAAATATCAAAAAAGGTCCCGGACCTGATGGTATACCGACATTATTTCTTAAAAGATGCATCAACTCTATTATTGAACCCCTTCACATCTTATTCAACAAATGCTTAAGATGCGGCATATTTCCTAAACAATGGAAAGTTGCAATGGTCGTACCAGTCCACAAATCAGGAGATAAATCCAACATGGCTAACTACAGGCCCATTTCGCTACTGAATCAGCTTGGTAAACTATTCGAGGCTATTATTTACAAGGATTTATTTTTTCAAGTGCGCACTTCCATCAACCCATTTCAACATGGTTTTTTCGCGAAAAGATCAGTTTTAACCAATTTGGTCCCATACATCCAAGATGTTCTCACGAAAATGGAAGGAGGAGGAGCCACCTGTGCCGTGTACACGGATTTTTCGAAGGCATTCGACAAGGTACACCATAAAACTCTGGTAGTCAAACTTCGAAAATTCGGTGTGCATGGGCATCTTTTGAACCTACTAACCTCTTATTTAGATCAACGGACGCAATTAGTAGTGATTAATGGTGTTAAATCAAAATGCGGCCCTGTTACATCAGGTGTCCCGCAAGGGTCACACCTGGGACCATTATTGTTTAACATCTTTATCAACGATCTGCCAGCCTGTTTTCATAGTACAAAGCTGATGACTTGAAAATGTACACGACCATTGAAACTGTCCAAGACTATATAGATCTTCAATCAGATTTGAATAGATTTTCAGACTACTGCTCACTCAACAAACTCCATCTCAATCTTTCGAAATGCTATCAGATTGTCTCCACTCGTAGTAACAAACACATAACGTACAACTTGAAACTGAAAGACGCCATCATTGGAAAGACAGACATTGTAAAAGATCTCGGAATAATTTTAGATCACAAATTAACCTTTGAACAACACATTGAATTTATAACCCAAAAGTCACTCAGGAACATAGGATTCATATTTAGGGTCACTAAAGACTTCAGTTGTTGGAAGTCTATTACTATATTGTATAATACTATTGTTAAACCTATCATCGAATATTCATCCATTATATGGAATCCATTTTATAACTGCTTCATTGACAGAATAGAAAATGTACAAAAGAAATTCATAAACCGATTGAACTTTAGATTCAACAAAGAAAGGCACTATTATTCCTATGAAAGTAACTTAAAATTCTATAAGTTAGAACATTTGGAATTGAGAAGAAAATTTTTTGATATTTGTTTTATATATAAATTATTAAATAATCTAACAGATTCTCCATATTGCCTACAACTATGCTATCTTAACAGCTTGCAGCACAGTATAAGGAATAGACAACTTCTAAAAGTTCCCCAATGCTCAACAAATTTTTTACTCAATTCTCCATTAACAAGGTGTATCAAAACTTTTAATACTCTGAACAAATCAAATAATGATCCGGACATATTCAGTGTCTCATTTATTGGATTTAAAAGTAGAGTCAAACAAATTCTGTACAACTAGACATATCGTCACTATTCTTCCATAAATATTAATCATTAATCACTGTTAGTTTTTAAGCACATTTAATTATTATAAGCTATTATAAAAATCTTATTGTAAAATACATACTCAGTACTGTCTGCTAAAACAATTGTAATACTGTGCCGCTCTATTATTGGGCAGTGAAATACCTGCCTGTTGGGTGGCCTCAAATTTATAAATAAATAAATAAATAAACATTAGTAATTACTGCAGTATTGACTTCTATATATCGAAGTAAATAAAGCAAAGTATAGAGTAAGTGCTACTAGTACTTACTTAAGTGTTACTTCAAGAATTATGTGGAGTAAATGCTTTGCTTTTTTGAAGTGAAAACTACAACATGGAGCATTGACTTGAAGTAAAAGCAAATACTCTTTTTAATCATACCACCCAATATCGAATATGTTTTCCAAAATGTTCATAACGAGGCTCAGCGAGCTTTATAGAGGAAAACAGAAAAATCATCAGAGATAACAATTAAGATCACTATTGATGTCATTTACATACCGGGTGTAACAGTATCATGGTACACCCCCCGTATCTTCACTATTTTCAAAGTAATGGGTGGTATGATTAAAAAGAGCATTTGCTTGTACTTTAAGTAAGAGCTTTCACTTCCTAGTATTTTGTGGAGTATAATGTTTTACATAAAGTAAATTCTACGATGGGAAGTGTTGACTTAGGTTAGAAGTATAAACTACTAGTAAATACTAGGACGTGATTAACCTCAAATTGGTTCGATTGTTGTTGTTTGTTCTGTGGTACTTAATAATCATAAGTGAGAGTAATGATAGTGTTGAACCAAGTGCCAAGGTTGCTGAAAATTTGGAAGTAGATCTTCAGATGGCATTCGTTATTTTGTTAGAAGATTGTAAAATACCTTCTGACAAAATTCATAAAAAAGCCATAACACCGTTTCAATTGAAGATATGAAGTTGGTCTATGAGTAGCTTCTGAAAAACTACACGAAACACTCCCAAATGGAGGAAATACTTGACAACATTAGTAATTACTGTAGTATTAACTTCTATATATCGAAGTAAATAAAGCAAAGTATAGAGTAATTGCTACTAGTACTTACTTAAGTGTTACTTCAAGAATTCTGTGGAGTAAATACTTTGATTTTTTGAAGTGAAAACTACAACATGGAGCATTAACTTGAAGTAAAAGCAAATACCCTTTTTAATCATACCACCCATTATTGAAATTTGGAAAATCCCATATACATAATAAGCGGCGCTTTTTGACGTATAAATGATTTTTTTTTTCACTTCCGGTTTCGCCGGAAGTGATACCAACTTTCGATTTTTATATGGAACACCCTATATATTATTACATTTCTTAAATCTGCATAATTTTCTGAATCCAATGATACCACATAAGTGACATTTCAAACGTCGAAATTTTTTATAATTTAATGTTTAGTTTTCCATTTAAGTGTGCCATGATGGTTCCGATTTATTCCAATTGACCCCGTCTACTACTAGAAAAAATGAAATCCGGTCAAAAATACTAAAATGCGTTTTTTATGAGCAAATAAAGTTCATCGTAATTTTTTCAAATGGAACCATATTGGTACCGTGGTACCATTTATTAGTAACATTAATAAGGAATTTATCCATACCTGGTAATGAAATGTGAGATCAATACAATCAAAATTACAGCTAAAAGAAAATAAGAAAATACAATTAGTTTGTTCTACTTCAATACTAAGACATAACTAAGGTGGCTTTGAAATACAAAAAATTAACACAAAACATTACAATTGTTCAAAATGCTGTCCATTAAAGTCAATGCACTTCTGAACTCGCTTAGCTGTTTCTTGAAGAACGTTTGCTAATTGCTGGGCCGTTATACTATCAAGTGCGCGTCTTACTCGCAACTCCAGGTCTTCGCGGGTTGTAACGGCGGTTGCATAGACAATGTTTTTTAAATGGCTCCAAACAAAGAAATCAAGAGGTGTCAAATCAGGTGACCTTGGAGGCCATCGCACAGGACCATTCGTCGAAATTACGTGTTCTTCGAATGCCTGTTCAAGGTAATCACTTACTGTTCTTGAATTATGGGGAGGAGTTCCATCTTGTTGGAAATACATTCCCTGTCGTAAATGAACAGGTAATTCAGTTAAACTGTCCTCAATTTCATTTTGCAGAAATCCTAAGTATCTAGCTCCATTCAAGGGTCCTTCAAATATTATTGGACCAACGATTCTACAAGCCAAACTGAAACTCACTTGAAAATTGCCCTCCCGCAATAAATTTTGATTTTCTTGTGACCAATACCTTGTATTTTGTCGGTTAAATAATCCCATAATTGTAAACCGAGACTCGTCCGAAAATAAAATCTTTCCCAAAAAAGCATTGTTTGGCTGCACATTATTCTGCAAGATTCAATTGCAATATTCCATCCTACGTTCATAATCATTCTCGTACAGGTGCTGGTGCAATTGATATTTGAAAAATTTCTAATTATGTTTGTGCAAGATTCGGCTTACCGTTTGGTGACTAATTTCCAATTCAAACCCAATTTGCCTTAAAGAAACATTCTTATCAACTTCTATTCGAGCTAAAACATTAATTGCCGTTCCTTCGTCAATGATAACGTTTTCCTCGGGATCATGGTTAGACTCTCTTCGGAATTGATTTTCAAGACGATTAAAATAATTTCTTGCTGGATATTGTCTATCAGGATATCGGTCGGCCTAAAGGTTTCTAGCCGCAACGGCATTTTTCCTACATTCTCCAAAAATAATTAACATGTCCACTTTTTCATCCCTTGTATAAATGTGCGGCATTTTGAAGAAAAATAACAACAAATATAAAGACTTTTCCAATAGGTATACAATAAAAATACCGATTAACCAACAAATATTTATTTGACAATCTGAAGAAATAATTTCATTGTTTTCAAACCCACCTTAGTAACTTCTTAGTATTAAAGTAGAACAAAATAATTGTATTCTCTTATTTTCTTTTAGCTGTAATTTTGATTGTATTGATCGCACAATTTATCACCAGGTATGGATGAATTCCTTATTAATAGTACCAATAAAGGGTACCACGGTACCAATATGGTTCCATTTGAAAAAATTGATTTTTACCCCAAAAACGATTACGATGAACTTTATTTGCTCATAAAAAACGCTATTTAGTATTTTTGACGGGATTTCGATTTTTCTAGTATTAGACGGGTCAATTGGAATAAATCGGAACCATCATGGCACACCTAAATGGAAAACTAAAATTTAAATTATAAAAAATTTCGAAGGTTGAAATATCACTTATGTGGTATCATTGGATTAAAAAAATTATGCAGATTTCAGAAATTTAATAATATACTTCCGGCGAAGAGAGATATCCCAAATTTCAATCTGTTACCTTTAAATCTAACGGAGATACGGGGGTGTACCATGATCCTGTTACACCCGGTATAATTTGTGATTTAATTCTCACAAATCTCGATGATTTAACAATGGTGTGCCAAGACATTTTCCTCAAGGTGGCTTGAAATGGATGATAGCATCTCACAGCCAAGCGAATCCGTGAAAATGTCTGCATCTCTGATAGCTGATAGCACTTTCCAGGTAGAACAGAAAAAAGGCAGTTGTTGAAAGCAAACTATGAATGGAACTTTCGATATTTACCACCGAATTATTGAAAATACAATTTTTTTATTATAAATGTTGCATTGAAAATTACGCTTATGAATGAGTATCCACTCATATGAATGTTTGCAAGATAAATAATATATAAGTAGATCGATCAAAAACAATGTCATAGTGGTAGTAGCACTCATAATAATAATAAGAATAATGATAGTTTATGTATTTTATTCTTATAATTATGAATGTTACTCCATCTATTACATTGTTTTTTATTGATCTACTGTAACGGAACGATTGTTCCAAGTTGAATAAATGATACGGTTTCGATGTGACTGGTATTTTTATTATTAATAACTAGGCGGAGACCCTCACTGGATAGATCTTTATTTAAATAGGATATCCTAATATACAATTCTGCTAAAAATATAAAAATATGAATAAAAACGTATATGGTACACATTAAAATGAATATATGACAATACAACAATACATAACAACATTGAATAAAATACATTAAAAATTAAAAATACATTAAAATTTTTATCATAAGATAAGCATAAAATACTGCAGTTACGGGTAACAAGCAAATAATAAGTTCCTATCATATTTGAATATTTGAAACAAATTTCTTCAGTTCGTTTTTGAAGTTAATGAGAGATGTGCTACTTTTGATTACATTAGGTAGTTTGTTGAATTGATCGGAACCCTTGAAAAACAAAGAGTTCATGGTGTTTTTGCGTTTTGTTCTGTTTATATACATATTATTATTATTACGAGTGAAGTGGTGGTGAATATCATGATGAAAGACAATGTAATGTTCGAGATAAGATGGTCCTAAATTATTCAATATTTTGTATACAAATATCATGGTGCAGTAAAATAGTCTTTGTGAAACAGATTGCCAATTTAAAACATCAAGCATAGATGTGTTCAATGTAATAACCATTCGTTTACAAACTGTAAAAATAAATAATGCTTCTTAAAGTACCTGACAATTACAAGGGTCATCCACCCTTACCTGTGCCAGACGAAAAATCCAACCAAAACCTGTACTAAATTTCGTAAGACTGCCAAAATGTCACGAGGTCACAGTTGTTATCTCATAATCATACAAATGAACTGAGTAGATCGCTGCTAACAACCAGAATTGGAATCTCGTTTTTATGGAAAAAAACCTGAGCAGGCCGCTCAGCGCCAGGAATGAAAAAATCGACTGGTAGAACTGGTAAACACCTAGACAAAAATATGCAATCACATTTTCCAGTGTACTGTTTCACTACTTATTCATTTTGCAAACGATCATAGTTCAGTTTATAGGTGTCATTTATACATAGTATTTACATAATTGAAAAAATACAAGATATGGTAAAGTAAATATCTGAGAATTTACGAACATAACATATACAGATGTAAAGATAAAATGTAAGTAAGGCGTGTCTCTTTCTTCTGGTAATTTTCAAAATGCGAGCATCTGCTGTAATTTTACCTTTCCATCCTAATCTGAGATCGAATTACCAGCAACATGGATAGCTAGGTTAGTTCGGTTAGGTTAGGTTGTATCCCCTTTTTTAAGTTTAGAAATTTAGTCCATGGCCGTAAACGTGTGCAGTCAGGTAATTTATAACAGCGCATTTCCTCAAAACAAAAATGGCACCATTACAATCGGATGAAAATTTATATTAATACTATCAATTGAAAATTTCTATTAAGCTTCTCTGAATGATTAATCGCATCCATAACTTGGCAACAGCGCATTTCTGCAAAGTCAAAATGTCACAGCAGGAACCACCTGATTGAATAACGTCCACTTCGACCCATCTCCATATCAGATTTCCAGTAATCCAAAGTGACCAACTTGGCGACAGAGCATTTTCGCGAAACAAAAATGGTACTATTAGAATCGCCTGATAGCACAAAATGACGACGTTCAATTATTTTTTCCATATCAGATTTCCAGTAATCCCAAGTGACCAAAACGGCGCATTTGCGCAAAACGAAAATAATACCATTAGAATAGAATGAAGGCTCAGATCAATAAGTAAATATAGATGGGCCCGATGCTACGTAAACATCATATTCACTGAACCGAAGATAATTCTTGCGGAAACTGTTTTGTTTTGGGTTGTTGACATTCGAACCAAAACAAAACACCTCTAGCACAGTGCCGTGCTTTTTTAAGGGGGTCAAAATTACTTATGTAAATGCAGTACCTGTGAGCTACAAGTTATTGCTCGGTTTTGTCTTAAAATTCCTAGGGTAAATAAAAAGCCGGGGGTTAGCAACAAATAACTTTTTATCAAAATTTGGGGATTCAAGATTGCGGATTAGTTTTGTTATTCATGATGATATTCTTTCCTTAGTTGGATTCTAGGAGTTTTCAGCTATCGAAAATAAAGCATTATTGATTATGGTCTAAAGTAATTAATTCGAGAGAGGTAACAAGTTCCTTGACTATATTGCAAGTTTGGACTCTGGGAGTTTATGTTGTGTAGATCAAGTTTCAATGAATCAATAGGAATATTTGAATAAATATGGGCCAGTTGCATGAAGCCTTCGGTTAACGTAGGTAACATAACTGGTGAGCTTAGACATGCGTTACCATAGTAATCATCAAATCAAATATTCATTTGTCTGTTAAATTCTTTATGCAACTGGCCCTATGAGATAAGAAACCCTTTCCAACATCTATTTTTTCAGAACCCATTTCCTTTTTTTGTAAAAATTGTTTAATCTGTTGAGCATGATCCTTCCTTAATTTTGGACCAGTTCATTCATATGAAATGAAGACAATGTACTTAACTACATCATTTTCAATGCTGCCCTTAGATCAGCATTGATCCGAGATGCTGCCCAATACGATCAAATCAATATTTTATATTTCTTCACAGCAAAATCGCAACTATATATTGCTGTATGTTATCCAATTTTGTTGTGGTTACTTGTAAACCAACCCATTTTTTTAAAATATTGTTCCTCGTGGATTTTGCAACTGCAAATATTTCCAGTAGAATAGAAGTGGTGGAAATTCAAAATTCTACGTTTACCAAAAATATAACAATTATTGTTATTGTATTTCAGAAAAATTTGTTTCTCTATAGATTACGTCTGGGAAAAGTAATTGAACACAAAAGTAGAAATAGAACCGCGTAGCCAATATTCTGGACAACAAGTGGTGGCCGTGGTGGTAGAGCGTTCGCCTTTGGAGCGAAGGTTGAGGGTTCAAAGCCTCGCATGGTAATCGGTATCGTGCATGGTATCACACGTTAAAAGGTAAGGGCTGCGTCTTCCCTAGATCTCACAAGTCTCTCGAAGACTTCTGATGGTTGCGCTTAGGGGTGCAATCGGTTGACGGAAATAACAATTTTATAAAAAAAATAATTTATTACTAGTTGCGGTGTCACTTGCCATTACCGCAGAACCTAAGTAACTGAGTGTTACGTGGAGTAATGCCAGAATTACTGAAATTATATTGGCACTGTCCAGATTGGCTGAAATATAACGAAGAAGTTTGGCCTAGTCTACCATTAAACAATCGTGTAGATAAGCCAGAAAACTGCAAAAGATTGTTGTGCCATACCTCAGATCAATAAGTAAACATAGATGGGCCCGATGCTACGTAAACTCATATTCACTGAACCGAAGACAACTTTGTTTATTTACGTAAACCTCTCACCCCTAATGTTTTCAAACATTGACGCCCTGTAGTCAAATTGGCGAAAATATACGATTTTGGTAGGAACCTACCAATAAATGAATGATCAATCATATTTTATATTCAGATGTATTATTCTAAAAATTCTAGAGAAATGTTTATTTTCAGAAAAGTGTGAAAAAGTTACCAAAACGGAAGATATATGTCGTTTTGAACTGATGAAATTTTAGGCACTCTGAAAATTTCGAGCATTTACTAGAATTGTTTTACTCTTGCAACACCGCTTGTGACACCGGCCGTGGCGGCCATTGTACCTTGTCGTCTTGTATTGATGAAGTGTTGTTAGAAATTTTCCTGTGTGTTTTCGTGGTTTTTTCTTTCTTAAACAACTTAAAGTTACATTTGGAATATTTTTCAAAATAGTGCAGTGGTTTAGTGAGGCACAATGTCGAAAAACTGCTTAGTTTGCAAAACAAATGATAGCTGGCTACTTGGGATTAACGATTGACCGCAAAATGCTATGGGTAGAGCACGTCAAAAACATAAGAACTAAAACGCAGGAGATAGCAAACAGACTCTTTGTGGTCGCTGGCAGAGAATGGGGAGCAAGCAAAGATAATCTGAGAACGATATACCAAATGGCAGTAAAACCACTCATCCTTTACGCTGCAAACATCTGGGGGAAAAGAGCCAAAGATACGAGGATACAGAGACATTTGAGAGCAACCGAAAGACCATTCCTGCTAGCTATCACAAAGGCATATAGAACATCGCCAACAGACGCACTGCATGTACTAGCCGGCACGACACCACTCCAGATTGAAGCAGAAGTAGAGTTCATCCACACACAAACACACAGACAGGCCATAGAAGGAAACAAAATTAAACACATACACAAGACCCACCCAGCAAAAACATACAGAAAAATAGAGGAACAAGAAGAATACAAAACACACACCTACACGGACGCAACATCGAACGAAAACGGGAGAAGAGCCTATGGAGTAACGAAAACAAGAAACAACACAACATGGAAAGAAAAAGGAGGGAGAGTAACGGACAATAAGGATATACACACTATAGAGCTACACGCAATCAAGGAAGCCGTAGAATGGACAAACATAAACGATGGAGACATAATAATACACACAGATTCCAAAAGAGCCATAAACATGACACAAAATAGAAACAGCACCAACACCACAGTAACAAGAATACAAAAACAGTTACAAGACAAGAACGACAGAGGGCAAAACATAACAATAAAATATACACCAAGGAACAATGGAGGAATTAAAAAAGCAGAAGGCATAGCGAAAGCAGCCATAAACAATGAGGAGATACAAGACATACAATACAATAAAAAGGAATTAAACAAAATAAAGCACACACAAATGAACGAAAAATGGCAAAGACACTGGGATGGAGCAAAGTCAGGAAGAAACACATACAACATATTCCCGACAGTGAAAACACAAAGAATAGGGTTAAATTGGAAGACCACGCAATTAGTAATCGGCCACGGAAATATGAGAGGCTACTACAAACGCTTCAATCTGAGAGCAACCGATGGGACATGCAGCTGCGGAACAGAGGAAGAAAACGCTACACACATCATACAACACTGCACAAACACACAGAGGGAAAGAGCAAGACACGTACTATCAGATCAACTAATCACATTGAACATGGCATATCCACCAGCTATAAGAAACAGAGACACACTAACGCCAACACTAACATCATACATAAACAAATGGGGAGAAGACATGATCTTTGATGATGACGATTGAGACAACCTCATGTGCAAAAGCAAAAGCAAACAATTAAGTACCCTCTTGTAGGCCACGCGCGCGTAGGAAACCTTAGTTAAGAAAATCATAATTATAATAGATATAAGGAAATGTAAAAATCGAAATAAAAACGGATAAAAAGAGAAAAGAAGTCACAATCTTGAACCGCTAATTTTTGGAGTGTGGAGATGGGATGGGTTCCATTGACACTGGCGAAGCTAGATAGACGGTAGTAATAGGCCTAATACCTAACGGTGGGAAGGCCATCCAGTGCCCCGTAAAGGGATCTGGAAAAACACATTTGTCATGTCCAGATTGGCTGAAATATAACGAAGAAGTTTGGCCTAGTCTACCATTAAACAATCGTGTAGATAAGCCAGAAAACTGCAAAAGATTGTTGTGCCATACCTCAGATCAATAAGTAAACATAGATGGGCCCGATGCTACGTAAACTCATATTCACTGAACCGAAGACAACTTTGTTTATTTACGTAAACCTCTCACCCCTAATGTTTTCAAACATTGACGCCCTGTTGTCAAATTGGCGAAAATATACGATTTTGGTAGGAACCTACCAATAAATGCATGATCAATCATATTTTATATTCAGATGTATTATTCTAAAAATTCTAGAGAAATGTTTATGTTCAGAAAAGTGTGAAAAAGTTACCAAAACGGAAGATATATGTCGTTTTGAACTGATGAAATTTTAGGCACTTTGAAAATTTCGAGCATTTACAAGAATTGTTTTACTCTTGCAACACCGCTTGTGACACCGGCCGTGGCGGCCATTGTACCTTGTCGTCTTGTATTGATGAAGTGTTGTTAGAAATTTTCCTGTGTGTTTTCGTGGTTTTTTCTTTCTTAAACAACTTAAAGTTACATTTGGAATATTTTTCAAAATAGTGCAGTGGTTTAGTGAGGCACAATGTCGAAAAACTGCTTAGTTTGCAAAACAAATGATAGTAAACAAATATTCCACAGGTGAGTTTCCACTTGCGTCGAATGCACGATGCAAATCATGTAATCAAACGTATTCGTCAAAAAATGTAATATTGGAGGACTAAAAAACTCATTCAAACTTACTGATAAGAAAAGCCTATGGCAAAATGGTAAATTCCTTAATGTCTGTTATAAAGCAGGGGGGAAACATTGATGCTTATGAAAGGAAAATTGAATTTATTTTCCAATAATAGTGATATTGTTAAAATTCTAACAGTGAGGACAATTAATGATATACCAAAGGACTTGCTTAAAATTTTTGGAAAGAGCCTTTATCAAACCATAGTTATGCCTTAGTAAAGGCAATTATCACTATAATTGATTTAATTTTAAGCCTAAAATACAACATTACAAATGTATAAATATAGTACAACATTATAGTAAGCTATGTAAATAAAACGACTATTCGAGAAAACATTACAAAACAAAATATACATACATATCACCAGACATTAGATCAGATCACATTTCAAAATCAGCAAAAAAAAAACAAAAGAAATACTAAATATCTCAATGAGCTGTCACTAAAATTTTTCCTAAATGATGACTAAAGTTTACATTAGTTAGAGTTTTTTACAAATTGTGGTAGTTTATTGAAATCGTTTAAGCCTTTATGAAACATACCATTCATTCAAATTTAGTATTAAGTTTTAATAATGCAAAAATTGCTATGTCAAGAGAGAATACTATATTTCTTAGTTCATTAATTATAGTTAAAGTGTTAAAGTGTATGAGAAAGAATGATTCTGAAGAAAGCTCAGTACATGAGGATTTCAACACTTGGTATTTATTGATTTTTAAATAAAGCTGTCTTTGTCAAAAGAGACCTGACCCTTTCTACTTTGTCAGTTCCGCTTATTGATAAATCATGTTATATTCAGATTTTGAAAAAATTTGAAGTATTGCTTTTACCAAGGCATAACTATGGTTTGATAAAGGCTCTTCGTCAAAGAAATGATTTCCTAAAATTTTAAGCAAGTCCTATGGTATATCATTAATTATTGTCCTCACTGTTAGAATTTTAACAATATCAATATTATTGGAAGATAAATTCAATTTTCCTTTCATAAGCCTCAATGTTTCTCCCCCTGCTTACAGATATTTATAACAAACATTGAGGAATTTCGTATATGTAATTTTGAATTAGTTTCTTTGTCCTCCAATATTATATTTGACGAATACGTTTGATTGCATAATTTGCATCGTGCATTCGACGCCACTGGAACCTCACCTGTGGAATCACTTGTTTTGCAAAAAAAGCAGTATTTCGACATTGTGCCTCACTAAACCACTGCACTATTTTGAAAAATATTCCAAATGTAACTTTAAGTTGTTTAAGCAGGACAAAAACCATAAAAACACAGGAAAATTTCTAACAACACTTCATGAACACAAAACGACAAGGTACAATGGCCGCCAAGGCCGGTGTCACAAGCGGTGTTGCCAAGAGTAAAATAATTCTAGTAACCGTTCGTACTTTTCTGAGTGCCTAAAATTTCATCGACATAATAAGTTTCTACTCAAGGAAGCTCTGGACATTAAATAGTACTATTTATGACACGACCGTTGACAGAACTTGGTGTATGATGTGGGATGAGACAACAGCTGGTCGGGGAGGTAATGAAATAGCTTCATGTTTATTCGTTTGGGCGATGGAAGAACTAAGAAATCCTGAAAGATCTACGGAGAAGTTGACTGTGTGGACAGATAATTGCAGCGGGCAAAACAGAAATATTAATATGGTATTCATGTATCTGTGACTGTTAGAAAAATTAGGGACCCTAGCAGAAGTGAATCATATGTTCCAACTTGCTGGGCACACACACACATGGAAGTCGATGTTAAGCATAGTGTGATAGAGAGGGCGAAGAAGAATGTGAAAAGTCACACTATTTTTACAACTAACGACTGGGTAAATTTTATCGCTTCATGTTCAAAAAATGACCCCTTCATTGTGAGGAGTTTGTGCCTCGAAGACTTCCTTGATTTCCTCTACTTGAGAAGCAGAGATGGTCCATTTGTTGCAAGGAAGAAAAACACAGACAAGGAACCATTTTTGATATCCCGTGTAGTGTGGTTGCAGCTTCGCAAAGGTGACAGCAAGTTATACTATAAAACAAGTTTTGCAGATGAGGCCTTCAAAACTGTCGAATTCAAAAGAAATCTAAGAGGAAGGGTCGTTATGCCAGCGGCGATACCAAAAGTGAGAAAAACAAAGAAGAAAATAAGTAACGAGAAATACAAAGATTTCATGAATTTGATGCAGTGGGTTCCTGAAGAATATAGAGCCTTCTTTGAAAGGCTTCCACATGGAGAGACGAAAGGAGACTTTCCTGAGGATGACTCCACTGCTCTGGAGTAATGAAATATTATATTGTAGTTCGTCTATGTTTTTTTATGTTAAAAATTTTAAATGAATGCTTGCGTAGTTATGTTTACTTAAAACGACGTAATAATCATTTTTTATAATATATCTCATTATCACTAAGTCCCAAAAAGATTCTTGATATAGAGCCATAATATCGTAAGTCCTCTCCTGCCTAATTAAACCACGATAATTATATCAATTGTAAATTATTCACACAAAAATTGTACATGAATGAATAAGGTACGACCCTTTCAATGTTTTTGATGAATTTTGATATGATATCTCGAACAATAGCTTTGTAGCTTAACGATGAAATTATTATTTTCACTTTTATTGGTCTCCTGTAAAGTTAGCACAATGTGACTTACGTCCATCTGGCTCTGAGGTACAGATATATCTTCCGTTTTGGTAATTTTTTCAAACCTTTCTGGATATAAACATTTCTCTAGAATTTTTAGAATAATACATCTGAATATAAAATATGATTGATTATACATGTATTGGTAGGTTCCTACCAAATTCATATTTTTTTTACCAATTTGACAACGGTGCTTCAATGTTTGAAAACATTAGGGATGAGAGGAGTACGTAAATAAACAAAGTTGTCTTCGGTTCAGTGAATATGATGTCTACGTAGCATCGGGCCCATCTATGTTTACTTATTGATCTGAGATTGAAGGTCTATAATCGAGACGTTCAACTGTTTTTGTCACATCAGATTTCCAGTAATCCGAAGAGGCCAACTTCGCAACAGGGCATTTCCGCAAAACAAAAATGGTACCATTACAATTGGCCGAGGGCCCACAATCGCGACGTTCAATTTTTTTTTTTTCATAACAGATTTCCAGTAAACCTAATTTTTACCATGTTTTTTAGAAATTATTTGTTCATCTACCCAAAAAATTGATTTAAATTAAATGCATTTTTGGGACATTTTTGAGATTTTTTTTGTGAAAAAGTGAGTTGAAATTTCAATTTCCATCACAGCACGTACCTAGTATCGAACGTCTATAAAAATCCTTGTTTTAAATCAATTCGGCTAACCGTTTTCGAGTTATCAAATGACTCTTTTACCCTAAAAACGCCCCAAATATGATCGCGCTCATAGCCTCTTGAAGAACTCTTTAGAGTAAATATAATTTTAACAGTACCCTGCCTCAGATGAATCAGTTGAATAACCCTATGGCTATACCCTCAAAAATTAAATATTTTAGTGCCCTAAGTATTTATGCAACAGGAACATGTCAAAAGAGTAATACGAGGATGTATTGATATCTAGATAGCGTAGACCAGTTCCCTACATGAACAAAATATTGCGTTACCATAGCAACGAACAATAACTTATTAGAAGTGTCAGTGTAAAGTTTGACGTCAAAAAAGTTAACCAGAGTTACGCAATAAATTAAAAGAAAAAATATGTACACCGAAATTGTGAAAATAAAAAAATTGGAGTATCGAGCCATCATCAAGTACCTTTATTCAAAATGGTTAAGAGGTAAGCAGATTTACGAAGAAATGCTTAATACCATTGGTGATCAATGTCCTTCGTATGCGACCGTGAAAAATTGGACTGCAAGCTTCAAAAGAAGTAAATTTTCCATTGAAGATGATGACCGATCGGGAAGGCCAGTTTCTGTGTCAGTCCCCAAAAATATCGATGCAGTTCATGACATGATTTTAACAGACCGTCGAATTGGGCTAAATATTTCATACGAACGCGTTCATCATATAGTTTTGGACATGCTACAAAATGGATCCCCAAATGTTTGAATGTTGACCAAATGCGTGCAAGGGTAGTAGCATCGCGTTCGATCTGTGCTCGAATTGGGAACGATGTAGACTTCTTAAATCGAATTGTTACTATGGATGAGACTTGGGTACATTTCTACGATCCAGAAACAAAGCAACAATCGATGGAATGGCGACACTCCGGTTCTCCAAGACCTAAGAAGTTTTGTGTCCAAAAATCTGCTTTTTGATATTGTCATGGAGTAATCATGATTGATTTTTTAGATAAGGGTAGAACAATAACTGGAGATTACTATTCGATATTACTGAACACTCTACGGAAAATAATTGAAGAGAAAAGACGCGGAATGCTATCCAAAGGTGCTTTGTTTTTGCAGGACAAAGCCCATGCACACAAATCTCATGTTGCCATGCAAAAAATTCGTGATTTAGGGTTTGAATTACTAGAACACCCCCCTTATTCACCAGATTTGGCTCCATCCGACTATCATCTCTTTCCTCAACTGAAAAAAAATTCAGAAGGTCGTAAATTTTCCTCCAACGAGGAGGTGATAAAAGCTGTGGAGGTCTGGTTTGCAGAGCAAGAAGAAACATTTTTTATGAAAGGTCTAGAGACGTTGCAGGTTCGCTGTAATAAACGGATCCAATTAAGAGGAGAATATGTTGAGTAATAAAATATTTTGACATTGAAATTTTGTTTGGTTCTATAGTAGGCTAAGAATTTTTCAATATATCCTCGTAGGTAGAAGCCATGCTCTTTTTATACCTCAGCAATATGCATCGAAGGCCATAGAAGAGATAACCATTGCTAATGTAAATACTTTGTCTGAACAGTGGGTAAGCTTTCCACCTCCTGTCTTAAGCTGACCTTTCCACAATTCTGCAGCTTTTGTCTTAGTTTTTGACTTCCAGTCTACCACTATAATTATTAAATTTAAATAAAGAAGTTATTATAAATAAACTCTAGGGCTAATCAATTAAGGCTCTGCATTATTACTGTTCTCTTTTGTATACTTATCCTTCTCCATTCTTCAACAGATTTTTCTTCAAAACCTAAGTTGTTAAGCTTGTAGCTCACATTTTGCCACAGAGCGTGACCTTCTGCTTTGCCCTCTATTCCATTGAAATTACTGGTTATCAATTTGGGTTTTTTCACTTATATCGAGTATTATTTGCCAGTGTTCATTTCATACTCTCATCATTTATTATTTTTTACTATTTGCTTTCGAAATTGAAACAAATACATTTGACAGAATTGAATCGAAAGAAGAAAGTAGGGTTAAACACAGAAAACGGCATGTCTCTACGATGAAAGTGTGTCGTCACAAATGTCATTCTAGTCCAAAACTGATTCCAAACAAAGAATTTTAGGTGATGATTTGTGGTTCTGCTTATTTGTTTGTGTTTTGATTTTGTTTTCTCAGGCAAAAGAAGTTGAAAAACAACGGAAACAATTTTGGACAAACTGATTTAAATTCGAGGTTTGTTTGGAATCAGTTTTTGACAAGAATGACATTTGTGACGTCATCACTTTCATCGTCTATTTATGTAAACACAGTACCAGTCATATGGAATTCAGTCGATAAGTGGAATTCAATATGACACATAGTCCCGCTGGCGCTGCTGGAAATAGGCAGCTCTCTAACATGCTTGAATAACTATTGAATGGCTTGTTACAAGGAAGGCCACGAGAAATCAAACCTCATTTTTCAATATGTGACATGACAACTAAGTGACAACTGTTACATAAATTATCAGTCAAAAATTATGAATAACTAAATTAAACGAATTAACTTAAAATTTTTGTGTCTAAATTGACTGTGAATTTGAAAAAACCATCAATGTTTCTTATTTCAGATCCAAATTGAAGAAAGATAGTGTTAAAAAACGCAAATTATCGAGTTTGCAAGAAGATTCCAGAGAAAACTCATGCATTATAATGAGTGAAAGTAGAGCAGCGTACTGTACGCAGTAAGTATTCCATGATTTTTATTAATATTTGAGTATTTAAACACCTTCGTTCACATCATGCCTATAGAAAAATGGGTAGAACTTGCGAATGTGGGCATAAGCCCGATTTCCATGAAATTTGCACAGATTGTGTAAAACATGATAAAATTACTGTACCAATCGAAATTTTGGTAAAGGTAAGCTTATCGGGCTCATTCTCGAAACAAAAAGAAAAGTGGTGTTACTTACGTAGTTTTATCTCCTGAACACGAATCCAAAACAATTTCGAGGGGGTCTCTTATACTTTTCGAGTTATGACCTTTTGAATCTTGAAATTCGACCATTTTCAAACTCGATTTTTTCGGTCAAAATGGCAGAAAATGCCTTCTTCTTTTTGTCGACACTTTTTTCATTTCCTAATCAACTCTTATATCACAATTACAAGCACCAAAACCAAACGTTTTACGGAAACAATTAACCTTCTTATATTACACTATTTTTAACCTCATTCTCCATTGGCGTTCGTTCTAGAGATGTGGGAAGGGGTATGTATAATTTATAAGAAGGTTGATTTTTTGTATAAAACGTTTGGTTTTAGTGCTTGTAATTGTGAAATATGAGTTGATTAGTGTCTAAAAAAAGAGTCAATAAAAAGAAGAAGGCATTTTCTTTGATTTTTGATCGAGAAAATTGTTTTTGAAAATGGTCGATTTTCAAGATTCAAAACGTCATAACTCGAAAAGTATAAGAGACCCCCACGAAATTCTTTCGGATTCGTGTTTAGGAGATGAAACTATGTAAGTAACACCACTTTTCTTTTTGTTTCGAGAATGAGCCCGATAAGTTTACCTTTACCGAAATTTTTCTGCGGATATATCTGTGAGAAGTGAGAACCATTTTTGGCGAAAATCTTCAATAGTGATCACTTCACAAATACTCCCCAGTCCAAGACAATTCACGTAATTTCTAATCCAAATATCTGGTCATCAACTATAAACATTCGGCCAAGCTGTAGATAAAAATAAGAGGCTCTTTTCACACAAAATAAAAGACACAAACGGCCTATACTACTTTTTATAGGATAGTTCGTTAATGAAAACTCCGGTTTTCTCGTCAGCAAAATCGCTTTGTGGAATTTTTTAAACAAGAAATAGTAAAAAAATTTACAACTTTTTTGTTTTTTTGCGAATATCTCAAAAAGTATTGGACGAATCGTTTTACAGACCTTCAGAACGATTTTTTATACGACCCGATCGGTGCCTTTTTCACTGAGAAAATCCGGGAAAACCTCGAAAAAGAGACCATTTTTCAAAAATTCATAATTTTTATAAATCTGAAGCTGGACAAACGATATTGCAGAAACTGATAGATGATAACATGTGGTTCAACTGTGCGCAAGATGTTTTCTGTCCGATGTGTAGTTTTTGCACAATCGCGTTATAAACAATTTAAGGGCATATCTTGCAAGATGCGCCGATTTAAGGGAAATCGTCGTATTCAAATTCTGTAAACGGCATCTGGGAGTAGAGATCAATATCTACAATTTGTATATTTTGGATTTTCACCTGAGAGATGGGAAATGTGTTGAAAATATCACAGAAAGTTGATCAAAACGCTTCAAAGTGCGTCCGAAGTCACCCGAAGTCGAACTGAAGTTAATAAGAGTTGAGTTCGGGCGACTTCAGGTGCACTTTGATGCATTTAGAGTAAATTTCAGTGACATTTTCAACACATTTCCCACCTTGCAGGTGAAATTCCGAAATATACAAATTGTAGATATTGATCTCTTCTACTTCAATATGCCGTTTACCGAATTTGAATAAGATGATTTCCCTTAAATCGGCGCATTTAGAAAGATTTGCCCTCAAATTGTTTATAACGCGATCGTGTAATATCTATATATCGGACATAAACCATCCTGCGCACAGTTGAACCACAAGTTTTTATCTATCAGTTTCTGCAATATTGTTTATCCATCTTCAGATTTATAAAAATTATGAATTAAAAAAAAAATGGTCTATTTTTCGAGGATTTTCCGGATTTTCTCAGTGAAAAATACACCGATGAAATACTCCGTATGAAAAGCCATTTTGTAGGTTTTATAAAACTACAAAAGTTCCATTGATTGTAAAACGATTCCTTGAATAATCTTTGAGATATTTCCAAAAAACCAAAAAGTTTAAATTTTTTTTCACTATTTCTTGTTAAAAAATTCCACAAAGCGATTTTGCTGGGGCGAAAACTGGGGTTTTCATTAACGAACTATCTTAAAAAAAATTAGTATAGGCCATTTGCGTCTTTTATTTTGTGTGGGAAAAACCTCTATAGCATGGTCTACATCAACTTTCAGAAGTAAAAGGAGATTTGGTAAATGTTAAGAAAACGGTAACCTCACCGAACTTTCACAGATGAGTCAGAATACAATAAAAACACGATAGCAAACGAAATTTTGATGCGGAAATTATAACTTTGGCAGATATGACCTTTTCAATTACCAAAAAAGTATTAGATATTGAATTACACTCTAGGAACGTTGAATGACTACAATTTTCCTGTTTTTCTCAGCAACACACTAACTACACATTTATTCAGCTATTGTCACTATTTTTCTCCCAAATAACATTGAAAAATTCAAAAGAGGTACAAATATTTGTATCATGAATTTTTCTGTACACATAAACGTCAAACTTCAATCATGAAACATAGTAGGTGGTTGAGATATCTGTGCTTGAGTACATATGCAGCGTTGCCAGTGACTTGAGATTATTCAGAAATTATCAAACGTTACTTTAAAAAATATGAGTGAGTGTGAATAACACACATGATTCTTGACATGATAAAAACATCACAGCAAAGGAAATTTTGTGCGGAATCGTAACATATCATGAACAGAAAAATAAATACGCATGCGCTGATTTGCCAACTGTCGACCGAGTGCTAGATCAAGAAAATGGACACAATGGAAATGCGCATGCGCTGTTTTGCCAAGTGCAATGCCCTTGCAATTTTAATATGAAATCGCAACAGACTTAGGCTTCCTATATGAAGAAAAATAAAAAGGACAATATGAAAAACGTAATGTGTATGCGCTAGACCGACATTTCGCAACAGACTTGGGCTTCCTTCATGAAGATCAAGAGAATGGATAAAGTGGAAAATAAATGTGCTTGCACTTGGCTTACCAACTGTTGGCAAAGCGTTCGCACATTTTTTAAGAAATCACAACAGACTTAAGCTTCCTTCATGAAGATCAAGAAAATGGACAAACGGGAAATGCGCATGCCGATATTTCGCAAATCCGCGCAAATCATAGACCCATTCTATAACATTTTTATTCATTACGGTTATCTAAATTCATTTTTCAATTTGCATGCAAACTTATGACAGACGTCAAATCAAAAGTATGAGTTGTTGTCACACAATAAAAACAAAATACCACGAATATTCCCGAAGCAATAATCTAAGTAGAAAATTCCAACGGTAATAATGTTGTGATTGTTTTGAAAGTACATCATAGCTTTAAATTTATGGTTTTTATTGGTTGCAAGATATGTCGAGAAATAATCAACAAAACAATAATGTCAATGTTTGACATTTCATAATATTATTTTAGTCAGACTTCAATGATTTTCAAAGAGAAATCTTCAATGATTTAAGAGTATTCTGTATATTTTGGGTGTGCCAATTGGTTTTGTTTGGCTTAAAATTATATTTTATCTCTTCCAATATGTGTTGCAGATTGAAATGTAGGTAAAAAGTGCTCTTTTCCGTACCACCAGTCAGCATTTATTGAGAAAATAAATGTCTTCCAGGTATTTCCGCAAAAAAATGTTTTGTTATCGTTTTATATGTACTCTGAATCAGTAAAATTTTCATCAAAATCTAAGAGGTTACCATTTTCTTTACCTTTTCCGGAGATTTATTGACCGAATAAAGCTCAAGAAATTACGGAGTTCAAATTTTAAACTCATTTCAAAAACATTTGATGAATGCAATGACAGCTCTCATGAACATGATCGGATCTCGGATGTGTATACAATGCGAATGCAACGTTGCCAACTTTGACTGAGAAAGGTAAATATCCTTAGCATGCGTCCACCTCCTAAAGGCTCGTTCATACCCTTGCGAATTTTCGCAATTTTCTTGCGATTCGACTTATACGGCGAAAAAATTGCGCTAAATGATGAATAGTAACACGTTATTTTTCAGTATTTGGATTAGATATCACTACTTACATAACCGTAATTTTTTCGCCGCATGAGTCGAATCGCAAAAAATAGCGAATATTTCCAAGGGTATGATTTGAAATTTAGGTTAGGTGATTTTCCCTCCATTTACCTTAAAAGATTGAATCTGCGTGCAGTTGTCGAGGCGGAATATGGGCGAGCGAACCGAGCATAATGATGGCGAGCGGCGAGCGCAGCGAGCAACTATTTTTATTTACGTTTTCAACGCTAAAAAGTGATGAAATCGTAAGAAACTCCTGTAACAAAAGTGTCAATGTTAGGTAAGGTTGTTTTTCCTCATTTACGTCAAAAGTTTAGATCTGTCTACAGTAAGGTCGGGACGTAATAGGGGCGAGCGAATCGAGCATAATGACGGTAGGCGCAGTAACGTTTTATACGTGTAAAAGTGATAGCATCGTAAGTTACTTCTGTAGCTGAACTCTCCAACACCACCTTCTTTCAATTCAAAAGATTAGATCTGTGTGCAGAGTCGCGAGAAACGCTAAAGCTGGGCTCGGTAAATATGCAGTAAGCGGGTACATTCTTTCAAAAAAATGTCATTCCAAAGAAAATAAAAACTGAAGATTCCGCATACGTTCTCCAGCCGACCGCCCAAGGTTCCTCCTTCATCTCATCGACACAATATACAGTCTCAAATTCAACAATTTTTCAGATATTTTCAACATATTTCCAAAGAAGAATAACCTGCAAACTGTTCCCGGTATGCAGGAAAACTGGCAACGTCGCTTTGTTCTCTTCGCTTGTTTGACAGTTGACAATTGCATCAATATCGACAATATCACTGTTATGAATTTCAATTTCAAATGAACTGAAACTATTGATAATTAAAACTGTTCCCTATATGAATGGTTTCTTGTATGGCTCGGAACTACCATGTTATAGTTATTGACATTTGTTGGAAGTGTGGAAGTGAATAAACATCACAGAAGCAGTCAGCTGGTTCAATGTAAACTGGTAATAATTTTCATACAGATCATCTCACGATGAAAGGAACATAGGTAGAATTAGAGCAATTGATAATTGTTCGGCCTATTTTCAAACTTATAATAATACTTTAATCTGACGCAATGTACGTCCTTGATCCTTGAAAATACCATTTGACAATTTGCACCTTCTCAGCAATTTCGTAAACCATGTTATTAGGTCTTTAAATGAACTACCTGTAAGTGTCTTTGCTAGATAATTATTAGAATATCACGATGACAGTCACTGTCATCGTAAACAGCGAAACCGAAAACGGCGAAAACTGATAGTTAATTGATCAAATCCTCTCTTATGTTCGCAGTGCTGTGAGATGATCTGTATATTTGTTGATGTGATGTGATGATCTGTTGTGATGATCTGTTGTAATTGCGATGGAAAAATTCAAGGATTGTTCCACTGCTTCTGTTCGAGACAAAGTATCTGCCAAAATATTTTCTTTACTCTAGATATGTTTAATGTTGGTAGAGAACGTCAAATGGAGTCAAGACAAATGAATTCGCATAAGACGGTATAAGTTGAATGAGTTTATCATTGAGGATCAATCAGAATTCAGAATGGTTTGTTGATCGACCAAAATTCAAAGAAGATATGAATACAGAGTGTTTGAAATGAGTAAGAGTGCATATTATTCACAGGGTGGCCCATTAGTATGAGGAGGTATAGTATTTTGCCTATCATGAGGAGTGTGAAATTTTTTTCAGATAAATGTTATACGGTTCACTTTGTTGCGTATAATAAGAATATTTCAAAATATACAGAGACTTTCTTTAAAGCAGGGCAACACAAAGCATCACTTTTTTAAAAGAACCACCCTATAAATTTTCTCACCATTGAACTGAGCAAAATATTTTACATACGGAGATATTTCTTTTTTAAATATCTGCGGCGTTGTCAAGTTATTGCTGAAAGAAATAAAATCTTCGGAAAAACAGACCATTACAAAAAATACTATCATAAGTATGGGCCGTGGTGGTCGGCTGGTAAAAGCGTACGCCTCGCAAGCGTCGGGTCGTGGGTTCGATACACCGATTCACCGGTCTCGTGCATGGCGTCAAACGTTAAAAGGTAAGGCGTCTTCCCTAGCTCACACAAGTCTCTCGAAGACTTCCGAGGGTTGCGCGTAGGGGTGCTATCGGTTGACGAAAATAACAATTTTAACAATTTTTTTTAAGTAAATACTCTTAGGCAGAAACATTCATGTCATGCACGTTTCTCTAGTTTTCTAAATCAAGGGGTAGTTTAATAACTCCAGTTTATTTTCAAAGGAAATGTAAAACAAATAGCACTTTGTCATGGCCACTTTTTAAGGACTACCTGATAACGTAAGCAGAATTTTTCTGCTGCGTTTTGTCTTTTAGAAAACATTATCAACTTTTTATTTTCATATGGGCAGAAACTAAAGTATACCCTGTATACGACTTCATTTTTCATTGTGAAAACAGTATGATTTCAGAACCATTTCTCGCGCAAAATGAAATTTAGTGATTACTTAACCTGTTTTTCTTCAATTTTAGATAGTAGGCGCTGGAAAAATGTCATATTTAGTCTTATTTATACAAGTATAAATTTTAACTTACCAGTTGTCGGAATTTTTGCGTTGTTGAATACAAAGATAAGTCGCAATATCAAAAGTTTTGTTTATAAATGTAATTGTAATACAACAAGGAGCTAATATGTATTACAGGAAAATAAACAGAAACTTATAACAAGTGTTCAAATAACCCGCAGTTATTTTCTAAGCACAAGTACGCTCTTCTCACAGACGAATTTAAAACTTGAGTTAACATATTCGGAAAAATATTGTTAAAGGATGCAGTAACCGATCTTAGCAAATCTTCTTCTTAGCAAATTCTTCGTTTTGAAAATTATGATAAGAATACACTTGATTCTTAATAGATGCCCAAAGGACAAAGTCGGGGGACCTTGCTGGCCAGGATGTATCACTATGAGTACCAATCCACTGTCCTGGGAAGCGACGGTTCAAATAATCAAGCAATTATAGAGTTATGTCCTGGAGCACCATGTTGTTGAAACCAGCAGCTGTGAGTAACCGCTAATGGCAAATTATCTAGAGCGTCTTCCATATCGTTTACTAACAAATTTATGTACCGCTCTGCTGTTAAATTGTTTTGGTAGATAAAAGGCCCAATAACATTCATACCGAGAATTCCAACCCACATGTTAAAACCGAAACGATGTTGATGTCTGGAAACTTTGTGTACACGCGGATTTTGTTGTGACCAATAATGAACATTCCGCCTATTAAAAATACCATTGTTGGTGATCATACTTTCATCAGACCAAATTATTTTGAAAGGGAAATTTTCATCGTCTTGGCATTTTCTAGTGTACCATTCACAAAAGGTTCTTCGCCTTGCATCGTCACCTGGTCTGAGTCCATGACAAATCCTAAATTTATATGGATGATATTTATTTTTTCTTAAAATGAAATGAGCGGTGGATTTGGCTACTCCGGTATTATCTTCGACAACGACAACGGCCTGTAACACATCACGCTGACGTTCTTCATTAGATAGCTTTTGTCGGGAAACCATAGGTTTTTCAAATGATCATTATTCTTTCAAATTAAAAACTAACCGTCTAAATATTGATTTACCAGGTTGTCGCATCTCTGGATACTTATTAGAGTACGCACGTTCAGCATCAACACAATTTCTTTGGCACAAAATCTAACATGGCAACATATCAAATTTTTCAGTATTCGAAAAGCTGCCGTTTTCCATTTTTAACACAAATTAGGTATGTAACGAAATGTAAAAGTAGGAACGGTAATATGTCAAAAATTCTACCAAACTACAGTATTATAATGACAACAGAACATTATGTGTAATTTTTTCCAGCGCCTACTATCTAAAATTGAAGAAAAACAGGTTAAGTAATCACTAAATTTCAGTTTGCGCGAGAAATGGTTCTGAAATCATATTGAGTGATACGTTGCTGTATTTGCAATAAAAAATGGAGTCGTATACAGGGTATACTTTAGTTTCGGCACATATAAAAATAAAAAGTTGATGATATTTTCTAAAAGACGACACGTCGCAGAAGAATTCAGCTTACATTATCGTGTAGTCCTTGAAAAGTGGCCATGGCAAAGTGCTATTTGTTTTACATTTCCTTTGAAAATAAAGCTAGGAGAAAATAAAAACGAAATTCTCAAATTTCGGTTTTTCTCGGATATCTCCGAAACTACTCGGAATATTAAAACTTTCTAAATGGCATATTGTTATGCACATGAATGCGCTACTTTTCTCTAATTTAATCGACCCCGTCTCTCTTACCGTTTCCGATATCCCCATGCTGTTCATTCTTACCTTGGACACACTGTATATATATATAATCGACGGAAATATACTCAATATCATCAAAACATCATATAAATTTCTTTGGGTGACTCACAGATTATCTTTATATTTTATAGCTTGCTAAATCCTACACAAAAACAAAATTAATTATTTGGCGCCCTCTATCGCCGAACCTTCAGGTGTTGAGGACGAAGTCATGATTAAATCTTCGAGAAGAGTAATTACTCATTCAACTGAATAGAGCCTTCCATATATGAAACGCTATGTATTTTTTTTCTTTGAGATATCAACTTCCTTTCTGATCGATCATCAATAATAATTAACTTAATCAACTCATAGTCTCGAAGGCGAATTCTTTCACCTAGAAATTGATTATATTGGAAACAACACTGTAGAAAATCTTTTTTTTTTGTTTCAATGAAGAATAATTCACGATCTCATGAACGCTCAGTTAACAACGGTTGAATATACATTACAAATGATATATAAATCTTTTTCATTTATCTAAATTTATCCAAAAATAATTCGAGATTTGGAGTGCTCATAAGTATATATAATATTATTTCAAACACTCAGTATTCATAGCTTCATTATATTTTGGTCGATCAACAAACCATTCTGATTGATCCCCAATGATAAATTTAATGAAATTTTGACCTCGTACAACAATGGCTTTATTTCATTCTGTATCATGGAAAAATATTTCTCGCGGAATGCTCAGTCGCACTCAATATTGAATATGAATGAGATTTTCATATTTTTTTTTAATCTGCTGAATTTCTCCAAAAATCAAAAAATTCATGATTTGGCTCCCCCTAGCGCCGAATCTAGTCATACCATCGAGTTGGGCTAATAGGGACTTTTACTCAGAAAGACTTTTTCCCATAAGATGTGTGCGTGGTCCTTTCTAATTCATGGGTCAGTTCATCCATGAATCGTTGGAATGTCTGAGCTGCATTTCTCAATCCAAAGTTCAGGAAGGAAAATTCAAACAAACCTTGTCAAAATTATTTGTCATTATTATTTGAACAAATCATTATTTTGTGGAACCTATAATGTTCATCGTGCAACTTTACAACACACACAAAGATGAAAACATCAAGAATCAAGTGGGCTATACATACGTCCAGGGATTCACCGCCATGTATCTAAACAACAATGTGACAAACGCAAAATTATTATTTGAGTCGACCGATATGCAGAGACAAATGACGAAACAGTTTCTCTTTAATGAATCGTGGCCGTGGTGGCCGTGCTGGTAGAGCGTTCACCTTTGGAGCGAAGGGTAGAGGGTTCAAATCCCCGCATAGTCATCGGTCTCGTGCTTGGCATCAAACGATAAAAGTTAAGGGCTGCGTCTTCTCTAGAAGACTTACGAGGGTTGCGCGTATGGGTGCAATCGGTTGACGGAATAAACAATTTCAACAATTTTCAACAAACAATTTTTTTAACAACAATCACAAAAAGTATCTCATATGTAGCAAATTTCCACTTGTCACCGTATAATTGATTGAAATGTTACTTTTTAGGGCACCAGCTACACAAGATGCAGTACACCATCAATATTACCAATGTCCGTGTTGCAAATGTGGAAGGACTCATTATCAACAGCATACCAGTGTATCCGGCTCACTGGCGAGATGTGGCACTACAGATTGTCCGTCCTCTCAGAATTTTGGTTGATTTTTTGCCGTTGAAATATTGCAATTTTTTATCCAAACTCACTTTGCAGATCCTCCTCAAACGCTTCCTCAAAGGCTTCCACACAGTAGTACGCTGAGTAGAATTGACTCTTCCCGGGAGAATTTGATAGGTAAGTAGGTATGAGAACTCAGTTAAGAAGAGGTTTACCTTCTGAAAAAGGTCAAAGTAAATTTGCGGTGTAAAGGGGGAAGTAGGAATGCCAAGCGATGGAGGCGGAGTCCAATATTAAAAGAAATCTAATAGCGTCTCACTCCAGCTCATTGCCCATTTACGTTATCGTAAAATTGGCCTTGAACGCGCCGCCTGATATTCCAAACGCAGCTGCTCGTACATTCCCCCGCATTCCTCGTCGAGGGGATCAAAGACTAACCGCAAACTGCGGCTGATAAAATGCATAATGCATTGTTTCCTAGGTATTAAATGTTGCTAGGTGAGCACATATCAAAAATCATTCAATCTTTCGAATACAAAATTCTTTTTATCGACGTCTAGATGGAAACGCTGCAAAAACGATTCAAGCTATAAAAAATAAAACCTAAGGGACTTCAATATAGACATTTACAACAAAATCTGTAAAAAAAAAACTATATGCTGCTGCTATTGTTTAGTTGCTTGGTTTTGTGAAAGTCTTTCGAATTTCCTTGTATTCGAAGAATACGTTAGGCAATTGTTTTGAGTTCATATAAAAGTTCTTATATTTATAGAACATAATAACCATTCTTCATAACCATGTCGAAAAAAATTAATTGTTCTGAAATTGAACTGAATATTTTGTATACATATTCAACAAGCCGTTACTGTTCGGAGACTGGCTTTGTTCAACGTCTGACACTCAATGCATATTATACTTGAGGTCTTACATATATGCAAGGGCTCTGAAGTGAACAAATTATTTGAGATAGGACCAGATGAAAAAGTCCAGTGGGGTAAGATTTGGTGACCTAGCAGGCCATTTACCCCCCGTACGATTCGATGTAGTTATGATGAAAATGTATAGTGCTTCATATGGTTGTACTAGGAATGACAGTCTCTATCATAATAAAAAATAAAAAATATAAGCACTTCTGGATAATTGGAATCAGTCATTTACTGAAATAAATAAGGGACGTTAAAGATTTATTTCAAATAAAAAAATTTCAGGGCCGCGTACACTTGGACGAATCACCACAGGTAGGAATAGCGAAACATCGAATTGAATTTTGGCAGTTTTCGTGGTGAAGGTTTAGCCATGCATTGATGAAATCCCTGCCTTACAACAAGATTAGATGAACATTACATGTATTGCATTGTGAATACATGAGATTATTTTGGTGACTGCATGATAGTGCATGGTGACTGCAAGGAAAGTAGATTCAATTCAATTATAGAATAGTTACAGTCTAGTAGCATTACAATGATAGTTTAAATACATACAATCGGGTACGATTTGTTTGAATATATAGTGTTACATTCAGTTACTAGTTAGTATTTTATTTTTAATTTTTTTAGTTATGGCACCGTTTGTATTTCTTCTAAAATAATTGAAATACAACATTCCTATAGTAATAGTAGAGTTTAATGATGAAACAGAAACAACTTTAATTCCTAATTTCCACATTCCTCTCGAATCGACTATCCACTATTTCACAGAAAGCATGCATTTCATGTAGAACGGAAAATTTAATGGAAATTCTTTTTGATATTTCCATATGTTCTCACCATGAGACACTCGTAAATTTCATTTCATTTCAACATCGATGTACTTTTCAACCCTATTCGAGGCTTGTATGCGAAAATGGAGCACCTGAATCTGTCACTATCTGACGGTCTATTAGTTCAATAGAATTTGTACCAAATATGCCAATTTTCAAATACGTATGATTACCTATATTTGACGTTTAACTGTCACATTCACTAATCTGAAAACAGCAAACTTGACAGGCCAATCAGAGTCAAGAAACAACTTTGGTGTTATCAATAATCCGAACTTGTCTAGAGCTCCTGATTGGTTTATTGGACAAGTGCGTGAAAAAGTCACGATGAATGAAACTCTGAAGAAGCTAGCCACTCGCGCTAGCGAAACGTTAGGAAACAATTGCGAACAATGACGGCCTACGAAGCCGGAAAAAAATGGTGATAATGAAGTTAGGGTCTTTTCACAATATCTCTCAGATGCAATGCAATAACCAGCGTGGCCTAAGCTGGGGAAGTAGTTGATTTCTGTTGATTTTTTTCGTAGGTATTTTGGTGACAGGAATATATAAATGTCACTTTTGTCTTTTCAATAATTAGGTGGAAATTAATTTAGTTGAATCAAGGGAAAAAATGCGAAAAACGCTATAACCATCACGAACGTTAAGCACTAACGATCCTAGACAATATTGTTCGCTACGCTCCTCCTCCTCCAAACAATTGTCTTCTATCGGTAAAATGTGCTTATCGTTCTGTATACTTAATATACCATTTGAAAATCGTCTTTTTGGGTGATAATTTTTTTAAGAAGAGTCGTTTACGGTATTTATTACCAGTTCGATAATTCGAATTTGGCATAATGTTGCTCGATTGACTAACAAATATTGAAAAATACAAGTGTTACTATCACAATACAAGAGCAAATTAAACCCTAACGGTAGCCCCCTCTCCCGTCCCTTCTCTGTGAAGCTCATTTCGGGATAATTGGTCCTTTTGTGTCTTGCCGCCAGTCGTTCGCCAGCCCCTTGCAAATTGCAAAACAAATCCAGTTTTTAGTAACTGATTGTGTGAGTGACCTGGAACGTAATCACAATCCGTCAATAAATCATTTCTGCTGCTTATTACTTATTATTTGTCCATTTCCAGAAAGCAAATGTTCAAGTTAAATTGCATTATGAAATACATAAGAATTATAATTGGAATTATGATTGAATCATTCTTGAATTATTCTTATATATGCTACCCAATTCGGCATATTTGCAACTTCAATAAACCCATTTACAACTTCTATTGTTTTATCTCCAGTGCTAAAATTTCCGGAATAGCTTCAGAATAATTTTTCAACTCATGAATGAATCTACAATTCATTCAGTTATCCATAGTAACCATGTAAAAGAGCATAGTTATGTGAGGGCGCTCGAATCGTGAAAATAAATGCTCGAAAATTGAGTCTGCAGAGGTTCAACAGAAAACACTTTGACGATGTAATTTTGAATGGATCATTCCAGTTTTTATTTTGAACATAGATAAATGTATAAGTGAGGCATCTCACGAAGTAATTTTTCGAAAAAAAAAAGGTGCTTAGATAAAAATTAGTGAATCTGGTCAATGTTCTGCCTATTTTTTCAACGTTTTTCTTTTTTTGTATTTGAAAAAGTACTTCGTGAGATGCCTAGATCCAACATTCGAAAATCGGATGATGAAAAAAATTTCGAGTTTATTCAGCGAGCTCCGAGTATTTCGTTTTCTTCCGTTCAAAGTTAGAGATTCATGATATATTTTTTCTATTTGGAGTCTAAAATGATGTCATTATGAGAAATGGCTTCAAATTTCGATACGCATTTTTTAATTTTTTCGAAATTAGTAACAATGGTACCATCAACTGTCAGATGAACGTCAGACAAGAGGGATGGGATTTCCAGATATTAAACAAAGAAGAAGAATAACCTTTGAATTTTGTGGTGTTATTTGTTGCCTAGGATGGTACAGTTATTGTAAACTTCAATTGTTGCATGACTGGTTTCTCGGGCGTTTATAATAAATTAGCTGGTGTGGTTTGGACTGGGTTTACTGAATTATGCTCAGTGGTGTGATTAGTTGAAAAGTTAATTTGACTGCAGTGGGAGTGTGGTGAAGCATCGGATGCTTCGAAATTGTGAAATTCCTTTTCGTAAACATTACTCTCAATTCAGGAGAGGTACAACTTGAGTTTTCTTCATCAGTCATTTAAAAAAAGGTAATTTACTGATATTTGCATTCAGAATTTAAATAATTTATGTGAACAAATGAATTACCTGACAGAATTCTTCAAATTTTAAATATTTTATCAATGTTACCTACCCGATATTTCTGATATCAGTTATTAATAATAAATCCAATTTATTTCAATAAAAAACTACAAATAATGCCAAATAGAAAGAATAGTATGTGAAACAGGTTTTATAAGACACATTGTGGCACTTGTTCTCTTGGAGCACTCCTCGCTTCGCTCGTCGCATTCTAAACAACGCGTACGCGACTAAATGGTGTCTTATAAAAACTTGTATCAAAATATGCTATAGCTATAGGTAAATTTTTTTGAGTGGTCAACTTCCATTGCTCCACCATCTACCTCACCATTTAAATTTTGAATTCCTGAGAATAACTTTTGAACGGTTTGACTTACAGACATGATTCAAAAACCGTTTTGAATGATATAACTGACTCTACATTTTGGAATTAAAACTATTGTGATTGCTTCATAGAGGGACAGGGAACACATCAATTGAAAAAATTCAAATGGCAAGGGGAGTCAAATGTCACATCGTTGAAAAGAAAATTTAATTCTCTTTTCAACCATTTGATTTTTTTCGGATTTCGTTAATAATTTTTCCCCTTATGCACTCGATATATCAAGTATACGAGGATGTATTGATATCTAGTTAGCCTAGACCAGTTCCCTGCATAAACAAAATATTGCGTTACCATAGCAACGCACAATAACTTATTAGAAGTGTCTGTAAAGTTTGACGTAAAAAAAGTTCACCAGAGTAACGCAATAAATTAAAGGAAAAAATATGTCCACCGAAATTGTGAAAATCGAAATATTGGAGTATCGAGCCATCATCAAGTACCTGTATTTAAAAGGGTTAAGAGGTAAGCAGATTCACGAAGATATGCTTAGTACCCTTGGTGATCAATGTCTTTCGTATACGACCGTGAAAAATTGGACTGCAAGCTTCAAAAGAGGTAAATTTTCCATTGAAGATGATGACCGATCGGGAAGGCCAGTTTCTGTGTCTGTCCCCGAAAATATCGATGCAGTTCCTGACATGATTTCAACAGACCGTCGAATTGGGCTGAAACGGATATCTGAAGCAATGAATATTTCATACGAACGCGTTCATCATATAGTTCACGTCAATTTGCTGCAAAATGGATCCCCTAATGTTTGAATGTTGACAAAAAGCGTGCAAGGGTAGTTGCATCGCGTTCGATCTGTGCTCGATTTGAAAACGATGTAGACTTAAACCGAATTGTTACTATGGATGAGATTTGGGTACATTTCTACGATCCAGGAACGAAGCAACAATCGATGGAATGACGACACTCCGGTTCTCCAAGACCTAAAAAGTTTCGTGTCAAAAAATCTGTTGGAAAAGTTCTTGCTTCAGTTTTTTGGGATTGCCATGATTGATTTTTTAGATAAGCGTAGAACAATAACTGCAGATTACTATTCGACATTACTGCTCACTCTAAGGGAAAAAATTAAAGAGAAAAGTGTTGGAATTTATCGCGTGAACTTGACCTTCAGCGTTCGTACAGCTCTTCTTTGTGCGCGAGCCAAACGGTCCGAGGTCCGCGACCATGATATCCATGGCAACCACCCCTCTTTCGCCGCATGCTCACCGCCTGCCTAGCGAACCAGTTGCAGTTAGTATTGTTGCATTTCTCGGAGTAGACAGGTCAACGCACTTCGTGAAAACTATCGTTTAGAATTACTTGTGTATTTGTTCGCATACTGTTTTATGTTTTGTGTTTCTTTGTCTTCATTAAAGTTTTAGCAATCACGTGTATACTTCCGCTTGCACACCAATTCCCTAACAGGTTATGGGCCCAGGTGCACTAGAAGCATAGAAATATCGAGTGTGTAAACAAATCGCGCGTTCGCCGGAATATTGACTGTAGTGTTGAATCTTCATTTTGGAACTTTCTATCGGAACCTAGCGAAAATAAGTCTAACGAATGTTTCGCGATTTGAGACTCTCTGCAAGGACAATTACGACACGTGGAAAATACAAATGGAAGCACTGCTGGTCAAGAACGATGCGTGGGGATTTGTCAATGGTGAAATTCTGAAACCTGTACTCATTCCCAATGACGGCAACTCCAAGAAAGAAGTGGAAACCTGGGAGAAATACGACAGCAAGGCCAAATCCGACATCATACTTGCAATAAATCCGTCCGAATTGAAACAAATTAAAAATTGCAAGACTTCCAAAGAAGTATGGCTTAAGTTGGAAGGAATATATCAATCCAAAGGCCCCGCTCGGAAGGCAACTTTACTGAAACAATTAACGCTGCAACGCATGTCGGAAAATGAAAACGTACGCAGTCATCTCGACAAGTTCTTCGATGCTGTGGACAAGCTGGAAGATATGGGTGTACAGATAAATCCTGATTTATTAGCCATAATGCTATTATACAGTTTGCCTCCAAGTTTTGAGAACTTTCGGTGCGCGATCGAATCGAGAGACTTCTTCGTGTTAAAATTGTGGAAGAATACGATGCGCGGAACAATGAACAGCGGAACGCGAGTGATCAGAACGCGATGTTCGCGAACAGAAAATACAAACAGAATCAGTGGCGTCCGAAAACTTTCGCTAAGGGTGACAGTGGTAGAACTGACTCAAATAATAGTGATCGTAAGGATACTTCAGGGAAGTTCAAGTTTCTCTGCCACCGATGCAGGAAGGTAGGACATAAATCTTCAGATTGCCCGAACAAAGGTAAGTCCTATCAGTCTAGTTCTAAATGCGAGGCGGAAGATTCAAATTTCATGGCGGAAGAAGCTTTCAAAGCAAGTTCGAATAGCGAATTTAAGTGGTGTTTAGACAGCGGCGCGACGTCCCATATGGTTAAAGACTTGAAAGACTTTTCGGAAATTAGAGATTCTCTTAACGAAAATCTGAACTAAGCCAATAGTATGTCGACGGAAATTACCGCCAAAGGAACTGCAAATTTCACGGCCGATATCTGTGGTGAATCAAAAGTCGTTAACTTGCAAAACGCGTTACATGTGCCCGATTTACGTTCAAATTTATTATCAGTCGGAAAAATCACGAACAACAATTACAATGTTTTATTCAAAAAGGACTGCGCCTTAGTTTTTGACGACGGTAATAATGTACATCTAGTGGCCGATCGGATCGGCGATTTATATTACGCGCGAAGAAAATTGTAAATCATACAATTGCGGCAATATAGAAGAAGCGAAAGCTTCAACTGATTTGATCTCTTGGCATCGTAAACTAGGACATATCAACTTCAAGGATTTGAAGGAATGCGAACGAAAGGGTATCATATCAGGTGTGAAATTCAACACAAATGAAAACGATGAACTAGTTTGCGAAATTTGTTATAAAGCGAAGATGACAAGAGCTCCTTTTCCTAAAAAGTCAGAACGTCAGACGACGGAACCATTAGAAATTATTCATACGGACGTATGTGGTCCTATGCGGGTAGAATCTCTCGGAAAAACTAAATATTTTGTCGAATTTATTGATGATTTCTCCAAATATTGCATGATATATTTCATCAAGGCAAAAAGTGAGGTTATTGAAAAAACAAAGGAATTTATCGCTTTAGTCGAAAATATTCATGACCGGAAAATCAAATATCTACAATCTGACAACGGTACGGAGTACACATCGAAAGCATTCGATGATTTATTGAAATCGCACGGAATTTCACGTCGATTAACGAGTCCCTATTGCCCAGAACAAAACGGAATATCCGAAAGGAAAAATCGAACCCTGATGGAAACAGCAAGATGTTTGCTCATGCAAGCCGACTTGCCTCCATGTTTTTGGGCCGAAGCTGTTAACACAGCGAATTACATTCGAAAACGTTGCACAACTAAATCTTTGAACGGAAAAACCCCTTACGAGGTTTGGTCTGGAAAAATCCCCGATGTTTCGCATTTTAAAGAATTTGGATGTAAAGTTTTTTGTCTGAATAACGACTCAAATAAAGGAAAATTGCACCCACGTTCCAAGGAGGGAATTTTCCTAGGTTATTCGGAACAAACCAAAGGATTTAGAGTTTGGCTAACAAACGAGAAGAAAGTTATAATCACAAGGGATGTGAAGTTCGTTGAAAATACAATCCCGAAAATACCCAATGAATCAGAAAATGATCTAAATCACGATTTCTATCCCGAAGGCTCAACAGGGAAGGAATGTGAGACGGAAGGTAAAACCATCGATGTTCACTTGGCTCCAGTTTTCAATGATGAACAAGAAGACAATCAGAACAGTGGTTCGGAAGAAGATGATGTCCCAGAACAACCATCCGTTGTGGAAAGAGGACGTGGCCGTCCACGAATATTGAGAACAGGATCAAGGGGAAGACCTCGAAAAATGTATAACGTTCATCGTGCTAACACGGTAGAAGAAACGGAATACGCATTTTTATCAGAATTCCCAATGAAACAGGCTTTGAATGGGCCCGATTCAAAAGAATGGTTCGACGCTATGAGAGAAGAAATAACTTCAGTTATAAAAAACGATACGTTCACACTGATTGAACGCCCAAACGGCAAGGAAGTTGTTGGAAGCAGAATTGTTCTACGAAACAAGTTTGGCGCCGATGGTACATTGGAAAGACGAAAGGCACGACTGGTTGCACAAGGTTTTAGCCAACGTCCTGGCATTCATTTCAACCAGACATTCGCTCCTGTTGCACGACTAAGCACGATACGTTTGGTCGTAGCGCTAGCAGCTCATTACAAAATGACCATTCAACAGCTTGACGTAGCATGCGCTTATTTAAATGGCGAATTGCAAGAAACTATATATATGGAAGTTCCCAAGCAATTACCAGAAATTCTTGAGACACTAATAAGCTCTCAGACAAGTGAAATGAGGAAAAAGGCATCAAATTTATTGTCAGATCTACAACGTGGCGATAAAGTTTGCCTACTCCACAAGTCTTTATACGGACTTCGTCAAGCTGGCAGGGCTTGGTATGCTAAGCTCGACGAGATTTTGCGAAATTGCTGAGCTACTCCTACAAAAGGCGATCCTTGCCTGTATCGTATGTTAGAGGGCGAAAATCTAACTCTAATCGTTGTATATGTCGACGATTTCCTCATCGCTTCGAAGAATGCCAAAATAATCACAGACTTGAAGCAGAAAATATCCCTACAGGTCGAAATCCGAGATCTTGGGGATGTGAAACGTTGTGTAGGTATAGAGTTTGTTCGCGAAGGTCCTGACATAGTAATACATCAGAAAGGATATATTTCTGAAATTTTGGATCGTTTTGGTATGGCTAACGCGAATCCAGTATCCATACCTATAGATCCGAATACCAAACTCTGTAAACCTACGGAAGAAGCTACAGAAGATGAAGAACGACTACCATATCGTGAATTGATCGGAGCCCTGACTTACCTGGCTATGGCTACCCGACCTGACATAAGCTTTGCGGTCAGTTTTTTGGCTCAGTTCAACAATTGCTACAGACACTGGACTGCCGCAAAACGTATACTTCGTTACCTCAAAGGAACAACAAATTTTGGTATTGTATATAGAGGTGACAACAAAGGTATCAGAGGCTATGTAGATGCTGACTGGGGCAATAGCATCGACGACAGACGTTCCTACACTGGCTACTCGTTCATCCTGTCAAGTAGTCCAATATCGTGGGAATCCAAAAAGCAGAGAACGGTTGCCCTTTCATCGACAGAGGCAGAGTACATGGGGATTACAGAAGCTGCCAAGGAAGCGATATACTGGAAAGATTTCCTATTAGAATTGGACCTCAAGCACCTGGCCGATGTGAAATTGTACAACGACAACCTCAGTGCTCTGAAGCTGGCCGAAAACCCTGTTTTCCATGCCCGGAGCAAGCACATAGATATTAGATATCACTTCATACGCGAGGCTCTGGAAAATAATATGTTTTCGATATCCCATTTGAGTACTAGTGAAATGTTAGCGGACATTTTAACGAAGGGATTAACACGCGAGAAACATAATAATTGTGTGAGACTGTTGGGACCCAAAAGTTTCTTGGTGCGTCCCGGTTTGTCTCGAGGGGAAGTGTTGGAATTTATCGCGTGAACTTGACCTTCAGCGTTCGTACAGCTCTTCTTTGTGCGCGAGCCAAACGGTCCGAGGTCCGTGACCATGATATCCATGGCAACCACCCCTCTTTCGCCGCCCGCTCACCGCCTGCCTAGCGAACCAGTTGCAGTTAGTATTGTTGCATTTCTCGGAGTAGACAGGTCAACGCACTTCGAGAAAACTATCGTTTAGAATTACTTGTGTATTTGTTCGCATACTGTTTTATGTTTTGTGTTTCTTTGTCTTCATTAAAGTTTTAGCAATCACGTGTATACTTCCGCTTGCACACCAATTCCCTAACAAAAAGACGCGGAAAGCTATCAAAAGGTGTTTTGTTTTTGCAAGACAACGCCCCTGCACACAAATCTCATGTTGCCATGCAAAACAGTCGTGATTTAGGGATTGAATTACTAGAACACCCACCTCATTGACCAGATTTGGCTCCGTCCGACTATCAGCTCTTTCCTCAACTGAAAAAAAGTCTAAAAGGTCGTAAATTGTCTTCCAACGAGGAGGTAATAAAAGCTGTGGAGGTAAGGTTTGCAGCGCAAGAAGAAATTTTTTTTTTGAAACGTCTAGAGACGTTGCCAGGTTCGCTGTAATAAATGTATCCAATTTAGTGAGAAATAAAATATTTTGAAATTGAAAATTTGTTTGGTTCTTAAGTAGGCCGTAAGTGCGGATCTGAATGGTACCCTTATAGACTACAAGCCCAGGCATTACGAAACAACTTTTTTTCGCACTGTGCCGTCAGTTGTGAGCGGTGCGGATGAGTACGAGGGTCAAAATAAGTTTCCACCGAGGGGTGCAATTTTTCGATAAAAGATTCCTGTACGGCATTTCTCAAGATGATAGATCACTGAAAAATAATCAAATAGGACCTGATGCAGTACAAAAAGAACGGTACTGAAAGCCAGGAATTTTTTTATTTTTCGCAAATTTTTCTTATGAATCCAGGTGATTTATCACTGTACAGCATTTGTTAAATTGATTTGTATTACTACATAGATTCATTTTTTAGCATCGCCGTACATATTTGCCGGTGCAGGGGTGGGAAGCCCTGCACGCAAATTCATACTTAGTTAGACCTGTATGTTTCAAGATCATTGGAAAATGTACGGCATCGGTTCCACATTATTATTCAACATATAAAATGATTTTCAGAAATCACGCCGTCTAAAAATTTTGGTGCATAAAATTGATTGAAAAATAAAATGAAAAATTACCTCTATTAGGGGCGTTGAATCTTATATTGTTCAAAGATTATAAATATCTGTACGGAAACCGGTTTTCAGACTACATATCTTTGTTTTACGTAATAGCAGGTTATAATTGATGAAACTAAATATAAATATGAATAAAAAATAATTGCACTGTGATTTATTAGAGAAGAAATTTTTAGAATATCATTGCTTTATTAATTTCTCAAGATCCGTAAACAAAAAGAAATTGATGCAGTACATTTTCAATTTAAGGATTTCTCACAGCTGATAAGATTTTGCATTATGTTTCTACGAAATATTAGCAACTTTAATTATTGTACGGCATTCAGAAAATTTCATTGGCAATATAAAACAATAATTGAGAATTACAATGCCGTTCATATCAGATGGAACATACAATACCTACTCTGAAACCGAATAACTTGAAAATTCGAGCATTTTTTCTCAGTTCAATGTACATTATTCTACTGTACCTTACAATCTTCATACTTAAGTATTTCACTTTGTCGCTGTTTTGAAACACACAATTTTTCATTCCTAATCTGGATAAGAATGTACGCACAGATTATATTCATTCATTAACGGGTACTCAATTCAGTCCTGGTCCTGGAAAATATGGTACGGTATGGAAAATATGATTCAAATTGGAAGATCCATTCAAAAATAATTACCAAACATACAGGGTATCCGGTAAACCTTGTACAATATTGGAACTGGTGAAAGACCAGGTCATGACTGTTCAGAATATCGGAATTTCACCTTAGTAAAAATATCACCGTTTTCGAGATAATAGGCAATTTCTGGAAAATCGCTGCCTCACCTTGGATTTTTGAGTGCCATGTATACAAATTGAGACAAATTCAAATATCTTTGCAGCTGAAGATTACTGATGAGTCATGCTTTCAGAAGTACAGAATAGTTTTTCAGAAAGTGAAAAAAAAAAAATTCAAAGAAATGAGGGTAAAATGACAGATTTGAGTTTCATAAATTTTTAAAAAAAAGTTTGACATTATTATCTGAAAGAAACATAATCAATTTTAAGTGGACATTCATTTCAAAATAAAGCTCATTTTGTCCAGACTCTGTCATGATATTAAACAAACTATAATCTATCAACTTTTATACTTACTCCCAAAAATTATTTTATTTCGATTTTATCAAGAGGAAATGTGAAACTGATTATTTATAATAATAAAGAATAGACTGCTTAGTAGCATTGAATAGTATGTCAATAAAATTAACTTTTCATGTAATTAAGCCTAATAAAATTATGGAAACGAAATGTCGATTATCCGACATGGCACCGATTAATACGAATTCTTGTGATAAATGTCGCAATTGTCCAACATCCAGATTCCAACGAAGTTTCAGAGACCGACAGATATACAGGGTGTAACCAGATAAGTGCAAAATTTTTGAGGAGGTGAATCCTTGTCGAAAATCGGATCTTCTGTAAATAGAATTGAAAAAATCTAGTAGGTGGCTCTCACATTTTGTTTGAACAACTTGTGAATTCAGTCGTAGGTTTTTGAAATTATTCCGCTTGTTTCATTCAGTGTTATTTATTTCTTTGTCACGCCGTACACACGTTATACTCCCCGAAAATATGTGCATATACACCACATTTATGGTGAATGTGGAGGTAGTGCTACTGCTGCAGCAGCGCTTTATGCAGAACGATATCCGATTGCACAATGCCGCTCAAAGATACCCTATAGCGCATTTGAAAAGGTTCTTCTTGAAAAGATGTCGTCTCTGCGTACGAGAGGATGGAAAATATCATTTTTGTAATATTACTCAGTGCGATGTTGAATAACCGTTATTGTGGTTTATAGTGTTTGTTGAATGTTGATTCAAAATAACATTGAATTAGTATTTACTTCTTTACATCTCATTGAATGCTTTTAAGCAGTTGATTTGTTATATTACTCATGATTATTCAATCATTTCATCTTGATAGGATAAAAATAAAAGACTGACAAAGTCTAATTGAGTTGATTTTAGCTCAAAATACATCACACTCTAATATAATCGAACTTTTATTTCTTTCAAACATAATTATCATATGTTTTATACCATGGTAGAGTCTGGACAAAATGGGCATTCTTCTGTAATGAGTATCCACTTCCACTTGGTTATGTTTTTTTCAATCTGGCAATTTACCCTAATTTCTTGAAAAATTGTATCGTTTTCTGAAAAACTGTTTTAAACGTGTGAAAGCATGACTCATCAGTAATCTTCAGCAGCGAAGATATTTGAATTGGTCTCAATTTGTAGACATGGCACTCAAAAATCGAAGGTGAGGCTGTGATTTTCCAGAAATTAAAAAAATGCCTATTATCTCGAAAACGGTGACATTATTACTGAGGTGAAATTCCGATATTCTGAACGGTCATGACCTGGTCTATCACCAGGTTCAATATTGTACAAAGTTTACCGGACACCCTGTATATATTACGTACAAAATCGATTTCAACTAATATTTGTAAACAGCCCTCGTATAAAATGTGACCATAACTTTTTGAAGCTGATCATATTGAGCAATTACTATAAGCCTTTCTCAAATACTTTAGGCTCCAAAGCGGATTTAATGACTCAAAAAGGCTATTTTGTGTGACTATTGTTAAAAACATGTAGTATAAAAAACAAACATTTGAAAAAAAAATTACAGTGTTGTAAAAAAGTCTAAAATTTTAGAGAAAATATTCTTGTCGTAAGAAAAGAATCTCAATAGGTAATTTCCTAAAAAAAATGCTCAAGCTCACCATAGGGACCGTTGATAAAGATTGGCAAAATATCCTAAATTGTCGCTATTTTTGACCCACCCTGTATAATATGGTAACGACATGACATTCAACTTTCCTCAAACTTTCCTCAAACCAGCAATGCTACTATTTGTTACTAGTCATCTAAAAAGTAATACTTTTGGATGAGTAAACCTGGCAATGTTTTGGTAAAACAGCATTTTGTATGATTTTCAAAAATTCGTATATCCGAAACTGGACATAGAAACTAATTTAAACTTGCATATGAAACTTCTATTGACTTGTACTACAATATCCCAAATGATCAAAATTGGCTGAAACCATTTTCCCATGTATTTGGTGCGGGGTCCTTTGTTTAATTCACACCCACCATTATCATAAAAAGACAAATGAAGTGGAAAATACCAGGTTCCCATTTAAAAATGGAACATTTATTTAACTATCGATGAATTCGTCAGAAAATGCAATTTAATGGAGTATACAGATCCTTGAAATTTTATTCCAGTATGTCAAAAACTAAAGAGTAATGGCGACTATTCAATGAAGTTCATATTTCGCCGTTGGTGATAATATTGAGGACTTTTTGTAAAGAGAAACATTCTCAATTGAAAATTGAACCAATATATGACTCCTCTGGAATTGGAAAAAAACTACGATAAAATTGAAGTTACTTTTTGTAATATCTAACAGAAAACAACTACTTCCCCGGCTAAAGCCACGCTGGACATTGAACTACATCTGATAGATATTGAGAAAGACCCTATATAACTTGAGAGAGAAAATCTGAAAGTGAAAATTTGCAATTTAATTCAGAAAGTTGATTATTTATTAAATGTCCAGTTTCCATTGGAGATTCTTATCTATAAATGAGATAAGGGAGAATGTTATTCAGGAGTATCACAGAAAATCGCTCATTTCATTGATGCGTGAATTGCATCTCTTTCGGTAGGCCTCCAATACATTTTGGTCGACAAAAATCTATTTCACTCTTCTTCACTTTGTTTTGCATTCCGTCAAGCCTCCTGAGGGGAGTTTTCTTGAGGCTGCAGGCATAAAGTATCGATGGCATTATTAGCTGCTCATAAAGGGATTGTTATCAATGGTTATCAATGAGAGTTGTAACAAATCTACCCCCTTCGTCGCTCCCTGTAACGGTCCTCCCTATCTACTGACAGCTAGGCAAGACACACACTATTCAGCTGTTCGAGTAGGAGAACCAAAGACAACTCGAGGTGAAGACCCCCACACAAGCGACCTTTGGCGGTAAGGTAATTAAGGACACTATGTTGAACCAGGTTGAGAGATAGAAACCTAATGAATATGATCGTACTTTTATTTACAAAAGATAATCGACGAGCAGTAACCGATTATCCTTGTGGGCACCTGACTGTAGTAGACTTGGTTTTGCCAACAAGCCGATCGTAGAATGAAACACATAGGTTGAGAATATAACTATATATAATGGTAGTAAATCTAACACAGTTCAATCGGGTGCAATGGGCACCGAGGCAGTCAATGATTATTACTTCAATCATACTCAAATAATCAACTGTCAAACATCAGATATCAAATCGAACATCAGTATTAAGACGTCATAAAACATTGCACTACCCTTATTAAGGGTGAGAAACAAAAAAGACAGAACTAACATTACTTACCAGGCGATTCTAGACATTTGGGGACAGAATATAGTTTACAAAATCATATACAGTTTCAACTTATATTACCATGCACAAATCATTACTATAATATACATTTTTAGAGGTACAAACCATTATCAACCAATTCTACAATTCAAACTAACATTTCATTGATTAATAAAAATATTGAACAAACATACACAATGACGTCTTCATAAAAATTCGCATTTAGAGCAATCATAATATACCTGTAAACCACCGAGCATGTGCAACAAAATTCAAAATACTGATCTAAATTGGGGTTCACGGTAAAAACATTTCATATCATGATTTTATTGGAAATATGAACAGGGTGTTCATAGAGTCCATTGTAGTTCAATGTCCAGCGTGGCTTTAAGATAAGATGAGATTTCAATTGAGAATGTTTCTCTTTACAACATTTCATATCATATTCATACATTCGGTAATTTCAGTTAATCAAATAAAACACCAACAATATTTAAATAGTAAAGCACTCATCATATGTGCAAATACAAGGGTTCATAATTGAAAGACTGTTCAAATAAACAGAAATATATTGCAATCCTTTGATCGGTTTCAGAACTGTGTGTATCATTATTGATGCGCTAGAAAATAATACTCTAACCACTGGGAGTACCGGCCGACTTCATGCTTGCATAGCCGACTTATTGGGTTGATAAAGTACTTCATGTGGGTTCGAGGCGTATAAGGAAAATGTTATTCGTTCTTGTCGCTGTCGAGATTTCACAGCTGAAATAGCTTTCAACAGCAGAGTCTCAATATACTGAGCGATTTAGCGATAGGACTCTTGGCTGTTCACTTTTCGATTAAAAATTATCAATTTACCTACCATTTTAAATAAATACTCCCTACTGGAAGTAGAACCATCCTGGCTTGGATAGCTTCACTCGTATATTAAAAATACCTATGGTAGGTATCTTGGCGAATTCATTGTGATGAACATGGAAACGCATTTCCTCGTGGGTGCAAAAACTCGAACTGTTCATTACTTAATCAATTCTCGGGAGATTATCCGAAATTACTACATGGCGACACGTCACTCTCGAACTACTGTACTTGAAATACTAATCACGATACTGATTGATTTTGCCGAAAACAACAATACATAGCGACATGTTGAAACGTCGTCTGCAAAACTTGGAATGTCTGTCACAGACTCAGTTGGTCTTTTATATGGACTAGCGTACATGACGTATAACCCACAGCTGCTGTTGTGTTTAGAGCAATCATGGAGGTGTCCAATTAGGTCACCGCGGAATCATCAATCGTACCGAAAAACAATTGGCGTGCCGACACAAAAGATCTGATTTTGGCATTCAATTGAATAAAATGAATTTCATCGAAGCGCGTTATAATTAACGTTTACTTTTCACAGGGCGGCTCTCCTCTAATTTTCGGCTTTGTTTCAGTTACGGAGCTTCGTAACAAATGACTTAGCTTGGTCAATGATATGAATAATGCGATTTCGCGTTTAATTTAACTAGTATGCAAATTAGGTTTGTCACAGAGTTGCGAGCCAGAAACGCAAATGTTCATGGCACTAATGTTCCTGTTCAAGTCCACTCCCAGATAGCTCACATTTTCCGACTCACTGGCACCACAGTCTTTCACCTCAACTTTCGAAAGATTTTTACTAAGGTGAATTTCCTAGTGGATTTGATAGACTCGGTGTTATCTGGGTTGATTGTTACTTTGCCACTTTCCAAACAAGATCGGCCAAGATCATTTTACGACCATCCTTTTCACGATAATAACAATGTCTCAGGTAGCAGCTTCACTCAAATATGATTGCGCATGCATATATTGCTGAATCATTCGTACATTCATTTTCAGGTACATACTTTTTTTAATCCCTCCACAAACAGAAATGTTATATGGGATCAATAATGAAACAAAGATATAAGAGATATAAGAGACCATCTCCTGATGAATTGCTCGTTCATTTTTTTTTAGTTTTTACAAAATCGACAAAATAAAATAGTAATTAGAATGCAAATTTATCAAAATGCAATGCCATAATTAAGATATGACTCAAAAAGCAGAAGCGGTTTTGTGTGTGTGTGTGTGCGTGTGAGGGGGAAATTCTCACGTACAAAATGCTAACGTTGTTTTTTTTTTCCACAGATTCACCACAGAAAATGTCAAAATGCACCATGGCCATTGATGTGATGAATACTGCGACAGGTATGGTGAATATCAGGGTGTTCAAGTACTACTGCCAATACTATAAAATGAAAAAGGGTTCTTTGAAATTATCCCTGTACCTTATAAATAATACTGTTCAACCTTTTGTGTAGGAAAAAACAAAAATATTGATTCAATCACTTCCATGTATGAAACTACAACATTTTCCTTGTAGGGACCGTGTATCAGCATAATTCCGAAGAGCAACACTGTTTTTCTCCTCTGAGAATTATTTGCAGGAACTCTAGGTCCTTTTTATCCTTTCCAAATATATCATGTCTCAGAAAATTCAGTGCAACACACTTTTTCATAAGAAAAATAATTTCAAGTATTTCAAGAATTGAGTTGCTAATTGCATACTGTTTCATGCATTCTTTGTCGTATAGAAAATATTTATGAAGTCAATGAGTAGTTTTTAGTAATTGGATTCAGTTGCTTTGATCAAAAATACAGTGTTTCCCAGCTAAAACACACCTCCCTTTACCTCCGAAGTAGCAAAAAAATTTAAAATCGCTCAGACCCGTCGATTTTTATTAAGAGGGCAAACTCTTTCACCAAATACGTCATCATTGTGCTATCAAACCCCCATCCCCCCAAATAACAATTTAAATGTCATTTGGTTTCATCCTAGTATGATGAAGGTATTATGAAGGTTATTTAATAGCCAATTTGATTCATGTCGGTCATAAATTGTTCTTAATACGCCCCCAAAGAAAGTAGATTAATAAATCGGTTTCAAAGCAATCCTAAAGGCTATAGAATGAAACCATTTAGAATTTAAGTATAGGTGTTTTATGAATGTTTAACAATGGCTGTATACATATACTCGATACATCTTTTTGGTCTTTGGATAATTCATATAGAAACTCAGTTTCATAATGGTTTTATAGCACTCCTTAAGTCCACTAAACGATCTCCCAAAAGAACTCCGTTTTCACATAAACCTCTCAACCCGGAGATCCGGAGTGTTTTCCCTCTGCTCGCTAGGTGGAGCGGCCTAGAAACCGCTTCATGGCGTGAACCAGAGGTGACCAACCAACGGAGTGTGTAATGATTTGGACGGGGAACAGATGGCTTTAGTGCTGTCTGTGTTGACCTACCCTTGCAGTGATGAGAGGCAACGACCTCGAAAGTAGTCTGCAGGTGGTCACCATATCCAAATCAAAACATAATTGTGCTAGTTGGTCACAGAAGGCACTTGCAATTGCGTCCTCTGATGCTTTGAAGAACGTTGCACAAGTATCTGTTAGATTTAATTCAATATCCGTCGTGGTCTTAGCCAGGAAAGCAGTTGTTTTCTGACAGGTACTTGCCATAATAAGCCTACGTAGTAGGTGTATATGGGAGAAAAGGGTTCATCATCGGCCGGCAACGACTGTTCGTTACTGAACGATCTCCCAAAAGAACTCTCTGTTCTCGTATTAATTTTTAAAAATTAGCTTTGTGTTAATTTATTTTCTATACCCTGGTATTTTGGCATGTTTGGGTTGTCGGACTCCACGATAGCAGTCAATTTTTCTTTCAATGAAAACAAAAAAAATGTGGTAATATATTTACAAGGCCCTGGGAAATCGCTGTTTCGGAGTTGTCGGACTCGTCAAGAACAAGCGTCTCACGAAGTTTAAAATATGTGGTAATCAGGACCAGGGACTGTTGATTAATGGTTCCGTCACCCATAAAATGCTTTGAATCTGCAAACTAGTCATGTGCACGGAACACCTAAAAAACATAAATTACGCTGAAAACAGTCTCGGAGGCAGTGTTTTCGTGATTAGCTGGTATAATTGGCAATGAACATTATTTTTGAAAGCAATTTTTGCAAATGCCACAAAATTACAAACTTTGTGAATTTTTTCCTCAAATTTCTGTTAAAGCGAACAAGTCTATGCATGAATTTACAAACCTAAAAAATTTCGGAAAAGCCCTGCATTAGAATATCATCAATTAAGTCGATTATCGCGGATGACACAAAATTCCAAACTTTGTGCAATTTTTTCTCAAAGAGCTGGTGTGGTATGTCAATCTATAAATTTGCAAACTTGTTGGCAAAAATCTTGGCTTTTTTCCTAGGCGTTCGTGGCTTGTGTTCTTTGGTCAGGGGAGCAAATCAGCTGGATGTAAAGTTTACACCCACAGTTTTCGCTAAAGACCAAAACAAGCGGAACCCGTTAGGCACTTGACGCGTTTTGACCGTATCTTGGCATTGTAAGCCTCTTTCAATGATTCGTTTGTTTCCTTACAAATGATTTTAGCTCCAACATATTGTGATCTGGTTTCAGGGCTCTGATTGTTGTGCCATCGATGGTATGCTGCCTGCTTGAATGCGACAGCTCTAGAGCAGTTTTTGCTGAAGCAGGGTTTACTATATGATATTCTTCTTGACCTGCGTTTAAATATGTTTGTATCCCCGGCATTATGATTTCAGAAATTGACTCAGCGCCTTGTGTTGGCTCTCTGGAAACAACACGCTCAGCCAGTTCTGTATATCTTCATTGACTTTCTCTACGGCTGATTGCCACTTGTGGAAAGATGAGCAGTATAACTATCTTCGGCGACATGGTAGATGGTGCAATGGTTGATGATCTGGTGAAAGTAACCTATATATAGCGAGAAAGAAGGGGCTCAAGAATGGAGCCTTGTGGTACTCTGAAATTTACAACAAAAACAAACAAGTTGTGTACGATTTTTTAGTCAATGACCTGAGAAATTTGAAGAAACATTGGGGAATTCGAAGTACAACTTCATAAAGAGAATATTGTGATCCAATATATTGAATGGTTTACTGTAATACAAGAGCGCCAAGCATGGATGTCAGTTTGTTGTTTTCTGATGTTCCAAATACGTTTTTTCTGCAAACGCTTACCAAAGTAGCCATTGACTACGAGATTCACGGAATCGAGACTGACCATTTTGTTATAATATTATTCGTATACATCAGAATCAGATCCAACTTGATTGCTTTGAAACTTATTGTCACTTCTCACTTTCCAATAAACTTTAGAAGGAGAAAGAAACTCACTTTTCTGCTTTTGCGAAGGAGAGTTCAACATTTTTACCGATTTCAAAGAAAATTCAGTCATTGCTTCTTAGATAAATCACATGTGTTTATGTCTAATTCGAAAAAGATTACGTATTCCTATTGTATTGTTGTGAAATGAATGGAAAGTGGGAAGGTGAGGTTATTTTCTCTCCTGAGCTGTCAATAATTATGCACTAAACTTACAGCTCTCAGATGGTGAAGTTTGGTTCTATTATCAAATATCTGTTGTAGAGAAAGTAGGTACAAATAATATATTCCATTAAGAGTAGAAACTATTTGTTCTTGTTTTGAACTTTTTTTTTTGTTTGACCTTTCGTCTGATATGAGTTGTAGATTTTATTTCCTTAATTAAATCAGAGCTCACGAAATTAATCACTAGTATGAATGATTTTTCAGATACCCCATGTCCTTATTGCAGTGATGCCGCCGTGAATCAACAGTTAGGTAGTACACGTAGGCTTCCGTCACAGAACTCGCGTGAGTAGTAATAATTAATCTATAAATAACCTGATGGAAGGCATCTGAATGAATAATAAACAGATTGATCGAAAATTTACCCTTCCGCAACGTATTATACCCCCTTCTTTCTTCATTGATGTAGCCGATACTTGATGCAAATCCATGTTAATATCTATTATGGGCCGTGGTGGCCGTGCTGATAGAACGTTCGCTTTTGGAGCGGAGGCTCAATGGTTCAAAGCCTCGCATGGTCATCGGTCTCGTGCATGGTATCACACGTTAAAAGGTGAGGGCTGCGTCTTCCCTAGCTCATACAAGTCTCTCGAAGACTTCCGAGGGCTGCGCATAGGGGTGCAATCGGTTGACGGAAATAACAATTTTTTTTAACAATTATGAAACTATAAATGGAATGATTTTCACTAAAAGGGTTCACAAACCCAAGACAATTATTTCGCTTCTTCAAGTGGAGAAGGTGGAGAAGATTATCTTCTCCACTTCAAGAAGCTGTTGTAAAGCGAAACAAATATCGTGGTCTTGTGAATCTTTGTGGTGAAAATCATTCCATTTATAGTTTCATATACAGGGCAATTCAAATTCGACCCCCACCATAGGGATCTCCTAAACTACAGGAGATACGTCGAAGCTTAAATTGGGGCAAAGTTGCGTATTCTGGTGCCTAACAGAATACTGTTTTGAAACTTGGAAAATTCCGGAAACATCGGGAAAAAACTGAAAATCGGAATTTTCGTTTTTATTTTCTTATATCGTTATTTGACAACATAGCTCAAAATCAAAAGTACATATTCATTGATACTTTTTTTCAGCTATACGTTTTCATGTTCAAATTTACTATCCGACGTTTCGTCTTCTGGCATTCATCATCACCTTTTTTTTCTGTTATGGGCGCCATATTGTTTTTTTATACAGAAAAATAGTGATTCTCATTCTGATTTCATTGATGTATAATTTGTTATTATTTGCACTTCTGAAACCACAGATATTAAAAAAAAAACAACTCCATCTGAGATGGTCATGACTCCATCGAAAAATTTTGTTTAATAAACACAAGTTGTCAGAACTCATTAAACATCATAAGTTTGCACAAATACTTCAGTCGAAATATCCTCATTCTCAAATGAAGAAAAACGAGATATGTTGAAACTTTATTATGAATTTGATAGGAATAGTACGAAAACAACACAAATTTATTTTGAATTATATTCGGAAAGACAGCAGCCGGATAGAACATTATACGGAATTTTGGGCAAACACTTGGCTGGGTACGGTTCGTTTCAAAAAACAAGAATGAAATCATGAGCATGTAAAAAAGGCACAAAAAGTATTACAACAAGTGTTCGAAATGATGGCCTTCCTCTTGAATACATAACCGAGCTCGTCGTCTCAGATTGACAGCCCTAACAATATCCCTTCTGATAGACCTAAATTGCGTGACGATATTGTCCCTAAGTTCATCTACTGTGTCATATTCTTGCTCTCCATAGATTCTGTTCTTCAAAGTGCCCCACAAGAAAGTATCCAAAACTGTAAGGTCAGGTGACCTTGCCGGCCACCTCACTGGTCCAGAATTTCTTAACCACCTATTAGGAAATCTTTTGTGTAAATATTCGCAAACTGCTCTTTTATTGTGTGGAGGAGACCCGTCATGCTGAAACCAGCAGCTGTTATAATTAACAAGGGGAAACGTATCCATATATTCTTCGAATTCGTTTCTTAAGAACCGAAGATAGGTTTCCCCGTTCAAAGTATCAGAGAAGAAATGTGGTCCAAGTATTCGGTCGTCATAATTTCCAGCACACATATTCAAACGAAACCGAACTTGTGTTCTGACTTCTCTAAAGTGTCGTGGATTATTTTCACTCCAAATGTGCCCATTATTTCAATTAAAAACACCACAGTTCGAAAAAGTACTTTCGTCGGTCCAAATAATGTATTTCAAGAAATTTGTAGGGTCTACCCTATTCGAGAGCCAGCTAAAAAATTCCATCCTTCTCTCAGGATCACCTGGATGTAATTTTTGTGAAATATGTATCTTTTAACATTTCATCCACTTTTTTTGAATTCCCTCCAAACGCTCGTCTGTGGCACATCCATTTCTGCCGAGAATTGATGTGTTGATTTAAAAAAACAATATGGCGCCCATGACAGAAAAAAAAGTTGATGATGAATGCCAGAAGATGAAACGTCGGATAGTAAATCTGAACATGAAAATGTGAAGCAGAAAAAAAGTATCAATGAAAATGTACTTTTGGTTTTGAGCTATGTTGTCAAATAACGATAGAAAAAAATAAAAAACGAAAATTCCGATTTTCAGTTTTTTTCCGATATTTCCAGAAATACTCGGAATTTTCCAAGATCAGAAGAGTTATACTACAACCTATCGAAATTTCAGACAATTCGACAGGGATCCATTTCTCATTGTAGGCTCCTGGTAGGTGCCGTCCTCATTGCATTTGTTATCGCAAAACAGGCAAGTCTTTGTACCCTACCCATTTGGGTTTACGACTTGCCGGATGCTGCACCTTGCCACCACACGATGGCCCCGTATGTAATCAATGGGCGTATGAGAGTTGTGTAGATCTAATACAGAATCTTGGGGCTGAGCCCCCCACGTACTGCCAAATGCCCTTCTGCATGCCCAGAAAGCAGCTGTGGCTTTCTGAACTTTATGATCAATATGCTCTTTACAGTTCAGCTTGGAGTCAAGGATGACTCCAAGGTACTTGACTGAGCTTTTGTATTGCAGGGATCTTCCAGTGAGTTGAACATCTGGGAAGTCCCCGGTTTACGTTTTCTGGTAAAGAGAATCAGTTCCGTCTTATCAGGGTTTACACTGAGTCCCACCGAACTGCACCATTCATCCACCACGTTGGGAGCCCTTTGTATCGTGCTACTCACGAGGCCGGACCCCTGGTCATCGACCAGATTGACAATTTCGTCAGCGTAGGCCTGAGTGCAGTAATCCAGATCTTTTATTTTTGATAGGAGGCCATCCACCACGAGGCACCAAAGCAAAGGAACAAGACTCCTCCCTGTGGACAGCCCCTCATGGGTATGGCCTCGCTGGAGCTACTTCTAAGAGTTGCTCTGGCTAGTCTTTGGGACAGCTTTTTGTCTCTTATTCTCACACCTCACTTTTCCATCGACCTCAGAAGAAGAAACTTACTTTTCTTCTTTGTTTACTTAGGAGAGTTCAATATTTTTACCAATTTCTAAGAAAATTCAATTATTGCTTGCTACTTGTGTTCATGTCTAATTCGTAAAAGATTATGTATTCCTGTTAATTGTGTTAGTATGAAATGTAAGAAAAATGGGAAGGTGGGGTTATTTTCTCACCCAGAGCTGTCAATTGAAGCACTAAACTTATAGCTCTCAGGTGGTGAAGTTTGTTTCTATTTTCACATTTCTGATGTAGTGGAAGTGGACGTAGACTAATTTCTTCCACAAAGAGGGAAAATTATTTGTTTTCATATACCAGTTTCTTGACTCGAACAATTTTTTGTTTGGCCTTTCGTCTGATATGAGCTGTAGATTTTATTTCCTTAATTAAATCAGAGCTCACGAAATTAATCACTAGCATGAATGTTTTTTCAGAGACCGCATGTCCTCCTTGTAGCATGGAAGCCGTGAATCAACAGTTAGATAGTACACGTAGCCTCCCGATTCAGAACTCACGTGAGTAATAATAATTAATCTATAAATAACCTGATGGAAGGCCACTGAATGAATTATAAACAGATTGATAAAAAATGTACCCTTCCGCAACGTATTATACCTCCTTTTTTACTTCATTGATGTAGCCGATACTTGATGCAAATCCATGTTAACATCTATTATGAAACTACAAATGGAATGATTTTCACTTAAAAGGTTCACAAACCCAAAACAATTATTTCGCTGTACAACAGCTTCTTCAAGTGGAGAAGGTGGAGAAGATTATCATCTCCACTTCAAGAGGCTGTTGTACAGCGAAACAATTGTCGTGGTCTTGTGAATCTTTGTGGTGAAAATAATTCCATTTATAGTGTCATACAGATATTATTATACAATTGAAATTTCAAAGGTAGGTATTTCTAAGTAAACAGCCACCGTCTATTACGGCCATTCAATCTAAAACCTATGCACATACACGGATGGTTGGTGCGCATTGGACATTAGGATTGGTATCTAGGCAACCCAGATCACATTTGCTTCTCAACAGAGCATGTGGTCGTCTATCGATACAAACTCATTTGAGAAAAAATATGTGACATCTACACACTCACGCAGTTAGACCGGGGGATAGTGACAGAATTTGGGACACGATTTTACTCAGTATGCCTTTTGAAGGACAGTATCGTGGGTTCGTTGCATTGTGCCCACATCTCATTACACCCACATTTCGTTTCGACTAAATTTCGTTATGCCCACATCGCATATTACCCACAGCTTCCGAACATAGCCGAATCAAGCGCTGTTGCCAAATGCTGACATGCAATTCTCTGAAAAATTAATTGTGGGCCTAATGAGACATTGCGTTACACCCATATTAGATGAAGTTGCGTTTTGCCCAAATTTCGTTAGGCCCACATCTCATTACACCCACATTGCGTTGTACCCAAATTTCGTTACGCACACATGTCTCTGAGAAAATAATTGTGGGCCTAACGAGACATATCGTTGCACCCACATTTAATGAAATTCTGCAAAATGCAAATTCTTTTTCGATCACGTGTATGAGATCTGCACTAGTCGCCACTTTTGAACTTCGATACCTTAAAAACCGTCCATTTTTAGGTCTCGGGCCCATGAAGACCTCTGATCAGAAGGGTTAAACTACAACCTATCGAAATTTCAGACAATTCGACAGGGATCCATTTCTCATTTGATTTGTGTGGGGTCCTTTGCAACACTATACAATTTTGGAAAAGCCTTGCATTAGAATGTTATCAATTAAGTCGATTATCGCAAATGACACGAAATTCCAAACTTTTTGCAATTTTTTCTCGAAGGGCTGGTAGGGTAGACCGGGGACAAATGTAACAGGGTTCAATAGTAACAGACTCTAGACTCTACGTATCATAGTGGCAACCCTGCGTTTTATGCGTTACGGCGATGCGTCTGATCCATATTCACCTATAGTCTAGTTACTAGCCAGCTTTGACACGGTTCGGGTGGTGCGCCAAATGAAACGTATTTTCGGGTGTGAAAAGTAAATATTCACGTAAGTACACAAACCTAAAAATGTGCTATCCTATGAGAGTTTCTTTAATATTCTCCTAATATAATTATTAATGGATTAGTACTCTACATTTTAGTCTATGTGCGGATCAAAAACCTTTTGACTAGGTCCTAAAAATGGTGTTTGATTTTACAAATTGCTTTCGGGGATGATTGTAACAGCAGCGCCTGGGACAGTTGTAACGTGTTACAACCGTCCCCGGTGTTAAGATTATTATACCCAACAAATGCATATCATGTGTTTTTCGTTTCAGGATGCCTCGCATTAGACAAAGGAAGACAGAAAGAGGCAAGAAGGATATCTCCATTTACAAGCAAGCTTACAGTGAAGTAGGAGATGGTGGTTTGTCTATTCGTGCTGCTGCCAAAAAATACGATCTTTGTCACGTTTCACTCATGCGATATGGTCGGAAAATAACAACAATCGAAGAAGCCAAAGTTACTATGGGGTACAAAAGCTGTAATCGCATATTCAGCACAGAACAAGAAAAAGTCATGGTGAATTATATCATAAGAGCAGCAGAAATTTATTATGGGTTTTCACCAAAAGAAATAAGGAAGTTAGCATACGAACTAGCTGTGAAGTATAATATAAAAAGGCCTACCAATTGGGACATGAATAATATGGCAGGAGAAGATTGGTTTAGCTCGTTTATGAAACGGAACAAAGAATTGTCAATTCGGTGTGCTCAACCGACCAGTCTATCGAGGGCTACCAGTTTCAATGCCGCCAATGTCAAGTTGTTTTTTGATAACTCGGAAAAAGTTGTAGACAGGGATCAATTTGACTCCAAAGATATTTACAACGCCGATGAAACAGGGATTACAACGGTTCAAAAACCTAGTCGAGTAGTCGCCAGGAAGGGTATAAGGCAAGTGGGAGCGATGACATCGGCTGAACGAGGATATCTTGTCACAGTTACGATAGCAGTGAATGCCTTTGGAAATTTAACACCACCGATGTTCATATTTCCTAAAATTCGTTATCATGACCATTTCATTCGGGACGGCCCCATCGGATCAATAGGAGCGGGTAACTCCAGTGGCTGGATGCAGGAAAAAGAGTTTTTACAGTTTCTAGAACATTTCCAAAGACACACTCATTCTTCAAACACACAAAAAGTTCTTCTGTTACTGGATAACCATTTTTCCCACATCTCTATACAGGCTTTGGATTTTTGCAAAAACAATGGCATTGTTGTACTTTCTTTTCCACCCCATTGTTCTCATAAGCTTCAGCCACTGGATCGCTCTGTATATGGCCCCTTAAAAAAAGCGGTTAATGCTGCATGCGACAACTGGCTTAGAAATAATTCTGGAAAGACTATGACTGTTTACAATATCCCAGAAGTTGTAAGGCTCTCATTACCTTTGGCACTTACACAAACTAATATTCAAGCTGGCTTCAGTGCTACCGGCATCGTACCATTTAACCGAAACAAGTTTACAGAAATTGATTTTTTACCTTCCTATGTAACAGACCGACCGGAACCTATTGCAGCAGTGGAAAATGCCAGAGCAGTAAACGAAAATCACTCAACTCCTACAGACAGACATAAGACGCCAGAACCAGTACCCTCAACAAGCACCAATATTCAGATTCCAGATTCAAAACCCTCAACCAGTGCCCGAACAAATTGTGGCCAAATGATTCATAATTCAGATGCATCAGACAATACAAGGCATATTGAAATTGGTTTCTCACCTGATAGTGTAAGACCTCTGCCTAAAGCTCCTCCGAGAATAAAAACGTTTAATTATAGAAAAAAACGAAAGTCCACTATCTATACAGACACTCCAGAGAAAGAGGCCATAAGAATGGAAGTGGAAAATAAAAAACAGAAACAGGTGAAGAAAAATTTAAATTCTGCAACAAAAGGTAAAAAAAATGGACATGTAGAAAATACAACTATAAAAGAAACTAAAAATAAAAAGCAAGTCAGAATTGAACCAGGATCAGAGACAAGCAGCGACGAAGAGGAATGCTACTGCCTAGTATGTTTAGAGGCCTTCAGCTCAAGTAAAGCAGGAGAACAGTGGGTGCAATGCCGTGAATGTAAGGGTTGGTCTCACGAAGAATGTACAAGCGGTGACACTTTTTATACTTGTCATAATTGTGAATCTGAATAATCTGTTAATATTTCAACTTTTTTTTTATAGTTCACAAGTATCTTTTGATAGTAAAAAAAATTAAAAAAATTGATTAGTTTGCTATTTATATCTTGATACTAAACGCGAATCGATCTAATTGTTTCATATACCAAAAATATTTATTTCACTTCATGGTATCTGTTGAAAAACAAACAATGAACACACGTTACTTTTGTCCCCAGGACCTGTTACAACTGTCCCTGGGTCCGGGACGGTTGTAACAGTTTACACCCGTGAACAAAATTATTTATATCGGACTTATAAAGTCAATTCAACTATATGCTAGATGATTGACAAAATCATACTTTTAATATTAAAAAATATGAAGTCAACGATACACCCAAACCCGTATGTTACTTCTGTCAACGGTCTACCCTACGGAATATCTATCTATGAATTTGCAAACATGTTGGCAAAAATATTGACTTCATCCTGGGCGTTCGTGGATTGTGTTCTTCGGTTAGTGGAGCAAATGAGCTGGATGTGAAGTTTACACCCACAGTTTTCGCTAGAGACCAAAACAAGCGGGACCCGTTGCGCACTTGACGCGTTTTGAGCGTAACTTGGCATTGTAAGCCTCTTTCAATGATTCGATTGTCTCCTTACACATGCTTTCAGCTTCAACCCTTTTTTGAGGGCTCTGATTTTTGTACCATCGATGGTATGCTGCCTGCTTGAATGCGACAGCACTAGAGCAGTTTTGCTGAACCAGAGATTATCAAATGATATTCTTCTTGACCTGTTTAGTATTTTTACAGTGTGCCCAAGATAAGGATGAACAGCATGGGGATCTCGGTAACCATACAAGTTACACGATAGGTCAAATGGGCAAAAAATTGCGCAATTGAAGGGTCAATAAATTGATGTTGAGAAATCCCAAAAATGTTGTTTACTTCCGAAGATATTCGGAAAAAACCAAAATTTGGTGATTTGATTTTTATTTTTTTCTGAAGTTATTTGAAAAGTTTCGAAAAAACCAAAGGCACTTTCTCATTGCCACTTTTTCACCTCTACAAAATGGCGTCCACAAAATCTCCGTACAACGTTTCGTTTGGATGAAACCATCATCAACTTTGTATTTTTATATGGCACGAAAAAAATGTGTATGACATAGCATTTTTTACTGCGAATGCAACGACGTACGGCACAATATATTTTTATGTTTTTATTCAGAAAAAATGCTTATGAATAGTTTTTCAACATAATCTAATATTTAACTAAAAGAAACTAAAATAATGAGAACTAAGAAGGAACGAATTATTGTTAAAGATTGTAAAGAGTAAGTTCTATAGCATATGTTCAAATAGATTACCTCCAGTTTGTAGAAATAAGTATCACTGTGGATTCTATAACACGATTCTATAACACGATTCAACATTTCAGGTGTAATTCTAGCAAATGCTGATCGTACTGAGCGAAGTAATGGCCGATTTCACCAAATAATTCCTAAAGTTAGGAAATACCTAAATCGAATTCAGGAATGACCAAGTGCAATTTGCGTTTCACAAAGCGTTAAGTGATGTTTAAAACTGATAGGAAATACCTAACGTAGGTATTTCCTATCACTCTTAAGCATTACTTAACGTGTGTTGAAACACAAATTGCACTTATGTATTCCTAAATCCGATTTAGGTATTTCCTAACTTTAGGAATCAGTTGGTGAAATCGGCCATAAGTGTTGCTCGTTTTCAAAATTATCTTTTTATACCTCATTTTTAATATGGCCCCACAAAAAAAAGTCTAAAGGTGTTAGGTCTGGTGACCTTGCTGGCCAGGGTGTATCACTATGAGTGCCAATCCATTTTCTTGGGAATCGCTCAAACAGGTATCGGCGAACAGCTGCGGAATTATGAGCTGGTGCGTCATCTTGTTGAAACCAGCAGTTATGCACAGCGACCAAATGCAAATTATCCAAGGCATCTTTCAGATCTTGTCGTAACAGACGAAGGTATCGTTGAGCAGTTAAAGACGAATGGTAGATGAATGGACCTATAACCTTTGTGCCAAAAATTCCACACCAAATATTAAATCCGAATCGATGTTGGAATCTGGACGATTTCTTCACACGTGGATTTCGTTGTGATCAATAGTGTGTGTTGCGCCTGTTAAAAATACCGTTATTGGTAACCCTAGTTTCATCCGACCAGATCACTTTGAAAGGAAAATTTGCATCGCCATCACACATTCTTGTATACCACTAGCAAAAATGTCTACGCCGCTCGTCATCACCTGGTCTTAAACCTTGACAAATTCGAAGTTTATATGGCTTGAATTAATTTTTTCTTAAAATAAATTGAGCTGTTGATTTAGGTACCCCAGTCTAGTCTTCAATTTCTCTAGTTCAACTCTCTGGGTTTTCAATAGGTATTCTTTTTCTTCAGCAGACGATTTTTGTCGGGATAGCACAGGTTTTTCAAATGAACCATAATTTTTTAAATTATGTACTAAACGCCTGAAAATAGACTTGCCAGGTTGTTTTCGCTCCGCGTATTTGTTAGAATACATGTGTTCGGCTTCTACACAATTTCTTTGGCATACAATGTAGCAGGACAGCATATCAAACTTTTCTTCGTTTGTAAAATTACCTCCCTTCATTTTAATGTAGAAGAAACGAACGCAATAACAACAATAACAACAATGAAATACTCATTCAAGACGAAAATTATTTATGGAAACTGACAGCTATGTATGTTGCCATGGATTGTTTCTAAGCCGCCTATGTTCAAAAATTGTAATGAGCATTTTTTCTGAATAAAAACATGGGAAAACATATTGTGCCGTACGTCGTTGCATTCGCAATAAAAATGCTATGTCATACAGGGTGTACATTTTTTCGTGCCATATAAAAAAACAAATTTGATGATGGTTTCTTTCAAACGAAACGTTGTACGGAGATTTTAAGGACGCCATTTTGTAGAGGTAAAAAAGTGGCAATGAGAAAGTGAAAAATCGCCAAATTTCGGTTTTTTCCGAATATCTCCGGAAGTAAACAACATTTTTTGGATTTATCAGCATCTATTTATTGACCCCTTAATTGCGCAACTTTTTGCCCATTTGACCTACTATGTTACTCTTACGGTTCTCGAGACCCCCATGCTGTTCATCCTTGTCTTGGACAGACTGTATATGTTTCAATTCCAAGCATTATGATTTCAGAAAATGAATCTGCGCCAAGGGTTGGATCTCTAAAAAAACACGCTCAGCCAGTTCTGTATATCTTCATTAGCTTTCTCTAAGGCTGATTGCCACTTGTGGAAAGATGAGTAGTATAACTACCTTCGGCGAAATGGTGGATGGTGCAATGATTGATGATCTGTTGAAAGTAACCTAAATAAATCGAGAAAGAAGGGGCCCAAAAATAGATTACGATTTTTGGGTCAACGTCCTAAGGAATTTGAAACTTCATTGGTGAATCCGAAGTACAACTTCATATAGAAAATATTGTGATCCAGTGCTTTACTGTAATACAAGATGTCAGTCCGTTGTTTTATGATGCTCCAAATATATTTTTTCTGCAAACGCTTACCAAAGTAGCCTTTGACTACGAGATTCAAAGAATCGATACTGACCATTCTGTTATGATATTATTTGTACACAGAAAAATCAAAATTAACTCGAAAGTTTTGGAACTTAGATAAATATATAGAAAACGGTATGTGGGCGGCCGGAGCCACGAGCATGTGGGCCTCTCAATCGGGCCCCTTAGAGGCCAGCCTTTCAACCGATAACTCCTGCACACTCTCCGGGTTCAGTACGATGCTCCCGAGGTGTGCTTCCCGTATTGCTGCCACTGCCGGGCATTCCGTGAGGATGTGGGTGGCCGGTTCCTCATCCTCCAAGCACCACCTGCATTCGGTATCATCCGTGATACCTAAAATGTTGAGGTGCTTGTTCAGATGGAAGTGTCCCGTCAGGAGCCTTGTCACTAATCTGAATTCCTTTCTGCTCAGTGTGAGCAGAGTATTAGTCCTCCCAGTGGAAGGGCCTACGATGTGGAGTTTCGATTGCCTCATACCCGGTGCATCTTTCCATGTATCCTGGAATTTTATTTCCAGGATTTCCTTCCTGGTTGGGACACACTATGATCTAGAAAATTCTAGGATAGGTTCTGGACCACTCGTTGGGCTTTTCGAACCTTGTCTGGTTAAATAATCAGCCTGTTCGTTTCCAGGTACTCCGGTATGACCAGGTACCCAAAGTAGCTTTACTTTATTGGAGGCAGATAGCCTTTAGAGATAATCGATGCATTCATACTCCAGCAAAGAAGTGACTCTATATGATATGAAGAGCCTTGGCTGTCGCCGCTTGGCTGTCAGTGCAAAACGTGATTTGCTGGTCGAGGTAGCCTCTGTTGAGATTTTCTCTCACACAGGCGAGTATGGCAAACATTTCTGTCTGTAATACAGTAGCAAAGGTTCCTAGAGCGTGACAGAGTTCCGCTTTCGGAGAATGCCCGTATAACCCGGCGCCGGCTGACTTACTAATCCTGGAGCCATCTGTGTACCAGATGATCCCCATAGTGGGAATCAGGCGGTGCCCAATCCGCTCCTAGTCCTCTCTTTTGGGAATAACTGACTGCGGCCCTTTACTGAATCGTATGGCAGGTAACGAACTGTCACCCAGCATTTCAAGAAGGGGACAATTCCTTACCGTCTGATTCCATAATCGAGAATGTCCATACATTCCATTGCTCCGCCAGTGATTAGAACCTCTTAAGCGAGCTACGGCTTTGCGTGCCTTACGTTGGATAGGGAGGTACAAGGGGGGCAGACCTATGAGCATCTCCAGCGCTCTGGTAGGTGCCGTCCCCATTGCACTCGTTATTGCAAGACAGGCAAGTCTTTGTACACTATCCAATTGGGTTTACGACTTGCCGGATGCTGCACCTCGCACACAATGGCCCCGTGTGTAATCGTTGGGCGTATGAGAATTGTGTAGATCTAATATAGAATCGTGGGGCTGAGCCACCGACGTACTGCCATATGCCCTTCTGCATGCCCAGAAAGCAGCTGTGGCTTACTGAACTTTATGATCAAAATGCGCGTTCCAGTTGAGCTTGGAGTCAAGGATGACTCCAAGGTACTTCACTGAGCTCTTGTATTGCAGGGATCTTCCAGTGAGTTGAACATCTGGAAAGTCCCCGGTTTGCGTTTTCTGGTAAAGAGAACCAGTTCCGTCCCACCGAACGGCACCATTCATCCACCACGTTGAGAGCCCTTTGTATCGTGCTACTCAGGAGGCCGGACCCCTGGTCATCGACCAGAATGACAATTTCGTCAGCGTAGGCCTGAGTGTAGAAACCCAGATCTTTTATTTTTGATAGGAGGCCATCCACCACGAGGCACCAAAGCAAACGGGACAAGACTGCTCCCTGCAGACAGCCCCTCATGGGTATGGCCTCGCTGGAGATTCTTTTAAGAAATGCTCTGGCTAGTCTTTGGGACAGCTTATTGTCTCTTGTTGTCACACCTCACTTTTCCATCGACCTTACAAGAAGAAACTTACTTTTCTTCTTTGTTAACTTAGGAGAGTTCAATATTTTTACTGATTTCGAAGAAAATTCAATATTTACTTGTTACTTGTGTTCATGTCTAATTCGTAAAAGATTATGTATTCGTGTTAATTGTGTTTTTATGAAATGTAAGAAAAATGGGAAGGTGGGGTTATTTTCTTTCCCAGAGTTGTCAATTATATCACTTAATTTATAGCTCTCAGATGGTGAAGTTTGGTTCTATTTTCACATTTCTGATGTAGTGGAAGTGGACGTAGAATAATTTCTTCCACAAAGAGGGGAAAATTATTTGTTTTCATACATAGTAAAACTTTCTTCTTGATTCGAACATTTTTTTGTTCGACCTTTCGTCTGATATGAGCTGTAGATTTTATTTCCTTAATTAAATCAGAGCTCACGAAATTAATCACTGGTATGAATGATTTTTCAGAGACCGCATGTCCTCCTTGTAGCAGGGATGCCGTGAATCAACAGTTAGGTAGTACACGTAGGCTTCCGTCACAGATTTCACGTGAGTAGTAATAATTAATCTATAAATAACCTGATGGAAGGCCACTGAATGAATAATAAACAGATTGATCAAAAATTCACCCTTCCGCAAGGTATAATACCTCCTTTATTCTTCATTGATGTAGCCGATACTTGATGCAAATCCATGTTAATATCTGTTTCATAAAACTACAAATGGAATGATTTTCACTAAAAATGTTCACAAACCCAAGACAATTATCTCGCTGTACAACAGCTTCTTCTAGTGGAGAAGGTGGAGAAGATTATCATCTCCACTTCAAGAGGCTGTTGTACAGCGAAACAATTGTCGTGGTCTTGTGAATTTTTTTGGTGAAAATCTTTCCATTTATAGTTTCATACAGATATTATTATAAAATTGAAATTTCAAAGGCAATCATCTAAGTTAACAGCTACCGTCTATCAAGACCATTCAATCTAAAACCTATAGCACATCCACAGATGGTCGCTGCGCATTCCAACCTAGCATTGGGCATTAGGATTGACATCTTGGCAGCTCAGATCACATTTGCTTTTCAACAGAGCATGTGGTTGTCTATCGATACAAACTCATTTGAGAAAAAATATGTGACATCTACGCACTCAGGCGATTGGAACGGGAGATAGTGACAGAGTTTGGGACACGATTTTACTCAGTATGCCTTTTGAAGGACAGTATAGTGGGTGCGTTGCGTTGTGCCCACATCTCATTACACCCACATTTCGTTGCACCCACATTTCGTTTCGCCCACATTTCGTTTCGCCCACATTTCGTTATGTCCACATTGCGTAGTACCAACAGCTTCCGAACATAGCCGAATCAAGCACTGATGTCAAATGCTGACATGAAATTCTCTAAAAAATTAATTGCGTGCCTAATGAGATATTTCGTTACACCCACATTCAATGGAGTTGCGTTTTGCCCAAATTTCGTTAGGCACACATGTCTCTGAAAAAATGATTGTGACCTAACGAGACATATTGTTGCACCATTGTTTACATAGAACATAGTTAGTCAATCTTATGGGATTATAATTGGATCAAAATGGATGCGACATGTAGATGGCGATAGTGAGCTCGCATCCAAGTCATGTCTTAACTTCAGTGATCTGGCCTCCAAGTCATGTCGTAACTTGATTGAAACAATGGGACAGCATTAAAATCAGGGTTTTTTGAAGGAATCTGCATTAAAATGACGTCAAATATTCATGTTTGTTACTAATCACGCTAGATGACACTCGCGTTTGCGTCCAACACCAGTTACACAGGCATTGACTATCTTACTTCTATATAAACAATGGTTGCACCCACATTCAATGAAATTCTGCAAAATGCAATTTCTTTCTCTATCGCGTGAGAGATCTGCACTAGTCGCAACTTTTGACCTTCGATACCTTGAAAACTATCCATTTTTAGGTTTAGGGCCCATGGAGACTTTTGATCAGAAGGGTTGAGCTACAACTTATCAAAATTTCAGACAATTCGACAGGGATCCATTTCTCATTTGATTTGTGCGGGGTCCTTTGCAACACTATAAAAGTTTGAGAAAGCCCTGCATTAGAATATTATCAATTAAGTCTATTATCGCGGATGACACAAAATTCCAAACTTTGTGCAATTTTTTCTCGAAGGGCTGGTACGGAATGTCTATGAATTTGCAAACATGTTGGCAAAAATATTAGCTTCATCCTAGAGACCAAAACAAGCGGGACCCGTTAGGCACTCCACGAGTTGTTCTGATCGTATTTTGGCATTGTAAGCCTCTTTCAATGATTCGATTGTCTCCTAAAACATGCTTTCAGCTTCAACATGGTCCGATCTGGTTTGAGGGCTCTGATTTTTGTACCATCGATGGTATAGCCCTCTTGAATGTGACAGCACTAGAGCAGTTTTTGCTGAACCAGAGTTCATCAAATGATTTTCTTCTTGACCTGTTTAGTATTTATATATGTTTGAATTACCAGAATTATGATTTCAGAAATAGACTCAGCACCTTGGGTTGGATCTCTAAAACAAACACGCCCAGCCAGTTCTGTATATCTTCATTGACTTTCTCTAGGGCTGATTGCCACTTGTGGAAAGATGAGTAGTATAACTACCTTCGGCGAAATGGTGGATGGTGCAATGATTGATGATCTGGTGAAAGTAACCTATATAAAGCGACAAAGAAGGGGCTCAAAAATAGAGTACGATTGTTGAGTCAACGTCCTAAGAAATTTGAAGCTTCATTGGAGAATCCGAAGTACAACTTCATATGGAGAATATTGTGATCCAGTGTATCAAATGCTTTACTGTAATACAAGATGTCAGTTTGTTTTTGTGATGCTCCAAATATGTTTTTTATGCAAACGCTTACCAAAGTAGCCTTTGACTACGAGATTCACAGAATCGAGACTGACCATTCTGTTATGATATTATTTGTACACAGAAAAATCAAAATCAACTTGAATGTTTTCGAACTTAGATAGAAAAAGGTATGTGGGCAGACGGAGCCATAAGCATGTGGGCCTCTCAATTGGGCCAGTTAGAGGCCAGCCTTTTAACCGATACCTCCCGCACACTTTCCGGGATCAGTACGATGCTCCCTAGGTGTACTTCCCGTATTGCTGCCACTGCCGGGCATTCCGTGAGGATGTGGGTGGCCGACTCCTCATCCTCCAAGCACCACCTGCATTTGGTATCATCCGTGATACCTAAAATGTTGAGGTGCTTATTGAGATGGCAGTGTCCCGTCAGGAGCCCTGCCAGTAATCTGATTTCCTTTCTGCTCAGTGTGAGCAGAGTCTTAGTCCTCCCAGTAGAAGGGCCTACGATGTGGAGTTTCGATTGCCTCATACCCGGTGCATCTTTCCATGTATCCTGGAATTTTATTTCCAGAATTTCCTTCATGGTTGAGACGCACCATGATATAGAAACTCCTGGGTTAGGTTCTGGACCAATCGTTGGGCTTTTCTCACCTTGTCTGGCCAAATAATCAGCCTGTTCGTTTCCAGGTACTCCAGTATGACCAGGTACCCAAAGTAGCTTTACATCATTGGCGGCAGATAGCCTTTGCAGATAATCGATGCAATCATACACTAGCAAAGAAGTAACTCTATATGGTGTGAAGTGCATTGGCTGTCGCCGCTTGGCTGTCGGTGCAAATCGTGATTTGCTGGCCGCGGTAGCCTCTGTTGATATTTTCTCTCAGACAGGCGAGTATGGCAAACATTTCTGCCTGTAATACAGTAACAAACGTTCCTAGAGCGCGACAGAGTTCCGCTTTCTGAGAATGCTCGTATACCCCGGTGCGGGCTGACTTACCCATCCTGGAGCCACCTGTGAATCAGATGATCCTCTTAGTAGGAATCAGGCGGTGCCTAATCCGCTCCTAGTCCTCCATTTTGGGAATGACTGACTGCGGCCCTTTACTGAATCGTATGGCAGGTAACGAACTGTCACCCGGCATTTCAAGAAGGAGACAATTCCTTACCGTCTGATTCCATAATCGAGAATGTCCATACATTCGCTTGCTCCGCCACTAATCATTAGAACCTCTTAGGCGAGCTACGGCTCTGCGTGCCGCATGTTCGATAGGGAGGTACAAGAGGGGCAGTCCTATGAGCGTCTCCAGCGCCCTGGTAGGTGCCGTCCTCATTGCACTTGTTATCGCAAGACAGGCAAGTCTTTCTACCCTATCCAATTGGGTTTACGACTTGCCGGATGCTGCACCTTGCACACGATGGCCCCGTATGTAATCATTGGGCGTATGAGAGTTGTGTAGATCTAATAAAGAATCTTGGGGCTGAGCCCCCCACTTACTGCCAAATGCCCTTCTGCATGCCCAGCAAGCAGCTGTTGTTTTTTGAACTTTATGATCAATATGCTCGTTCCAGTTCAGCTTGGAGTCAAAGATGACGCCAAGGTACTTGACTGAGCTTTTGTATTGCAGTGATCTTTCGGTGAGTTGGACATCTGAGTCCCCCGGTTTGGTAAAGAGGACCAGTTCCGCCTTTTCAGGGTGTACACTGAGTCTCACCGAACGGCAACATTCATCCACCACGTTGAGAGCTCTTTGTATCGTGCCCCTCATGAGGCCGGACCCCTGGTCATTGACCAGAATGACAATTTCGTCAGCGTAGGCCTGAGTGCAGTAACCCAGATCTTTTATTTTTGATAGGAGGCCACCCACCACGAGGCACCAAACCAAAGGGGACAAGACTCCTCCCTGTGGACAGCCCCTCATGGGTATGGCCTCACTGGAGCAACTTCTAAGAATTGCTCTGGCTAGTCTTTGGGACAGCTTTTTGTCTCTTATTGTCACACCTCACTTTTCCATCAACCTTAGGAGAAAAAACTTACTTTTCTTTTTTGTTTACTTAGGGCCCGTTTTTCATGTTCGAGTTAACCACCAGATAACTAACTAATAGTTTAGATGGCGAACGACGTTCCTTAGATGACGTTTGAAGGATCACATTCTAAAATATTAGTTATCTGGAGTTTAACTGGAACATGAAAAACTGGCCCTTAGGAGAGTTCAATATTTTTACCGATTTCGACGAAAATTCAATAATTGCTTGTTACTTGTGTTCATGTCTACTTCGTAAAAGATTATGCATTCCTGTTAATTTTGTTGTTATGAAATGTAAGAAAAATGGGAAGGTGAGGTTATTTTCTATCCCAGAGCTGTCAATTAAAGCACTAAACTTATAGCTCTCAGGTGGTGAAGTTTGGTTCTATTTTCACATTTCTGTTGTAGTGGAATTGGACGTAGAATAATTTCTTCCACAAAGAGGAAAAGTTATTTGTTTTCATATACCAGTATACATAACACTTTCTTTTTGATTCGAACATTTTTTTGTTTGACGTTTCGTCTGATATGAGCTGTAGATTTTATTTCCTCAATTAAATCAGAGCTGACAAAATTAATCGCTAGTATGAATTATTTTTCAGATACCGCATGTCCTCCTTGTAGCAGCGATGCCGTGAATCAACAGTTAGGTAGTACACGTAGGCTTCCGTCACTGAACTCACGTGAGTAGTAATAATTAATCTATAAATAACCTGATGGAAGGACACTGAATGAATAATAAACAGATTGATCAAAAATTCACCTTTCCGCAAGGTATAATACCTCCTTTATTCTTCAATGATGTAGCCGATACTTGATGCAAATCCATGTTAATATCTGTTATGAAACTATAAATGGAATGGTTTTCACTAAAAAGGTTCACAAACCCAAGACAATTATTTCGCTGTACAACAGCTTCTTCAAGTGGAGAAGGTGGAGAAGAGTATCTTCATAGGTAATCATCTAAGTTAACAGCTACCGTCTCTTACGACCATTCAATCTAAAACCTATAGCACGTCTACGGATGGTCGGTGCGCATTCCAACCTAGCATTGGACGTTAGGATTGGCATCTGGGCAACTCAGATCACATTTGCTTTTCAACAGAGCGTGTGGTCGTAAATCGTTACAAACTTATTTGAGAAACAATATGTGACATCTACACACTTAGGCAGTTAGACCGGGGGATAGTGACAGAGTTTGGGACACGATTTTACTCAGTATTCCTTTTGAAGGACAGTATCGTGGATGCGTTGCGTTGTGCCCGCATCTACTTACTCCCACATTTCGTTGCACTCACATTTCGTTTCGTCCACATTTTGTTTCGCCCACATTTCGTTTCACCGACATTTCGTTATGTCCACATTGCGTAGTACCCACAGCTTCCGAACATAGCCGAATCAAGCGCGGTCGCCAAATGCTGACATGCAATTCTCTAAAAAAATAATTTTTGGCCTAATGAGATGTTTCGTTACACCCACATTCAATGAAGTTGCGTATTGCACAAGTTTCGTTAGGCACACATGTCACAGAGTTTGGCAAACATCTCTGCCTGTAATACAGTAGGAAAAGTTCCTAGAGCGTGACAGAGTTCCACTTTCGGAGAATGCCCGTATAACCCGGCGCCGGCTGACTTACCCATCCTGGAGCCATCTATGTACCAGATGGTGTCCTTAGTGGGAATCAGGCGGTGCCCGATCCGCTCCCAGTCTTCCCTTTTGAGAATTACTGTCAGCGGCCTTTTACTGAATCGTATGGCAGGTATCGAACTGTCACCCGGCATTTCAAGAAGGGGACAATTCCTTACCGTCTGATTCCATAATCGAGAATGTCTATACATTCGCTTGCTCCGCCACTGATTATTAGAACCTCTTAGGCGAGCTACGGCTTTGCGTGCCTCACGTTCGATAGGGGGTACAAGGGGGGCAGTCCTATGAGCGTCTCCAGCGCCCTGGTGGGTGCCGTCCCCAATGCACTTGTTATCGCAAGACAGACAAGTGTTTGTACCCTAACCAATTGGGTTTACGACTTGCCGAATGCTACACCTTACACACGATGGCCCCGTATGTAATCATTGGGCGTATGAGAGTTGTGTAGATCTAATAAAGAATCTTGGGGGGAATAATTCCTTCCACAAAGAGGGAAAATTATTTATACATACATACATAACACTTTCTTCTTGATTCGAACATTTTTTTGTTTGACCTTTCGTCTGATATGAGCTGTAGATTTTATTTCCTTAATTAAATCAGAGCTGACAAAATTCATCACTAGTATGAATGATTTTTCAGATACCTCATGTCCTCCTTGTAGCAGCGATGCCGTGAATCGACAGTTAGATAGTACACGTAGGCTTCCGTTACTGAACTCACGTGAGTAATAATAATTAATCTATAAATAACCTGATGGAAGAACACTGAATGAATAATAAACAGATTGATCGAAAATTTACCATTCCGCAACGTATTATACCCCCTTTTTTCTTCATTGATGTAGCCGATACTTGATGAAAATCCATTTAATATCATTCCATTTATAGTTTCATATAGATATTATTATACAATTGAAATTACAAAGGTAATCATCTAAGTTAACAGCTACCGTCTATTACGACCATTAAATCTAAAACCTATAGCTCATCCACAGATGGTCGGTGCGCATTCCAACCTAGCATTGGACGTTAGGATTAGCATCTAGGCAACTCATATCACATTTGCTTTTCAACAGAGCATGTGGTCGTCTATCGATACAAACTCATTTGAGAAAAAATATGTGACATCTACACACTCAGGCAATCAGACCGGAGAATAATAACAGAGTTTGGGACACGATTTTACTCAGTATGCCTTTTGAAGGACAGTATCGTGGGTGCGTTGCGTTGTACCCACATCTCATTATACCCACATTTCGTCGCACCCACATTTCGTTTCGCCCACATTTCGTTATGCCCACAATGCGTTGTACCTACAGCTTCCGAACATAGCCGAATCAAACGCTGTTGCCAAATGCTGATATGCAATTCTCTACAAAATAACTGTAGGCCTAATGAGACATTTCGTTACACCCACATTCAATGAAGTTGCGTTTTCTCCAAATTTCGTTAGGCCCACAACTCATTACACCAACATTGCGTTGTACCCAAATGTCGTTACGCCCACAAGTCTCTGAAAAAATAAATGTGGGTCTAACGAGACATATCGTCGCACCCACATTCAATGAAATTGCGTTTCGACCAAATTTCGTTAGGCCCACATTTCGCTAGGCCCACATCTCATTACACTCACATCGCCTTGTACTGAATAGCTATTCATGTACCAAGTGCCTTTGGCCCGAGGGATGAACGTTGCCCGATGGGCATTAGAATCTAGTAACGCTCGTGATGCATACAAGATTTTATTTTACACGAAAAAATTATCTTAAACGACGTTGTTTACTTCATAAATTTCTTCTCATAGTATTTACTGCGTTCTGATCGCCAACTGAGCAGAAGTGAGCTTCTATGCAATTGCCATGGAAACATTTAATAAAATGACTCTGCATTTTTGTGAGAATTGACAAGCTTGTTAGTGGAGGAAACTAAAAACGGTTGGGTTCGTAATAATTATGGAGATCCCAAAGAATGTGACGCTTAAAGCTGAAAGAAATTTACTGCCTGTGAAATCCAAACACCTACACGAGAAGGAGTGTGACCATTTTTTGAAATGGGAAGATGAAAACATAGTAAATACCGTAAATGAAACTGTCTTGATGGCATACTTCCAGGAACTGGGAGTTTATGTCATGAAAAATATTAATATTTTTAATTCATTTGAAATTATTTTAGTCTGAAAAATAGAGTGCAAGTAGTCTATGGACCAAATACTTACAGCTGAAATCAACATTGATTGTTGAAGAAAACATTAATATATCAGCATTCAGTCAACTGATAGCCTTTCTGAAAGTTAAATCAAAAGGATACATTCCTAAAAAATCAAAGGTGTTGGAAGGTGGACAAGTATTACTTTTCAGAAGAAAAGCTCAAGATGATACTTTTCTGCTACATAAAGTTGTTCTGGTAATGGGCGTATTTGGAGGCTAGAGACGTGATGAAATGGTCAAGATGACAATTGATGACATTGAAGACAGATCAAAGTAACAGAACAGAAACGAAGACCTGCACCTCAAAAAGTTTCGCCATTGTTGAAGAAAACGAAATAGGAGACTTGATCTTAGTTAAAAAGTACATTGCACTACGACCAAGAGGATCTAAACAACGTAGGTTTTTTTTTAAACTACAGAAATAATAAATGCATTGTAGGTAAAATACTATAGGAAGTGTTCCTTCTATCATAGCGAAATACCACAATTTGGAAAACCCGAAAGGTTACACCGGACATTGTCTACGCCGAACGTCGTCAACGCTTCTTGTTTAGGGTGGTCCTTCCTTTGAAACACTAAAATTACATGGAAAATGGAAGAATAGTACGGTAGCGGAGAGCTATATTGAAGAAAGCATATCCTCGAAAAACAAAATTGCTACAATGATAGCCCATTCTGTTTCCGAAAAAGAAAATGTTAACTTTCCGAACGAAACCGAACGCACATTGAGGAGTTCATCTTCGGTCAACTCACAGAACTTAGAACTTAAACTTGGTACTAATTTTTCAGGAAAATTTGAAAATTGTAATTTCTATTTGAGAGAAAATAATAAGTCCCTTTTTTATGTACAGTTATGAATAAAACTTTTCTGGATAATTAATTTATTGAACTACAGAAAAAAAAACATTTAGCAGGCGTTATGACTCATAATGCCCTTCATAACGCCCCGGGCGTTATGGGTTTGTTAATAGCAACCGTTGCCAAGGTATTATAAAGCAGTACAAGTGAAAAATAAATTTCGTTACGCCCACATGTCGCGTCTCTGAATGATTGTCATCTGTCAATTGTTATACTGGGATATGTTCCGTAAGTCAACTTGGTTATACGGTTATAGGCCAACATAAAATAAAAGACAAAAACGGCCTATACTACTTTTTATAACATAGTGTAAATGAAAACCAGTGAATTTTTTTTTTTCCGAAATATCTCAAAGATTATCAAGTACAGGAATCGTTTTACAGTCAACGGAACTTCACCAGAAATCTATAAAACCCCCAAAATGTTTTTTATACGCCCAGATCGGTGCATTTTTCGCTGAAACGGGAAAACCCAGAAAAAGAGACCATTTTTCAAAAATTTATAATTTTCATACATCTGAAGGTGGACAAACAATAATGCGGAAACTGATAGATAATAACATGTGGTTCAACTGTTCGATATGTAGTTTTTGCACAATCGCGTTATAAACAATTTATAATCCAGGACCTGGACTAGGCTGCTGTGGGACAATTCGAGTATGGTACCTGGTACGTTTTCGAGCTATGACGTCATTAAAGATGGCGGCCGTTCGATCATAGAACTGCTCATATCTCAGGCAAAACTTGACCGACTTGCATGAAATTTGTTGGTATTACTATTGGTAAGATGAATAACAATGTGGTTTAACTGTCACTATACACAAACAAACGAGTTTTTTTTTCTTTTGTCGTTTTCATCTCCACATAAATACACATTAAATGAGTAATCATGGCCAGAAATACACAATATCATGAACAGAAAAAGATTCAATGGAAATATGTTCAAACTAATATTTAACAGGGATTTTTACAGTGTGGCCCTTTACTACAACAATTGCAAAAAAAGAGCAACATTTAACTTCATTTTTCCTACAAATGCAGGATAATTTGGCGCATATTAAACAGAATCAAGCACCAATGAAATCAGTGGGACATTTTTGTAAGTTTTTGTCGGGAACCAAGTCATCTTCTATTAGTATAAAACCGAAATCACATGGGTCTAAACCAACAAGCACATCATCAATAAAATGTCGCTGAAGATATGTGTGGAAATATGATTTCAACACTTCTGCTTCTTGGTGGCAAATCTTCAATATCCATATTCTTGGCATGGTAATACATCTACAATCTAAGTTCGTTTAAATACTTACAAGATGACCCTTTTCGTAATACTAGCACTAGGTATTCTGTGTTCCAAGTGTGCCAAAGATGCATCATTGAGAGCTGATTTTTTGGTGCCAAATTTACTAGGATAATCTGATCCAGATAGTGCTGGAAGCAAAGTTTTGTCCAATTTGTTAATCATGAACAGGCAAAATTCGCGTGGAATCACCAACTCCAGTGCTCACCCAGAATTCCTCAACACTAAGTTCATGAAGAGTAACCCAGTGAAACAAAGCTAACAACATTATGTCAGTGTCCACACTAACGAGAAAGACTTTATTAAACCCACTCAGACATGCCTGTTTTGAATGAATCAGCATTCTGAAGTCTGCTTCCTCCACCGACATACAATTTAATTCTGGATGGTTCATTTGCCTTCAATTGAAGACTACTTCATCTTCTTCATCGCCATGGAAAGCGCTAAAAGTGTGGTGATATTAGATGGTGTTTCAGTTAGAGAAGCTATCAATGTATTGGCAATAAACATTTGTAATTTCAGCTTGTTCTTCGAAGACCTACAGAAACTGCTGAGTTGTACAGGCAGTGGAACATTTTCTGATATTTGGGTGATATGTATGACAATACCGCTACCTTGTGTTTGCATTCTTTCAGGTTTCCGGTGATAGCGTGTGATAACTGTAAAAGACATATTCCACTCTTCCACAATCCGTTGTAACGCCCTCAATATACGTCAAAAAAAAGCAGAAACTGCTTCGCCAAACGTTTTTTCATTTCTCATAACTTTTCTTATGGAATTCATCACATCTACTACAAAACAGGTCTAGTCATCTGACTTGAACAACGAACGAACGGCCGCCATCTTCGATGACGTCATGGCTCGAAAACGTCCCAGGTGGCGGATGTCCACCCAATTCCAAAATACTTACTGAGGTACCTACTAAGCATTCCTGAAGAAACATTCTCCATACTAGAACTTTCCCACAGGACCCTAGTCCAGGTCCAGGACTATTAAGGGCAAATCTTACTAAATGCGCCGATTTAAAGGAAATAATCTTATTCAAAATCTGAGAACGGCATATGGAAGTAGAGATCAGTATCTACAATTTATGTATTTTGGATTTTCACCTGAGAGATGGGAAATGTGTTGAAAATGTCACTGGAAGTTACTCTAAATGCTTCAAAGTGCACCCGAAGTCGCTAGTATTAATTTCAGTTCGACTTCGGTTGACTCCGGCTTCAGGCGCACTTTGTAGCGTTTTGATCAACTTTCAATGACATTCTCAACACATGTCCCACCTTCTCAGGTAAAAATTCAAAATATACAAATTGTAGATATTGATCTCTACTTCCATGCCGTTTACAGAATTTAAATAAGATGAGTCCTTAAATAATCTTTGAGATATTACCAAAAAACTAAAAAAGTCGTAATTTTTTTCACTATTTCTTGTTCAAAAACTTCCATAAAGCGATTTTGCTGGGGCAAAACTAGGGTTTCCATTAACGAACTATCTTATAAAAATTAGTATAGGCCATTTGCGTATTTTATTTTGTGGGGGAAAAGCCTCTATAGCTAGGTCTATTATCTGGAATAATAATTCAGATCTAAAGTGCTAAACCATAGAATACCGTATAGTTAACATTCTTTCGGCTGCTTTGTCACCGACTTACAGATCGACAAGCGTAAGGATGCCTCTGAGATGCGCAAACGATAGAAAGCGTGAGTAGATGTGCGACAAAGATCGACTACTGTTTAATAAGGCAGAGCGATTGAGCTCCTGCCCCACTCCAGGGTTTTGTCTACTGCGCAACTAATTCTCGGAGGCATCCTTACGCTTGTCGATCAGTACTTTCGCGACGGAGAGGAAGGAAGATACGTATGCCAATCGCAGAAAACCTATAATAGACTACAAGCCCATATAAAAATTTGGGGGGGTCATTTGACCCAGGATGAAACATATTCAGAACGATGCTGCTATATGAAAAAATAACTTTAGGCACTATGTCGTCAATTCTTGGTGGTGCAAATGACTGTAATAATAATCATTTTTCATCCGAAGATGTGCTTTTCTTACAAAATATTCTTGTACGGCATTCCTCATATTGGTAGATTATGAAATAATAATCTCCTAGAACCTACTCCCGTACAAAAATAATGGGACCGGAAGCCAGAAAAAAATTTCAATTTCCGAAAATTAAAAAAAAAACTGGATTCTGGTCCCATTATTTTTGTACGGCAGTAGGTTCTAGGAGATTATTATCTCATAATCTACCAACGAGAGAAATGCCGTACAAGAATATTTTGTCGGAAGAGCACATCTTCAGATGTAAAATTATTATTATTCAGGTCATTTGCATCACCAGGAATTGACGGCATAGTGCCTGAGACAAAATGGTTAAGGCTTTCGCGGTCGAAGTATTCAGTGTCACAATTTTCACTCGGGTTTGAAGGCCGTCGTTTTTTGGAATTTCTTCCTAACGTTTCGCTAGCGCGAGTGGCTAGCTTCTTCAGAGGCTTATACATCATGAATAATCTCAGATGACTGGAGATTCCGTCTTCGAAGAATGTATTTATTCCTTTTTAGGTAGTCCTTTTCGTTAATTACCGTATCTGGATTTGGTACATTCTCACTAATCCTAATTGATCCCTCTACCTTTGATGTCGTTGATATCCTTTGTTCTTTCGGAATTACTTATTCTCGTATCTGGGTTAGGCATATTTTCGATAACATTAATTAACACCTTTTTGCCTGCTGTCTCAATGTCGTAGTTTTCTTTTGTTACTCTGGAATTTCTAAGAATGGGATTCCACATTCGGTTGAGGTTAACAGCTTCTTCTTTTCTGTTGAAATTCTCCGTGTGTTTGTGGATCTCTATTGCCTCTCGTACAAGTCGGCTTTGGTATTCCTGGTTGGGGGCAAGAAGTTTACGTCCTCAAACAGAATCTTGTGGTTTCCTTCACTGAGCGCGTGTTCTGCCACTGCTGACTTGTCCGTTTCGCCTAATCTGCAGTTCCTCTGATGTTCCTTCATCCTTGTGTTTCGAAGAGAAAACAATTGATGCTTTTGATTTAAAACCGTTACGTGGATGACACCTTCGTAACTTGGAGACACGGAAGAGGCACACTGAACCATCTCCTAGAACATCTGAATGCTCAACACCCCAGCATCAAGTTCACCATGGAGACTGAACAGGAACAGCGGATAGCATTTCTAGATGTACTAATCGAAAGATGTGGCGCAAGACTGACAGACAAAGTATTCCGAAAACCTAAGCACACGGATAGGTATCTGCATGCTCTGTCAAACCACCATCCTAGTCAGACGCAAGGAATAATCTCCACACTAGCAGAACGTGCTCCGAGAATATGTGAATCTGAGCATCTACAGGATGAACTAGAACATATCCAAACAACCTTGAGATCGAACGGATATAGTGTACCCGAAATCAACAGGGCCATAAAACCGAGGACTTCCACGAGACAAAGTAGGGAGGATGCTCAAATAGTTGCACGTGCATATCTTCCATATATTCCTAAGGTCACAGACAGAATTGGAAAACTCTTGGGACAACACAACATAAAAACGGTCTTCAAACCCACCAAGAAAATACAAAAAAGCCTTAGGTTGGCAAAAGACAAAAGAGACCCACTATCTGCAGCGGGGATATATCGCATACCATGGACTTGCGGAAAGGTATACATCGGAACCACAAAAAGATCGATGCGAACAAGAATGAAGGAACATCAGAGGATCTGCAGATTAGGCCAAACGGAGAAGTCAGCAGTGGCAGAACACGCGGTCAGTGAAGGAAACCACAAGATTATGTTTGAGGACGTAAAACTTCTTACCCCCAACCAGAGATACCATAGCCGATTTGTACGGGAGGCAATAAAGATCCACAAACACACGGAGAATTTCAACAGAAAAGAAGAAGCTGTTAACCTCAACCGAATATCGAATCCCATTCTTAGAAATTCCAGAGTAAAAAAAGAAAACTACGACTTTGAGACAGCAAGCAAAAAGGTGTCTATTAATGTTATCGAAAATATGCTTAACCCAGATAATATGAGAGAATAAGTAATTCTGAAAGAACAAAGGATATGAACGACATTAAGCTGACAGGTAGAAAGGGGTCAATTAGGGTCAGTGAGAATGTACCAAATCCAGATGCGGTAACTATCGAACAGGACTACCTAAAAAAGAATAAATACAATCTCCGCAGACGGAATCTCCAGTCACCTGAGATCATTCATGATGTATAAGCCTCTGAAGAAGCTAGCCACTCGCGCTAGCGAAACGTTAGGAAGAAATTCCAAAAAACGACGGCCTTCAAACCCGAGTGAAAATTGTGACACTGATAGAAAGGTTAATTTTTCATAAAGCAATATCGTTCTGACTATGTTTCATCCTGGGTCAAATGACCTCCCTAAATTGTTATATGGGCTTGTAGTCTATAACACCTACCAGCGAACAGTTAGGCAAGCCAGCAATTTCATTGAATGTTATAGAATTGCATGTCAGCATTTGGCAACAGCGCTTGATTCAGCTATGTTCGAAATCTGTGGGCATAACGAATGTGGCGAAACGAAATGTGGGCGAAACGAAATGTGGGCGAAACGAAATGTGGGTGTAATGGAACGTGGGCACAACTACATGTATCCAGTATGGGAGAATGTCATAATGATAAGTTATTTTTCAGGTACCTCACAAGCATTTGCTTCCAGAGATATCGTGAATCAACCTCCAACTGGTTCGAGTAAATTTTCCAATCTGAGCTCACGTGAGTGATAATAATAAATTTCGGCAATGTTGCATATTAAACTATCATCATGGTGTAGTTCACTGTACAACTTTTTTTCACCACCCTTTTTAATGTATGTTCATCTTCGTAATTTTTCAGGGTCACGGCAGAAAACGTTTATCAAAGATCAAAGTGTTGTTTCACGTAAGTTATAGTTCTCTATGGTACTGATATATGGAAGAGCGTTCTGAAGTTATCAGTATTAGCCCAATTGTTTAGAGTATTTGAAATATGGTCGAAAATTATTTTTCAGAATGTTTTCAAGTATGTACCGAGTTCATCATGTAAAGGATAATAGACCGGGAGGCCATAACGTAGTTTTTCTGTCTCATTTGTTCACACTCAGCAGAATAAGAACCCCCTCAACTACACCTTTCAGTACACGGATATGAGGTCAACGAATGAAAATAGTGGACGAAATGGTGGGGGGCGCGAGGGAGAAGGTGTATTAAAAAACCGGGTGCCCCTGATCAAACCAAAATGATTCATATTATCTTGAGTTTTAATGAATGAATAGTTGAATCAACAAACTGCCGAACATTACCAAATAATTCCTTTTCATTTATTTTTTCTTAAAATATCAGTTACAACAATAAACAGCGCTACTGTGCGTCGTATCCACCATACTTTTTTCAATAACAGTAACTTGCGACATACGCCGAACAGTAAGTAATGATTCGAGACCCCCGGTTTTTTAATACACTTTTTATTCGACGACCTCATATCAGGGTAGTGGAAGGTGTAATTGAGGAGTTTCTCATTCTGCTGAGTGTGAACAAATGAGACAGAAAAAATACGTCCCAGTCTATAAGGCAAATACTGTAATTTCAGAAAATTTGCTAGATTTTTTTTTATATATTGTAGAATTTGAGATGCTCATCAAATGTCGCTATATCACTGATGCTCTAAATTCAATAGTATAGACTAAAAAAGGTGCTCAAATTAACTTTTTCAAATTACCAATTTGGAGATACTTTTTCGAATATACAGTGAGTCTGCTTAAGTTGGCTACATATGGGAAACTTTTTTATTATTGATTTTACGAAAAAAAGTTATTCTTCATAAAAAGTTCTGCATGGTCCAAAACCCTTGATGCAACCATCATATATTGAATTTTATCAATCTTATACGAGGAATGTCAAAAGATATGAATTTCACCCAAGAGTGAAGTAACTTTATATTTCACAATATCGAAAATTGTTACTATGAAAAGTTGTTCGGAATTAAAAATTATCAATCACATTACAGGGATTCATAAATGCCTTATTTTATTAGGTGACATGAATTTAAATTTATTACAGAAAAATTGTGTTGTCGATGAATACAAAAGCATATATATAACTAATGGTTACAAATTACTCAACATAGTCGATGAACACCATTTTACTAGAAAAAATCATAATAATGCAAAGTCAATTTTGGATCATATTCTAACAAATATCTCAACAGATTCTGCATTTCTTATTGACTATGAGGATTTTCATCTCTCAGATCATAAATTAATAAATATAAAAACAAAAAAAAATATCAAGATGAAACCAAAGATGGTCGAAAAGTCTATACAAATTTTGGATAAAAACAAATTTCGAGATTATTTTTCTGAGTCTACATTCCTTATGTGATACACCATTTCAAGAACTCGCTAATATTATAAAAGAATCTAAAGAAAAATCGAACATTTTAAAAAAATTCAGGACAAGGGAAAATAATAACTGGATAACACAAAATATTCTAAACAAAATGAAAATTCGGGATAATTATTATAAAAGATTGAAAAAAGATCCTAATAATAGCGAATTGAAAGATACGTATAAAAAATTAAAAAATTAAATAAATAAATTTGTCACCATATAAAAAGTAATTTTTTTTTAAGCCAGTTAAAGATGAAGAAATTAATAAAATAATTATGACTCTCAAATCTCATTCAGCACCTGGTGAAGATCAAATTACTTCAAACAATTTAAAAGATATTGTTGATCTAGTAAGCTTACCTTTATCCTTAATTATTAATAATTGTATAGAAAATGGTACTTTTCCAGACTATTTGAAGAGAACAATTTTGAAACCTATTTATAAAGGAGGTGACAGATAAAACATTTCAGATTATCGCCTAATTGCACTTTTGAATGTGTTTGCTAAAAATTTTGAAATATTGGTTTTGATAAATTTCAGTATGCATTCCAACAACATTCCAATACCCAAGCAGCAGTTACTGCCTTTATGAGTAGTATTCATGAAACTTTAGATTCAAGTAATTATGGTGTTCCAATATTCATTGGTCTTAAAAAAGCTTTTGACACTGTCAATCATACAATTAGACATCTTAAATAACCTGGGTATAAGGGGACATGCATTGAATATATTTCAAAATTATTTTCGAAATCGTGTACAATATGCACTTATTGACCAATATAAAAGTTACCAAAATGTATCAACATTTGGAGTTCCGCAGGGTTCTGTTTTGGCACCAATTCTTTATTTGATTTATATTAATAGCATTATGAATATCAACCTAATTGGTACGCATTTTTCTTTTGCTGATGATACTGTACTCTATCACAAATCTAAGAATGTTCAAACATTAAAAACAAATTTGGAAAAAGATATTAAAACAATTGAAATATGGTTGAATGAACTTAATTTAACTATTAATTCTGAAAAAACTGTCTATATGATATTTAAACAAAATAATATGGAAAACATCAAATTAAACATTATAATTAAAAACAGAACTATTGCTGAAGTTGAGAAACACAAGTATTTGGGTCTGATTGATATTTAACACTCGGTATAAACAAACTGCATTCGATACGAGTATTTATGTCGTCAGCCTACATTATGAATGATTTTCTATATGCTCATTTTGCATTTACCACTATTTCTTTGACGACTAGGAAACTATTTAAAAAAAAAAACTATCTCAGATTCAGTTCCTATAGAGTGTATCGAATATTATTTTTCTAGTGCCCCTATCGAAAGGTGTTGAATATATGTGACTCTGTGATACCTTGAGCAATTCAGAAGTTTTTGTTTCTACAAAAACTGGACTATAGAAATTGAAAATAATAGTCCAGTTACATCGTCAGTGACGAGCAGTGTATAATAATTTCTTCAAATGGCAGTATCTGAAACGAAGGAAGAATTATTTTCCAATCGATTCCTGCAGTGATGTCATTGAAACTCGGTTTTTCCTAAGTGTGAGAGTGAACTGATTATGTGTCGAAATCCAAAAAATGCAAAAAAAATTACATTGATAGAGCCATATCTCGAAAACTGTCCATTTTTGGTGTTTTTGGCAATGGACACTTTTGATCAGTGCATCCAGATCTACATCATACCAAAAATTCGGACAAATTCACGGAAAGCCATTTTCCATAAGAAACGTGCGTGGTCCTTTGAAAAAAGTAATAATTTTTTGCGAATATCTCTGGAACCGTTTATCGCACAGAAAACAGATTTCGTAGGCATTTTCTGCTCATAATGAGCTATGTTTTGTGCGGAATTTTTATTTTTTTAAATTCATAATTGGTGAAAATTTTGAAGGGGTAGGGATGTTTTTTCTCCAACTTCTACGCCACTGGAAAAAGTACAGTTTTGAGACTCTTATATTAACCGCCAATGTTTTCTACACAAAAAAGGTACTCTTGGTCATAAGCTCTAAAGTTGACCGTTTTCAAGAAAAATCAACTTTCATGTTGTTTAAATAATGTTTTTTCCTCGAAAAATTGCTGCGTGCATTGAAGCTAACGGCGGACATTTACAACAATTCAACTGAGTATGATTGTTATTGTTTTTTTTGCAGTTGAGAAGTCAACATTTGGTTTTGTTACTTGTTCTAACGTTTAAATAAATTTTGTATAATTAGGAAAACAATTATTTAAAAGAATTTACCATGTTTTTCAACATGAAAGTTGATTTTTCTTGAAAACGGTCATCTTTAGAGCTTATGACCAGGAGTACCTTTTTTGTGTAGAAAACATTGGCGGTTTGAGTAGGTTTCTCGAAATCATACTTTCTCCAGTGGCGTAGAAGTTGGAGAAAAAAACACCCACTACCTCTTCAAAATCTTCACCAATTATGAATTTTAAAAAATGAAAAATCTGCACAAAACATAGCTTATTATGAGTGGAAAATGCATTCAAAATCTGTTTTTTGTGCGATAAACGGTTCCAGAGATATTCGCAAAAAACTATATTTTTTTTTTTAATTTCAACACCCTGTGTCTCGAAAATGTTCAATTTTAGAGGGTGAGTTAATGGAACTTTTTTTCTTATTTTTGAACAAGTTATCACATCCGGAATTCCTGCGCATTTATTATGAAACACCCTGTATATAAACTCGATATCAGAACTCAAATTGAAAGGCCAAATTAAACTTTTTGATGATGATACAACTATTGTATATTTTGCAGAGAAATAATTCGACATTGTGTCTAATATTGAACAGGATCTTCAAATCCTATCTCATTTAAATAATTTGGAATCATTCTATGTACTAACATTCATGGTAATGTAACCTACACACAGATACATGTATATCTAGATATATATGTATCTCGTAGGTATTACCCTATTTATTCATGCACTTGATTTTACTTCCTAATTAGATTAGATCTTAAGGAATTTACTGTAACTATACGTGTGTGAATAAATAATTTATTATTATTATATATATATTATTTGCTACTCGTTCATAAACTACTGTTGAATTTTTCGAAATCATGTTTATTACTAAACGAAGTATTCTCTAAGACAAATTAAATGAAAAAATTCACCAATTCAGTATACCAACAATAAAAAAGTTTTGGGTTTACTTATAGACCAATCATGGCCAATCATATCAACAATCTGAGAAAACAACTCTCACCTTTGATTGGAATACTATTTCGAATAAGACAGTAAACCCCACTAAAATATATGAAAATCATATATTTCAGTTTAATTTATTCAAAATTGCAATGCGTCATTTCTGTTTGGGGCTCAGCCAAAATTTCTATTATGAAACCAATATAAACTTTGAAAAACAAAGCTATAAATTGCATATACAAATTGCCCTTTTGAGAACCCCTCAAAAAAATTATATAAACCTAATAACTTACTAAATCTTCGTCCATTATATCAATTTAAAATTTCAATTTTCATCCACTATGTTGATACAAGAAAAAAACATTCGGATCTTACTTTTGATCATATTTCGAATATCCATTACCATAAAACAAGAAATGTAAATAAAATAAACGCATTACGTTTCAAATCAAACTTTGGAAAAACATATATTTTTTACGAGGCAACTGAAATATACAGTGCGGCTTTTTTTAGTCCCCCCCCCTGTTAACTTTTGATCGGTTTGACGTACAAACATGAATAAAAAACCGTTTGGAGGGTTTCACCGATACTACTTTTTGTAACAAAAAATATGGTGATTGCTCGGCAGCGGGCGCGGGGGGGCACATCAATTCAAAATTTTTGAATGGCATGGGGGGTTGAGTGTCACATCGTTGAAAAGAGAATTCAATTCTCTTTACAACCATCTAATTTTTTTTAATTTCGTTAATATTTTTTTTTGCAATTCAAATTCGAAATATCAAATATAAATGCGGATCTGAAAACTAGTCATACCTACCTTGATAAATTTGAACGGTTTGTTGTGAAATAATAAAACCAAAAACAATGCGAAGGGTATTATCGATACTACATTTTGAGAGAAGAAATATTGCAATTACACTACAGATGGCGCTGGAGGCACACCAACTAGAAACTTTCGATAGACATAATAATCGAAATTGGGAAAAAACTCATCAACTAAATTAAAAAATGTTTAGATGGTTGTAAAGAGAATTGAATTCTGTTTTGAACGATGTGACACTCGACCCCCCATGCCATTTAAAAATTTTGAGTTGATGAGTCCCCCCGCGCCCCCTGTGGAGCAATCACCATATTTTTTGTTTCAAAAAGTATTATTAGTGGAACCCTCCAAACGGTTTTTTCATGTTTGTACGTCGGACCGTTCAAAAGTTAACAGGGGAGGGGGGCCAAAAAAAGCCGCACTGTATAATAAAATACCACAGGCAATAAAATAATTCAGGACTAAAATTAAATTCAAAAATGAACGTAAAAAATGTATACATAATTGTTACCTATCAACTGTACCTAATGTTGTTGTTATTATTATTTTTTTGTTTCATATACATATCTATATTCGTTGTCCCTGTATAAGCATTTTATGTTTCTTGAAATTGAATTAATGAATAAATAAATAATACAACAATGTTTCACCTTTGACTGTTTTTGCTTCTGTTTCTTTAAGATTAATATAACTTATTTACTCATATTTCACAGATTATCTGTATCATTCATTTTTTAATAATTGTACGTATAACGTTATACAATTTATGTTGAAATTTAATCCTTCTATAAACAGAAATGTTCCTTGGGATGAAAAAATGAATAAATAAATGTCAGTCTGATTCAAGAGATGCTATTATCTATCATGAATTGATCTTAGTATCTTACGAAATATCTGAAAATTAATGAAAATCCTCATCGCGATTATTCGAAAATCACTGAAAAATTCACTATTTGTGGACTAACCCTGTATATCGTGTGTGCGTGCAGGAACTATTATACCCTATATTAGTAGTAGCCATAACAACGATCGATGTATAGTTGATTTCGTTTATATACTGGGAATAGTATTTTCACAGTAGACTTTTGAAATTTTTGTAAATATTACCTTCAACACCCTGTATATTTTAAATAATTGAATTTATTACTTTCATATTTCGGTTTTCACAAAGAGGACAATCCTGTAATGTTGAAAGAACATGGTGAGAGCCAAAGTAGGTAGGAATTGGTGTTTTTCTTGAATTACTGCAGGGAACACCTGCAGAAGCCCTGGGAAAAAGATGTTAGGAATGTCTCCAAGGTGACGACAAAAGGATGTGAAGACTATCCTTGACAGGTCAGTCTCGATGGGAAAGCTGAAGGTGGAACGATTCAGATAATTCAGAAGACCATCCTCAATGACAACATTTGTTCCAGAGAAGTGAATGAGCTTGTGAGCTCAGAATTACCGACGAGGCGAATGGGCATAATCCAAAAGTTGCAGTGTGTGTTTAGGGACTGCACTCTTCATGTGGGAACAGTATTCAAGGACAGGTCGGATCTGTGCCTTATAAATCATAATCAACTGACGGGAAGTGGAATAGCTCTTGGCTTGAAAGAGAATACCAAGTTTTTCACAGGCACTTTTGGCAATGTACGTCAAATTGCTTTCCCATGACAGGGAACTACCGATGGTAATACCGAGAATCGAAATGAAGGACTTCACTGGTATGGACACTGTGAGATTGGCCGTTCTTCAGAACTTACTACCTACTTTCCCTTGGCTCTCACGATGTTCTTTAAACATTACAAGATTTTCCTCTTCATTTGAACAAACACATAAAAAAATTAATTGTACATTGGGGTGTGCAATAAGTGTTTAAATTTCATCTTCAGAGTCATACGGAAAGGAAAATCCTGAAACGTAGGAAACATGAAATAAAGTTGTTATATAAAACAAATATTTTCAACATGATATTCACATGTTCATTTTGAAACATATTATTACTGGATAATAATAATTCCATACTTATTTCAGTGGAACCAGCGGGAATGAGGTGCCCTTCGGCGAGGTCACCAAGAGAGGGATCTGGTAAGACTAATTTGATGATAAGTTTTTAAAGACGGTCCTGGACAAACTAGATCACAAGCAAATTAACGTTTATTACACCGAATTATCACCGATAAAATATTAGCGTGCGGCAGTATTCGATATACTGATTGAACGTGCTGAATCGCAAAGTTCGTTGATGGATAGATTTTTAAATACAGGGCGTAATTGAAAATCAGTAAATTTTATTTAGTTATTTTCTCGGGATTTTAAAGTTCCAACTGCATTTTTTTCGTTCTTATCATTAACGTACCTTCATATAACTAAATATCATTCAGATGGTGCAGATTATATCATTATATACAGAGTGAAAAATAAAAACATTTTAGTAATGTCTGAAAATTCGATGTAATAATGAAATATTTATGAAATTATTTTGACATGCAATATATTATTTTTATTCCATAATTAATCACAATTCATACATTTCGTACAGGGTGATTTGAAAAATTGGTGAAATATATGGCCGGTTCTTTCGTATATTCAGGTGAATTATCATCCTCCGAAAATAGCTGATACCGTATAAACATGATTTCGTTGAGATATATAGGGTGGTCATAAGAATTTTCGATGATAAAAATGACAAAATATCAACGTTTCAGAAATCACCTTGTAATTCACGATTAACTTGGTAAAATTCCTTCATTACTATTCAATATATTCATCAGTCTCTCCTCATCACTGTCCCGGAAATTCAGTTTCCCACTATGACTAGTTTCATAGTTATTAATTGAGAAACTATTACCATTTGCATGACGAGTTGAAGGAATTTGTTCACCCGTATATTCTACTAGTTGACAAGATTTTTCACAATTAGTGAAACGTAAGAATGTGGAGATCAAAATAAATGTAAAAGAGGGTGAAGATTAGCGATAACAATCAGATCAGAGAAGTATATGAATTTAATAATGTAAGGTATAGATAGTTAAGTGAATTTTGTTTGTTTAAGTTTTGAATAAAAAACAAACTATCTGGGAAAAGTGAGAATGATTGATAGAACGCTTTCATTTCTAATGGGAGAATTTGAATCTGGGCAGCGACGGTTTTTTTCCAATGCGTGTTCCACGCGGATTGAGGTTTCTATGATTTTTATATTTGCTGGCTGTTGATAGAAACATATTACATACATCTATTATATTTCATCAATATAGGTAATTCAATACGTAACGGTAATAATAATTATCACTGATGGAACTGATCGATTTTTCCTTTTCATTCACTTTCCGTCAACGACAGAATCAAAAGGTACCCAATAGCCAATAGGATTTTCTTGTTGTACGAGGACCGTAACGCTGCTACGGGGAAGTGGATTCGGTTAAGGATGTTCCTTGTCACCTTCAGTGATAAGTGATTTCCCGTACCGGAGCCTCATAAACGATTGGGAGAGTCAAACTATCCAAGCATTAGGAATTTTATCTGGCTCATGCCTGAGTTTTTAGTTGTAACTGATGTGTCGTATATTCCGTCAGTTCCTAAAAGGTAGATGGAAATGGATGGAAAATGTAACATTTATTTTGATCTCCACATTCTGACGATTCACTATTTGTGAAAAATCTTGGTCACCAGTAGAATGTACGCGTGAACAAGTTCCTTCAACTCGTCATGCAAATGGTAAGAAGTTTCTCAATTAATAACTATGAAACTAGTCACAGTAGGTAACTGAATTTATGGGACAGTGATAAAGAGAGAATGATGAATATATAAATTAATAATAAAGGAATTTCACCTAGTTAATCGTGAATTAAATGGTGATTTCTGAAACGTTGATATTTTGTAATTTTTATCATAGAAAACTTTCATGATCACCCTATATATCCCAACGAAATCATGTTTAAACGGTATCAGCTTTCTTCGGAGGATGATAATTCACTTGAATATACAGGATATGTACGAAAGAACCGGCCATATATTTCACCAAATTTTCAAATCACCCTGTACGAAATATATGAATTGTGATCAATGATGGAATAAGAATAGTATATTGCATGCCAAATTAATTTTATCAATATTTCATTATTACATCGAATTTCCAGACATTACTAAAATGTTTTTATTTCTCACTCTACCGGGTGTTTCACATTTGATGGAACATTAAAAGTATCTGGAGAACAGAAAGACAGATCATTTCGAAAATTTGTGGGCGTGGAAAATCAAACTTGCTCTACCCGTCTAAAATATTTTCATCAATACAGTGTTGCCGCTTGTATCAGAAAGAAGTAGCTAGTTTGTTATTTCAAATTGAACACCTCGTATATTATATAATTTTTGGAATCCTTATAAAATTCCTCACAACTTTCTCACATAACTCCCTATACCTATCTATGACGATTACCAAGATATCAATTTTTTCCCAATGCAAATTTACAAAATATTGCAATTTGAGTTATAGCTGCATAAGAACATTAAGTATTCTGCCGAGGAACTGGATCGCAGTTTGAGCATACAGGGAGGCTCAGAAGTGAGTTTCTTCCGGGGACTCATGAAAATGACTGAATCTCCGTTTTTTTAATGAAACACCTTGTATATTATTACTTATCTGAAAAGCTGTAACATTTTTCAATTTAATTGAGTATACTTTCCCTATACCTATTTTGTACAGTTTGTTAGTTATGATCACTTATGTTATGAATTCGTCTTCAATAAAATAAATATTGGATAGTGATTTAGACAGTAGGCTATGAACTCCATTCTGACAGAGAACTAAAATGTTATTCCTTCATTGTCATCCTGCATTCAAGTTGCGTTGATGTGAAAGTACTATGGCAGAAAATAATTACTCGAATGTGGTTTTGATGGATTTATTCATCATTTATGGTCAATGTGACAAGAATGTTAGCAGAACATATACAGAGAGTTTAATGAAAAGTATGCTGATTTACCTCGAATGAATTTGAGAAAATTCATTAGATTGAAGAGAATTTTTTAAATGTTTGGATCTTTTTTGAAAGTAACAAGAAACTTGCCTAGACTTGTGACAGGTAATGAGGACAACGCAATAAATGTTTTGGCATACTTCCACGGGAATCCTCAAGCTTCCATTTGTAGTGCGGTTCACGATATAGGTGTGAAACTTTCATCAGTTCATAGGATTCTGAAAGAACACGGAATGCCTATACATTTCATAAAGTTCAAGCTCTCAAGCCCCAAGACGCTCAGCAAAGGATCGAACTATGTGAAATGTTGATGGTGCGTACACAAGTAGACGAAGATTTTCTCAAGAAGATAATATGGACTGATGAATCAAAATTTTCGAGGGAAGGTATTTTCAACAGGAGGAATCTTCATTACTGGGCAACCGAAAATCCGCATGTCACAAGAGAAATGGGATTTCAGGAAAAAATTAGTTTCAACGTTTTTTGTTTAATTATGGACAATCAACTGCGCTTTTTGATTTATGATGAAAACCTTGATTCTAGAAAATATTTGAATATCTTGAGGACAACGGTTGGGGATTCCATTGAAGAACTGACACTAGAACAATATTGATCATGTTGGTATCAACTTGATGTAGCTCCTGTTCATTGCACTGCAGAAGTCGGGTTGGAATTGGACCGTATATTTGACGATCGATGGATAAGACGTTTGGGTCCATGGAACTGACCCTCTAGATCCCCTGATCTTACACCCCTAGACTTTCATTTGTGGGGCACTATCAAGTAAGGAGTCTACAGAACACCGGTCAACACAAGGTAAGAATTAGAACATCGAGTGACCCTAGCGTCTCAGGAATTAGATCCAAATGAAATGCATGCGCCACAATAGATGCCGTTGATGTTCGCATAAGAAAGTGTTTGGAAACGAATGGTTAACATTTTGAACATTTATTGAATTGATTCAGAACCGCTAAATCTTTCTAGATTTATTAATACACATGTTAGACTTTGATACTTTTAGCTTTTCATGATGATACAACCATTTCAAAATTTCTACTCAATCTAATGAATTTTCTCCAATTCATTCGAGGTAAATCAGCATACTTTTCATTAAACTCTCTGTATGTTCTGCTGACATTCTTGTTACATTGACCGTAAATGATGAATAAATCCATCAAAACCACATTCGAGTAATTATTTTCTGCCATAGTACTTTCACACCCATGCAAATTGAACACAGGATGACAATGAACGAATAACATGTTAGTTCTCTGTCAGAATGAAGTTCATAGCCTACTAGCTAAATCACTATCCAATATTTATTTTATTGAAGACGAATTCATAACATAAGTGATCATAACTAACAAACTGTACGAGATAGGTATAGGGAAAGTATACTCAATTAAATTGAAAAATGTTAAAGCTTTTCAAATTAGTAATAATATACAAGGTGTTTCATTTTAAAAAAAAACGAAGTTTTAGTCATTTTCATGAGTCCCCGGAAGGAACTCACTTCTGAGCCTCCCTGTATGCTGAAACTGAGATCCAGTTCATCTACAGAATACTTAATGGTCTTATGCAGCTATAACTCAAATTGCAATATTTTGTAAATTTGCATTGAGAAAAAATTTATATTTTTCAAAGGTCAGGTTTTGCACAAAAATTGGACAAAATAATTTTTATCTCGGAAATCGTCATAGATAGGTATAAGGAATTATGTGGGATAGTTGTGAGGAATCTTATGAGGATTCCAAAAATGATATAATATACAAGGTATTCCATTTGAAATAACAAAGTAGCTACTACTTTCTGATACAAGAGGCAACATTGTATTGATGAAAATATTTTGGACGGATAGATTCACGTCCACAAATTTTCGAAATGATCTGTCTTTCTATTCTCCAGATACTTCTGATGTTCCATCCATTGTGGAACACCCGGTATACATAATGAAATAATCTGCACTATCTGAATGATGTACGTTGATGATAAGAACGAAAAAAAATGCAGATGGTACTTTCAAATCCCGAGAAAATAATTAAATAAAAATTACTGATTTTTAACTTGAACGCCCTGTATTTCAAAATCTATCCATCAACGAACTTTGCGATTCTACACGTACAATCAGTACATCGAATACTACAATACTACTGAAAATTCAGACACTTTCATGGAGAACCATTTCACCTATAGAAAGTGCGGAGTCCTTTAAGTTGCCACATGTTGCAAAAACTGCTAAAGTAGCATCTTTAACTTTATTGTCCGAAAAAATTACAATTCCTTCATTTCAACAAGAGTGAGGTAGACGGAAAATATTGTAATCGACTCTTATATTAAAATGCGATTGATGATCTCGAGAATTAACGCGCTCACGCGTTAAAATATTTCGATCATTAAGGTTCATATAAAGTCAAATATTTCGCGTTTCTGAACTGTAAGATGGCACTGACAAGATATGTTTTTTAGGGTCACTGAATCCTAGAAGGCTTTGGCCTTCTTACGGGTATGGCCAATGGTTGGAGTCTAATAGTTCCAATCTCTTTAAATAGTTTGAATGTTCCAAATAACCCACAAAACCGCCAATTAGGAAGCAAGGGTTATAAGAGAGAGAGAGAGAACTGATACTTTTGAAAAAAAAGTTGGGTTATGTTTCTTTTGTAAGTCAGAATGTCAAATGAGTTTAAATTATGGAAATCATGTTTAATTTCAATGGATACATATCAATTCTAATTTGACTCGAATTTCAAAAAAGGGTCGTCTTTCGGACACGGCCCCGATATTCTGTGGCCCGACCACCAGCCATTATGGATCATGGAGACCATCTCTGCTGCAGACACAAGAGTTTCTTTTAGAAGGGCAGAACCTAGTGGTGCTTTCAGAATGATGTGTAAAAGTTGCTAATGATTGATTAAATATATCCACAGAGTTACAAACCCTTTATAAAAACACTGAAACTTCTCCATTAATGGGTTCATTATTCAAAATTAGAGGTTACTGTTCTCCCAAATACTTCTTGGTCACAATATATACCTACCATTGTTTGATCAATACAAATTTTCAAAATGGGGTATCAATTTGAGGTACTGCTAATAACTCAAAAACCAAATATTGATTATCGAATTTGAATCATACAGAAGTGCCTAGCATTCGTGAACATAACACGTGTCAAATATATTTGCTGAATGCCTCTCAGATGAAATCAAGCTTTAGCAAAAAACTTAAGACAAAAATTAATACCTATCAGATATATAAGGTACAAAACATCCATAAAATATTGACATGATTGAAATACTGCATTTCTGACTCACCCATTTACAATCTTACATTTTTGTACATTCTCATTTGTATGATTATAAAAATTCCTTTATATAGCTAATGAATTCTTTTTTTTTGTATTCCTATCATAAAAAAGAAGTTTCTTGAGATAGTGAATCATGAGCTCCATATGGTATGGTTGAAACAAGAAAATATAGCCATTCACTTCAATAAAACAGCTGTTCTAAAGAGATTACCAATATACTAACATTATTTTGGTCTAACCAATTTTCTCAATATAAACGTCAATATAGAATTTTCAAACTTGTTCGAAAGAAAAGGTTCCATTTTTGCAATATACAACATTTCCATTCTATGTGCTTATTAGAATTGGCCACTTTTTTTCATGACCATTTTTGGGTATTTTGTTCCTAAAGGAATCTGAAAATTGATAAAATGAGTTGATAATCTGAACATTTCAGAAAAAATTTGTCAGTCCTAGACTCTGTAAACACGAAAATTGTTATACTTACACTGCACACAATTTATGAATTGATCCCAAGAAACGTTTCTGTTCAGAGAGGGATTTTATTTTTACATAAATTGTTCAAACGGCAATACATATGAAATAAAAATCAATGAAGAAATCAAACAATTATTAGAAAAGGACTGATGAGATTCATTTGTGAATTGATAAATAAGTCATATCAAAGCAAAAACAGTCAAAGGCGAAACATTGTTATATTATATAGGAACTGAAATAATCTGTTAAGTATACATTTCTTAAGTTCATTTTTTAATTTAATTGTGGTCCTGATTTCTATCACAAATTTACACTAAGTTATTCAATATTGATACTATTATATATTTCTTTCTCAAGGTTTCCTGTTTCAATCCTGAAAAAAAAAGTTTGAATGAAAATACCTATAATCTGTATTTGTCTTTAGTGAGGAAAATGGGAAAATGTATTCTTCAATCTACTAATTAACAAGTTATAAACAAAATGATCTTGAACTCACCTCTGATAATACAATATAATTTACGACTTTTGTCGGTATTCTTGCAGGTTTCACTGCACAATAGGTACTTCACTTTCAGAAGAAAGGAATATTTGTATCAGTAAAAAAAGTAATCAACATATTCCTAAGTTGGATCAGTGACAGCAGGGCTCATCAGAAGATTTTGGGAGTTGGGACAATCTGCTTTCTTTACTGTGAATCTGCTAAAACTATTCTTGAAAACATTTTCAATGACGGCAATGACATAAAAATTGACTTTTGACATGTGTCACTAGTTCAAACATCGGACCTAATTTTCGTGGTGTTTTAGGAACATTGGAGCTAATTTAGACTCCACCCATTGGCCATACCCGTAAGAAGGCCAAAGCCTTCTAGGATTCAGTGCCCGTTATGCTTTTCATATCATAGTGACAGCGATCTTTTGTAATATTTTCAAATAAATTACAGTTTTCTGCTGGAATATCTACCGAATATCCAACGGTCAACTCTACTGCTAATGCATTGTTGCCAAATCACAGGATTATTAATTATTATCTGGTAGTAATTGTGGTAATGTTCAGTGCATTATGTAGCTATATTGTCAAGGGGGTTGTGAGAGAAAAGGTGAGCCGCCATCTTCTCTCTACTATTATTCCTTCCAGTTTGAAGGGGACTAGTAACGATTGTGTCCATACCTTCTTTACTGTTTGTAATTTGGTGGTTTATTTAATTGTTTTTCGGAATTATGAGTTCATTGTTATGTTATTGGGCACGTTTTCAAGGTTTTTCTTTTCTTTTCTTTTCTTCTTTTTTCCAGCTCGTCGCATAGGCTTACTGTTCAGAGGTCTACAAAATATTTCAGTTTTGCAGTATTTCCGTTTTTTTTTTGTGAATGTTTACTTACTTTGCCGGCCTCATTACTGTTGATTAGCGACCTCTACAGAGCCTTGTCAGTAAATTTAGTGAAACTAACAGAACCTCTAGTTCAGTTGAGTCCTGTCTGTGAATTTGATGGAATTCACAGTGCCTTCATAAATTTGTTAGGTGGAGACCTCGGGGACCTCGTTTTCTGAATACTGTGGGCCTCTGCTGAGTCCTGTCTACGAATTTGGTTGAACTTGTAGTGTCTTCACTCTTTTGTTGGCCACTTCAGAATAAATGAACTAAATCATATTTGAATTTCAAGCTTACAGCACAAAGTTTTTATTTTTTTTTCATTTACACTTTCAAAAATACAATGACGTGCAGGACCAATTACATACAGGGTGTTAATTAAGTACGTTGACAAACTTCGGGAGGTGATTCTTTGAAGGTTTTCAGGACGAAATGTTCATATAAACATATGTCCCAAACGGCTTGGTTTTCGAGATACAGGGTGATAAAAATACATTTTTTTCAAGATTTTTTAGAGTTAACTTCGACATTTTCTACAATAATCAGTTCAAATTAGGCAAGTACAATCCATTCAATAGTACGCACGATACAAAATAATGCATTTCTCAAATAATTCACAGGGTCCTCCTTTTTTCAGAGTCAAGCTTTGTTCAACCCTTCAGAATTTTTTTTTCCGCCGCCACTGACATATTATGAGAAAGGAATAATGAATGTTGTTTCATTTAACATCTTTTTGCTCTCTTGATGTTTTTCATTTACTTGTACGGTTCAGGAGTTACAATGAAAATATTAACGCAAACATTTTCCAGTAACGCATAACATAAAGAAATTTGAGAAGCAAATAGTCTAACAAACTTGAAGGGTGATTCTTTGAAAGGTTTCAAGATGAAAAGTTCATATAAACATGTCCCAAGCGGCTTGGTTTTCGAAGTACAGGGTGATCAAAATACATTTTTTATGAGTTTTTGGAGTTTACTTCGGAATTTTCGACAATAATCGATCCAAATTAGTTCAAATTGGACAAGTACAATCCATTCAATAGTGCGCATGATATAAAATAATTCATTTCTCGAAGTGTCATTGCCACTCTCCAAAGATTAGCGCGTGACGCAATACGTCATTTTGTTCTCATTACACAAATAGCTATTTTCTGCTCGTGTAGAGAAAATGTAATGTTATGGAGCTCCCATACATTTTTTACCATAACTCAGGTTGAATATGTATTGCACAAAGTTAATTATGGCAAAATAATTTTGGACATTTTCAATAGTGAATAACTTTATTATCAAATACTAGAGCAAAGTAACATAAATTCCCTAGGAATAAAATTAAGTTCAGAAATGGACCATTATTGAAATTGATATGTCAGAGCAGCTGCTGGAAATGGCCACCGCCAACTTCAATGCATGCGTTTATGCGCCTAACCATAGACTGGCGGACACGCTCAAAAATACCAGGAGTGTTTCTTATAATTCCGCATGACTCCTGTATGCGATTCCTCAGGTCTTCTTCACTTTGAACTGGAGTTCGGTACACTAATGATTTAAGGTGCCCCCAGAGGAAAAAATCAAGTTGATTCATATCGGGTGACCTTGGTGGCCAAAGTTGTGGCCCACCACGCCCAATCCAGCGATCAGAATAATTCTCTTCTAAATATTGGCGTGCAACCAATCTGAAGTGTACTGGAGTACCATCATGCATAAACCAAATTCCAATTCTTTCCCTCAGTGGGATCTCTTCTAGGAGTCCAGGTAAGATGAATTCAAGAAAATGTCGATAATGGTCACCATTGAGTCTATGAGGCAGAAAATGTGGCCCGATAAGGAAATTCCCTACAATTCCAACCCAAACATTCACAGAAAACGTCTCTTGAAAATGGTTTTCAATCACGGCGTGTGGGTTTTCATCAGCCCACATATGATTGTTGTGAAAATTAATAATGGCTTTACGGGAAAAGCATGCCTCATCGGTGACTAACACTTGAGATAAAAACCATGGATTTTCCAACAATTTATTTCGAATCCAAGTGCAAAAAGTTAATCTCTTTGGAAAATCCCTTGGCAGAAGAGCTTGAACACGCTGTATGTGATAGGGATAAAGTTGTTGCTCTTTTAAAATTTGCCATACCAATACATGGGTTACGTTAAACTGTGCCGCAATTTGTCTTGTACTGGTGTCTGGATGCTGCTCAATTTCGTTAAGTACAGCTTCTTCTATCTGAACTGTTCTAACTCTCCTGGGTCTTCCTATGAGAACAGCAGACCTCTTGAAAGTACCCGTTTCACGAAGACGGGAGTGTATATTGATGAACATTTGTGTGCTGGGAATATGACGTTGTGGAAATCTTTCTAGATACATTCGTCTGGCGGCACGAGCGTTACCATCAGCCATTCCATACATTAAGTGCATGTCTGCCATTTCTGAATTTGTATATTCAACCATTTTATCCAAAGGAATATTGAATGAATCTGCTTTATAGCTTGCACTAATGAAGAATTAACAATGAGACAGTTTCTCAACTTTCGATAACTGTCAAGTTGTTGATATTTAAATAAATGAATTAATATCAAAGCCCACTTTGCTATTTTTATGAATTCAAATTGATTACAAAATTTCTGCGTTACTGCAGAAGAAAAAACAAACCGAAATTTCTGATAAAATAATGTACTCCGTACGGAAACAAAAATTTGTTTGATTTAGTTTTTCGGAGTTATGACCAGAGATTCATAAGTGAAAATCAAATGTGTAATGATCTGCGACTATTAGATAAACCCTATTAACTATCTTCCATTACAGGATTACCTTTCGGAAGTTTTTTATGTTGAAAAGGAAACGTTCAATTGAAAACTAAAAAATATCTTTTTTTTAAAATAACAAAAAATTTGTATGAGTTCTCTATCAAGACTGATGGGTAAAAACATTTTTAATCAAATATCTCAATGAAAATGCACATTTTTACCATCAGAATCTTCAGGTTGAAAGTTAAGGTTTTCCCAATATCTGTCAGATCTAGTTTAATATCCAGCGTACCGCAGTGACGGGGAGATAGTAGTTTTCTGTTAGATATCACAAAAAGAAATCACATCTTTACAATAACAAGCTTTTATTTAGCTTCACTGGTAACTAACTAACAAACAATTTAATAAAAGTTGAATTTGACCCACTTCTAATACTCCGATTAATTTGAAATTTGGCAGGTTTCCGTAATTCCGGTGACAATGCATTAAAAAAATGTTTGTTAAAAAACAAAATGGCGGCTCCAATATGGCGGACGAGTTTTGTGATTATGATCCGATTCTGTTCAAAATTGGTATGTGATGGTTTTTGGGTTGGAGATTTTCAGTTTCACATAAAAAATAAACTAAAATGTTAAAAATGAAAATTATAAAAAGAAAACATTTTAAAGTTTTTATACAATACACTGAAAAGGAAAAAAGTATTCATTTCATTGTTTGATCTAGGTAATCTTGTACAGAAAGATTTTGATACAGAATAACCTACAAAAAATGAAACAAATTATTTTTTCATTTTCAGTGCATTTGTATAAAAGCTTGTCTTTATATTTTTTATTGTATAATTTTTATTCATCGTAGATTTTTCTAATTCTGAAAAAATATTTCCATCATTTTACAATAATTGAAAAAGTTTAAATTTCAAATTTTCTAATGTTATGCCACACTGGAAAATGTTTAAATTAATATTTTCATTATAGCCCCTGAACCGTACAAGTAAATGAAAAAATGCAAGATATCAAAAAGATGTTAAATGAAACAACATTGATTATTCCTTTCTCATAATATGTCAGTGGCGGCGGAAAAAAAAATTCTGAAGGGTTGAACAAAGCTTGACTCTGAAAAAAGGAGGACCCTGTGAATTATTTAAGAAATGCATTATTTTGTATCGTGCGCCCTATTGAATGGATTGTACTTGCCTAATTTGAACTGATTATTGTCGAAAATGTCGAAGTTAACTCTAAAAAATCTTGAAAAAATTGTATTTTTATCGCCCTGTATCTCGAAAACCAAGCCGTTTGGGACATATGTTTATATGAACTTTTCGTCCAGAAAACCTTCAAAGAATCACCTCCCGAAGTTTGTCAACGTACTTAATTAATACCCTGTATATTACCGTTAGACTCCGTTATTTAAATTTATGGCTGCGGTCAACACAGAGTCACACTCTAAGCGCACTTTTTACTGCCGCTAGTTTCGCGGCAATTATCTGCTAATGAACATTGTATATAAGCAGATAATTTAGCAGAATTTCAGCTTTTGGGATGACTGGCAACTATTTTCCGTGGAACAAGCGGCAATAAAAATTTTGTTTAGAATATAACCGCTGCTCGAAATGTAAATAACGGAGTCTAGCCATAATATGTCATATACTCAGAGGATTCGCGAGCTCTTGAACTATTATGATTGAATTATTTGATCTGATAAAAATATCAAACTCAGAGAAAAACAGTGGCGTATATTGTTTTTTACCATAAATATCAAGGAAACACATGTTTTCGGCTGCACCAACTTATTGCTCCACTTCCAAGAATAAATATGTATCCACTGAACCACTTTCGATCTACCTGATTTCCACCCCAGTCTGCATCTGAATAAGCGGCAGCTGTTATACTCGTTTTTCGATACTCTAAAGTATATCTTTTCGTCGAAGTTAGGTACCTCAAAATGTGTTTCATGCCTTTCCAGTGATGCTTGGATGGACAGTGATTGAATTGGCTCATAAAAGTCGCTGCAAAAGCTAAATCCGGTCTTGTTGCTGTTGCCAAATATAAAAGATTTCCGCTCACCTTCTGGAAAAGTCGCTTCTGTTCTTCGTCTGGCAAATTTTCTTGGTCGTTTGTATCACACTTCAGATATTTTTCTCCAACTTGTAATGGTGTGGTGGTACCTTTTGAATTTATCATATTCATTTCTGTTAATAGTTCTATGCAGAAATGCTCCTGACCCAGTCTTATCGTCCCGTTTCTTCTTGTGATGCGGATTGACAAAACGTGTTTGACCTCCTTCAAATCGTTGATGTCAAACTTTTGTCCAAATAACGTTTTCATTTCTTCAATATATTCCAATTCTCCATACAATAAAAGTCGTCTACATACGTGGTAATTATCAGTTCTTTAACTGCACATTAAGTTTTTCATTTCAATTTCATTTTCAGTAGGTACACCAGGAAATGCTATCCTCAAGGTATCAGCTAAGGGTGGATTTAGTCAACTTTAGCATAAGCATTATTATAAACATAGCGGTAACATCAAAGGTTTTTAGCATAAACTTAACATTGTTTTATAAATTGCGCCATTTGATATAACAGATTCAACTTTCGCTGTTGACATATATTTAAGCACAATTTTAAAATGTTGTTGACTAAATGCACGTTAATTCACTATAACCAGTTGGAATCTCCATAAAAACGTCTTCGTTCAAATCTGCAGATGAATAAGCAGCAGTAATATCGATGTGATGGATACTCCAACATATTTCTACTGATAATGCAAACAGGAGTCTCATCGTCTTCTTTTGAACAACTGGTGCATATGTTTGATCAAAATCTACGCCTTGTACTTGAGTATTTCCTAATGCTACTAATTTCGCACGATATCTTTCTATCTCTCCATTTTCACTGTACTTTCTTTTGAAAACCCATTTTGTCCTTATTATTTTTCGGTTTCCGGGATTTCTGACAAAATTCCACGTTTTTTTTCTCATGAGATTTTTAAATTCATCCATCATAGCTTCTCTCCAAAATTGTTTGTCTTTTCCATACAACGCATGTTTCACATGAACTGGATCCTTCGATTTTTCTTTCATTTTTATTTCAGTACTGTCAGTGTCCGTCAACTGCGTTGTCACATGATTACATGCTCTTTCGTCGTATACAGGGTTATTCTTGTCCAGAACATAATCGGCCATCCGAAACGGATTTTCAACAGTTCTTTCAGTTTTGGTTTTCTTTGCATTTTGGGGCAATTCATCATTGGCATCCTTCCTTTCTTCTCTCTCAAAGCTGCTGAGGTTTTCATTCGATATGTTACTTTTATTTTCCATTTGCACTTCTTGATCTGCTACTATCTCCCCGTGATCGCTATCTGTCTTGAAATCGTTTTGACTTTGATGATCGAAAAATATTTCGTTGTTGAATTTGATATTTTTCTCATGATCAGGAATAGCGATCTTACTCTCTAACTTATGGATAGTTTTCATGGGAAACACGTCTTCTTGAAATGTAACATCTCGACTGATGAAAATTTTATTGTTTCTTGAATTCCATAAGCGATATGCTTTAGAACTGTAATCATATCCAATAAAAATGGTGTCGATAACTTTTGGTGAAAGTTCACTGGTTCGAGCTCTGTTTACTACCCAAGCTCTACAACCAAACACTCGCAAGTGTAGAATGTTATTAAGGGATCCTTCTAGCCATTTTTCAGTTGGACTCACACCATCGTTTGCAGTTGAAGCACATCTATTTCTGACATAACAGGCAGTTGAAATAGCTTCGCCCCAAAATTCATCTGATAATCCTGATTGAACAACGTCTGATTCATTCTTTCAGCAACACCGTTTTTCTGTGGCGTTCCTGGTATGGTTATTTGATGACTATTCCACTCCTTTTCAAATATTCTTTGAATTCTTTCGACAGATATTCTCCTCCATTATCACTTCATAGTGACGCAATTTTTCTTCCTTGAAGGTTCTCGACTTGTCTTTGATATTCTTGAAAACTTTTGAAAACTTCGTCTTTGCTTTTCATCATCCTAACATTGCAAAAACGAGAAAAGTCATCAATAAATGTCACTACATATGTATTTCCTCCAACAGACACTGGTTTTATGGGGCCGACAACGTCAGAATGAATCAGTTTCAATGGACTCGTTGCTCTATTTGCAATTTTCTTCGGAAACGGCTTCATCTTGAGTTTTCCTTTTAGGCGTACTTGACAAAATTCATTCTTTTCAGGATTTTTTTGACTTTTTGACTTCGGTGCGGACTCTCCCAACATCTGTCTGATGGTAGGAAAATTCAAATGTACTGAACGTTCATGCTAGAGTTGGGTCTCCTTTGATATAGCTTTATTCGAAAATATATCTTTTTCAGGGAAAGAATGTGTTTCAATTTCGAATAAATAAAGTAATTTGCCAACTTTGGTTGATTCTGCAACTACTTCGCCATTTCTTGAAAGAATCTGCAGCTAGGGTCATAGAAAGTAGATTTACTTTCAGTTCTGGTACATAAAGAACCTTTTGCAATGTTATTTGGTATCCGCCATTCTTTTCCGATAATTGTAAGTTTACGACGCCATATCCCGTCGATTTCAGAATCCCTCATCCAGCTACATCGACTGTGGATTCATGTTTGGTGAAACTGGCAAATTTTTCTGGATGGGAACTCATATGATCTGTCGATCCACTATCCATTATCCACGTATTTGACCCCATCTTCATATTGACCAAATTAAATTGATGCGTCTCAACACGACTAATTGTTGGAGGCTGATACATAGCACTGAATGCAGATATTGATGGTTGTGGTTCTTGCTGTCTTAGTCCTTCAGGTCTAGGGTCTTTTCTGTTTGACAATGTACAATTTTTGCCAATATGTCCAATTTCTAGACATCGAAAGTATCTTGAGTGCTGATGCGATCGTTCTACCACATAGTTTTCATTTGGAGGGCTCGTATTGTTTGGATACTCTCGTTTACTATGATGCATTTTGTTGTATTTTTATGTCTTGGAAAACACCTTCTTTGGGTAGCTAGAGGTTTCACATTCTCCAATTCACCTTCAGGAATAGATTTATTTTGAATTCGTCTTTCTTCTTCTATCAACTTTGACTTCAGATTGCACATGTTCAAGTCATTTTCACCTGCTCTCAAATTTCTGGCTAGATACTCATAGTCACTTGGTAACCCCAACACAGTGAAACCAGCTTGCACCTTTTCTTCGAAATCGAAACCAGCATTCTTTACTTTATGGTACAAACCATTTCTTCTTGCAAGGTATTCATTTATAGTTTCGTCGTCTTTCTTTGAGGTGTTTACGAAATCCTTCAGCAACAATAGACCATGCCAGGTGTCACACTTTGTATGTATACGTTTCAACGTCTCCCATACGTCCTTGGTGGTTTTACACTCCATGATATCGTCCAGGCTGTCGTTATCGATGAGTAGATACAAAACTGACTTGGCACTATGGTCAGTTTTCTTGTTTACGGAAATCTTCAGTTCTCAATTAACTTTTACGTCATCGCCTAACTTATCAGATTACACTACTGGGCTCATAACTTGTTGTTTTACGATGAAAGAATAACTTATTTCAGTGGATATTAGCGAAATTAGAAAAGTAAATAGTGATGAGAACTCTCTTTCAAAATTATATTTTTTCAACTGACATACAAAATACATAACAACGTCATTCATAATAAAAATATTCAAAACATCAACTCTTCATAAAACAAATTACTTCTAACATAATTGAGACTGCGTTACTTGAAAATGAAGCAAGACACACGTTCACATTGACTTTTTCAATGAATGAATCATCAACTGATATTAATGACAATTTAAAATAAACTGTGTATATTGATTTTGAATCACAATATCATTATAAATAATTTAGTAATTTCATATATTTTTCAGTTGAACCGATGTTAAGGTCGGGTCTAAGTGTTAGGACACAACGAGATGGATCTGGTAAGTAAACTGAAAGATTCATATACACTTGGAAACTTTTCCCCTTCAATATCTTGGAATACAATGATAAGATACAATATCAATAATACCTTCAAAGCGCAAAAATATAGGAAGCTATTAGACAACTATACAAAATGTGAAAACAGAAATGTTTTTGGGAGATAGTTTAATAACGAACAGTTGTTGCCGTCCGATGATGAACTCTTGCTCGCTAGGTGGAGCGGTGCAACTGCGTCCTCTGATGCTTTGGGAAACGTTGCACCAGTTTCTGTTAGATTTAATTCAATATCCGTCGTGGTCATAGCCAGGCGAGTAGTTGTTTTCTGACAGGTACTTGACCTAATAAGCCTACGTAGTAGGTGTATATGCGAGTAAAAGGTTCATCATCGGTCGGCAACGACTGTTGTTACTTAACGATCTCCCATAACATTTCTTTTTTCACATAAGTCTCTTAACCCGGAGATTTGGAGTGTTCTCTCTCTGCTCGCTAGGTGGAGCGGCCTAGAAACCGCTTCATCGCGTGAACCAGAGTTGACCCAGCATCGGAGTGTGTAATTATTTGGACGGGAAACAGATGGCTTCAGTGCTGTCTGTGTTAACCTACCCTTGCACCGATGAGGGTCAACAACCCCGAAACTAGTCTGCTATAAATTGAGATAAAAACGAATTCTGTATCACTTCCGGTTTCACCGGAAATTGCTCTAGTTCTCGTTTATCGAATGGAACATCTTGTATTTCCACACTTCTTCAATCTAGAGGAAATTCTAAACATGAGTTAGTGTTTTTTTCATATTTTTTGTTTTTTATAATTTAATTTTTTTTTTATTTGTAATGATTATTCACATGTGAAACGTTCCATGTCGATGCCAAGCTTCATGAAAATGGAATTTATTATAATACTTTGCTACCAGCCGAGGCTTGAATGTGTCGAAATACCTCTTTTAGTTATCTAATATGTTCAAATGCCATCTCATCATAGCGCGCCTTTGCATGACAGATAGTTTTGACAGAGACGAATCAAATGATAAAATTATTTTGAATAGTTTTCAATTATTTTCGGAGTTATCAAAAAGTATAATTGGTAACGTTTCTTATATTCATAATTGCATCTACGTACCCGAGCCTGGTGTAATGAATGAACTACTTACACAGGTAAGACAGATTTTCTTCGCGTAGCTAAACGTACTTTTGATAAGGTGAAATATGTAACGGTGAAAAATTTTGGTGCCCATCGTAAAGTGAAAAATTTTGGCGCCCAATGTGGGGTGAAAAATGTTGGCGCCCAACGTGGGGCGTCAAAATTCAGTATCGAGCGGTATAGTCATTTCAATCAAACAGAATGAATGGGAATTGAAAATGTAAGCAACCGAGATTTGATCACTAAAATTTTCTGCTACCGGTTCTCGGTAGTTTACAGGTTTGTTTTGTTGGATGGTAGTACGAGAGCATGGTTTGGACATGTAATGTCCAAGTGGAAGGCGAATGAAATTACTAAATTTCAATGCATCGTTTATTGATCTACACGAACTGAGCTGGAAAATCTCATTCAGGATGGGTGTACATATCTTCCATAAAACATACATGAAAAACATCGAAGATAGGAAACTAACATAGTCCAATGAAATTAGGCATTGTAATGCATATACTACATTATTTCCCCCTGAAATTTCAGCAAACTCTTAAGAAAATATATACATAAAAATAATCAAGGAACAAATCGTTGTGGGGGGTTTCGATTCCGTATTGGTCTGATCGAAACTGAAGAACTCTCATGAGGAACATTACACGACATAAGTTCGTTAGATTCTGACATGTGAATATTAGTATTGCAGGATGTCTCCTCCAATGGTTCTTCTGTTTCTGTCACCAATTCGGGATCTTCTACGCAAGTATCACTTATCGCCGCGTTTTCATTCGTGTGTTCTGTGAACACAAATTTTGAGTTTGAATCGAGGGGCAACACTTGATTCATGTGACGTTTCCATATAAAAGTTGTATTTGGAATTCTTACATAAATAATATTTCGACCTACAATTCTAGAAACTATTCCTATAATCCACTCCGGTTTAGACTTTCGATAGTCTTTAACCAATACTTGTTTTCCAATGTCAACTTTTTCCCGTTTTTTTCCATTATAATAATGACGCTGTTGTTGTTGTTTATTTCTCAAATTATTTTTCACTTCACTCATCGGTATATTTTCGCGCACTTCAAGTTTTGTTGGCCTCAATAAATCTAGCCTAGTTTTTAAGGGCCTCTCCAGCATCATACGGGCTGGAGATTCACCTGTAATACAATGTTCTGTATTTCGATATATTAGTAGAAAGTTATTCAAAGCTTGTTCAGTAAAATTTTTTTCTCTGGATAAGTTCCCGATTATATCATAAGAACTTTTCAATTCCTTGATAATGAATTGTTTTATCGTTTTTACGCTGTTCTCTGCCGCCCCGTTTGATGCTGGGTGGAAAGGTGGTGACGTCACATGAACAATTCCATTATTTTTTTAAAAATCCTGAAATTCTGCAGATGTGAATGTATTCGCATTATCAGAAACTATTTTATCAGGCAGGCCAAATTGGGAAAATAATCTTCTTAATTTCATTACTGTACAAGATGATGTAATAGATGTCATTATAAACACTTCTACCCACTTTGATAGAGCATCTACAACAACTAGAAACATTTTTCCATTTATGGGACCCAAAAAATCTAGGTGGAGACGTTGCCAAACTCTCTCTGGAATCGGCCAAGGTTGCAATTCGATCTTTGGAGGATTTTGTCTCATACTGAGACAAGACCTACATGTTTTACAGGTCTCTTCAATTTCCTCGTTCAAGGAGGGCCACCAAATATAAGACCTAGCCAAAGCTTTCGTTTTGACTATGCCCAAATGGGTATTATGTAATTCTAATAAAACTGTCCTTTGAATTGTACTAGGCACAATAACCCTATATCCCCAAATCAAAATTTTATCCTCTATGGAAATCTCATCCCTTTTTAGAAAGAACGGTTTATAATGGGGCTCCACCTTCTGTGGCCAGCCTTTCAGTACGTAGTTCATAACTACCTTCAGAATATCATCGCGTTTCGTTTCTTCTTGAATTATTTCCAAATTGATTGGTAACTTTTCATTTTTCTTAATATAATTTAATGTAACATCAATTTTCATTTTTTAAATTTTTTTCCGTTGCTGGGATTGGCAGCCTGGATAAAAAATCCGCACAATTTTTATAGCTTCTGACATATTCTATCTCGAAATTGAAAGAAGACAAAATATAAGGCATATCTTAGCAGTCGATTTGCTGTCATAGTAGGTATACCCTTTTTTGAACCAAATATTGAAATGAGGGGCTTATGGTCGCACCTCAATAAAAAAGATCTCCCCCATAAATATGAATAGAATTTTTGCACCCCATTTACTACACTCAGAGCTTCCTTAGTTATTTGCGAATAATTTTTTTCCGCCTCCGTGAGGGTTCGGTATGAAAAAGCAATCGGTCTCTCTAATCCATTGGGATGAATGTGAGACAAAGTAGCTCCCAAACCATAGGAAGAAGCATCTACAATCAAAACTAAATCCAAGGAAGGATCATAGTGTGCCAAAACTTGAGGAGAAGTGATACATTTCTTTATTTTTTCGAATGCAATATCACATTTTTGAGACCATACAAATGTTGATCCATTCTTCAAAAGATCATAAAAGGGATGTAAAATATCGGGTATATTTGGAATAAATTTGTGATAATATTGTATGGAGCCTACGAAAGATTTAACCTGTGAAACGTTCGTCGGCTTTGGAATTTTCAAAATAGCTTCTATTTTGTTGTCACTTTTGTGTAGTCCATATTTATCTATCCTATGTCCCAGATATTCGATAGAGTCTTGAAAGAATTTGCATTTTTCGATTTTTATGATCAACCCGCAATTTTCTAATCTTTCTATAACCTGTTGAAGTCTTTCCACATGTTCCTTTTTATTCGCTCCCGTAATGAGAATATCGTCCAAGAAACAGCACACCCCGGCTATTCCTGACAACGTTTGTTCCATAACCTGTTGGAAAAAACTTGGAGCCGATGATATTCCGAACGGAAGGCGAGTATAAACGAAACATCCTTTATGTGTGGATATCGCGGTTATTTTTTTTTGACTGTTCATCTAATGGCAATTGTTGATAGGCAAATGCCAAGTCCAATTTGGAAAACTGAATACCTCCCGAGAGTTTGCAAAATAAATCGTCAATTTTTGGAATAGGATGACGACACATTTCAATGTAAGGGTTTACAGTTATTTTATAATCTCCGCAAATACGGACAGCTCCATCATCCTTCAAAATTGGAACGATAGGTGTTCCCCAGTCTGAGAATTGAACGAGTTCTAAAACTCCCATTTTAATTAAATTTTCAATTTCCATTTCCACTTTTTCCTTCAACGCATGAGCTATGGGCCGATGTTTGTAAAATCTTGGCACCACATCATGTTTCAATTTAATAGACATTTTACCCATTTTAAAAGTACCAAGCATATTATTGAATACATTAGGATGTTTGGTTACCAATTTGTCGATTATTTTATCGTTAGGTAAATTTACATAATGTAATGAACTGAAGCCCAAATTGAACTTACTGATGAAATCTCTTCCTAATAACAGATTTGCACCCTGGCCGATTACAAAAAAATCTAAGGTCTCATTTCCATTATTGAAGTTGACAACCACAGTTATTTTTCTCAAGGTCACAATTTTATCCCCTACGTAAGTTAAAAATGCCACTTGGGTGTCAATTAGTGGTAAATTTTGGAAATGTTTTTTCCACAGAATTTCTGAAATGACGGATTTGGATGCCCCTGAATCTAACTCAGCCTTAAAAGAAATATTATTCAACTTCACATCACAATGCATATACTACAGGACACATTGAAAGAAGCATGCCTGTTTGTTTCTGAGAGTATATTCGTACCCAACGTGTTTTTTTTTCAACTTCTGCAGGTGGATCTCAACGGTGCCATTGAACACATCCCAAAATTGTGGTCTGACATGACCGTGTTCGATCACACCCACAGATTCAGACATTTAGAATCTTCATTTCCAATCGAATCGTATCTTTAGATATTTAAATGTTATCATTATTGACAATATCTTTTAGAAATGCCCAGAAAAATTATACCATAGGGGTCAAGCCCGGACTGTTAGGTGGCCATCTAACACTTCCATAATTTTTTATCTATATTGGGAATTATTGAAATGTTCTTGAACGCGTGGACATTATAGCGCGCGCACCACATTTTGCATCCAAATCATACCGACAAGTTTGGCTTCAGTAAAAAAAATTCTATTTTTGGGATGGGTATTTCTTGTAAGATAACTACTGTCAACCTATAATCATAATAAATAGACAAAACAATTTTATGTCTAAAAATTACGTACCAAATGCTAACCGATTTTCTTCATTTGATTTACCAATCTTTTTCAGTGTCGTTTTTTCCCCAAGACCTTCTATTTTTCCTATTGAAAACTTCTGCCTTATAAAAGGTATCGGTATCCGTATCTGCATTAAAATTTTGAATCATCTGTTGCAAAATTCCAGACTTTTTCTCTCACACTATGTTAAAACTCGTACGAGTAAGTATAGGGTGAAAGTGGGTAGACGCCATACTTTTAAAAAAAAAATTGTCACATCTCTTTTTTAAATTTTTTTAATAGAATCATAATTAACAAAATAAACTTCGACGTTTGTGTGACACATTCCACTACATTAAAACTGAAACACTTTTCTAACATAATGGGATTTTTTTTAATTGGAATTCTAAGCGTCTCTCCCACAGGGTAGGGAGAGTTGCCGTGGCCAGAAGGGAGAGATGCCACAACGTGGTATTGATAGGGAAGAGATGCCTACTGCGTTTCTTTCAGTTCCTCAGACAAATATTACACACATTGGAATGCATTGTGCAGGTCTCGTTAACCATTTTAGACATTTTATACATTGAATCCAGTCTACTTTTCGAATTGTTTTGTTATATTGCTCAAAACATAGTACGCAGCGGCTGTAATAATTCGTCACTTTTAAAGATATATTTTTTTATTATCCAACTGACTTTTAGACTAATGTCGTTCTGACATCCTTGTTACAACATACCAAGGGATGCTAATCGATATTACAACATCTCCCTCTTTAAGTAAATATAACAATAAATATTACAATTTATCCCCCTCTTCAAGTGAATACCACATCCCCTCTACAAATACATGAAAATGAAAATATAATCGTAAGTTCTCCAAACAATAACTCATTTCCACATATAAAACAATCATTCCAAAAAAAAAACAAATTCGCCAGTGCCAACATAATTAATACAAATTGAAACTGTCAAATTTTCTGAACAATTTTATGTTTCGTATACTTTTTTATAGCCTCCTTGAACTTGAATTCCTTCATTGTGATTCATACGCACAGGAGTACTCGTACTTTCACTGGATTCTGAAGAAACTCCACTAAATTCAGACATGTCTGAATATAATTCTGTAGTGTTATGACTTGATCTGTCAATAGTTCCAGAATCAATTTCAATGTTGGGGACATATATCTGATCTTTCGTATCAATTCTCTCAGAATGTGAAATTCTCAAGTCATTACTATTTCTTCGCAATATTACACCTTCTTTAGTTTTAATTTGATAAAAACGAGGTGGAAACTTCAACTTAGAAATAATTACAGCTTGTTCCCAAATTTTTTCCCTCCTATAAACAATTTTTTCACCTACATCAAAGTCACTTTTACTCCTAGCCTCAATATCATAATACAGTTAATGTTTATCCCTTTGGATGTTTTGTTTTTCATGAAATTCTCTTCTGAATTCATTTGGATAATCAACTGCAACGGGCAATCTTGTTTTCAATTTCCTACCAAACAACAATTCAGCAGTTGATTTTCCCAACCCAGTTAGAGGAGTGTTTCGATACTCCATAAGCCCTACCTTTATGTCTCTGGACTTTCTCAATATACTTTTAGTTATTTAAACCGCCCTTTCAGCTAAACCGTTATACTTGGGATACCTTGGATTGCTAGTTATGAATTGAAATCCCCATTTCTTAGCAAACTGTGTACATTCAAATGAAGAAAATGGCATGGTAATGGTAATGGTAATGGGTGGGGGACGCAAGCGTCAGCGACTAGGCCCCAGTGGGCCCTTTTCGCAATCCCCGGCATCTTCACTCATCCCATGTCGGATACCTGCTCGAACCTCTTCGACCTTCTTATCAAAGTCGAAATGTCCTTCCATTGTAACGAGTGCAATTCTTCCTCCTTAATAGTGGCAGCTCCGAAGACGTTTTGTCTGAGCCTGCCATAAATACCACATTCGCACAGGAAGTGGAAGGAGTCCTCCTCTTCCCCACATTCCGTGCATAGTGGGTCTGCCTCAACTCTGGTGAGAGCCAGGTGCCTCCTGAGGCCGCAGTGGCCGGTAAGAACTCCCACCAACAGTCGGAGTTCTTTGCGGCTTAGCTTCAGTATCTTGGCCGTCCTTGCCATGTCGGGCCCCGATATCATCTGCTTTGACTGCCTGCATCCGTCTATCCTTCTCCACTCTTTTCCTAATGTATCAACGGCCCACTCATTCAGTGTCGTTGTTACATGTCTCCTTGTTATGCCGAGTGCGGGTTCGGGCCCGTAGTAGGGTTGTCCGGCTCCTTGCTTGGCTAGCTGGTCCGCCTGCTCGTTGCCTTCAATCCCTGCATGGCCCGGGACCCACATCAGCGTTATTTCCTTTTCAGTCGCAAGACTCTCCAGGGCATCTCTGCACTCCTGAACCAGTACTGATCTGGTTCTGGTTGCATTCAGAGCTCTGATGGCGGCCTGGCTATCCGAGCAGCATATACATGTCTCTCTGGGTCGGACCTCACCTCTTCCATTCTGGTTGCCTCCAGGATAGCATACACCTCTGCTTGGAAAACTGTTGTCAGAGAACCTAGCGCATATGCTCTTTTCTCTCCGTTTTCCAGGTAAACTCCTGCTCCGGCTTGTCCTTCCTCCAGTTTGGACCCGTCTGTAAAACAGACCAGGCTTTCTGGGGGGAATATCACCCTTTCCTCTTCCCACTCTCTCCTGTCTGGGATCTCTAGCGAGATCGTCCTTTTCCACCTAATTTTATCCTCTGCCTGTATCACTTTGATAGCGGATAGTGGGATTTCTTTCTCCGCTACCACAGCGATTTCGGTATGCCCTGTGTACCCCTCTCCTCTCCAGCTCCCTGAGTCACGCATTCTCAGATAGGACGCCATCGCTTCCTTCTTTATGCAAGTTGGAAGCGACGGCAGAACCATCAGGGCGTCTAGGGCTGCCGAGGGGGTCGTCCTCATCACGCCGGTTATTCCCCTACAAGCTAGTTTTTGAATTTTTCCCAGCTTGTTGGTTGTGGTTATCTGGTCCACTCTAGGCCACCAGACCACTGCTCCATATAGGATTCTGGGTCTGATTACCGCCGTGTAGATCCAGTGAAGGATGTGAGGTTTGAGTCCCCACCTCCCTCCCACTGCCCGGCGCAGACTCCATATAGCGACCACCGCCTTCTCGACTACTCGATCGACATGTGGCCCCCAAGTTAGCTTCGAGTCCAGAATCACCCCAAGATATTTTACCTCTCTAGCCAGCTCTAGGGGTTTTCCATCCATTACTGGTGATCTGAACCCATTTACCTTCCTTCTCTTGGTGAAGAGAATCATCTCCGTTTTAGTCGGATTAACTGCGAGGCCGACTTCCTCACACCACCTTTCTATTTTCCTGCACGCCAACTGCATCCGGCCACAGACCACATCTAGGAAAGGGCCCGTCACCAGGACGAGCCCGTCGAAGAAAATGGCATATTATCCGATATTATTATATATGGAACACCATGTGTTATGTGTTATGAAAATATTGTTAATGCATCAACAATGTCTGAGCTTTGTTTGCCATTTAATGAAATCCAACCACTTGGAAAAATAATCAATTATACAACTAAGTAACTAGTATTTCCAAATTGCAATAAATCACAACCAATTTTTTGAAAAGTAAGTCCGAGTTTTGTTCTTTCCTGACTGCACCATGTAATAATACGTTACTATTAAAGATATAATTTTTTATTATCCAACTGACTTTTAGACTAATGTCGTTCTGGCATCCTTGTAACAACATACCAAGGGATGCTAATCAATATTACAACAGCGGCAGTCATCATCACTGTCTGAATCTGGTAAGACCTCATCATCACTGACTGAATCTGATGAGACTTCTTCATCACTGTTGTCATATTTTGATTTCTTATTCGACATTGACAATTGTGCAACTTGTTTGTGTTTTCGTTTTCCTTGTGTTTTTTGGTTGTCTCTTACTAATGTTTTTTTTCTTCTGCTTCTCTATTTTCGTCTCCTCTTGTTTCGTCTTTTTTAAAGCTATATTTTATGGTGATGTTACAACCATTGCTGATTGTTTTCTTTTAATTAATGACAACGGTATCACTGGTGCTGGTCTTATTTCCTGCAACATTTCACCTGGTGTGATATCAGAAACAGTTGGCTCAGAGCTTGAAGTAATTGACTCCGGCTCAGGGATCTTTTCTCTGTCCCGAGTTCCAGAGAGACCGTTGTTTACGCTTGATATATCTCCAGTAGTATTATTTGCAATATTTCGATTAGCCATATCTGAAATAGCAAAGAAATGTTTGGGAATTGCGTTAATATCAAATGGAAAAATTCCAGTTCCTTCAAAGCCTGCAATTGAATTTGTTGTTATAGCAGCACGAACCCTCGCTTTCCCTAAGATTTCGCCTACCTAACGTCGTGACAGATTCCGATTGGAATGGTTTAGCATCCACATTATGGTTCTTGATTCCAGTACGTTTTGAGGGGACACAAAAAGCTTCTATCTAATGGTTGCATAGCTTGGTTGCAATGACTAGGTGGGCAGAGTAAAATGATATCGTTATTTTCTGCTACTTTTAACATTTCCACATTTGAGATATGCGAAGAATGTCCGTTGATAATTACCAAGGTTTTTCCAACTGGCTTCCTTGGCATGGACTGCTCTTGGAGCCATTTTAAAAAGAGTTCTGAATTTATGAAAGAAGATTTTCGATTCATATATATATATTGTAGATCCTGCCGACAAACCTTTAGAAAACTCAGGTTTTTTGTTGACTCCTTCCTTCGGCGTTACAATATCCAATGACTGTAACGTTTTCGCCTCTCCCGCGAGATATTAGAACGTGCACATCTTTTGATCCTTTTTGATTACTTTACTGGATTAATTAATAAGCTGGATACCAGCCTCATCCATATCAAATATGTTTGAAGGCCAATTTAATAAATCATTTTCTGTTAAGACATTCTCCAACAGCTGGAAAAATTGATCTACCTCCTCGTGCCCTTGTTTAGGATAAACCCTCTGATTGTCTTATCGATAGTTCTGGATTTCTGTCAATAAAAGATTTAAACCAATGCGGTCCGGTTTCTGCTTTTTCTTTGGCAAAGTTGTACTCCTATCTAGTGCAAAACCAGCCTTGCCCAATTTTGTAATATGACTTACCACTTTTTTTTCCTTTTCTTAACCAAAACCTCCTGTAAAGGAATGGGGTAAGTAATTTAATAATTTTTTTTAATTCAAAATTTTTGAATTGTACCTGCTGGACCAAGAGAACTTTTTTGCAATTTATCCGACTTCATTCTTCGGTCGATGGTCCGTGCTGATATCCCATATCTCCTCTCGGCTTCACGTTTAAAAATTTCTCTGGCTCTTACTTTTTCTATCGCTATTGCAAGCTATCGCATTGAGCTCGTGGTAAGCAGTTAATTTTCGAATATATTTCCTTGGCATTTTATTTATAAATATACAACTATAATTAATAAATATCAATTATTTTTCAGAAATTTTAAAATATAATTTGAGGCATCTCTCCCATCTACAAGCTGCGGCGTCTCTCCTTTTAGATATGGAGAGACGCCACACCCGTTTATTTGCAAAAGTCAAAACATAGAAAAAATCACAAACAGATCTGTGAACAAACCTACCTAATATTATCATATAACGCTCTTTGAAATACATTTTGTAAGTAAACAAGCGGTTTTATATAAATTTGGATATTCTCATATACATTTTTGAATTGGCAACATAAGTTCCCTTACTCTTACAACTCAAATATTTTCATCTCTCACATTTGGTTAAAAGCGGTTTTATAGAAAGTTGAAAAGCCACCAACAAATATTTCCATGTAATAAGCTTGCGTACCGTTTTTGTTCTAATGTTACTTGCAATAGGTCAAACGTAGATGGTCTCCCACTGCACTAATAACAAAAACTAATTGTCAAATATTGTAAACTGTACCTAAAAATACTTTCCCAGTACTGGCTTACGAATCATGTGACATGCGGCATCTATACACCCGCGGTATCTATCCCACTTTTACCCCATGGCTTGTAGTAGTGCTTTTTCAACGTGCATTGGATTTTGGAAAAACTCTTACCTAATTGATCGGCTATATTCTTTATACTACATTCAAAATTTTACAAAAAATAAAACATTGTTTCAAAAAAATCTATTAGCGAATTAAAATGGATAGGGTTGGTTACCTTCGAATAGAAGCAGTTTCTCTAGCCGTTCTTTCAGATTTTCTTGAACTATACTCCTTTTTCTACTGAAACTGAATAGACTACAAGCCCATATAAAAATTTGGAGGGGGGGGGGGGGGCATTTGACCCAGCATGAAACATATTCAGAACGATGCTGCTATATGAAAAAATAACTTTAGGCACTATGCTGTCAATTCTTGGTGGTGCAAATGACTGTAATAACAATAATCATCATTTTTCATCCGAAGATGTGCTTTTCCGACAAAATACTCTTGTACGGCATTCCTCACGTTGGTAGATTATGAAATAATAATCTCCTAGAACCTACTCCCGTACAAAAATAATGGGACCAGAAGCCAGAACAAAATTTCAATTTCCGAAAATAAAAAAAAAATCCTGGATTCCGGTCCTATTATTTTTGTACGGCAGTAGGTTCTGGGAGATTATTATCTCATCATCTACCAACGTGAGGAATGCCGTACAAGAATATTTTGTCGGAAGAGTAGATCTCCAAATGAAAAATTATTATTATCATTATTACAGTCATTTGCACCACCAAGAATTGACGGCATAGTGCCTAAGGTTATTTTTTCATATAGCAGCATCGTTCTGAATATGTTTCATCCTGGGTCGAATGACCTCCCCAAATTGTTATATGGGCTTGTAGCCTAGAAGGTATGATTCACTTTTTGGTAAATATTTTTCATTTTTGTTGTTTCGTATATAACGAGCATACATTTGAACTACTTTTTCCTCACTGTAAACCATGTCACTAAACAAACGTATACAGGTCATTCTCAGAGCTTACTTGAAAAATGTTTACTTTCATTCTTTCAAAGGATAGGTAAATACAGTAAAGGTGAGAATATACATGCCATTAAAATAGAATGACAGTTGCCAGTAACTTGAATGCTAACTACTTGTCAAAGGAGTACAAAAAATACACATGCTAGTTGTGAACATGACAGTTTCTGAAATCGTCTCTTCAGCTGGGTAGCTATGCTCAGCATAGTAAAATTGTTGGAGAGTGTTGAATTCATTTGTCGAAAATGGAAGTTTCTCAGTTGGGAATTGGATTGAATAGGATTGTAATTTTATAAGCAACATAATTAGACCGGGATACGACGCCTATTTTCAAAAATGATTATTAAAATGCTGAATATTCCTGAGTAGTTTCATTTTGCCAAGACGCCCAACTTTTTCCTGTACGAAAATTCTCGATAGTGGTAGCTAATAAAATGCGCAGGCCTCAATCATTTCGATTTGGTGAGTGCAAAACAGTTGGTTTTTCAGTTGGACTTCGAGATAATTCGATAAAGTACTTGAAAAAACTTTTGTACTACAATATGGATGGTAGGACTGAAGAGTCCCCCACTCCCAACATGTACCAATGACGTGGTCATAAGAAATCATTACTAACCAGCGGATTTTTTCACCGTTGGTTGGCTAATATTTGTATTATTGAATGGTCATATTGTCCTACAAATTGAATGGTAGGTGTTCCCAGTCCTAGGCTCCGAAATTGTCAATTCCAAGTTTTAAAAAAATAGTAACATGCTGGATCTTCGTGAGTAGCTTCTTTTAATTGAGACGCCCAACTTTTCCCTCTACGAAAATTTTCGAAAGTGGTAGCTAATAAAATGCGCAGGCGTCAATCATGTCGATTTGGTGAGAGCAAAATAGTCATTAATAACAGTTAGTTTTTCAGTTTAACCTCGAGATAATTCGATAAAGCACTCGAAAAAACTTTTGTTGTACAAAATGGATGGTAGGACTCCCAACAGGTACCAATGACGTGGTCATAAGAAATCATCAGTACCCAGTGGATTTTTCTACTGTACTGTACTTTATATTTGTATAATTGAATGGTCACATTGTCCTAGGTAGGTTTTCACAGTCCTACGTGCCTGAGCCGTAGTTTACTGGGTGCTGCATCGTTCTTGCATATGTTCTTGTACAAACTTCAAATAGTGAATCTTTGACTAATTACAGAATGAAAAGTTTATATGAACATATTTCGTTTAGGAGATACAGGGTATTGAAGTTGAAATGTTAAATTCAATTATTTTGAATAACTTTTTGAATAAAATTTGGTGAGGTGAGGTGGAAATCGAAATTTGCTATCGATTTTCATGTAGAACTAACTCTGAGGGAGCTGCATACGCCCTCTTTATATATTTTAATTTTCATTGACTTTTCTTACAGTGATCTTTAGGGACATTTTAATTCGAAATCTTAATTCCACACTTTTTTTCAGCAAAAAAGGTGCGGTTGTTCAACAACGCTAGGGGCAACCGTTTTTGAGAGATTTGAAAATTTCTGCATCGATGCAGGTTATGGGGTCACCTAGGAGCCAGATGAAGTTGCTCAGAACTTCACAAAATCTAAGTATGTGATATACACCTCGCTGAAAGAAACAACTTTTTTTTTCATTAAGATACATGGAGAAAATGATTCGTTATCAGAATTGATTATATTATTGACTTCCTTGTAGAAAAATAGTTTATTTTTTTCTATATTGTGAAACATAGTTCTCACGAATGTCAGTAAAGCCTAGTTGCTCACTAGTTCAATATTGGATATAAATGGAATATTGATATTTTTTTATACAGTCAAATGTGTCGCCCTCTAGGACCGAATCTGGTCATACGATCGAGTAGGGCCAGTAGAGACTCGGAATAGCTCCATCCACAACATACAAAAATTCAGCCATTTTCACAGTAAGACTTTTTTTCATTAAATGTGTGCGGAGTCCATTGATGCTAGTAGCATATTGTTTTATAAAATTAATTTTTCCGGTAACCAGATGTCCTTCCCTTACGAACGACAGCCCTCAAAAGACGAAACTTGTGAGAGCCAAGGATAAACAAATTCTTACTTTTTACGTGCTAATCCACTTTCTCGGGCCATCAGGGAAATATCTGCAGTCGCTAGGCTTCGAACCCACTACCGGCGACCAGAGTGGATAAAAGATCGGTACTTAAACTACTTGGCCACATGACCCCCGTAAAATATAATATCTTCTTTCGAACTGGACTTTTTGAGGCCTCTGGAGACACCATACATCCTATTTTACCGTAGGATTTTCACAATTCGTCTGACCTCTTTGAAAGTTTTCAATTATAAATTTCAGCTCTTCGGACGATGTGGTGTTGTAGGTTTTTCCGGGTTTCCCTGCATCTGTGAAAGCGCATGTGCCATCATTTGAGCGGCCCCGGAGGGCAGATTGATTATTTCAATGTTTTTACTTTGCTATTGGTGTTTTCAATATGTTCATTAATATTAAGAATGCTAAACAAAATTTCAAAATAATTCGTTATTTTGAATAATTTTTGTAGGACTAGCTATACATACACGTTTTTTTGTAGGACACTGTATTAATTAGGTGAAGGATACACTAACCTTTCATGTGTTATCATTGTCCTACAGTTACTAATAAAAGAAAATTTACCATGGAATTGTCAATTTCGGAGCGTAGGACTGGGAACACCTACCATTCAATTTGTAGGACAATATGACCATTCAATTATACAAATATTAACCAAGCAACGTTACAAAAATCCGCTGGTTACTACTGATTTTTTATGACCATGTCATTGGTACATGTTGGGAGCGGGGGATTCTTCAGATCTACCAACCATTTTGTAAGACAAATGTATTTTCGAGTACTTTATCGAATAATCTCGAGGTTCAACTGAAAAACTAACTGTTATTAATGACTTTTTTGCACTCACCAAATAGTAGACGCCACGTTTATGGAGCAAGTAGGTAACGTTTTGTTAAAGGAAATGCGACAAGAAGACCTTGCTTTTTCCCTCCACCCGCCTGATGGAAATCGTGCTACTTGCAAATAAAAATCAAAATTCTTGAGATCTACTAGCGTGCTATCTTTTGGAAAACTTTATTACTGGCAACAAGATTTACACATTCAAGTAGCACGCATCTTCCAGTAACTGGCATGCTTCTATGCGTGTAACAAGCATGAGTTTTCTCGTCTTAACAACTAGTCTAATCTTGTATGTGTTCATTTTGAATCACGATATCACTAAATATTGGTAACTTTGTATTTCAGATGGAACAGTGAGAATGATTGCTCCAAGTGTGAGGTCACAACGAAATTCATCTGATGGTAAGAGCACTGAACAATCCATGAGCTATAACTGATGTAATAGTCGATTCTCGTATGAACTTGATCGCAGAGTTTATTGCTGTCACCTAACAAACCTAATGAAAGTCTTTCGAAATAGTATATTGTACAATGAGCATGAAATGACATACATTTCCCACGAGTGGGTATATGAAATTTTGTAGTACGAGCTTTTTCCCCTCCACCCGCCTGATGAAATCGTGCTACTTGCAAAGAAAAATCAAAATTCTTGAGATCATTTGGAATACTTTATTACTGGAAACAAGATTTACACATTCAAGTAGCACGCATCTTCCAGTGACTGGCATGCTTCTATGCGTGTAACAAGCATTGTATTCTCTCCTTGACAACTAGTCTAAGCTTGTATGTGTTAATTTTGAGTCACGATATCACTAAATATTGGTAACTTCGTATTTCAGATGATCCAGTGAGAATGATCACTCCAAGTGTGAGGTCACAAAGAAATACATCTGATGGTAAGAGCACTGAAGAATCCATAGCTATAACTGATGTAAAAGTCGATTCTCGTATGAACTTGATCGCAGAGTTTACTGCTGTCACCTAACAAACCCAACGAAAGTCTTTCGAAAAATACATTCTTTGAAAAGACCAAACCTTCCTGCCATGTGTCGTGGCACCGCGCCGTCAAAAAAGGGTCGCTCAAGAATCTTTTTACGTTTTCAAAAATGCAAGGTTGCTTCCGCACTCAGTTTAGTTATGGTCCTATGAAAGGGCTCGTAATTTTCAGCCTGTTGCTAGCAACTCCATTGCCAGCCTTTTTCTTGTGACAATTTTTTTCATCATTTTCATCTTTATACAATCATACAACCCTTCACCACTCAGAAAAAAAATCGTTTCTGACTCTTCTTTTTTCAGGGATGCAGACCCTTAAGGCACTCTCTAATAGCTGGAAAAATTGATCTACTTCCTCGCGATTTATTCCACGTGCTCTTGCTAAGGATAAACCCTCTGATTGTCTTATCAACAGTTCTGGATTTCTGTCCATAAAAGATTAAAACCAATGCGGTCCAGCTTCTGCTTTTTCTTTGGCAAAGTTGTATTCCAGCCCAATTTTGTAATATGACTTATCAGCTTTTTTTCATTTTCATAACCAAGAACTCCTGTAAAGGAAAGGGGTTAGTAAAAAATGTTTGATAAAAATTTTTGAATTGTACCTGCTGAACCAAGAGAACCTTTTCGCAATTCACCCGACTTCATTCTTCGGTCGATGGTCTGTGCTGGTACCCTATATCTCCTCTCGGCTTCACGTTTAGAAATTTCTCCGGCTCTTTCTTTTTCTATCGCTGTTGCAAGCTGTTCTTCGGTCCATTGCCCTCGTGGTTGAGCAGTTAATTTTCGAATATATTTCCTTGGCATTTTATTTATGAATATACACCTATAATCAATAAATATTGATTATTTTTCTGAAATTTTTAAAAATAATTTGAGGCATCTTATTACGGGTTTATTTTGCACTAAAAACCCTTTCTGTTTTAAAACAATTACATCAGAAATTCTCTGTCATTGATATACACTTTCCACTCTGTACGCCACTGTTTCAAAATGACAACTTGATCGTTGTCATGTAAAGCTTGTTCCGAATGTTAGTACTTACCTTTGCTGTACTAGTTCGAATGGACATGAACCGGCCTTAAGCTAATGATAGTTATCAGTTGTTCTATATTGCGGTATGACGGCGTTGTTTCGTAAACATAACTTTGGATTAGTCTATTGTTTTGTGTTTAGAACACAAAACGGTAACATTCCTTCTCTATCTCTATCTTGTGCCATTGAGGTTCCTACTTTACTTTCGAATACTTGACTTTATTTGTGTTCAGTTCTGAGATTGAGAAACTGGAGTTTTCGTCTTGGTTCGTCTTGGCAACACTGAATCTTTAGTGTTCTTTTCATTAGAGTCGTCATCCAATTGTTCCAAGGAGTAGCTCCGAGTAGGTCGAGCTAGTTCTTGGACTGATCTCACAGAACACGAATGAACAAGGAAGCGCCCTGTCTGATAGTGACAGTTTTTGACTTTGACGTCTGAGACAGATTTTGGAGTGACGATTTTCCGGTTCTTTATTTGATGTGTGATATGTTGACTGACCTATTTTGAAGATTTTCAATTAAAGTTTGATCATCGTGGATGGATCTTGGGAGAATTCATATCTGGAGATTTTCTCATATTGTTTGCGGTATTTGAAGCTTTATAATTTCAAGAAAATCTCCGTTCGCTTTGCGGATTTTTGAGGTTATGTCATACCTTCATTGATAAAACCACTGGAACAAGAAACTAGCTATCAGACAGCAAACAGGCCATCAAAGGTGTTATTAGAACCCTCCCACTTGATAGAGGTTAGTATTTGCATTTGGGCTCTACCTATGGCCCCATAAAAGTGTATTCAGAAGTCAAACTGGTACTGTGTATTCTAGGGTGCTACTACTCTGTTACTACTCTGCTACCGTTTATTGATGTTACAATAATATGATTGTTCCACTGTTCCGTTGCTACACGATTGTCTTTCCACTGTTCCACCACTGTGATTCTTCCTGCTCAATTGTAGTTGTTCCACTGTACATCTGTTGTTCAGTATTCCTTCTCTGTTCGTCCCGTATGATTGGTATTCCTCGTTGCTAGTATTCGTCTCAACTGTACTCGTACTTCGATTAATTGTGTCGTACCCCACTGTGCACCTTTATACACCAAGGCTGTTGAAGATTATTGATATTGTTTTATCCTGTATACAAGTTTGCCTTTTTAAAGTGACGGTTAATTTTGGAAGTTATCAAAGTTATCGAATGTTATTATCTGAATATAATTTTGCTGTTCGAATATAGTATTTTATTAGACATTATAAGCCAATCTGTCAGACAATCTATAAGTCAATATTAGTCAAAACAAAGGCACTGATGAACTACAACTACAACAATTAGTGAACTGGCATGATTGAGAAAATCTACATCGTATCAGATAAGTTTAGAATTAGACTTTGCCCCTAAGGACAATAATTGTTAGCTATCATCGTGACGTCACAGGCATAGCTCTCACTGGAGGTTCAATATTGATATATTTAAACGATACACCACTCTCAATCATAGCATACACTTGAATTCATCTTGGTTTCACCATATTTACATTAATTTCACTTCCTTTTTTTATATGGTGTGCCGAACTGTGCACATACAGAGTGTGTAACATAAATCAATATATTTTATTAGTAAGGGACATGACTATTTCTTTTATTCTGGTCCAAGTTATCCAAGCTTAAGGAAAGACAAAACCTCTACATATTTATATATTATTTTTATGACAAAATTGTTTAATTTTAGAGTAATATTAGAGTGCAGTGAGTTGTCCAATTCCAGCAGGAAGGTTTCGGATTTTTCACTGGCGTTAAATCCGCGGCGCTCCGGAAAATTAATCCCCTTATTTCAATGTTATCGAAATCAATTTTTATTGTCGAATCCGCGTTCCAATCTGAGCTACTGGGTATGTTAGTGGCGTGAAACATCATTCCACATTCACTGCTATCCTTTCCTGAATTTCGCCCCTAACAATATCTTCTATCAACAAGATGCGGCGTCTCTCCTTTTAGATATGGAGAGACGCACACCCGTATATTTACAAAATTCGAAAACATAAAAAAAAAATCACAAACAGATCTGTAAACAAACCTACCTAATATTATCATATAACGCTCTTCGAAATAGCGTTTTATAGGTTTTATAGAAAGTTGAAAAGGCAACAACAAATATTTCCATGTAATAAGCTTACGTACCGTATTTGTTCTGATGTTAATTGCAATAGGTCAAACGTAGATGGTCTCCCACTGCACTCATAACAAAAACTAATTGTCGAATATTGTAAACAGTACCTAAAAATGATTTCTCACTACTGGCTTACGAATCATGGGGCATGCGGCATCTATACACCAGCGGCATCTATACACCAGCGGCATCTATCCCACTTTTATCCCATGGTTTGCAGTTGTGCTTTTTCAACGTGCATTCGATTTTCGAAAAACTTCCACCTAATTGATAGGCTACATTCTTCATACTACATTCAGAACTTTACAAAAAATAAAACAATGATTAAAAAAAGTCTATTAGCGAATTTAAATGGATATGGTTGGTTACCTTCGAATAGAAGCAGTTTCTCTAGCCGTTCTTTCAGATTTTCTACTGAAACTGAGGGTATGATTCACTTTTTGGTAAATATTTTTCATTTTTGTTTCGTATATAACAACCATACATTTGAACTATTTTTTCATCACTGTAAACCATTTAATGAAATGTCACTAAACAAACTCATAGAGGTCATTTTCAGAGCTTACTTGAAAAATGTTTACTTTCATTCTTTCATAGGATAGGCGAGAAAGCACATGCCATTAAAATAGCATGACAGTGGTCAGTAACTTGACTGCTAACTACTTGTCATAGGAGCACACAAAATACACATGCTAGTTGTGAACATGACAGTTTCTGAAATCGTCTCTTCAGCTTTGTAGCTATGCTCAGCATAGTAAAATTGGTGAGTGTGTTGAATTAATTTGTCGAAAATGAAAGTTTCTCAGTTGAGAATTGAATTGCATAGAATTGTAATTTTATTAGCAACACAATTAGACCAGGATCCCATGCCTATTTTCAAAAATGAATAATAACAGGCTGAATCTTTCTGAGTATCTTCATTTTGCTAAGACGCCCAACTTTTTCCTGTACGAAAATTCTCGATAGTGGTAGCTAATAAAATGCGCAGGCGTATATCATGTCAATGTGGTGAGTGCAAAAAAGTCATTAATTACAGTTAGTTTTTCAGTTCAACCTAGAGATACTTGAAAAAACGTTTGTTCTACAAGATGGATGGTAGGACTGAAGAGTCTCCCACTCCCAACATGTACAAATGACGTGGTCATAAGAAATCATTAGTAACCAGCGGATTTTCTTACCGTTGCTTGGTGGATATTTGTATAATTGAATGATCATATTGTCCTACAAATCGAATGGTAGGTGTTCCCAGTCCTATGCTCAGAAATTGTTAATTCATAAAGTAACATTACTTTACGAATGAAAGTATATTAAATTAGCTAAACCACAATTTCCAAATAATTCGTTATTTTGAATAATTTTTGTAGGACTAGCGATACATACACGTTCTTTGTAGGACACTGTATTATTTAGGTCAAGGATACACTAACTTTTCATGTGTTTTCATGGAATTGACTATTTCGGAGCGTAGGACTGGGAACACCTACCATTCAATTTGTAGGACAATATGACCATTCAATTATACAAATATTAACCAAGCAACGTTACAAAAATACGCTGGTTACTAATGATTTTTTATGACCACGTCATTGGTACATGTTGGGAGTGAGGGACTCTTCAGTCCTACCATCCATTTTGTAGGACAAATGTTTTTTCGAGTACTTTATCGAATTATCTCGAGGTTCAACTGAAAAACTAACTGTTATTAATGACTTTTTTGCACTCACCAAATCGACATGATTGACGCCTGCGCATTTTATTAGCTACCACTATCGAGAATTTTCGTAGAGGAAAAAGTTGGGCGTCTCAACAAAATGAAGCTACTGAGGAAGATTCAGCCTGTTATTAATAATTTCTGAAAATAGACGTGGAATCCCGGCCTGAATGCATAATTTAACTGATACGTTTGAGAATTACGGAACTGGAATAGTAGACGTCAAGTTTATGCTTCTATGCGTGTAACAAGCATGTGTATTCTCGCCTTAACAATTAGTCTAAGCTTGTATGTGTTAATTTTGAATCACGATATCACTAAATATTGGTAACTTCGTTTTTCAGATGGATCAGTGAGAATGATGACTCCAAGTGTGAGGTCACAACGAAATACCTGTGATGGTAAGAGCACTGAACAATCCATGAGCTATAACTGATGTAATAGTTAATTCTCGTATGAACTTGATCGCGTTTATTGCTGTCACTTAACGAAAGTCTTTCGAAAAATACATTCTTTGAAAAGCCCAAATCTTTTGTGTCGTGGCGCCGCGCCATCAAAAGAAGGGGCTCTCAAGAATCTTTTTACGTTTTCAAGAATACAAGGTTGCTTCCGCACTCGGTTTAGTTATGGTCCTATGAAAGGGCTCGTAATTTTCAGCGTTTTGCTAGCAACTCCATTGCCAGCCTTTTTCTTGTGACCACTGCGTATGCTTTTCTTACTTTGGACTGCAACAAAAAGGCTGACAAAATTATAGGAACACTTCTTTATTTCAAGGTCAACTCCGCGCAATTTGGTTTAATTGATAGAGCTTTTAGCAAAAACAGTGAAATGTATGTTGGAAGCAGTAATTCATTGAGTGTAACTTCGTCCAGTCTGAGGAAACTTTTATTACTGGCATATTATCACATTCTTTGAATTCGTAACGGCTATTTGCAGCGGTTCAACTTAAGGTTACCTTACGACTTGAGTGGATCTTAGATGACGATTTTGGTTTGCACCGCTATTTGAGGACAACATAAAGTCAAGATAAGCCTCAGATTTTCCAGGCTTAGGTTCAACTTAACGACTTATCCTCACTTGTTTACACGAATTATTTTCCTATTCTCGTGATATTTAAAGTAATTCGAGTATTTTTTTTCTGGATTGTATTTTTGTGGGTATCTGTATTAGGTTTGAAACAAAATCTCAAGTTCAATATCAGGCGAAGACGTAGAATTTCAATTATATTTTTTATTACGTGCCTGAACAAGTGTTAGTGAGGGGACATCATTTGCATGTTTGACATTTTTTCAGCAATAGGGTGACCCTGCAGCTCTCTTTATATACTAAACCTGATTGAGGCTGAAATTGAATCCCACTATGATGTGAAAGTATAAACATAATTTTCAGATTCAACACTGTACACTTAAACAAAATGTCTATTGGTATATTGTTAATTTATATACTTACGAACTCAAAAGTATTGTGTTGATTTTTACTCGAAGAATTGAATGGCGAGTCTTTTTAATTTTTCTCATGCATTCAAAATTGTTAACAACATCTTTATGCCGTAAACATTTTGGATGGATACTATATTCTGTTTACCTGAGGTAATAAGTCACGTCAGGTTAGGGTGACTAATAAACTATAAACTACACATTCCAACCATTTCACTGCTCAGCATAAAGCATTTCGCCCATACCCTAAACGAATATTAAATACTAAAGATATGTGTAGATTGCTGTTGGAGTATAATTTTTTTGTTTCTCATTATTTTTTTATTAAAAATGTAGAAACGTGTATACACGTCTTGAGCACCCATTTTTTTGGATTGGTACTCAGAATCATGCTCACACGTTTCGTGGTTTTTGTGGAATAATGCAGAAGCCGTGTATACACGTCCGGCGCACTGGACGTGACATGCGCAAAGGCGTGTAAGCACGTCCTGAGCAGTGAACGGGTTAACTAATATACACGCAGCTCTCTGGGTGATATTGTAGCTAGTTTTCCAGTAGAGACAAATTTTCCAAATCACTTGCCATCCTCCCGCCAGCCTGTCAAATAAGACAGAACTGGAAAGTTTGCATTGTTTACCGTCTCGTCGTTGGATACGTGATAATTTTTGAGCTGTTGCCAAATATTTCCAATACTCACCTAAGGTTCAGGCCATGAGTCAACGGTGCAAATCATGTTTACCTTGAGGTGTACCTTGAGCTAATTCTCCTCTTAGCTGAGTTTGTCATTAAGGAGAACCGGTGCAAATAGCTGTAAGTAATTCAAATCACCTAATTCTATATTAAGTAAGCTATGGTATCTTCCAACAATTTCTCTTTTCACGATTTGTTCTTGTCCTGGTAATATACTTTGCCAGAACAGCAGTAATTGTTATTATTAAAATAGCGTCAGTATTCACCAAAGAAGAATATCAAAATTTTAGAAAGTTAACCTTACAAATTACAAAAAAATGCCTGATAAAGTTTCGACAATGTACAAAGTTGGCTGCTGGCAATTCGGAGTTTCCAGCAATAGACTTGCAGAGAATCCAAAATTATTGAGAATATCATGAACCGATGATTAAACCTTGATAAAATACATTTTTTGTTTAATGGACAATATGGTTTCCGAAGATCTACTGACACTAAGTCTGCCGTGTTGGATTTGATTAAAAAAATTCAACTAAACCTAGATGATAACTTACAATGTTATTTAGTGCCACTGGATCTATCAAAAGCATTTGATACGATAGATCACGAAATTTTATTATGTAAATTATTCAATATCGGTATTAGAGGTCATGTACATGAATGGTTCCAAAATTATTTATCTGGGAGAAAACAATATGTTTGTATGGGGAATGGACAAAGTTTGATGGGGAATATAACATGTGGTGTACCACAAAGTTCAATTCTTGGACCTTTGTTATTTCTTATATATTTCAATTCAATATTGAAATTGACAGTAACTTTAAAATTCATCAAACTGAATGTATAAAATATCTAGGAATCAAATTTGACAGACATTTGAGATGGGACCATCAAATTTCCTTCCTTGTGAAAAAATTGAGATGTCTTTTTCCCAAATTCAAGTTTTAAAAAAAATTTCTTGCAATGAAACATCTTGAGATGTTATACTTTTCATTGATACAGTCTCAATTGACCTATGGCATTCTTGGATGGGGTAGAGTAAAACAAAATTTAATGTATAATTTGGAAGTGATACAAAGACACATTTTAAAAATAATTTATAATCGAAATTTTATATTTTCTTCTGATGTTCTTTATAAAATAAGTAGAAAATTTGATATTGTTCAGTTATTTGTATATAGAATGTTGATTTATATCTTCAAAAACAAAAATTGCAATTTTAGTAATCATTCATATAACACTAGATATAAAAATGATATAACTTTAAAAAATAAACTCAATAAAAATAAAACCATTAGAAATTATACAAATATTATAAGAAAAGTTTTCGATACAGTTCCAAAAGAGATTATAAAAACAAAATCTTTTTATTCATATAAAATTAAAGTGAAGGATTGGATATTCAAAAAAGATCGGAATTTTTTTCACAACATGATAAATGTATGAATCTTTCAACTCAATAATTTCATTTCAATAATTTTATTTGAAGAAATTGTTTAATTTATTGTTTTTATATTTATATATAATATATGTATAATATATGTCCTCGTGAAGAAATTGTTCAATTTGATGTTTTTATATTCATATGTATGTATATTTCTCACCTCACTACAAGTTCCACTTCGTGAGGAAATTTTCTAGTTTATTCATACCTTATATATGGGATTATAAAAAAAATTGTAATCTATTATGAATAAACTATATTATTATTATTATTAATATCCAATCTCAATTTGCATGGTGAGCTCAAATTATTTGCGGATGACACATCATTAATTTATTATGGGAAAAATGACAATGGAATAATCGAATATTCAAGCTGATTTAAAAACAATTTCGCTTTGGTTAAACAATCATGAAATGACTTTGAATATTGATAAATCTTCCTGTATGTTTTTGTCAAAAAGAAAATCCAGACATATTGCAAATTCATTAGTTTTCAACGGGAAAAATATAAAATATTCAGAAACAACAAAATTTTTGGGATTACACATTGATGAAAATCTTTCTTGGAAAAGCCATATTGAAAATCTTAGGAAAAAAATATATCCTATAATTGGTATTTTGTTCAAAACTCGATAGTACATTCCTTTGAAATAACTAATAATGATATATTTCAGTTTAATTTATTCAAAATTACAGTATTTAACATCAGTATGGGGAACTGCCAATTGTACTATCTTGCGTCCACTCAAATCTTTGCAAAACAGAAGTATCAAATGTATTTTTAAATTACCATTCCTTGAATCTACATCACATGTATATGCTCCAAACAATATTTTGGATATCAATTCTTCGTACAAATTGAAAATATATATATTCATTCATTCTGTCATCAATAATAAGAAACATTCATCTTTGGAATTTAATTCAACCGATACCAAACACAATCACCAAACTAGACAATTAAATAGTTTTATCACGCAAAGAATTAAGACAATCATCGGAAAAAAATCAATTTTATATAATGGAATTTTGATATTCAATAACATAACTCAATAATTTAAAAAATATCACACAAAAAAATCGTTTCAAATTTCTTTTAAAGAAGTACTTATTACAATAATGATACTTTAAAAAAACTAATGCAAACATTTTCAACTTGAAATTTTGTTGTTTATTGTATTAGTTATGGATTTAGCTCCCTATTATAAACATTTATGTTTCTTGGGGTCAATAAAGATTATTATTATTATAAAAAGGCTGAAATGTACGAATCCTTTTAATTGAGAGGCAATTTGTCGCAATTCGTGTACCTACTCGTTAATTTGAAACGAAATATCGAAGACAGTGGCCTAACTACTGCGTTCTCTTACACTGCAACGAAGATAAGAGTGATAAGTTAGAAGAATTCTTTTAGACTTCCATTGTCTAGAAACAATGAAAATAAATTCTTTGCATGTGTTTGAGTCTACTATCGTTATCAAGTATGTGAATGCGACGAGATATCTCGGATATTAATTATATAGCATGCAACTAATGTACCTGTTATGAAGGCAGTTATGATCTTCGTGGAGTGTCTCTCAGGTCATAAATGTTTATTAATGTGATACAACGACCTTTTTTTTTGGCGAGTGTTATTATTGATGACCGATCTTGATAGGTCTTGAAACAGAATTTTCATTGATATCTCAAACGATCTAGCTGAGTGATAAGTGGCTTCCACACATTCCGAATCTCTATTCTCGGCTGAATGTGGGATGGATTATGTTGGAGAAACAAAGAGGCCACTAAATGTGAGAATCGGTGAACACAAGAAAAACACTCAGCGAGAAGAAACATCGAAGTTGGGAAAAAAGCAGATCACGTATGGACTAGCATCGCATAGCATCGCATGGTCGGAAGCCGAAGTTTTTCACAAAGAACATTGGTATTAGATAAAGTTAATAGAGTCGGCTTATATTCAGAATAATGACGAGCATAGAGATTCGGAATGTGTGGAAGCCACTCATCGCTCAGCTAGATTGAGATTTCATTAAAAACTCTGTGTCAAGACCTGTCAAGATCGGTCTTCAATAATAAAACTCGCCAAAGGGCGTTGTCTCACATTAATTAACATTGATGACCTGAGAGAGACTTTAGAATTTATTTTCTTTGTTTCTAGACAATGGTAGTCCAGAAGAATTCTACTAACACTGTTACATTGTCAACCACTTTCAAACAAAGAGTGATGAGTGTCAGCAAAAAAATTATTTTCCCATTTTACACTTGATAAACTGCCAAATGTATTCAAATGATGAAATAAATGAGTTTAAGAATACCCGTTAGTGGAAAGGCACCACCAAAAATAGTACTCTGTAGGTTTAACAGTATATCACTCGAAGAGACAAAACGTTTTTTAACTGTAACTGATTTACACTATTTATTTTCTTCCAGCACCATACTGTAACTACCAACAAAGAAGGAATGGTTTAGATGATGGTAAGAGCTCTTTATTCAATCCATTTATTTGTCTAAAAAGAATGAACCAACAGATGTGACCATTGCGTTGAAATGGTGGTAATAACTGCTTCAACTAAAACCAAAACACCAGTTATCATTAACTTTTGAAACAAGCTTAGGGTAACAATGAAATATGATTTGTTACAAACAAACAAACAAAAGGAGAAAATAAATGAAAAATCCATTAGTAATTAGTTAAAGAGTATCCCAGATATGGCTTCACAATGATTCTATTTGACAAGAAATTTCTTGTGCAATGACCACGGAAATAGTGTTCTGAAGACAATCTATTTATTGAAAAAAATACGATTCAGTTGATCTGGCACCACTGATCATCTATGTTTCCGATGGAACTTGTGGTGAAGGTCCTTTAGAATGATTTTGAAGAAACTCCTTGTATATTGTTAATCACAATAACGAGTGCTTTATCACAAGAGTTTCATTTTTGGATCCTTACTCATAAAAATTATAGTTGACATTTGGGCATGTGGAGAAGTTTTTCCTCATATTTCCGCAGCCGTTTGACATAATCCCTTCAAACCTGGTATCACTGGATTTGTAATGACGATCCCTAACCAAACATGGAAAAATACAATGGGTGTCCCATTTAGAAATATCACTAAAGTCAGTTTTTCTCGAGGGCGGATAACCCTATATATTTTGGGTGGGGTACAAAAATTGGCCAATTGGAAAAGAAAATCGACGTGTTCGAGGAATTAATTATTTCTGAATTTATATTCCGAAATAATTGATTTATTCCATACATTTGCATCGTACTGTATAACGCTCATATTATCTGTCGAATCAGACATATGATCACAGTGTGGTCATCATGCGATCAAAAATGAAAAGGGATTATTTATACTTTGATAAATAAAGCAATGGGGCTAATATTCTGAAAACCTTAGAATTATACAAAATCACCAATAATATGACACTGAACCAATGCATCGAATTTAAAAGAGCCGAATTTCTATTCAAATTACCCAAGAATGGAGAAAATACTGGATGGGCACATAAGGTGTGGGACACTAACAAAGCACCCCCTCAATGTTCACCAGTATGCCTACCAGGCTGGCAAATCAACAGAACTTGCCCTCAATAAGCTTGTCTCAGGAATAAGCGACGCCCTGGAACGCCAGGAGCTAGCAGTCGCTGCATTCTTGGACATAGAAGGAGCATTTAACAATGCACTACCTCACTCCATATATGAGGCCACTGACTACATTTATCTCACAACTTTGGATCCGCTCAAAATGGGTTTGACTTGACTGTATCCGATACACCTAATCGATATATACAGTGTTCGGATTGGATTGAATCACTCAAGTCAATTCCATAAAATATAGGATTGGACCCAACCGATCGCCTTGAAGAGAAGTGAAATTACGAGATAAACGAGTTTGAAATTGACAAATGACAGGTAAAAGTAGCCAAATTCAGATTAGTGTTTAAACTGACAATTGTCTTTCTCAAAATAATAATTAAGGAAAGAAACGTATGGTCCAAAGAAGAGAGCAGATCCACAGAACAACGATTCGTGATTTAATTCGCAGAACACAAGAAATTTAAGGTTACGAAATTCGACATTTTGCTGTGAAGTTAGCTTTTTTCAATCGGATTGAAGAATAGGATTCTTCGATCTACTTAAATATTGCGATATAAACTGAAGGGTGGTTTCACTCGACTCAATGCTATTGAATTTGAAGCGGATAGAAATCGTCCAGATAAACGTAGTCACTGTCTCTAGAGGGATTGAACCGATACTATGTGACTGGACAAGAACTATGCTTCACAACAGAACCATAACGACCTCTCTACAGGAGGAAAGTGTAAGCTTCAAGCCAGCCAGGGGCTGTCCCCAAGGGGGGGATCCTCTCTCCACTGTTATGGTCACTGCTGGTGGATGATCTGCTGGCCATTCTCTTGCTTTGGGAGGTTGATCTGCAAGCAAATGCTGACGATCTGGTCCTAGTAATAAACGATAAATCCGAAGAGATGAGCTCCTACGTCGTTCAGGATATATTGGATACCATATATAAATGGTGTGAGAGGAAGGAAATGTCAATTAACCCCCACAAAATGGTCATAGTACCATTCACCAGGAAAAGGAAGCTGGAACATTTAATACATCCTTCCATCAATGGTGTAACAATTTCTTTTGCGAGTGAAGCAAAATATCTGGGAATAACTCGCACTTGGAAAAGACTATCCGGAAGGCTAGCCTATCATTATGGACATGCCGCAGAATATGTGACAAAACATGGGACATGTCACCAAAACACGTATATTGGTTGTACGGGACCATCATACGTCCAATGATAACGTACGGCTCTATAGTCTGGTGGAGCAAGAGTCATAAAAAAATGGCCATTGCTAAACTTAACGGACTACAGAGATAAGCGTGCCTGGCGATTACTGGAAGCATTCGCTCCACGCCAACGGCAGCAATGGAAGTCCTCCTTGGATTACTTCCTCTCCACATAGTTCTGGAGAGAGAGGCAAGATGGGCAACATACAGACTCTACCAAGCGGCCATTAGTCTACCGCAGGCATGTGTCATGAGAGGCAGCAGCATGCTGGAAGACATAATAACTCACAACATTCTAGGAATGCCCTCAGATAGCATGCCTAAAACTATCAACCTTCACATGTCCTACACTGTGGTCTTTCCCGAAAGAGAAGACTGGGTCCGGAATGAAACCAACCTACGTAGGGCAAATGAACGTTGGTTCACCGACGGTTCCAAAACTCAGGAAGGCGATGGAGCCGGAATATATGGGATGAACCCAGTAGTGATACGCTCGTTCAGTATGGGTAAACTAGTTACGACATTTCAGGCAGAAGTATATGCCATTGAAATGTGTGACAGGGAGCTGGAAAATCGACACCACACACGAAAAACAATAAAAATATTTTCAGATAGTCAAGCAGCACTTAAAGCACTCGAATCCAACTGATTTAAATCTAGGGCAGTATGGAACTGCAGAGGCACCTTAAACCGACTGGCACAACGCAACAACGTTACCCTAGTCTGGATACCAGGTCACACAGGCCTAGAAGGAAACGAAATAGCGGACGCCCTAGCAAAAGGGGATGCCGAAACAACGTTCACTGGACCAGAACCGGTATTCGGTTTAGCATATAGCACTGCCAAGAATATCATAACAGCTTGGGCAGACAATAAAAGACTCGAGTGCTGGCGTAATCTACCGGACCTAGCCCATTCCAAAGCATTTATTGCTTGTACAAGGAAAAAAACCTCTTCTAGAACTCAGTAGAGCGCATCTCAGAGTTATAGTAGGTTTGCTTACTAGCCACTGCAAACTCAAACATCACATGCATAAAATCAGACTTTCACAAGATGCAGAGTGCTGGCTATGCATGGAGGATGATGAAACGGCTAAACACATTCTGTGTACATGCCCTGCAGCGGCCAGAACCAGATTCTCAATATTTGGCTATACGACAGTGAGGCCAGAAAACCTGGTAAATTGTTCTCCCAATGCATTCCTCAATTTCGTCAAGAGATTGGATATACTGGAAGAAATATAACCATAGGGTGAGCCACAATAGGCCATTGGCCTGATACGTTCAAACCTAACCTAACCTAACCTAATCTAACCTAATCTAACCTAACCTACCCAAGAATATTCAAAACAGTAATGAGCCAAATTACAAAAATTCCAGATTACTTCGGATTTTGAACCACTGTCACTTGGACAATATTCATTCGAACAAAGGAAGGAGCGAAAAATGCAAAAACTAATTTTATTTTCCAAAAATGTTAAATACAATTTACTATTGAGATGTTCATGAAAATTAAAAAAAGAAATTATGAATTATTTTGTATTAATTGCTCATTCAATTTGAATTTGTTTACTTTACCTAAATTCAAACTTTCTCATACCAGAACTTTTTCTGACTGAAAGTTATTTCCTTGATAAATAAAATTCATTTTGTTTTCAGACTATCCTAGCAGACCACAGTACTCACGACAAAACGTAGGCAATACGATTTGTGCATGCTGTTACGAATGTAAAGACATTGGAATTGAAACAACTCCTCTAAAAATGAGTGGTAGCTTGACAGACAGCTTAGACAGGAGAGAAAATTCATCAGTAAGATTATAATGGAGAAAATAATATAAACAGCGTCAAAAAAGTCACAGAAAACAACTGTTTTTGTAACGAATAATAAGGTTGTCGGATGGCACGTAGCCAGACCGGTAATATTACACAAAATCAAATTTTTTATACGAATGAAACAATTTTTTCCAACCCCACAAGTCGAAGAATCAGCTCATGCTTTAGTTTTATCATTCGTTGGTTGTGGCAGGATAACTCTTAGAGCGTTTTCACACACACACGCAAAACCGGTGCCGGTGCCGTGCCGGTGTTGGTACTGGTGCCAGTGTTGGTACTGGTTCCGGTACCGGACAACAGCGTATTTTACACAGCCCGGCATATCGGTGCCTTTGTCTGTTTTAGTATACAGTGAGCACGTAAAGGTTGGGATTTTGTTAAACGTTTGATATGGCCATTAGGGAAAATAAGCTCAGACACTTTGATTTTATTTTTCAGTTGCGCATTTTTTAGTCCACTAATATTTTTCATGACGTCATCACTATTCGAGTTATGACGTCCTTAAAATATTTTTTAAATGGCATCACCCTATTTTGATAATACTTTCAAAAAGGACTCATTTTTCTGTGTATACGTGTCATATTCTTTTTTATGTTAGATAACCGTATGTTCGAGAAATAAAAGATATTCCGTTTATAATAATGTAATATCAGGTATGTTAACGGAAACATTTGACTTGAGGTATCCCCACAAAAAAATCTAGTGGGGTTAGATCAGGTGATCTAGCTGACCACTCTGAAAATTTTCGTCTTCAATCGAAATAATCTTCACTGAGTTCATGAATTACTTCTACTTATAAATTATTCTTTTTTATTAATTTCAAAACAGACGTTCGACACATTGATTGCTCCAATGCAACTTGAACAGTAGGTTTATGAGGATCTTCTTGCAATGATAATAATAATATATGTCGGGGCATGGCGCAGTGGTTAAAGCGTCCGACTTTGGGTCGAAAGGACCGGAGTTCGAGCCCCAGTTGCGGCTGGGATTTTATAATTTAATTTGACCGATTAAATTATTCAAATCTCGTGGCTGGACTGGGGTAAGTCCTGCACGATTCACTGTTGCGTTCCAATTAACAGTGCTGTTCCTAAGGTGGCGCATGGAGGTTAGAAACATTGCCTATCCAGAACACGTGGCTAATGACCCTAGCAGTCGATGCCAAGACACCAAAGTAAATAATAATAATAATAATAATAATAATAACAATATTCCCTCATGAACACTCGAAGAGTGTACGCAAAGGCATGGCTTGTGCTGGTAGAGAACGGCTATCATTATCATTTGCCGTGGCGCTATGGGGCGACTGACTGATTTGTGGTGACGTATTCACTTTTTGCTGTAGGAAAACCCGGAAAAACCTATAGCACCACCCCTGGTGTTCGGTTGTACACTTCGAGCAAACACCAGACATCGGGATTGATATCTAGGCAACTCACATCACACTTGCTTCACAACAAGGTATGAGTCATCTATCTATACCGATGTACTTGAGAAAACTTCCCTTATACTCCGGATTCGAACCATGTCAGATGCAAGCGGACGATTCAATGGCCAACACATCGAAGATTCGTTGAATACATAATAATAATAATATGGTTTATTATGCATAAAAAGGTACATTTTATACATAAAGGGAAGAGGTTAGCCAAAGGCTATCTTCCTTCCCTCCCACATCGAGCCGCTGAGCTACCGGCCACCACATAAGAGTACATAATACATCCAATTGTTGATCTTCCGTAGCGCCTGGATGACCTTTCGTATAATTATCACCGACATTGTCAAAATTTCCTAATTTGGCTTCGAATAGGTCTATCGGGATATTTATTGCTGAATAAGTAACTAACCTCTGCTTGCGTACGGTTCTTATCTTCATAACCTAACATCATTGAAATCTTTATGCGTTGCCTTTTGCTTAAACGGGCCATGATGTCGATAACTGATCTATACCACAATTATTTGATAGCTAAGTATTATTGTTAAGTCGAATTTCAAAAACATATTAACAGTGAGAGTCAAGTTGCATTGGAGCAATCAGTGAGTCAAACGTCTGTTTTAAAATGACTAAAAAAGAATAAGTGGCACCCGTATGAAGTGAAAGTAATTCATGAACATAATGAAGGTGATTTCGATAGCATACGAGGATTTTTAGAAGCCAGCTAGATCTCCTGATCTAATCGCACTAGCTTTTTCTGTGGTGATTCTACGAGTCAAAAGTTTACGTTAAAAAGCCTAATATACATTATTATGAATGAAATTTCTTTAATTTCTCGAACATACGGTTATGTGACATAAGAAAAATGTGACATGATTTTTGAAGGTATTATCAAATAGTGTATTTCTGTTTGAAAAAAACATGATGACGTCATAACTCGAACAGTTATGACGTTATTAAATATCTGAGTACACCAAAAAATGCGCAACTGGAAAAGAAAATCGACGTGTTTTCCCCATTGGCCATAACGAGCTTTTAACGAATTTGTTTCAACCTTTACGTGCTCACTGTACATTGAACAGTGCAGGAAGAACGATGTGTGCTGTTGCGGATTTAAAAATGTACAACAGGGTGCCCACCAATTTTGAAAAATGAAATTTCCTGACTTTTCTAGGTATTCCATGTCTGACTTTCAAGTTTTCCATGACCAATAATGGATATGTTAAAAAAAACCTTCACTATCCAAACAGACACTAGGCCCAATTAAGTGGTTAATTATGGTTGAGGTAATTATTTTCAGTGAATCAGATATAGAACCATTGAGTAAAGTAATCATGATTTCTTGTTATTAAAAAAAAATAATAAAAATGATTTCTTCTGTTAAAGGAAATTATAATTTTCAATGGGAATGTTTAGAAAGGGAATTGTACGTTAATTATCGATGATGAAGTCTTGGGGCTTTCAAATTTATTGAGATAAGTAAAACATTTCACATGTCAATATGAGGTAAGTTTAACCACCAACAAAAAATGAAAGAATAACCTAAAATTGAGCTGTAACTTGTCAATTGTTTTCTGAATGTTCTCATTTTCTTTAGTCAGGGTACTATTATTATTTATTTTTCATTTTCAAAACTTTTATTTCATTTTCAGTTTTTCGTTCTTCACTTTTTCGATCATTTTTAATGGCTCCAGTTTTTCCTTGTTTTCTTCAAGTATTTCTTTATACTTTTCATTTGATTGACGGCAATACCTCAATATTCTATAATTAAAAATAATATTTTCGGTCCCACCTGCATACAAAATGTTGTCATAAACAACTCTTTGTGCTACAAGCGATCTCTCTTTCAAATTTCCATCAAGCAATTGCTTATTAACTGAGAAACTTTCTCCAGAAGCGTTGCCATGAGATAATATCAAGATTAATTTAATCAACTTCCATAATTAAAAAAACTCACCTTTATCTTTCAGTAATGAGTTATAATAAGAATCAAGATGTTCGTTGTTATACTTTGTAAACATTTTTGAGTTTGATTTTATGAATTTTTTGAATTGTTGTTTGAGTACCTCTGCTTCTTCGGCAGAGAATTTTTTTTATTAAATTTTTTCAGAACAATATTCATTCTTTTTAGTGACAGTTTGGGATCTACTACAATCAAAGTAGGATCAAGACATGATTTAAACATGAACGTTGCAAAATTTTGCTTACAGTTGCAACTAAATACTTCAGACATTCTTTCAAAAAAACGAATTTATCTTTTTCTTTACATTTGGACTTCGACAACATCCTTTTTGTTGGAAATTTATATCCATATCTTTCACAGGCAAGAAGTTGTTAATATTCTTGCCAGTGTCTTTGAAATCAATTGTACGAGGGCTGACAATAAAGTAAGGTCTCCAATTTTTTTTTTTCATAGAAAATGACATTTATTTACAAAAAGCGATACACCGTTGGAAAGGCCAAGGTCTTGGCTACTTTTCTACATAATCGCCATTTTTTTCCAACACCTTGCGCATCCGCACGATGAACTTGTCTATGCCGGCAGAATACCACTCTCCGTCCGCCTCGCGCAGCCAGGTGTTGACCTCTTTCTGAACCTCCGCGTCACTATCAAACTTCTTCCCTCCGAGATGTTTTTTCAGGGCGGGGAACATGTGGTAGTCACTGGGGGCCACGTCGGGACTATAGGGAGGGTGATCGATGATTTCCCAGCCAAATGTCTTGAGCAGGTCAAGGGTAACGTTGGCTGTGTGCGGGCGCGCGTTGTCGTGGTGAAATTTCACTCCTTTGCTCAGCAATCCCGGGCGTTTGTTTTTTATGGCACGACGAAGCTTTTCCAGGGTCTCACAGTACCTTGCTGCATTGATAGTGGTTCCCCTTGGCATGAAATCCACCAACAATACCCCGTGGCGATCCCAAAACACCGTAGCCATCACCTTGCCGGCTGACAGTGTCGCCTTAAACTTTTTGGGTTTCGGAGAATCGCTATGGCGCCATTGTTTGGACGACTCCTTTGTTTCGGGTGTGTAGTGATGAGCCCACGTTTCATCCCCCGTAACAAACCCTTCCAAAAAATCATCGCCTTCCTCTTCAAAACGGGCCACAACTTTGGTCGCACATTCCACGCGCCGCTTCATGTGGTCTTCGGTCAGCTGTTTCGGCACCCATCGGGCAGAAACTTTGTGGTACTGCAACTTGTTCACAAGGATATGACGGATTGTTTCGCTGCTACACACTCCTCCAAGCTTCTCTTCCAAGTCCCTAATTGTCGCACGGCGGTTTTTGAGCATTTCTGCCTCCACTGCTTGAACAATCGCATCCGAGACCGACGGTCGGCCACTTCTCTCCTCGTCGTGAACATTAGTGCGCCCGGAATTGAACTCGCGGCTCCACTTACGCACGTTTTTTATGTCCATACACTTTTCCCCGTAAACTTCAACTAGTTGACGATGGATTTCAATAGGTGTCACCTTTTTCGCACTCAAAAAACGTATTACAGAACGCAATTCGCACTTGGACGCTGACGCGAGTGGTACCTCCATCGTTGACGGCTGCTCAGCCAAGACTGAGCGGTCGGGGAAGCCTCACCCAGCAGCAAAGTGGTAGTGGGGGAACCAAGGAACACGGCGGTGTTGCCAGATTTCGCCTAGCGCGTGATCCGGCGAAGTTGCAGCGTTGGAGACCTTACTTTATTGTCAGCCCTCGTAGCTAAGTATATCCTTCAAATTTTTTAGAACTTTTTCTTCAATCATGAATTTTTCCGTTATCGTGTTTTCAAACTACAGAATTGGTGATATTGAGTTGATATTAATGCCGAAATTTATATATCTCACTAGATGGCCGAAAATATAATTCCCTGACTTTCCCTGACTTTGGGCGTTTTTTAACGATTTTCCCAGACTTCCAGGACCCACAAATCAATTCCCTGTTTTCCATGTTTTCCAGGTTGGTGGGCACCCTGTACAATCAACAAAATACTATGATCGCTATGAAGACAATAACGATACTAAGCGATATAAACAAAATACATATCAAAATACTGTCTGTCACCGACACGTCAGAACCTGTGTGTGCGGACAATCGTACATAAGAAATCACTGAAACCGACGAATCGGAGACCGGTCCCCGTCTTCCGATTGTCGAGATCCCCGCCGGCTGCATAAATCGGAATCGGCGGCCGTACCGGCAAATAGGTCGGACCGGCCTATGTGTGAAAATTAGAATTTGATTACATTGCACTCGGTGTCGGCACCGTCACCGGGATCGGTTTTACCGGTGTGTGTGTGTGTGAAAACGCTCATAGTTAGAAGGCCGCATCGGGCAGGGCCGGCTCCAGTACGAAGGGAAAATGTCTTTCAACTTTTTCGACGATTTATACAGGTGTATACGAACTTATTTCATTAATTTCAAGTGGTGATGCCTTGTCATATTTTATGAAAAAAATTTCATATTAACGTATGTCCTAACTTGCTTCGTTTTCAAGTGACGAAATGTCAAAGTTTTAATAAAAAATCGGTTATTTATTAATTACTCAAAAGTCTTTTCGCCGATTTTCATGACACCTGGTGTGCATAATGGCAAGTTACAAGGGGCTTGTTGTCATGAGGTGAGATCTCAAATTATGAGCAGTGAAAGGTCAACTGATTGAGAAATATGATAAAAATCATAGTACGCCACTGTATCTCTCAAGTTTCATATTTTTATAAAATTAAACATTTAAAAATACAACTCTCTTACAATGCCGTGAATTTGAAATAGCAACACTTAATTAATGGATAAATTTCCTGAATTAATTTATTTCTACCTGAATTCTTTTATTGGTTTCGACATTGACCCACTGGTTGTTTGTTGTATTCCTGATCCTATTATTGTCAGTTATTTTTATCAAAATTTAACAATACATTTGTGCATAAAATTTAATAGAATTTCAAGGAAATATGGAGTAACTGAAAAAAAGATAACTCATTATGAATTTTGATGGTGAGTAACCACCATTTTTACGCTAACGACTTTGATTTGACAAAGTTCAGAGATTTCAAATTCACGGCATAATAAGAAAGTTTTTGTGATCTCATACTGTTATTTTAATGCTCAGATATAAATACAGATTACTTAAAATATGAAACATAAAATAAAACTAAAACTGAGTAAATATGAACACAAAGTTGTGATGAAGTTCCTTCCGGCTCATAGAAGAGGACATAGGCATCAATGCTCACGAGGGATTTAGGTGAAATTGGGGACACATTTGAATCATTATACTCATGCCACATGCTCGCATACGGATGTTTACAGTAGGCTGTGTAGTGCCCGCTACAGGTAGTCCCACTATGGTTGAACAAAGCATACAGACTGTAACGACAAGGAGATACGTTGTCTGCTGCATAATTACTCATGTCCAATCCCTCTAAAGGAAAGCCAATGTTGGCATTCAGTTTTCCTCGAAATCTGTCTGTTGGAGAAAAACGTTTCAATTGGAATACTAAAATTTTCGGGAATTCTAGAATTGATAAAGATTTCATGCACTTCGCACATGTCGGCTTCTCGTCACCATCCAAAGTTTCTTCCTGTGTAAATGAATCCAAATATTGTGATAGTCCTAATTGCCCTGTTCTTCGAGGTATTGGTATGGAAAGGTCCCAGAACGGATCGAAGGAGATTGAACAGTGACTACAATAAGTTTTGGCTTCTCCGTTACTCTATTCACGTCTTCATGTAAACCCTCTAAAAGGCATCTTAAAAACTCCTGAGTATCTTCCCTTGCATAACCGATGAAACGAGGAGTCAATCTTTGGATCTGATTTTTCAAGGAGAGAGTATTCACAACTCGATCTGACGAATCTTCTGACCAAAGTTCCTTGATAACCTTGGCAAATGCCGTGATTAAAGCTTCCTTTCTAGATATGCAAGTGTTTAAATCCCTTGTGTAAGCGTCTCTATTCAAATACTCCAATAACCATCTTCTGTTCGATATACATTGAATCACAGTTCAATCAAGAAAGTTGTATTTTGAATTATTTATTCCAAAAAAAAAAATATGAAATTTAGGGATTTTTTTTCTATAAATTGCAATCAGGTAACCATCTGCCACTTATAATTTATTATATAATTTCATGCAACGAAGCCCCTTGTTACAGCTAATAACCACACCAGGTTTCATAAAAATTGTCAAAAAGACTTTTGAGTTATTGATGAAATGCCGATTTTTAAATGTAACTTTGACACCCCGTATCTCGGAAACAAAGCATAAAATATGACAAGGAATCACCACCTAAAATTAATGACATCATTCAGTATATATCTTCCGTTATGATCATTTTGATTAGAAAGTGACTAGTAATCATCTGACAAAGCAAGACGATTTGATTTGTTTGCAACCTGAATTGATTATGGAAATACAGCAAAAGTTATCTGAATTGTTCGGGAACGTAGGGACTGATTTCCCAAAAAACATTTTAAATTTGCCACCACCACAGATTTCGGGAACTTCGTCTGATTTAAAAAATATTCAAAAAATTCCATTTTTTTTATTCGACAATGTTTCCGAAATCCGTGATTCTGGCAAATTTTGTTTTCTAGGAAATCACTACCTACGTTTCCGACCAAGTCAAAAAACTTTTGCATTATTTCAACAACACATTTATTTGTTTATTTTACATTAAAATTTTTGTTTGTAACCTGACTAGATTATGGAAATGATGCATAAGTTTTTTGAGTCGGTCAGAAACGTATGGAGTAATTTTCTAGAAAACATAGAATATAAAATTTTTGCTATATAGATGATCACAGTAAAACTTTCTCAAATTATAGTATGCTGTGGTGGCAAGCATACCTTTCAGGCATTTCCTGCATCGCTTGTTATCACATACATTTTTTATATTTGCTGGTAGGTGATTGAATATTTTTAAGTTTTCATATTTTATTTTATAGAATTTTTATGAGTGATGTTCTTGGAATAGGAAATCGCAGATAAAAACCATTTCGTGTGTTGTGCCTATTAACATTCTCTGTGTTTTTATATTTTTATGGACTAAACAAACAGACTTTAGTACAAGATGGCAAATAACAGTCAGTATCCGTTGATTTTTGAACAGTGATTTATAGTGGTCAATCGGTTTTGCACCACACATATGAGTGTTCTTTTTTGTAGAACAAATACTAAATTTAACAGCTGAGAGCTGCAAAATCCCCAGAATGCGATACCATATCTTTTCTGTGGGACTCAACGAGTGCCGAATATGTTATTTTTGCTAAATCTTGACCTAGTTCATGAAATACCACTCGAACTGCAAAGTAGCCTGATATTGTTTTAATCGGATTTGATATGCGGTCCATGTATTTCTATTTATGATCGATTAGTAGTCGTAGATATTAACTCCATTCACTATTTGTTCTTGCATGGGCCAGGGCCCAAAGTCAGGTCATCAAAATAATATCTGAACGATAGAATTTTGGTTTTAGATATATTTAAACACATAAAGTTGGCATCACACCAATGCTTTACTATGTCAACGTCAGGAGAAAAACATTCTCCCTTATCATTCTCCCTTATCTCATTCATAGATAAGAATCTCCAATGGAAACTGGACATTTAATAAATATCAACCATCTTAATGAAAATGCAAATTTTCACTTTCAGATTTTTTCTCCCAAGTTATATAGGGCCTTTCTCAATATCTATCAGATGTAGTTCAATGTCCAGCGTGGCTTTTGCAGGGGAAGTAGTTGTTTTCTGTTAGATATTACAAAAAAGTTACTTCAATTTTATCGTAGGGTTTTTCCATTTCCAAAGGAGTCATGTAATGATTCAATTTTCAATTGAGAATGTTTCTCTTTAAAATCTGAAATGTTTTGAACTATTTATTGTGGAATATTTCAAATATGTATGAATCTGTAATTACTACAAGTAATAGAATAACTTGAGTAATAGAGATGGAATATTGCAAAACATTAAATGAAAACATTGAATTGCAATGAATAATAGGTAACGAATCGTACGTATACCGAGTGTATGATTTTGGCGTAACAAGCACCAATTTAATTAATCTCAAAAGTATTTCAGTTGCTTCATTTTCAGATTCTGGATGAATGTACATGGAATTTCAGAACGAACCATGATCGCATTCTCAACAATGACTAGCAGAAATGCCAATTGGCAAAACATACTCATTACTTGAATTCTCATCTCAAGTGGTGAATTTTTATTTTTATTTTTTTTAAATCAAATGTAGAAATTACGATGCTGATCAAACTATTACACATACGCTTCAAATTCAGTCATCTCATCCCTCTGTATATGGAAAGGAACATATGTTTCGTAGCCGGCTGTGAACCATATGAGGTATATGTACAGGGTGTTTTACAAGTTATCCGAAATTGTTCAACCATATAAATAATAAGTCGATTGTTGTAAAAACTATAAGAAAAATCCAACAAAGAAACTAGAAAACAATTTAAAATATTGAGAAGTAGACATTGCATGAAAAAATCTAGAGGATGCTGCCCATAGAGAAGATGCTGCACATACAGAGGGACAATTTAATCAGGTGCTCTGACTCTATCATCATTTTCTGTATATTGATCATATCATATTTCGTTTCAGTTTTTTGTTACCTCGTCATAAATAGTTTTTCCTTTCAATATGTAATGTCATACACGTGGAACTGTTTATTAGTTCCTAACAACCTCTACTACATAATCTATGTCCATCCAACTCTTGCATAACTAATGTATGTAAACTCAAATGTTATGATTCATTCTGAAATTCCATATGCATTTACCTGGAATCTGAAAATGAAGCATTCAAAATTATCTTATAGGAATAATGATATTGGCTGTTACGCCAATGTGATACACTATGTATAGGTACGAAACATCTGTTATGATAAAATATATTTCGTTACCTATTATATAATGTAGTTCACAGTTTTTGTTTATTTTTTGTAATATTATACCTTCGTCACACAAGTTATTCTACTACTTGTAAATACAGATTTATACATATTTAAAATATTTCACAGTAAATTGTTCAAAATATTTCGGAATATTTGTGTCGAAAGAATAAGTTTATGGAAATGCCTCAATAAAAGGAATCAAGCACAACTACTTCAAAGAAATCATCAGCAATAGTACCCTGAATATTTTGTGTAACTGCATAGTTAACTTTCATCATAAACGATCCAGTGTATCACGGAGTTATCAGGAATTCCATTTATGTATATCAACAAGCAAGACAGATGCAGCTTCATGAGAAATAAAACGTCTTGTATAAAATATGCAGTTTGATTCAGGAGATGCCAACATCATCAATTGGATTCGATATTTGTGTCCTTCGAAATATCTGGAAATGAATGAAATTCCACCGCTCAATTTTTTAGAAATCACTAGTATACTTGCTAGCTCTAGACTCACCCTGTAAATCGTGGGTCTGTGCAGGAATTATTATACGTTATAGTGGATTCATTTCGGCCGTATGAATAATCGATGCATAGTTGATTTGGTTTATAGATTCGAAAAATTGTCTTCACAATATCAATTTGAAAACACCTTAGGGGAAAAAGTCTTTCAGTGAAAATGGCTGAATTTTTGATATTTTGTAGCTGGAACCATTCTGAGTAAAAAGTCTCCATTGGCCCAACTCGATCGTATGACTAGATTCGGCGCTAGAGGGCACCACAACATGAATTTTGTGATTTTTTGAGAAATTCAGCTGAATGAAAATATATCAATATCTCAGTTATATTCAATATTGTGTGCGACTGGTAATTCCTAATGTTCGCGAGAAATATTTTTCCATAAAATAGAGAAAAAATACGCCGTTATTTTTATACAGGGTAGTCAACAATATACTCAATTCTTCAGTGATTAAATTCGCCTACGAGGTTAAAAGTTGATTGAGTTTATGAATGATTGAGGATCAATCAGAATGGTTTGACGATCGACCAAAATATAATAAAGCTATGAATACAGAGTTTTTGGAATAAGATAGGGTTCATGTTTTATGTATATTTAGTTACTCTAAATCACGAATTTCATTAAATTTGAGTGAATTCAGATAAATGAAAAACATTTTCATTATTTGTAATCGATATAAAACTGTTGTTCAACTGAGATTTACTAAGATAGTGAATGATTATCTATGAACAAAAAAAAAAGTATTTTCTACATGGTAGTTTCCAATATAATCAATTTTTAGGTGACTAAATCCACCTTCGAGACTATGAGATCATTGAGTTGATTATTATTGATGATCGATCAGAATAGAAGTTGATCTCTCAAAACAAAATGCAAGTGAAATACATAGTGTTTCACACAAGGAAGGCTTCATTCAATTTGAATAATAATAATCATGACATCGTCCTCAACCTATGTCGTAATACGTAAAGGTTCGGAGATAGAGGGCACCAAATGATGAATTTTGTGTTTTTGTAGGATAAAATACGAATATATTTTGTGAGTCACTCAAAGAAAGATATCTGATATTCCGAGGAAATTGAGTATATTTCCGTCGAATTCACGTACGAACTGATTGAACCCATCTGAATTCAAGGAGAATTCATTCATAGGCACTATACTTCGATTATAAAACCTAGAGGAACGTATATTGTTTATAATTTGTTGGATATCTTATAATTCGGGGACATTATGGTAGTATTTTTCTGGTACGGATGGTGACTCCGAACTATTTCCGTCATTACTATTTTCACTCTAAGGAATTCGTCACTGAAAATTGAGATAAGCTGTTTTGAAAAAAGTTATTTGGGATTATTCATATTTACCTATGCTTGGTCTACAAACGAGCACTTGTAAACTCGGCCGCTTGAAGATTTTTTATTTTCTCAATCAAAGGATACCCCAAAATACAGTATGTAATATCGGCCGATACCAAACCTGGGTTCATCTTCATTATTCAGTGTAATCGAACCAGAACGAACTAACCTTACGTAGATATTTTAATTCGTGGAAATTGAATACACACATTTTGTAAGAAAGTAATTATTTAGTATAATCGAACCAGAACGAACTAACCTTACTTAGACATTTGAATGCGTGGCTGTTTGGCTGTTTGCGACTCCACTTCATCTCGCCAATTTTCAACTCTTCAAAACGTATTAATTATAGTTATATAGTTATTATAGGCGGCCGAGTTTACATACCCGAAATTAGGCACAAAATTTTGGACGGCCGAGATTACATACTCGTTATTGAACATTACTTAAAAGTTAAAAGTATCCTATAGAAAGACAGTTTTGTTTTCTTTTGTATTATAGACAAATCATGCACGGATCTTGGTAACGCTCAGTTGATCAACAGTCTTATAACGATTACAAATAATATGTAAATGTTTTTCAATTATCTGAATTCACTGAAAATTAATAAAATTCGTGATTTGGAGTAATTACATATATATATATATATATATATATATATATATATATATATATAACATGAACCCTATCTTATTCCAAACACTCTGTATTCATAGCTTTCATTATATTTTGGTCGATCAACAAACCATTCTGATTGATCCTCAATCATAAACTCAATCAACTTTCAACCTCGCAGGCGACTTCAATCACTGAAGAATTGAGTATATTGTTGACTACCCTGTATGAAAATAACGGCGTATTTTTTCTCTGATTTATGGAAAAATATTTCTCGCGAACATTAGGAATTCCCAGTCGCACACAATATTGAATATAACTGAGATATTGATATTTTTTAATTTTTTTTGCGCCCTCTAGCGCCGAATCTAGTCATACGACCGAGTTGGTCCAATTGAGTCTTTTACTAGGAATGGCTCCAGCTACAACATATCCAAAATTCAGCCATTTTCACCGAAAGACTTTTTCCCATAAGGTGTTTGCGTGGTCCTTTTTGAAAAGTCAACTTCAGCACCCTGTACAATCGAAACCATTGAATTTGAAGCTTTGGCGCAATGGAGACATTTGATCAGCATCACGAGTTCTACAATATATAAAAAATTCGAGCAAATTTACAGAAAGCCAATTTCCCATTGAAACGGTGCGAGGTCCTTTAAAAATAGAAAAAAGTTGATGTCATGAGTATTCTTCTAGATACGCCCCTGTCTCATTTCTTTTTATGTTTTTCTTAGAATACTTTTTATGTTTGCTTGACATCGCATACTCGGATACCCGACAGAAAAAAAGACAGTTGATATATAAATGCGTATTATTTAAAATGGCGCTGCAAAATTAATCTAAATTGTTGAAATAACAGTGAATTTAGTGTGAGATAATTCGACAAATGAGTATGTCACAAAAATCACAAAAATGGCAATTTTGGATACAAAAGTTCAATAACTACTTGAAGGCTACAGAAGTAGATAAAAAGTCAGAAGGACTCCAATGTGCTCAACTATTGCAGTATATCGGTGATGAAGGAATCCGTATTTTCAATGCTCTCAACATAAAAGACGACGACCAAGATAAGATCGCTCAATTGATCAGTGAAATTGGGAAGTTATTCAAGCCAAAAACAAATTTAGTGTTTGAAAGACACATATTATTAACATGAAAACAGGCTGAGGGCGAGATTACACAACATTATTTGACAGATCTGACAAATAAAGTGAAAAATTGTGTTTTCGGTAATTTGGAGTCATCACTAGTGTGTAGTGTATTCATTATCGGATTGAATAGTGATTCCCTGAGGGAAAGACTGCTAGAAGATCCTGATATGACTAAGCAGAACGCATCTGTTCGAAAACTCCCCTTTCAGTTGATTGAAAAATTCAAACTCTGCTTGCAGAATTTAGAAACTGAGAACGTAATACGTAAAGTGGATTATCCAACAGATTGGGTGAATTCCATAGTCTTAGTTTTGAAAAAAAGATATGTCTTTGAGAATATGTCTTGATCCCAAAGATCTTAATAAGAATATTCACAGAGAGCATTTTCCTCTCCCTACATTCGAAGAAATTACTTCGAAACTCAAGGGAGCTAGGTATTTTTTGACACTGGATGCAATGTCTGGGTTCTGGCAGATTAAACTGAATGAGAGTAATAAAGTTAAGTAAAACTCGAAGTCGCCTCCACAATATATATTTCACCCCAAGGGCAAGGGGGAACGTAGCTTTGGCAAACAACTTGTCAAAGTGTCTACATTACAAGAAAGTCAAAAACATGTTGTCGAGCATAGTAATGCTCATCTTCAGTTGAAGTAATACAGGGGTCAAACTGAAATAAGTAAGAAAAACACTAGTTACAATTTTGAAAAATATGAAACTTACAAAATACTTGGAATCAAAATGGATACTCACATGGAGACTTGAAATGTAAAAACGTAAAATTTATGTATGACTTAAATCATCGTTGGCGCAATTAAGGGCCAAAATACTGGCATTGAGGAGGAATGGTCGGGGACCATTCCAACACAGGAACCACCAGTCGAAACATAAAAGAGATTTTTATTTAATAATATTTTATTTCAGACACCAGTCTTATGGCGTTGTATAAAAAAATGAAGTAGAAGGAAATGAAATGAATCCGTTGATAATAAGGATTTGATTAAACAAGTAACGTCATCTGTCGGAGGAAAGTCTAAATTATTTGAAAAATAGATTCATTCATTCAAAGATTATGTTTACAGGTCTCTGACTGCAAATGGAAGAGTTTGTAGGAGAAACCACGATAGATGAGGAAGAAAACTGTAATTTCAAAAGGAAATTGATTCATATATAAGCTAGATTATTGTTAAAATTTTAGAGCGTTGAAAAAGGAAATTCAATCAAATTTAATTTGTTCGCTCAAAGATTCTGAATTTTGGTCCTTATTAGTTCTATTAATCTCGAAAATCTCCAAAATATTCAATTTAGGACCTTTATTCCAAACGTGCAGAATGTTAAGGTCTGAATCTATATCGAAATGATGTTTATTATTAACAATGTGATTAGCAAAGGAACTGGGAGAATTTATTTCATCGATTAAGTCTGACTGGAGATAGGTATCAATAACTCTTTCACTAATTCCATGAACATAAAAGTTCCTCTGCTAATCACATTGTTAATAATAAACATCATTTCGATATTGATTCAGACCTTAACATTTTTCACGTTTGTAATAAAGGCCCCAAATTGAATATTTTGGAGATTTTCGAGATTAATAGAACTAATAAGGATCATAATTCATAATCTTTGAACGAACAAATTAAATTTGATTGCATTTCCTTTTTCAACGCTCTAAAATTTCAACAATAATCTAGCTTATATATGAACCAATTTCCTTTTGAAATTACAGTTTTTTTCCTCATCTATCGTGGTTTCTCCTACAAACTCTTCCACTTGCAGTCAGATACCTGTATTTAGCGATTTTCCAGAAATTCCTAAAATGCCCATTATCTCGAAAACGGTGAAATTTTTACTGAGGTGAAATTCCGATATTCTGAACAGTCATGACCTGGTCTATCACCAGTTTCAATATTGTACAAGGTTTACCGGACACCCTGTATATTGTGGAGACGACTTCGAGTTTTACTTAACTTTATTACATTGCAACTCCACTTTGAGTATGGACTACTTCCTTCATATGGATGAGAGTAGTTTAGATTTGTGTACTTTCGCGGCCCCCTTTGGTAGGTATAAATTTCTGCCCTTACCCTTTAGAATTTCTTGAGCACCTGAAGTTTTTCATAAGAAATTCAAAGAAATATTTGATATTGCAGGTGTGGAAATTTATGTAGATGTTTTGTTGATCTGGGGGACAAATAAAAAAGAGCACGATGAACGTTTGCAGGCAGTGTTACAAATTGCGAGAGAACATAACATAAAATTCAATAAAAACAAGAGTAAACTTTGTGTAGAAGAAATTATTAGTCGAGGAATATTAGACGAAAAAACGTCCAAAGCTCGGACTCCGAGCTAGTTGCACCGATTGTTATGATTTTATTTAATCGCTTCGAAATCGAAATTGAAACAAAGTTTACCATCTGAGAACACTTCGAGAACAATCGAGTTAAAAGTGTACTTGAGGTACTCAAATAAGCGTATTATGGTGAATTTTTTATTTTAAAATAAGTTTAGGCCCTATACGATAGGTCAATACGTAGCGGACATTACATTTCCACCCAGGTATACGACCTTAGGAACGTTTTGGGGAGAAGCGGGTCGAGCGCCGCAGCTGCTCGCGGCTACCCGACGTAACCCGACGGAGCCAGTCGCATTCCGAGAGCCACCCGGCCTACTTTTATAAACGTGCTACAAATAAGTAGTAATAATTTGTTGAGTGACACTGAATACTTGGTAGCGAGTGCAGTTTTTCCGTGTAATTACATTGTGTATTAAATATCAACATTTAAAGATGGGTGAGCCCAATCAAGACTCTGTAAATTCCGACGACGACGGTGAGAAATGTTTCATTTGCGAAAGTACGGGAGATCTTATAAAAGTAGATAGAGGAATGCCGCAACCGAGAGATCCGATGGAAAATTTAAGTTTTTAAATAGCGTTGAATCGGTTTAAGTTCACTTAGAATGTCGACAAAAATACGTCAATAAGAAATACATCAATGCCTTTCAAAATAAGCAAAAATCCGAAGAGTCAACATCACAAAATTATAGCCCACAGAAGAAAAATCTAAGGAAAAGTACTCCTGCTGGATTCGAGTGGAAGAGTAGGTGCTTTTTATGCAATGAAGAAGCAGATCTGGTAAAAATACCTAAAGCAGCCCGGAGTAAAATCAGTTTGGTAAGTGATTATCAGTTCAAAGAAACAGTTCTCAACCAAAAAAGAAGAGATGATCAAGCACGAGCAATTCTTACGAGAATTTCACATGTAATCGACTTAACGGCAGTTGAAGCTCGATATCATGCAAATTGTTTGGCTTTGTTGCATATAGAAACGAAAGATCTCGCGAAAGATAAAAAACCCAGACAAGCTATGGTCGTAGTAGACGATGCAATAGAAGAGATATTCAGGTATATAGAAGAAAACGATGATTCTCAATTCAGTATGCAACATTTGAAAAACTGATGAAAAAACCATAAAAAGGCTACTATTGAAATATGAAGATGACATAATCGTATCTACCAGAGCCGGAGGTAAATCTCATCTGTTTTTTCGAAAAAAACGTAACCAAATTTTGACGGACGATTGGTATAATCAACGCTCAAAAAATTATTAGGAAGAGGAATTTCGCATTTTACGAGCTGCTGCCGAGATTCTTCGGAGACGCATCAGAACAAAAGTATGTTTAAAGGAGAATTATCCACCAAGCGATCAAATGTTCGATAACATCAACGAATCCATACCAAGCGCACTGCTGTATCTTTTTCGTGAAATTATTCTGAAGGATAAAAAAGGAAATGCAAGCATCGCCTTCAACAAAAAGAAGTGCACTTCTATCGCTCATGCCATTATGGCTGCAGTCAGGCCACGAACTTTTTTATCACCCCTACAAGTCGCGTTGTCTGTAACGCTTCATCGAATATTCGGTTCTAAAAAAGTTATAGAAATATGTCATGCTCTCGGCTTTTGTAGTGCATACAGCGAAGCAAGACTATACGAAACTTCTGCTGTATTCCAGACGCCTTCTCAGATAAACCCCGGGACTTTTGTACAATTCGTGCACGACAATTCAGATTTTAATGTGGATACCAGCGATGGAAAAGGTACCTTCCGCAATTTGGGATCAATTTCCATTATTACTCCAGGAGGCGGGCTATAGCCTAGAGAACCGCTCAAACGATTCGAACAGGTTCCAACTGAGTCCGAAATTATTCAGAAAGGTCACATCTCGATTGAAACTTATACAGCATCGGCAGGTGAAGGCAACAAAAAAATGTGTCACAATACCGCAAGAAGAGCTCAAGCTACAACTTACATTGACGACAAAATTGAATATTGTTTGGATGTTCCTACAATACAAGAATTGCGACGGTTACGTTGGTGGAATGGTTTTATGGAAATGCTGACGCAGGGTGAAAAATTTGATACTTCCAGGATAAATTTCTTACCGTTTGTCAATGGAACTCCTAGTGATTACAGTACGCTATACACTGCGATAAAGCATTCTTTAAGCGAAGCAGAAGCTTTGGGCCTCAGAACGTGTATTCTTACGTTCGATCAACCCCTATATGCCAAGTCCCGTGACATAGTTGCGGCTTCGTCATTGACAGACAAATTGTTAATTGCCGTTAGATTAGGGGGGCTCCATACACTGCTGTCATTCTTGGGATGTATCGGCTACATAATGGGAGGTAGTGACTTCGAAGAAGGTCTTGGAACCGTGTATGCGGAAAATACATTGAAGCACATTTTATCAGGAAAAGCTTATGCTCGAGCAGTAAGAGCTCACACGTTGTTTCAACTGGCTCTCTCCCAACTGATACTCTCCGATTTAATGTAAAGCAATGTCGAATTTTCCTCGCTATTTAAAGACGAAGAATCTGCAAATACATTTGACGTATTCAACGTGAACGAAATACAAGACAACGAAGTTTTCCATGAAATCTCCCGTTTGTTTGAAGATAAATTATTAGAACTCGAAAAGAAGAGCAAGAGGTGTAAGCTGTGGAATACATATTTTCGACTGGTATCCATACTGAAGGATAATATTGCCGCTGAACGAATGGGTAACTGGGACTTACATCTCAGTACCACCGAATTGATGATTCTCTACTTTCACGCTGCAGATCATTTTCAGTATTCCAAATCCACTCAATTATATATTCAAGACATGAAGGAGCTGAGTGAGAAAATGGATCCGGAAAAATACAAAAAAATTACAGAAGGTTATTTCACAGCTCGACGATCGAATAGATATTTCGCGGGTATTGCTTATATTCAAACCATTGAACAAACTTTGATGAGAGCTATGAATTTGGAGGGTGGTCCTTTTCGACGTTGTGCTACGGAAAGCGTCGTTCATCAGTGGGTTGAAGGCACCATCTACTGTAAGGATATACTCGAAGCTATTGAAAACTTCTTCAACGTATCTTTCGACAAAATTCTTCAGCATACTGACGCAACCGATGCTCGCATAAAAAAAAGACCGTTCGGATATAAAAAAAATGGGGAATTTCTGAGCCAACACAATCCTTTCTCGGGAACTGATCCTATAATGTCAATCGCAACGGGAGTAGCAGGCGACGAGACGATAAATTGCTGTGACGCTTTTGAGGTTGGTGTCAAGACGATGAATAAAATTGACAAAGCAAATTTCAAGGAAGTGTAATTGTCTAGACAAGATAATGTCGTTCCTCTCTTGGCCGTACACAGCAAAATGAAGATCCACGATGAGACCGTTCCAATTGATCCCTTACTGCTGTTTCAACGGATCTGCGACTCGAAAAAATCAGAAGAAGAGTTAAAAAAATCTCTGCAGTTTGAGCTGGCTCCTTATCCACTATCTCTTTTTGATGAAGCAGGAATGCGGAAAACTAAATAATCGACATTTTTTTATCTGTTCCCATCATTACAAATAAATATTGAAAATATCGAACAACCCGTTTTTATCATTGATGGAGGGATGCTTCTGCACCGCGTTAAATGGCAACCGGAGGAAAAGTTTAGGAATATCTGCGGAGCTTACATGAGATACCTGAAAAATTATTACGGGAACAATATCGTCGTTGTTTTTGATGGCTATGATAAAGACGGAACGAAATCTGTCGAAAGGAATCGCCGTTTCCTGAAAAATGCTTCAGTGGATTGCATTTTTGAAAAGGATATGGCATTAAAAATCGCACAGGACAAATTTTTGGCCAACAGTAATAATAAATCGCGGCTCATTTCAATGTTAAGGGAATTCCTGACGGCAGAGCACATTCTGTCTCATCAAGCTGAAAGCGACGCAGATACGTTGATACGACAGCGATTAACGTTATTGAAGAAAATGTGGTTTTTGTAGCTGAGGACATAGATGTGTTAATTATTCTGACCGCTCTCACGCCTCACAGTAAGGACATTTATTATTTAAAACCAGGGAAGGGAAAAATAGAGCAGAAAGTGTTCTCTTCGAAGGGCTTGAAAAACAATTTCCCCCGCTGCCAAGAACATCTACTTTTTATACACGCGCTGACAAGATGCGACACGACGTCAGCTTCTTATAATAAAGGTAAAAATAATATCGCGAAGGTTTTTGAAAAGAGAGCAGCTCTTCATGCCCTAGCTGAGGTAGTCAAGATAGAAAATCCGGACATCCAAATACTTCTCCATGCGGGGATTACATGCATTCTTGCGTTATATGTAGCTCCAAAATCAAAAAAATCGCTGAACGAATTCAGGTGTATATTTAAATTTTTTTAAATATAATTTACTTTGAAAAGTGATGATATTGTGATCTAATCAAATTTATTTCAACATCTCAACCTAGGTACGAGACTTTCATAAAGGCGACAGCGAAAAATACGAGAGCGACGCAGTTGCGCAGTTTGCCCCCGACCAAAGACGCATCAGCCGAGCATATCAAGAGGGTGTATCTCCAGGTACAACTTTGGATCGGAAATAAAATATCTCCAACGGAGTGGGATTGGAGATATGATCGACAGTTTCTGAGACTTGTCACTATGCAACAGCAACCGGCCACAGAAAATATCCTAAAAACTATTTTCTGCAACTGCCAGAAGTGTTGTGGGCCAGCGTGTGATTGCAGAAAAAGTGGACTACACTGCACCGGAGTGTGTGGTGTATGCAATGGGTCAACCTGCATGAATGCAGCACCGGCCATTAGAACGGACTCAATTGACAACGATATTGACGATATCCAGTGAGAAAAGTATTTTTGAATAAACAGAATTTCGATATAACTGAAAATATAGTATGAGTCACTTTCTATTCTCTATTTTCCTGAGCAATATCACATCCAGTATCCTAAAAAAAACAACAACTACGTAAATTATCCGTTAAAAAAATAAAAATTAATTTAAAAATAAATAAAAAAAGCAAGTGTTCTCAGATGGTAAACTTTGTTTCAAATTCGATTTCGAAGCGATTAAAACAAAATCATGAAAATCGGTGCAACTAGCTCGGAGTCCGAGCTAAATGTCTAATATTCCTCGACTATGTGTATATGGGTCATAAAATATTACAGTCAGGTTTTTCATCTGATAATTCCAAAATTAAAGCAATCTCAGATATGCCTTCTCATGAAGATGCAATTAAACTGTTAAAATCGTGTTTGATGAGTCGGCCCATTTTACAGTATTACGACCCTGGAAAGCCTATCATAATATCAGCTGATGCCTCAAAAAATGGAATTGGAGCAGTGTTGCTGCAAAATGGTTTTTCCGTGTATGTATCTCTCGAAATCATTATCTGGTGCTCAAAAAAACAAATCGAAAAAGAGCTGTATGCTTCAGTATTTTCTTGTGAAAGATTTCATCAGTTTATATTTGGAAAAAAAAATTACTTTGGAGACTGATCACAAAGCTCTTGTTCAGCTATTCACAAAACCTCTTCATGCATGTCCACCCCGACTACAAAGAATGTTCTTAAGATTGCAACGATATGATTTAAATTTTATTTACAAACCAGAAAAAGACTTAGTTATTGTAGACACTTTATCTAGGGAATATATTCATGATAATATCGATGAAAATGACATAGAAGTAGAGACAGAAAGTCAGGTTTGTTTATTACGATTAAATCTCAATGCATCCGATGTTAAAATTGAAGAATTAAAACTTGCAACTTACCAAGACAAGGAAATGCAAATTTTAGCAACTTACATAAAAAATGGATGGCCTAAAAATATCAAAGAAACCAACCCAACCCGTCAATAAAAATATATTACAAATTCAAAGATGATATTACACAGGCCAATGGTTTGCTATATAAAGAAAAAAGTTAATTATTTCCGAAAAACTTAAAAAAGACATATTGAGTAAAGTTCATTATAGTCATATGGGTGTCAGTAAATGCAAAAATAGGGCTAGATAGTGTTTTTTTGGCCGTTCATGACTCAAAATATAGAAGATCACATTTCTAACTGTCCAACGTGCAAAATGATTCAAAAAAATAAACAGAAAGTGCCAATGTTGCCTCATCCAGTGCCGGAAAACCCTGGAAAAAGGTTGCTTGCGACCTATTTTAATTTGAAACTGATATTTATTTATTGGTAGTCGATTATTTCTCTGAATACGTTGAACTGAAGTTGGAAGATTCGACTTCTTCCAATCAAGTTATGGTACATTTGAAATCAATATTCTCCAGACATGGTATCCACTCCACTGTTATTAGTGACGGAGGTCCTCAATTCAATAGTTATTATTTCAAAAATTTCACGGAATCTTGGCAGTTTTCACATATAATGACTAGCCCTGTATATGCACAGTCGAGTGGTCTTGTTGAAAGACATGTACAAACTCTAAAAAATATGCTGCGTAAGTCGAAACATGAAATTAAAGATTTGTATCTAACACAATTACAGAAATATGCCTATTGTAAATAATATTGAATCTCCAGCGAAACTTCTCGTCTAGACGACTGCGAGATATATCACCCATCGAAAACTCACTACTCAAACCAGAAACTAATAACTATGTTGCTATAAAAGTCAGATTGCACATTCGCCAAAATAAACAAAAACATTTTTTATGATAGAAACACTAAAAATGAGATACAGAGTTTTGCAGAAAATCAAAGAGTGTTAATAAAACCTAAGTTATCAAATAGAATTTGGCAAGAAGGAATCATAGAATCAAAAAGTTGCAATAGGCCTAGATCATACAATGTGAAATTGAAAACTGGCAGTGTTTTGGACAGAACTAATAAATTCATAAACAAAAATCATGTGTCTCACAATGATATTACTGCGGTTGATGAAGATTTTGATATAGAAACTTTTGTTGAATATGGAAATCATCATGTTGAGGGAGAAAAAGAGAATGACGATGATGCCATTCATGTTCCGACTACTACCAAATCTGGTAGAATTGTAAAATTAACTAATAGACTACGCTATGAATGATTCTGTTGAATATATTTACCAACATACAAGGTACCTATCATACAGTCAAAATTTGTTAGGTATATTATTGATGATAATTACTATTCATGTTAAGTAATTTTCTTGAACAAGGGAAATGTAATGAGTATTCTAGATACGCCCCTGTCTCATTTCTTTTTATGTTTTTCTTAGAATACTTTTTATGTTTGCTTGACATCGCATACTCGGATACCCGACAGAAAAAAAGACAGTTGATATATAAATGCGTATTATTTAACAGTTGATACTTATTAACTATATCGCACTAGTACGGTAAAGAACCACTTTACCGAACTAGAACGGTAAAGAATCCTATAACGAACTCATATCAGTATCATAATGTTTTACATTAAATATTGGTAGCGTATAAACATTTTTTTTGAGATTGATCGAAAGTAATGTGTGTAATATTAATTTTCAGCCTGCCACTCCCGATTCAGTTGACGAGGAAATAATGGTGAGTCCATTATTGGAAACAAAAGAAGTCAATGCTGTGGACAAAAACGCGCGCCAATATGGTGGTTGCACGTGTTGTGCCTGCAACGACGTTAGATTGTATTGTGCAGATTGCCGCGAGTGAGTATTTTAGTCCTTCAGGTGATCTTCTAGTTTAATGAAATTATATATTTTCAACCTGTTATTACGACCGCCTAGTACGGTGATAGTATATTTCATTAGGAATTGAGAGGCTTTTTCCGTGCGCGTGCAACAAGTTTCCGTGGGAGCCGCAGCCGAACACGGGAAGTCGTGCAAGCACGGAAAAAGCATTTATGGACTCGGTATGAACGATATTTTCCATTATATATACCTGAAAACCACATATTGTTAGGAAAAATTTATTTTCATAGATAAACGAACAAAAAAACGTATTTTTAATTTTTATTATTTGAAATATTTATGGTACAATTTGTGTTGTTGTAAATAGCTAATTCTTTAGCAGCTACTTCATTTTCGATGACTGTAGTTAATATAGTCGAAAGTGCTACTATATTAGTAAAAGTAACCCAGGTAGCACATCATATCGGCTAAATCTTTGTTCCATATTGGGCCAATATAATATATAGTCGAGTTCCAAAATTGTAGAAAGTGACTAATGTTGTAAAGAGATTTTATAGGCCAAGCAAATCGATGCCTTAATTCGCAAACCGAAACTACACTATACGTATCGTGGAGTTAGCCGGTTTGCGAATTAAGGCATCGAAATGATACATTTACTCCGTAAAAAAAGTTGTTGTTACTACATACTCGTTGGTTTTTTGCAAACCGACAAAAGGAGAAATATTCAGTGTTAATTAATAAACAAATTAGTAGGTTATTGCAAAATCTATTTAACGCTTACGAGAACTGAAATATTTTCAATAATTTGCCTGGCCTATTTCCAAACTATCAACTGTCATCGAAACGAGTACGAACGTGGAACGTTGTCAGCTTGTATGATTCAACTTGAAGTTATCTGTATGGTTGTAGGTTATATCTTTCTCAGACGGTTGATAATGTCTGAGATGAACACTGTCTTCCCAGATTAAAGCGACGTTGTTGGCAACAATGTCATTGACCAGATGTTTCTTCCAGCCGTATGCATAGTCAATTCCAGCGACTCGCCGGAGTTTCGCCGCTCGCTACACAAGAACTATAATACACAGTCGAGCTCAAAAAAAGTGGTACATCGCCTGTGTTTCGCCAAAATGTGAATTATCGCGTAGTTGTCACTTTTTTGGAGCTCGACTGTGCATTATAATCCTGGTGTAGTGAACGGCGAAACTCTGGCGAGTCACTGGCGATTAACAGGTCTATTCTCTAAAATGTCGTTATTTAACGAGTCGTTGATTACCGATTGTAGTTCAGTTTACAATTACGTCAATCTGAACGACAATTCGGAAATTCGTATTCTGTAAACAATGTCGTTACGGCTTCAATCGTTACCGAATGAATAACGACCAACCTGAATTTTTGGGAAGGGTAGTACATATAAATTCATGTTTTGTGATTGAATGATGGATGAAAACAGAATTTTGAAACTGCCTGTTTCAGTAATTTGACTATTTAAGGAAACTTGAATCAATTATGGAAATTGGTTAATATTACGGAATTGTGAAAAAAAAAGTATATATGGATATATTGAAAAAAAAAAATTAGTTGCTTCGTACAAATAAGTATGAACCAAGTAAACCAGAAATTCTCAAAGAAACTTGGCACCTCCTAACAGCCACACTGAACAGCTCTGTTGGGAATTTAAAAGGGCTAAATAAACAACCAATATTTCTGATACTTCGTGAATACACCTGCTGCCTAAAAGAGACTGGAACATGACACACGATTTATCTTTTGCCATAGACTTCTGGTAATTGCCATGAGCAAAAAAATGCAATGCTAAAAGAAAACTGTGTAATAGGTTATTGAATGAAAATTTACTATTTTTTGTTTACTTGTAAAACTGAAGGTATCCTCGTATTCCTGAGGGACATTGCAGAGTGATCGCTCATTTCGTTAAATACCTCCCACGCCAGTTCTCTATTTAATTTAAAATCGTTCCAAAAATTTTCTACAGAAGTCTCGAGAGGGTTGCCGATATTCCGCAGCTATCTATTGAATCTCGCAGTTCTTCTAGGATTACAACCAATACGTCCCGCTCGAACTGGTCCATTTCTATTGGATAACTATTTAAATTTTGCAAAGGACGAGTGAGAATAATCTTTTTGCTGAACACGTCTGTTATCGTTGACAGTTATGACAGTCAAATAGGTGTCGTCTGCTCAGCGATGTTTTGGCAACGATATATCGTTAAATAACGATGAAGAAACCGATAGTGAATACGATTCTGTGATTTTATCGTTATTTAACGGCTTATCGCTTGGTTACGACTGCTAACGATATCGTTAAAAGATAGTGAATAGACCTGTAACTATGCATGCGGCTGTTTTCGTGTTGTATGGGCTCGCTGATAGGAATTTCCTACAGCAGAGCCCGGAATTGTTTATAATATTAGTGGAATGCGTTTTACGGTTACTGTTTGTGGATTGTGAGTAATTTGAATTTGAAATACTACATGTTGAAAAAAAAAGGAGTGAAATTAAATTAGCTTGAAAGATTGGAAATAATTAGAGATAAGAATTCTCGGAATAATAAGGTAGATTAATTCATAGTCTACAAACAATATTTGTTATTCCTGGAATAATTTTAGGGTAGGTACAAAACTACCTCTCAAATAATTAACGGTTTTCGTAATATAAAAGAAGGACGTCGTAATTGTGATTAGTATACTTCTGCTTGAAGAAGCTATTGTATTGGCTTTGGTGACAAATAATAAATATGTGTGAAAAGAGTAATAGTGAACCGGATATCAAAAAGAAACGTCACAATTTAACACCCGAAGAAACAACCATGAAAAAAAATGTGTTTGAAGGACTTCGAGCCAGAGACCAAAATATGAATGTTAGTGATGTGGTTACATCATGTAGCATTTTGACAAAATTTTCCGAAGCTAGTGTGTACAGAATAATTTTAAAAAGGGATGAATCAAACAATATTAATACTTTGAAGGCTGAGACGAGAGGAAGAAAACAAATAAAATTGGACGATATAACCAAACACGCCATTCGTCGTGCAGTACATGAATTTTATATTAAAAAGGAATTACCAACTGTAAAGAAACTAGCTTCCTCTCTGCAATCTAATGAACATATCCCAAAAATATCGAGACGTATTTTGTTACGTACGTTGCGTGAATTGAACTTCAGGTATTTAAAGAGAAAGAGGAATAGTATCCTTATTGAAAATGAGGAAATCATTATATGGCGCAGAAAGTATCTGAAAGAAATAGCACAATTTCGAAGAGATGGTAAAAAAATAGACTCTTCAGATGAAACCTGGTTAAATGAAGGATATAATGTGACAAAAAATTGGCAGGATTTAGATGTAAAAAACAAACGTCAAGCTTTTGTAGATGGTGTATCGACAGGTCTGAAAGCCCCATCTGGAAAGGGAAAACGACTTATTAGTACCCATATTGGTAGCGACTTAAGATTTGTTGAAGGAGCTCTAAACGCATTTGTTTCTAAAAAGACTGGAGATCATCATGAGGAAATTGATGCAGAACATTATGAAAAATGGTTTTCACATATTCTTTTAACAATCGACCCGGGATCTGTTATCGTTATGGATAACGCTCCATACCACAGCCGGTGTGTAGAAAAGTTACCAACCACCACATGGAGGAAAGCCGAGAATGCAGATTGGCTTACTACGAATAACATTAAATTCAATGAACCAATTTTAAAAATCGAGTTACTGAACTTGGCAAGGTTTCATAAAGATAAATATATAAAATATGTAGTAGATGAAATGGCGCGAGAACGAAGTGTAATTGTACTACGATTGCCACCCAATAGAACTTATATGGGCTCAAATAATAAATGAAGTACCAAGGAACAAGGTTACTTTCAAATTAAACGACGTAAAACTACTGCCTAATGGTGCCATCAGCAATGTGACTTCACAGTCGTGGATAAAATGTGGTAAAAGAAGAGCAAAATATGTGGAATCTTGATTACTGCATTGAAATTACCATCGAACCCGTAGTTGTGCATCTAGGCGAAGATAGTACTGATGAATCTGGAGATGACATATACGTCTCAGATTAGATGTTAATTTTTATGTTTATATGGTTTATATTTTATGGAAATAAATATTCAATTATGTTGAACTATTTAGTACTATTACGATCATCCCAAAACAACATTTATTTATACTCATTCGATAATTATAATTGCCAGTTTTCTCCACCTTGGGCATCTTACAATAAGCAAATAATTTTTGTGGCAACCAATTCGTTTTAAACTGCGGACGATTATTTTTGATATATGATGATGCTTTGATCTTCTATATTTGTATTGAAACAAATACTGGTTTTTGTAGAAGAGACCTAATCCTAACAACTTCATTTCAATTATTTATAAGAATAACTGCACGCCTATGACTCGTCGATTTCCTTTCCCCTCAGACCCGCCAAAGGTTTATGTTGAAAATATTAGTCACCAACACAATTTCGGAACTCGACTATGGATATATTGTGAATGAAAAAATAATGTTGATCAAATGTGGGTGAATATTCAAAAAACAAATATTATATTGATAATATTAGTGGAATATTGGTTGAACCTGTTTTGAATGTGGATTGTTACATGTAATATTGAGCCATTAATGGTTGAATAATTTCTACCAATATCGATAATACAATATGGTCTATATATTGTTTTCCACATCTAGAATAAATATTGCAATCCCAATATTCCAGTAATATCGATTCTAGGGATAATAAACTACACTGCGCCGCAAAATTGACGCATAATAATCCAAATCGAAAAATCGACTTGGTAAAAATTTTTAAACCGACGCTAATGGATCAGAAGTATTTCTTTTCAATGTTTTCAGGTACTTTTTTGTGTTGGGTACTTTAAAAACAGTATTTCTTTACAATATTGAGAAAATGATAACTAACCAGAAATCTGAACAAGTGAAAAAAACATCATTTATGTGGTTTACTTAGCTTAGTACTCTTGTATTGGCAACGTTTAGGTTTAGTATGGTGAAATGGCCCAGAACGTACGTGCGAGCAGGAATTTATCGCCGGAGGAATGTGCTGCTGCCATAGTACTGGTGGAAGAAGGATTGCCACAAGTTGAAGTGGCACGTGGACTTGGGGTGACACAATCCACTGTATCCAGAGCACTGGTACGAATTCGGGAGACCGGTAGTAACCAAAGAAGACCTGGAGAAGGACGACCAAGGGTGACAACGGCGAACCAAGATCGATTTTTGCGATTGACTGCTTTACGAAGTCGATTTGTTACCAGCACTGCACTGCAGCAAGATTTTTCCCATAGGTATAATTACCGTATTACTCAAGATTCAGTTCGAAGACGGTTTGCAGAAGCCGATCTTAATCCCTATCGAGGCGCAACCGGCCCCCTTCTAACCGCAGACCATCGAAGGCAGCGTCTTCAGTTTACACAAGAACACCAAAACTGGGGTGAACGTGAATGTGGCGATGTCTTGTTCAGCGACGAATCAAGATTTTGTCTTTTTAGTGATGACCGCCGTAGGAGAGTGTATCGACGTCCTGGTGAGCGATACGCCCAGTGTAACATTGTCGGAACAGTAAGCTATGGTGGAGGATCAGTTATGGTATGGGCTGGCATTAGTTTGGAGGCCCGCACGGAGTTGGTTGTAATTCAGAGAGGTCGTCTGACAGCTGACCGATACATCACAGACATTTTACAACCGCATGTGATACCATATGCCCCCTTTGTAGGAGAAGACTTTTTATTAATGCATGATAATGCACGCCCGCATGTGGCCAGAGTAGTACAAAATTACCTCCAGGAAGTTGAAATTGCAACTTTACGTTGGCCAGCGAGAAGTCCGGACCTTAACCCTATTGAACATTTGTGGGACAATATGGGTCGTAGGGTTAGAGCATTAATGCCTCCACCTAGGAACTTAAATGAACTTTCATTAAGGCTAATGGACATATGGGAGCAGACGGACCAAGATGCAATCAGAAACCTAATTTTGAGTATGCCTAGAAGATGTTCAGCAGTAATCAGGGCAAGGGGAGGCAATACACTTTATTAGGTATCGTCATTTTTTGTTATATTTCCATTTCATAAAATTAAATTTTGGCTATTTTTGTGCCGTACTTTTATTTCTTGTGCTTTCTGAATCTCACAATCTGTAACAACATATTCAAGATATTCCAAATATAAATTTTAATCCATTAACGTGAGACTTAAAAAAATTTATAACGTCAATTTTTCGATTTTTATGATTATGCGTTGATTTTGCGGTGCAGTGTATATTGTATTTCCAATTTTGATAGCACGTTGGTTGAATATCATTTCAACTTGATTTAACAAATTTCACATTTTATTTCTCAAAAAAATATAACGTTATAATTTTGTGTCAATATTCAGCTCTTTGCTGTAACACTTCCGTTATATTCAGCGGTCAGACGTTATCCCAACTTAAATGGAAAATTTCCATTAAGTTGGGATAACGTCTGACCGCTAAACATAACAGAAGTGATACAGCATAGGGCTGATTGTCAGAATATTGTACCAATATCGCCAAATTTTTTCAATCGCCAATATTGCATTTCAAATATATCTCCAATATGTTCACAATATTGTACCAATATAGGTGTGCTACTTGGGATTCAGTTTTTGATTTTCTCCCACCGCATTGTGTTCTGACGTTGGCGTTGTTTTTACGTGAATTTACGAGAAACTTCAATCTTTCTGCTTACCGATTCTTCGATGTAGCCTTCAGCCACAGTCGAGGAACGCCAACCTCCATGCCTTTTTAAAGTTAAGCAAATTTCTTCCTCCCTCGACTAACATAGATGCTGAAGTTCGTCTTAACGTCTTGAGATAATTCGTTGCTCGTTCTTCCAAATTATTAATCTAGATTAAAACCTGTTTGTTTTCGTGGTAATCTGAAAGTTTGCACGAAAATTTCAATTGAATAAATATAATGGAATCCAGTCACATGATGTATAAAGAATTGAAAACATATTTTTGCGAAATCTGAACTATCTCGGAAATGTTATGAATGTGAATTTTAAGAAGAAGTATACCGCAAAAAGAAATAGATAATGACGTCTGAAATATCAGATAAAAGGTAACCTCAAATAAAACATGACATGCATGCAGCACAAAATAAATATACAACGCTGACGTAAACAGTCTATTCTATTTTTTTTTTAATGTATTGGACCAGAATTACTCTTATGGGATACTTGTTTTTCTTAGTAGATCACCAAAGTTAGTACTAGGGCGGAAGTGGTCAAGGCCACCGATCCGCCGAGTCGAGCGATGTAATCTTGCCGCAAGCCGGGTGTTATCAAACCGCAAGCCGAGAGTTTGAATAAAAACAATAGTAATTGTGAATGAATTAATTCGAATTGTTAAAGTGGTATAATAATAATGATGTTTGGTAAAATAGGAAAAATGGCGGCGGGTAACGGGAGTGTAACGTTTCAACGTGCGATTCCAATGAGGAACGTATACAGGGTGTTTGAAAATATATGATTTAGGAGAAAAAAACATGGCAGCTGTCAAATTTGGTATACCGGGTGAACCAACACAACATTTATGAGAAAAAAACATGACTGCCTGTCAAATGACATGAGACAGAGAAAAAAACATGGCAGCTGTCAAATTTGGTATACAGGATGTCTCAAAATACATCGGAAAAATGAATCATCACATCATTGGAGCATCGCATCATTGGGGCATGCAGGGATTCAGAAGTTTTCATTTTACGTATACAGGGTGTGTCAAAATACATCATTTAAGAAAAAAAAATACGGGGTGTCTCATAAACGTGCATCGTGATGGGGTTTGGCATTTAAGAAAAAAATATATACCAGGTGTACCAACGTGCCAGTTGAGACAAAAAATATATACAGGATGTCTCTACCAACGTGCCAGTTGAGACAAAAAATATATACAGGGTGTCTCATAAATGTGCATCGTGACAGGGTCAGTCATTTTTAAAGTGCGATACCAATTCGTTTTTAAGGAATACATCAGAGCCATCTGTCGTTCAATATATACATTAATGATATTTTGGATCTGTACGAATCATCAAAAAATAAGCACTTCCGGTTTCAAAAAATTAAGATAGAAGAAAAGTAATAGTAAATTCGGATTACCCACATCGAGGAGAGTCCAAATCTGCAATAAAATGGCTACTTCCGGTCCAAACCGGAAATGACAATTCCGGTCGTCCGATTTTGATGATTTTGGCATCAATAGATTTGTTTGGATGTCAAGAAACATTGTTAAGCATTTTCCGAGGTCAAAAGGGCATAGGAGGCTATCTTCGTTATTAGTAAAGTTACAGAAACGTGCGGGTACTCTAAGAAGACAACTTTCATGGGAGATCAAGAAAATAATAGAATTTGCGTACGTCAACTGCCATAAGGGCCGTAAACCGCACATATTAATGTGTTATGTACTTATTGCTTAAATCTTAGAAGCTAATTCGTAAAAGTTTGTCATTTTTCGTTCAGAATGCCACTCAATATATGCGTCTTTGTTTCGTTTTCACTATCCATCATCAGGCGGAGTTAGGCAGTACAATTTTTTTTTTAAGTATGAGATTGAATAACATCTGTGTGTGTGTGTGTGTGTGGTTGGGGCATGCAGGGATTCAGAAGTTTTCGTTTTACGTATACAAGGTGTGTCAAAATACATCATTTAAGAAAAAAAAAACAGGGTGTCTCATAAACGTGCATCGTGGTGGGGTTTGCCATTTAAGAAAAAAATATATACCAGGTATACCAACATGCGCAGTTGAAGGGAAAAATGAACAGGGTGTGTCAAAGTGTATACAGGGTGTTTCAAAATACATCATTTAAGAGAAAAAACCGCTGAAACATGTAAAAATGCGACCATAATATGCGTTTTTCGCATTCCAAAATAAACATTTAAAATTTGAAACGTTGAAACAGGCAAAAATGTGACCACAATATGCGTTTTTCGCATTCCAAAAAACAGTCTAAAATTAAATCATAAAAACTGTGGTGTTTCAAAATACAACATTTAAGAGGAAAAAACAACCGGGTTTCTCAAAATGCATCATTTAAGAGAGAAAAACAACGGAGTGTCTCAAAATACGTCACTTAAGAGGAAAAATATGACGACTGCTTGTCAAATGCTATACCAGGTGTACCAACATATGAATATAGAGAAAAAACATGGTCGCCTCTGTCATTTGTCAACTGTTAGGTGGAAAATGGGTCGAAGAAAAACGTATCATTGGAAATATGGGGATTCGAAACAACGACATACCCATACATAGAGATTGAATTACATCTGTCATCTATGTGATGTTCTTCGACGAGGGTGTTTATACTCGTCAGTCAACTGTCATCTGTCATTTCAAAAAAGGTTCGTTAATGAAAAAAAAAAACGTTACGCTCAACGCAGTATGGTTATGTTTGGTGTAGTATGTGACGTCACGCTTAGCAGTATGGTTATGTATGGTGCAGTATGTGGCGGTTAGACGTTTTCGCGTCCCAAAAAACAACTAAAATTTGAAACGCTGAAACACGTAAAAAATGCAACGAAAACATGTGTTTCCATGTTCGAAAAAACATAAAATTTCGAACGCCGAATTACATAAAATATGTAACGAAAACATGCGTTTTTGTGTTCCAAAAAACAACTAAAATTACGAACGCCAGAAATACACTTTTACATGTAATTCTTATGGACAATAGGCATTTCAAAATTGCTCAAAATGATTGTTTTCGCGTCCCAAAAAACAACTAAAATTTTAAACGCTGAAACACGTAAAAAATGCAACGAAAATAGACGTTTTCGCGTACCAAAAAACAAGTAAAATTAGAAGCGTTAAAATACGTAAAATTCCAACGAAAATAGACGTTTTCGCGTACCAAAAAAACAAGTAAAATTAGAAGCGTTAAAACACGTAAAATTCCGACGAAAATAGACGTTTTCGCGCCCCCATAAACAAGTAAAATTAGAAGCGTTAACACACGTAAAAAATGCAATGAAAATAAACGTTTCCGCGTCCCAAAAAAACAAGTGATATTAGAAGCGTTAAAACACGTTAAAAATGCAACGAAAATAGATGTTTCCTCGTCCCAAAAACAACAAAAATTAGAAGTGTTAAAACATGTAAAAAATGCAACGAAAATAGACGTTTTCACGTTCCATAAAAACTAGTAAAATTAGAAGCGTTAAAGCACGTAAAAAAATGCAATGAAAATAGACGTTTACGCGTCCCAAAAAATGATTAAAATTACAAGCGATAAAAATTTACTTTTACATGTATTTCTTATGGAGATTTGACATTTCAAAATCGTTCAAAAACATCGTTTTCGCGTTCGAAAAAAACAGTTAAAATTAGAAGCGTTAAAACACGTAAACAATGCAACGAAAATGGATGTTTTCGCGTCCCAAAAAACGAGTAAAATTAGAAGCGTTGAAATCAGGCGAAAAATCCGATCAAAAAGTACCAGTTATCACACTTATATAGTAAATTTTACTCAATTGCACTTAGCTTTGGGTATTTTGGTGGTTATGAGGCTTCAACTACTCGCACTCAGTTCTGGGCGCTTTGTATTTAATATTAAAAATTACCATTTAGTTATCAGTTTGTATAGTAAATTTTCATAAAGTGAAGTTAGATAGATAAATCGAAAAGGATGTTAGGTGTGGGATTCGAACCCACGCTCCCTTTCGGGAATCGCAACTTGAATACAGATGAAAAAATTGTACTTTTGAAAAATGTATGATGTTATAAAATGCTAAATTTCAATATATTTTTTTATTCATATCGAATCAACGTGTGTGTGTGTGGTTACAATAATAATTCATTCATAAAAAGAAATCAGTTTCGACAGCATATCTTTTAAGTCATCCAAAAATTTACTACTCGGACATGGAATATCGAACATATTCCAATTGAAGTCTCCTACTTCAATAAGTCTTCTCTGGAACTCATTGTACTTGAAGTAAGTATTTTCTTTAAAAAAATATATGTGACCGTCCATATAGCGAAATGCTGTAGTGATATCATTAGGGATGTCTGGAAAAGCATCTTCAATGCGACCTCTAGTGATTATTGCTTTTGCAGTGAAATCCATCCCATTGAATTCAATAAAGGACGCATTGTTATAGAATACGTAAGATTTCCCTGCATACGTTTGAAAGAGAGCATTTATTCTAGCATTTGGAGGTAGAGAGGGAATTTCGATATCTCTGGGGAGTACGCCAAAAACATTGAATTTGGTGGAGATGTAACTTCACATAAATTTTTACTAACTTCCGGTGAATGATAAAGGTGGTGTTTACTTATAGTACGAACTGCAGGAGAATTTTTGAGAGTCGTGGTAGTTATCCGGGTTTCAGGAGAAATTTTACGTGTTGTGGTGGTTGTCCGGGTAGTAGTTGTAGATGGAGGTGTTTTGCGGGACGTGGTAGTTATCCGGGTAGTAGTTGTAGATGGAGGTGTATACTTAGGTATAGGAACAAATCGATTCTTTCTACCATACAGCACCTCAAGTTCAGTTATGTCATCATGATGTATAGGACGAAATTGTTGCTGATACCATGGAAACATAATGGCTTTCTCTGTATCACAATGAGCCAATCCTAAAGAATGACCAATTTCATGAACAGCAGTCATTAGTAAATTTGTATATCCATACGGCATTTCACCGTCTCCTGTATACCAGTTTTCTTCGCTATCAAAATGAATTTCTCTACAATTGTCAGGTGCTTGAGGAAAGTAAGCGTGAGCAAGAATATCACCAGGCCCATCGAGAGGAAAACCACAATAAGCGGTACCCATACAAGAACTACGAAATTGATGCTCCAGTTTTACAAATGTTATCGTAATATCTGATTCTTTAGGTGTTGCCACCATTTCAAATACCACAGTTGATGCATTCTCCCACATTTCGAAAGCTTTTTTGAACACACGGAGATATTCATCATGAGCCTTATAATTGTTAAGTGGATAGCGAGACAAACACCACCTCAAATGAGTTTTATTCCAATTAGTGTGCACTCTATATTCATTTTCACCATGCCGACATCTGGGTCTCGCAATGAAATTCTCCGTTTCATTATTCAAACTCCCATCTACAGGTAAATTATAACGTTCTTGAAAATCACTAAGAGCTGTCGAAAACTCTGTCTGTGAATTATTACCAACATATCCATACATTTCAAGGTACTTTTGCATAGTACTTGATGAATTGTCAACTATTGTTACTGCTGCAGTGACAGACAGTGTCATTATAAGAAGCAATATGTTGTCCATTCTTAACGCTAGTGTGCAATAGAATGAGCCAACCAAGGAAATAATTATACTTATATGCAAAGTAGAAAATTTCTGAATATTTTCCATAATTCCACTCAGCTACATATTTCGTACAATAATTTATTTTCATAATACAACAGATAATCCCTCAAAGCGTTAGCGTAACATATTTGAACCTTTCCAAGATGTTGTTTTTTTGAAGATGGAACTGTAAAAATAAAATGGGTAGAATTTTTTTCTCATCAAAATTACCAATTTCCAAAAAGTTTACTGATTGCATGGCTGAAGGGTTGATTCCTTCTAACGGAAAAACAAGAATTTACAAATTAAAATGAAAAAATAGAAAATTTTCAAGTGAAATTCTATGAATATGAAAATAATCAATTAAAAAATAAATATCAAAATATTATTTAAGATATGAGAATTCAAGTCAAAATGAACATGCAACAATTTGGCATTCATGGATTCTTATCGCAACGAGATATCTAAAAAAATTAAGAGTTTTGGCAAAATATATAAAAAGTTAATAGTAGAATAGTTTTAGAATTGACAAATCAACCAAGAAAAGTTCATTGTGACACTTGTAATTAATATGAGTGAAAAGGAAATGAGCGAGTTAAAGTCACTATCAACCAATCGGCTGAAGTTGAAGTGCCAGATCGCATCATGAATCAATATCAAGAAACTCCGTAGAGAAGGAAGGTGTCTGACAAAAAATGCGGAAGGTTGAAAGTATCTAAAAAAATTCTTCAAATAGATTATCTAATTTGATCAGTATTTGGAGCAAAATTCGAGAGTTGTATCATCACCAATGTTACGGCTTCAAGTGTATCAACCGTACAAAGACAAAAATCGAATTTTTGAGTGAAGAAGACTCACGTTGAAAATACAGGAATGACTATTAATTTTTATTTCAAATGCTAAAGTTTGCAAAATAACAAAAACTTAAACAAATAAGTATGTTTGAGGAATTGAAATTATTGGTTGAACAAGATGCTGTGAATAGATGTCTCATTCTGTCATTGGAAGCAAAACAACGGTTGACGAATGAATTCGAAACTAGTATTAAAATGATTAAAAAAGAAAAACAACCTTGAATGCCTTTACCACTCGGGATGTATCATCTTTAAATCCTGCTGAGGTGATACAATTCATTTATAATTATAACAATTTGAGGAATATTTTCACCAATTGGTAGTAATGAGAAAACTGATGCAAAATTGTCAATGGAAAAAATTATTAATTATTTTTATTCAGATTTTGTTCAAATATGATATAACTGGAACTGCACTGAGCAAACACACCCAAAAATATATTTTTTATTTTCTCAGTTCAAGTGTAATCTGGTCGAAATTGCACAGCACAAACTCGGTAACATGGATATGGCAGGATTATTTCAGTACAGATGAAATGTTGCCAAAACTACACTGCGCAAACTAGTTCAAATAAATATCAGTGTACCATACACCGATAAAAAGAGGCCGATCAAGAGGAGGCAGGACGATGGGGAAAAAATTATATACAAAATTATTTTAGTCACATAAATCGTCATTGTCGTCAAAACCGTTGAAAAGTTTCTATTTTTGAATAATGTCACTTGGTATGAATATTTCATTAGACCACATGTTATAATTTTTTCATAGAATTGAGATATGATCAAAAGTCTTCCAATGAATGTAAACATCATAACCATCATTATGTTCTTTTTTTCTTTTGGTCGTAAATTAGAATGGATCCATTGATGAAAGTCTTGGGCTTTTGGCATCTTGGGAACATTAATCGCCTCAAAAATTCCAGCATGATTGATGAATTTTGATTGTGGGCGAATTCGTTTTGAGAGGTACCCTGAACAGGCGCCTTTCAAATCCCCATATTCGCATTGGTTTTCTTTGGAAACATGTAGTCGTTTTGAAGTCGGTCCGGATTGGGTCGACTTTAACGTTTGTAGTTTGTATTCCGAAATATTTGGTTGAATTGAGATCTGCCGGAGAATATACGTGAATTCAACGCAATAAAAGTCTCTGAAATAATTCAATATATATTTATTTGAAACAAACAGTTTTTTCATTTCTATATCAAAAAGCACCTTAGTTTTTAAGTAGTACATACATTCTTTCATGCAATAACTTTCAATACTTTGACAGAAATCACATAATGTTTAAAAAATTTCCTCATCATCATCTTCATCAGCCTCTGTACATCTCTCTGAAAAATTCGCAACAATTTCCAGAAAATTATGATAAAAATCGAGAAATTTCATTTTATGTAATACAACCAATTTTTTCGATAGGAGATGGTCCATTTGAATGAGTTGACATACATGTTCTTTGTTAAAATGAAAACTCATAGTGTCTTTGCTAATTCTCACCACCACGTCATCGTTGTCGTCGTCACAATTATCATGAAATATCAAACTGATTTGGATGGGATCGCCAAAGTCCACCTTCATTTGAGACGACGTCTCTGAAAGTGTAAAATTGTTTCTCAACAATCCATTCATCAACTTCATAAAAACAGGCCACTCAAAACTATTGAAGGAAATTTGAGAGGTGGCGTCTAACTTGTTGAACAGCTTGACTACAGGTTCAAAACTCCTCGCAGGACTCAGCCCACAATGTACGTTGTAGTCAGTGTTGTTGGAGAATTCGAAAACTGTATTTAGCACGTAAAAATGTTCGTTTTTGATAGCTTCTTCATATTTCAAACAAATGTTGTTGAGTTCATGATCAAAGTCCGGTGAACTTATACACATGTTTTCATCGTTGAAATTTTCACAACATTCACCCATGACTGCTCAATACTAACTAAATTTTATAGACGATTTGATGCGTCAATCCAACTATTGAGAGAATTGTCAAGTCCAAGCCATTTCACATAGACTTTTTTCCCTTTTTTTTTTGATAACTTTCTCCACCAGATAGACATCGGGATTTTTCGTTTTTTGCAATAGATCGCAGTCGCTTCAAGAGACGTATTGCAGAAGCTGAGAAAATAATTTTGAATGGTTAAATTTGGTATACCGGGTGAACGAACGCAACATTTAAGAGAAAAAACATAGCTGCCTGTCAAATGTCAAGAGACAGAGAAAAAACACAGCATTTAAGAGGAAAAAACATGGCTGCTGCTTGTCAAATGTCTGGTGGAAAATGAGGCATGCAAACGACAGTGGATACTTTCTTTGAAGCAAGAATCGATGAATATGTAGATGAATATAATCCGATTGTAACACGTTGCAAAGATTACATTTACGTTACACAATACATCGATTCTTGCTTCAAAGAAAGTATCCACAGTCGTTTGCATGCCTCATTTTCCACCAGACATTTGACAAGCTGCAGCCATGTTTTTTTCCTCTTAAATGCTGTGTTTTTTCTCTGTCTCTTGACATTTGACAGGCAGCTATGTTTTTTCTCTTAAATGTTGCGTTCGTTCACCCGGTATACCAAATTTAACCATTCAAAATTATTTTCTCAGCTTCTGCAATACGTCTCTTGAAGCGACTGCGATCTATTGCAAAAAACGAAAAATCCCGATGTCTATCTGGTGGAGAAAGTTATCAAAAAAAAAAGGGAAAAAAGTCTATGTGAAATGGCTTGGACTTGACAATTCTCTCAATAGTTGGATTGACGCATCAAATCGTCTATAAAATTTAGTTAGTATTGAGCAGTCATGGGTGAATGTTGTGAAAATTTCAACGATGAAAACATGTGTATAAGTTCACCGGACTTTGATCATGAACTCAACAACATTTGTTTGAAATATGAAGAAGCTATCAAAAACGAACATTTTTACGTGCTAAATACAGTTTTCGAATTCTCCAACAACACTGACTACAACGTACATTGTGGGCTGAGTCCTGCGAGGAGTTTTGAACCTGTAGTCAAGCTGTTCAACAAGTTAGACGCCACCTCTCAAATTTCCTTCAATAGTTTTGAGTGGCCTGTTTTTATGAAGTTGATGAATGGATTGTTGAGAAACAATTTTACACTTTCAGAGACGTCGTCTCAAATGAAGGTGGACTTTGGCGATCCCATCCAAATCAGTTTGATATTTCATGATAATTGTGACGACGACAACGATGACGTGGTGGTGAGAATTAGCAAAGACACTATCAGCCGTATGCATAGTCAATTTCAGCGACTCGCCGGAGTTTCGCCGCTCGCTACACAAGAACTATAATGCACAGTCGAGCTCCAAAAAAGTGGTACATCGCCAGCATTTCGCCAAAATGTGACTTATCGCGTAGTTGTCACTTTTTTGGAGCTCGACTGTGCATTATAATCCTTGTGTAGGGAACGGCAAAACTCTGGCGAGTCGCTGGCGATTGACTATGCATACGGCTGTATGAGTTTTCATTTTAACAAAGAACATGTATGTCAACTCATTCAAATGGACCATCTCCTATCGAAAAAATTGGTTGTATTACATAAAATGAAATTTCTCGATTTTTATCATAATTTTCTGGAAATTGTTGCGAATTTTTCAGAGAGATGTACAGAGGCTGATGAAGATGATGATGAGGAAATTTTTGAAACATTATGTGATTTCTGTCAAAGTATTGAAAGTTATTGCATGAAAGAATGTATGTACTACTTAAAAACTAAGGTGCTTTTTGATATAGAAATGAAAAAACTGTTTGTTTCAAATAAATATATATTGAATTATTTCAGAGACTTTTATTGCTTTGAATTCACGTATATTCTCCGGCAGATCTCAATTCAACCAAATATTTCGGAATACAAACTACAAACGTTAAAGTCGACCCAATCCGGACCGACTTCAAAACGACTACATGTTTCCAAAGAAAACCAATGCGAATATGGGGATTTGAAAGGCGCCTGTTCAGGGTACCTCTCAAAACGAATTCGCCCACAATCAAAATTCATCAATCATGCTGGAATTTTTGAGGCGATTAATGCTCCCAAGATGCCAAAAGCCCAAGACTTTCATCAATGGATCCATTCTAATTTACGACCAAAAGAAAAAAAGAACATAATGATGGTTATGATGTTTACATTCATTGAAAGACTTTTGATCATATCTCAATTCTATGAAAAAATTATAACATGTGGTCTAATGAAATATTCATACCAAGTGACATTATTCAAAAATAGAAACTTTTCAACGGTTTTGACGACAATGACGATTTATGTGACTAAAATAATTTTGTATATAATTTTTTCCCCATCGTCCTGCCTCCTCTTGATCGGCCTCTTTTTATCGGTGTATGGTACACTGATATTTATTTGAACTAGTTTGCGCAGTGTAGTTTTGGCAACATTTCATCTGTACTGAAATAATCCTGCCATATCCATGTTACCGAGTTTGTGCTGTGCAATTTCGACCAGATTACACTTGAACTGAGAAAATAAAAAATATATTTTTGAGTGTGTTTGCTCAGTGCAGTTCCAGTTATATCATATTTGAACAAAATCTGAATAAAAATAATTAATAATTTTTTCCATTGACAATTTTGCATCAGTTTTCTCATTACTACCAATTGGTGAAAATATTCCTCAAATTGTTATAATTATAAATGAATTGTATCACCTCAGCAGGATTTAAAGATGATACATCCCGAGTGGTAAAGGTATTCAAGGTTGTTTTTCTTTTTTAATCATTTTAATACTAGTTTCGAATTCATTCGTCAACCGTTGTTTTGCTTCCAATGACAGAATGAGACATCTATTCACAGCATCTTGTTCAACCAATAATTTCAATTCCTCAAACATACTTATTTGTTTAAGTTTTTGTTATTTTGCAAACTTTAGCATTTGAAATAAAAATTAATAGTCATTCCTGTATTTTCAACGTGAGTCTTCTTCACTCAAAAATTCGATTTTTGTCTTTGTACGGTTGATACACTTGAAGCCGTAACATTGGTGATGATACAACTCTCGAATTTTGCTCCAAATACTGATCAAATTAGATATTCTATTTGAAGAAATTTTTTAGATACTTTCAACCTTCCGCATTTTTTGTCAGACACCTTCCTTCTCTACGGAGTTTCTTGATATTGATTCATGATGCGATCTGGCACTTCAACTTCCGCCGATTGGTTGATAGTGACTTTAACTCGCTCATTTCCTTTTCACTCATATTAATTACAAGTGTCACAATGAACTTTTCTTGGTTGATTTGTCAATTCAAAAACTATTCTACTATTAACTTTTTATATATTTTGCCAAAACTCTTAATTTTTTTAGATATCTCGTTGCGATAAGAATCCATGAATGCCAAATTGTTGCATGTTCATTTTGACTTGAATTCTCATATCTTAAATAATATTTTGATATTTATTTTTTAATTGATTATTTTCATATTCATAGAATTTCACTTGAAAATTTTCTATTTTCTCATTTTAATTTGTAAATTCTTGTTTTTCCGTTAGAAGGAATCAACCCTTCACCCATGCAATCAGTAAACTTTTTGGAAATTGGTAATTTTGATGAGAAAAAAATTCTACCCATTTTATTTTTACAGTTCCATCTTCAAAAAAACAACATCTTGGAAAGGTTCAAATATGTTACGCTAACGCTTTGAGGGATTATCTGTTGTATTATGAAAATAAATTATTGTATGAAATATGTAGCTGAGTGGAATTATGGAAAATATTCAGAAATTTTCTACTTTGCATATAAGTATAATTATTTCCTTGGTTGGCTCATTCTATTGCACACTAGCGTTAAGAATGGACAACATATTGCTTCTTATAATGACACTGTCTGTCACTGCAGCAGTAACAATAGTTGACAATTCATCAAGTACTATGCAAAAGTACCTTGAAATGTATGGATATGTTGGTAATAATTCACAGACAGAGTTTTCGACAGCTCTTAGTGATTTTCAAGAACGTTATAATTTACCTGTAGATGGGAGTTTGAATAATGAAACGGAGAATTTCATTGCGAGACCCAGATCTCGGCATGGTGAAAATGAATATAGAGTGCACACTAATTGGAATAAAACTCATTTGAGGTGGTGTTTGTCTCGCAATCCACTTAACAATTATAAGGCTCATGATGAATATCTCCGTGTGTTCAAAAAAGCTTTCGAAATGTGGGAGATTGCATCAACTTTGGTATTTGAAATGGTGGCAACACCTAAAGAATCAGATATTACGATAACATTTGTAAAACTGGAGCATCAATTTCGTAGTTCTTGTATGGGTACCGCTTATTGTGGTTTTCCTCTCGATGGGCCTGGTGATATTCTTGCTCACGCTTACTTTCCTCAAGCACCTGACAATTGTAGAGAAATTCATTTTGATAGCGAAGAAAACTGGTATACAGGAGACGGTGAAATGCCGTATGGATATACAAATTTACTAATGACTGCTGTTCATGAAATTGGTCATTCTTTAGGATTGGCTCATTGTGATACAGAGAAAGCCATTATGTTTCCATGGTATCAGCAACAATTTCGTCCTATACATCATGATGACATAACTGGACTTGAGGTGCTGTATGGTAGAAAGAATCGATTTGTTCCTATACCTAAGTATACACCTCCATCTACAACTACTACCCGGATAACTACCACGTCCCGCAAAACACCTCCATCTACAACTACTACCCGGACAACCACCACAACACGTAAAATTTCTCCGGAAACCCGGATAACTACCACGACTCTCAAAAATTCTCCTGCAGTTCGTACTATAAGTAAAAACCTCCTTTATCATTCACCGGAAGTTAGTAAAAATTTATGTGAAGTTACATCTCCACCAAATTCAATGTTTTTGGCGTACTCCCCAGGCTTTCCAAGCTTTCGATTATATATTATTGTGAAGGATTTATTTTGGAAAATAGATATTAACGATAAGAAAAAGAAAATTACTGAACCCGAAAAACTCATGGATTATCTACCCAATGAAGTGGCACCAATGGTATAGATCACATTTTCCAAACTGGTACTGGTAATTTATTAGTTGCCAGCAGAAATAGATTTTATTCAAGTGCATTCCCTAGCTTACAAATCGATAGAGATATCGAAATTCCCTCTCTACCTCCAAATGCTAGAATAAATGCTCTCTTTCAAACGTATGCAGGGAAATCTTACGTATTCTATAACAATGCGTCCTTTATTGAATTCAATGGGATGGATTTCACTGCAAAAGCAATAATCACTAGAGGTCGCATTGAAGATGCTTTTCCAGACATCCCTAATGATATCACTACAGCATTTCGCTATATGGACGGTCACATATATTTTTTTAAAGAAAATACTTACTTCAAGTACAATGAGTTCCAGAGAAGACTTATTGAAGTAGGAGACTTCAATTGGAATATGTTCGATATTCCATGTCCGAGTAGTAAATTTTTGGATGACTTAAAAGATATGCTGTCGAAACTGATTTCTTTTTATGAATGAATTATTATTGTAACCACACACACACACGTTGATTCGATATGAATAAAAAAATATATTGAAATTTAGCATTTTATAACATCATACATTTTTCAAAAGTACAATTTTTTCATCTGTATTCAAGTTGCGATTCCCGAAAGGGAGCGTGGGTTCGAATCCCACACCTAACATCCTTTTCGATTTATCTATCTAACTTCACTTTATGAAAATTTACTATACAAACTGATAACTAAATGGTAATTTTTAATATTAAATACAAAGCGCCCAGAACTGAGTGCGAGTAGTTGAGGCCTCATAACCACCAAAATACCCAAAGCTAAGTGCAATTGAGTAAAATTTACTATATAAGTGTGATAACTGGTACTTTTTGATCGGATTTTTCGCCTGATTTTAACGCTTCTAATTTTACTCGTTTTTTGGGACGCGAAAACATCCATTTTCGTTGCATTTTTTACGTGTTTTAACGCTTCTAATTTTAACTGTTTTTTTCGAACGCAAAAACGATGTTTTTGAACGATTTTGAAATGTTAAATCTCCATAAGAAATACATGTAAAAGTAAATTTTTATCGCTTGTAATTTTAATCATTTTTATGGAACGCGAAAACGTCTATTTTCGTTGCATTTTTTACATGTTTTAACACTTCTAATTTTTGTTGTTTTTGGGACGAGGAAACATCTATTTTCGTTGCATTTTTAACGTGTTTTAACGCTTCTAATATCACTTGTTTTTTTGGGACGCGGAAACGTTTATTTTCATTGCATTTTTTACGTGTGTTAACGCTTCTAATTTTACTTGTTTTTTGGGGCGCGAAAACGTCTATTTTCGTTGGAATTTTACGTGTTTTAACGCTTCTAATTTTACTTGTTTTTTTGGTACGCGAAAACGTCTATTTTCGTTGGAATTTTACGTATTTTAACGCTTCTAATTTTACTTGTTTTTTGGTACGCGAAAACGTCTATTTTCGTTGCATTTTTTACGTGTTTCAGCGTTTAAAATTTTAGTTGTTTTTTGGGACGCGAAAACAATCATTTTGAGCAATTTTGAAATGCCTATTGTCCATAAGAATTACATGTAAAAGTGTATTTTTGGCGTTCGTAATTTTAGTTGTTTTTTGGAACACAAAAACGCATGTTTTCGTTACATATTTTATGTAATTCGGCGTTCGAAATTTTATATGTTTTTTCGAACATGGAAACACATGTTTTCGTTGCATTTTTTACGTGTTTCAGCGTTTCAAATTTTAGTTGTTTTTTGGGACGCGAAAACGTCTAACCGCCACATACTGCACCATACATAACCATACTGCTAAGCGTGACGTCACATACTACACCAAACATAACCATACTGCGTTGAGCGTAACGTTTTTTTTTTTCATTAACGAACCTTTTTTGAAATGACAGATGACAGTTGACTGACGAGTATAAACACCCTCGTCGAAGAACATCACATAGATGACAGATGTAATTCAATCTCTATGTATGGGTATGTCGTTGTTTTGAATCCCCATATTTCCAATGATACGTTTTTCTTCGACCCATTTTCCACCTAACAGTTGACAAATGACAGAGGCGACCATGTTTTTTCTCTATATTCATATGTTGGTACACCTGGTATAGCATTTGACAAGCAGTCGTCATATTTTTCCTCTTAAGTGACGTATTTTGAGACACTCCGTTGTTTTTCTCTCTTAAATGATGCATTTTGAGAAACCCGGTTGTTTTTCCCTCTTAAATGTTGTATTTTGAAACACCACAGTTTTTATGATTTAATTTTAGACTGTTTTTTGGAATGCGAAAAACGCATATTGTGGTCACATTTTTGCCTGTTTCAACGTTTCAAATTTTAAATGTTTATTTTGGAATGCGAAAAACGCATATTATGGTCGCATTTTTACATGTTTCAGCGGTTTTTTCTCTTAAATGATGTATTTTGAAACACCCTGTATACACTTTGACACACCCTGTTCATTTTTCCCTTCAACTGCGCATGTTGGTATACCTGGTATATATTTTTTTCTTAAATGGCAAACCCCACCACGATGCACGTTTATGAGACACCCTGTATTTTTTTTTTCTCATAAATGTTGTGTTGGTTCACCCGGTATACCAAATTTGACAGCTGCCATGTTTTTTTCACTTAAATCATATATTTTCAAACACCCTGTATACGTTCCTCATCGGAATCGCACGTTGAAACGTTACACTCCCGTTACCCGCCGCCATTTTTCCTATTTTACCAAACATCATTATTATTATACCACTTTAACAATTCGAATTAATTGATTCACAATTACTATTGTTTTTATTCAAACTCTCGGCTTGCGGTTTGATAACACCCGGCTTGCGGCAAGATTACATCGCGGATCGGTGGCCTTGACCACTTCCGCCCTAGTACTAACTTTGATGATCTACTTTTCTTATTACACGTGTCTAGGTTTCCTTGTTCTTATGACAACACTCAGTAATTTAATTATTGTTTTTTTGGTTGTTACTGACAAGTTATCTTTTGACTTGAAAATATTGTCAAAGTATTTCTGCAGAATAAATCGATTATTCTTGTAATTTTCTTTAATAAAATAAATATTTGAAAGCAGTAATCCACATTTTTGTATCTTTTACCTAATCAGTGATTAGGAAGAAGCAACATTTGGAGGCCCCGACGAGATCCCTGCTGATAAAAATTACAAGATGACAACTCAGGAAATTTTAACATTGAAACTTTTGAAAACTTCGTTCGAGACATACTGCTGTGATTTAGAGGAAAAACTGTCTGCTTCAACTCCGCATATGGCTAAAGTTCAAGGAACCTTCAAACTTTTGGAAAAACTAAACGATGAGTTCGAAGAGGAATCCAACAAATTGATACATAGCATGATTAGTGATAGTAAAAGCGAAGATAGTATCGCAAAAGTGATGAAAGATTCCCACGAAGCTACAATTAGGTTCAGTTCTCTTGCCTTTACTGTAAATAAAGTTATCTCTGAGCAGATTTTTGATAAGACAAGTACTGTTTCTTCAAAACGAACCAAACTGAACCTTCCAAAAATCGATTTTAGAAAGTTTAGTGGTGATATAAAGGATTGGTTGCAGTTTTGGAGTTTGTTCAAACGTATTCATGAGGACGATGAGATGGAAGATGATGACAAATTCCAATATTAATTGCAAGCCACTATTCCGAATTCAAAAGCTAGACAACTGATCGAAAGTTATCCACCAACTGGAGAAAATTACAGCAAGGTTGTAGAGAGTTTAAAATCAAGATTTGGCCGAGATGATCTATTGATAGAATATTACGTTAGAGAACTTCTCAAGCTAGTGTTGACCAATCTCGCCAACAAGACTAATTTGTCTTCATTATATGATAAAATGGAATCTCAACTAAGAGCCCTTGACACCCTTGGCACCCTTGGCGTAACAACTGATACTTGTTCTGCTATGCTCTATCCTCGGTTAGAATCCTGTATACCTGAAGAGGTCTTGAGGACATGGCAAAGAAGTGCCCAATTTTTAAGTGATGATCCCCTCAAGAAGAGACTAGAAAATTTTATGCTATTTTTGAAGCGCGAGGTTGAAAACGAAGAAAGAATCTCACTAGCTACCAGCTTTGAGACGACACAAAGAAAAAAGGAAATTGTCCATCAGAATATACCGTCTGCATCTGGTTTATTGAATCAGAAACCAAGGTGCACTTTTTGTAAACAACATGTTAGTACCAAATGTTTTGAAGCTGCGAAAATGACATTTGTAGAATGAAAGAAGAAACTCCTAGAGAATGGTTGTTGTTATCGATGTCAGAGGCATGGCCATCTAGCAAAAAAATTTACTCTGTATTCCAAGCTCAAGTGTGAAAAGTGCGGTGGCAAACATGTATCATTGATGTGCTCAAATGGAGAAGAAAAACATTCGACCAGCAAAACTTCATCAAACGAAAATTCACTAAATCCAGTATCTAATTTTGATTCCAACCTCATAACATTGATCGATATGTCAAATCAGACGTTCACACATGTTTTTCTTCAAACGTTACAAGTCAATATTGTAACCCGAGACCAAACCAGGAGAATTCGAGCACTCATCGATACCGGATCGAAAAAATCGTATATTCTGCGAAACATGGCAATTCACATGAAACTAGAAGTCATCAGAGAATAAGAGATGGTTCACGCTCTCTTTGGTGGTAACCATACTGAAACTATCAATCATGTTTGCTACAAGACACGATTATCAAGTCTAGATGGAAAATATAGCGGTATTTTTGAGACATTCGATCAACCTGTCATTTGTGAAAACATTATTGGTGTATACAATGGTCCATGGTCTCAAGAAATACAAAATGCAGGAATAACTATAAATGACACTGAGGAAGGCCCTATAGAACTTCTACTTGGAGCAGATGTAGCTGGCCAACTGTATACCGGAAGAAGTCACGTTTTGTCATGTGGATTAGTATTGATGGAAACGATGCTCGGGTGGACAATTATGGGTAGAGTTCCAACTGATTCCAACCGAAAATCAAGCTGTATGCTTGTATCCAGCATCATGTTAGTCAGTGACAAAATGATTTGTGATTTATGGAATTCAGAACTTCTTGGTATAAACGATCCAGTAAAAGAATCCTCACGAATAGAAGCAGAAAAGGCAGCGATGGCTCATTTTTCTTCCATGGATAGAAAATCACCCCCTTTACCTACCAATTTCCATATTGCCAAAAAGAGATTAGATTCGTTAATCAGAAAGTTGGATGAAGATGGTTATTTTGACGAATATAATCAAGTTTTTATCGAATGGCTCGAAGATGGAATAATAGAAGAAGTTTCCAAAGAAGACTACCAATATCGAGGACACTATTTACCACATCACCATGTAGTAAAGCCGAATAGTGCCACCACCAAGCTGAGACCAGTATTCGATGCTTCAGCAAGAGAAAATTCTCAGAACCCATCCCTGAATCAATGTCTAGAGAAAGGAATGAACTTTATCGAACTGATACCATCCATTTTACTTCGTTTTAGACAACACAGATATGGAGTCATCTCAGATATCAGAAAGGCATTCCTCCAGATAAGTTTGAACGAAAATTACAGAGATTTCTTGAGGTTCTTGTGGTTTACTCCAGATGATGAGTTAAAAATATATCGACATACCAGAGTTGTCTTTGGTTTGACATGCAGCCCATTTCTTCTGGGTGCAGTTATTCAACATCATCTGAAAGATACACTCATGGACGATTCCAGATATTCACATGAATTCTTGAACAACCTCACTAAGAGTTTCTATATTGACAATAGTATCATTAGTTTAGATCATGAAGAAGAAGTAACACTATTCAAAGAAGGTGCACAAAATGCCATGATGGAAGCACACATGGATTCAAGATGCTATGAATATACCGAGAAAAGGAATAACTACATTCCAGAAACAAGTCTTACTTCAGTTCTTGGTTTGAGATGGAATAAGTTGACAGACACGCTAGAAGTATCATTAGACAGTCTCAAGAATAGTCTAATTACAGACAAGCTTACCAAGAAAATAATATTGTCAACAGTTAGTAAAATCTTCGACGTTATAGGGTTCAGTTCTCCAGCTCTATTGATAAGATTTTGATACAAAAAACTTGCAAATTGAAGATGCCATGGAATTCTGAAGTACCTGATGACATTAAAGCTACATTTTTTCATTGGTTTGAAGAAGTCCAATATTTGGCCAATGTGAAAATCTCCAGATGGATTTGCCCAGATGTGAAAAGAAATTGTAAACATTTGAGTTTACATTTATTTTGCGATTCGAGTCAAGAAGCCTACGCAATTGTGATTTTTATACGAGTAGAATCAGTTGATTCGATCCAGTTGAAATTCATCCAAAGTAAGAACAGAGTAGCCCCCATAAAAAATGTGTCGATTCCCCGTTTGGAACTTTTAGCAGCGACTGTAGGAGCTAGAATTTTGACATCCGTTAAAAAAGAATTTGATTCAGATATTCCTGTCTATTGTTGGACGGATTCTACCACAGTTTTAAGTTGGATAAAACGTAAAGAAATTGGGAAGCCCTTTGTTCGAAATCGTATTCTGGAGATTCAACAACTTACGGAAAAAGAAACTTGGTATCACGTTCCAGGAATCATGAATCCGGCTGATTTACCATCCAGAGGATGTTTTCCCAAGAAATTATTAGAGAGTGAATGGTGGAAGGGTCCCGCATGGCTACTGGAACCTGCAGAAAAATGGCCAAGTCAAAAATATGATACCAATGAAGACATTGTTTTGGAAGAAAAACAAAAGGAAGTGACATCATTGGGGAATCAAGAAAAAATTGAACTTTCCTGGTTATATCACCTTTTCTCACATTTCAAAGATATACTAGGAATGGTATCATGGGCGAGAAGGTTTATTTCGAATTGTAGGGTGACAAAAGAAAAAAGGAACTTGAGAGAATTGTTGTCGGTGGAAGAAATTGCAGAATCAGAAAAAGTTGTCATCAAGTTGATCCAACAAGAATGTTTTGGAAATATTCAAGACAACCTCAAAAATTTAATGTATTTTCAAGATGAATTTGGGGTATTGAGAATCCGCACGAAGATTAGTGAAAAGAAGATACCCATTCTTTCAGATATCCAATTATATTACCAGCAAAGCATGTAATTGTAGTTCGTCTTATTTTCGACACTCATATCAGCTTGTTGCATTCAGGAGTACAGACTGTTCTGAGCACTCTGAGAGAAAATTATTGGATTCTAGGCGGAAAGAAAACAGTTCGATCAATAATTTCGAAATGTGTGATTTGTAGAAAACAACAAGCCAAAAGTTTTCAAACACCTCCAGTACAACTACCCAGAGATCGAGTTCAAGATGCATCAGTCTTTGAAGTAACAAGGGTAGATACTGCAGGGCCACTGTATGCTAGAGATAAAGGTAAAATATGGGTTCTGATTTTCACCTGTCCGATATGCCGTGCAGTGCATTTTGAAGTGATTACGTCAATGTCCACTGAGTGTTTCCTGTTGGCTCTTCGTCGTTTTATTGCAAGACGTGGCCGGCCATCTACCATATACAGCGACAATGGTTGTAAATGTACTTCTGTACTATTCAATATTTTAGTAAAAATCAAAGTCTTAAACAGAATTCTCGCCGTTTATTCTTCGTGACTTTCCAGTACTTTTTTCTGACCTTTTGTCACTGTCATATATTCAATCTTTTTCCTAATATCATACAAAGTGTATCAAAATCAGTTCATAACATCAAAAAACATCAAAATAAAACAAATCTTCCTCAACATTCTGCCCCTCTCTTCACTCTTCACAAATTCATCCGTGCGTTTACATCCAGTTTGCAGAGTTTGGCAACAGGTCGTCGATAGGTTCCATACTGGGTTCTTACATCTACAACTCTCACAATACCGTCACGTCCAGGATAGGTGTTGGTAATTTTTCCGAGAGGCCATGTATTTCGGGGCAAAGAATCATCGACTATGAGAACAACATCGCCTTCTTTGAGATGATCGACTCTCTTGAACCATTTCGTGCGCTTATTCAGTTTGGGCTTATATTCCTTTACCCATCTCTTCCAAAAATGATCTGCAAGAACTTGAACTGATTTCCATTGTTTCCTAATGTCAAAAATGTCATAAGGATCATCCGTTGTGTAGGTCAGAGGTCTTGCATTAATCATATGTTCAATTTCTACCAGAGCGGTCTGTAATACTTCGTCACGTGGATATTTGTCTTTCATGATAACCTGCAGGCTTCTCCGGACTGATCGGATTAAACGTTCCCAACAACCACCCATATGGGATGCCGAAGGGGGATTAAAGTGCCAGTTTATCCTTCTTGAAGACATTTCATTTTCTATTGCACGTTTATCAAAATCTTCAACAATTTTTCTTAGCTCCTTTTCAGCTCCATAGAAGTTGGTTCCGTTATCAGAATAGATATCTTTTACTGGTCCTCTTCTTCCAATCAGTCTTTTGACGGCCATTATAACAGAGGCTGTGGTCAAAGATCAGGTAATTTCTATGTGTATGGCTCTTGTTGTCATACAGGTAAAAATCGCACCATATCTTTTCTCGTGTTTTCTGCCAACTGTTACGTACAGCGGGCCAAAATAATCCAAACCAGTCTTAGTGAAAGGTTTGACAAATGCAGCCAATCTTGCCTCGGGTATCAGCCCCATTTCTGGAATTACAGGTTGTGCTCGTCTATTTCTGCAGAACTGACAATTTTTCCATATTTTCTTCACGGAGTTTCTCAATCTGGGGATCCAAAACTTTTGTCGAATTTCATTTATGACATATTCATATCCATTGTGTCTCGATTTTCGATGGTAGTCGTCGATCAGTAGTTTTGTGAATATGTGTCTGGCATCTAAAATGATGAGATTTATTTCGAAATCTTGATTATAAACTTCTCCTGGAATCCTTCCCTTCATACACAAAATATTGTCTTTCAAAAATGGGGAAAGTTTATAAATTTTATCAGCTATAGGTAGCAATTTACTTTTCTTCAAAATGGCGATTTCTTCGGCATAAACTTTATTCTGAACTTCTTGATACCAAAGTTTTTCGGATTCTCTCATTTCTGTCACTGATAAAGAATGTTTGTTCTTTATAGTGTTCTTACAGTTCTGAATGAATCTTCTTACCCAAGCTGTTGTTCTAACAAGTTTTTGTAGGATGAGAACCTTTCTATTTCAGGTAGGAACTGAGGTGTCTGATACTGATGTAAAATCAGCACTGATTTTTTTATTTCTAAAACTTCTTCAGGAATATCCATGTCTACTCCATCTTCACTTGGCCAGTAAACTTTCCCTTGTTGTAAAAAATACGGTCCCTCAAACCACCTTTGTGAAATCTTCGGTTCTTTGTTCAGTCTAGTAGCTTCATCAGCCACGTTTTCTTTAGTCGTAATCCAGTGCCAATTGTTTTGGTCTGTCAGATCTCGTATTTCACCAACTCTATGTGCTACGAATATCTTGTATTTGATGTTATCAGCTCTTATCCACTGAAGTACTGTGTTGGAATCAGTCCATAAATGGGTTTCCTTTATTTTCACTTCCAGATCCTCGACTATCTTATTTGTCAATCGAGCTGCCAAAACAGCTGCTTGCAATTCTAACCGTGGTATCGACATGCTTTTCAAAGGTGCTACTCTGGTCTTCGCAGCAACTAGGTATACCTCAATGATTTCCCCTTTCTGGAGTCTCAGATATACAGTAGCCGCGAACGCTTTTTCGCTCGAGTCACAGAATGAATGAATTTCTGCTTGATCACAATTCTCCAAACTCATTGTTACTCCATAACATCTCGGGATCCTTAAAGAGGGTATAATATTCCTCAGATCGGAAATCCATGAACTCCAGAATTCATTCAAACTGCTTGGTATTTCGTCATCCCATCCAATATTCGTTTTCCAAATTTCCTGAAGTAAAATCTTGATCGTAACTATGATGTTTCCCAAAAATCCTAAATGGTCGTAAACAGACATTGTGAACTTCAGCAGCTCTCTTTTCGTCGGAATTTTCGTTCCATTCAGAATATTTGTATTCACTTTGCTAAAATTCAATAAAAATACGAAAATATCTGCGTCAGGCACCCATTGAAGTCCAAGAACTCTTTCTACACAATTTTGTGTGAATTCGTCAAGATTTTTCGTGGATTTCGATCTCAAATTTTCGGGTATACTTTCCAAAACTTTTCTTGAGTTAGATGTAAAATTGCAAATTTCAAACCCTCCTCTTCTATGAACTTCGATAACATTTTTTATCTGTTCAATTGCTTCATCCTCTGTACATTTGCTATCTGAATAGTCATCTACATAATGTTTCTTTATATATATATATATAGCTCTTGATGCTTCACTGAACTCTTCTGCATATTCTGTAGCATTTCTATTCTTGATGTATTGTGCCAAGCATGGGGAACATGTTGCTCCGAAAGTCATTACCATCATTTCATAGGTGTCAGAGTCATTCTTCCTTTCTCTTCCCCTCCAGAAAAAACGTTGAGCAGTTCGGTCTTCCTTTCTTATAGCCACTTGATGAAACATCTCTTTTATATCCCCTGTATATGCTATTTTGTTTTGTCGAAAGGTTATAAGAACGCTGGTCAATGGTCTTAGCAGGTCAGGACCTTGTAATAGTTCAGAATTCAAACAGACTGATTTTGTTTTCGAAGCAGCATCAAACACAAGCCTCAGTTTCTTCTTATTTTCATTGAATACTCCAAAATGTGGTAAATACCAAACTTTTTTGCTCTCCACGGTAATTTCATCTTCATGCAAATTTCTCGCATATCCTTTCATCAAATAATCTTCAATTTTTCCACAGTACTCTTTCTCGAAATTTTCATCCATGAAATACAATCTACTCAGAGCATTTTTCCGGTTATCTGGAAATTCGACATCGTCTGTTTTCCACAAAAGGCCAGTTTCAAATCTGAAACCAATTCTTCCTGTAGTGTCTTCCATTATGTTTTCGCATCTTGTTTCTTCCTTCGTTTTCGTCAATTTTTCTATGATTTTCACTCCAAACGATTCTGTGCTGAATGACTTTTTTACTAAATCATGCAACTCTTCATATTTTTCTTCGTTGCAGATGTGATACAGAAATGTTTCATTATTTGTAGTGTCTGCATGCATTCTACCATGGATTGTCCATCCTAATAGAGTTTTAGAAATGATCGGGCCATTATATTGTAATTCCACTATTTTCTGTGGGTTGAGCAGGTGGCATTGATCCTGTCCAATCAGAAGTAAAGGTTGTTCATTATAATACGGTTGAACATGTTTGAGGCATGGTATATTTGGATACCTAATTTTCAAACCCCTGATATCGAGTGTTTGTCTTGGCAATTTCATGTTTTTATTGTTCTCACTCCATTCAATTGGAAATAGTTGGATGGATGTCGTGGGTCAGACAAACTAATATCTACCTTCATCGAATTGTCCATTTGTAGCACAGGGACTCATTTTCACCAACTAATTGTAGTTCTTCTGCTAGATCAGCATCTATCAAGGATAACGTCGATCCATCATCATAGAAAGCATATAGGTATAATGACTTCTTTTTCTTTTGATTTTATTTTTACTGGTAAAATCTTCAACAGTACATTGTAATTATCATTTCTCGTCAAGTTCACATTTTCGGTTCTAATTTCTTCGGGTCTGCTGGTTATTTCTTTGCTTTTATGGAGTAGGGGGTGATGCAATCCCGAACAGTTATCTGTCCCACAGGAAGACTTGTTATAACAATTATTTTTGAAGTGATTCGATTTTAGACAGCACATACATAGTTTGTTCTCTGTCACAATTTTCCATCTATCATCTTGTGAAATTTCTTTAAATTTCTCAAAATCCTGAAGCTGATGGTTTTGTGAACATTTCAGGCAGTTCTGCTCAACATTTTTTTCCTTCGATTTGGTGATTGAGAAAACGGTGTCTCTTTTTGGATAACTTGACGGACCTCTTCCCGAATTTTCTGTTCTCACCAATGGACTATCGATGTAACAAGAAATCTTTGCTTTTTCTTTAAGCCATTCGGAAAATACCTTCAAGTTGATGTTGTCCGGATTCTTCATGAAACGTTCTCCCCAATCAAGACGTAGAAAATAAGGAAGTTTTCTGGATAATTCTTCTAACAGCTGCATGTTATTCATATGGGATTTTGTATTGAGCGCTTCAATAGTAGATGTTAAGTTCAATACTGCATTCGAGAAGTGAATCAAGGAATCTGTTCTACCTTCAGCAGGCGATGCGACCTTTCTGGCCTTTTCTATCAACATCGATATTATTATATCTGGTCTCCCGAAGTTCATTTCCAAAGATTCGATAATGATTTGCAAATTACTCGAACTGATCAGCAGTGGTTTGACTATATCCCTTGCGCGACCACGAAGACATTTTTGAAGTCTTATCAGATTTTCCTCTTCTGAAAATTGACATGATTTTGTTGATCTTCTGAATTGGGAGATGAATAACGGCCATTCCTCTGGATCGCCATTGAATAAAGGTAGTTCTCGAAGGGAATGACGAGCAAAAAGGGTTTCAAGTTGTCCATCTGTATTTTTGTTTTCAATTTTGTAGTCTTTGTCATTTTTCACCAGACTAACACTTTCTTTGCTGTTCGTTTTTTGATGATTCAAACAACTTTCGTTCTGGTTTGTGTAAACGTTATTTTTATCTGAATTGTTACTTCTGTTTTCAGAGTGTTCCTGTTCATATTCAATTTGATTTGATTCTGAAATTCTCAGCCAGTTGTTAACTTTTTTAATACTATTTATTGTACCTTCATCCATGCTTCCATAATTTCTGGAAATTTGACTACCTGTTGTACTGAGTTTCATTTCTAGTTCCATATCTATCAGTTCTTTCTCTCTAACATATTTGCGTTTTATTTTTTCTTCTGTTAGTTTTATTTTCTCCTCTTCTCGTTTCATTTTCTCCTCTTCTAGTTTCGTTTTCTCCTCTTCTAGTTCCATTTTCCCCTCCTCTAGTTTTTCTTCTAGCGCAGCTTTTTGTCTAGCAGCTTCTAAACGTATTTGAAGAATTTGTCTTTTTGACAAACTTGTACACGTTGATGTCAACTCTCTTCTGGAACCTTGCACTCCTGCTTTGCTATGTTCTTCTGAAAATCTACTTCTCTCCACTGGTACATTTTCTCTTTCCACTATACCAGAAAGATTTCCTCCTTCGTCACATAACTCACTGGGTTGAGGTTCTACCTTTTTTTCGTTTTCATCATTTTTGTCATAGTGTACTTCAACTTGAATCATCGAAACAGATTTCTTCGACATATTTTCGTTTCTTCTGTATTCCTTAGTGCTTTTATCGTTAACTCAAAGGACCAATGTAAATGTACTTCTGTACTATTCAATATTTTAGTAAAGATCAAAGTCTCGCCGTTTATTCTTCGTGACTTTACAGTACTTTTTTCTGACCTTTTGTCACTGTCAATCTTTTTCCTAATATCATACAAAGTTTATCAAAATCAGTTCATAACATCAAAAAACATCAAAATAAAACAAATCTTCCTCAACAATGGTAGAAATTTTGTAGTAGCACAAAACGCATTTTCTATACTAGATTGAAACGAAATAAACATGAAAAGTACTGCTGATAGAATAAATTAGAAATTCAATCCTCCTACAGCAGCCTGGTGGGGAGGATGGTGGGAGCGCTTGATTGGAATTTTAAAAGAACTACTGAGGAAAATTATAGGTAAAGCTGCTCTTACCTATGAGGAATTAGTTACCATCATCTGTGACTGTGAAGCTGTAGTGAATCAACGTCCCTTAACCAGTTTATCTGAAAATCCCGAAGAATGGCAATCGCTGACGCCTGCAATGTTCTTACAAGAAGTGCGAGAAGTTGGAGTTCCAGATTTAGACCAGGTGAAAGCAAATTATTTGAGAAGAAGATGTAAATACAGATTGAGACTTCGAAACGAACTAAGACGAAGATTAAGAAAGGAGTATTTGAGCATTTTGAGTTTGAAGAGTCGAAAGAAATATAATGACAGATGCATTCCAAGAGTTGGAGATTTGGGCCTAATAGAAATTGAAAACTGCAAAAGACTTGAATGGTCTCTAGCAAAAATTCTTGAGGTATTTCCTGGTAAAGACGGATCGATAAGGTTGTTGCGATTGAAAATATCCTCAGGTGGTCAAAGGTTCTATCCCTTAGAGGTCCAAGAACGATATGAGGTTGAGTCCATGAAAAAAATGTTATTGACTAGAACAGTCGACGACAAGGAAGAATATACATGCCTACCCCCAGGCACGTATCTGATTGTAAACATGAGAGTTTACATTTATTTTGCGATTCGAGTCAAGAAGCCTACGCAATTGTGATTTTTATACGAGTAGAATCAGTTGATTCGATTCAGTTGAAATTCATCCAAAGTAAGAACATCATCCATCCCAGGTGAAGAAAAGAAGGTGGAGAAAACGAGATCTGGGAGAACAGTGCAGCGTCCTCAACGACTCATCTTATGAAATGTTAAACAAATGAATTTCGAAGAAATCATTTTGTCTAGGTGGGAGAATGTCGAGGTTTCCTAGTTCTTATGAGAACACTCAGTAATTGAATTTTTGTTTTTTTCGGTTGTTACTGACAGTTGTCTTTTCACTTGAAAATATTGTCAAAGTATTTCTACAGTAAATCGATTATTCTTGTAATTTTCTTTAATAAAGTAAATATTTGAAAGCAGTAGTCCACATTTTTGTATCTTTTACCTAATCAGTGATTAGGAAGAAGCAACAACACGTTTCATACTAATTTGACCAGTATGATATAATATGAAGGTATGTAATGAAATCGTTGAACAAAATTTTCACTTGCAGACATCCGAATCATTTAATACTTGATAGGTGTTCACTGTTCATAATTCCAGTAGCAGGTGGGTACTCCGTTATAAATGTTTTTAAAGAAAAAACAAAAAAGCGAGATTTGTGATTCGGTTTCTGATTCGATAAAAAATGGGTGTTTGCAGGTTTTCAAGATCTCAGATAATGAATCTTTCGTCAAAATTGATGATTTCAAAATGACGGACTAGATTTGTGATTATGGTCCGATTCGATTAAAAATTTGTCTGTGGGTTTTTCTGGCTCGGAGATTATGAATCTTTTGTCAACACTGATGAATTCAAGGTGGAGGTTCCAAGATGGCGGACAAGTTTTGTGATTATGTCCTATTCGATTCAAAATTAGTTTCGAAGATAATGATTTTTCTGTCAAAATTCAGGAATTCAAGATGCCAGACGAGTTTTGTGATTTATGGTCGAATTCTATATAAGAATGGTATTTTGGGGTTGGAGATAATGAATTTTTTATCAAATTTATTTAATTCAAAATGGCAGCGCCAAGATGGATTTGGTTCAAAATTACTATTTAGTTGTAAACGAATGCATTAATTTGAATTGATTCGAAGATATAAAATCAGATGTGGAATCATGAATAAAAAAAATCAGTCATCAGATTTTGACTTTCAAGTTAGTTAATGAAATTAGTGAAAAATAAGATCTAATCGAAATTTTCTTGAAAACTATTTTCTCGATAACTATTTTCTCGATTTGAATGTAATTTTTTGCAGGAAATGTGCATAGTTTATGTGAATATGTCTTATTCCATAAAAAGGGCGAATCAATATAAGATTATATCACCCGCGAAACATTCAATTTAACCGGTGTGAATTACAACTGTTAAAAATAAATTAAACAATGTTTAGCTAAATGTTTCATTCTAATATACCTGAATATTGAAAAAAATTAGCTATTTGTTTCTTTTTTTAAATATTTCTCTACCTTCAACAATATTAGAAGCATATATCCCTAATTCTTATTCCTCTAGGAAGATGCCCGTCCAAAATTTCAGGTTATGCAATTTACATAAAATGCTTTCAGCTTTGGAAGCATTATTGATTCCCAGAAACAAAAACGTCTCTGTGTATTTTTTTTGCATTGAAATCATTTCTCGTATATATACCTAAATCGCAATATTTTCTTCTGGTTATATTGAGTTGTCCTTGAATTTGATAAAAATAATTGTGATTCTTCTTCAACATAGAATCAGTACTGAAAATAAAAAATGGAGTGAACGAATTCCAATTATTATGATTCTCGATATAAATGCCGTCAAAGAAACATACAAAGCCGTAACAATCACCTGCTATTAAGTAAATGTTTCGTTTATTTACCTTGCCGCGCGCTGCCCCATTAGAACATTCAACAGAAGTACGCTGAAGCTTTTTAACTTCAAAGGAACATCAAAAACGACGCGCCGCCCAACTAAACCGTTGTAAACCAATGTAGAACGAAGTTTCCGATATGGGAGTCACAAGAACAAATTATTTAGTAATATGCGTAAAAATATGCCACCAACTCCGAAATTCTTGCTAAATACCCCTGACAAAGTGGAGAGTGTATTTTTAAGACAAGAATTCATTCAAATGCACTGAAAATTAATATTTTCTTTAGATCATTCGTAAAATATGTCATATTGAACTATTTCATTTTGAAAAACGCATCTTCTGTTCCAAAAACTCCTAGATACAAATTTTGAATAGAATTTGACCTTAAATCTCGGGGCCGTCATCTTGAATATTTTTATTATGACCCCTACATTCCCATTTTGAACGGAATCGTACAATAATCATTCGTCCATCGTTTTGTAACTGTCATTTCGAATTATCAAACATTAACAAAGAAATCATGATCTCCGACCACAAAAATACCTAAACCTGTACCAACTCAAAATAGAATCAGACTAAAATATTCTAAAACAAACATGCCAGCATGTCAGAATAAAAGACTACAAACAAGACACTACGTTTCTACGAAATAAACTTTTCAACACTATACAGACATTTACATCCATTTAATTAACTTCGTAACATGTCGGGGCGTGGCGCAGTGGTTAGAGCGTCCGACTTTGGGTCGAAAGGTCCGGAGTTCGAGCCCCAGGTGCGGCTGGGATTTTTTAATTCAATTTGACCGATTAAATTATTCAAATCTCGTGGCTAGACTAGGGCGAGTCCTGCACGATTCGCTGTTGCGTTCCAATTAACAGTGCTGCTCCTAAAGTGGCGTATGGAGTTAGTAACAAGGCCTATCCAAAACACGCGGCTAATGACCATAGCAGTCGATGCCAAGACACCAAGGAAAAAAAAATTAACTTCGTAACGTTAGTAACATTTTCATTTAATTTTGTATATTTAATATTGAAGGCATAATAATGTTGGCATATAAGGAAAAAGTGAACTGGCAAAGAAATGATGTATCCCCTTTTATAGGAAATAAGACTATTATATTCATTGTTACTCATACGAGGGTTGCTATTTATGTACTGAGAATTGGCAACACTGGTGTTGCTAGGCGCGATCCAACTGCGCTATCGCAAAGTTTGACATTTTTGACAGTATACGTAATCAGAACTTTTTGTCATACATACGCTATTTGTATTGTTAATAGACATTTGAAAATTTTATCTCGGCCAAAAAATGGAGCTAAATCGTGAACATTTTCGTGCCATGATTTTTTACGAATTTCGACGTGGATTATCTCAACAGCAGTGTGCCGATCAAATTACTGCGATTTTTGCTGATGAAGCACCATCCAACGCCACAGTATATCGATGATTTAGTGATTTCAAACGTAGCCGTACTTCGCTGGCGTACGAAGTTAAAGATGGACGTTCAAAATCGAACTGATAATGCAGGATCGTCATGTGACATATTGCGAGATCGAGGCATACCTGGGCATTAATATGACAAGTATACATAAGATATTGCATGAACATTTGGCAGTCAGAAAGATTTGTTCTCGTTGGATTCCGCACAATGTTACAATCGATCAAAAAAAAAAAGATTCGTGTAAATTGGTGCAAGGAAATTATTACAAAATATTACCGCGTTGCATCAAATGCAGTTTATAACATATACACAGATGACGAATCTTGGATTTATTGTTATGAGCCCGAAACTGAACAGCAATCGACTGTATGGGTCTTTCAAAATGAACCAAATCCAACAAAAGTTGTTCGTGCTCGCAGCACTTCGAAGCAAATGATGGCCTGTTTCTTCGGTATAAACGGTCATGTAGAACTGTAAACTCTGAATGATACATTACTATTTGTTTGCCAGAAGTCGTCAATGAAATAAGGAAAACGAACCGTCGACAATGCGAGCTCACGCACACATCGGCTCAAACAACCCGCTACTTGAGCACTCAAAACGTTGAATTGATGGGTCATCCGCCGTACAGCCCTGATTTAGCACCCAATGATTTCTTTTTGTTCCCTCAAGTGAAGAACAAATTGCGTGGTCAACGCTTTTCGACGCCAAAAACCATGTTTTGGAGATACCTATTTCGGAGTGGAAAAACTGCTTTGCCAATTGGTTTAATCGAATGCAAAAATGTGAAGATTTGAAAGGAGAGTAATTTGAAAAACAATAACTTTTGTATTTCATACTTTTCGACAAAACCTCATATTTTTTTTTTGTATAGGCCTCGACGTCTATGGTCATTAGCCCACATAACATCACATTAGAAGTCAAAATGGCAAAAAACCGATTTTTCAGTATTTGATATTTTTCTCGCGTATAAATGATTTAGAAGACATCTGAAGGTAATCATGTTAGTTTTCTTCATGTTAAATGACAGTAAATTTGAATCACACCAATCTTTTACAGTTTTCAGATCAAATTGTACCTATATTATCATCAAGATCTTTTTTGTCCACAAGTAGGTATGTCGTATTAATTTTGTTTCATTTTTCCAGGCCTTCTCACGGAGCAATTCCGCCAGAACCAATCGAGTTCGTGTCATTGTCCAGAGAATCGAAGACAACCACCAGTCAAATCAGTGTTGCAAATATCAAACATTGCCATACTGAACCGATATGCTCGTAAGTAACCAAAATTAACCTTAGTGGTATATTTTATGGTTTTCTATGGCACGAAGTTTTATTTTTCAATCGATTTGCGCTTCTCACACTCCCACTTTAATGTCAATTCATTTATTTTCGTTTAAACAAAATAGTTTTCATTATCGGTTAGAGTCGTTAAAAGTTTATGAATAGATAATAATTATTTATTGTATAAGTGTTTTAGATATCATTTTTTTTGCGCAAGAATGTTTAAACGCGAGAGCGAAGCTCGAGCGTTTAAATTTCTTATGCAAATAAAATGTATCTGAAACACGCATGCAATACAACGTTTTATTCACAATCACATTCATTTAGAATCAGAATCGCGGAAATTTTTCATCACAAAATGATTTGACGTTTTGCTCTGACAGCGGCTGTCACCTCCTCAAAAATCATTGAAATAACATACAAAAATATCGGGAGGTGTTGAATTTTATTTATTCATAAACCTTTAACGAGCCTATAGCCAAAATAATTAATTTAGTCGCATCCATTCATCTACCTAAGTTCGTTTATGTGCTCTTCCTCGCTCAAATACATTATTTGTGCCGGCGGGGGCGAACAGCTCCTAAATAGGGGTTGAAATATATTCCTGTTATCATTAACTACTAGTTAAGATAAGTTAAATGAAATTTATATACTGAATTATCGATGGAACAAATTTTCAAACGAAACAGATTAACAGGAATTAACAGACAAAATAGAGGAAATTCAAAAGGGTGGGAAGGGGTGACAAGTTGGTCAATGAGTCTTCCCTTTGAAAATTAGGTTTTTTGACCCCTGAAGAAGCTCTATGCAAAATTTGGAAGCTTAAGGTTGAACTCAAGTGTAGTTTTCCATTTTTAACTTTTTCAATTCCTCTTTTGGTCAACTCTGAAGGCCGGGCCCTTCTAAAAAATTCTTCCTCGGACTTTCCCGATGTAAAAACTATAACAAAGTAAAGGAACGCAAGATTCAGCATACAGGAGACGTCGAGTTTTTGCGATGATCGATTTTGGGCCCCAAAATTTTCAAAAATACGTTTGAAGTAGTGTCCCGGTGAACATTTTTTAAATTGTTACATATGTGGAACATCAACTTAACGTCTCCTAAATGATGGTCAATATCATCAATACGTATCACGTATCCATTATACGTATTTTCTTAGGCGATAAGTACCAATTTTCAACGTTGTATCAACGTCATAATTCAATGATCATAATTTCATTATCAAAATGACGTATCATGCTCAATGTCCAAAATGCATATCATAACATAACTGATTCAAAACTTGTGTTTCCAATACGACGGTCTTTTCTGAGGCGATAAATCCCAACTTTTAGCGTTGTATCAACGTCATATTTCATTGATCTTATTTTCATCATCAAAATGACGTATTATGCACAAAGTCCAAAGAACATACCATAATATAGGCATTGTTCATATAGAAGGAAGATAGTTAGTCAATGCCACAGAACTCATACTCATATCTTATGACTAGAACGCGCTTTATGTATCCTCGGCTACTCTAATCTTGAACAAATCGTGGGCATCCGAAAAGGGGACAAATTTCACTAAGGAAGCACATACGTTATCTCTTGTACCTTCAAGAGCAAATAAGTAGTAAATAAGTCGTATGTCTAGTCAGTTTACCAGTTTGTTTGTAAACAGAGCAGCGTTGTCAGTTTTGATTCTTTTGGTGTTTTGGGCGATTTATTAAAAAATAAAAAAACAATTTATTGTTTATAATTTATATTGGCCATTCTATACGATGAGGTGTTTTGTTAAGGATTTTGGTAATTCTTGGAGAAGGAAAAAAATGAAAATAGTACATTCCATAAGTAAGTAATTGGTAAACATTTCAAAATTTCCCTACAATATAAAAACCTTTTCAGATTTCCGAAAGCTAATTTCAGAGAATGATTCCGAGGACCAAGAACTCAAGAAGTGATCTACATTTGGAATGGTCTCAACCACATCTATACAAAATTTGTTCGGATCATTTCACAAACTGATTGTTTTGTTCCGATAGATCCAGCCAAGACTGAAGCCAAATTCACTTCCAACACTTGATTTACCTGAACTCAGTGATTGTGATATCTTCAATCCAAACCAGTCAGGAAGAACTGATTTCATAGTTATGTTATTGTCTCTGAATTCAAAGTGTCCTGTACGAAGAAGTTACAAAGCACCCTTGAGAAAAGACAATCAACACTTTTGGAAATCATTTTCAAAGACAACTGTTGAATATATGAGGAAGAGCACAAACATTTCTGACATCTATTCCACGTATCTCCTTTTATTGGCTTCAAAATAACGATATCTGCAATGGCAGTTTTTGATGAAAATGTCAAAAGTAATACACTAGAATACCTGTTTACACATTCATTTTTGTACTTTGAGTGAGGTGAGATTTAAAATTGAACTCTATATAAAAGATAATGATCGTAATGTATTTTATTGAATCAAATATATTCAGTACGAAGGCTATCGACCTATATAAGTCCTGCTTCTAGGTAAATTGAATTTACAATAATTGTGGAGATTATCATTTAGTCTCATATTATAGGTATGTAGTTAATGTATTCAACCAAACAGAGTTTGATTATGAGAAAGGACAGGGGACCAGAATCAAGCCATCTTCTGTGTCCCTCTGAAGGGTTGATTGTAATATGGTTGAAATGTGAGGTCTAGATAAAAAGAAAAATTATTCAGTAATCAATAAAATTAATTCACAGTTATGTTATTCATTCATTCATTCCCATTTCCCAGCATGTGCTATTTGATACTCAAATATTCGAAAGTTTATTGATGACAAAAAAAATTTGTAGAATTAAAAATGATATTCAATCAACCACTTGACAAGTATTCACATCATAAAATACTGGAAGTGAGATAGGTGTGTAAAAAATTAAATACTTTCAGTTTCAAACATGAAAGAAGCGAAAAAAAGTCACGATACGATGAGTAGCCTGATTTTCAAATTGTTTTTGGGAATTTCTTCAAATGCAGAAGGTCAATTAAAACATAAAAAAAAACTGAAGCCGAAAACGCATCATAACAAAGTTGGGATTTAGTTTCAGAGGAAAATCATTTGATTTCTATTTTCATCATTGTTTCCCAAATGACTATTATTGTCCTATAACTGAAAGGTTGGCAGATTCAGTTGATACCGACTTTCGAGGTATGTGATTGAAAGCAAAAGAACGAATGGATAAGATAAAATTTTAATGAAAGAAATTCAAAATCTTCCAGAATCTGCATTGAACATGTTTCAATAAATGTTTCATTTTGTAATGATGGAAGTTATACAATTAGATCCATAGAAATCATAATATATATAGAGTAAGTATATATAATATATATCTATGATTAGATCCGAGAAAAGTTACAGATTAGTCTGAATCAAATCTACCGTCATTCATCATAAGAAACATCAAGATGTTTCCTATGTCATCTTAAAAATGGATAGTACCTAGTTGGGTAGAATTGTTCGATGTGAATCATTAAGATCTTGCTATCTATCATTCAGTAATTTATTCTACTGGGAGAGAAACAATATTTCAAATGTTCTGATGTCCCATTTGAGAGAAAATGAAATATCCCAGTTTCATGACAACAACCCATTTCCTATCCCTGAGATACGCATATGATTTTATGCGCCGCTACTGTGAAGAGGACAATACAGTGTTGTAGGATATGCATGATTTGTTCATCCGCCATATTTGAAACGCATTCTAGTCATAAGATACAAGTATGAGTTCTGTGGTCAATGCCTGTGTAATTGGTGTTGGACGCAAACGCGAGTGTCATCTAGCGTGATTAGTTACAAACATGGATATTTGACGTAATTTTGATGCAGGTTCCTTCAAAGAACCCTGATTTTAATGCTGTCCCATTGTTTCAATCAAGTTACGACATGACTTGGATGCGAGCTCACTATCGCCATCTACATGTCGCATCCATTTTGATCCAATTATAATCCCATAAGGTTGACTAACTATCTTCTATATAAACAATGATATAGGTCAAATAAGTGATTTCAAAGTCATGTTCCCAATAATTCGGTCTTTTTTGAGGCGATATGTCGTTGTATCAACGTCATACTTCATTGATCATGTTTTCATTATCAAAATGACGTATTATACTCAATGTCCAAAGACTTGAAATGGTTATTATGGTATATTGTAGGTACAGGCTAAGCTGCCTAATGAGCCTTTTTTGCCTGTTATCATGGTAACCCACGGGGTCCAATAACTAATGGACAATTCACAAAAGCTTTTGATAGTATTTATAGATGATGATTCGTAACTTCAATAACAGCGACACCTATCCTTGGGTAGAATACTTTATATTGATTATATTGATCAATATATGAACATATTATTATTTTTCAAGGTATTTAACTTACGTCAGGCAAAGTATACAAAAATTCATATTTATTTGGTCGTAAAATGCATCAATTTGAATAATACATTTTCATTACTATATTATGAGGAATGAAAAATATGCATATTTTGCCGATACCAGGAAAACTTTGGAAAGACAAGTTTTGTACACATATAAATGATACGTTTACATTTTATTTTCAAAATTATCATCACCCAGAAGATACATCAACGATAGAAGAGTTTATATTGATTATTTTGATCAACAAATGAACATATTTCTTTAGATATTCAACTGACGTCAGGCGAAGTATGCAAAAGTGTTCCCAAAAATACATTGATATTTGGTCGTAATATGAATCGATTCAAATATATTTTCATTTCTATATTAGATACGAAATATGTGAAATATTCAAATTATACATAGGATGTTTATATTCGATTTTCAAAATGACCATCACTTAAGAGATATATTGATTATATAATAATTTTTATTGATTATTTACATCAATAAGTGAACATATTTTTTCAGGTAATCAACTTTCGTTGGAAAAAGTATGCAAAAATAAATGCTTATATTTGGTCAGAAAATTAATTAATCTGACTGAAACGACTTTATTAATATATTATGGAAACTGAAAAATACACATATTTGTCAAATACCAGGAAAAATATGGAGAAACATATATAAATATTACGTTTACATTCAATTTTCAAAATTTCAAAATTATCATCACCCAGGAGATATATACACGATAGAATAGCTGATATCAGTTATTTTGATCAATAAATACATAGTTATTTGTTCGTTAAATGTATCGAATTTAATAAAATACTACACTAGGATATATGTAAAATATTCATATTTTTACTGATGCCAGGAAAACTTTGGAAAGACAATGTTTGGAAACATATATAAATAATATGTTTAAATTCGAATCTCAAAATTACCACCACCCAGGAGATATATTGATGATATATTAATTTTTATTGATCATTCACATCAATAAGAGAATATATTTTTTCAGGTATTCAACTTAAGTTGGGAAAAGTATGCATAAATACATGGTTATCTGGTCAGAAAATGTAATAATCTGAATGAAAGGTTTTAATTATTATATCATGGAAAATGAAAAGTACACATATTTTGTCTGACACCATGAAAACGTTGGAGAGAAAAAGTTTGGAATCAGAAATAAATAATACATTTACATTCAATTTTCAAAATTATCATCACCCAGGAGATATATCCACGATAGAATAGTTTATATTGATCATTTTGATCAATAATTGAATATATTTCTTCATATAATAATAATAATAATAAGTTTATTTGCAATAATATATAAATAAGTACAGTATAAAATCCACAATCAATTGTCTGTTTGATGCAAATAAACTGGAAAAGCCTTACGAAGTTTCACTTGTTGTAAGGACTGAATTAAAATAAGGAAATTAAGTTATTTATATAATAATAATATATAATTATGACAAAAAACAAATATGGACAGTTTGTGATTTCTATTTTGTTAACAGAAATTGTGGAATAATTGTCTTTCTTTATTTAATATCCATTCTTTTGTTTTTTTTTCAAGGAAAAAAATGATTTGATGCTCTTAATTTCATTTGGCAATGAGTCGTACAAATGGGGAATGATATAAGTAAAAATTTTTTGACCTATTGTTTTGCGAACTTGATTTTTTAAAGTAGTAGTATTTTTGTTTCGTGTATTATAAATATGAGAGTTGAAATGAATACCTTCTTTCTTTTTAAATATATGTAAAACAATATTATAACAAAATAATTGTCTAATATCCATTTTCATGCTTATTTTGAATAAGTCGTCAGGCAAAGTTTTCAAAAATACATACATATTGTGTCTTTAAATGGTTCAATTTAATATTTTCATTATTATATACGAAAAATGTAAAATATTAATATTTTGCCTGATGACGGGAAAACTTTGGAGAGACGATTCTTGGAAACACATGAATAATACTTTTATTTTTAGTTTTGAAAATTATCGTTACTCAAGATATATATTAATGATTTTATAATTTTTATTGATCATCTTGATCAATAATTATATATATTTTTTGGGGCATTTAACTAACGCCTGGCAAAATATGCAAAAATACGTAGTTATTTGGTCATATTGTTGATTATATTGACGATGTATTTACGATTATATTTAAAACATGTAAAATTTTCATATTTATCTTGATGTTTGCAAATAATTGAAGAGACAATATTTGAAAAAGTATATAAAAAATATGTGTATACAGGGTGGGGCACCGAAAACGAAACAGATCGAATATCTTCAAAATGCATGTGTTGTGAATAAAATGCAAAAATAGGTCGATTGTTAATCCAAGGGGGACATCTTCCTATCATAACCTCAACTGTCATACCTCTCCCCCCACCCCTTGGGCACTATCAACCAAACAATTTGAATGGGGAAAGTAATAAGTGTGACACATCATTGAAAAGGTAATTTCATAAGGAATTCAGTCATGTCAATTTTTGCCACCTAACTTTTTATGTTGGGGCCCACTTGCGGGAAAAATAACTGTTCCGTATTCCAAATTATAATATTGCATTTGCAAGCTATTTTGACATAAATTCGGTGACAGTGCATAATGGAATTTTTCTGAGAAAAAAAACAAAATGGCGGCTCCAAAATGACGGACATGATTTTCAATTTAGGTCCGATTCGATTCAAAATTGATAAGTGGTGGTTTTCAAGATCGGAAATTATGATTTGTTCGTCAATGCAAAAAACAAGATGGTGGCTCCAAGATGACGGACGAAATTTGTAATTCTGGTCCGATTCGAATCAAAATTGGCATATGAAGGTTTTACAAGTTTCCAGTATGACCACAGTGAATTAATTGAATTGATGAAAAAAACAATTTTATACAAATAAGGAAATAATATTTTATTAAGATGTGTGACGTAGGTTATTCTGTGCGTAACAGAATCAGAATTTTACCGCGCCTGAAAATCCCTGAAAATCTTCAAATACTAATTTTGATTCAAATTGACCAGAATTACAAATTTCGTCCGCCATCTTGGAGCCACCATCTTGCTTTTTGCATTGACGAACAAATCATAATTTCCGACCTTGAAAACCACCACATATCAATTTTGAATTGAATCGGATCATAACTGCAAATCATGTCCGCCATTTTGGAGCAGCCATTTTTTTTTCTCTTAGAAAAATTCCATAATGCACTGTCACCGAATTTATGTCAAAATAGCTTGCAAATGCTGTATTATAATTTGGAATACGGAACAGTTATTTTTCCCGCAAGAGGGCGCCAAAATGAAAACTTAGGTGGCAAAAATTCACAAGGCTGAATTCCTTATGGAATTACCATTTCAATGATGTGTCACACTTAATTATTACTTTCCCTATTCAAATTGTTTGGGTGATAGTGCCCAAAGGGTGGGGGAAGAGGTATGACAGTTAAGGTTATGATAGGAAGATGTCCCCCTTACATTAAAAATCGACCTGTTTTTGCATTTTATTCACAACACATGCGTTTTGAAGGTTTCGATCTGTTTCGTTTTCGGTGCCCCACCCTGAATGTGTCAAAGTTATTATCATTCAAATGTTGTATTCATGATAATGCAGTTTGATCGTTTAATTTGATCAAAAATGCAAAATAATTGAAATGTGTTAAGGCGAACGTTTGACGTAAAATGGTTTAATTTTGGTATATCATAAAGTCATGAGTATGACCGATTATTGAAGTACGTAACGGTTAAGTTCATTCAACAAAACGCATAAGACATCTGATGAAAACCATTATATAACTTATAAATTGTAAAGTTGAATGTTCACCGGGGTGCCCCGACCAAATCGTCTTCCGCTTTGTTACCTAATTACTACACCTTTTCAATCAGTAAATCAGAAACGGTAATGTTAATTTCGGAAAGCATAAATTAAATTTCAGATTGGTGATTTATATTTCAGAAAGTATTAATTGAAATTCAGAATAGTAAAGTAAATTTCAGAATGCGTGAATTGTAATTCAGAAAGGTAATTTGTATTTCAGAAGGTATACATTGAAATTCATAATAGTAAAGTTAATTGCAATTCAGAAAGGTGAATTGAATTTCAAAATGTATAAATTGAAATTCAGAATAGTGAATTGAATTTCAGAATGTGTAAAATCAAATTCAGAAAAGGCAATTTGTAATTCAGAAAAAATAATTTGTAAATCAAAAACATCATTTGAATTTCAAAAATGTAAGATTTGCTAATCTTTCATATGTATGTAGAGAAATAATCCATCAAGATATGAAAAGTTATAATACACGACCATGCATTTGTATAACACATGACGAAGATATCTTTCAGCAGAAAGTTTTTCACAGCAGATTTTCCATAGAAACATAGAAAGAACCCTCCATCAAGTAATAAACTTTACTTAATTTAAATGGATATTTCAATTTGTTCGTCCTTACAAAAATATAATTGTGAAAAATTAGCGTCCTACTTCCATATCGTGCAATGCTATAATAGCAGCCGGATGTTGTGAGTTGTGCAGCCCTTGCGCAATCTCCTCCAACTATTCTATTACTCCAATAGACAAAAGTTAGGCATACGAAACAATGTGACAACAATTCAAAAGAATTTAACTTTGTAAATAAATGCATACATATCGATAATAACGAAGTTTGATGTGTGGAAGGGCATACTTCATTGAAAATTCGATTGGCACTATTTACCATGTTGATGAATTGTTTTGTGTACATAATTCGCAGATTGCCACCTCTGATTTACAAGTTACGCTTTCTGCAAATCAATTCACTTAATCTGAATTTCAATTCACAGTTCTGAATTTCAACCTACACATTCTGAAATTCAATTCACCTTTCTGAATTACAATTCACGCATTCTGAATTCAGTTCACTATTCTGAATTTCAATTTACAAATTCTGAAATTCAATTCACCTTTCTGAATTACAATGAACACATTCTGAAATTTAATTCACTATTCTGAATTTCAGTTTACACATTTTGATTGACATCTTGAAGAGGTGTACACCTTTTTTTCAGAAATTCAGAATAGTGAATCGAATTTCAGAATGTGTTCATTGTAATTCAGAAAGGTGAATTGAGTTTCAGAATGTGTAAACTGAAATTCAGAATGGTGAATTGATTTTCAGAATGCGTGAATTGTAATTCAGAAAGGTAAATCAAATTTCAGAAGGTTTAAATTGAAATTCAGAATTGTGCATTGAAATTCAGGATATTGAATTGATTTTCAGAAAGCGTAACTTGTAAATTAGAGGTGGCAAATTCGTGAATTGTGTACATAAAAAAACATTAAAATGGTGAATATTGCCAATTCATGAGTTGAGATGAAAGTGGGTAATTATGAGCCCTAACATTTTCCATCGAATTTTTAACCGAAGTATGCCTATCCGCGCACCAAACTTCGTTACTATCGATATGTGGCCATATATAATAATAATAATTCGTCTTTTTTAGAATATAATAGTTGGAGGAGATTGCACAAGGGCTGCACAGCATATGGCATTTCATGCAGCTGCTATTATAGCATTGCACGATATGGAAGTAGGAGGCTTATTTTTCACAATTATATTTTTGTAATGACGAACGAATTGAGATATCCATATAAATTGAATAAAGTTTATTACTTGGAGGGTTCTATGTACTTATGGAAAATCTGTTGTGAAAATGTTTCTACTGAAAGGCATCTTCGTCATGTGTTATACATGGTCGTGTATTATAATTTTTCACATCTTGATGGATTATTTCTTTGAAATTAAATTCACCTTTATGAATTACAATTCACGCATTCTGGAAGGACCCCGCACAAATCAAATGGGAAATGGATCCTAGTCGATTTGGCTGAAATTTGGATATGTTATAGTTTATACCTTTCTGATCAAAAGTCTCCATGGGCCCGAGACCGAAAAATTGACAGTTTTTTAGGTATCGAAGGTCAAAAGTTGCGATTAGTACAGATCTCTCACGCGATCGAAAAAGAATTCGCATCTCTGACTTTGGGTGATTGAATATCAATGTGTGGTATATCGGTGCATGTGTATTTTTGTGTATATGGGCAGGGTGGTGCTAGTGGTGGGAGAGGTGTGGTTGTGGTGGGAATGGAGTTAGTGGACTCCTCATTTCATCAGTCCTGGTCGTGGCAATCTGTTCTCATCTCTCAACATCTCAACTTGAAACGTTTCTTCTTCTTCTCTTTGTAATGTATCTTGAATATAGCCTGGTGCTTATTTGATTTGGTATATACTAGCTGTCAAATCTTTTAAATACCCAAGTGTTAAAATTGGAAAGTCAAGTAGTTAATTGATCAGTGGCTAACAGGGCCCACCTTTGAGCATTCAATGCATGTAGATTTACTAAAGCTTGAAGAACATTTGGATCTCTTGCTCTTTCCAATAACTTCCGAGCAGCTGCAGCATCAGAACCTTCCATATCAAGCAAGGGATGATAGCTATATATAATGGCTCCTACAATTTGGTAAAAGTCTCCCTGATTCGGAACATCTTGAATTTGTATCAAATGGGCAAAGAATTTAAAAATTGATTCAATGTGCCCATCTACCACCCATCTATTATTTGTAATCAATCGTGAGTCATTTGCATCTTCTGTAGATAATTGTCTTTGACCAGCCTGAAGATGCGACGGCATTTTCCATGTAATGCACAATCGGGCTAGTAATTCTGTCACGATGTCCTCTACTTTATCGAATTCATTCTGCAACATAGCTGCATCATTATTCCTCGCGTCTGAAAAGTACGGCCCTTGAATTGCAAGTATAAATCCTTCTGGAGCGACTACTAGAACAGGTTTCACCAAGTGTCGACCCTTATGAGTGCAGTATGATTGTCGAAGAGCTCTAAAATTACTACTTTTTGGAATAGAGCTATAAGTACCGTCGATAGCCGCTATAGCGCGCTATACCGCGATAGCCGCGAATTCTGTTACGAGTCTTCCAATATAAAGATATCTTGTTATAGCATCAAATCCCATATTACCAGGCACGAAACGTTGAATAAGTGATTGTCTAACCTTAGCGATTGTCAAGCTTGTTTACTGTCTAGTTAAACATTCAAAAAATACCAGTCAGACGCAGTTTCCATAGAAACAGTAATAGATCTTTTTTGTTGACATCTCTCAAGCCATTTGACAAGGTAAGGTTAGGTTTTGAACGTGAGTGGTCCCGTATCAGGCCCTCCACTGCGGCCGATGGCCTATTGTGGCTCACCCTATGGTTATATTTCTCCCAGTATATCCAATCTCTTGACGAAATTGAGGAATGCATTGGGAGAACAATTTACCAGGTTTTCTGGCCTTACTGTCGTATCGCCAAATATTGAGAATCTGGTTCTGGCCGCTGCAGGGCATGTACACAGAATGTGTTCAGCCGTTTCATCATCCTCCATGCATAGCCGGCACTCTGCATCTTGTGCAAGTCCGATTTTATGCATGTGGTATTTGAGTTTGCAGTGGCCAGTAAGCAAACCTACTATAACTCTGAGATGCGCTCTGCTGAGTTCTAGCAGTTTGTCAGAGTCCTGTTTTTTCCTTGTACAAGCAGTAAATGCTTTGGAATGGGCTAGGCCCGGTAGACTACGCCAGTACTCGAGTCTTTTATTGTCTGCCCAAGCTGTTATGACATTCTTGGCAGTGCTATATGCTAAACCGATTACCGGTTCTGGTCCAGTGAACGTTGTTTCGGCCCCCCCTTTTGCTAGGGCGTCCGCTATTTCGTTTCCTTCTAGGCCTGTGTGACCTGGTATCCAGACTAGGGTAACGTTGTTGCGTTGCGCCAGTCGGTTTAAGGTGTCTCTGCAGTTCCATACTGCCATAGATTTAAAGCAGTTGGATTCAAGCGCTTTAAGTGCTGCTTGACTATCTGAAAATATTTTTATTGTTTTTCGTGTGTGGAGCCGATTTTCCAGCTCCCTGGCACACATTTCAATGGCATATACCTCTGCCTGAAATATCGTAGCTAGTTTGCCCATACTGAACGAGCGTTTCACTACTGGGTTCATCCCATATATTCCGGCTCCGACGCCTTCCTGAGTTTTGGAACCATCGGTGAACCAACGTTCATTTGCCCTACATAGGTTGGTTTCATTCCGGACCCAGTCTTCTCTTTCGGGAAAGACCACAGTGTAGGACGTGTGAAGGTTGATAGTTTTAGGCATGATGTCTGAGGGCATTCCTAGAATGTTGTGAGCTATTATGCCCTCCAGCATGCCGCTGCCTCTCATGACACATGCCTGCGGTAGACTAATGGCCGCTTGATAAAGTCTGTATGTTGCCCATCTTGCCTCTCTCTCCAGAACTATGTGGAGAGGAAGTAATCCAAGGAGGACTTCCATTGCTGCCGTTGGCGTGGAGCGAATGCTTCCAGTAATCGCCAGGCACGCTTGTCTCTGTAGTTTAGCAATGGCCATTTTTTTATGTCCCTTGCTCCACCAGACTATAGAGCCATACGTTATCATTGGACGTATGACGGTCACGTACAACCAGTATACGTGTTTTGGTGACATGCCCCATGTTTTGCCACATATTCTGCGGCATGTCCATAATGAAAGGCTAGCCTTCCGGATAGTCTTTTCCAGGTGCGAGTTCCAATTAAGTTTTTTATCCAGGGTTATTCCTAGATATTTTGCTTCACTCGCAAAAGGAATTGTTACACCATTGATGGAAGGAGGTATTAAATGTTCCAGCTTCCTTTTCCTGGTGAATGGTACTATGACCATTTTGTGGGGGTTAATGGACATTTCCTCCCTCTCACACCATTTATATATGGTATCCAATATATCCTGAAGGACGTAGGAGATCGTCTCTTCGGATTTATCGTTTATTACTAGGACCAGATCGTCAGCATATGCTTGCAGATCAACCTCCCACAGCGAGAGAATGGCCAGCAGATCATCCACCAGCAGTGACCATAACAGTGGGGAGAGGACCCCCCCCTGGGGACAGCCCCTGGCTGGCTTGAAGCTGACACATTCCCCCTGTAGAGAGGTCGTTATAGTTCTGTTGTGAAGCATAGTTCTTATCCAGTCACATAGTATCGGTTCAATCCCTCTAGAGACAGTGGCCTCATATAGGGAGTGAGGTAGTGCATCGTTAAATGCTCCTTCTATGTCCAGGAATGCAGCGACTGCTATTTCCTGGCGTTCCAGGGCGTCGCTTATTCCTGAGACAAGGTTATTGAGGGCAAGTTCTGTTGATTTGCCAGCCTGGTAGGCATACTGGTGAACATTGAGGGGGTGCTTTGTTAGTGCCCCACACCTTATGTGCCCATCCAGTATTTTCTCCATGCTTTTCAACAGAAAGGATGTCAGACTAATGGGTCTGAGCGATTTTGGGTGTGGGTCATTCCGACCCACCTTAGGAATATAGATCACCCTAGTCGCGGTCCAGTTAGACGGAATATGGTTCCATGCTAAACTGGCTCTAAAGAGTCTTATAATGATAGGTATGATATGTTCCAGTCCCATTTGTAACAGAACTGGAGCTATGCCATCCTCTCCTGGTGATTTGTATGGGTGGAATGAGTTAACCGCCCATCTTATCGCCTGTGGTGTAATTAGTTTGTTGGCAACCACCCAGTCATCTCTGTGAGGTCGTTTTATCCGGCCTATATTTGTGACTAGAGGTTGATTGTCCAGAATCAGGCTGCCTGGGAAGTGGTTATTAGCTAATAGCTCTAGTGTTTCTTTCCTGGAGGCCGTAAAGGAGCCGTCTGGACGCTTTAACGACCCCAGCTCCTGTGTCGGCTCTCTGTATAGAATCTTGTGGATACGGGTTCCACTTGATGTGTTGGACACATTTTCGCAGAATCGTTCCCATGATTCTCGTTTTGCTTTCCGGATATCTTTGTTGTAAGTGGTTAGAGCAGACCTGTAATTTTCCCATTCACCTGATACCTTAGCTCGGTTAAATAACCTTCGAACTTCTTTTCGTGTTTTATCCAGATTTTTGTTCCACCAGGAAGCATTTCGGTTATCCCTTTTCTCCCTCAGTGGACAGTTTTCGTGATAAGCTGAGATAAGTGCAGTTTGTAGATGTTCCGCAGCAATATCTATTTGATCACGACTATTTATTGTGGACAATCCGTTTTGGAGATGGTTCTTCAGGGAGGTCTTGTATCCTTCCCTGTCCATGCTCCGTATGTTTCGGTATTGTACCACTGGTCTGGGGCCTATTTCAATGTTGAATTGAATATGCCTGTGGTCTGAGCATGATGGCTCAGAGGACACCCTCCAGTTGGATATCTTGTTGCTTAGAAATTCTGAGCTGATCGTAAGATCTAGTACCTCTTTCCTAATACTAGTGACAAAGGTTGGCTCGGAGCCGACATTGTTAATTGTAAGCTCCTCCCCTATCAGGTAATTGAAAAGAGACTCACCCCTCATGTTGATGTTTGTGCTGCCCCACGCTTCATGGTGCGCATTGGCGTCACATCCTATCAGTAGATGGGTGTTGTTCCTCCTGCAGAAGGCAATTAGTTCTCGCACGGCCGCTGGAGGAGGCTGTTCCGCACCCACTTCTCCAGGAAAGTATGCTGAGCAGACGATCATTTCTGTCATGCTCCCCCTCTCTGGAAATTTCACATGGATTGTTGCCATGTCTTGGGTGCAGAAATCTGAAAGAATAAAATAATTAATGTTGTTTCTGGCTAGAATGCATGCCCTAGGTTTTACCCCAGAACTGACTGCAATTACCTTACCAGATGTGTTACTCAGGCCGGTAACTCGGCCTGTGTTGGAGGTCCTGGATGAGGGCCAGATCTATCCGCTCCTCTATGAATTTTTTGCCAAGGACGTAGGTGGCGGCCTTGGTATGTTGCAGGTTTCCCTGCAGGAGTCTGACTGTTATATCAGCCAGGCCCTTATTTGCCGTCTTTTGGCGGTCCTCCCCCGCTCTTTTCCTCAGAGGGCGGTTTACTTCCCTTCCCTTCAGAGGTGCCGGCACCCTTTTTGAGTGGTGGTCTGTTCGGGATGGATTTACCCTTCCCCGAGGCCACACTCGCAGGCTTTTTGGTCCGAGGCGCAACACTCGGGACGGATTTACCTTTCCCTTGCGGTGCTCCCTTTACGACCGTTTTCTTTAGAGGAGGCTTGCTTTCCTTCCCCTCCTCCGGCTGCCTCCGGGAGGGTTCTTTCCCTCCACGGCTGCCTCTCAGACGGAACTGAATCTGTCCAAAGCCGAAGTAGGGTTTGAAGTCCAGCTCCTCCAAGGCTGTTATGGACCTTTCGTCAATGGCGAACGTCCATGTTTGGCCACGGCCCGAGTCCTCTCGGTTCAGTATTACCCAATCCTGAGTGGTTAGACCGTGGTTCATTTTTCTCAACCTTGTGAGCACCATCTCGGACAAGGTACTCTGTCACAATAAGTAAACAGGTCCTGAAACTGTTGTTTTGTCACAGGGAAAAAGCTTTCAAACTCCTCATCATCAAACGTAACCCGTTAATGAAGGGTTTTAAAATACATCCTCGGCCATCCAAATGATTTCGACATGACTTCACATTGTCAGGAACATAAATATCTGCTATAATGAAAACTTCTGATTTACTGACAATCTATGTAGATCATCAACAGCCTCACAAATCAGACAATTTCATTTCTGGACTGCAATAATACATTTAGTCTCAAACAAGCTGGATCTTGTTCCACAGCTAGTATTTCATTTCTTATTGACTGATTACAGTTAGCACATATTCTTATATTAGGCATTACATCAAGAGGTGGTATATTCAACCCCTCTCATCTCCGTATGGCGATTTCACATTTGTCGGCATTTTCTTCTTCGTGTATTCGAGTCATGGGTTTCGGTAAATCGCCCATCGCACACGTAACAAATAAGGGTGGATTTAGTCAACTTTTGCACAAACATTATCATAAACATAACGATAACATCAAAGGTTTTTAGCATAAACTTAACAATCAGCCCTATGCTGTATCACTTCCGTTATGTTTAGCGGTCAGACATAACGGAAGTGATACAGCATAGGGCTAATTGTTGTATAAATAGCGCCATTTGATATAACAGATTCGACTTTCGCTTTTGACATTTATTTAGGCCCAATTTTAAAATGATGTTGACTAAATGCATCTTAAGAATGTTTCTAAAAGCCATATATTCAAAATAATGCGAGTATAAGAATATTCAAAACATTAGCTTTTGTAGAAACTTGACATTTATTGACAATTCAGATATTGTTATTATTCCTGTCAAAACAGAACAAAGTCATCGCCATTTTATAGGGTCAAAATCAAATGTGATCGCTTGCGACATTTGCGCTAGTTTTTCCTTTTGACTTTCGATATCTAAATAACTGTCCATTTTTAGGTCTCGGGCCAATGGAGACTTTTGATCAGAAGGGTATAAACTACAACATATCCAAATTTCAGCCAATTCGACAGGGATCCATTTCCCATTTGATTTGTGCGGGGTCCTTTACTTTACTATTCTGAATTTCAATTTATACTCAATGAAATACAAATTACCTTTCTGAATTATAATTCACGCATTCTGAAATTTATTTCACTGATCTGAAATTCAATTTATACTTTCTGAAATACAAATCACCAATCTGAATTACAATTTACGCCTTCCTAAATTAACATTACCGTTTCTGATTTACTACTTGAAAAGGTGTAGTTATTTTGTAAACAAAATAACGGAAGACACATAGAAATCGTAGAAAAAGTCGATAGACATTTTCCCTTCGTACTGTAGTGGGCCCTGCCCGATTTCAAAAATATTTGAAATTTGGGGTTTTCGAGGGATGGACTTTCACCTCACCAAACGGAAGACGTATGTGGGTCATCGCGTCTCAGAACCCGCCGTTCTCTAACTATAGCGGACGATGATAGTAATAGTAAAATATCGTCAGTATTATCATGTAGCTTTGATAATGAGGTGTAGTCTGCAAGACAGTAAACAAATGAGATTTTTTCTTGTTGATTTCAATACTTAATTTAAAATTCATGTTACAGGTTATGTCAAATGAATAAGCAAACCGAAGACAAGAGTGTGAATACGACACCAAAGAAGAGACGATTTTGTTTTGGAAAAAAACGTCATAGCGAATAGCGATATTCGAAGTTATATTTGTTCATTTGTTCGTTATCTGTCCAATTAGGTAATTGCAATATACTTGCATTACGTTTTTTTTTTCACCGAAAGCCCTATATGTTATGCATAAAATGTCGCTTATAGTTAAATTGAAAACAAACAAAAATAAAGATTTGTTGCTCTACTTCTGTCTAATTCAAATCAGTCTCTACAACTTTTCAAGTAGTAAATCAGAAACGTTAATGTTAATTTCGGAAAGCGTAAATTGTAATTCAAATTGTTGATATGTATTTCAGATATTATTAATTGAAATTCAGAATAGCAAAGTCAATTTCAGAAAGCGTGAATTGTAATTCAGAAAGGTAATTTGTATTTCAGAAAGTGTAATTGAGATTCATAATAGTACAGTAATTTCAGAATGCGAGAATTGTAATTCAGAAATGTGAATTGAATTTCAGAATGTGTAAATTCAAATTCAGAAAAGGTAATTTGTGAATCAGAAACTATAATTTGTAAATCAGAAAATATCATTTGGATTTCAAAAATAAATAATTTGATTATCTTTTATATGTGTGCAGAAAAATAATCCAGTAAGATATGAAAAGTTATAATACACGACAATGCATTTGTATAACACATGACGAAGATATCTTTCAGTAGGAAGTTTTCCACAGATTTTCCATGGGTACATGAAACCCTCCATCAAGTTATAAACTCTATTCAATTTATATAGTTATTTCAATTCGTTCGTCTTTACAAATTACAATCAAAAATTAGAGATTGCCACCTCTGATTTACAAGTTACGCATTCTGAAAATCATTTTACGTATTCTGAATTACAATTCACGCATTCTGAAATTCAATTCACTATTCTCAATTTCACTTTACACATTCTGAAATTCAATTCACCGTTCTGAATTACAATGAACACATTCTGAAATTCAATTCACCATTCTGAATTTTAATTTACACATTCTAAAATTCAATTCACCTTTCTGAATTACAATGAACACATTCTGATATTCAATAAGCTATTCTGAATTTCAGTATACACTTTCTGATTTACATCTTGAAAAGGTATATAATCGTAAAATACTGTTAAGTTTCTGGGTTTTTGAATGAGTGATACACTTGGTGGGTAACTGCCTCTCTTAGCGCAGGACAAAAAAACGTCATAGCGAATAGCGATATTTGAACTTATATTTGTTAATTTTTTCGTTATCTTTCCAATTAGGTAATTGCAATATACTTGTATTACATTTTTTTTTACAGAAAGCCCTATATGTTATGCATAAAATGTCGCTTATAGTTAAATTGAAACAATTTGTTTTTGTGATTTGTTTCTCTTCAATAATGAATTATTTATCTACTGTATTATCTACATTAGAGATATAAAATATATGTCATGATTCATGCTGGTGGAAAACATCCAATTAATTTTTTTATAATTATTATAATAAGTTCGGATCAAACTTTCCCATAATATTTTTTGAAACTTGCACAAAACTCAGTACTGGGTGTTGAGTTTGAAATTTGTTGACAGAATACAGCAAGGGACATTGAAACCGAATAATGAGGCCTCCGCGGTCTCCATCCAACCAAAACCGGAAGCACAGCACCTTTCACCAAATTCACGAATAATACTCTTCAGAGGCCATTGAATTCGAATAACGAGGTCTCCACCCAACAAAAAACCAGACACACTACAAATTCAACCAAAATCATAGACAGGACTCAGCAGAGGTCACTGAATTCGAATAACGAGATCCCCGGATCTACATCCAATAAAAACCTGGAGTCAACAAATTCAACCAAATTCATCAACAGGACCCAGCAGAGGCCACTGAATTCGAAAAACGAGGTCTCCCAGGTCACCCCCGGAAACACTACAATTTCAATCGAATCTATTGACAGGACTCAACAAAAGCCAATGAATTCCAATAACGGAGTTCATGTGGTCTCAGCCCAACGTAAAAACCGGAGATACTACCAATTCACCCAAATTCGTAAACAGAATTGAGCAGAGGCCAATGAATTCGAAAAACGAGGCCCCCGAGCTCTCCGCCCAACAAAAAACCAGAGATACTACAAATTCAACCAAGTGATGATGGGGATGATAATGATAAAAAATTAATTTGACTCAAATGTGCCTACCTGACTATATATTTCATTAATTTGTCATGAACAATCGTTCATGTACTCTAAAGGTTCTGCTGCCAAGACTTTGAAATTGAGGTTGACAAAGTGACATATTTCTCTTTTCTGAACTGTAAGATGGCGCAGGCGAGCTATGTATTTCATAACGTATGCAACCATAGTTGCACCAATCTCCAAGAACAGAACTGGAGAAATCACAGTTTTTTGCTGGAATATTCACTGAATATCAAACGATCCAACTCACACTACTTGTTCGTTGTAGAGATGATTTCGTGAATCACGTCACGTAGAGTAACGCATTCTAGAGTTAAACCCTTTCATTTGAAACCCATGTGAAGAAGGTTGTGAAGAAAAAGTAAACCGCCATCATGGATTTACTTACAGTGACATAGCGTAACTCATCAAATTCTACTCGTCAAACCCTTTCATTTGATACCCATGTCAAGGGAGTTGTGAGAGAAAAAGTGAGCCGCCATCTTCTCTCTTTTATTATTCCTTCCATTTTGAAGGGGACTAGTAACGATTGTATCCATACCTTCTCTGTTTTGTTAGGTGTATAACTGTGAGTCCTGTCTACGAATTTGGTTGAATTTGTAATGTCTTCGCTCTTTTGTTGGTGGAGACCTCGGTGACCTCGTTATTCGAATTCAGTGGCCTTTGCTGAGTCCGTGAATTTGGTGAGAGTTGCAGTACCTCTGGTTTTTGTTGGATGGAGACCTCGAAGACTTTATTATTCGAATTCAGTGTTCCTTGCTGTGTCCTGACTGAAAATTTCAGGAAATTTGCAGCGCCCTCAGATTTTTATTGGGGGAGACATCGTTTTTCGAACTTAATCCCCGTGCTAAATCATGTCTGCAAGTTTCGGAAAATTTGCGGAGTCTTCAGTTTTATAATAGGTGTAGGTACTGCACATTTTTCAGAAACAGTGATATATTTTCCTTGTCTGCAAATTTCGGTTGATTTGCTGAACATCCAGGCTTACCATGGATAGAGACCTCTTTTTGTTCTGAAAGGGGTTATCTTTTCAATCGTTTTTAGTGTTTCCAAACGTGGGAACCATTTTCTATAAAGCTGGTCATTCTTTTTCTTAGATTTTGGATTATTGATGATGCCTGTGTCGTCGGATTTTCTGTGGGAGGATATCTTGGGAATATTTGGTATTGCCCCTTTTTTTCCGGTTCACCTGTATACAGGGCAATTCAAATTCGATGCCCACCATTGGGATCTCCTAAACTACAGGAGATACCTACGTCGCAGCTTAAATTGGTGCAAAGTAATGTTTTGAAATTTGGAAAATTCCGAGTATTTCCGGAAATATCGGGAAAAAACTGAAAATCGGAATTTTCGTTTTTATTTTTTTCTTTCGTCATTTTACAACATGGCTCAAAACCAAAAGTACATTTTCATTGATACTTTTTTTCAGCTACACGTTTTCATGTTCAGATTTACTATCCGACGTTTCGTCTACTGGCATTCATCATCAACTTTTTTTTTCTTTCATGGGCGCCATTTTGTTTTTCATACAGAAAAATATTGATTCTCATTCTGATTTCATTGATGTATTATTTGTTATGATTTGCACTTCTGAAACCACAGATATTAAAAAAAAACAACTTCATCTGAGATGGTCATGACTCCATCGAAAAATTTTGTTTAATAAACACTAGTTGTCAGAACTCATTAAACATCATGAGTTTGCACAAATACTTCAGTCGAAATGTCCTCATTCTCAAATGAAGAAAAACGAGATATGTTGAAACTTTATTATAAATTTGATAGGAATAGTACGAAAACAGCACAAATTTATTTTGAATTATATCCGGAATGAAACAGCCGTATAGAACATTATTCGGAATTTTGGACAAACACTTGGCTGACTACGGTGCGTTTCAAAACCCAAGAATGAAATATGGAAGCAGAATGTAACAAAATATTAGACGTAACTTATTAGCCGAGGTAAAATAATTGTTTATTCCACATTCGAAGAAGTATAATTATTTTTGGTACTTTTTTAGATAAATGCAGATCCTTCCAAATCAACACATCAAGTCTCGGCAGAAATGGATGTGCCACAGACAAGCGTTTGGAGAGAATTCCTTGTGGGGCACTCTAAAGAACAGAATCTATGAAGAGCAAGAATATGACACAGTAAATGAACTTAGAGACAATATCATCACGCAATTCAGGTCTATCAGAAGAAGGGACGAGCTCGGTTATGTATTCAAGAGGAGGGCCATCATTTCGAACACTAGTTGTAATACTTTTTGTGCATTTTTTACAAGCTCATGATTTCATTCTTGTTTTTTGAAACGCACCGTACTCAGCCAAGTGTTTGCCCATAATTCCGAATAATGTTCTATACGGCTGTTGTCTTTCCGGATATAAATCAAAATAAATTTGTGTTGTTTTCGTACTATTCCTATTAAATTTATAATAAAGTTTTATAATAAAACACTATTCCGTTGAAATAGAATTTATCACAGCTGATACTATTAATTGTTAGGCCGAGCAGTGCCTTTTTCATTATTTTATTGGAGCGTTTATATAGGAACACATCAGGAAAATTATACATTTACTTACCTATCAAATATCATCCCCGGCAACCCATATCAGAAACCTGCTACCAGTTCTGCACACACACTAGTTTAATTAATCAAGTTACTTTATTAATTATTATTTTCAACACTTTTCTGGATTTCAATCTATTCAAATACTTATCAAATTGTTATTCAATAATATCTGGGCCGAAGGCCCAGGTGGAAGATCAAATTTAACTGAATAAAACAAATAAATCGGTCAAAATCATTTATTATGCCGAAATGAAAAAAAATAGAACGCCGGAATAACTAAGAAGTTTTAAATTTATAAATTATTAAATGAAACCCAATTAAAAACCAGTGAATTGAATAAAATTTCATGACATTTACGTTTTTAAACTACTTAGGCCGAGCAGTGCCTTTTTCATTATTTTATTGGAGCGTTTATATAGGAACACATCAGGAAAATTATACATTTACTTACCTATCAAATATCATCCCCGGCAACCCATATCAGAAACCTGCTACCAGTTCTGCACACACACTAGTTTAATTAATCAAGTTACTTTATTGATTATTATTTTCAACACTTTTCTGGATTTCAATCTATTCAAATACTTATCAAATTGTTATTCAATAATATCTGGGCCGAAGACCCAGGTGGAAGATCAAATTTAACTGAATAAAACAAATGAATCGGCCAAAATCATTTATTATTAAACTACTTATAAGTTATTATTCCTTCGAAAGTATTAAACTGATATTTTGAAACAGATCATTTACCAGAAAAGGTCACGTTGCTAACAAACATCTAACACTCTCAAGATTTAAAACAGGACTGCCGTTTAGAAGCACAAAATATCTGTCCTTCAAGTTAGCCTGGGTCTCGAAATCCCAATTGTTTAGGCAGTAAATATAAGTGTTGTTCGAAGATTAAATAGTGAATTGACTTTCTTTTTCAGTTTCTTCTACAATCGGCTTATGCATTAAATAATTCATAACTCAGATATTCCGACGTTACGAGAAAAAAAAATATAATGCAAATTTGTCGCATTATGAAAAAAAACTCTTTATATCTAAACAATTGATCTTATTTCTACTTATTCTATGTCATGGATCTTTCTGTAACACTCGGTTATGGTTTGAATCAATTCTATTAACGGAAATATGATGTTGAATTCACAATGAAACTGATTATTAGATACAAAATATTTTGTGCATATTATTAATTTCCCCTCGTAAAACTCTCGTCTGCATTGGTACGAGTTTCATAGCAACACATGTGCGAAGATTTCTGACCATTCTTGGTATCGTCAACTAAGTGCTGAATTTAATGGCTTCCAGATGTAGATTCAATGGTTGTCCTTTTCCAAAACTATTAAAAATAAATCTCAAGATTACGTTTTGTTACAATTGCCCCCCCTAAAAAAGTCACAATTTTTTTTCCATAAATAATTGTTACTTCAGATCCATTCAAATATCTAATTGTAACAAGTTACGATTTCGTTAAGTCTTAATGGTGCACCCCGTATAATACTGTACCACGCACTGATGAAATTCCGCGACGCATAGATATTCCGCGAACTACCAACCCGCGCACTTACCCGCACTTTCCTGTTGGTATACCTTATATCGATTACGCGCGAATGTGGTTCCTGCGGTGATGGTCAACCAAAGAAATGGTTTCATGGGACTGCTGCTGCACCAAATGCATTTTCAACGAATGCATTTCAGGAAATGATAGTTGCCCCTAGATTATGAAAAGAACTACGCCTATGGTGGAAATATCGCCTCGTTCACTGATGGCGAATGGCAAGCTGAGTCCTAACTATGTAACTCTGAAACAGACTTGTTACCTATATCAAATCATATCAAAACATTTTACAATCACCCAGCTTCTTGCTTTGAGGATGCAAGTGATACACTTCTTTCCTGAAATTTTCATGAATATTGGTTAGCGTTAGACTTACAAATTGACAAATATTTGGTTCAACGAATCGGATTACTGTTTGTTTATTTTTTTTTTTAACTTTTTGAATTCAACATTTATTAATTTTTCGCATATTTCCACAGCATATAGATACCTAAGTGATTTATTCTCCTTCTTTTACTTCAACACGCACCTCTGACAATATTGAAAGTTATCAGTCTATCTTTGTCTATGTGATATACTTGAAACGACTCAAATAATTACTGAAAACTAAGTCGTATGTGATCTTCAAGTGATTAATGGGCAATTAATTCTTGAAGTTCCACAATAAAAATTGATTGACGTATTCAACTATTATCTCACACATTTGTTAGTTCTGTCACCTATTTTCATTCAACATTTTCTCATATTTTTACGCATCATTCATTTCTCACAAGTTATTCATTCTGTGTATAAAAAGCTATGTCGACATCACTACCATACCAGGTCCCTACGAGTCTACTCAATTTCTTCAACTCTTTCTCTGTAGGTTCTTGCGAGCTTTTTCACCATTTTCTTTCACTTTAACGTAGTATGACTTGGGGATACACAATATGCTTCCGCGGGGTGTTTCACCAGATGAACTCCATTCGTCCATGGGCTCATTTATTCACCTATTCGGACAACCTAGAATTCAATATCTCCATTCGACAAGTTCCGAATACGTTGCCAAGGCGTGATGTTTCCATTCAACATCACGTAATTAATCTCGCTTCCATTCGGCTAACACGACCCTCCTACATCTGTCACACTCACGTTCGTTATATCAACTCATCAAGATAGATAACTTTTTTTTTTGATAGATAGATAGATAGATAGATAGTATTATTGTCTTAGAAAAATTACATTTTCGTCACAAGGGTTCGGTTTACATGCTAGCTCGATTTAATAGAACATAAATAAAGTAAATAAAGTAGCTACATTGAGAAAAAAAAATTTGAACTCATATGAAAGTAGTGATGCAGAGTTACACAAATTCCTATAATATACCCAGTTTCCACCATTTGAACAGTCATTCATTCAAAATGATAGATCGCAACTTCATATTATTATTATTTTTTTTTTTTTACCAATTTCTATACTCGCTATACCCGAGTTTCATATTCTATACTTTTATTTCTATTTCTCTAGATCTTAAAGGCTCGCTACATTCTTCACTATTTCTTACACGTGCGTCTATGGGAATTCCTTCACCATTCATGTGACGTCTTATTTAACAATTTTCAACTTTTATGTTCGATTTCAGAAGGTGCGACTATTTCCATATTTTTCGTTCTGTTGACATTCTCTTCTTGTGAACGTCTCCCATTCATTTTCCGATCTCCACGATTCTCCTCTCTTCTTTGAATTTTCTTGTTCGAAGATATTCCGTCTATCCTTTCCTCATCCATTCGAAGTGCATTTTCTTTTCTTGATATTCTTGAACAAAATTGATCTAGTCTCAACCGATTTAGGATGTTCTCACATTTTTCTGCTGCTATTAAACAATCTTTCAGGTAATAAAATTATCCGCTCCTCCTGATGTCTTCGGATAGTCTTTTATCCAATCCTGCCATAAAAGAGTCGACTAGTAGTAGGTCTCTGGAAAAATGTACTTGTGGGTTTTCCAGATTCTTGCAGCTAAACATTTTCGTTGCGAGGACTCGTAGTCTGAGCAAACTCCCCGAGTGTTTCGTTTCTACGCCGAACACATTTTCCCAGTTTCCTCTTGCCTTTTTCCATTCCAATAGTTTTTTCAAAGATACTTCTGAGCCATTGATACATTTCTTCCAATGTCTAAGGTTGTTCCCGCGATGTTAACGACATGTAATATTCCCTGACTTTTCCACGTAACTTCAATTCTATTGCTTCTAACATCCTTTGATCGTTCCACCTGTTCCATTTTCCAGTGTTCTGCATACTTCTTAAGAACATATCAAGGGGGAAACTTCCATTGAAATTGTCTACCAGAGACAGGTCTGTCATATTCCATGGATTGTTTGTTGGCATCCTATCTAGTAGGTTTGGTTCTAAATCTGATAATTGCTTATTGGAATCCATGTTTCAAGATATCATGCGAACCAATGAAATGGTTTTCAGTCCCAAACCAATTGAATTTTCTTGTCTGCTTGCTTTCTTTGCGTTAGATTTGTTTACTTCTGATGTCAGTTATATAAAATCCCTCGCTACCATTTGTCAATCTGTTTTATTTTATCAATAATTTTTCTTATTTTCCACTTTCAAGCTTTTCAATCAATTAATTTATCTAACAAATACACATTTTTAAAGAAAAAATAACATTAGATTATTATTGCAAAATAAGTTTATGTATGTTGAAACACTATTATTCAAGAGACATTTTAAGGGTCTAAATTTTTCAGCGAAACAAAATTCGCAAAACGGTTCTCGTGCACGAAAATACCTTGTATTGCAAAAAACTGATTTATTTCCTTTTATCGACTTGTGCGTTAATCTATTCAAGAACTAGATACTGTTTTGTAATAAAATAAAAATTTACACCATATTCAATAAGAGATTCTGTAAATGGAATTGGTCCGCCCTCGGCCTATAAGAATTACTATTTTACTGAAACAATCTGTAATGAAATATGTGTTAAATTTTCCTTCTGTTAAAACTAGTAGCATATTTTATTTTCAATATTAATTTCTGAATTTGAATAAAGTTATTGAGGCCCTTTCATGACATTAACCCTTTTTCCTTGTTCATAATATATGTCCTTTTCTATCTTTCCAATTGTACTCACGCCATAAAATATCCATTTTAGAATAATAAACGAATAACTCAAAAATAATTATCATCAACTCGATCAACTATGTTACTTTCAACTTAGTATTTGTATTTTTCATTCATTTTTTTTTGTTTAGTATCTACTGTCTATCTACCTCATCACTTTTAACTAATCGATACATTTAATTACATTCACACCTGCAGTGGATATGGAGTTAGTAAAAAAAATTCTAATCGGTTCCTTTCTCAGAATTTCTATTCCCGTAACTACCTGTATTTATTACCATACCCCGATTTCAGAGTTGAATTGAGGTGTTAAATATCAGATATCCTATTCAATTTCTATTTTAATTTGCTGTGAAAACTCTAGTTGACATTCATATTATTTAACAGTAACCTTTAAATGACCCACTTTGGTCGATGCAACTTCTTTTTTTAAATAAAAAAATAACCTTTTAAGAGAAGTTCATATATAATAAGCAATTCATATTCAACTGAAATAGCTACTCAGCAAATTTAATTAGATACAATTTTGATTCAATTCTTTAAAATGCTTACTTTCAACTTAATACCAAAATGCAAAATACTTGCTTTCAAATTAATACAAAAATGGGAGTTGAGAGGTGAACTTTACTGTCAACACTCCTCTGAGATTATCTCATGCTATATTAAACTTCCGTTTTGCTACATGACATATACGAGAATCATTGTCTTACTACATTTTGTAGTAGTAATTAAAAGCAAACCATCTCAGAATATCCGATAATTTCAAAACTTCTCTGACTATAAATCTGAATTGAGGCCAATGGAAGTAATTTATTCAAGTTCAATTATGTTTATTTCAAATATTCAAAAAAAATGCTAAATTAACAGGAAAAATTTATTAATGGTCATATTGATAAAATTATAACACTTTACTAAAAAAATAAATTGAGAGGTACAAACACATGTGTCAAGCAATCAAATCAAACAATGGCATTTATTTTATTTCAGGAAACATATGAATAAAATCTCAGAATATCGCTGGACAATAGGTTCTACTTGAGAAGTAAGGCCAAATAACATTTCTAACCTTCTCATTCATACCTACTTAGAGTACGGTATATTTATTGCTGCTAATAGGACCAAGTTTTCATTATTTCAAGCACTCGACCACCCATAGAGATTATATTGTATCACCCTACCATTCAATACCATATGTTTGACTGTTTCGTAAAATTCTTCCGTTTATGCCAAAACTCTAGTAGGTAAATAGAGCAGAGAAACCCTAAATCAACATATCCACTGAGACGACTGGGATAAATTGATTAAACTCATTAACTTCTTTCTTTTCACAATTACACTCATTCTTAGTTCTGTTTTCTATTTTCATAAAATTCTTTTTCTACTTGAGGTTTATCAACAATCCCTTTTTACGACTATGCCGGAGTCCTGCCTTAACATCTGTTTAATTTAATTTCAATTGTCTACTTTGTCAGTTTACAGATGCCGAAGTGAAATTTTCCTTCTGTGTTCAGATCCATTTTTTCTTGAAATTCTAATGTCTGTTTAATTTCAACAATTTCTTTTTTCAATAAGGATGTCCATATTTGCCGATATTTGAATATAAAAACGCCAGTTGGTTTCGTTGTGACTAATAGATTTAAATAATCAGACTGATCTAAAAGTTACTTTCTCTGTATTCAACGTTAGTTCCTGAATTTGGAGAGTCTACTCTTTATTTATTTAATTAATTAAATCAGCTGAAAGGCTGTATACACAATTCTGAAGGAAACAAATCAAAAATTTGTCAATTTATTTTTCTTCTAATTTTTTAAGTTCGATTGTGAAGCAAAGTTTTGTTTCTCATGGATTATTGCAAATATAGCCTCATATCCTTGCCGTGCTTGTGAGTTTTTCTAAATATCTAATGACTGAGATTGTGGTGAAAATTAAAATAAAATTCGGTGAATTGAAATCATAAAAACCATACGGAGATATTTATGTGTATTTTTTTTATGACTCGAGTAGATCACAATGAAACAAAAAAAATAATAATGAATTTATCAAGCGGCTTATATCTTTTTTTTTCTCAGAGTTAGAAGTTGAATTTAAAACAGCAGAAGGCTCTCTAGGTTCGGTCCTGGAGAAATTATTGTCGGGGAATTTATAAACCATAAAATATCAAGACTCTTCTAGTTCGTCAGTACAAAGTTCAAAATAAATGAACATTCTTGAACGTTTCGTACCAAAATTCTCGAATAACAGAATACAACACACATTTTTCTATTCAAGATTGGAAATCGAAAATTCTGTTTAATCAAAATACGAAATAAATATACATATTCTGTATAATTTTATTTTTATGAATCGAAATGGATTTTCTAAACCAAATATCTACCTACAAGACAACACCACACACACATTGAGAAACCAATATAAAAAAATATATAATTTCACAAAAATACCACTCAGATTAAGACATCAATATAATATAAACACATATAATTCCAAGAAAATACTCCACGCATTCGAAACCAATATAATAAATATATATTTTCAAGAAAATACCCCACACCTGACACCATTATAATAAAACGCTATTCCGGTGAAATATAATTTATCACAGCTGATGCTATTAATTGTTAGGCCGAGCGGTGCCTTTTTCATTATTTTATTGGAGCGTTTATATAGGAACACATCAGGAAAATTATACATTTACTTACCTATCAAATATCATCCCCGGCAACCCATATCAGAAACCTGCTACCAGTTTTGCACACATACTAGTTTAATTAATCAAGTTACTTTATTGATTATTATTTTCAACACTTTTCTGGATTTCAATCTATTCAAATACTTATCAAATTGTTATTCAATAATATCTGGGCCGAAGACCCAGGTGGAAGATCAAATTTAACTGAATAAAACAAATGAATCGGCCAAAATCATTTATTATTAAACTACTTATAAGTTATTATTCCTACGAAAGTATTAAACTGATATTTTGAAACAGATCATTTACCAGAAAAGGTCACGTTGCTAACAAACGTCTAACACTCTCAAGATTTAAAACAGGACTGCCGTTTAGAAGCATAAAATATCTGTCCTTCAAGTTAGCCTGGGTCTCGAAATCCCAATTGTTTAGGCAGTAAATATAAGGGTTGTTCGAAAATTAATTAGTGAATTGACTTTCTTTTTCAGTTTCTTCTACAATCGGCTTATGCATTAGATATTTTATAACTCAGATATTCCGACGTTACGAGAAAAAAAACATAATGCAAATTTGTCGCATTATGAAAAAAACTCTTTATATCTAAACAATTGATCTTATTTCTACTTATTTCATGTCATGGATCTTTCTGTAACACTCGGTTATGGTTTGAATCAATTCTATTAACGGAAACATGACGTTGAATTCATAATGATACTGATTATTAGATACAAAATATTTTGTGCATAATATTAATTTCCCCTCATAAAACTCTCGTCTGCATTGGTACGAGTTTCATAGCAACACATGTGCGAAGATTTCTGACCATTCTTGGTATCATCAGCTAAGTGTTGAATTTAATGGCTTCCAGATGTAGATTCAATGGTTGTCCTTTTCGAAAACTATCAAAAATAAATCTCAAGATTACGTTTTGTTACAGTTTCAACATATCTCGTTTTTCTTCATTTGAGAATGAGGACATTTCGACTGAAGTATTTGTGCAAACTTATGATGTTTAATGAGTTCTGACAACTAGTGTTTATTAAACAAAATTTTTCGATGGAGTCATGACCATCTCAGATGAAGTTGTTTTTTTTTAATATCTGTGGGTTCATAACAAATTATACATCAATGATATCAGAATGAGAGTCACTATTTTTCTGTATTAGGGAACAATATGGCGCCCATAACAGAAAAAAAGTTGATGATGAATGCCAGAAGACGAAACGTCGGATAGTAAATCTGAACACGAAAACGTGTAGCTAAAAATGTAGTTCTGGTTTTGAGCTATGTTGTCAAATAACGATAGAAAAAAATAAAAACGAAAATTCCGATTTTCAGTTTTTTCCCGATATTTCCGGAAATACTCGGAATTGTCCAAGTTTCAGAACAGTATTTTGTTAAGCACCAGAATACGCAACTTTACTTCAATATGAGCTTGGACGTATCTCCTATAGTTTAGGAGATCCGAATGGTGGGGGTCGAATTTGAATTGCCCTGTATTATTTATTGTATTCATTTCGTTTGTTTTCCTGATATTGCAGTGTCCATGGGTTTATTACAGATATAGTCAGTCCGTCCTTGATCTTGCTTAGATTAGATTTCCTTTCAGCACAAACAACAATATTGTTGATAAAATTAAAAAAGAGCAGCTAATATGAACAACTCACTATGAATTATTTTTATCAATATTTTTCAACTTTGTTAACTGAACTCCGCATTTATGTCGTTATTTTTTATGTATATAATATAATGTTATTCAAAAACAACTGGAATGGACAATAAAGACGCTATTATGATTATTATTTTTATTATTTTTCTATTCTGTTTTGCGTCCTGTTTTATTTCCAAAACTGATATTTTAAATCGCATAACATAAAACTTATAACTTACATCTTCAATTGTGTCCAAGGACTCCAATGCTTCAGGCGGACCAATCCAACATCCAACTGATGGACTGACAAACCCCTATCGACGTAAGTAACTTTCATTTTCGAAATATTATACAAATTACATCGGTTACCTCTGTCTAGAACTATTGGCAACGCTGTACAGTAAATATAACTGACAATAATTCTGTGCACTACCTTGTGGATAGTAGCAGAACAATTTTTGTCTTTTCGTTCATGTACTACAGAGGAATCACTTATTACTGGAGCGATTACCCGTTTTTGTCTGAGGATTTGAAAATCATTATTAAAAATATAAATCGTTTGATTTTATGCCTGAAAAATAGTATGAATAGTTCATCAATGTTCAGTCTTCTAAATTTCATATAAATATCACTTGTAAAAGCGATTCTTCTCAACTGTCTGATTCTATGACAAGAATTTTTTTGAATTGTGATGGAAGTTTGAACTAAAAAATTCTGAAAAAAATCGTGATTATCTTTTACTTTGACATTGATATGTCATGATATCTGAAATGCAATCTGATAAATGGAAAAACTTAAAAAAACCTCTAAAAAGGTTTTCCCTCGAAAACCGTTCATCAGATTTTCTTCTACATCTCTCTATTTGTTCAATTTGAATGCCAAAATATCTCGAATTTTTTTCAGAATTTTGAACATTGCCGTTAATTTTTTTATGGGTTTAAATGAACCTTAATACAATCTGTTCATAACTGCTCTGCTCATCTCTATGCCGATGACATACCTGGGGATTCGGGAAAAAGAATAGATCCCAGGTACGGTCTGTCTGCCTGTCGTAAAAGGCGATTAGAAGTTCCCCAATCCAAAGTGCTACGCGATCCGTGCTGATGGAGGCATGTCGGTGGGGGAGCACCGTCTCTAACGGAGCCTCAGAAAACCGTGCGAAATCCTGAAGAAAGCAGCCTCAGTACTGTGCAGGAGGCACCACAGGGCCGAAAAACCCCTTCCCACATACTCCTGGGAACAAAAATATCCGAGAAAACAAAAAATATATCAGCCCCGGGGATGAGTCGGATAACGCCGATTCAGAACCGGGTTACATCTCTATCGTGGAAGCAATGGCAACAGATAATCTTCAGAACTCAGCGACAGGGCCTGTCGAGCAATCGACAGCAAACAGGGACGCTGAGACAGTAACAGAGGGAATAAAAAACATTGACCTCACAAATAGTCAGACTCTCTGAGGCGCAGCGGGTACATGGACGATTGAAACATCTGGGAAGCGGAAAAGCGCTAACCAAGAACAAAGACCAGAGGGGTGGGATCCTCAGGCGGGGATGAGAATACAAAAAAGGCCTCGCCCTGAGTCTCAGTCCCCTCCCAAGTAAGCCAATTTCAGAATGACCATGAAGTCAGGAATGATGGCTGGCACCTACAGTGAGAAGGCAAGTATCTGGATGGCGGTGATCGACAGGCGCTAACCAGATGTACTTCTGGACCAGAGGCAATCCGAACTAGTCCAAAATGCAACTGCAGATGCGCTCTACCAGACTCCTTCAGGGAGTGGAGACAAAATGCTGCACGAATGAAAGTACAACGCAATGGCTCAGAGGAGCAGTCGACGCGCTGGGTCAGTTCTGGATGGGAAGGGGGAAAGTTAACGGCGTTAGCTTCGACGACCTCCTGGTACGTCACGGAGTGCTGGTCTTCGTGCCTGGGGCAGCCAAAGAAGAACCAGCAGAATTAAGACGGCTCCTTCAGTTCCACAACCCGGACCAGAGGACTTAGGAATGAACTCTGCTGAGCAAAAGCACCGAGAGAGAAGGTGGACAACTCTTAGCCTTCTCAGTGGACGAAGCATCGTTCAAGGTGATGGAGTTGAAGAACTTCCGAGTGTACTCGGGAAGGTCATTTCCACCGACCTGAGCAAAAAGCGGGGTAAGAAAGATGAGGATATCCCATATCAACCTTCAGCATTGTGAGTCGGCTTCGGCAGTCCTTACAGCGGCTGGGGAGAGGTTTGATATGGCCCTTATACAGGAACCATGGGTTGGACAAGGGAAGATAAGTGGACTGGGGAGAGACTGTGGAGAGCTCATTTACAGCAGATCAACAGAGGTCCCTCAGACCTGTATAGCCATAAAAAACACATAAAAATACTTCCACTAACGAAGGAGTGGAACGGGATCAGGGAGCTAGTACTCGAGTAGGCTTACTTCCCATCGGATCACCCTGAACCACCACCCACAAAGGATATAGAAGACCTGGTGAGACATTGCAGAAACAAAGGAATGCAACTAATAATAATAATAATAAAGTTGCGGCTGGGATTTTTTAATTTAATTTGACCGATTAAATTATTCAAATCTCGTGGTTGGACTGGGTTGAGTCCTGCACGATTCACTGTTACGTTCCAATTAACAGTGCTGCTCCTAAGGTGGCGTATGGAGTTAGTAACAAGGCCTATCCAGAACACGTGGCTAATGACCATATCAGTCGATGCCAAGACACCAAAGAAAAAATAATAATAAAGTTTATTCAAAAACAACTACTTCTCTGGCTAATACCTCGACAGATATTGAATTATATCCGTCAGACATATGTGCAAAGATCCTTACTTTGAAGGATCAACTTTGCACCGGGCCCCCGCGTGTATACAACCGTGATAACCTGGACTGCACTGATGAGGGACTTCATCCCGAAACCGGTCTGCAGTTGGTTCCTTGTTTGGATCAGGCGGTGTCCCACTGTCTGTCTCTGAGAGCTCTTGCAAAGTTGATCCTTCAAAGTAAGGATCTTTGCACATTTGTCTGACAGATATGATTCAATATCTGTCGAGGTATTAGCCAGAGAAGTAGTTGTTTTCTGTTGGACATATGCCATACAATCTATACAAAGGTATAGTGAGTTCCTAAAGGATTGTTTTCGACTGTTTTACAGTCACTGGAACATTTATTGCTCCTTGAAACAAGTATTCAGCAAATAACTTTTTCTATATATGATTTTCAAAAACCATTTCTGGAGAACATCAAGATTTCTGTGGTGTTATTTCATGACTCCTCCCCAAGCCAAAATACCATAATTCAATTGAGAGTGTATTAATGAAAAATAAATAATGTTTTTATGTCCATGAATGCTTTGAGATACTTGAATTTTGATAATAAACTTCGCAATTTCCTCAAAAGGAATTCTATTTGTTTGTCCCTTTTAAGATGCCTGTCAAGTACTTGATACTATATGTTTCTTCCATTCTAGTATTATAATCAATTATTAGTGGCCCCATGTCTGTGAGATTATTATTATAAAATGTGAATGGCATATATTTCGTTTTTTCAAAGTTTATTGTGAGTAGGTTATAATCAAACCAATTATTAATCTTTTTGAAATCTAATGTAGTCTTAGTCTGTAATTCAGTCCAGTTTTTTCCTCTATATAATATAACTGTATCATCTGCAAAACTCTAAATTGCATCTATAGTATTAATATGAAAAAGGTCATTGAGATAGATAGAAAGTAGCAGTGGTCCCAAAACTGTCTCCTGTGGCACACCAAATTGAAAGATTTTTTTTTTCACTCCTAGCTTCATCAATTTCAACATATTGAGTTCTATTTTCTAAGTAATTTTTGATAAGATCAGAGACAGTCTGGCACTCGGGTACATACCAAAAGCTTGGAGACACGTTAGGGTCACTTTTATACGAAAACCTGGAAAAGCAGTACAGGACTGGTTATATTAGGAGCGGTGTGCTGATGGAGAGAACACTGCACCGTGAACAATATGCCTACAGTACTGGCTGTTCAACGGAGACAGCACTTCACTAAGTAGCAACGAGGGTGGAAAATACGCTGAGGAACTATTAGCGGCCTTTCTCGATATAGTGGTTTTTGACAATACTATAACCTCAATCACAAGAGCTCATAGACACAGAGACATCGCCTGGATAGACTCAATACTAAGGAATCGAATGATACACATTATAGTATTAGAGAAGACCATAGTAGCCAGGGCTACCAGAGGATGTCCGCATGGTGGAGTACTATCTCCGCTTCTGTAGAATCCGATCGCGGACTCGCTGTTGGAAACACTAAACGACGCAGGACATTGGATATGTTGATGACATAGTAGTCTAAGCACAAGAGAAATTTAACATTACGGTTAGAGACCGCATGCAGGAGACTCTTAACCTGGTCACGAGATGGATGGACTTTGATGGGCTGAACGTCAACCCTAACAAGGCAACCATAGTAGCATTCACCCGAAGGCAAAAAACAGAGGTCCTAGAACCTATATGACTTCGAAGAGAGAATATACAGATGAAGGGGGAAGTCAAATATCTTGGAGTGATTCTTGACTCCAAGCTGACGCAGAACCAACATCTAAAAATAACAAAAAAAAAGCATTGACAACACTAGTGATGGCCAGACGATCTTCTGGAAAATAATGGGGACTGAAACCACATACGCTGCACTGGTTGTATAGCACGGTGGCCCGAGACACAACGAAGAGGACCCATAACAAGACTAAGCAAGGTACAAATACTTGCCTGTCTTGGAATCACAGGGGCAATTGAATCAACACCAACTGCAGCCATGGAGAACATACCTTACAGAATTGAGTGGGAAGGCACGCAGCTCAGGAACACTCTATAGGGGCAAATATGGTACACAGATAGATCCAAGGCTGGGAATGGGGTGGGTTCAGGAGTGTTCTCCAGGAATCCGAGTACTGGCCTCAGCTACTCACTAGACAAACACACCTCTGCGTGTCTTTCAGGCAGAGGAAGGCGCCATTCTCCAATGCGCGAAGAAGAACAGGAGAAACGGTGAAAACGCGCAACACATCAACATCCTGTCAGATAGCCAAGCGGCACTTGAGGCCTTGTGCAACAAGGAAGTAACGTAAGGGACTGCTAAGGACTAGAAGTGCTGGCAGACCGGAATAAGTCAATCTCATATGGGTACCACGACACCGGGAAATTGCAGGCGATGAAAAAGCAGACGAACTAGTGAGAATGGGTTCAGAAAATCCCCCAAACAAAGAGAAGACACTAGGGGTACCGAAGTGTACAGTAAGAGCGTCTGTAAGAGATTGGATTGGGGACAGTCACAAAAACTACTGGAAAAGCATCCCAGAAAACAAACACGGGAAATAAATACATCAAAAGACCGTGTGATCAAAGAACGGCAGACCTGTTAGCGATGAACTGGAGCCAGTTGAGAACCGTTACGGGACTCCTGACTGGTCATGCACCAGTGGAGAAGCATACCTCAACGAAATGGAACTGTACGATGGAGACCTGACCTGCAGACTATGCGGTTAGGATCCAGAGACATACTGTGCTGTTGCGAGGCATAGACCGCAAAAGACAGGCAATCTTCGGGCAGACATCTGGCGAACCAGAACTATACAGATCGCACCCAGTAAAGGACTTGTACAAGTACGAGGCACGAAAGTACTGGATTGGGTACTGTGATAATACACTACATAGGCATGATACAATGGGCAAATGACCCTAAGTGTCACCGGGGGCAACAATCTGGAGGGCCTAGAGGTGAAGGTTTCAGTGAGTATCCCTGTGAATCAGCGGAGTCTCACAGTAGGTCTGGAAACTCTTTACCTCTCTATAAAAGATTGCCTCCACCTCAGCGAAGAAGAAAAAAAATACAGATTCGAAAGCATGTCGCTTTTGTATTCGAACTGAAAACTTTGGGCAGCAAGCTTATAAATATGTTACACATCTGAAGAAATTATTTTTAACATTTTTTTCAGTACATTTGGATAAAAGCTTGTCTTTAATTTTCATTTCACCTAATTTTATTTTTATACGAGATATCGTCCCACTTGAAAAATTGATTGCAAAACAATACATGAAAAATTACAGGGTATACCATTTAGTCCAGGAGGAATCGGCGCATGAGTACCGAAAACTTTTCCACCTCAATTTTTTTACGCGATCCTCTTCAAATTGCCCTACTGATGATATAAATGCATGGTACCATGGGGCAACCACGTGCCATATTGTTTAAACCGAAATTGTTTAAATAATTGCAAGGAATTGTTAGTTTTCAACCGAAAAATCTCAAATTTGGGTACTTTCGACACATGAAAAATATATTGATAATTATATATATATATATATATATATATATATATATATATATATATATATATATATATATATATATATATATATATATATATATATATAATAATATATTTTTTTAATTATTTATACAATAGTTAATGATATTGTGAATAGAGATTTTAAAGAAATTCATTGTTTATACCTGTTTTTTAATTGTTTAATTCGCGCTCACAAGTATGCGTCGCTTACCTTTAAGTATCGCCGTCTCTCTCTGACTCATGCGCTGCATCGGCCTCTCTGTGTCTTGAATCATTATTTTTCATTTATCTTTAAAACTATCAACTTTATCAAGATTGTTAAAGAGAGGAATGTTTTTAATAATTAAATTGTCTACTTGCTTAAGTTGGCTACATATGGGAAACTTTTTTATTATTGATTTTACGATAAAAAGTTATTCTTCATAAAAAGTTCTGCATGGTCCAAAACCTTCGATGCAACCATCAGATATTGCATTTTATCAATCTTATACGAGGTATGTCAAAAGATATGAATTTTACCCAAAAGTAAAGTAACTTTATATTTCACAATATCGAAAATTGTTATTATGAAAAGTTGTTCGGAATGGAAAACTATGTTTCAATATGCAATTACATCCTTCCATTTCGAAAAATAATTGTTTTACAATTTTTTTTTATTATCAATATTACATTTATCATTTTTATTTATTACAAACATGTTAACCTTTCTGTTCTGTTTAGAAATTAATATAAAACATAATTTTATGAATGATAAATGTTCGGTATTGATAATTTGAGAAAAAATTGTAAAAAAAATATTTTTACAATTAGAAGGATGTAATTGCATATTGAAACATAGTTTTTAATTCCAACTAACTTTTTATAATGAAAATTTTCGATTTTGTGAAATATAAAGTTACTTTTTTCTTGAGAAAATTTCATATTTTTGGACATACCTCGTATAAGATTCATGAAATTTGATATCTGATGATTGCGTCTTGGGTTTTAGACTATGCAGAACTTCTATGAATAACTTTTTTTTGTAAAATCAATAATAAAAAAGTTTTCCATATGTAGCCAACTCAAGCAGACTAACTGTATTTAATTGTGATTCCAAAAAATTTGGATTTTGCACCTCTACTACGGCTCCTTTAAACAATTTTTCTACAAAGTAGTCATGGCAATCTATTTGAATACATTTAATCTTGGATTGGTACTTCTTAAAACTCTAGTCATTGTACTGGGTGATATAGAATATGGTCATATTGAACTCGTAATTTTAGTTGTAAGTGATGAATCAGGATAAATCAACACATTTATGTTTGTGAATATGGTTGAAAAGAGAACGGTATCGATCTTTTATATGCTCCGATTGAAACATCATCGACTAAGTTCCGGTCTCTTCACCTATAGATAAGTCCTAGATAACTCTATCTATCAGATAAGGATATGTAAACCTGTGAAGTTTATCTACCAGATAGTTATCGGAGACTTTATTGTGAGGTGAAAAGACCGGCCCTTAGAGAGCTTAAATTGGAAGTTGGTTACGTGCACGCAAATTTGGCCACTTTCAAAATTTCAAGTTATTGTGAAAATCCGTTCCCATTTTAACTCCATTTTGATTCAATTATCTATCTTTCTGGTTCAAATATTCTGTCGAACACTGTATAAATGATTGTGAACTTCACAACACAATTAATAGTAGAGATGGAGAGGTAGGTAATGGTACTGAATCACCTCAAAGCATGCAAGAATATTTTACCACACCGAAAGCAGACTACGATAAGAGGTAGACCCACAGTCTGTTACTATGGATGATGTTCGAAATAAAATGGATTTTTCAGAAAAATATATAAGTAGGTACATTTTACTAATGAAAAATTGGGTTAAAATGTTTTTTAACTCTCACAGCATTTCCTACTGTTAGAACAGACGATGGACTTTATTCAAAGATCTTTTAGAACTGATTGATGTGTATCTTGTTCTTGGGTCACACGTAGGAGTTGTGATTGTTTGATGGTCTCTTTTATTTTAGAATAAATCTATTGTGGTGAACTAGCGTTATATCGAAATTCAAGGATTTTCTAAGTAGCTAATTATAGCCATATCCAGATACATTAGAAACATCTACAGAAGCTTTTCTTTTATTATGCTGTATAATTTTGATTCTGGTTCATCGATTGTACATCTAAATTTGTTAATATATTTGATTTCCATATCGCTTTCATTAAGTTAGGAATTTTGGTACCGTGTTTGGCGGTATTTGGAACTGAGACCGAATATATCGTATTTTGATTTGAAAATATGTTTTGTGAAAGAACGTGTTTCTGATACATCAGTCGCAACAAACAATGTGTTGTTTTTGTCTGATAAACTTTTATATTCCAGAAGAGGACCCATTGGTCATAATTTTGATAGTAGTGTATCGCTGGCTACCAAACTTATCACCATTTAAAAAGTCAATTTTTTTGAAGCCAGTTTCAGATGAAGAAATTAATAAAATAATTATGACTCTCAAATCGCATACAGCACCTGGTGAAGATCAAATTACTTCAAACAATTTAAAAAATATTGTTGATCTAGTAAGCTTACCTTTATCCTTAATTATTAATAAATGTATAGAAAATGGTACTTTTCCCGACTATTTGAAGAGAACAATTTTGAAACCTATTTATAAAGGAGGAGACAGAAAAAACATTTCAAATTATCGTCCAATTGCACTTTTGAATGTGTTTGCTAAAATTTTTGAAAAAGTGTTGACAATCCAATTACTTGATTTCATCAATGCTAATTCTGCCGTCCTAAGCAAAAAAGCAGTATCTGCAAAAACTCTGAAGCTGAGAATCTGTAGTTTTGACCATCTCAAGTACAAAAAGTCTCAAACTTGTGTACTAAAGGCAAAATGATTGATTGACTTTGGCTATTTAAATCTAGTTTAAGTAATTTTTCTTTTGGACAAAGTTAAATTTATAGTGTTTTAAGACTACAGAAACCAATATCTCCATAGTCACATTTTTTGGAGATACTGCTTTTTTTTCTTAGGACGGCAGAATATTGGTTTCGATAAATTTCAAGCAGCAGTTACTGACTTTATGAGTAGTATTCATGAAACTTTAAATTCAAGTAATTATGGTGTTGCAATATTCATTGATCTTGAAAAAGCTTTTGACACTGTCAATCATATACAATTCTATTAGACATCTTAAATAACCTGGGTATAAGGGGACATGCATTGAATATTTTTCAAAATTATTTCCAAAATCGTGTACAATATGCACTTATTGACCAATATAAAAGTTAGGAAAAAGTATAAACATTTGGAGTTCCGCAGGGTTCTGTTTTGGCACCAATTCTTTATTTGATTTATGTTAATAGCATTATGAATATCAACCTAATTGGTATGCATCTTTCTTTTGCTGATGATACTGTACTCTATCACAAATCTAAAAATGTTCAAACCTTAAAAACAAATTTGGAAAAAGATATTAAAACAATTGAAATATGGTTGAATGAACTTAATTTAACTATTAATTCAGAAAAACTGTCTATATGATATTTAAACAAAAGAATATGGAAAACATCAATTTAAACATTATAATTAAAATCAGAACTATTGCTGAAGTTGAGAAACACAAGTATTTGGGTCTGATTATTGACAAAAATTTAAATTTTGAGAGTCATATAGAGAAAATAAAAAATTCTATTATTCCTCTGATAGGAGCCATTAGAAGAATACAATTTCTTAGAAAAAATATTCAATTGTTAATATATAACGCACATATTATCTCTTGAATCAGATATATGATCACAGTGTGGTCATCATGCAGTCAAAAACAAAAAGAAATTATTTATAGATTGATGAATAAAGCAATAAAAGTAATATTTGGTAAACCTTGAGATACACCATCTTCAGATTTGTACAAAAACTCCAATAATATGACATTGAACCAACTTATTAAATTTGAAAAAGCTAAATTTGCATTCAAATTAACCAAGGATATTCAAAAGAGTAATACAACAATTCAGAAAAATTCCAAATTGCATAGTCATAATACTCGGATTTTGAACCACTTTCACTTGGACAATATCCATTGCAACAAAGAAAACGCAAATCCAATTTTCAGCTCTATAGAAACATTTAATAAATTAGCAGAACAAATGAAAAATTCAAAAACGATAATTTCATTTTACAAAAATTTTAAAGAAATGTTACTATTGTTTATGTTCATAAGAATACAACAAAACTTTATGAATTATTTGTATTAATTGATAATGTATTAGAATTATATTACTTTATTTTATCATTGATGTACATTCAAACTTCCTTATACCAGAACTTGTTCTGACTGGAAGTTATTTATACAAAAAAAAAACCTTCTACTAAATGACACAAATTACAAGATCGTTCCCTGTTGAACAAATATTATTTTTTCGCAAACGTTTGTTTTTGATTTCGTCAGTTATGAGTACTTTTCGTAAGTGCCTAAAAAATTATGATACAGTGAGTTCTTTCACCAACAAGTTTGGTAGCATACACTACTATCAAAATTATGAGCAATGGGTCCTCTTCTGGAATATAAAAGTTTATCAGACAAAAACAACACATTGTTTGTTGCGACTGATGTATCTGAAACACGTATTTTCACAAAACATATTTTCAAATTTCAACTAGGTTGGTAAGTTCATTTCTACATCACAGGTTGAATAGTTTCATTCCATACTCAATAGCCTTTTCTGGGAAATATTGCTTCATCATCAACCGTCCTCTGAATGGAAGAGGCGATTTATTGATACTTACATAATGTTTCTCCAGTTATGAATCTCATTTTATTAAAAGTGCTAGTAAAAATGAAAAATTATACACTCTCAAGAAGCATTGAAATCCTTTCTTTGTTATGATGTGTGCAACGAACAAGTTTCGAAAGGACATATCGGTTGGCCAATAATGGGCAACATGCAGCTTATGATCTTAACACTTTATATACCCTGTGAGTCTGATAGATTCCTGGATTTCATTTCTATTGGTTGAGGATCATTCATGAAGCTTTGACTGAGTAGAAGTACCCTTGTTATTCGACCAAATTTGATTGATATACAGAAAAAATTACAGTACCCAAACAGAATTCATCTATTCAGATTTTTCGTTTTCAAACTTAAAATTTTCAATATTTTCATTAAAGGCAATGGCTTCAAATTCGTCCGTTATTTGATTTTAAAAATTGATCATATCTTCCAAATTTTCTGGTTCATCATTCATCATTATCTCTGTTGTATTATTCAGATTTGCAAGCTCACGAATTTTTTCAGTTTTTTTTTACCTTTTTTAACGTCTTTAGATATTTATCGGGCGTACCGGAACGTTTTCCTTTCAGTTGATAAATAAACTAAGTCTCCCCAAAAATCTTTAGATTATGTAAAATCAGTACTTCTTCATAATATGAATGACACTTGCATGTTTTGACAATCTTATGGATATGCTGTAAATCACAGTGATTTTACTTTTTTGACTAATAGCAATATTCTACTAAAAAACAATTGCAGCCGCTAACTTGATCACTACTACCACATGAAGAGCCAATTTGGATATTATATTTCATAAACTTCCAGTTTGTGAAGTTTACTTCAAAGTAGGATATCTTCCAGTTGCACAATATACAATTTACTCATTTGCCCTTTCACACTTTTATAGATTATCTTGATCTCACAATAACTCATTTTCAGACTGTGGAAGGTTACAAACCCACAAAATTTATTTCAGGAGACGAATGTCCACCATAAAATCAAACTTTCAATATGTTCAAAAGTGTTCATGAGGCCTTGGTCTATTCGTCCATAAAATTTACCAGAATTTATCATTTTATCATTAGAAGTCAGTTCTGAATTACCGGGAAATAATCTATTTACGTTTTGAATTTTATTGTTTTTGTGAACTATTATTCTTCTGATTTGGCAGTAAACATATATTATTTCGTATTTATTATTATTATTTTGGACTGGAAAGACAGGAATAACCCTACTCACTACATTCGAATTGTTCGAGTCAAATATTAAACTTTTTCGATTTTAGCTCCATCTAGTGGACGAATATCAACAGACCATACATTTTTGTGATGTCTGAGAAAATTGTTAAGCTGATGAAAATAGACGAATTGCAATTTTCTATAAAAAAGTTGTCAGCACTTCTGACTCGTCCTGTAGGATTATGTCTCAAGTAGCACAACTATATTGGTAAAATATTGGTACAATATTGTGAACATATTGGCGAAATATTTGAAATGCAATATTGGCGAGAAAAAAAATGTGAACATTCGGCGATATTGGTCCAATATTACTTGAATAATATTGGCGAAATATCCTTGAACTGATATTGGCCTCAAAATGTTCGGCAATATTGGTACAATATCGCTGATACAATATTCTGACAATATTGGCACAATATTCAAAAGTAATATTGTCGAGAAGTAAAATGTGAACATATTGCGATATTGGTCGAATATTGTTTGAATAGTTTAGAAATAGTTTTGGTGAAATATTCTTGAAGCTATAATGGCCCCAAAATATTTATCGATATTGGTACAATATTTATCGATATTGGTACTATATCATTTGGATATATTGGTGGATGTCAATATACCTTGGTAAATTATTAAATGTCTTTTAGTTGATGAAGGTGACACCAGAGTCTGCCTTTTCATCGCCATAACCACTGAGTGAGCTGTCTTGAAACAAGTTGTGAGAAGTATTTAATATACTTTCGTAGGTTTTGGAAGACGTTCCATATGTAGAGCCACCTAGCGGATTTTTATCTAGGTTTGATCATGATATAATTTCAATATGTTTTATTGAATAGTCGGCCAATATTCAAATTTCATCTCAATCTAGATATAGGAAACAATATGAAGACAATATTGTTTTAACGATATCGATAAATATTATTGAACCAATATTGACCCAATATTGATTAATAAGATTTGTTGAATATTGGCGAAATTATATTCAACCAATGTGTAATCACATTGGGAGATACAATATAGTTTTTATTCCTAGAATCGATATTAGGGGAATATTGGGATTGCGATATTTATTCTAGATGTTAAAAACGATGTGAAGACAATATTGTTTTATCGATATTGGTAAATATCAGTCAACCAATATTGACTCAATATGAGTTATTACATTTTGTCAAATAAAGTGGAAATGATATTCAACCAATATTCTAACAAACTTGGAAATACAATATAGTTTTTTTCCCCTATAATCGATATGACTGGAATATTTGGATTGCAATATTTATTCTAGATGTGGAAAACAATATATAACCAATATTGTATCATCGATATTGGTAGAAATTATTCAACCAATATTGACCCAATATTTCGTGTGATAATCTACATTCAAAACTAGTTCAACCAATATCCCACCAATATTATTAATATAATATTGTTTTTTGAATATTCATCCATATTGGACCAATATTGATTTTACATTTACAATATATCTATATTGGCCCAATATGGAACCAAGATTCAGCCGATATGATGTGCTACCTGGGGTAGGGAATGTTTCAATAAAATTTCGTATATCTCAATCCTAAACCATTACTTCAAATTTGAAATCTCTATGTGAAGCGATAACTGAATGGTAGGCTTATCTCATATATCATTGTTACACAGTACCCGTTCTCTGTGGCACCATGGGAAAGTCAGTATGAATTTCTCGGCAGTCAAGGTGTTAAATAACTTTTGAAAAATTGATTTCGGAAAAAAATTTGCGAGAAACAAATTGTAGACAATTTAATTATTAATATCATTCCTCTCTTTGAAAATCTTGATAAAGTTGATAGTTTTTAAGATAAATGATAAATAATGATTCAAGACACAGAGAGGCCGATGCGGCGCATGAGTCAGAGAGAGGCGGCGATACTTAAAGGTAAGCGACGCATACTTGTGAGCGCAAGAAATTAACAATTAAAAAACAGGTGTAAACAATGATTTTTTTTAAATCTCTATTTACAATATTATTAACTATTGTAAAAAGAATTAAAAAGAATATTATTTATATATTTTTTTTGATATATTTTTCATTTTTTCATGGGTCGAAAGTACCCAAATTTGAGACCTTTCGAATCTTTAAAAATATTAACTTTATCGTGAAAAGTCATAGCACCTTTTTTATTTGTATTTCAATAAAGAATATGAAAAAAATTGTCCGGTTGGAAACTATCAATTCCTTGCAATTGTTTAACTAACAATTCCTTGCAATTGTTTAAACAATTTGGGTTTAAACAATATGGCACGGGGTTGCCCCATGGCAACATGCATTTATATCATCAGTAGGGAAATTTGAAGAGGATCGCATAAAAAATTCGAGGTGGAAAAGTTTTCGGTACTCATGCGCCGATTCCTCCTGGACAAATTAAAATTCAATAAAAAAGAAGATACATCGAGATTTATCTAAAAAAAATCACCCGTTATATACAAGCATATCTTCCATCTAACCTTCCAAAATTGTTTGTATATTGGTAATTTGGTTATTTTAAATTAAATCTAACTACATCTCTACCAATTATGTGTTAATTTATTCTCATTTCAGCCAACAAAATAGTATCGTGCCAGAAGGATGTATTTATAAACCAATCGCCTGAACAATCATTCACGTTGCGATTTTCCGAGTATTCGAAGTGCCCATTGAAACATTTCGTAATAAAATATACATTACTGAAAAACGAACCAGTAGCAATTCGAATGTAAAGAAAAAATTTGCTCTATTTATGTTACTGAACTCAAATAATAAACATCAAAAACCTCGATTTAGAATCCGCAATTTCAAAGTGGAGTCAAATGAAACCGAAGTTTCGGAAGATTCGGACAAGTGGAAATGGGAGAAAACGGTGCTTCGGAAAATAGGTCGCACGCCGTGGCTTTGATGAGATTTTTTAGTGTTGATGTAGATCCAGAGATGAATATCACAAGTTCGAGTACGGGAGTTCAAGTGCCCGGCATCAATGATTTCTGGTCGAGAGAATTTATTTTTAAGGTCATTCAAGTGGTGAGTGAGTTATTATTCTTAATTAAGGTCATTTTCCCAGGTACTCATAAAGATCCTGATATCAGGTCACCTAAATACATTCATTAACAATATTCATCCAACGTAGACGATCCATGATATACAGTGGTGGTGAGATAGAACGGGGTAGGTAAGAAAACTCACAGTCTAAAAGTCCTCCAAAAATTATCTTTATTAAAAAAGTAGGACATGTTTCGGAGGATAAATCCTTCACTTTTAGCAAGAAGAAATCTGGGTCATAGTGGTCGGCTGGTTTATCGTTTTCCTCTCAAGCGTAGGGTCGTGGGTTCGATTCCCAGCATGGCCACCGGTCTCGCGCATGGCATCACATGTTAAAAGGTAAGTGCTGCGTCTTCACTAGCTCGCACAAGTCTCTCGAAGACTTCTGAGGGTTGCGCGTAAGGGTGTACCAACTTCAACAACTTCAACAATTATATCAACAACAAGCAGATCATTTTGTGGTGGAAATTTTTAAAAAATGAAGATTTAACTTTAAAGATTAAAAGACTAAGAACAATGGTTGGTTTCACAAACAGCATAATTAAAAGAATTAGTACTCTAATTGATTTAGTGACTAATCTCGTGTTTGGATGACAGTTGCCCTCATATTATATAAACAGATCAAATGCCATCATTTTTTGAATTCAAACCAATGAGAAAAGGACTTTTCGAAAACACTGTATTTTCAAATCGGGTTTCGCCTCTTCCTTATTTATACTTTTCTATAGTTACAACCAAGATGTATAGAAACCATGGTGTTATCACTGATTCGCTTTTGTTTCAACAAAGTTGTTGAGACTGTAATTGCACTGATACCGTTGGCTTCATTCGTCGATGGATAAGTCGAAAATAACCGAGTTTCCAACATTCTGAAGTACTGAGTCATAATTATTTGATTAAAATTTAAATGTTTACAAATTATGGTTAATGAATATCACAACAAATAAAATTCAATGTTGAAAATTACATAATATGACACTTGTCCAAGCGTCATCATGAATCTGCAATTTTGCCGCCATCTGTGTGCTAAAGAGGTGAAACGGTATCAACGCAGTAAAAATATCACGAATCAAGTAGGCCGTACCTTAACACTTTTGTATGTCGGTTTCACAGCTATAAGCCAGGAATCACACTGATCGACCAGGACCGACCGTCCGCGACCGTCCAGCAACGACCAAAATTTCCAACACGTATATTCGTATCGCACAACTCACACTGTTCGACCATTCTCGACCGTCCACGACCGGTTTTCAAAGACCATGTTTGAAACTACAACCTGCTGGAAATTTTGGTCGGCCTCAGACTACTGTGATGGAATGTCCATACGTTAAATTATCATTTGGACACATGTTTGCGATAAATTTTCAACAGTTTTTCACATAAACGAAAATTTTAATATTATTCGTGTGAACTGTTATATTTCTAATTGAGTCAGAAATTCGTGAGTACTTTATTTACAATTTTTAGTACATCCAAAATTTTAATGTTTTTAAAGCAGCGAAACAATACAGGAACCTTGTGGACCGCCGCAGAGATGAATATTTTGCTAACAGCGGTGAGGAGCCACGTTAAATCAGAGTAATCCTAATTACAGCAATACAGAAGTCCTTGATGAAATTTATTAACGCAAGAGAATAATTGTTTAGTACCAGTTCAACTAATAGTAACTTACATATTTTTTATAGTTGAAGAATTAACGTGCTGGATATAGAAAAAGGACATATTCCTTGGTGCTCCATCCGGAATTACTGCCCAGCAAATAGAAAATTGGCCTTCTTTTGATTGGGAATTTCTGTTGGTGTAATTCATGGAAAATAGTAGGTAGTTTGAAACTGTATTGATCTTATAGTAATTTGGGGTAATTGGTTCAAAATTCACCCTCTTGTTCCCGATATAAATAAAGTTCTCTATTCCACACACTTTTTTACATTACTTCATTAATCGTTTATAAAAATCATACACTATCATGATTGTTTCTTCTACTCCTACTGATTATTCACAACAAAAGCATTGAAATTATGATTTTAATTCTTTTTCATTAAATAAATAGAAAATTGACATAACCTTTTGAATGTCAGATCAATGTCAGATTTACAAAATTATTCTGGCGGACGGTCGTAGATGGTCGATCAGTGTGAGTTTGAAAGTTTTCATTGATCTACTTTAATTTTTGGTCGTAGCTGGACGGTCGCGGACGGTCGGTCCTGGTCGATCAATGTGATTCCTGGCTAAGAGATCACACCAGGGTTTCTATGTATCTTGGTTACAACAATCACTTTAATTATAGAAACGTCAGTTTGACGGTTCAACTCTTCAACTGACATTAATGACACAAGATGAACCGTTTCTGCAATACGCATTTAGTCCTTAATAATTTAATGTATTCTTGAAATTGTCTAATCGAATATCCCTTCAAAATGCAGAATTTTCAAAATACTTTCACTTTGTCAGTCGCTCAAACTGTGTTGCTGTACAAAACACCGAGCAAGCTCTCGTGGTGTTTCTAAGCAACACAGTTTTCGTGACAGCAAGGTGAAAGTATTTTTTGAAAATTCAGCATTTTGTCGGGATATTACTACTGATAACAAATAAGCGTTTTCCAGTCTAATTTTACAAATCTAACAAACTGCACGTTATGATCTGCTTCTTTAATACGAAGCAAGGACCAATCCTTGCTTCTAATTGGTGCATTTGAACTGAAAATAGGTTTTGTTGAATATATTGTTGTGAATTGTTTATTATAGTATTATCAGCAGTAATACTTAGTAAATTAAAATACTCAAGTCATACAACGATATCTATTGCATAATTACAAAGAGTGTAAGTGTGTCATCACTCTAGTCGTGGAATTCTGATATAACTGTTAGATACGAACCACCGTAATAGTGGAAGTCCTGGCAAAAACCATTGTTTTTAATTTAGTGCCATCTGATATGGAGAAAATGAAAAAGAGATAATTTTAAGAACATATTTGAAAAAAAAAAACAGATAGGTACTTCTGAAGAGATCGGAAAATATTCTAAAAAATTGTTATTTTCAATTTTTGAAAATGGAGTGTGAATGACGAGTCGAAATCGATTTAGGGCAGGTTGTTCAGTTAGAGATGAACTGCATTTTTATGTGAATCTTGGTTTATCGAGTAGTTTCGAAAAACGATCAAAATCAATGGATTAAGCACTCAATTTGACATAACTGACTGACATTAGATATTAGAACTGCTATATGAAATATTATGGAAAATTTATAAGAAACCAGTTTCACATAGATGCTAATGAACGATGATATAACTAATGATGAAGATATTATTGAATTGGTGAATATCCTAGCTCCTATAAGGGCACCTTGTGCTTATAGATTACGAGAAAATCATTTAGAGAAATCGCCACATGAAAAATTTGTATTTATGCATAAACCTTGAGCAAATGCTTTAACTTCGATTTCTTGAAACAAACGTATTCATTTTGATAAGTTATGAGGGAGAAAAACCTGTAGTGAAAGCATTTGCTACCTTTTATGAACCCATTGTGAGGATTATTGTGAACTTGGTTTCTCATGAAATCGCTAATGAAACTAATTCGATATCTAAACTATTAGGTAATTTTGTGACGATTCCATTACTGAAAATCATTTTCAGCACATCACAGGATTTTCCTTTCCGTGGAAACGAGGACATAAACAAAGAATATTCACATATCTACCTTAGAAGATCCATCACATAGGATGGTTTGCTCATGAATTTTGTAGGGATAGTCTTCAGGGGTTTCAAGCAATCTGCTAATACGTATCCCTGTACACAAAATGTTATTCCAAATCCAGTGGTTCGGTTTTGAAGTTTTATTTTTAAACATTAACAATAACGAAGGACCATAACAATTCTTCATAAAATATGGAAAATGGAAAATGAAGTATTGTTCCATATCATACTGAGATCTGCGCTTTCGAGAGTTTTACTAAAGAGAGGTATTTGCCGTGATTAATTCGTGTCTTTCAGAGAGATTTCAAACACAGTTTTATTCTGCTGTCGCTGACGCTGTCAATAATCGTCGCTATGACGACCGTAAACAAATGAGAATCAAGCAAGGCGTTGAGATTTCAGATAATGTATTTCATTCACCAAACAGGGCGATTGATTCAGTTAGCACGTTTCTAAAACATACTGCCCGCGTTGAAGCTTTCAGCTTCAAATAGATAACTATAAATACTTACTAAGTTGAACAATAGAAAAGAAAAATATATATATATATATATATATATATATATATATATTCACGAACTCATGAAACGAATGCTAACGATAATAGCAAGAACAATATCAGTTTTGTTATTGAAAATCGAAATCATCATTATTGGGTAAGGGACACAGTTTGGTTATTGGCCGAGTTAAAATACCTTTAATCTTGACAACCCTTACTTTTTCATCACTACCTTGATGTACTTCTACTACTCTAGCTCTAGGCCAATGCAATGGTGGAATATTATCTTCCTTTAGAAGAACAAGATCATTGACCTTGAGGTTCATGGTTGAATATAACCACTTTGATCGATGTTGGAAACTGTTTAAAACATCGAGAGACCAGCGTTTCCAGAAATTTTGTTGAATTCTAGAGCATCTTTGCCAGATATCCATCCTATTTTCAGGAATTTCCGACAAATCTTTTTCTGGGTAAGCGGTTAATCTGGTACCAATTAAAAAGTGCCCAGATGTTAAACACTGAAAATCAGAGGGATCGCTAGAAAGGGGGCACAAGGGTCTTGAATTCATAATGAGGCTATTATGAATTTGAGAAATAATGGTACTGAATTCTTCGAAAGTAACTTGAATGTTACCAATTAATCTGCGAATATGATATTTGGCGCTTTTAATAGCGGCCTCCCAGATTCCTCCCCAATGCGGAGATCTGGGTGGAATAAATTTCCACTCTATTTGATTTTGTGAGAGATTATTGACAGAATTTTTTAAAAAATCATAAAGAGCTTTCAATTGGTTTTTTGCACCTAGAAAATTGGTGGCATTATCACTATATATTGTAGTCGGATTGCCACGTCTAGAAATGAAACGTCTCAGTGTCATAAGGAAAGCTTCACTTGAGAGACTGGAAACAAGTTCTAGATGAACTGCTTTAGTGACCATACAGACAAAAAGAGCTGTATAGCATTTGATTATTGGAGCTTTTCGTAATCGAGAAGATTTTATATCAAATGGTCCACCAAAATCAATTCCAACCCTTTGGAAAGGTCTTGAATGCTGTACTCTGATTCGAGTCAGCCATTACTTGTTGAGCTGGGATAGCACCAAAACGAAAACAAGTTATGCATTTTCTAATTATTCGTTTTACTTCTCTCAGACCGTTCAAGGGCAAAAATCTCAACTGAAAATTGGACAATACAGTTTGAGCCCCTGCATGTCCCAATATTTTATGTTCATGATCTAACATAAGAGACACAACGAGATTGCGTGACGGTAACAGAAGTGGATGTATTTGATCAAAGGAAATATCGGCATTTTCCAATCTTCCACCTACACGCAGAAAACCTTCAGAATCTACGAAGGGTTTGAGTGAATGAAAGTTTTTATTGGAGATAGTTTTATTTATTTCGATCTCTAATAGTTATTTGTATGCTAAGGCCGCGAAATACCTTTTCAACGTACCGAAAGAACAGTTATAGCCGAGGCCGCTTGCGGCCGAGGCAAGATAATCTTGAGGTCGTTAAAA